>PVNU02000506.1:0-1494166 GCA_003013855.2 Liriodendron chinense
GCAATCTGGGGCTGGGACTTGATCCTGAGTCATTACTATTACTGTGTTTTAGTCAGTCTGAAGTAAGCCTTTTGGATTCTTCAGCTGTTCAATGAAGTAGGGTGAGAGAATAATGTTATATCTATGAGAATTGAAAAAAAAACAAAATCAAATGCGTGATGTAAAGATGAGGTGGGTGAGCTGGTGTTAGAGATGACCCTGTGAACATAAGGATGATTGGACGTGAGTAAATAGACTAACTTACACAACCGTTAATTTTAGGTACTCCAGTATCACCATGCATAAGTGTTAAATCATAATTATTCTAAATTTTGAGGAATCTAGATAACTCAATCTGTTGGAATTGATTAAGGAATTGGAATAAATTTTCATTATTCTACCTAAGTTATGTGTAACTTATTCTGGAACTCTAATGTATTTGATTGATAGATTTGGTACATATTTTTTTTTTATAAATTTCACATAATTTGCTCGAGGACTAGTAAAATGTTTGTTGGGAGTGTGTTGAGTGAAATATTTTTCATGTTTAACCCTACTTTTATCTTGCATTTACATAAATTATATAGCTAAAGTGATCTAATTACATGTGTTTTCATATTTATAAGTAATTGAGGGAATTCCGATGAATTCAGGCTAAAAAGGTGATTTAAAGTCCATGAGATAATAACTCGAGCATGTGAATAAAAGAAGATAAAAAGAAATTGCACAATGCTTGAAAAGTGCAGAAAATGTCCTGAAAAATCCAAATCCATAACTGCGGGGCTAAAAAAGCAATATGTAGAGTGTAGAAATAGCCCTGGGGCTGCGGAACTGTAAATTTCGAGATTGTGCGAGTCTATAAAAGGGGAACCGAATTCTACAAATTGTACTCCGATTTTTTTCCTTTTCTTTTAGATTTCTTTCCTAGGAGTTTCCAGAGAGAGAGAGAGAGAGAGAGAGAGAGAGATTTTTGCTAAAATATTTTGCATTAATTCTTTATTTTACTTTCAATTCATGCAAGTTCATTAAGGTGTTAATTTCTTTGAATTAATTCAAATTCTCTTTTATTCTTGCAATTTTCCTCCTCTTTTCTTTATTCTTTTCTTTTCCCTTTTTTTTTTAAACATGTGCTTCTAATTGTCTTCTAGCTAGAGCTAGAAGAGAAGCAAATGAATTCAATGGATTATCCATTATAATGATTCCTTAATGATTTTATGATGAGATCTTAAGATTAATACATGTTATCATGTATTAGAAAAATCTTTGATTCATCATGTGAGAACCGTATGATGGCTGCTTAGATCTAGCTAATACAGATTCTTAGATAAGATAGGCTTTTGACTTTCCACATTATTTGATTTCTGATCTCATGGATCTCAAATGCTTACAATCCCTGGAGCTCAGAAATATGTTTTAACGATGTAAAACTTGATATTTTTAATTCTTGACATTTTCCTACTCCTTTTTACATGCTTTAATTGTTAAACATTCTGACTAAACAGACCATAATGCTCTGATCTAATTAAGTTATCATTATAAGTCATGATGGATGGTTTGTTAAGTCCGTGTGTGGAACTTCAATACTTTGGTTTGATTTTTCCATATTAATCCAAATCCTTAATCCACAATCACTTTTGGGATAGATCCTCTAATATCTATTTACTACTTGTTTAGTTAATCTGTGAGAAGCTTTCTCAATAGGCTGTCTTCATGGGATCGACCATGTACTCACGGGAATATTACAATTGAACCTCTGCACTTGGAGGAAATCAAACACACCTCCCAGGCGACTTGTAGCTCTTCAATATTCAATCTTCATTTCAACAGCACTTTCCCGTCGTTCTTCTTCGATCCTTGAGGTCCACACATTGTGCGTTCGACCTAAGGAGGAGGAACTCGAGGTCCACTCCGTACCTCTAGAGTCTTCAGAAGGAGCTCTGGAATTCTGATCTTTGGATGCAAGTGCCAAATGAGGACCCCTGGAGGTATTTATAGGCAAAAGAAACAGATTTCGCGTAAAGCACTATCAGTATGGGAACCACTTTATGCGACCCGCGGCAAGCTCAAGAGGACGCGGGTCGCGTAAAGCATACATTTTCTGCACTTTGCACCATTTTCTTATCTGTTTTCTCTCATTCTTCTTCCTTTCTTCGTTTCTTCATTTTTCATACCTCAATAATCGTTTTGATCTTGGTATTTGATAACTTGACATAGAACTCAATCAAGGCATCTCATGTTTCCTTAGTAATCACATAAATTTCATACGAAGGTAACAATTCTTTGTGCATTGAGCTAAGAATAATATTTTGATAATTTTGTTATTTTTCTTATGTTTCTTGTATTTCTGTTGTACAACTTTTAGACTACTTATCGGGACATCCTCATTTTATTTTGGATTTTCTTCTAATGTTCTTGAGTGTGTACAACATTTTTTATCCATCTATAAAATCCTAACAAATTTGCATTAATCATCAAAATGTTGCCATCGAAATTTTCTCCTTTCAAGAGAACGTCTGCAGCTGATTTGGATGTCATATCTCATCACTACATTAGGTGAGAAAGAGTCATACATTAATTAATTAGGAATCAGATCTGAGACACTGTAATTTAATTTTATTCATGTGCAATCATCCTTAGTGGTCCTAAAGATCCAAATTGGCATTACTCAAATCAATTGGCATAAGGGCAACATGGTCATTATCAATCCAGCCCAAAAGTTTCACTCACCTGACTTAACGTAGCAGATGCAATCAAAGTTGAAAGGACAATAAAGGAATCCCTCAATGGCAATAGTCACGTGACACCCACAATAACCATATCTCACATATAATAAATCTTTAATAGCTTCGCAACATATTCAGTGTAAAGCTGTTATAAGCTATTGTCCTGCAGCTACAGTCACATGCCAAAAAAACTACCGATGCAGCATCCAATATATTATCATGCTATGGAAACTTTTGCACAAGACAATAAAGTAGTACATCAACAACGCATTTCACCATCAAAATATCGTCATTCTAATACCATGTTCGGCCGCATGCAAATAATATGGCAGGTATATTTTAATTTATTATATTAATTATTATTCTATAACAAGCAGCACGATTACACAAACAAACAAGCAGCACAATTACACAACCAAGTTAGTAAGTTGAAATACAAAACTCAATGGCACACTTAAATCAACCACATGCAAGAAGACAAGCCAAAAACATCCCTAATTCAACAGTGAAGATGGTACCAATGACACGCTCCCAATTAAATATAAGTGATATATCCCATTTCTCATATTTTAATGAAACAAGTGGTATGATCCAAGAGCAGGATTCAAAGTCTGACATACAGGTTTCTCTATGCATTGAGAACTCAAGACAAATCCCATGTGACTCGTCCGGGTCAACCAGGGCTCGATCAGAACTAATCCGGTTAGAGAACATGATCCAAAAAACCAAAGGTCAAGTCTGCCTGACTTGACCGAAGGGCTCAGGAGAGTCGACTGCAGAGAATTTATAAATGTAATTAGGTTTCTTTTATTTCTCTGTTAAGCAAGCAGGGGGCCATACTTTCGCAATCTAGAACATTCAATGTTGTCGCAGCTTGGATAGACTATGGTCAATATTTTCCTCAATAAAGCTAAAAAGCTAGCCTTTCAATTTTTGGCCTACAAATAGACTGTTAAGAAGAGAGCATACATTCAACTGAAAAAATGTCCTGGTTCACTGGATTAATTCAATTTGGGATTTCTTTTAGGGCATACTCCACCATGCTTCAAGCCAACATACCAATGGTCTGGATTACTGAACATTGGGCCCCATCTATCATAATAGGAAATAGGGGCGAACCAATGTCCATACCATGGTTGGACCATTACTGAAAAATTGCCCAAATTGGGAGATTCTAGCCATCAATCTCGTAAAGTTTTCAATTGAATGTGGATTGTTGCTTCATTACTATTCTTAATCATCTACATGCGGGATGAAATCAAAAGGCTATAGTCATTCTAATCATGGAGATTTTCAGTGCATGGTCCATCCATGATATGGCCCAAAAAACCAACATTTTTGGACCACTGAATCATGGGCCCCCACCTAAATAAACAAAACCAATCCATGAATATCCTCCGGTAGAGAATCTAACATTTTGAGGCAAACCAAAAAGTACGGCATCCAAGTATATGATCTGAACCGAGGATATGCACAACATACTCGGGTGCAACAGATGCTCAGGATCAATGATCCAGAAATGCATGTGGATGGAGCATTTCCCAAATATCTCACAGATTGGAAGTTCCCACTTTGGGTGTGGACTGTTGCTGCATCTCTTTATAACAGTCTATCTGCATAAAGCCAGTTACTGCACAAAATGAAAGGATAGGATTGTCTCGTGAAGGAGAATTTTTGGGGTGTATGTCTATCCAAAAGTGTGGCCCCAGAGACCAATGGTCTGGGATCATTGCACCATGGGCCACACTTGAACAACCTGAAAAATGGTGCATGGATTTCCTCTACACGAATAAACATACCCAATACCACGAGAATGATACTTAACCAAATTATACAAGTGCAAAGGCATATCCAGACCTGGACACGTACATACATTTTGGTTAATGTCTATTGTGATGGACATTCAGAAGTGCAAGCTTGTATATCCAAGACGGTTGAGAAATTCCGTCTTGTGTGATGAGAGGATCATCAGGAGAGAATGGATGAACAAGAACCAAAGTGGAGGATAGCGCCGGATCTGTCATTCGTCCAGGAATGGTGTTTTTGAAGCTAATCCCTTGACTGTGTGTCTGCATTGAAACCTATAACAACAAACAGATGTCTGGCTTTCAGAGGATTTAACAAACTCTAGGTTGCTTCAATAAAGAAACTGTAAAGAATCAGTAATTTTCAGCTATCAATCTCAATGACAGGTAAGTGTTAGTTTTCCACATATGAATGCAATGTGTGGTGCCCTTAGAAAATGGTAATCAAGTTGTAGAGGATGCAAAGAAAATCGCAGTTGGATTGTGAAAGAGAAACACAAAGGCTGCACCATGGAATAAGATTTCAAATCCTACTGCCACACATGCGAATTTTACACGCATGTCAGATCCAGGCCATTCATCAGGTGGGCCGACCTATGTATTTTTGAGTGTTACAGCCTCATTCAAAAAGATGATAAAAAAAAAAGTAATAAATAGTCCAAATTGAACCTAAGATCATGGAGCCCACTGATGACCAGTTACCTGAATTTCGGGCCTAGGCATTTACATGACGAGACCGCCACCAATACACGGCAGAGGTCTCACACATCACATGCAGCAATGAGTTGTTTGCTAGCCTTAGCAAGGCACTCTATGAAAATGAACAGACCGCTGATACAGTGAGTCTGTCGAGCAGCCGTGAAATAGATATCACAGGTGAAGCCAAATTGCTAAAACTAGGTCCAGAGAAACCAATATTTCATTCACAATGACAAGCCTACAGTGTGGTCAGAGGCCAGTAGATTGACATGAATGCACAACTTATATTACAAATTTGTACGCTCAACAAAAGATGATTCAATCTACCTTTCAAAAAATGAAAAAGTAAATTAACCGTGTCTTCACAGAACTATTAGCCCATGCATATACATGAATAATGCATGCATAGGATTTAAAAAGAAAAAGAATATCACTCCTTCGTTCCATTTGTTTCAATTTGTTGTTATGTGTAAGCAAACAACAGGGCATTATGCAGTGCTCATACAATAAAACCCAATGAGAACATGGAGATCCATGCACAGTGTCTGTTCACAGAAGAAAATCAGTCAATGCTTCTATGGTCATTCTTTAACAATTAGTAAATGGGAGATATGTTTCAGTACAAAATATGCTCATTAATGAGTGCAAATGGTATTACACATTTACTGATATCCAAATATGGCTTCTGCAGAATATTTTGGTACAACGATCTCCCAGATTGGTGACCTTTATTCTGTTAAGCATGCACCCATAGTTGTTTCTTCTCAACCATATACTTGAATACCAGAAAGTGAACAGTTACGATTGTCCCCATCAAAGAGATCTTTGGCCCGGGCACTCCAGTCAAGATTCTGGATCTCCAAACTATAGGCCCCACTTGTAGGACCTTAGGCTCACTTGAGAATACTATGCATATCATATGACCAATTATCATTTGATTCCTCCGTGAGGATAAAGTTCCCTATAGAGTAACCAAAGATGTAATGATGGAATAGGCTAGTAAAAATAAATAAATTTATGGTGAAATGGCAGAAGGTGGCAGGTGAAGGGTGAAGGAGTCCAATGTTTGGGGCGGGTAGTGGGGATGAATAAAGTAAAAACATAGAACATTTTGTATAAGTAATACCTTCAAGGTACACAAGATACAATATATTTACGCGCATTACCTTCAACCAAAATATTAGGCAGCTAATAATACATACCAGATCATATCATTTGAAACAGAATCCAGGATACTGATGGAGTTGGTGGTTTGAGAAGTATGGTGTGACTCATCCATGTACTGATGTTGGGTCCTACATTTTATATGTAATCTGACAGGTACTATCTGTAACAAAAAAATGCAAGTGGAAGCACAATCTTTGTAAGTACACAATTGACATGAAATATTGTAGTCAAGAGTTAGATACATGTATGTGTGAATACTACGCGCATGGTCACACCACCCAAGCCCACTGCACATGCATGCATGCATAAATGACATGAATCTAAATGACAGAGCTTGTAACTGGTGTTATAATGTTGCGAGGGCCCATATGCTGCTTACAAATGAACGTCCAAGCCATGCAGCAGGCAGGCCGGATAATGTAGATGACTTTGCCAAAAACAGGTCGGTCAATCATCAGGGAGGCCATGTGTACATTGAAAGTGGACAGATCAGTCATTCTGTTTAACTGTACCTTGATTCCACACATCCATAGTCCACCTAATGAATGGATGCCTGAAACTTTGGGTCAGGTCATCTGCTTGGTGGGACCCATATGATGCACAGCTTAGATGCAATACACGTGCCAGTCAGCATGTGCAGCCACGTGTGGAGGTGCATATGGACTCAGCTAACCTCTTGTTATTATTACAAAGGAAAACATGTCAAATATTGGGAAATGGAAAGAAAATCAAATATCGTGTACATAGGCCAATACCATACCTTCTTGCTGTATCTGAAGTCACGTTTGGGAAGAAAATGCGTGACAAATTCAAAGTAGCAGGAGCTTTGACCAGAAGAAAGAGCTTCGCAGGGCCCTGAAAGAAAAGTAGAATGCTTTAAGGTGGAGCAAGTTAATCATAACCATATTCAGTTACAAGACAAGCTTAATTAATAACCTGCATAAGAACCAGCACCAGCGCCATTTGATACCAGTGCTCGAATAGCCTGTAGACAAAATATCCAATTTAATTGCAGAAAAAAGAACTCCCACTTGTCCCACGTTATCTGAAAACAATTGCAATAAAAAGGAGAACCTTCCTCGAAAGAGCTTCTGCAGCTCTGCTTTTAGTGCAGTACTTCTCGCTTTCGGAGGCAACTCTTCCACGTGAGAAGAACATCTCATAGACATACTGAGGACGCATAAGACTTGATCCAAGAACCAAAATAACTCCCTCGATATTAGGGATTTCATCGAGCATCAGTTGAAGAGCAGAAAGTAGAGTAGAAATGGAATTCATCAACTTCTCCATCCTCTTGATTCCCTGCTTTACCTCTCTTATTCTTCCATTATGCCTTCTTCGGGAAGTTGCATTTAGCTCTGTTTGTGTTTGGACAGACTCCTAGAGATGACAATTCTCAGGATGTAAAATATTACCCAAAAAGCTATAATCAACATCTTTCTCGGCAAACATACCAGATTTTTGCTTTCTTTTTTAACATGTCAAACTCATTCTCGAGTTGCTGCAAAATGCTGCCATAAAAATAAATAAATAAATAAATAAAAAACATGATAACTATGGTCATTATGATGGAACAAGAAACAAATTCCCCACTCATTAGAAATGTATGTTGGGCATGTTTGCACTTTGTAGGGATGATATAGTATTATTAGTTTTTATTGTATTAGGGAGTCAAATGCCCTGACATTGATATTCTGAATAAATGGAATTCAGTTTGGTCAATTTTAGTAAGATACCATAGAATGTTCCATTTGAAGAAACCCTGGAGATATGGACTTTTTTCTTGTTTTCTAACATGAATAAACATTTCTTACACAGCTCAACTTTATTCACATCCCTATTGGCCAATGCGTCCGCCATATTATTATCCTCTCTAGAAACATGGGTAAAGAATGCATTAGGAGAACATAATAAGCCATTGATTTCATTGACTTTAAAAGGAAACTTCCACGAGAGATACATGGAGTACTGGATGCTCAAGCAATGATGGTAGAAGAATCACCGTCAGTAATCATATCCATCACCATTGAAGTGCTCATAGGAAAGGGTAATGCCAACTTTACTAGGACCTAATCCACCTTATAGGAATCTTCCATTCCTGATCGGAATCTCTTCTCAATCTTAATTCTTCTTACTTGATTTTGAGAAGCTACCTAGTCCACCAACCCTTTATGATGATGAAAGAGAGAATCCCACCCACCATCATCATAGAAGGGTTCTATGCTGTCGTCTCTAAACAAATGAGTCTTGATGTCTTATGATTGCTACCAGAAGGGCAACGCCCACTGATATGACACTGGAAATGGCAAAGGCAACCAGACTCAACATTGGAAATGCAAAAGCATGCCGGATTTGGGTTCCTCACGATTCATGGCTACAAGAGTGTTTGATAGGCCGAAACTGTCTTCCAACCCTCCGCAGCCACAAGATCCATCATCCGTCACTAGATCTGGAGTGATCTCTTGGGATTCCAACAATCGGCATAGTAGGGACAACGACCGAAATTTCCAGCCATTTCAGGCGACCTCCGAGCCATTTCCAAGCACTTTCAGCAACTCCAGAAGAGTCTCTTCACATTTCTGGTGAACGCTGGTGGTGTTCCTGCAGATCCAGCGACTCTGGTGGTGTCCCCCGGCAATTCAGACACCTCTACCAGTGCAGACATACTGGCAGCCCCCACCGAGGACACCAGTGTCACCAACAGCCCCCACAAAAGCCACCAACCCTCGTCAAAAGCCCTCATAGAGACCACCAGCTTCACCAGCAGTCCCCAAAAGTGCCCCTTGGTGCACCGGTATTCACTGCAGGCCACCAGCGTCACTGGCAGACACCGCAGAAGCCCTCCGATGTTTGCTGGGCCCTCCTGAGCAGTTAATCCTTCGCTCCCTTTTCTGGTGTCATTTGCACTTTTTCCAGTTTGATTGTTTGGTAACAAATCTCCTCCTTTTTTTCCTTTCTTTTTCTGTTGAGATCAGGATTCCATTTCTAACAGCAAGAATTTATTTATTTTCTAAATGAGAGATTTATTAGGAAATAATCAGAAAGTCTAGATTCCATCTGGACAAATTGAAGTCTGATTTTATGATTACTACTACCAAAATCAATGGAATGAACAATCAAAAATGGTCGCAGGCAGCCCAGATGTATATTTGTGCTTAAAGAAAAACTTGGGATACATTATGAGCTCCAAGAAACAGCCCAAACCTGATGATAGCACTTATAATGATTGGGAAAGTGAAAATGGCTTGTTATGTCCTAGTTGCTCAATTTATGTAACCTAACATTAGTCGGGGTCTCTTCCTTTTAAAGACTGAAAGATGTATGGATTAAGTTGCCAAAATGTACTCTCAGCAAGAAGATTTAGCTCATCTCTATCAACTCCACACCGAAATTAACAATCTCCAATGGGGAAATGGAACAGTGGAAGACTACACTATTCTGAATCACAAATGGGAAGATCTGGATAGTTGCCAAATAGCCATTTTGGAACCAAATGAGGCAACTGTGGATCTTTAAATTCCTTAACCTCCATTTGGATTTCGAACCTCAATGCATATAGAATCTTGAAAGGGCTTCTTTACCCTCCTTAGAATCTTTATACAATTACGTACAAGCTGAGGCCAGACGGCACAATACTTCCCATTCTGCCCTTCCAAAAAATCATCATTGATCATAGAATCTAAATCAGTTAGATGGCAAGGAGCTGCGCAAAGAAATATGGACAAAGATAAGTTCAATTGCGGCAGAAGGCAACAAACCAAAAATTATTGTTGGATTTTGAATGCTAGTCTTCATTCTTCACCCAAATAATCTAGATCAAAGCCTTGAGCCAATATGAGCACTACTAAAGAAGCCTTTTGCCAACAATGAGAGTGACACAAGGGATAAAGCAATTGGTGGTCTTCAGCAACAAATGGCAGCCCTTTAAGCACCTTTTACCATTATTGACCAAGTAGGACAGTCAAGTACATCTGCATCTGCCACTCACATTTCTTAGACTTAGTAGATTATGGATTAAGGGGCATATGGCCATAATGACTGGTTAATGATTATGAATCCCTTTCTAAAGCTCTTGGGGAGGGAACTTTGTCTTTTTTATTCTTTATCTACATACTCTATTGTTCATGTCCCATCTTTTCTGTCTAATTTGCTACTTGTCACTTACCTGACCAAAACAACTAAATTGTTCTTGTTGATGGACCATGATGATTACAGGAAATGGAATATATGTAAATGTGTGTGCGTGTGTGTGCATAGTTCTCTATACTCTTGTAGTGTATGTTATGTTTTGTCTCTTAATCTAATATAAAAGTTGTGTTAGTTGATTTTAACCTAACACAACATCTCCTTTAGCTTAAAACTCTTCTCTCCATTCATCATCTTGTCTTTCTTCTCTTCTCCCTTTTTCTTTGTTTGTTCCCTCAACTCTTCTTTTCTTCTTGATATCAGAGCAAGGAATCTTCACATTGCTCACCGCTACAAAAGCCTGCTAACATTTGCAACCGTATGACTGACATCAACATCTATACAATCTGTATGGACAGTATTGATCAGGAAAAGTATGGTTTGATGAAGCTTGATTTTAGAAGATTTGTTATGATTTTTATGGAATTTTTGGATTAATGTGAGGTACATTTGAGCCATTTTTTGCATCCGGTAGAAAAACCCTAAAATCATTGTTTTTTTTTAGATTCTCTCAAATTGCATGCTATTTCTCAGAAATTTCTGCGTAAGATGGATTGGTTTTACCCTAATAAGCTATCCATAGCTGTTTGGATTGATTTGTGGATTTTTGTGGTATTTCAGTTATTATAGTGGACTGGCTCCACCGTTTTTGGGCCTTTGGTCGGGTCTTTTTTATCTCTAGCCATACACCAGATACTTGGTGTATATTCTAATGTCATGTGAAGGTGTTCAATGCATTGATCATGAGAGTTGATGATGTGTACTGCTAGGGTTTCATTGTCGATGTTGCTTTGGGTCATTTTTTTTAAGGTGAAAGACTATATAGCATATATGTGGTGTGTGAGCTGAAGTTGTATACCCTTGTTTAAGTCTTTTATTTCCTTGAGAAGGGTGTTGTGTACTAGTTTTCTTGAGGTTAAGTACCAATATGGAAGAAAAAGTTTCTTCTGGATCTATTGTAGGGTCTTCTGAATCCCATACTTTGTTGATAATTTAGGAGGTAGAGAGACTCGCATATATATTGGATGGATCTTTTGACCCTACAGATAGGAATTTTAAAACTTTACTAAGTAAAACTACCAAGTTTATGGTTTGGTTACTCAACTCTATGGAACCCTCTGTGAGTAACTCCATTATGTTTCCAACATCGCCAAAAAGATATGGAACACCATTCGTGACATGTATTTAGAGGCTCAAACCATATCAAGGGTTTATAAGTTAATTTTAAATATTAGTAAGTTCCAACAAGATCTAGAACCCTAAAAGAATACGTCATTGCTCTCTGGGGTATGTGGGTTGAGTTAGATCTTTATCACCCTCTTCCCTTCTCATTGCATGCAAGATTATGCAAAAAAAAAACTTGAATTATGCAAATATCTTTCTAGGCTTAATTTTGAAAATCAGGGTCTTCACAATCAAGTTTTTGTTATAGAATCCCTAACTTCTCTAACTTTCATTTATGCTCTTGTGATGGTTGTTATTTCAACTTCCACTGCTCTTGTAACGACTGACAGGTCTGCCTTCCACTATTGGGAATCAGCCTTCTTATAGCCCTAACCATTGAGCCCTAGGAGGTGAAGCGTGCATAGACATAGACGTGATTTTGGATATGATAATCAAGGCAAGGGTCATGATAATGAGAGAGGAGGTTGTGACAATCATGCTCAGGGCAGTCATGGTTGTGGCCATGATGGACTTTCCTTGTGGATGCACTCACTATGGCGGCACGAATCATTCTGTTTATCGATGTTGGGATATTATTAGCCATCCTTCATGGGGTAGGAGCATTTCTCTAGCAGTGCCTCATTTAACTGTGAGAAACTCCACATGTAACTTTTTCCAGTGCCTCAAGTGATTTTGTTACGTTGTTTTGAGAGGCCTATGATGCCTTGATGCAACTTCATGTTTGGGATTACTGCTACTACTTCCAAAGTCACTATAAGCCAGTCAAGCATCACTCTCCATGTGTCTTCCCCTTCTTTTTCCCGGGTTCATTGTCTCTGGAACCACTTTTCATATGACCAATAAGTCCCACCTGTTCAAATTCAGCCACATTTTGTATTGTCATTGATTGTAAACTAATATCCTATATCTAAAACTAGTTCCATCAATGTTTCCCCCACCATGTGCATCTATTGTTTGTTTCTACATGTTCTTAGTTTTCCACTTCATCTTTTATCTATTAGCTCTCTTACAAAATCCTTAATTATTCTGTACCCTTTTTGTCCTTTTTACTATGTTTTCAGGATTTCCAAACGAAGTACATTTTTCCTTTGATTCCAGCTACTAAGTCGCTATGTTGTGACATGTGTGAGTTTTCTAAACATCAATGAACTATGCTTCCTCCCAACCAAGACGATATCGAGACAATTTGAGTTGGTTCATTTTGATGTCCAGGGTCCTGGTCTTGTCAATTCTACTTCAACTATAAATACTTTCTTTTTTATTAATGATTATTCTAGGATGACATGGGGTTTATCTTATGAAATTTAAGGCTGAGGTGTTTAATATGTTCAAGGCTTGTTATAATGAAGCTTCCACCCCAATTTCAATGTCCTATTAAAATTCTACATTCTAATAATAGTGGTGAATATATGTCAAAAGCCTTATTGTCATTTTTGCAGGATCATGGCATATTATCGTAGACTTCATGTCCAAGGAACCTCTAACAAAACGGTGTGGCTGAAAGAAAAAAATCAGCATCTTCTTGAGGTCACACATGCTCTCCTTGTTGGTATGAATATTCATAAACATTTTTGGGGACGATGCAATACTTACTGCCATTTTTATATCAATTGTATACCATATAGAATATCGTTGAATAAGACCTCTTTTGAAATCTTGCATCCACATGACAAACCTTTTTTCTTTACCTCATAAGGCCTTTAGGTGTGCATGTTTTGTTCATATTTTTAATGATAGTAATGATAAGTTGAGTCATCGGGCTATAAAGTGTTTTTTAAGTTAGTCTCATTCTTAGAATGGGTATAAATGTTATGACCCTCTGACCTATAAGAGATACAGAGCTGATTTCACCTTCTTCGAGAATATCCCTTCTCTTCTAAATGACATTCACTACACAATCCTCTTACTAGTCAGGGAGAGTAATCCACAATGTAATTCTATACCCTTTCCAATCCTTTTCCTTAATGATGCTTCCACTTCTTCTGAATCCACCAAGCCTCTGACCTATAAGAGATACACAGCTGATGTCCACCTTCTTCGAGGATATCCCTTCCCTTCTGAATGACATTCACCATAGAATCCTCTTGCTAGTCAAGGGGAGCATCTGCCATTAATTTTATACCCTTCCCATCCTTTTTCTTAATGATGCTTCAAATTCTTCTAAATCCATCAAGCCTCTACTTGTGTACCAGCATCGAAAGAAATCCTCCACCGATCCACCCTCCATCCTTCCATCTCTTCCACTGGTGGTTCAGGTACTATCCCTCCATCTCCTGATGATCTTTCTATTGCCTTTTGTAAGCCTTATTGTTCATGCACTAAACATCCTATCAATAACTTTGTATCCTTCCAACATCTTCGCCATCTTTTAGGTCTTTACAGCTTCTATATCCTTCCTCATTTGTTCTCCGTAATCTAAAGGAAGCTTTAAAAGGTCCTTGACTAGAAACATCTATGATAGAAGAAATGCAGGCCCTTGAGAAAAATAAAACCTAGGAGTTAGTTACATTACCTGAGAGAAAGCAGACTGTTGGTTGCCGGTAGATTTATACTATCAAATATCTTCCTAATTGCTTCATTGACAAATACAAGGCTTGGTTAGTCGCCAAGGGTTACACATACGTCTAGGGTGGATTATTTTGAGACATTTTCCAGTGACCAAGCTTAACTCCGTTTGTGTGGTCATTTCTTTAGCAGTAAATTTATCTTTGCCTTTATTCCAACTGGATGTGAAGAACACTTTCTTGCATGGAAATCCTGTAAAAGAAGTTTATTGTATCAACCACTGCATTTTTTCTATGCCAAGTGACTCACATCTTGTGTGTTGCCTAAAGAAGTCTATTTATAGCCTTAAGCAGTTCCCTCAACCCTAGTTTGAAAATTTTAGCCGCACTCTTCTGGACTTGGGTTATTCGAAGCCATGTCAATCATTCTGTTTTTATTTATCGTCAATCCACTGGAATTATGGTTTTGATTATCTATGTGGATGATATTCTGTTGTGTAAAAATGATACTACGACTATTATTAATCTTAATCCTTCCTTAAGACAAGATTTGAGAAAAAAATCTTGGGATTCTTCATCATTTTCTTGGAATTGAGGTTTGCTCGGTCCAAGTCTGGGATTGTTTTATCTTAAAGAAATATGCTCTTGATCTCTCATTCGAAACTGGGATGCATGGGTGTAAACCTGTTGCTGCATCGATAGATGTAGCTCAAAAAATTGGCCTTGATGATGGAGTGCTCCTTTCTAATCCCGATATATACCGTTGGTTGGTTGGTCAGCTCATCTACTTGACTATTACACGGTTGGATCATTCATATGTTGTGAGTATTGTCCTATCAATTTATGCATGCTCCTCACACGGCTCATCGTATCATTGTGTATTGAATTCTTCATTATAAAAAATCAGCTCCTAGTAGAGGTTTATGTTTTCAATGGCATAAAATTTTCACATTTTTATTACTCTGATGTTGATTGTGCTAAAAGTTTTCATGATTGATGGGTAGGTGCAAGTACTACACCTTTGTGGGTGGAAACCTTTTCACTTGGAAAAGTAAGAAATAGGACTAGTTGTTGCTCAATCCACCATAGAAGTTAAGTATAGGGCAATGGCTCATGATACATGGACCCTATTTCAAGAACTTGGTTATCCTTCTTCAAGTCTCATTCCATTACACTAAGATAATTAAGTTCTGATTCATATTGCTAGCAATCTGGTGCAATGTTTTCAGTATCAACAATATCGGCCGATATATTGCACGATGTATCTTGTATCCCACTAGTGCGATATGAAACACACTAGTATCAAATATCCCACATGTTCAATCCTGTAAGCATTTTCAATTTCCGATCCTTTTTTTTTTTTTTTGTAAATCATGTTAAATCAGTGTCAAATGGTACAAATCCCTCATTCTTCTTGTTTTGCATGAAAAATCATAGATTTGGAATTTCGATTTCGAGATTTGGGAGAGATGGGCCAAGTTGTGAAAAATTGGGGAAAATCAAAATTCTAATTTCTCGCAAATCGGTTACAATCTTTGTGTCCAAACACAAAATCAAACATATATGTAATCTGATCCAGTGATTTTTCTTTTGCTTTTGAATGCATTGCTTGTGTTTCCATACATGTCTTCTTACATTTATAAATTATATGAATAGACTTTGAATATACTGCATCAGTTCAGTGAGACAGCGCATCAATTAGGGAGTTTTAAGACCACGTACAAAGGAAACCTATTGTGTGCACTTGTTTTTTTTGTAATGTTTTGATTTCTAGTGTGTATTGATGTCTTTTTTAACAATCTCTAAAGTTTCATTGAAAAATTCGACCAATTTCCTAATGTTTCCCCATATTTTCCAATAACGACAATAAATTATGCGATACAATCGATATATCCCATGCGATAACCGATATGTATCCGTATCCCAAGTGTGTGATACATTACGCAGTAACAATATGGAAAACATTGATCCAGTGTTTCATGAGCGTACTGATCATGTTGAGATTTATTGTCATTTTATATGGGAAGAAGTTGCTAATTAGGAGATTGAGACCCCTTTTATTCACTCGGGGATGCAGTTGGCCAATGTTCTTACTAAATTTCTTAGTTGAGATGGTCTTCATTGTATTACTGACAAGTTAGACATCATCAATATCTATTCAAGTTGAGGGGGAGTATAGGACATGGAATATATGTAAATTTGTGTGCGTAGTTCTTCGTATTCTTGTAGTACAAGTTATGTTTTTCTTTTAATCTAATATAAAATATGTGTGTTAGTCAATTTTGACCTAACACAGCATCTTCTTTAGCCTAAAATTCTTCTCTCACTACTTCATCTTTTCTCCTCACTTTTTCTCTATTTCTTCTCTCCATCTCTTCTTTTCTACTATGATCTCACAAGTGGACCGTGATGGTCACAAGTGGTTTCTCATTATTATCAGGCTAAAATGTGTGTTAGAATAAGTTTAGGTCCATGGGCTTTGCTTATGTAATAACTAAAGTATGAAGGGGTACTGATGCGGACATCAGGCCCTTTAGGGTTTATCAGCATAGGAGGCGAGTGACACCTATATCTTTATGGCTCGAAGATGACGGGCATGGATCGTTCATGACGACTTGAGGAGCATCGAAGACCTTACACATGTAGTCTGAGACATTTGAGAAGACCCCACCTTGGGAAGACATGTGTAAGTTACTTGGAGGAGATGATCGGACCGTTGGATCGCGATGATAATGTGATCGGACCGTTGGTTCGTCGTGGCCCACTTTCATCGTGCCATCATCGGAGGCCATCAGGCATCTTAGATTTACATTTATTATATGCACTTTTACTTATTTAAGTTTTAGGTCAGTGTGTGCACCTTTTTTTGTGTGAATGTCTTCTTTTTTTTTAAATTTTGTTAGTAGGGGTATTTTGGTAATTATGCTAATTTCGAATTTTTTAAGGGTATTGCCCTAAAACTTTTTCATTAGTTATTGATTATTGATTAAGAAACGCTTGGTGGCTCCTCTTCCTCCTCTCTCTCTCTCTCTTGGAACTTCATCTTCTTCTCCAATCCTCTTCTTCTCCTTGCTTCTTATGCCCCGCCAACATTCCTCTAAGGTAAGTTCTTCTTCCTTCTCTCTCTATCTCCATTATCCCCAATCCTTGAATCCTAAATTTGATAATTGAATCAAAATCCCAATTTCTCAGATTTTCAAATCCCTAATCCGAGAAAATCCTTGATCCCTCGGACCAGTGATTCATATTGGATATTGCGTATGACCATGCAAGATTTGGAGGTTCCATCCCTCGCCGGATCCAACCTATGTGTTATTTGAATTTCTTACTTCGTGGTTGTGACGATGGCCCACTCCATTGCATGTTTTCTTCGTGGTTTTCTTAATTTATAATGGTTGATGTTAAATTTTTAAATTATTATTGTCTTTTATTTCTGCTAGATTACATGTGTTCATGAGCATGCATCATAATTAGGGCGTCCTGCATCAGGTACTTTTACTTTTGCTTTTATTATGAAAGCCCTAATAATAAAATAGAGATGTTGGGGGCATGAGAGGCTACTCTAGGCCTTCTCTCTCTTCTATTGATTTCTCTCACATTTTCTCTCTCTATCAATCCTACTCAAGAATGTGGCATCAAAGCAAAATTGATCTGCTACCCCTCGGTTCTTTTCCTTTCTTTCACTTTCTCTCTTCTCCTCCTTTTATTTCTGTAAGGTGAAATCCTAGATTGTTTGGGAGCTGATTTACACATCACTTTTGCTTTCTGTTCAACCACCATATGGTGGATTGTATAATTGTGTCTCGTGAATGTACTTGAGGCCCACTTACATATACAACCAATCATGATGGTTCAAAGTGGGCCATCTATTCGTGTGTTTATGGCCAGGTTTGAAGATCTAGTTTGTGTAGAAGTCATCTATGGCCAAATTTAAAGATCAAGTGTACGTATACAAGTTGTGGATGAATGTGAATCTTTCCACGTATCTATTATCAATATGTTCATTCATGTGTAATGGCGATCATTGACATGTGCTCTCTTAAAGCAAGTGTTAGATAAGTTTAAGTTCTAACTTGTGTATTTGATTTCTTCTCTCTTAGATATGAATGTCAATAATGGTGCCAAGAATAGTCTCATGTCTCCATCTAAATTGATGAATCTTCAAATTACATCAATCAAACTTAGCGGTGCGAATTATTTATAATGGGCCATATCGGTAGAAGTATTTTTTACAGGAAAAAGAAAATTGAAGTATCGGACTTCCCCTAATCCTGTTAAAAGTTCGGCAAACTATGAAGATTGGGTGGCAGAAGATGCTCAAATTAGAACCCTATTATGGAACTGCAAATCAGTGCAAATGTTATCTCTTTGAAACAACAAGAAAAGTGTGGGAAATTTTGAGAGAAATGTATTCAGGTGACAAGAATTTTTGTATATACAAATTGCTTCAAAATATGTATGCACTTCAACAAGAAGATAAGAGTGTAGAGGAATATTATTTAGCATCGTAGGATATGTGGGAAGAACGAAACGTATATCAACTCATGTCAATTGATTATGAGACCATAAGATGGCAAAGAAAGAAATTTCGTGTTGCCAAATTCGTCGTTGGTCTTCATCTTGAGTTCAAGCCTATGTGGGCTCAGATTCTTGGAAATAGTGAAATTTTATCGGCTACGGAAGCGTTTTCCTGTGTTTAATGTGTAGTTAATATAAATACACAGAGCTCATCTACATCTGATCGCACAACGTATATTTATTAATCTAGTTGGGAAGATGGAGGAAGTCGTGATGGTCGTGGTCGTGGTGAATGATTTAGTGGTAGAGATACAGGGGGAGGTTGTTTTGTAAGTAGGAATACTTGGGGAGGCCATGGTACAAATTTTGGAGGCAGTTGCGGTCATGGTAGTGGTGATCAATAGTGCTCTCATTGTGGTCATTCTAACTACACTACCGATACATGTTGGGGTATCACTAGTACACTATCCAGCTTCAACAAATTAAGTTCGATTTTCTGATGACGGTTCAAGGGCTATGACTCGAAGCCCATCTCAACCCATTCTGAATCAAGTACTAAGGTGATATAGTTACATTGTTGAAGCATGAGTATGCCAAATTGCCAAAAGATCATTCACCCATGGATCCCCCTCCACTGCTACCAATGTTGTCAAATCACATATGCGATCGCATGCAATTAGCATATGTTGTTCGCATATGAATCACATATCGCATATGCCATCGCTTTTTTTTTTTTTTTTGAAAAATATAAAATATATGAAACAAGAAAAAAAGAAAAAAAAATCTAAAAAATAGGAAAAAACTTGCCTAATTAGTACATATGATTGGGTTGGGTTATTTAACTTATTACATTGTGTTTGAGTGTTTCATTAAGCTATGCATTTAACTACTTATATTATATTTACATAAATTTTAACAAAACAATCAACAAGCTACATTAAGAGATAATTAATTATTAAAAAATTTGAATATAGAAATTTTATTGATAAATAGATAACTTGAAACAACTTACAACTTAATTTACAAAATACAAGCACAACCAACAAAATATAAAAAATAAACATACTTGAAATATTTTAGGAGAGATTAGAGTAAGAGAGATAAAGTGAGAGATTTAGAGCTTTGGAGTAAAGAATAGTGAAAATGGAGACGATATGAGTGCCTATTTATAGACAAAATTGCCCCAAATTGAAAAAATATAAAATATAAAAAACTCCCAATGATCATATTTTTTACCCTTGGGAAATATGTGATTGCAAACCCGCATATGCAATCGCATATTAAAGTATACCATGGTATACTTTCCAGGATGGCATATGCAATCTGATCCACAGTATGCGCATATGAGATCATATTTAACAACAATGACTGCTACTCTTGTTCAATTAGGTATGATGTCTTGCTTCTAAAAGTATTCCTTGAGTTATTACTTCTGGAGCTTCAAACCATAACGAGTAAACACAATGTTTTGTCTCGATTAGATAAGTATACTCCTATTTCCTCTATGACATTAGCTTCCGACAAACCATGTCTAGGTTGGGTACTACTTATCCTACTCCACCACTTCTATTTTCAATTTGTCATCAATGTTAATTTCCTTTGAGTTTATTGCCAATAAGCAAACCAAATCCTAAACTGTGATGTTACATTTTATCCTTCCTATCGTGAATTTCAAAATCTAAAGATGAGGAGGATAATTTATGGAGGACATGAAATGAATGGTCTTTATTATTTCAATGGTGAAATAATTAGAGTTGCACTGGCCCAAGGTATTTCATAACGGTAACAATGGTCATAATGGCCACCATCGTTAGCTTTACGATATGGGGTGTAACGGCTGTTACGGGGGCCATAACAGGCTGTTAAGGCCTCTTTTTTTATCGAAAAGAAATCCGAAAAACCTATATCAGCCCCGGAACGATCCATTACAGGGCCGTTACATCTATGGACATGAATATCGATATCGTATCAGCCGATACGGCCATATAGTATCCGTATCAGCACGAGACAATACGCAATACGGGATCATATGAACTCGATACCAAAAACAGACTCGTATCAGTCTGTATTGGCCGATACAAGGCGTATCGGCACTGATACGGGGCCGATACACCCATAAAAACCCAATTTTGAAAAAAAAAAATCAAAATTTCACTCATCTCTCCTCTTCTTTTTTTTCATTTAAACCATGGAAGAAGCTTAAAAACTCATTTTAAGCTAGATCTAGACTTATTTTGGGATCAAAACTAATGATTTGAATGGGATTTTACAAATTGAAGTGAAGTGGACCATTATGGGAAAAATAGGAAAGATGGGTAAATCTTCACTTTCTTTTTATATTTTCATCTTCTTTTTGTTGTATCTCAATGTAAATGAGCTATTGTTCACCAAATCATGCTTGATTTGTGTTTAATTAGGGCCCATTTAGTTGACCTTCAACAAGTCAAATTGACAGACAACATTCTCATCAAAGAATGGTCCGATTCACCATTGAATGCATGGTCAAAATACAAATAAATGATCGATTCTAGGATATCTCATTTTTTTCCTACTCTTCTAATATTTTACAAATTTTTTCTTTAAAAAAAATATTCTGACCAATATGGGACGATACCCTCCCAATACTGATACGCGACGTCATATCGTATCATTTTTTCCGTCGGGCCGATATGCTGACCAATACTGTCACTTAGAACCATGGTTACAAGCCTTTATGGGGAGTGTAACGGGCCGTTACGGGGGTTGTAACGGGCCGTTACGGGTCATTTTTTCCATAATGGTCGTTATGGACTTCACAACCCCATAACGTGTAACAGTTGCCACCATTACCTTTACATAACGGCCTTTACGACCCCATAACAGCCTTTATGGCACACCATGTGCACTGCAAACAAATATCTCACCTCATGGCATTGCTAGCTTGGTCACCCTTTTTTGAGTAGTTAAGAGTCTTGTTCCATCATTGTCTTATGTGTCTAAATTAAAGTGTGACGCTTGCAAGTTAAGCAAGCATCATAGAATCATGTTTCCATCTCATGTAGACAAAAGAAGTGATAGTCCCTTCTCTTTGGTACATTTTTTGTTTGGGATCCAGTTTATTTGATTCCAAGCATTTAATTATTATTTTTAACGATTATTCTCACATGACATGGTTATACTTAATGAAGATAGCTCTTAAAAGTGTTTTCTTGCTTTAAGAAATTTCATATGGAAGTGCAAACATAATTCAATACTAAGGTGTGTATTCAAAGTTCAAGATAAAGTTAGAGAATATTATCTCATGAATTTAATTCAGATCTCTTATCTCATTGCATTATTCATCAAACCTAGTGTGTGCACACGCCACAACAAAATGGTTACCTCAACCTAAGAATCAACATTTATTTAAGGTTGTTAGGGCATTGTTGTTGAATATGAAGGTTCCAAAAATATTTTGGAGTAATGCAGTCTTAACTACATGCCATCTAATAAATCAGATGCCTTAATCTGTTTAAAATGGCAAATCCCCTTTTTTGTTTTATGCCCTAGTATTCCCATGTTTTACATTCCTCCCACAACATTCGGTTGTGTGTTTCATACATCAATTAGGTTATGTTCTTGACAAGTTTGAACCAAAAGCCATCAAGTGTATCTTTCTTGGATACTCACGTACCCAATGAAGAAACAAATGCTAAATCCAGTCTCCCGTAAGCGTTATGTATTAGCTGAAGTCACATTCTTTGAACATACTCCTTATTTTCTCCAAAGGTAGCAAGTCCTTACAGTTGAGAGAGATTTTTGCTACCCTTCCCATTAGGCATGACAAAAAACATTCAGTGGGTGAGATGCTTGTACAACGTTTAGCTGCGCCTTTGCAGGCCTACTTCAAATGTTCCAAGCGTGGAAATGAAGTTCATTAAATTTATCACTCTAAAGGAGTTTTGGATCTAGAGGAGTCCTGCATAAATTTGAGAACCTGTGAGCAAATCCAGTCAAAACTCCTCTAGATCCAAATCAGAAGCTTCGTGTGGATCAAGGGAAATTGATTGATGATCCAAAAAGATATCATCGACTTGTTGGAAAGCTAATCTACTTAATAATCACTCAACATGATATCACTTTTCCTATAAATATAGTTAGTAGTTAGTCAATTTATGCACGCTCCCCAGGTTCCTCAAGTGGAAATCAAGCTTCATGTACTTGTGTACTAAAGGGCCTATTTGGTAGCTAAGAAATGAAAGTAAATGAATGTAGATGAATGTAAATAAGTAATGATTACTTACCTTTCTATTTCATTGGAAAAGCATGTTTTTCCAAAAAGTCTCACCTTGGGTACCGTGCTATGTACCAATATCCTATGGGCCCCTCCATGATGTATGTGTTATATCCACACCTTCCATTCATTTTTTTCAAATTATTTTAGGGCATGATCCAAAAAATGAGGCAGATCCAAAGCTCAAGTGGCCCACAATAAGAATAATTACATCTACCATTGAACCTACTATTATCTGTGGTGTGGTCCACTTGATCTTTGGATCTGTCTCCTTTTTTAGCTCATGTCCTGAAATGATTTGAAAGGATGAATGAGCGGTGTGGATATAATACATAAATCATGGTGGGGCCCAAAGAATTTTACTTTAAAAAGAGGTTGAAATTTCCATCATTTTCGAGGTGGAATTCCATCTCTCTTTCAAACAGGTGGTAAAAATCAGCATTATGCTTTTACCATAATTTACATTCATTTACTTCCATTTACCTCCAACCAAACAGGACCTAAAAGGAACTCCTAGTAATCGTATTTTATATAAGCATATGGCCATCTTCAAGTAGAAGGGGGTATTCAGATGTAGATTGGCCTAGTTCTCTATCTAACGGGTGATCAACTACAGGATACTATACCTTTGTAGGAGGTAGCAAGTAAAAAACAAAGTGTGGTAGCCCACTCAAGCGTTAAGGAAGAATACAGGGCAATGGCTCATGCCACATGTGAATTTATTTTGTCAAAGACGTTGACATGTAAGCTGGGGTTTTGATCTATATTCCCAGAAGGTTATATTGTGATAATCAAGCTATCTCTCATATTGCCAACAATAGAATTTATCACAAGAGAACAAAGCAAATCGAAGCAAGGTGTCCCGTATCGGTATCGGTGGGCGTAACGGTGCCCACCGTTTCCGATACGGATACGGGCCGTATCGGCTGATACGCCCCCCGTAACGGTTTAAATTTTTTTTTTTGCCAAAAAATTCTAAAAAAATATGGATTAAATCCAAAAAATTCCAAACATCCCAAATATGCATTCATTTATAATTTTGAACATGTTTATGGTGGTGAAGCGGTCTACTCTTTGGTGAAAAAGCTGTATCGGGCTGTCTGATGAATTTATGAAGCTGATAACCTGGAATTAACTGCAAAACTTATAAATTCAAATTTCTAACTGTCTAATACCAATAATATGTATATTAGAATAAATGTAACATCAAAGTATTTCAATTTTCACATGTACTATTATTTTTTATAATTTACTTTATATTATTTACAATTTATTTACATACCTGAGGAGTGAGGAGTGAGGAGTGAGGAGTGAGGACTTGCAAAAAATAATGTATTAAGACTTCTCTTATCTTGAATCTATGACCCACTCTTGTCCTGCCAATTGAACATTCTAAAGTAGAAAAAAAAAAAAAAATTAGTAGTACCTGATATACTCCCCTACAAGCATGTTGATTAAAGATTACTTGACTGGTTGTCACTTGTCAGGGGAGTTATTTTAAACACAAGTTCAACAATGTAAAGTGTGTGTTTTTTTTGTGAATGTATGACCATGTGGGTAATGGAAAAGACTCACCTAACCGGAACTCACCACCAAAATGAAAACCTGCTTTGTTGTGGTTGCTCAACCTCCACGTCGTTGTCGTCGTTATCATCGGGTTGTTGCGGTCTTGTTGTTGCATGTCCATAATATTCAGTGCCAGAGGGAAAGACCAAGTCAACGAAACCTGATGATGACTGATCCTGACTAGGCAAAGATTCTGACCCTGAGTAAGGATATTTACTAGTGCCCGTCAAATAGCCGTGCCCATACTGGTACTCGTATTCAGGCTGTTGAGATTAAGATGAATAACTTGGATTTGGTTCATATGGTAGATGTGGAACAGCGTCAAGAGGACTACTCCAACATGAAAGTGGCGGAACAGGTTCCCTATAATCCCATTGGCTGTAAGAATACCCATAATTCCTCGGATCATAGCCATACGCATGCTGATGTTCCAGATCTGTCGGTGTAGATTGTGGTGCAGGACCTGTAGGTGCAGGACCTGCAAGTGCACTACTGAAGCCAGGCTCCTGCTGGCTGTATCATGACTCAGTACACTCATAAGTTCGACCCCCTCGGCCCCGCTTGCTTCGTCGAAGCTCATCAGCATCGCGATCCGTAGACGACTATATAGTATCAGTAGCCCCGGTGGGTTGAGCAATGCCAGAAGTGGGACCAGCATTAGGTGCATCATCATCATCATCATCATCATCATCATCTGTTTCAGTATCGCTAGAGCTCGCACTCTTCTGCTGAGTTTGCATGAAATCTGCCCCCCTTTCTGGGTCCAACACAAATGCACGACTCTCTTGCTATGCCTTGCGTATTTCTTGGTCTTCAACTTCTATTTCTTCACTATCCTCTTCTATTTCTTTTTCCCTTGCTTCCAACAAGGTAGAAGTGGGTCTTCCTCATCATAAATATTGTCCAAGTTTCTTGGACAATAATCCACATCACCTGCATTATTGGCGTTAGGCCTCCTTGAATGCATGCGCATTCTTAGCCTCATGTTGTAATGCATAAAGACAAGTCTATCTAACGTCCTAGTCTGAATTCTATTTCTATTCTTTATATGAATAAGTGCAAAACAATGTCTTTCGCAACTAGAGGAAGACGTTGTCTGGCTCAAAATCCTTACTGCAATTTTTTGGAGAGCCGGTGTATCCTCTCCGAAATTTACCCACCAGTCGGCGGGTTGCAACCTAAATACTGCATGTTGTGCAAGAGTATCTCCAAAGCTACCCTGGCGAGTTCCAAATATATCTAATTCATTCGAAGCCCTTATTTGTGCATCTAAGTCAGGCTCTAATCTCTTTATCACATTCTTTAATCCAATACGAACCTCATCATCCATAACAAATGATTGGGCATATCTATACCTAGGATTTAGGTAATAACCTGCTGCATGAATATCGTGGTGGAGCTACTTTGTCCATCTTTTGTCGATCAAATTCCAGTAAGATTGCCAGCTTGAACAATCACGTTGAATTGCCAACCTCGCTTTATCCATGGCGTCGTAGAGGAAGCCCATCGTAGGTGCTTCATCGATTTCAACAAGACGAAGTACCCTCATTTGTGATTCCATCACCTTCAAAAGTTTCTTAACCCTCTTCCAATATTTGTTGTCTCTTATGGTGTTTACAACATCAACTGGCGTCCCTGATGTCTTCTTCCCATATTTTGTGTTGAGCCATTGTTGGGAAGCAAACATTTCACTCAACTCTCCCCTATGCTGATACAAACTCTCTAAAGCTATAAAGTTTGTTGCAAATCTAGTCGCCGCTGGCCTAAGCAACTCTCATCCCTTTGTGAACTTCCTCATTATTGCAACTAGGTGATTATGGTTGTAAATAAATGTTGTCACTTCTTTTTCTTTTCAACCATTTCTTTGACATTCTTTCTCTTTCCAATATCTTCCAATATAAGATCAATACAATGTGCAGCACACGGTGACCAAAATAGATGTGGTCTCTTTAGCATCAACAAATTTCCTACAGACTTATATGTTGCTTCATTATCTGTCACAATCTGCACCACATTCTCCTCCCCAATGTCATCCACTATTTTATCCATCAGGCTAAAAATATATTTAGCATTTTTTATTTCATCCGAGGCATCAATTGACTTGTGGTATACTGTTCCCAAGTGGCAATACACCATGAAGTTGATCATGCTGCGTCTTGTTGGTCCAGCCCAACCATCACACATGATCGTGCATCCTCTGGCTTGCCATATGGGTTTAAAGGTATTTACGTATGCCTTTGTATCCGCATACTCTGCGTCTGTCCATTTTCCCCTAATCTCCTTGGCTGTGGAAGCTTTAATTCCTTCACCTGCTTCTGCTGCTGCATCAATTACCACCTGCCAATATGGAGAGTTTGCCGCATTAGGGATATGTTGCCATGTATAAATAACCTTGCTGCTGCCCTACCCAGTTTCTCAACAGAAGTTCTACTCCACATTTGTTTTATCTTCTTTTGTTTACTAGATTCTTTCCTAAAGAGGATCGGATCAACAGAGGGTCTCCTAGGCACATCTTCTTCTTCCACATCTACATCTATAGGATGACGAGCTGCATGTGAAAATATGCCCCACCGGCTATTAAACATACGCCTTAATCCACCAAACATACCCCCTCCAACCCCAGCTGTACTTCCCGTTGGGGCTGCAGTTGTACTCCCTTGGCCACTCCCACTCCCACTCGCACTTGAACCAAACATGTGTCGACGTTCTTCCTCTTCCAAGCATAGCGCACGCTTTCTCTCCTAGCTATAGTCATTTCTCGATCAGAATCTTCCCAAGAATCAATGATATCTTCGCCACGAACGCCCATATATTCTGGACCAAACACCTCTTGTCAAGCCGCATCAAGGATATCATCTTTCTTTTTCTGCACAGCAGCTCGTTTCCCCTTTGACTCATCTAAATTGGCTTGCATCAGTATCATTATCTCTTTGGGAACTTTGGTGCATCCTGCAACTTGACCCTTTCGATTTGCCAAATGTTGTTTAAGTCGCGTAATTCCACCACTTATTACTCTATCACAATAGTTGCATTTTATTTGGTGCCTTCCACCACCTACCCTCTGACAATGTTCCCATCCAATATCCTCATTTGCAGTTTCACTTCCAGTTCCAGACATTTTTTAATTAGAGATGGCTTATGTAACTAACTGACTATGTCACTTAGATACTGAGTCTAAGAGTGAATTACTTAGATTTTAAAACTTATAAATGTAATTGTAAATATTA
This sequence comes from Liriodendron chinense, assembly GCA_003013855.2. Taxonomy (NCBI): domain Eukaryota; kingdom Viridiplantae; phylum Streptophyta; class Magnoliopsida; order Magnoliales; family Magnoliaceae; genus Liriodendron; species Liriodendron chinense. The sequence goes on from PVNU02000506.1 coordinate 27,811, forward strand.
AATACAGCTAATGGAATCAAGTATTAACTACTAAATTCAAATACTAAACCCTATGGGCTACAAGCCTAAAAAGTACAACCACGAAGCTCCAAAACGGCAAAACCGGTCGAAAAAATAAAAATATAAACATACATTAGTCATTAATCTGTAAATATGATTCTCCATGTTTTTTTAAAAAATGATTTTCTCTAATTTTTAAAATTATTCCGAAATTAAAAAAAATACAAAAAAAATAACAAACCATATGCATAATCTGTAAAATGCACATGATTATGTTCTATTATAAGTAACACATGTTATCCAACCTTTAAACCAGAAATTTTTTTTGAAAAAAATGATTTTCCCTAATTTTTAAAATTATTCCGAAATTAAAAAAATACCAAAAAAAATAACAAACCATGTGCATAATCTGTAAAATGCATATGATTACATTCTATTATAAGTAACACATATTATCCAACCTTTAAACCAGAAATTTTTTTTGATAAAAATGATTTTCCCTAATTTTTAAAATTATTCCGAAATTAAAAAAATACAAAAAAATAGTAAATTATGTGCATAATCTGTAAAATGCTCATGATTGTGTTCTATTGGAAGTAACACATGTTATCCAACCTTTAAACCAGAATTTTTTTTTGAAAAAAAATGATTTTCCCTAATTTTTAAAATTATTCTGAAATTAAAAAAATACAAAAAAAATAGCAAACCATGTGCATAATCTGTAAAATGCACATGATTATGTTCTATTATAAGTAACACATGTTATCCAACCTTAAACCAGAATTTTTTTTTGAAAAAAACAATTTTGCCTAATTTTTAAAATTATTCCGAAATTAAAAAAATAACAAACCACGTGCATAATCTGTAAAATGCACATGATTATATTCTATTATAAGTAACACATATTATCCAACCTTTAAACCAGAATTTTTTTTGAAAAAAATGATTTTCCCTAATTTTTAAAATTATTCCGAAATTAATCCGAAATTAAAAAAAATAGCAAATCATGTGCATAATCTGTAAAATGCACATGATTGTGTCCTACTATAAGTAACACATGTTATCCAACCATTAAACCAGAAAAAAAAACTTGATTTTTACTAATTTTTAATATTAATCCGAAAATAGTCAGAAATTAAAAAAAATATAAAAAAATATAAAAATCAGTTGCATAATCTTGAAATACACATTTTAACATTTTACAATGGCTAGAACATCATATCAAGGTGGAAAAAAAGCAATTAGAAGAAGAAAAATGTATAAATACCTATTTTCGGATTTCTTCGAAAAATGGCCCACAAAGCTTCGATTCATCCAAATCGTAGAAATTGGTCGTTTCAATTCTCCAAAATAGACTAATTGTGGTTGTTTTTAGCAAAAGAACAAATTAGAAAAGAAATGGGAGAAGAAAAGTGTGAAGAAATCAAAAAAATCAGATTTATAGAAGAAAAAAAAAAGTAACCGTTTTTCGACCGTTACGGGGGGCGTAACGGCCATTACGCCCGTTACGGGCCAAAATTTTGGGGGTCCCCGTTTTGGACCCCGTATCGCGTAACGGCCTCAGCCGTTTCCGTTACGTATCGGCCGTTTCCGATACGTAACCGTTTTGGCACACCTTGAATCGAAGTTTATTGCCACTTCATTAAAGAAAAGGTTGCGAGTAAGGAAGTTTGCACGTTGTTCATCAGGTCTCAAGATTAATTGGCAGATGTGTTCACTAAGGCTCTTAGTCGCACTCATTTGGATCATCTCTTTGTCAAGTTCGGCATTCATTATACATATGCTCCAACTTGAGGGGGAATGTTAATTGACCATCATCTCTAGGGTGAATTGTGATGATCTCATATATGGTTTCTCATTATTATTATTATTGGGTTGAATTGCGTGTTCGAATAAAGTTTGGGCCCAAAGGCTTTGCTTATATAATGACTTACATATGGATGGGTATTTTTGTACTTCTGTGTTTATTATAAAAACCTTAATAACACAATAAAAAGCATAGGGGCATGAGAGGCTATTCTATCCCTTCTCTCTCCTCTTGCTTTCTCTCTTTCTTTCTCTCAATCCTACTTGAGAACAGTTCTCAAGGACTTTACCTTGTTAAACAAGAAAGACCCAATTCTACTTATGTTTCTATGCTTGATGTGAACAATAAAAAAAAACTCGCTAGCACACTCGACTAGATCATTTATCACTAGCATCTCTATGCCTTCTATTTCATGGAAAGTTTAATAAATTGAAAGCTTTTAATGCAAAATATGTCAATTATCTAAACATTGTAAGACCCCCTTTCCTTCAAGTAATACAAAGACTTTACAACCATTTCAATTTACTCATTCTAATGTGTAGGGACCAGCTCCTCTTATCTTCATATTTAATTTTAAATGTTTTTATCCTTGATTGATGATTACTCACATTATACATGGGTTTACGGGTTAAACGATCAAGACGAAGTTCTAAGGATTACCGAGCTATTTCATAAGGATGGTTTTGAACCAATGTGGTACCAAAATTAAAATCATTCAATCTGAAAATGCCCACAAATACTTGCAACATGATTTATAGATATATTTTGTAGAACATGGTATTGAGTTTCAATCCTCTTGTCCATATATTCCACAACAAATTAGTTTTGTTGAAGACAAAAACCTTCATTTATGGAGAGGAAACGCAATCTTTATAGTCATGTTAGTACCAAAACCATATTGGGGTGAAGCTTTTCTTCTTGCCACATATATGATCATCAATCAAACTCCTATTTTTTTTAAGGATGATGAAAATTTATTAAAAAACCTACAAGAAGCAAGGAAAGAATACCAAAGGGCCAAAAAACGAAGAGGCAAACACGAAGCCTCTATCCTATACAAGACATGGATTTCCAATCTTAAATCCACACTTTAATCAACTCCACGATAGCCCCAATCAGCCAAGCTGAATCCCGAAAACGCAAGCTATTCCTTTTGCCACAAATTGCCCACCAAATAGCTGGACGCGTCAGAAGCCAACTTGCCTAGTCACACCTCCCCCCGAATCCCCCGTACCAAGCCCATGGGAGATCCCTAACCGATCCCGGCATGATCCAACACTCCCCAAATTCTAATATGAAGAACTACCAAACCTTAGACGTGAACAGGCAATGGATGAACAGATGATCAACGGTCTCGGCATCCTTACTACACATGCAACACATATTAGGGATAAAAAGAGATCTCTTCTGAAGATTGTCTATGGTTAGAACCTTGTTCCTCCCCACCAACCAAGTGAAGGCTACTACGTTAGGCGGCGCACCATAGAACCAAAAATGGAAAGCATGCTCCTCACGGACCCCCGAGCTGTCCCTGGTTAGCATCTTATAAAAGGACTTGACCGGGAACAGACCAAAAGAATGTCCCTTCCCCCCACACCCAACGGGTCAAATATGATGTAACCAACTCAAAAGAGAAATCAACTCATCTGCCTCATTATCCGCTAGAGGTCTCATACAAATAGGGGCCCATGTCACATTCAACCCATCAGAAGAGAAGCAATCCGCCACTTTGAGACCTCCAACAAGGGCGAGGCTCGCCAAAGCAGGAAAATCCAACTATAAAGGTGTCTCACTACACCACGAGTCTTCCCAAAATCTAACCGGGCACTGTCCCCTGCAGAAAATGAAATGCCTTGCCATACCATATCCCTGATCTGCGAAATAGATTTCCAAATATGAGAAGCCCTATATAAGGAAGATCTTTTAGTTTCCCGGTTTCCCTCCTAAACCCCATACTTTGAAGCAACAATCTCTCACCGAAGACTCCCTTCTTCTAACCCAAACCTCCTTCAAGATAAATTTCCATTACAAGCTTTCTCTAATACTCTGATGCCAAACAAATGGTGGAAAAGTACTATGGTACCCATTTATAAGAATAAAGAAGATGTACACGGTTGCATTAACTATCGTGGGATTAAACTTATGAGCCATAGTATGAAACTTTAGGAAAGAGTGATTGAGAAATGACTAAGGGATGAAATGAATATATCAAAAAATCAATTTGGTTTCATGCCATGGAGGTCTACCATTGAAGTTATCTTCCTACTTAGACAACTAATGTAGAAATATTGGGAGAGGAGAAAGGATCTCCACATGGTCTTTGTTGATTTGAAGAAAGCTTACAATAGGGTCCCTAAAGCGTTTAATCTCGTGGGTAATGGTAAAGAAAGGAGTTTCAAGAGGATATATTAACAAGATTAAGGATGTGTATGAGAGAGTGATAACAAATGTAAGGACCACTATTGGAGAGATAAATGAGTTCCCAATGGCGCCCGGGCAGGAAAAAAGAAAAAATCATAAACCACTGCAACTGCACCTACAACCGAGAGGAGGTGGGGTCCTTGGAGAGAGAGAAGGAAAGGGAGGGAGTTATTGGAGGATTGTTGGAGAGAGAAGGGGGACATTGGAGGAGTGAGGAGTTGTAATCCTCTCCTTAATGGCAGCTTTGAAAAATATGACTATTGTGGCGTAATCAATTATAAGTACTCCGAAATATAGCAAAATGCCAAGAAAATTAAGGCAATTACCTGTGAAGTGTTTATAACTTATAAACACTTTACATGCAATTTTAGTCATCCGAACAACCCCATTATGTGTTTACTTGTAAACCCATTACAATTATTTACAATTAGCCAATTTAGAATTTACAGGCATCCAAACAACCACTAAGGGAAATGGGATGCAATTTAGCATCTAAAACACTCAAACATTGAAAAGCAAGTCCTCTCTTCTCAATTCTCAATTTTTATTACGAAAGCAAAAGTTGCATTATAATGATTATTATTTCAACATATTCATAAACCTCCTACAACAAACTCCTAACTAAATACAACTTCCCCAAGCAATCACTTAAATATGCTTAATACTAACTAGTCATGGTGATTAGTTTTTAATCACAACTAATCCCAACAAACCAAAACTAACTCTAACAAACTTTATAACTCCCTAACTAGCAACTAACCAACAAAAGAATGAAACTACAAAAATAGCCTCCCAAACTCCAAAATTTATCAAAAAAAAAAAAAAAAAACCACTTGACCTCATTTCTTAAATATGCCTCATGAGGTCCAGTCACAGCTAGTACGATTTAAGCTGTCCAAGTAGGTTATGGCCATGTGCCCACATCAAACTCCATTATTGAATTGAACTCATCCTCAAGTTAGCACTGAACACTTGAATGTTAAGCGATCACTTGATGCTTGTTAGCATCCTCGTAGTTTAAGTACTACGAAACATAGATGATGCATTATTGCACGACCTCATCATAGGGTTAAGATGTTTGATGCTGATTGCTTTTATGGCCAAATGTGAATTGAAGTGTGGTGTCAATTGGTGTGATTGAACGTGGGCACATTGGGCCCAACAAAGGTCTTGACCACCCTTCAGGGTCGAACACATTTCTTTGTTGAAGCTCCATTGCCTAATGATTGTATCGAGACATCGAAAAAAGTGATTGGCGAAATGATGTCATCTCCATCCAACACCCTCCTCTTCCTACCGAAAAGGCATTGCCATTGAGTAGTAACCAAAAGAGAACCCCAACTCAACCTTGACATACCTTAAGATGGTGTAGTAAATCGCACCCTTGCTATCACACCACTCATCACTCATCCAATGGTAGCAAGGCAACTGTTCAACCACATCAATAGATGCTACATGACCAAGAATGTTCTCAACTCCAAAGTAATCCCAATCACCATGAGATCATATGTTGTTGTTATATAGATGGCAATGCTAACATAAGCTTGAGACTCAACCAACCCCACACAAAGGGTTGGTTTGCTCAAGAGGGCATGAGGACCCACCAGCTCCGCACCATGGATCGGACCTTGCATGGCATCTTCAGATTCTACAAACTCAACGTTGTAGACCATTTGTCGATGGCACCATGAAACTCTATTGACTCCATGCAATAACCAATTCTCCTATGGATGCCATGATACTCGATTGGCATTGCATCATGGTTCGGGTCTTCCATGATGTCATGAAGTTCTCCTAACCCCACGACATAGGGTGCATCTCCCTCAATGCTTCAGAATGTTTAGTTCATCACCAGCGATTGAACCGCACCGGAGATCACACAAATCATCATGGGGAATGAAGTCATCGATAGTGTCATGTGAATGGTTGAGACTCCCATTGGAGACCAGGCTTTTGTCAAATTTCGGCTCTCCAACACACTTCCCATGTGTCAACTAGTGTCATGTTGATCAAGATGCCAATGCTCCCCATCATCATTAGGAATGGAGTTCATGTCGCCTTTAAGTTGTTGATCTATCACCAGGTGGAATGGCTTGATTGCCTTCATTGATGGCTTGATGACCACTTGCACCCTTTCAAACAGCTCACTTGCTTTTGTTGGCTATGTGAAGACCAAGCTACCTTGCAATGCCGAATGGTCAACTTGCCTTTGTTGATAGTGAGAGGAACTGAGGATTGACCAATCTTGTACCCAGGAGATGTCAACAAGCACCACTTGAGCACATAACATTCAATTGTTCGAACACCAACTCGAGGACAAATTCTCTCCAATATGGGGAGTCTGATGTGTGCACATGGCCATGGCCAACTCAGACGGCTTAGATCGCAATACATGTGATTGGGCCCTAGGAGGCACATGTGAGAAATAAGGTCAGGTGGGATTTTTTTTGTAAATTTTAGAGTCTGAAAGTTATTTTTATAATTTCCTTCTTGTGATAGTCAGTTATTAGCTAAGGCATTGTAAAATATATTGAAATTAGTATTGGTTCGTTGGGGTTAGTTTTGATTAACATATAATTATTATGATTAGTTAGTACTGAGCGAATTTTATTATGTGATAGTTGGCAAAGTTGTTTTTAGTTAGGAGTTTGTAATAGTAGGTCTATAAATACATTATAATAAGCATTGTTATGTAGCTTTTGCTTTTGTTATAGTAATTGAGAGAATTAGGGAGGGAGGGAGGGAGGGAGGGAGAGAGATCAACATCCTATTTTCAATGTACACATGTGGTCCATATGATAAGCGAAAGAACCTAATTTTGGGTCAGAGTTAGCTTGCAATGGGCCTCATCCGATGAATGTCCCGTATCGCACATTTGTGAGCCATGTCAACATGTGTTGCAGATCGCCTCTTTATCCTCACGAAAATCATTTAAGTATTAATCAAAAAAATTATTTTCCAGTAAAAATAATTAAACTAACATCTCTACATATTACAGTATTTTGAATGAATTAATGTAGAGTAGTGCATCGATTAACCAAGGGGTCATTTGGCAGCTTGGATTTTGGGCCTTCGGGATTTAGAATCCTAATCCAAGCCAAAATCTTGTGTTTGCCTTCTAGAATTTGTGAAATCCTTTAGGCCACTTTTCAATTCCTCTTTAAAAGCTAGGTTGCAAAATCTGAGGATTTTCAATCCTCTCCAATGGTCATATTTCAAGTCACTCTCTTGCTCACGATGCAATCCAAGTTGCCAAACACAATTTCTGGATTCCACATATTGAAAATCCAGGTAGTCAAACACAACTGACAAAACGGAAATCTCAGCATTTCAGATCCTGGATTTGGATTCTTAAGTGAAAATCATAATCCAAGCTGCCAAACAACCCCTAATTACTTGGTTAAGAAATTGGGTCACGTAAGAGGAGAAAAATAAAATGAATCAATGAGCAGGAAACGTAGTCCAAAAGCTTTCGGATTTTAAAAGATCACGACCTTTATAAATGCATATAAAGAGGAATTCTAAGGAGGCTCACCCCCTAGATACATGCCCAAAACGCATGCCTCTTCTGCCCCATTGTGTATGATCTGGACCACTTACCTAGAAGTTGGAAGGTCCCACCAATACATGGACCCATATGGATGTCAGTTTGAGAATCTACATGTGTGAAATTTAGGAGGGACGGCGAGGGGCCCTTATGAGTGAGAGTTTTCCATGTAGCCCATCAACAGTGGGACTTAATTATAGATGAACGCTCTGGATTGGTATAAATGGTATGAGGTGGCCAGCAGGTGCAATCGTCTCAGGCAAGCACCTTCACCATTTGTTTGTGGGCTGTGTAGCAGAAAAGTTAGGGGCGTGAGAGAGAGAGAGAGAGAGAGAGAGAGAGAGAGAGAGATTTACGCGGGGATCTGATGGTGCATATAAAGGACGAAGCCGAGGATCTCTTTGACGAGATGGAAGACTGCGGATGTCTCCAATCCCTCGGCAATCGTCTCAATCTCTGTAAACCCTAACCCTAATTCTCCGCCTCCGGCTGTGCCGCTGCTCGACTCCATTCTCAGACGCTCTTCTGTTTGGGATTGGGAATGGAAAGGGAGTGCTCTGAAATACGTCCTTTCGTCTCCTTAAAGATGGTTAGTTATTCAATTTGAAAACCTCTCTTGGCGGGACGATAGAATTTAGGTCGTAGGTTCGATTTGATAGGAAAGCTTATTTTGGACATCTAGCCATGTCATGGTAGCGGATTCGGTCAGGTCAGGTTACACAGCTCGGTCAGGCCGTGACCGTAGGCCCACCTTGATGTATTGTACATCCACACCGTCCATCCGTTTTTTCCAGCTCATTTTAGATCATAAATCATAAGTGAAGCAGATCCAAATCTCAGGTGGACCACAGCACAAGAAACAGTGGTAATTGACCATTAAAAACTTTCTATGGCCCACAAAAGTTTTTGGATCGAGCTGATGTTTGTGTTTAATTTCCTTTCATCCAGGTCAACGTGACCTTATCAACAGGTCAGATGGCAAATAAATAGTATTGTGGGCCTAAAAAGTTTTTAATGGTGGGCGTTTAATCACCCCCATTTCCCGTTGGGTCCACCTGACATTTGGATCTACTTCATCTTTAGCCCATGCACTAAAATGAGCTAGCAAAATGAATGTACAGCATGCATATACAACACATACATCAAGGTAAGCTCACGTGTCACCCAATTAGACCAATCTCTGTGAATCTAAACCCTATATAGTGCCGAGACGCTTGACATGCAGGCACTGAGAAATTGTATGCATGACATATATTTCACTAAGGAGTTCTTCCTCCATTGCTCTCTATTTTCTGACATTTGATGACATTTTCCAATAAATTTTGTAATTCCCAAGCTCCCTGTGCACTCCACTTACAATACACACACTGCCCGCTCTCACTCTCTCCTCTCTTGCATTATCTCTACTGACAGTGTCTCTCACATTGTTTCCTCGACCTCCTCTCTCGCACCATCTTCTTTTTACGCTCTCCAACTATCCCTGGTGTAAAAAGAAATAAGGAGAAGAGAAAGTAGCAGCAGCAGCTGAAGAAGAAAAACAAGAAGCCAAACAAGGTAGAAGAACAGCTTTTTTTTTTCTTTTCTTTTTTTTTATAATACGGATAGTGTTGTACCCTATTTATAGGGGTTCCTATGAGAGCCAATTAGAAAGAAACACGTATAATTCTACAAGAGTTACGTGATGTATATAAGATCAATGAAGATACCCTAAGCAGATTCTGGGGTAATGCAGCTAGTATTGATCAAACGGTGCCACGACATCTACAAAGTAAAGGTGGTTGAGCAAACATGGTCGAATCTATAAGAAACTTAGAGGCGATTACCATGACAGGTGGCAAGAATAGAAAGAAGGATCTAGAAAGCTAGATCGTGCCGAATTAGACGTCATGACCCTTAAGTCATATGTGTGTTAAAGCTTATAAATAATATAGGAAAGTAACAGAGCAAAGGGTCTCACACCAAATCAAACCAAATCTATCTTTCAAATTACTTCGTGGTCCTTAGTATAACCAGTATTTTACATTCTTTGGTGTGATCGGCACCTTTACTTTCCTGAGCGTAATTTGTTATTTATATTCTTTAGTGTAAGTCGTAACTTTAGGTTTCTTAGCGTAAACAGTAGCAGCAATCCAATAGCTGTTAACTTTAGCTGTAATTCAAGTCTACGCTCATACGCTGGACTTAGTTTAATATGAAGTGAGTTCTTCATCTAGAAAGGCGTTCTACAATTGTTCTCCACGGCTGACTGTACATATTTTCTTTTTGTTTTATCTGTATTGAAAAGTCCTTTCGTACAGAAGGCAGATGTGTAACCTATCTTTGAAGGACGAACCCCACCCTCCTAATCGCCTAATTATCTTAAGCAACACTGTGCAAATGGCTGAATAGGTGACCGATATTATTCAATCTTGGTCACATACGGTCAATTTCGACGCATGTGCTATCTTAATGCTTGGGGTCTTAGTTGTTCGGTTTAAATCGAGCCACACAGTCGGTTCTGGCACGCCTGCACTAACACACGTGACTGAATTTGAAACCAAGAGGTAACATATAGTAGATTTGGGGTTTTTTATTTGTGGTGTTCACTTATTGGGTTTGTGGTGATAATTTCACCTAAACCTACATATTGATTTGGGGATTTTGATTGGTGGAGCTCAAAATCCCCAAATAAATATAATTCTTATTTAATTTTGAATTTTGATTAGTGGGGCTCAAAATCCTAGTATCAATATAATTCCCATTTAATATCAAATTTTGATTTGTGAGGCTTGTAATCCCCAAATCAATCTTTGTTACCCAATTTAGGTCTTTTGAAGTGAAGAGCGTAATGAAGTTTTTAGCATGTGGGCCTAAGTTGACTAATTTGGGGCATTTGATTTGTGGGCGCCATAATCAAGTCAATACATTGAGAAATTAGAGCTTTTTATTTGTGGCCCGTCAATCAATTTAATTCTATGATATCAAGGTTTTTAATTTATGAGGTCCTAACGACCAATGAATGCGTTGATTTCACCATCTAAGCCCACCAATTACATCCCTCTTATTTATGATTTTAGTAACTGTGAGTTATGAATCGTGGGTTGATAATTGTGAAGTATGTTCACTTATAATTTCAAATTAAGCTGTGGTATGTGAAATATGTTCGTTTCTAATTCTTATGTTAAGTTGTGGGCTATGATAGTGATCCATGTTCATTTCTTATTCTCATGATCAACTTAGGGCTGTGACAATAAAATTATGTTCATTTCTTATTAACAGTGAGCTATGTTCATTTTTTATTATCATGCTGTAGATACCACACTCAAGATAAAGGGAAAATCTACACTGCATAGTCTAAACTAGTAAGGGAAAATTGATTATGCAAGTATATAGATCACACACTAGTCGTGCCAAAGCTACCAATTCATCAAGAACACCTTAGGATTTGAGTTTGGTGCAAAGAAGGAATCTAATTTTACGATCCATCGTTGAGCTCGAATCCTTAGGTATATTGGCTAAGGAGAAACCGCAATTTGAACTTTGACGGCTTTCGAGAATTCAATTACCATTGATGGCAACTGGATTCCCACCAACATCTCTATAAAAGGAGGCTCATGCCTCATTTGAAAGGGGATTGTAAGGGGAGAGCACTCAAAGGGAGAAGTTTCGGGGCAACTAAGAAAGGCAAAAAAGAACAAGAAAAAAAAAAGAGAAGGAAAAGAGAGAGAGAGAGAGAGAGAGAGAGAGAGAGGAGAGAAGTAAAAGAAAAGAAATGAGAGAGAGGGGGGGAGAAGAAGAAGAAGAAGAATCATGAGCTTTCCAATGGTCCAAATTGAATGAGTAGATACAGAATTTGAGATATTTGATTATCTTTGGCATCCAAAGTATTAGATTTTATCCTCACATATCTAGACACACATTGATCATCCACGTCGCTTGCATTTGAAATTGCGTCACTTTGATAACACTTGTGGACGCGTATGCGTGCGGAAGCCTAGTGTTCGCTTCCCTAAGTGTAGGGTTGCGATGTAGTAATAATCTTGGTAAGACCGAGGTCGATCCACAGGGACTTATAAAGGAATTCACAAAATACTTTCAATAATTTCTATTGAAAATCTAACAACCAGATTTGAAAAGATTGATGTAAAGAGTAACTTTGAACTAAATTGAAGTAATCAATTAATTAAAAGGCACTAGGGGTTCAAGGATCCACTCGTAGCAATCCTTGATGCTCAATTCGCTGTAGTTTCTCACTTTCTCAACTAGAATTGAAATTAAGATCTATCTAGCCGGATGATATATCAATTAAACCAACAATCTGTCATATGTAAGATCAATGTATATGATTCACTCAATGCAAGCTAAGACGAGCATACTCAATTGCATAGGTCAGTCCCAATTCCAATAGACTAAGTTCACAATCATAACCATCATTGAATCCTGTCACAAGACAAAACTAGATTATGATTTGAACTTATTCAAATCACATACACAGTCCCACATAGTGCAGAATTTCCAGAAAAGTAGAACTTTGGTAGGAAGTTCCCACATGAAAATCATAGTACTAGAGCGTACTCCAATTCCTCGGATCATACAAGTTTAGACTAGTTCACAACAATTAAGAACTCAAGCAATTCTTCCAAACATCCATGAGTCATCATAAGACTAAGAAAAACTACTTAGAACTTGAATTAAACTTCAAACCATTATTCATAAATATGAAATCCAACTTAAAACCAACTTAAACAAATTGAAACATCTTAGATTCAGTACAAGCTTCACCTCTTAGCCCTAGCTAAGAGGTTTAGCCGTTCATGATCCAAGGAAACAGAAACAACTAAGAAAAACATAAAAACAGTAAACAAACTAGGAAGAGTTGTGGAACTCTGAAATCCACTTCCGCCGTCTCCCACCATGCTTAATCCGTCCTAAGATACCCTAGGAATGATCCCTAGGTGTCCTTTTATAGTGGGGAAGCTCCACAGCGTCGGAATCTTCTCGAATTTGCGTAAGAGTACGCAGTGCGCAGAGAAATCCGGAGCTTGTAGAACACGCTCAGTTACGCAGACGACAGGTCGCACGACCGATCTGAGCTCCTGGATGACCGGTCTCAAAAACGTGAAAAACGTCCAGAGAGTTTTGGGATTTTTCAACCCAGAAAATTAATACAAGGACCGGTCGCACGATCGGTCTGAGCGTTGGACGACCGGTCTTGGCCAGTCCAGTGAGATTTGCCCTGTGGCCCCTCCTGTTGAGTGATCGGACCAGTCGTGCGACCAGTCCTGGGCTATGGACGACCGGTCGTGGGCCTCTTCTTCTGCTTTCTTTCTTCTTTTCTCTGACTTCTTTCTTTCATCTTTAATGCTTAGCCCTTTGATCTTTTATGCTTGTAAATGGCTTCTTTAAGTCTTCGATTGATGAATCCTCTCTCTCATCCTACAATCACAAATTCATGCATCAGATTAGTCTATAAATCGTGAAAACCTTGCATAATGAGTGATGAATTGGGGTTAGAATATGCACAATTAAGAGCTCAACACCTAGAGGAGCAACTAGAATTATGGCAAAGTCCCACGGGGGGGGGGGGGTTGACCTTTTTTAAATTCTTAAGATGATCAACAATTAATACTAAGTAAGCAAGAACACTTCGACTTCCAAGCCTAAGTGGGTCCAATCACAAGACTAGCATATGATAAGCAATTAAACTACCTACTCTAAGCATGCATAGATTAACATATAATTAAACAATCAAGCACCCAATCTATGCAACCTAAGTAGACTATGTGAGAATGGATCATATAAGCTCAAGTCTACTCTAATTAGTGAACGTACATCTTATATGTGAATGTGCTGATCTAGTGCCTAGCATACATTCTATTTAAGCATTCATAATTAAGTAATTAAACACAATGCATAATAAGAAATGTGCGCAAATACAATCTCAAACAAAACGATGTGTAGTGGTTCGACTTTGGGTCTACTCTACTCCCGGTTCAAGTACTTAACTCTTAAGCACACCGGCATTCACTAGGGAGTTTAAATCAGGTTCCTCCCAACCTAGGTGTTTTAACTCAGATCCACCCAACTGGGGAGTTTACAGGTTCCTCCCAACCTATACGTTTACACTCATGTTGGTGGCTTGTTGAGCTCTTAATTTATACATATCCTAACCCCATTGGATCACATTTTATGCATGTTTCTATGTTTAATGCGTGTTTTGTGATTGTAGGAATGAAAGAGAGACTTCACCTAATCCATGTTTAAAATATCATATTTAGAAGCCATTTGATAATGATTAAAGATGGGCCAAAGAAGAAATAAAGCAGCAAAGAGAGGAGAGAAAGAAAGAAAGGAAGAAAGTGATCCATATAAGGCTAGACCAGTCTTGACCGGTCGGCCAAGGAGACCACGACCGGTCAAGACTGGTCAGCCATATGTAGCCCCCCCCCCCCCCCCCCCCCCCCCACACACACACACACACACTCGTTGGACGAATGCCCAGGTGGGTCTGACCGGTCAAGACCAATTAGCCACCTTGTATTTTACACCCCAGCAGTTGCTGGAGCTTGCTGGATGTCCACCAGAACCGGTTCGACCGGTCAAGACCGGTCGGCCATGTACAAAACGTCTAGAATTTGAATTTTTTAGAAGCTTGTTCTTCAAGCTTCGAAAATTATCGCGCTACGTAAGTGGTTACGCAATTCTGGAAGATTCTGAAGCGGTGGAGCTTCATTATTATAAAAGGACACCTAGGGTTTGTTCGTAAGGCATCATAAAAGGCTTGAGAACTCGTGGGAATGAAGAGGATCGTCGTGGAGTGTTTACAACTCCTCCAATTCTGATTTTTACGCTTTTTAGTTGTTTTCCATTGTTTTTAGTTGAAGCATGATGATACTTGGCTAGAACCTCTTAGCCAGGGCTAAGAGGTGAAGCTTGTAGCTAGTTCTCATGTAGAATTTGTCTAATTCAAGTGCTTGACTTTAAGTTTGGATTTATAAAGTTCTAGTTTGAATTAAGTTGGTATTTTTGGATGTTTTATGAGAGTTCATGTACTTTGGACATGAATTCCTTGCAATTCTCTGATATGGCCATGTTTAGATTTATTAGATTCAAATTGTAGTAAACCCTAGAGCATGCCATAGTCCCTTGGCATGGCTGTTACTTCGAAGTCTACATGTTTGAATCCTATGTGCTTCATTAGAACTAGAATCTTATTTTTCTGACTTAAGTGGGATTGTTTATGTTTGAATGCTTAATCTTTCAACTAGATGATAGATAGAACTTAGAATCTAGTTGTGTTTATGCTTGGATGAATGAATTCACATGGGACTACTACAAGTGGATCATTGAGGCCTTAGTTCTATTAATTATTAGATTTTTCTAAAAGTTACTATTTTACTTAGTTTTTAAAATTGAATCCTAAAATTGTTGAGATTGAAGTTACTAGAATGGTTTGAATTGGTTTACCTTAATTCCCTATGGATCGACCTCGGTCTTACTGAGTTATTACTATATCGCAAGCCTTGCACTTGAGGGGAGCGAACATGGCTCCCCTTGGAGACTTATTTAGGCTTGATAAACGTGTCAAGGATCACCAAACTGAAATTGCGGTTTACACCGCTATTAAGATAAGCTTGAAGGTATGCTTATGTCCTAGAGGGGGGTGAATATGGCTTTTAATAATTTCTTTACCAATTAAAAGTTAATAGCATTACAATCCAATCTACCAATTAAGCACATGCAAAGCTAGTGAATCAATCTCAAAAGATCTCTCTAGATTATCTACTATACTAAGAATGGTATTTAATCAAATAGTTGATAAGCATGAAAATTCACCATGATGCAACTAACATGATAGTAGAGAATGTCATGCATGTATTTCATCAAACATGTAGAGTGCAATTCATTATGATCATAAGCAATAAACAGAAATAATGAACCACATAAGCATTCGACACATTGCACAAGATGTATAGTGGTTCGACGATGAGTCTACTCCACTCCCGGCTGATCCACTCATTCCTTGAGTGACCGAATTTTACTATCACAATAGTTTTAAATGAGGTTCACCATCAACCTTTACAACTTATACAAGGACAAGTCTTATCCTACACAAGGACACGCACACATCCTACTCAAGGACAAGCTCGAGATTGGGTCACAATCTCTAGACCCCAATCTTAACAAGAAGGGAGAAGTAATGGACTCTATAAGCTTAACCACTTAGAATTGATGAGCCCCGATTTAACGCTGTTGTAGAGTTGCTTCAGCCCAATAATGCTTCAGCTCCTCTTTAAGCTCCCACGATCAGCAACCTTACTTTGGATGAAGATTTGTACTGCCAAGGTGAGGGATAATAGGTTGGATGAACCTTCTATAGGATAAGGTTTTTGATGAAGACAGAAGGTTTCACTTGGGGTTACATTAATGGTCTTAAAGGCTAAGGATGTACCTATTTCGATTTAGGTTTAGGGCCATTAATGAAGGCTTGAGTTCATGTTTCAATCTGAGCTTTGAATGCTCATCAATGTTCTCTAACAACATGGATTGAACAATGAACTTAAGAAATAGAGTTTGAGAAGAAGGGTTTTTTGCTATAGGAGCTCACTCTCTCAAGGTTTAACTCTCTGCTACATCTGTTGAGCTCCCATTTTATACATATTCTAGCCTATTGCATCGCATTATATGCATGGTTTGCATGCTTAAAAGACTCATCTAATGCATGCTTTGTTGATGTAGGAATGAGAGAGAGACTTCACACAAATAATAGTTAAAAGACCTATTTAGAAGCTCTTAGATGAAGACCCAAGGTGGGCCAAAGAAGGAGAGAAGAGATGAGAAAGAAAGAAAGAAAAAAGAAGAAGAAATAGGGCCTAGACTGGTCTTGACCTGTCCGCTAAGAGGGCCATGACCGGTCTTGACCGGTCGGCCACCACACCAGCCCTCCTCCCAACTCTCTGTACAAAGGACCAAGTGGTCCGACCGGTCTTAACCGGTCGGCCAACAGGTCACCCCCCTCTTATGCTCTCTGGACTCTCCCTGGACCTTTGCTAGACCGGTCGGCCAGCCATCTCGACTGATTAAGACCGGTCGGCCAACAGGTAGCTAGTGTATTTTAGCGGCTTTCCAGCAGGCTTGCTCAGCAAGCTCCGAAAATCATGCGCTGCAGGAGTCCTTACGCAATTCTGGAAGTTTCTGAGGGGGTAGAGCGTCTCTATTATAAAAGGATACCTAAGGGTGGATCTAAAGGCATCATAGAAGGCTTGGGAAGTCGTGGGAGGTGAAGGAGATCACTGTGGAGCGTCTGCAAGTTCTCCAAACTCGATTTGTCTATGTTCTTCGTAGTTTTTCCTTCAAGCTTTAGTTTAACCTATTAATGGTTGGCTAAACCTCTTAGCTAGGGCTAAGAGGTGAATCTTTTAATTGTTTGCAATGTTCAATTCGAATTAGTTCAAGTACTTTTTTGTTTTATGAAGAACACTTCTAGTTCAACTTTGAAATAAAGTTAGTATTTTTAGTTAATCTTCTATCTCTTGTGATTTCTCTTACATGGGATGTTTTGATTACTGAGATTGCTTAATGAGGGTGTTGATTGATAGGATTTTGGGTTGTAGGGATCTTAGATTCATCATGATATGTTGAATGCTAGGGGATCTTACAAACTAAGTTTCCTAAGAGCTTATCTAAAACTAAACTAGAAGGGATTTTTATCTTTTGATTTAATCTGAGAAAGGTGTTTATGTATTGATTTTGGTTCAATAGAAGTTCAATTCATGCTTCTAAATCAAGTCTAGTGACGAGGCTTGAGGAAGAATCATGAATGTGATCTTGCTTGTTTTGTGAAGGATTGGGTTGTGTGATTGAATTATCATCTACGGGGCTGTCTATTTATATAGATCTGGGTGATCCATTCTGTTACGCAAGCCGTCAAGATCACTGCTAATTTCAGGGGATAAGATACTTATTTTATTAATTTTTAGGTAAAGGGAATGGCCTAACCACTCTAGACGTCTAGCTGATTACGTCTCTTGATAGAGATGTTCGGAGCTATGAATAGAAACAAGCCCAAACCGATCTATACGGGCTGCTGGTACTAAAAAGGCAGAAGATGCTCGGGCTCGGGGATAACCTCGTTCGACAACCACGAGCCGAGCTGCTCGCATGCGAAAATGCGATCCCTTTCGACGACCACGAGCCAAGCTGCTCGCATGCGAAACATTTGTTTTATAACCAAGGAGTACAGGCAAGCTAATTATGAAGATGCCCTCATCCGATGACCAGCGACCAAGCCTGCTCACATATTCGGGAGTGTATACCATACTTTTATGATATTTGAGCTTCGAGCATAAGGGCTCGCGATTGAACACTGAAGCTAAAAAGGCGCTCGCGGGTCTTGAGTCTTCGATATCTTTGACCATCGATTTTATGCTATAACAGATGCCCCCCAAGTCCTTGCCGTCGAGAAGTCTAAGGGAAGGACTTGCTCATCAGCACGCATAACCGCCTAATGCGTTTCTTGAAGGGGAAGCCGTACATGATTGGGCCGTCATTTATGAGCGCCAGCTTTCTGTAGCTTTTCAACAGAGAGGAAATGAAGAGGCGCCCACCACGTATCTCCGAAATTAATGATCATGCCCGTTTGACTGTCGCGCCAAACAAACAGTCGCCGTGTGTCACCAAATCTTGAGGAATGGTTGCTTATAAATATACGATGTCTGCGAAGAATTTGAAATTTCATCGGAGGATTTCAAGAGCTCTTCTTCTCTTCTTGCTTTCGTTTTCTCTCTGGTGTTCCCAACTTTCTCTGGTGTAACTTCCATCCCTTATTTCCTCCAAGGTATTCTATTCTCTCTATTCTATTTTAAAAAATAATGGTGAGAGATTCTGATGAGGAGACCGTCCCTCTGGGGGATGCAACTCCGGATTCTTCTTCCTCCAACAACGCAAGAGTCCCGGCGGGGAGGTACTCTGCGTCTGGATATCCCTCAATAATGACGGAGGAGTGACTAAATGAGTTACGGGAAAAATATCGAGTTCCCAACTCCGTCATTTTCCAGTTGCCTAGAGAGGGAGAGACTCCGGATTCCCCACCCCCTGGTTGTGTAGTCTTGTATGATTACTTTTTCATCCTTGGCGTGGGTCTTCCCCTTCACCCCTTTATTCGTGACGTACTCCATACCTATAAAATTGCCCCTAGACAACTTATTGTCAATGGTTGGAGGGTAGTTCTTAGTGCGTTCGTTCTCTGGAAGCAAGCCGGCAATGGGGATTTGATCGCTGAGGAGTTCCTTAGAATGTTTCAGCTCAAGAGAACTCCCTACAGGGAAGGCTGGTATTACTTATGTTATTGGCACCGGGATAATTATGTCTTGGGGAAACCCACTTCAAGTTATCCCGGATGGAGGAAACGCTGGTTTTTTACCTCCGGGAACTGGGAATCTGAGACGGGATCCACCCCTGAAGGCCATAATGTGAGCCGCTTCTTTGGCGAAGGTGGGTGAAACTTCACTCTGCTCAGATTTATAAACAGATTTGAACTTTCATTTATCTGACCTCTGCTCGTATTCACAGGTATTCCGACTGGGGGAAAACCGAGCTTAAAGGGAGGAATCAATGAGAAGATTGCAAAAAATTTACAAGTTATTAGCTCGTGACAGGAATATCGAGGCCTGTCTTTCACTCTCTCAACTCGCAGCTTCCGAATTAATATCCCAAGAGGAGGCTACCATGGCGAATGTTGGAGAGAAGAGGGGATTGCTACCTCGCCTAAAGGGCACCACCTCAAAGAGACAAAAGAAGACGTCTGCTGGTCCATCTCACCCGTCTAATCAGTCGAGTGAGCCTGCCCAAAACTCTCAACCGCGTGAGCTTCTCCCTGAGCCTGCGATAGCTACTCTGGTGGTTCTTCCTGAGCCACCCGTCATCGACATTGCTGATAATTCCCCAAGAAATGATGGGGCGGGGCCAAGTTGCCCCGTGACTGAAGAACCTCGCAAGCCTGAAGGTGCTCATGAGTTGATTCCTGCTCGCGAGCAACCTGTTGCTCAAGATGTGAGCCCTGCTGGGCTAGTTGTAGCCCAGCCTTCCGGAGTTGGGACGTTTACTGTTCCAAGCCATCTACACCCAATCTGTAAATTCCTCTTCGACAACATCTCCCCTCAGACCTTCGACACTCTTCCCAGAGCAAGTCCCGAAGACCTCTCTCTAGATGCTAGAGTGAGGATGGTACAGGTAAAAATACTTCAAATTTTAACTTATTTCTTGCTTTCTTTGCTGGTTTTCTGGTGATCATTTAATAATCCTTCTTCTCCTTGAACAGGGACTAGACCTCATCATACGGATGAGGCGTGACCTCCTCGCTGCTCGCCGTATCATAGATGAGGCTGAGGGGAAGAGAGTTGCCCTAGAGAAGGCGGTCCATGGGAGGGACCAAGTCATTAAATCTCACAAGACCTTAATCTTGAAGATGACTGAGGAGAGGAAAATTCTCATCGAAAAAGTCTAAGTCCTGACCGACAAGTATCAGGTCTTGGACACAAACTTCGCAAGGCTCGCAGAGATGAAGGAGAAGATAGAGAAAGAGAGAGAGATCTTTCACCAAGATAAGATCTCTCTAGAGGAGCAGCTCGCTGAGAGCAGATAGCGAATAAAAGAGGTCAGCGACGCACTGGAGAAAGAGCAGTCCACCCTTGCACAGCTCCGAGATGACTCCATCCACTGGGAGGAGGAAAGGGTGGCTTATGTCAAGCTACTATCTGATGAGGGGCCCCGAGCTATTATGGAGTTTCGCATTTCGCAGCTATACAACGACGAGCGATACGAGTCGTACGACGCTGGTCGCGACTTCGCACTAAGAGTAGTGCAACAAAAGTCTCCATCATTTGATATGGGGGAATTCGAAAAGGTCGCGACCATCGTAGCTGCGAAGAAAGGGAAGCTCTGAGAACGAGGTGACTGAGACTACCCAAGCTGTAAGGGTCCCGGAAGCTGGCCCCGAGGTCGAGAGCGGCGCTCCTCCCCAAAGTGATGCCTGAAGATGATCATCTCTTTCTTTTCTCTTTCTCATGTAAAATTTTATCGCTTCTGTTGTAAAACGATCAAAATTTTATCCAATAGAATGAATATATCTTTTTTGATACCGTGGCTTCATATAAGTAGTGGATGGTTCGTATGTTGTTTTTTTTTGTCGTATGTTGAATGGTTCATATGTTGAATGCCTGAGTACTTAACTCATGAAATAATGAGTTAGGCTCAATCCAGGGGTCTTGGTGACCATGTCCACTTTGAGATAAACTAATCTATCGATTGAGGCTTTGACTCTGCCGAGAGTAGAAGATGTGGCCAAAGGAATGCATATATTCCCTTCAGGGCTATTCGGGTCCAACTAATGGAGTAGCGACCAAAAGAAAGTCCATCTTGATTTGAATATCGTTCGGATTTACATCGGGTTAAGGAAAATATCGAAGTAGATGCTCTACATGCCAAGGGCGACGTAGGGGTCTTCCTTGCATATCTTAGAGATAATATGTACCTGGTCGCACAATTTTGATAACTCGGTAAGGGCCTTCCCAATTCGGATCCAACGAACGAGCAGATGTTTCGAGATTTTGTCTAAGGACCAAATCGCCGAGATGAAAAGCTCTGGGTCGGACTTTTGCGTTACGATAGCGGGCTATACGTTGTTGGTAAGCTGCTGCTCAGAGTTAGGATGCGTCCCTTCTTTCTTCCAAGAGGTCGAGATGAAGCCTCAGACCTTCTTGATTACTCGTGGAGTCGTACTGCTCGATTCGATACGAGGGTACTTGGACTTCGACGGGGACAACTACGTCGGTGCCGAAAGCCAAAGAGAAAGGAGTTTCTTCGGTTGATGTGCGAGTTGTAGTTTTATAGGCCCATAAGACTTTAGGTAGGAGCTTTGGCCACATGCCTTTACATTCATTGAGCTTGGTCTTCAGATGATGTTTGATGATCTTATTGATTGCTTCAACTTGTCCATTAGCCTGGGGATGTTACGGGGAGGTTCGAATACTTCGTATCTTTCATTTTTCACAAAACTCCAAGAACGCGGTGTTGTCGAACTGCTTCCCGTTGTCGATGATTATAGTGTGGCGGAGCCCATAACGGCATATGATGTTTCTCCACATGAACCTAGTAGTCTCTACTAGTGTGGTAAAATCTCACCAGCCCAAGACTCACAACCAACAAGAGAAGAAGAACAACAAATAATATATGAAGATGTGAAACGGAAAACGATTATTCTCATTCAAAGCATATATGTCAAGTTTATAAAAAAAGATAAGAAAAAATATACACTGGTATGAGTTCCAACTTACACAAAATGGAGTTTGGGATGGTTGCTAAACTACTCTCTCTCTCTCTCTCTCTCTCTCTCTCTCTCTCTCTCTCATTGTAGGTTGCTAGAAGGGGGAGTTGGAAGGAGATGCAAAAGAATGGCTTAGAGAGAGGACTACATATCTTCTCTTGAAAAAAAAAAGATTTGCATATGATGAGGATGCTGCTCATAAATGCTAATGGGAAATAGAGTTTGAAAAAAGGAAGAAGAAACATGTGCTAACCACACATGTGCACATGGGGCTCATAGCAAAAAAAGATTAAAAAAAAAAGAAAATCTACTTTAATATTTAACTGCTAAAGATTTGAGCATTGTGCATTTGTGGCGGCTCCCCATGGATCAACGAAGCATTGACTTAAAGTTTCTTACTATTATTGTAGAGAGCTAGGGGAACGAAAAGCTCTTCGGCCCAATGTGATGTGACATCACTTTGTCTATCATTCTTTTTGGCTCATGTTTGGATGCTAGGTCATAAATCATGCTCACCCAAAACTTAAGTGGGCCACACTATAAGGAACAATGTTGAAGGAACACCACATATTGAAACCTTCTTGGGGCCCACAGTGATATGTATATGCCATCCAACCTGTTCAAAAGGTGGGTCCTACCAGGATGAAGGGCAAAACCAGGTACCAGCCTAATCCAAAAGTTTGGAGGGCCCAATAGGCCACATTGGCAGTGTTCCCAACCCATTTTTTCCTATGGTGTGGCCACCGAAAATTTAGATTGCCTGATTATTTTGGCTCACGTTCTAACACTAACATAAGGGCCCATTTGACACCATGAATTTGGGGGGATTTGAGGGGGTTTCAAATCCCCTGGTATGTTTGGCACATAAAGCAACTGGAGTTTCAAATCAAAGGGGTTTGAAACCCAAGGTAGAAGCTTGGATTACATCTAAAATCCTTCCAATAGTCACATATGTTGTTAGTGCACTTTTCCGTGGCATACTAGTGCACCTTGTTTGTCAATCACTTACGTCAGTGAGTCTAGTGTCGGTTGAGCCCAATGAAGACGAAGACCGAAGACTCAAGACGGACCGACTGCATCAAGGAAGAAGATTCAGGTAAAAGTGATGCCTTGGTGCCTTAACCTTGACCAAAACCCAACCCCTTTGTTTCTTTGATGACCTTGACCTCATTAGGAAACCAGTTTGTCATCATAGATTGGCCCTAGGTGTCCCAATTGAACACCCAAACCTTGGCCAAAGTGGAAAGACTGTTGCATGTGAAGACCAGCAATAGGAGAGGAGAACCAGGTTGGTCCGACCGGTCAAGACCGGTCGGCCAGCAGCTTTGCTGCATGCTGCAATGGGCAGCCGACCGGTCAAGACCGGTCGGCCTTCACATATCAGGGGGCTTCAGCAGGCATAGCCGACCGGTCTTGACCGGTCGGCCTGGTGATCTCAATCGTCCAGCATGCTCTGCCGACCGGTCAAGACCGGTCGGCCTGGAGCTTTCAGTATGGCCAGCAAGGGGGTCCGACCGGTCAAGACCGGTCGGCCTGCATTATTTGAATGCTCCAGCAAGGGGGTCCGACCGGTCTTGACCGGTCGGCCTGGGTATCTTTGTATGCCTTCAGAAAGGGGTTCCGATCGGTCGGGACAGGTCGGCTTAGAGCCGTTTTATGCCCGTTGGAGCTCTCTTTTCTTACATATAGAGCTCCGTTTTTGGGTATGGTGGGAGGGATTTTTGAGGAGTGAAGCCACCATTATTGGAGACCATTTGAGGCTCATTCCTTGACCTATGCAAGGCATCTTCCTTGTGCTTTAACACAAGATTAGAGCATTCCAAGCTCATGAAGAAGATGACCTTCATCCCCTCTTGATCTCTAGAGTTTGGAAGCTTCTTGATTGGCAAATCCTTGTCCAAAACTCTAAGATGAGATCGTTGTAGGTAAGAGACTCTAGGCAACCCTTTCCCATTAGTTGTAGAGTTCTCAAACCCATCCTCCTAGCACCTGGGCATCTCAAAGGCATCGCATGCAAGGTGTTTGATCGAGTGTGGCTGAGGCATTGGCGACGCAACGGCAACACGATCGTGGGAGTAAGGGAAGCTAATTGAAGCACGGGAGAGCGGAGATCAAGCAACCCAATCCGGCGATAAACAAGGGGCTCATCCGACAAGTAGGTTGTCTTATTTGAGAGTGCATTTTAGAGTTTGTTTGTCGAACTCGATCTAGGGATGTTAGCCGTTCCTTGGCCCGTTAGCCGGGCCTAAACTAAGTCTCCAAGGGGAGCCTCCGACACGGGAGTAAACGTGCGTTAGGTTGAGAGTTAGCCTTTGTCTAAAACTCCGTGTATAGGTTGAGAGGTGAACCTCATTTAAAACCTCCGATAGTGAATGCCGGTGTGCTCAAAGGGGTTGAGTACTTGAACCGGAGTGGAGTAGACAAGTAGTCGAACCACTATACATCCTTGTGTTTGTGATTGTTCTTGAGCAAATTTATATCTTTGCATTGTTAGTTTAATTGCTTAATTATGAATGCTTGATAGGAATGAATGCTAGGCACTTTATTAGGCTCATCCACACAAAAGATGTACCTTCACTAGTTGTGTAGACTTGAGCTCATTGATCCACTCTCATAAGTCTACACAAGTTGCATAGGTTAGAAGCTTAATTAGCTGGATCATTTACTTACCTATGCATGCTTAGACTAGGATTGTTTATTGCTTAAACTTTTGCTAGTCTTGTGATTGGACCCACCTAGGCTTGGAAGCCGAAGTGTTCTTGCTTACATAGCTTAATTTGTTGAATTGTGTAAGTAGGCGAAAAGAATTTCAAAGGTCCTAATCACCCCCCCTCTAGGTCCTTAGACATATCTCCGAGTATCTCTACAAGCGGTAAAACCGCAATTTCATATGTAACATGTGTGTCACTAGGCTACTAATCTATTGGGCACATGGGCCACTGATGATACCCCAAAACAATTAGATTATCAACTGCATCACTAAAATTATTTTAATATGATGATCTACGCCGTCCAAACATTGTCCAAGGAAATCAATGGTTAAAAGTCATAGGTTAGTCACTTGGATGTGATCCTGTGCTTGTGGCCCATACGAGACTTGAAATTTCATCATTTTTTGCCAAAGTATATATTTCAATGGGCTTATTACAACCAGTGTGTCAAACATTACATGCTTATACTAATTAGGGATATTAAAGTTGATTTAGTAATTAAATTCAAACCCTTGTAAATATCATACATTTGGACTACAGGGGATTCCAAATCTATGGTGCCAAACACAATCAAAGGGTTTCAAATCCATGAGGTTTTGAATCCAGGGGGTTCCAAATCCACGCTCCAAACAGGCCCTAAGCGGGTGTGACTTCGATGGATCTGGCATCCACTCAGGCCGGTGGATCTCTTACTGTAGGGCCCACCATGATGTATGTGCCTTACATCCATGCCGTCCATCTGTTTTAGAAGCTCATTTTAGTATGTGATAAAAAAAATAAAGCAGATCTAAATCTTAGGTGGACCACACTAAGAAGTAGTGGTGATTAAATACCCACCATTAAAAACATATTGGAACTGCCGGACTGTTTACTTGCTATCCCACCTTTTAACAAGGTCACAAAAACTTGGGTGAAGGGATCACACAAACACCAGCTTAATCGAAAACTTTTTGCTACCCATGAGAAGTTTTTAATGGTCAATCACCACTGATTCTTTAGTGTGGTCCACATGAGATTTGGATGTACTTCATGATCTAAAAAGAGCTGTCAAAACGAATTGACGTCATGGATGTAAGGCACATACATCAGGGGAAGCCCCACAGTCAGATATCCACCAACCTAGGTCCGAGTGCGGATTTCCTGCGAAAGCCTTGTGAAGGAAGTTCTTGCGCTGGGAACTAAGGTGGGGCCCATAGTGATTTTTTTGATAAATCCACCCCGTCCATCCGTTTTGGGAGCTAATTTTAGGACATGGGAACAAAATTGAACCAGATCCAAGACTCAAGTGCGCCTCACTAAAGGAAAAGGTGGGTAGGTAAATTACTACTGTTGAAACCTCCTTGAGGTCCACAGTGATGTTTATATGACATCCATATTGTTCGTAATGTCACTACTACTGGGATGAACTGGAAACACAAATATTATCCTGATTCGAAATTCCTGTGGCTCCACAAATATTTCAACCGTGGACGTTCAATCCTCACGTTTTCGGCCTACTAGAGTCTTGGATCCGGTTCATTTTTGTTCTCATGTCCTAAAATTAGCTCCCAAAATGGATGGACGGGGTGGATTTATAAAAAAAACATCACTCTGGGCCCAAGTTCCTACGCTGGGAAGCAAGGTGGGCCCGTGATTTTTTTGATAAATCCCCCCGGTCCATCCATTTTGGGAGCTAATTTTAGGACATGGGAACAAAAATGAACCGGATCCAAGACTCAAGTGCACCTCACTAAAGGAAAAGGTGGGTAGGTAAATTACTACTGTTGAAACCTTCCTGGGGTCCACAGTGATGTTTACATGACATCCATACCGTTCGTAACGTCACTACTACTGGGATGAACTGGAAACACAAATATTATCATGATTCGAAACTCCCGTGGCTCCACAAATATTTCAACTGTGGACGTTCAATCCTCACGTTTTCGGCCCACTAGAGTCTTGGATCCGGTTCATTTTTGTTCTCATGTCCTAAAATTAGCTCCCAAAACGGATGGACGGAGTGGATTTATAAAAAAAAACATCACTTTGGCCCCACATTGGTTCCCAGTGAAGGAACTTCCGCAGGAAATCCGCACCCCCTGGGTCCACCGAAGCCACGCCGAAAATGAGGTGGCACAAATGGCGATGGACGGAGTGGATGACACATACACCACGGTAGCTTGCCATTGAGGGCGCCCCCATAATTGCTGTAGGAAATTCCCGCCCCACTTGTAATAAACGCAGAGGCCGAGGACGATCACACCATCTCTCCAAAGGGCCGAATTGCATCGGGATTTGCATACTATCATCACCTGGTAGTTTGTGCAAATGGGGCCATGATTCACTGATCAAGACGGTTAGATATGATCAGTCCCCAATGGATGGGCTATTCCCAGAAGATCTCCTCATTGCAACAATCCTAACCCTTGGTTTTGTTGATTACAAATAAACGGCCAATAAAAAAAATACAACAGAGCCCCCCATTCAACTGAAACCGAAAGATTTTACATGTTCCGTCCACCCGAAAATCACACAACGGTCTAGATTACCCACATATGTGCGTCATATGGAGAAACCCCGAACCCGAGGATACGTGCATAACCTCGGGTAGAAGATCACTGATTTCTCTATTCCCCTTCTTCCTGTATCCTGCCTGTTCTTGCATCATTCTCCATCAACCCCAGCTAAAGCGGGGGCATTAACCCCCTTCTACACATAGAAATCCCAATCTCAATCACAATTCCCCCTTAATTGCAATCTCTTCTCCAAACACCAGAAGCTTACTCGTCAGAAGCAGCGGCAGCAGAGAAGAGAATGCCAGAAATCCAAACAGATGTCGAAGACGACGACGACGCTTTCGGAGACTTCAAATTCATCTCCTCCCCTTCTCTCCCTCACCACCCAAATCCAATTCAAACTGAAGATGATGAATGGGGCGATTTCGTCGAAAACCCGCTACAATTCCACTCCCAAACCCCACCAAATCCCCACCCTTTCGGTCTCTTCTCTGGTCTCCAGATTCCCAACCCCGATTCACCACCGATGACTCCCTTCCAATCGCACCTGGGTGGTCCCGAATTGGCAGCGGATTTGGCTGTGGAGAAGTGGTGGGAGAAGCCACGAGGAGCTCTTCCGCTGTCGATTTTCGGCGAAGAAGAGGAGGAAGAGCCCGATACGGTTGATCTTTCGTTCGACGCCCGGGATGAGTTTCCATCGAAATGTGACCCAAGCACGAAGAATGGGGCGGGTTCTGGCCCTGGCGT
This sequence comes from Liriodendron chinense, assembly GCA_003013855.2. Classification (NCBI taxonomy): domain Eukaryota; kingdom Viridiplantae; phylum Streptophyta; class Magnoliopsida; order Magnoliales; family Magnoliaceae; genus Liriodendron; species Liriodendron chinense. Next base: position 55,841 of record PVNU02000506.1, read on the forward strand.
TGGCCTCAATGATCTCATATTGAATTTGTACGGCCAGGATGAGCAGATCAAGACTGAAAATGGGGTGGTGGGGAATTCCGATTTGGTGGATGAGAGTTGCTGGGAATTCAAGGACGCGAACTCGGAATTTGAAGGCGGGGACGGCAGTTTCATAGTAAGTGTTGATGGATTTCTCTGTTTTTATTTTTATTTTTTGGTTTAGCTGCTCTTCGACCATTATACAGTGCTGATACTTTCCTTTCTTATTTTTTATTTTTTATTTTTTAATTTTCGGTATTAGAAAGAGCAAAAGGATTCTGAGGTTTTGTGGGTTGAAGCAAAAGCAACCAGATCTGACCAAGAAATTGAGGTGTGTTATTGTTAAAATTTTTAGGTCCATGAACCTTCAAAAAAGAAGAAGGCATGAACCTTCAAAAAAGAAGAAGTAAAAAAAAAAAGGTCCTCGGTACTACAAGGAAATCATCATCACAGGGTAAAAGAACATAGGGAATTGACATTTGCCCCCACCTCATTCGATTTTCTCACATCTCTTTCCCATTTGGGATTTGAAATAGTAGAAAAGTTTCGATTTTAAAATCTCAAAATAGAACATGGGTGCAAGTAAATCAATCAGGCTGGGTGTAAATAGTGGCTTCCAAAACCCATAGATGTAATATGTTTGTAATCACAATGGATGACTTTGCGGTAGGTACTGTCTCTATCAGTTTGTCATGAACTCTATTTTGCTGCATACTGCTGATTGTGAATGTGATTCATGTGAGGAGATACTAAAGAGGCAATTTATGGCACATGTGTGTGAGGTCCAGGCCATTCATCAGGTGGGTACCACTGTGAGCATGCCTTTACCCAAATATCCTGTCCTCTTTTCAGGTGGACCACACTGTCAGAAAAAATCAACGGTTAGAAAGAACATGATGAAAAAGTCTATGTTCAATGTACGTGCATTTCCTTCTTGATGATTGGACTGGATTATTTTTGGGTCAGAGCATGTTTATGGTTACCTCCACCAGATGAACTAGTCACATGCATGTGTGCATGTTGGAAAGGGTACAGCTAATTTCCTCTTCAATATCTCTTCAGTCACCCACACATTTCTCAAATCACCCACACATTTCTCTACTTTGTTTATTCTGTTTAGCAGTGTCATGGCTGTAGTAGTTCACTTCTTTTATACCTTTTGGCTGTCCATTGCTTAATACCATATACTTTTCTGGGAAATTATTTTTGTTCGTGAGGGATCTGATAAGTTTGACTTTGAAGGTTGGAATTCAAAATGGGGTCAGAATTGAGAATGGGATGCATACCAACTCTGTTAACAACAATGTCAGTTCCTTCGAGAATCTTTGGGAATTTAGCGGCAAGTTTTCTGAAGCTGGAGTTGTAGATTTCTTTCCCGAACAAAAGGTAATCAATCATTTGAATCCATCAAGCTATTTTTCTAAGCCTCGCACAATGCTGAAATTTTGAAAACTAGATTTCTTTTCTTTGGGATGCTAGAAGGAACAGGGAGTTTCTGATCTTCTGGGGGCTGAAGCAAAAGTTTGCACATCCACCACTGAAATTCAGGTATTGATTCTGCTTGATTTTGTGCAAGTTTCTGTAATGTGGCATTATATGATCCACAACCAAAGGGTAAGTATAGTGTCCCTGAGTCTTTACTTGTGTACCATGGTTCAGTGTACAGATCATTGATCTGAATATGATGGACACCATGGATGAATCATGGCCCCAAAAATCTCCCTGATGTGACAATCCTAACTCTTCAGCAGTGGCCTGCACATAGATGGTAAGAATAAAAGTGAAGTCACAGTTCAAATTCAACTGAAAAAAAAGAAAATGTTCAAGTATGGATGGATGGATCATCGTCCAATCCTCATGCCTTTAGAAAAGGGATCTTCCAATTGGGTATGGTGGATGCCATTAAATTTTCTTTTTTCCAATTGGGCATCCCATATTCCCATTAGATTTTTTTAGAACGGTTTGGATCTTCCATTAGATGTTCTTCTAAGCTGTTCTAATTTCATCCTTCCACACAAACTTTCATTTAATTTTTCATTTCAGTGATAATATTGGAACCTTGTCATCTCTCTCTCATCGCATGTATGTACACAGGTTCGCAAAGAAATATCGAAATACAAGATTGACAGATTTTCAACATTGATAGTTACTTTTTTTTGTTACTTCTATAAAATTTATAGTTCTCTTGATCCGTATTGTCTTCTTTAAAGAATTATTTAAAGTAAAAGTAAAAAGAAGCTGATAGATTATACAAATAGCCAAATGTTAGTACCTACACAATTATAAAGCAGGGCTAGGAATAATCAGTTGAATGAAGTGGCTGCTCATGGAGAACATGAGGAGAATGAGAAATGTGCAGATACATATTAGAAGCTAATCTCAGCATGTGCAACTCGGTATCCTTATTTTCTTGTAGGTGACTTACGTCGTGAATCGTCAATAACTATGCTTTGGCTAGAAATCAATCATCATGCCTTATCCCGATTAATTGGGGTTTGCTACATGAATCTTGTTACACCATTCCACTCTATCAAGGGGCCATACCTTTAGTTAGACCATAGGCCATCATGTCTTTTCTTACAACCTCCATTGATGTCCCCTTGCCCTTTTAGAGCCTTCTACTTGTACCAACTCGCTCCTAACCAGAGCGGTTCTTGGTCTCCCTTGCACATGACCAAACCATCTAATTCTACTTTTCCTCATCTTACTACTCCAAAGTGCCCTTGAATGCATTCATTTCTAATTATATCCTTTCTCGTCTTGCCACACATCCATCTCAACATCCTCATTTTTAGCTACACTTTTCTCTTGAAAATTTTGTTCTTTAGCTGCCCAACATTCTATCCTATAAAAGCATGGCTGGTCTTATAGCTATCCTATCCTTTTTTCAATCTGAGTGGTAGATAACGATCACATAAAACTCTAGAGGCACACAGCTTCTTCCACTCAACTTGGAATTCTATGGGCAACTTTCTTCTCAATCTCTCTACTCATGATTTATTGACCCAAGGCATTGAAAGTGGTCATTTTTAGAAACTTTGGTCAGCAATTGTAACTAATTCCTCGTTTTCATTCCTATGGTTACTAAAATTGCACTCCATAGTCCATATACTTTGTTTTAGTCCAACTAATTTTAAATCCTTTAGATTATAAAGCACCCTTCCATAAATCTAGTTTTGTCTTTATGCGCTCTCTCGTCTTGTCAAACAAAACTATGCAATCTGCAAATAACATACACCATGGGATGTCTTCCTACAATTACCACTTTAGCTCGTCCATAACAAATGTGAAAGGGTACATGCTCAATGCCAACCCTTGGTGCAAGCCTATAGTAATTGGGAACTCACTTGTTTCTCCACTAATGGTCCTCACATTTGTCGTCGCTCCCTCATACATACCATTAATCATGTCAACATATCCCCTCGAAGCTCCTTTTCTTTCCCAACTCCCGCCAGATCAACTCTCTAGGGACCAAGGTGTGTTGTAGCGGTATTGGTGGGCGTAGCTGTCCCCACCGTGCTTGAAAAATCATCAATAAAAGTAACAAAATAGTTTTACCTTGATGAACTAGAGAGGAGAAGAAATTAAAGAGAATACCACAGTGCTTACACGAATGAGGGCCGACTCTTCTAGATATAAGAACGCTCTAATTGCTGGCTTCACACGATGTGTGCACCACACTCGACGAAACAATCAGCTCACACGTTCTAATAAAACACAAGAGGAGCGATGATCACGAACACAACATTCACCCTCTCACATGCGAACCATTTCAAAAGCCCAGCACACACACACACGCGCACAAAAAGAAGCAAGAAAAGAAAAAAAAGAAACCCTAGGTTTCTTAAAGAACTTTTAGCACAAGGGAGATATAAACTGCAAGGAGAGAAAAAAAAAGAAAATTTTATGAAATGTAAGAGATAGAAGAGAAGAAAGTGGTGTAATTCAGAATGAAATCCGCTCTTATACCATGTAGAATTATGTAGAAGTGAAAAGAAATAGAAAAAGGAAAGAAAAAAAGTGGAGAAAGAGAATGAATTAGGGTTACACGCCTTTACTCTCTCTTTTATATTTAGTCAAAAAAGCAAAAAATTCACGACTACCTTTCACTTACAAAATAACATTTTAATACTAATTGTACCTAATTGAGTAAATAAAGAGAAACCGGGACTAAACTTAAGTTAGGTGGGCTGTACCACTGTACGACCACTTATTTCATTCATCTAGGTGGGCTGTACAGTTGTACAGCCCACATCCGCAGTTGTTAACAGTATTTGATGGCTAGATATTATTTTGTGACTCATGGGGGAGGCCTTAGATTCCCTGCGGAAAAAAAAGAATGCACTTGTATGATCGCTTGTGAATTTTCAGCTTGATAGTTTACCACGTTTGTGACAATGTGGATAGATATCTTTGCCAAGTAGTCAGGGTTTTTGAATTGTAATAGATAAGTTTTATTAACCAACGAAGGTATTCCGTAACGGTAATAGTTGCCATAACGGCCACCACCATTACCTTTATGATATGGGTCGTAACGGCTGTTACGGTCTCTTTTTTAATTGAAAAAAATCGAAAAACATGAATTTGCCCTGTAACGTTTAAATTTTTTTCTTTCAAAGGACCTATATGGCTATATCTACCCCGTAACAGACCATTATGAGGCTGTTACAGCCTTTATAGGGGGGCGTAACAGGCTGTTAACGGTGGTTGTAGGTCATTTTTTCATAACGGCTGTTAAGCCCCGTTGCGTAACGGTTGCCACCGTTACCTTTACGGCCCCTATAACGGTCTTTATGGCACACTATGTAACCAACCGCTAAGAAGCAGAAAAACCCCCCCAAAAACATATTACAAACCAAACTTAACCGCCACTACCTCAGTGTTTACTTTACCCCCGATAGCCACTCTAATACATCCCTTTTTGATTTCCACACTACCTCTTCCCATGATCCTTTCTTACTAATGAAACAAAGCCTATTTCATGTACACAAAATATTCCATAAAACTGCCATGATGACCAAGCGCCATGCCACTTCCTTATCCTTATAAAGATACATACCATGCCAAATCTTTAATAACTCTTCGGCTGATTTCGGCATAACCCAATCCACTACAAAGCATAGTAAAAAGGAAGACCAAACTTGCCCCACAAAGGAGCAATGGATGAAAAGGTGATCTATCGATTATGTTACTCTTTTCACATGAGGCATATATTTGGAAGAACCATCCCTCTTTTTTGCAGGTTGTCAACTGTTAAGATCCTCTTTCTCCCCACCAACCAAATGAGCATGGCTCCCTTTGGAGGGGCTCCATAGAACCATAAGTTATGAAATACATAAGGTGAGGAAGGATATAAGTGCTTCCAAATCCAATCATAGAAAGATCTAACGGAAAATCTTCCCGATGTGCCACCTCTCCAAACCAAAGTATCATTGGAACTAGGGGTTGGTTGAAGATTGTGGAACCACTTCACGAGATTTACGAAATCTTCTACTTCATCCAATAGATCCCTTTGTCATGGAGGGCACCGCACCCCCCTATCTCCATTCCATGTGAAACAACTATCAACCATGATGTTCTTCGATGGAGGCAAATTTGCCAACAATGGAAAATCTGATTCCAATGTTCTATCCCCACACCAAAGATCCTCCCAAAAGCGTATCCGGGCATCATTTGCAAGAGCAAAAGCCGCTTCAAGCTTAAACAAGGGCCCAATGAAATTTATGGCCTTCCATATGCTCGAAGCACGATACCATGATGTTGTCTCCATTCCCCTGATTGTACCCTATATTTAGATACAATAGTTCCCTCCACATTTTGCCTTCCCCCAAGCTGAATCTCCACTACCACTTCCCAAGAAGAGCTGCATTCATCGACTTTAAAACCCAAATAACCGTACCTCCTTCCCTTATCGGTTTGCATACGTCTTTCCAATTGAGAAGGTGGAACTTGTGCTTCTCTTCGGCCCCTCTCCATAGAAATCATGCCTTAATTTTTTTAGTTTTTCCAAATTTGTTTTTGGACACTTAAAACTATGACATGAAGTAAAGGGAGAGATTAGATAGAGTTGCTTTGATGATGGTGATGTGCCCACCTGTTGACTAGTGATGACGCTTCCATCTAGAAAGCTTTCTCTCGAATCTTTCCACCACCTTATTCCACAAATGAGTTTCCAGTTTCCCCAGGCATAGAGGAAAACCTAGGTAAAATGAGGGGAGAGACCCAACTCCACATCCAAATACTTGCGTGTATTCCTAAACTTTTTATTCAGTCAATCATCATCTCACTTTTTTTGACATTAATTTTTAAGCCGGTAACCTCTTTGAAGCATCCCACTATTTTCCTCAAATTATCGACCTTGGATAGCTCTGCATCTCAAAATAGTATTGTGTCGTTTGCCATATTGTAAATGAGATATCCTTATTCTCCCTTGTGATGTTTCGAAACCGGAAATAAGGCTTGCCTCTTGCCCTTTCAATAGCATTTTGCTTAAGGCTTCCACCACCACTACAAGCAAAAAAGGCGATAGTGGATCCCCCTGCCTAAGGCCTCTTGAAGCTTTAAAAAAACCTTCATGCGAACCATTTACTAAAACTGAGAAGTAAGCTGAAAAACACATTCTTGCACCCAACGAATCCATTTGCTTCCGCATTCGATCCTACCCAACATGTATTTGAGGAACCCCCCAATCCACATGGTCATAGGCCGCCTTCTCGATAACAAGTTTGCATACTATTCTACCCTTTCCTTGTCTCTAGAGTCAATTCATTCGTGCGCTATGAGTGCACCATCCAAAATCTGCCTGTCTGCCATTAAGGCTCCTTGATTATCCGATATCACCTTTACTATCACCACCCTGAATCTGGATGCAAGGATTTTTTGTGACAATCTTATAGGCACTTCGAATTAAACTGATAGGTCAAAAATTATTTAATGTCTCCGCACCTTTTTCTGGAATAATAGCAATAAAGGTAGCCCCCATCCCTACCGCTAAGCTGCCCTTTTCAAAAATTCTTGTACAAAATCAATCACCTCTCTTTTTGGCATTTCCTAGAAGACTTGGAAAAACGCCACGGGATATCCATCTGGGCCCAGGGCCTTCTCTCTACCCAATGAATCAATAGCCAATTTGATTTATTCTTCAATGACAGGCTTCTCTAAAGATTCCCTTTCCTGGGTAGTAAGCTTTCAAATTGTAAGTTATCTAGAGATTCCCTTTCCTAGGTAAATAAGCTTTCAAACTATAAGTTATCTAACTTCGGTCTAGTCCATCTGTCAGAAGAAAGGTGTTGTGAATAATATTGTACCATCGAGGAACAAATTTAGTCCTTGTCTTCAGTTCTTTTTCCTTCAACCGTAAGATTGCTAATACGATTATTTCTTGCTCTTGCACTGGCTATACTATGGAAGAAACAAGTATTTTCGTCACCCTCTTTGAGCCAAAGGGCCTTAGATCTTTGCCACCATTTTATTTCCTCTTCTTTCAAGTATTTGGAGTATTCTACTGATAGTTTTGTGCGTCTGTGCCGTTTCTCATCAGAAAGTCCACTTGCCTCTTCCTTAATGTCCAGCCCATGAATGTCACTAAGGATGTTCTCTCCAGAACATTTCTTTGTCCCATGACCTCTTTTTTTCCAGACATTTAGTTTGCTTTTAAGAAGTTTAAGTTTATGAAACAACGCAAAGCTAGCCGTCCATTTCCAGCCACATCAATTCAAACTGGAAAGGTTTTGACCCCCTAGTGTCTTCCTCCACTTCCAACAGAATGGGCCCGTGATTAGATGTTGGTCTGGACAGAGCTTGGAGATGAACCAACGGGTATTTTCCAACCCAATTTGCTAAAAGCATGAATATGTCCAGACAATGCATAATTGGCACTTCTTTCCCATTAGACCATGTGAATTTAGCCCCATCTCATTGTGGTTGACCCATTCTTCAAAACCTCTCATGTTCTTTGTCATCCGATTTCTAGTGGATTTTTCATGTGCAAATCTGATGACGTTAAAGTTGCCTACCAGACACCGTGGCATATTAAATTGTGTTCTAATCCCATCCAGCTCTACCTAGAAGAGTTGTTTGCGACTCGGAAAACATGGTCTATATATTGCTGTGAATAGCCATCCATTGCCAGAGGAACTATCTTTAAAAGAGATTGATACCGAGAAGGAACCAATGAAACTGTCCTCAATCAGGCATAAATCTTTATTCCATGCCACCAAAATCCCTCCCATTGTGTCTTCTGCATCCAACGCAATCTAGCCCTACTTTATTCTCTCTCATCAATCTTATCAGGCTTTGTTTCTTGAAGAGCTATTATCTGAGCCTTATATTTACCACATATCTCTTTGACATGATTCCTTTTATACGAGCTTTCCAGCCCCATAACATTCTAGCTTATGATCTTCATTGGGAAACTATTTGAGACCCTCTTCCCTTTCATCGGAGTGTTTACTATGAGAGTCATAATTGATGGAACACTCCCATTTAACAATTCTCTCCACCCTCGCGGAGTCTTCGATATTGCCTTCTGTAATTGCATACCCCAATTCCTTCGGGATCCTCCGTCTTTAATAGAACGAATGAAAGCATGAACAATGTTGTTATCAGATCCGAAGGTAAGACCCACTGGCTTACCCACCCTCTCTAACATGTTGTGATACCATTCTAAATGTTCCCTCGATATTGGAGCCTCCCCATTTGGTTTTCGAGAAACTTCAGCAGGAATGGGAAGTTCCAAAGGCAGCCCCTTGCAGCTTGAAGGGGAGGGAGATCTAGAGCATCATCAAAGAAATCAGTGCTGGCTACCTCATCATCTTGAGTATATGGTTCCAACTTGTTCTCTGTCTCTTCTTGCTATTGATCTTCCATCGGCCCTTTCTCGAAGGGGATGATTTTCCTTGCATCATGTCCCATACCGAGGCCAAAATCCTTCTTCTAGAGGAAATAGGGTCGTGCTTCTTGCGCAAGCTTTTGTTTCATCTCCTAGGTTGAGAGAGGCATTTGTTGACTCTTGCTGATGTCATTGACATGTGTCGCCATGAGACTCATTGACTCATCAATGATTTCTGATCCCCTGCTGATAGAAAGTGGCATTTGTCTCTTCACTATAATGAGCAAGATTCGCACGAGTCGGCGCCTTGGGCGAACTAGCAATCTCCACCATACACATTAGGAGAAGCCTCTGGTTCGGAACAGAATGAAAATTCAAATCTCCCGCTTAGGCCTCAAATCAAGTCGAAAGGTGTTTGACTCGAACTCCGAGTCTCTTGACCCAAATCGACATTCTTCCTCATCGCTCTTGCCTCATCAAAAGATGTGGACGACCCAGATCGCTCCACGTACGACATCCATAACAGAAGCATCCGTTTGTTCGTCTTAGTGGACACACGCTATAACACCCCCCCCCCCCCCCCCCCCCCCCCCCCCCCCCCCCCCGCCCATCGCAGGAGTTTGTAGATGGAGCTCTATCTTCCCCCTCCCAATTGTGTGAGCTCCCCGTTCCGCCCAGGCTTTGGCCTCTCTCCCCTTTTATTCCTCCCCCCATTTGAATGGAACCTTCCATCGGAATTCCCTCATCATCCCACCTCCAACCTTTACTTCCCTACAAAAATTGCTCTTGAGTTTCGATAAGGAAGAATACTTCTCCTTCTCACACATACCTGAGCTGCACCGATCTCCTTCCCCTTCTCTGTATTGTGATCGATGGCAACCAACTCACCCAAACAAGATCCTAGAGCTCTGCAAATCTCCTTCACCCATAGTTCCAATGGGATTCTTCACAGTAAGTACTAGACCTCTGTCACCCCGAAGAAGGATTTCTCCTCCCATCTGTATATTGCTCTAATTGAACCATCATTGAAGACCACCGCTACGGAAAGAATTTCATCTATGCTTGCATCAGTTCTAATAGAGACTCAGAGCTTCTTCCCACCCAATGGTTGGATCACACAGTCCTCTTCCTTCCACCCACAGCAAGCAAGAAACTAGCACCTAATTTTGGATATCAAAGCCCCTTCTTTGGAGATAGGAGGAGATAACTCAACAGTTGTGGAGATGTCTTCTTTATATCTTCAGGTTCACCTTAACCACCGAAGTCCTCTCCACCTCCATCCAAACCCAATTCATCTGATTTCTTACTCATGCCGTCCTCAGATTGAGACACCCTTTGAGCCCTAGAAAAGCCACCCTAGCCCCCATCGACGACCTCTACGTAAGATGTCGCTACCCATACTCCTTTGCCCTTACCCAACCTCTCATGCTCCTTCACTGCTTTACCATCCCTTGCATCTACTACTTTCCCTCCCTTTTTTCCTATTGTGTTAGAGTCTCCTCCTACACCCTCCCCTGATGTCTCTCCCTCTCTATACCCAATGTTAACCCCATGCTTTTGGTCCTGAATATCCATCGACTCTGGTCCATAGTGAACCTTCTAGACGAGGAGAATCCTACCTTGGAAGGGCTTTCTGTTGAGATTCTCTACAGCTCAAGCTAGCAGCTCTGGTGTCTGTACCTGAGCAAATGCAAAACCCCTCGGGCATTTTGTCTTTGGGTCCTTTGGAATCACCACTTCCATAACCTTACCACTTTGCTAGAAAACACTCTGCAAATGTCTCTGGTTCCATTCTGGCGGAAAGTTCTCTATGTAAGGGGTTGGGAAATCTCTAATCGATCAACCCTTAGACCCTTCCTGTAAGCAAATCCCACCTTCTTTCTCCTTGAGACTATCCATTCCTCAGGATGCCCAATCTTGGATTCTGCTCTGACTCTGTTTTTCTTTCTCTGCACGACTGCATCTTCCATTTGTCCCCTGTTCACGAGATTCAACTGGATGAGATCGAGATTTTGCCGCCCTTGGAATGTATATGCTCTCGGATCTCGAATCTCTTGTGGGATGGGTTTTCTGGAATCATCTCGAGTCTTCTACAAGAACAACATAGAACAGAAACAAATCCGAATCAATCGTATTTCTACAAGAACAACAAGTAAACCTCCTATGTGCCAGAGATCAAATCTCTCTTAGCATGATTGGGTCATAGGCATTCTTTGATTTTTGAAGGCGCTAACAATGTGGCGGGTAATCTCACTTGAAACGAAGTATCAAGAGGGTCACTCACTATCAGCCATTCTTAATTCCTTCTGTATTGTTTCTTTGGGGGTGTGTGGGGAGAGTTTGTGTTTCTTTGTTTGAACCCAAAAGTCACACTTGGAAATGGGTCATTGAAACCTGACATGACACTTTTGATAAACAGCCAATCTGTTGCATCATGTCTCCAGTATTTTTATACCCTTGTTGCTCAGGTACAAGTAATAGCGTCATAGCGTAGTGTACCAAAAAGGCTACATAACGCATGAAAATAGCGTGTTTCCCCTGTAGCGTATGCAACAGGGGTTGTAGCGTATGCAACGCACATGTAGCGTGTACTCAAAATTGGCGTTAATACATAAAAATTTGAAAAAATCGGTACCTGCAAACGTGGATCTGGTGGGCCAAACGTGGATTGATCCACGGTCATTGCCTGATCTTCAATATGTAGGAAACAAGGTGTGCCAAATGCGGCTGGGCTGTGCATGATGCTGCTACGGCTGTGGTTGAGGATCCTCATCCGTTTCTTCTTCTTCTTCTTCTTCCACTGAGGGTCTGCCTTCTACGATGCCCCCCCCTCTTTTCCGCCTTTTTTCTTTTCTTTTCTTTCTTTTTTTTTTTTTTTTTTTCATTTTTCCCTCTTTCTGGTTTGAAGACCAGGACGCTGATTTGCAGAATTGGATTGCGTGTGGAGTTACTCCGCACGCTCTTATCATGCGGAGTAAACTCAGTTGTGCCCACCTAGAACGTATGTGCTCTATCTATTCCGTCCATATGTTTTTCCAGATCATTTTAGTGGTTGAGCCGAAAATTTAAGCATATCCAAATGTCAAGTGGACCATGCCACGGGAAACAGTGGGAATAATGATTTCCACCGTTGAAACCTTCCCAGGCCCTACAGTGATGTTTATCTGTCATCCAACCTGTTCATAAGATCACATGGATATGGATGAAGTGAAAACACAAATATCAGTTTGATCCAAAACTTCTGTGTCCTCCAAGAATTTTTCAATGGTAGATATTCAGTTCACACTTTTCTTGTGGTGTGGTCCGCTTTAGATTTTGATATGCTTCATTTTTTGGAATCATACCTAAAATGTTCTGTTAAGATGGATGGACGGAGTGGATAAAATACGTAAATCACTGTGGGCCCCACAGAGTTTACTTCGCACGTTAGCGTGCGGAGTTACTCAGTACGCAATCCGTGTCCCTGATTTGTTGCGATTCGCAAGAAGTTCCTGCGCTGGGAACCAAGGTGGGGCCCACCGTGATGTTTGTGAGAAATCCACCTCGTTCATCCGTTTTCTGAGTTCATTTTAGGACATGAGAACAAAAATGAGCTGTATCTAAGGCTCCAGTGGTCCGCAATAATGGAAAAGGTGGGTAGGGAAATTCATACCGTTGAAACCTCCCTGGGTCCACGGTGATGTTTACATGCCATCCATACCGTTCATAAAGTCATTCCTACTGGGATGAACGAAAAACGCAAATATTATCCTGATTCAAAACTTTTGTGGCCCCACGAATATTTCAACTGTGTACGTTCAATTCTCACTTTTTCAGACCACTTGAGTCTTTGAACCGGCTCATTTTTTGTCCCATGTCCTAAAATGATGTCAGAAAACGGATGATTTCTCATAAACATCACGGTGGGCCCCACCTAGGTTCACAACGCAGGATCTGCCCTGTAAGGGCTTTTGCACAAAATTCGAGGAGCAGGAGTGAATTAGCTGTTACTACCCCTACCGTATGGGGCCCACCTTTATGCATTTTTTGTGCATCCACACCGTCCATCTTTCTAATTTCCCTTCAACCAGATCTTCTTGACATTATCAATAGGTTGGATTGCAAATAAACATTAAAAAAAGGTGATGATGGGCTATTTGGAATTTTTAATGGTGAGGCACTCAATTGCCACTGTTTCTTATGGTGTGGTCCACTTGAGATTGGATCTGCATAGTTTTCTCCCTAATATGGTCTGGAGAAACGGATGGACGGTGTGGATACATATAAAATCATCAAGGTGGGCCCCACGGTAGGGGTAACACCCACTAAGCTGTTACCCGGGTAACACCTAATCCTCTTCTAGAGGAGCTATGTGGCTGTTTCACAGCCAAGTTAAAAAAACTTAATACTCCGGTGGAGTATTTAATTCTAAATGCATACACTGTTTTGTGGGACCCACCTTGATGTAATTGTTGTATATTCATGCCTTTCATCAGTTTCACATCGAGCTGCTATTTGTGATTTCCCTTTCATCCAGGTCCATTGGACCTTATCAACATGTTGGATGGCAATTAAACATTTCATTGGACCCTGGAAAGTTTTAATGGTGGGTGTTTAACCGACCACCTTTTGATATGGTGCGGTCCACCTGAGATGTGCATCCACTTCATTTTTGGGACCATGCCATAAAATGAAATGGCAAAATAGATGTAAGGCATGGATATGCACCACATACATTGAATGGGCCCTATTCTCACGGCCTCGCCCACGGGTGGCTAACACTGAAGTGTGACTCACAGGATGGGTGGGTGTACTTAAGGAAGCGGATTGCGTAGTAACTCCGCACGCTAAGCGCAGAGTAAACTCTGTGGGGCCCACCGTTATCTATGTATTTTATCCACTCCGTCCATCCATCTTAACAGATAATTTTAGGTATGATGCAAAAAAATGAAGCATATCAAAATCCAAAGTGGACCACACCACAGGAAAAGTTCAACCACAGGAAAAGTGTGAACTGAATGTCTACCATTGAAAAATTTTGAGGGACACAGAAGTTTTGGATGAAGCTGATATTTGTGTTTTCCCTTCATCCATGTCCATGTGATCTTATGAACAGGTTGGATGACAAATAAACATCACTGTGGGGCCTGGGAAGGTTTCAACGGTGGAAATCATTATTCCCACTGTTTCCTGTGGCATGGTCCACTTGAGATTTGGATATGCTAAATTTTGGGCTCAACCCCTAAAATGAGCTGGAAAAACATACGGACGGAATAGATAAAGCACATACATTCTAGGTGGGCCCAACAGAGTTTACTCCACACGATAAGAGCGTGCGCCGCACGCAATCTGATTCCGTACTCACAGTGGGATGTGTGTACTAACCTTAAAAAAAAAGATGGTGCAATGTGGGGCCATTATGATTTATGCATTTTATCCACGCCGTCCATCCATTTTGCCATATTGTTTTTTGTCATGATCCAAAAAATGAGGCAAATCGAAATCTCTGGCGGACCACACCACATGAAACAATGGTGATTGAAATGCCATCAGTTAAAAATTTATTAGAGAGCCCTAGGTGATTGAACATTAAAAACTTCTTAAATGAGCCATGTGAGCCCTTCAATGAGCTTTCAAAATGGTTGGTGTGGATTTAAGGCACATACATCACTGTGACCCCTAGGGGTGCACATGGAACCGGTGGAACCGATAAACTGGACTAGAATCTATTAGTTCGGTTCGGTTCTGAAGTGCACCAGTTCCGGTTCTGAAAATCAAAGAATTGGTTATTTCGGTTTGGGGTTTTGTAGAACCGAACTGGACCATGAACCGAACCATGGAACCGAACCCTAAAACCGAACTTGGAACCGAATCTTGGGTGTTTAACCCTCACTATTCCCTAGTGACCCCACAGTCAGGGATCTCACCTAATTTGCTCCCTTCGTCCAGGTCCATTAGACCTTATCAACTTGTTGGATGGCAAATAAACATTTAGTTGGACCCTAGAAAGTTTTAATGGTGGGTGTTCAACTACCACTTTTCATATGGTGGGGTCCACCTAAGACGCTATCGTCATTGGATACTATTAGGAGGATGTGTGTTTTCCCTTCATCTAAGTCCATGTGACCTTATCAATAGATTGGATGACAAATAAACATCAAGGTGGACCATAAGAAGTTCTAGTGGTGGGTGTTCAATAAACATTGTTTCTAGTGGTGCGGTCCACCTTGGATTTGGTTCTACTTAATTTTTGGGCCCATGCAATTAAATGATCAATCTGTCCCTGAGATTATGGCTTCGCTAGAAAGGGCTGCTCAAATGTATAATTTAATTTAACAGGTTGGATGGCATCACATGGGCCCTATGAAGGTTTCCATAGTGGGAATCACTCTCTCCACTGCTTTCTGTGGTGTGGTCCATTTGACGACCACTGGTTAGTGTGGTGTGGTCCACCTTAGATCTGGATATGCTTCGTTTTTTTGTCTTAGGCCTTAAAATGATATGGAAAAACGGGTGGAAATAAAACATTACAACGGGCCCTAGGAGGTTTTTAATGGTAGACATTTAATCACCACTGTTTCCTTTTGTGTGGTCCACTTGACGTGCGGATCTACGTGTTTCATCCACACCATCCATTTGTGTGGTCCTTGTGTGGTCCACTTGATGGGTGTTGGACCATCACAAGATGGATGTTGGACCACATCACAGATGGGTGTGGTCCTTGTGTGGTCCACTTGACATGGGATGGTCTTGATGAAACACCCCACCCATCATATTGGGCCCATGATGTATTTGTTTCATCCACACCATCCATCCATTTTTCCAAAATCATTTTATGGCATGAGCCAAAAATGAGGTAGATCCAAATCTCAAGTGGACCACATCACAGGAACAGTATTGATTGAACACCCATGGATATACAACACATAAATCAAGGTGGACCACATCAACAGGTTCGATGTCAATGAAACACTTAAGTGGGCCATAGGAAGATGGCACATAAACATTATAGTGGGCCCTAGGAATTTGGATCCCTTCATTAAGGACCATGGCCTAAAATGAACTGAGAAAATTGATGGACGGCATGGATATACAACACGCAAATCAAGGTGGGCCCCATGCACTGAAACAGTGCACGTGCATGTGCACTAATCTGCGTAAGCCTCGGAGTATTTAAGAAAAAAAAAAAACCTAAGTTTGTATTTGTTTTCAAGGGGGAGAACGAGAGGGAAAAAGAGAGAGAGAGAGAGAGAGAGAGAGAGAGAGGGAAAATCATAGATCACCACAGGGAAGAAGCAGAAGAAGAAGGGAAGAAGTAGGAGGAGGAAAGAAGAAGCGGTGCGCCGCCGTCGCAGCAGCAGCAGCCCCGCACTGCCGCACCACAGGGAAGAAGTAGAACAAGGAGGAAGAAGAAGCGACGCACCGCCGCTGCCGCAGGTACCTTCTCTTCTCCCCCACCCCTCCTCCGCCCCTTTTTTTTCTTCCCCCCCCCCCCCGTTTAAAGATGTTATTTTCGCAATGCACCCACCCTGTTATTGGGCGCGGATTTCCTGCGAAAGCCTTGCGCAGGAATTTCCTGCACTGGGAACCAAGGTGGGCCCACAGTGATGTTTTTTGATAAATCCACACCGTCCATTCCGTTTTGGGAGCTCATTTTAGGATAGGAAAACAAAAATGAACCGGATCCAAGACTCAAGTGGGCCGAAAACGTGAGATTTGAACGTCCACAGTTGAAATATTTGTGGAGCCACAGGAGTTTCGAATCAGGATAATATTTGTTTTTCCAGTTCATCTCAGTAGTAGTGATGTTATGAACGGTATGGGTGTCATCTAAACATCACTGTGGACCCCAGGGAGGTTTCAACGGTAGTAATTTACCTACCCACCTTTTCCTTTAGTGAGGCCCACTTGAGTCTTGGATCCGGTTCATTTTTGTTTTCATGTCGTAAAATGAGCTCCCAAAACTGATGGACGGGGTGGATTTATAAAAAAACATCACTGTGGGCCCCACCGTGGTTCCCAGCGCAGGAAATTCCTCCGCAAGGCTTTCGCAGGAAATCTGCGCCCTTCTATGCTATGGTCCAGTATAGTAAAATGACTGTGCATTGTGCATTTTTTTGTTTCTCAGTAAACTGAAAAGAGAGAGATGTTTGAGGAGAAAGAGAGAGATTTTACGTGGAAATATGTTAAAGAGGATCCACAAGGAAATGTTCGTAGAAATTATGTGTTTTGTAAATTTTGTGGTCAAAGATGTACGGGGGGCGTGACTCGCCTAAAGAATCACTTGGCCGGAACTCACAATGGGATAAAGTCGTGCCCAAAAGTGACAGCAGAAGCAAAAGAGGAGTGCTAAAAGGCTCTAATAGCGTATCATAATGAAAAGGATAAAAAAAATGAGGTGTTTCGTGATATAGGAAGGATGGGATCAACATATTGTTCTGGTTCTGGTAGTGTTAGCGTGGGTAATGATGCATTTGTGGTTGACAGTGGGTCTCTTCTGGGACTAGTTGCCAACGTGCAGTGAGAGCAAAAGGTCCCATAGACCAATTTGTTAACAGTGAAGCACGACAGGCCACTTTGAATTCAAAGTGGAAGAAGGAAGAGAGAAAAGAAGTGTGTAGGGCAATCGGGAGATTTTTTTTTTGGACATGCTTTGTCATTCAGCCTTTGTAATAGCCCATACTTTCCAGCTATGTGTGAAGCGATTGGAAAGTTTGGGCCGGGATTGAAGCCACCATCCATGCATGAGATGAGAACATGGATACTAAAGGAGAAGGTTGGTAACATTGAAACTTTGATGAAAGCATATAAGGATTCATGGAAAATTTACGGGTGCTCGATTATGTCCGATGGTTGGACAGATGGTGCTCGATTATGTCCAATAGAAGCATCATCAACTTCTTGATAAATAGTCCGGCCGGAATGATGTTTTATAAATCTGTTGATGCTTCAGATTCAATAAAAGATGGAAATTTGTTGTTGAAATATCTTGATGATGTTGTGGAAGAGATTGGAGAAGAAAATGTGGTTCAGGTTATCACAGATAACCATTCGAGCTATGTGAGTGCCGGTAAGAAACTGATGGATAAGAGAAGAAAGATCTATTGGACTCCATGTGCTGCACACTGCATAGATCTAATGTTGGAGGATATTGGAAAAATGAAAATATATTCTGAAACAATTGAAAAGGCAAGAACAGTGACCAAGTTTATTTATGGGCATAGAATTGTCCTTAGCATGGTGAGAAGCTTCACAAATAATCACGAGCTTCTACCACCGACGATAACTCGCATTGCAACAGCGTACCTCACCCTTCGAAGTATTTTCAAGCAAAAGAAGGGTCTTACATCCATGTTTGCATCAGAGCAATGGTCTTCATGTTCTTGGGCTAAAAAACCAGAAGGAATAAAGGTGCGGGCCATCATAATGTTTGATCCAAAGTTTTGGCCGCATGTTGCATTATGTGTTAAGAGCACAATGCCTTTGGTAAGTGTTTTGAGAGAAGTGGATTCAGAGGAGA
Source organism: Liriodendron chinense (assembly GCA_003013855.2). Classification (NCBI taxonomy): domain Eukaryota; kingdom Viridiplantae; phylum Streptophyta; class Magnoliopsida; order Magnoliales; family Magnoliaceae; genus Liriodendron; species Liriodendron chinense. The sequence goes on from PVNU02000506.1 coordinate 74,188, forward strand.
GGCCGGCTATGGGCTTCATTTATGAATTGATGGACTCAGCAAAGGAGAAGATTGCATTGAATTGCAATAATGTGAAGAAGAGATATGTTCCAATTTGGAAGAAGATATATGAGAGATGGACTCCTCAGCTTCACCGTCCTCTACATGCTGTTGGGTACTATTTGAATCCTCAGATACGGTACTCAGATAAGTTCTCTACACACCCTGAGATAAAAAATGGGTTGATGGAGTGCATGGATAGGATGATCCCCAATATAAATGATCGGTCAGATGCTGATATTCAGTTGGATGAATATGACTTTCGAAGAGGAGATTTTCGCTCTCGGCTAGCAATTACAACTATGATGAAGCGTTCCCCAGGTGATTTATATTTTCATTTTATGGATACTATATTTTTATAATTGGTGAAAGCATTTCATTAATTTCTAATTAATTTGTGTAGCTGATTGGTGGGCACGCTTTGGAGATAGAACACCACAGCTTAAGAAGTTTGCAATCCATGTTTTAAGCCTTACATGCAGTGCTTCTGGCTGTGAGAGAAATTGGAGTATTTTTGAGCAGGTGGCTCTTCTACTCTTCGATGTTTTAAATTTGTTAATTAACAAGTTTTTTATAATTGACATTAATCATCATATGGAATTGGCAGATTCACACGAAGAGGAGAAATCGACTAGAGCAACAGAAGACAAATTCTCTAGTATATGTGATGTATAATATGAAATTAAGGGAAAGGAGTATGAAGAGGGCAACGGCAATAGATCCTATATTGGTTGACCATATTGCCTCAGATGATGAGTGGATTGCTGAAAAAGAAGACCCTCTTCTCCCAACTGATGCATCATGGCTCGAGGATCAAAACATGGCATTTGATATTAGTGCTATTGCGATTATTTCGGATTCAGATGATCTAGCTAGCAACAATCCACCACCACCACCACCACCACCACCACCACCGGCATCTAGTGGTTTAAGTTCAGTTCCTTGTCTCCCAAATCCTCCCTGTTCCATTAGTAAAATTTATAAAAGAAAGGCTAGCAAGCTAAGTAAGTGCTTCTAGTTATAACTTTCAACTTCCAAGTTCTAAGCTCAAGTTTTTCATTAACATTTTTACAAAAAACCAACGAATTTCTTTCTTTAATGTGAAGGTGGTCCCATGGGACGATTTCTTAGTCCTATAGCAGAGGAAGAAAATGTGGACAAGAATGTTAATGAAGTGAATGATGGAGATGTGGATGCTGATGATGGAAGGCCTAGACCTGGTGATGACATGGATGAGGATGACGATGATGATCTATTAGATGATGATGAAGACCTCTAGAGTCTATAGTCTAGTGCCTAGTAGATTTAGTGCTAAATTTGAGAATTAAGAGTTCAAGGAATATAAATTTTGTTTTGTACTTAAACTTCTAAACATGTGGAATTTTGTAATAGTTTATGCTTGCTTGTGAGTTGTGACTTGTGGTTTTAAACTTTTTAATTAGACATCATTAATTAAAGTAGTTTGCTTTATTAAGTTATTGATGTCATATTTTTTTTTGAAGGGTATTATTGATGTCATATTGATTTGATGTAGTTTAAATATGTGGATTGGCTTGCTCTTATTTGAAAAATGAAGCATTTGTAAGCATTTTCATTTTTATTTTTTGCATTTTTGCACATTTATTATTACTATTTATCACATATTTTATATTTTTTAATTAAAAAAATAGAAGTAGCGTGTAGCTTACGCTACACGCAACGTAGCTTACACTACACGCTATAGGGGGTTGAACGCTACGCGATACGCTACGCGCTATTAAAAACACTGGGTACAACCATCAGGTTGGTCTGTGTTTGGTTTCAAACATACTTGAGGGATATCAGATCACTATATGTTTAATGTTTCAGTTTTTTGTTATAAAATACTTAAAACTATTTTTATTATTTTAAAAGTGTGTTTTACATTTTTATTTTGATATGCAATAGCTCTGCACACTGATCAAATTGAAGGGGGAAATTTATAGGAATAGCTATAGCCAGCCTTTATGGGACAAAATGTTCATTGGATGAACATAGCTGAAATGAGTATGTTGAGATGGATGATTGGCAAGATGAGGAAGGATAAAATTAGAAATGTATGCATTCGAGGGAACTTAGGAGTAGGTGCAATTGGTAATAAGATGAGGGAAAGTGGACTTAGATGGTTTGACCATGTGTAACGGAGACCAAGAACTGCAATGGTTAGAGTGAGTTGGTTCAAATTGAAGGTTCTAAAAGAGCAAGCGGAAGGCCCAAAAGGATGTGGGTGAAGGTAAGAAAAGACTTGATGACCTATGGTTTAATTGAGGATATGATCCTTGATAGAGTGGATTGACGGAACAGGATTTGTGTAGCCATTTTGGGATAAGGTGTAGATGATGATGATATAAAATATGTGGGCATGGCTGGCCTGGATCCTAGGTATTCCATAACAGTAACAGTGGCTGTAACAGCCACCACCATTACCATTACGATACTGGCTGTAACTGCCGTTACGGGGCTTTTTTATTTTTTATTTTTTTGTTAACCTATTTTGGCCCCGTAATGGACCATTACAGCCGTTACAGGTCATTTTTTCTATAATGGCCATTTCGGGCACTACGACCCCATTAAGTTTAATGGTTACCACCATTACCCCTACATAACCATTTCGAAATACCTTGCCTGGATCCCTTCCAATACCCATGTGTCATTTTGGTACCTCATCCAAAGTTGGTAGGCACTAGATGGAGGAAAAAGCTTTGATATTTCTAGTATCATGCTTTCCAGTTAGCCTGGAGGTGGTGTACCAGGCAGTACTCTGCATTGTTTTGGTGACTATCACCATTTATGCCAGTTTGCACTAACTGAAGGTGCCCCAAATGTCAGTCTACGCTTATGATGGGCTCAGATAATTTTGAGTCATTTCAGATGTGCTGATGACTTGGTAGGAACCTATTAACAGTTGGGTGAGAGCTTCTAATGAAGCATCAAGGAGATGGAAAGGAAAACAAAAACAGGGAAAAAGAGAAGGATTGAAGGAAACACTTTCCGGACATGCAAGTGGAGGGCCATTAAGCAGATTTTCAAAGAGATTGGGATTTACAAGTTATCGTCCCTCTAGAAGAGGTGCGACAGATCTCCACTGGTTGGTTCTTTTTTATTTCCAGGCCAAGTCAGGAGAATCTGGGTCTGAGCTGATTGTTTTATTATTATTATTATTATTGTTATTGTTATTGTTATTGTTATTGTTGAGAGGTGTAGGCTTTGGCCAGGGGTCAGAGCTGCTCTGAATGTTGTCGGGATTGGTCCTTGTTGCTACTTGTGTTCTTATGCTTTCAGCAAGCAATTGTTCTGTTTTTTATTTGTATTTCTAGTTTTCAATAAATTTGGATTATCCTACAAAAAAAAAAAAAAGAAGAGGAAAAAGAAAAGGAAAAAAGAAAAGAAGAAGAACTTCACACTAGTTTCTGTACATTTTAGCTCTTGCTTCGTCCTTGATTATTTCCGGTTTCATGCTGGGATATACTCTTAACTAGCTCTTGTTTTGTCCTTGATCATTCCCGGTTTAGTGCTGGGATGTACTCTTAACTCTTCCCATTTTTTTTTTAAAATGTGCTACCGACTTTTTATTTACTACTGAAGTTTGCCTATAGTCTTGTGGCACATGCTTTGTAAGAATGCCTACCATATTTGATAATTCAAAATTTTTTAGTTGCAGGGCATTGAAGAAATGTTGGAGCATAGTCAAGGAACCATGCCTTCATATACTTTTAGCAATGGAAAACCGGATTATGGTGATACGTTTGACTGCCCAAGATGGGGTTTTTCACGGACTCACCGCTTCTGTTAGCAACGGCATCAATGGCGTCAATTCTGGTTGGAGCAGTGCTTTTAGTGATCTTATTTCAGATCTATACAGTCAAGCTGAGCAGATATCCACTGTAAATTCTACTCGACAACCCACTGAAAATGAATTTAGTTCAACTCAGTTGGGCCTGAATTCAGATTTAATAAATGGTGATGATGATTTGGATGAAAATGGCTGGGAATTTAAGGATGCCTTCTCAGAAGGCACAGTTGGAAATGGGCATCCTGGATTTGAGACTGTAGATGCACATCAAAACTTTTCTGCTGAACTAAAGCTAAAGAATTTTGTAGGTTTCTACTCTAGATTGAAAGACGAAGCACGGTTTTTCATACTTGACCATCTTGATGATCTCAAGGTGAGTGCAAATTCATTGTTAAGATCTTTCTTTATTGTTTCATAGAGCTGAAAGCAATTGAATTATGTTTGGTGTTAGAAAGCCAAGAAGGATGCCGCTCTTTCTGGTGAAGAAGTGAAGGTTATGGCCTTTGATGAGGAGATTCAGGTGTGTGGTTTCATCAAAATGTGCGTGGCCTTTTCTTTTGGAATTTATTTTTTATGTGGAAATTATGGTGTTAGGCAGTTCGAGTGACCACGATTTCAAACCTACTTTTAAAAAAAAGAAACTTGTAAAGGTTTATACACTTGTAGAACATAGACCTCATTGCCTTCCTCCTCCACTCTCCTGCAAAGCTTATTCCATTCTTGGAAAGATGTCCCAAATAGAAAGACATTGGGAATGAGAGAATGAAACACTCGAGCTTACTTTCATGCCCAACCATGAGAATTTGTAGAAGAGTTGCTGTGTAATGACTCGATATTCAACGAGGCTTAATTATTTAATGTAGTCAATTGAAATTGCTTGATAATGCTTAAAAAGTCTGAAAATGAAAAAGAGACCAGGGGTGCAATGATAAAATGTGCAACTTTTGTGAGTCTACTATATAGTGTGGATAATGGGGTAAATAATCTGGAACAGTTGGACATTTGAAAGGTAGCTTCTTTTCTTGCTATCATTAATTCACAAGCCACAATCCCATGTGTTCCAGCATAGTTACTTGTCTGCACATGCTCACAGATGTGTATGGAGAAGTCTTGTGGTGCATGTCATTGACATGAATTCTTCTTCCTTTTCTGTTACTGGTTTCCCAAGCGTTTATTGTTAGAAAAATGCTTTCCATAATAATAAATCAAGCAAGACTTTCTGACTTTACACTCTTAGGGTAATTCCAAAGGGAGCAAATTATTGAAAGTGTTAAACTATTTTAGAAACTGCAGGCATGCAGATAGCTCAACATTTGATGTGTAGTTATGGAGACATAATACACGCTCATGATGTTATGTTATTTACCTTGCAAAACATTAAGGATGCTTGTATGATTTATATATTGCTTACTTTCAGTGACTACTCAGATGCATAGATCACTCTTCAGTGTTTCTGATCTTCCATTGCCCTATATGACTCATTGAAAAAGAATCTGCATTCCCTTGTAATGGTGTGCGTATTGGATTACACGCTTTTAGGAGTATTTAGCCATTAAATGTCATTTTTAGTTATTATATGTTTCTCTTTGATGGACAAGGCAACTTGAATGCTTCTCTTCATGCATTGCACTTCTGCTGGGATCTATCAGTGAATTCTTGATGATACTTGCCTACTAGAAATAGCATTCAATAACTTCTGCAAAACTCGGGAACATATAGTGACAGCCCTGACATTCTTTGGTGCTGAATAGATTGAAACATTCACTATAGCCTGACTCCTTTTTTTAGTTTCTTTTCTTTTCTTCTTCTTATTTTTTTTCATGTTTCCAGGCAGCTTATGAGAAAGCGGGGGTGGACAATTCATTCTCTGGAAAAGTTCATCCAGAGGAGCATTCACCAAGAAATATTTGTGTCCTTGAATTGCTTGAAGTTGTGCAGGACCCGAGTCTCAGAGGGCTGGAGACAGAATATCACTTGTCGAAAAGAATATCATTAGTATGTGTCCCTTTCTTCTATTTCTTTATATCTTCTTCTTCTTCTTCTTCTTTTCTTTTTCTTTCTGAAAGTTATTTCTTTTCTATAAAAGAATTAGCTGAAAAGAATTTTTTGTATGTTGTGAAAGGATCAGCAATAAAACTCCTAGGTGCTTGAATGTCAGAGAATTTATCGGACCATTCATCCATTTAGTTATGCAATTCTATCTTAGAGTCTTTGTTAAAATGCTTGTAAATGGGTTAAGTGACTTGGACAATTCAATGCAGAAATTGCTTAGGTGAACAAGTCAATGTTTAAAAATTAGAGTTACGCCATAAAATGAAGAAGTCCAGAAAAAGAAAGAAAACAGGAGCATTAAGTCCAGGGCTGACTTGTTGCCAGTATTGGTTGCATGGTTCAAATTATTGGCTGATACATATCATATCAAACGAAAGGTACTGATAAACTTATCATATCACAGTACCTTTTGTTTGGCATGACATGTTCTTTTCATCTCAAACTAAAGGTACTGATAAACCAGTTACAATTTTATAAAAAAAGAGCAAAAAATAACCTTTTAACAAGCGAAACATGCTTATAACCAATCAAAGGAGAGAGAAACTTACATAGGGAAGCCTACCAAAGATGTGCCACAACTTCCAAGAGTACAATTGTTAGTTGGGAAAAAATTCTGTACTCAGCGTGTGCCACGGATTGGTGTAGGTGTAGTATAAGAAAGATCACCTATAGGTCTATTTTTAGAGCAGTGAAGCTGACCATTCGCCAAGGTTTAGCCAAAGTATTCCCTCCACAACAATCTCAAACTTTAGGTCCTCTCTCCTTCCACGCCACAGGTGCTGGACACAAGCTTTTTCCCAGCATGTTTACATAGCAATTGCACAAGGGACCTGAGGCTTACAAGCATAATAAACTCAATGCTTCAGAATCACAAAAATCTGACCAACAAGCATTTCCACCATAGCCACGTGTAAATAGGTAAGGATCGCATTAGGGCTCTACACTGCGAGCTCAGAATTCTAAGACCCAAGGAGGAGAGGGATGACATGCCTTTCTATCCATAGGGCAAGGGTTTTCTAATGCCTACAACTCCTACTCAAATGCCTTTGAGCTGTTGAATCCTGTAGCGTCCAAAGCACTCAAATGCCATAGATCGTCCAAAACTGAGGCCCGAGTACAATATTAAGATCAAAACATTTGGAGGGTGTGCATGACTTCTCTGTAATATTTCTGCAAAATTTACCAAGTTGCCACTGCAGAAATTTCAAACTTCAAAATGCATTTCCCTCCATTTGAGCTTGTTTCTTAGCAATTAACCTTCACACTTCTAGGTAGCCCTTAACCTACCCCCTAGTCCTCCAACTCACTCACCTAGTGAAATCCCACTTCTGCCCTCTCAATGTCTAATCTTTACAAGTAGACGCCACTCAAATTCAAATTTCTCTAGAAATCTCTCAGTACATTCCCTCCATCTAAATTACTTTACCCAAAACCATCAAATCAACATCCCATCTTCTACCAATTGTCAACCATCAATGAGGGCACTACCCTTTAGAAAGCTCTCTTGATTCCTTCAAATTACCACTCAACTATCTTAGGTCTCTATCAATAGCCCCTCCCATGTCAGAAAGAGGGGTTTTCCCTCTTTGAATTCTCAATCTCTAGCCTAAGAGAAATTCCCTCAGAACCCTTTTCGTTGTCTCTTATAGCTAGAATTCCTGGAAGAACAAGGAGAATTTATAAGAGATAATGACGAGACATGAGGTTTTGGGCCTAGATCTAGAGGCTTTGGAGATTTCTAGCTTTGAGATGACTGATTGTGCCTTGGCTTCCCAGTTTTGAGATGACTGATTATGACTTAGCTTCCCAGCTTTGAGATACTTGTCACGAACTTGTGAGCTCCTTGGCACCTTTGCACGTGCGGTGCTAATGCAATGCCCCAATAATACTCAAGTTAGCCTGACTCTCACTTTCACCTTTAAGTACCAAACCCAAGGACTTAGAATGTAAGAGAATTCAAGAGAACACAAGAGTGAATGAGAAGCTTATATTGCACCGTAAGAGAAGACTACAACTCTAAGGAGTTGAGTTCCTAATGACGAGTTGTCCTTGTATAGACATAAGAACTTTGTAGAAATCCTACATCAATGGCTAGGATGGTGCCATGTGGCATTCATCCATGCCCAAGAATATTCTAGAAAGCTTCTACACTCTCCTAGCTAAAAATTCACTAGAGAGCTCTTGGAAGTTGGAACCTTCCAAAGATCTCTACACAACTCTACAATAGTGTAGACCCCTCTAGGATTCTCTACACTACACTACAAGACTCCACCCTCTTCTAAATGGCTCTTCACATTATGTACAAGCCTTATGTACAAATTGAGCCCGAAATGGCCAAGTCTCTGGGTGAACTTCCATGGCCCGTGACATTCATCTCCTATAACCTCTATCTACAAGGTCTCCTTGATCTCTAAAATCTCATTTTCCCTTGTGCAAAAATTCAAATTCAAAGAAACTAAAGAACATTGAAGATAACTGATATCTAAGCTCAAGAAGACACTCCCCACATCAATAAGTCTTCATACCTCTCTCTCTCTCTCTCTCTCTCTCTCTCTCTCTCTCTCTCTCTCTCTCTCTCTCTCCATTTTTGTTCAAATTTTGTAGCATTTTAAACAATCACGCAAAAACTCATTTCAACAAAGTTTCACTTCCTTTGGATGGAGTAGATACTGCAATTTTGTGGGTGGGTAAGGGTGCCTAGCAGCTTAGTTCCCCATTGATGACGCTCTTGCCTGGATCTCTAGTTTGTAGGCAGTTTCAAGTCAAATTATCACAAATTTTGGGTTTCTAGGTGGCTTAGAGTAGATCCCTCAAAATCATCTAATGACGACCCCATGTTTTCGCATTTTTGTTACAATAGATCGCCAGATTCATATTCACACAACTTTTTTTTTGAAAGGTCATATTCTCACAACCTATTTGAATTGGATTGTTTCAAATTGTGATTTACTCAAGTTTGCTGTCTAGTTCAATTATGCATCAAACAGGCCCGTATTTACTTTATTGTGTAGAATCCTCAAATAGGTTGCTAAGCCTCATATATTTGTTACGGACCTGAGGTCAGACCACTTGTTCTAACTTGTCCAATGCTGTGAACAGGTGGAGAAGGATTTGAGCTCAGCTGTTGGGCTACTTGAGCATGCTAGGTCAGTGCTACAAATCTTGAATTTGGCATCGGAGGAAGAACAAGCCACTTATATTAGTGCCTGGTCGAAAATGGTTTCAGCCTGTGCTCAAGAGCTGCAACATGGTTCTATTATTTGGAAGCAATCACTCCAGAAGAATTTCCATGTTCAAGTGTCATCTAAAGCTCAAGGTACATCTATTTAAACTAGGGGAATCACTTGATAATCTGGCTGAAAATGATGATCTGTGTACATGCATGCACATGCACACAGCTGCTATAGATGTTCCTCAGTCTAGACTTGTGCAAATAGCGGAGTCCTTCTATCATGGGGCATAGCCTTAAAAGCCATGCTGGAGGAATGGTCTGGATTATCTGATTGGGTGGACATCAACTGGATGGTGAAAATATAAGTAGTTGACGGTCAAAATTGAAGAAACCAATGTCCATTATCCAGTGGTTAGGATCAGCCAATTAATCTGATTTTGGGTCATGATCTCATCTACAGAGGGGCCTGCAATTTGGATGCTTTGGATTGAGGTACAGGTAAACCCAGTGTACTGTGGTTGTGTGTGCATATGGATGGTCACAGTATGCCAGCATCTTGAATAAACTTGTTTAGACTATGAACTATTCCAGTTGGTGAGCTCTATTTCTACCTGGTATTGATTCACAATAATTCTACACTCAACACAGGCTTGAATTATTTTCTTGCCCTCGGAGAAATATATAGAGTGTCACTAGTTTTGAGAGCCTCAGTGGCACTTTACAAGCCTTGGATACTATTGAAGTCCAGGGACTCAACAGACATATTTGCTTTCTTGGAGGACTGCAAAACTTCATGGATAGATTCTGGACTGAAAGAATCTCTTGAGAGAATATCGGATTCAGCAAATCACGACTATACTGGGACAATTAAAGCTCTACTCCAGTCCATCAAATATATACATGATCTGGATGAAGTTTCTCTACATCATCATGCTTTTGGTAAGGGGGAACCCATTTGTAGACTGTCATTGTTACCATCGGGACTGATACAAGGTATGTTGGAAAGTTCTACAATGTTGTATCCTTGTACCATGCAACACTGTTTTCTTCTCCTCATCTCTTATACTGTGTGATTTGCTTAAATTAAACAGACATGAAGGTGGTGCTTTGGAATGGGGAGCATTACTTTCTCAAGCTTGCAAACTTGTGGGCCAATCGGATATCTTGTGATCCTCCACGATTGCCACACATGCATGTGGACTAATGAGGAAAAGACCATGAAGACTCGGAAGTCAGCATTTGTATGCTTATGGGTGCCACCCTCTAACTGATTCAATTGATTTCCTTCGAGAAGCATGGTCCATTGCTGCAAAACTCAGGAAGGGAAATGACCAATTGAGATAGAGATCCCTCCCCACAAGAACAAGCTGGTCGAACCCCAGACAACCAGAGGGGGACATCACTATCATTCAGAGTCGTGTCAGATGCATATATACTGGAGGCCCTTAATATAAGAGGTAGTTTTCTGCCACAGAGAGCAGGTCCAGTCAGATGTGGAGGTACCCAATTCATTCTGCATTCTTTTTTGCAAAGCTGTAGCATAAAATATTTGATTGTAAAGGTGTGGTGTATTTGTTCAGTTGGTTTGATCTAAAGGTGGAATGCATAAAGGGAACATCTACAAGGTTTGGCATTCAACAGTTCTGGGGATGTATGCATAATAGTCATTGAAAACGGAAGTTGCCCACAGGCATAAATTTGACTGGGCTTTGTAATGCCCAGGGATTGCATCACTCACAGGACAAAAAACTGAAGCTTGGTGACCGAGTTTGCATTTGGATGGCCAATTGAAATGAATTGCAATGGGAAATTATATGATCCTTGGGCTGATTATATGCTCCGGTTTCCAGTTTGTACAGGTTTGGCCCCAGGTTCAATGATCATGACCACTTGTTAGTTGGGACTTACCCTGGACAGACTAATGCACTGGGAGCATACTTCTGAGCCACACTAGTCTTGGATCTTTTTTCCTTCAGTTGAATGTGGACTGCTGCATTTCTCTTCCCGTTGGTCTATTTTGACTCAATAACTTCAGAGGTTAGAATTGTCCTGAAGTGGAGATCTCCTGGGTGTGGTTCATCCATTGTGGAGGTGGACCAAATCACCACTACACCCACTTGTATGAGCTGAAAACCTGTGTGTTTGTGCATGTGCTTTCTTCAAGGATCATATTATTCCTCATTTCTAATATTCAATGGGAAGAGAACTCCATGGACCAGCATCACTTTGTTTAAAGTTATTTTATAGGAGATAATTGTATATTGCAACCATGGTTTGATTATTTGGCATAGAACAACCTCATACATTGCATTTTTGCAAACACGCAAGACCTCCATGCATTGATTTTGTGACAGAAATGGATGAAGATGCCCCTTATGCCTCTTCGTTTCGACACTAAAGACTCATACCTCCAGATACATGCGCGTGTTTTACAGGATTTGGACTATTTGTTAGGCAGGGGGAGGTATCAATAGGGGCCATCCATCTAGTAGTTCCTATCAAAGATGGGCTGTCTTTCAGAAAACACACCTATTAGAAATCCAGGTCATCACTCTTTTTGTTTTCATCTCTGGCATTTTTTAGCATTGGGACAAGAATTTCATTCTCACTGCATATCAGAGGAGAGGAAATTCTTTAGTAGTTGCATATACTAGGACTCTTAGGCCCTGTTTGAGTGGCTGATTATGGAGCCAATAATGCATTAAGTAAATTAGGTATTATGACAATGCATTATGATAATAGATGGTTACTTGGAATTACAATATTATGTAGTGATAATGACTTCCTTTATTTGTCAAAACCTAATTACGACTGTAAGTTTAAGTCATTTCGTGGGCTACTCTTGTGAGCAAATCTCATCTCTCATCTCTCATATCATCTCCCATCCTTTTCGCTCCTCATCTCTCCATCTTTCTCGCCCCTTCATTTTCTTGAGATTGATTCAAGCATCAACATTGGCAAATACAACTCTGATTCGAAAGGTGGATGGAACATTAACCTAGAAAAGCGCTAGATTATCTTGGTAATCTCTCTACCATCCCCATTTTGTGATATTTGTATGTCTCTTGATGACATGGACATGTTTAGCTGATAATAATTTTAAATAATTTTTTGTTTCGTTTTTCATAAGTTTATTAGGATAGTAATAGGTCTTGGATCATTATATGGCTATTAAGGACTGTTTTATGCCATTTAGGTGTTTGATGAAATGATTGAATGGTCTTGCCATAATTTGAAATAGTAATATTCATTTATCATAAATGTAATTCAAAATAATTTTAAATCACTGCATTTCTGTTATATTTTTCATGAGTTTATTGGGATTGTAATAGGCTTTCGATCATTATAAAGTTGAGTCAATGCATTTTTATTTCATTTTTCGTGTGTTTAGTTGGATCGTATTAAGTTTTGGGTCACTACTGTCCTTGTTGCCTAATGGGTTTGTATTTTTTCTTTTGTTTGTTGTATTCTTTCCCGTCTTCTTTTCAAGTAGTGTTTCAATAAAGCTGTTGCTTCGACTGTTATGAGTATGCCATTTAGGTGTTTGGTGAAATGATATGAACGGAAGTCTTGCTATAATTTGAAATATTTCGTTGTAAATGAAATGATTGAAAGCGAGCCCCTTTGTGAATGGAACATGATCCATAAGCGTTCGTTGCTAGGGTGTTTCTGATAAATGAACTGTTTCAAATGAACATATGTTTAAGATAAATTAGTAAAATTATTTCATAATATTATAAGACTTCCAATCAATCATTACACCAAATCCCCAAACGTCATAACTTAAAACAGGCCACGACTATGTAGTGATCCAAAACCTATTACAATTCCGATAAACAAATGAAAAATGAAACAAAAATGTGTTGATTCAAAATTATTTAGAATTACATTTATGATAAATGAATATTACTATTTCAAATTATAACAAGACCTTCATTCAATCATTTCATCCAAAATCTATTACAGTTCATGGAAAATGAAACAAAAATTTATTGATTCAAAATTATTATCAGTTAAGTATGTCAATATCATCAAGAAATATACCCTTCCAAAAAAAGTTCCAAAAAAAAAGTATGTCCATATCATCAAGAAACATGCAAGTATTACAAAATGGGAATGGGAGCGAGATTGCCGAGATGCTCAGGTGCTTTTCTAGGTTAATGTTTCAACCACTTTTTGATTAGTTGTATTTGCCAATGTTTTTTCTTGAATCAATCTTGAGAAATAGAGGGGCGAGAGAGATGGGTGAGAGGGGCAAGAGAGATGAAAGAGATTGGGGGAGTCAAATTAGGGACTAGGGATGGTAGATGATGGTAGATGAGAGGATAAGGGTTGCTCATGAGAGTAGCCCGTCCAATTAAACTAATAATTTTAATTAGGTTATGAGAAATCTAGGAAATAAGTCATTATCACTCCATAATAACTGAAGATTGTAATTCCAAGTAACCGTCCAAACACCATTTGTTAGTATAATGAATTATGTTGTAATACCTTGATGCATTATTTGCTCCATAGTCAGCCATCAAATGGGGCCCGTGCTAGACGACAACAGAAGCAATTCTCTATCTAAGAAGCTTACATTGAGTGTGAAACTGTTCCAGCCCACACCAGTCTCCCATCATCCCTTGTGCTACCTTCCCCCAAATCCATCCAAATACTTCTTTGGAAAGCTATCCATGGCAAAATCCCAACAAAAACCAATGTTCGCCATTTGACCACCTATCTTGTGCGTGCCACAGTTAGTGGGAGACTATAGACCACCGCCTGTTTTGTGCATGCCCGGTTTCGCTGTCACTACGGAAAGATTCTCCATCCAATTGCTCACTAAGGTCTACATTGCGGTGTGACTAACAAGGGGGTGGGTGTACTGGGGGGGGGGGGGGGGGGGGGGGGGGGGGTGTACTACTAAACACCCCTCGATTGAATCGACAGCTCTCAGCCCCGAGTGCTGCCATCCTATCTTGGCACATACGGAAGGCTAGGAATATTGTATTTTTCTGGTATTTAACCCTCAATGCAGAATTCTCCAAGCTCAATTTTAATAAGACCATTTAGGGCCTGTTTGGATGCCTGTGAGTTGTGTAAAATGTACGTGACAAAGGGAATTGACTTACACAGTGACAAAGGGAAGTGACTTACAGGTGGTGTTTGGTGGTGGAAATTCACCTGTAAGTCAACTTACAACATTTAAGTTACTGACAGGAAAATCTTTTAGGAAACTGCCAAGGGGGTTGGGGTAAGAATTCACTTCTCTTTAAGGAACTTATATGCCCAACAGTCTGATTTTTGAAAAGAGGAGAAGGGGGAAAACTACCTGCAACCATCATTGCAACCATTGAATGTAACGACCGGAGAAATTTCGATCATTTAAAATTTTTATAATGATAGAAAATTGAGTATAAACAAATAAATCTCTTATTTATAAACAAAAATGAAGTGTGGACTGGTTGGTTAGAGCTCTCTTGGTGGAGAGGAAAGACTAGGAATCAAGTCTCCTCACTCGAGAAGGTAATCCATACTTAAAAGTAAGGAAAGAGAAGAAAAAGAGAGAAAGAAGGAAGAACGAGGGGGCCCACTCGTGTGACCCACCTTGATGTATTTATGTATCCACTCCGTCCATTTGCTTCACGATATCATTTTAGGGGTGCGCCCAAAGGGGGACCCGATTCGACGTTTGAGTGGGCCACACCAACTTAAAACAAATGTAAAAATATATATTAAAAATGTAAATAGGCTATTGGACTGGGCGTGGACAGCAGTCCACTTGTGGACCCCACTGTGATGTAATTGTCAAATCCACGCTGACCATCTGTTTCTTTATAACATTTTATAGTATGGGTCCAAAAATCAGCCAAATCCGGGTCTCTGGTGGCCCACACCACTTGAAACAGTAGTGATAATGACACGCATGGTTAAACCAATTCTATTTTGGACTGCTGCCCACTTTTGGGACTTACATGAAAATGTTTTAAAAAATCTAAGCCATCCATCACCTTCATCAGTAAGTTTTCTAGATTGAGACCCAAATTCAACCACATCTGATGCTCCAGTGGGCCGCACTGATCAAAACAATGGGGACAATACCTGTCCACTGGTTTGGAATTCGTGGGCCCCATTGATGCTCTATTGGGAAATCCACTCCATCCAATCTCTTGATTAGTGGGTTTTTGGTCTTGTTATATAAAATCAGCCCAATATGATTCCCAAGTGGGCCATACCAAGAGAAATTGTGGAATGTATATTTGGGATTTTTTTCGAATGAACCACTTTATGGACCTCACTGCTACTTAATTGTGAAATCTAGTTAATCTACTATCATTATCACTGAACTAGTGACCGTATAATTAAGAATTAAGATGATCCACCAGTCAAGTGGGCCGTACCATCAGAAAGATAGTGAAAAGGGTCATTCCTTTTGAAAAAACGAGCCTACAAAATCAAATCTGGACTGTCTATTAGTGGACCAAACCTAAGTAAAGTAAAATTCAATTTAAAAATAAATCTATGTAAGGCTGTACTGATGGTGAATAAATGTAAATTACATATGATTGTAGATCCAAGACCGATTCTAACTTAGGCCGTGACAAATTAACAAAGCAATCACCACCACCAACATGTGAGTACATCCCAACGCGTTTTCTATTCGTTTTAATTAAGTAGGTTGTGTGATGGATATAAAATGTGATGTTAATTGATACATGTTCGTTTATATATTATTTAAGTAATTGTCATTTACAATAGATGCCATGAAATGTTGCCTCTTAAGAAGAGATGAACCGATGGGACATTGTCTCTCAAAAGGAGAGATGGAACGTACGGATGTGATTTATTGTACGCATTCATGCTTTGTTGTGCCTGAAGTCCGACTATAGAAGACCGGTAGGTGCTTAAGTATCTGATTATCCAGGGACCATCCTGGAAGCCCACTAGCATGTAGAAGTCCGCCCTACAAGAAAGGGGGAGCCGATTGATGAGATTCAATTGAAGCAAGTGGAAGACTGAGTATATATGCCCACTTGATACATCATATCATGTTCATTTCATTCTTCTATTAATCATGTATTATCTGTATTTGATTGCATTTGTGCATCCTGTTTAGTTGAAATGCATATGAATCGTATTTGGTTACTTATTGGACTTTCTCGCTGACAGAAGTAAATATATACAGATGGTACATATGATATACATGAGTAGGAACTTGAACTAGTGGAGGAACGACCAAATATCTTAACGAATGAAGAAGTGGCTTCCATGAATCAAGATGCTTAACCAATCATTTTTCTGTTTTATTTTCGTTTGATAACATTATTAATAAGTCCCAAATGGGTGGACCATTGTGTATAGATTGTATTTTTATTTAATTGTTGTCGAATGATATTTTGAACTTAGTACATATATGATCTCATGTCTCTATAACATTTTGCTTTTGAATTAAGTGCATTTGTGCACGAGTCATACCCTATAACCTAGGCCTTAGGGTGCACACTCTGTCAAGATTTCGGGGCGTACATTGAAGCTTCAGCCTGCCCCCTTTTTTTGTTGTTGTTGGTAGTAATGCAACGCATACTAACCCTGTTAGCTGGGAAACACACCCACATGGTTAGTCACACAATGCACCCATCCACCGGTGGGGTTAGTGTCTCCTTAAGCATTCGAACCTGAGACCTGCTGTTGAAACACCTGGCGTCTTCCAGCTGGGCCAGCTCCAGCCTACCTATAATCTCTCTCTCTCTCTCTCTCTCTCTCACACACACACACACACACACAACACACACACACACAGCCGGATGGTAGGGGATGGTAGGTTTTCGAGGGTTTTTTTTTTCTTCCTTATTAGAATCCGGATGATAGCCCCAATTCAATGAGGCTATGGTAGTTGGGCCCACCTTATATTGTTTAATATATCTACGTCGTCCATCAGTTTTACCAGCTCATTTTAGGTCTTAGGCCAAAAAATGAAGCAGATCCAAATCTTAGGTAGGCCACACCATAGGAAACAATGGTGATTGAACCTTGACCATTGGAAACCTTCATAGGCCCACATTCATGTTTATGTGCCATCCAACCTGTTGATAAGAAGGGAAAGCATAAATATCAGCTTGATCCAACTCATTTGTGGCCCGCAAGAACTATTGTTGGGCATTCAATCACTACTTTTCTTTTTTGGGTGTGGCCCATATGAGATTTGGATAATTTTTTGTTGGGGCCGTGCTCTATAATGAGCCAGAAAAACTGATGGATGGCGTGGATGCTTGTAACATACATCAAGGTGGGCCCCATGATCCATCCCAATCAGTTGGATTTTTATTTTTGGGGACCTCAGTCAGTAGTTCAATCTGGATGCATCTGGACTTTATTTTCTAAGGCCCCATTGATTTATTTTTTTAGGATTTATTCCATCTAGACTGTTTAACTTCTGGGCCCAGGCTCAGCCTGATGTCAGCTTTATATGTTATTATGATGTCTGAATTTTTATTTTTTGAAGGACCTCAGTCAATTGTTCCATCTGAATGTATCTGGACTGTTTATTTTCTAGGCCCCACTAATTTTTTATATTAGAATTTATTGCTGATTTTTTTATATTGGAATTTATTGCATCTGGACCGTTTTTCTTTTGGGCCCCATTCCAATGCTTATATTAGGATTTATTGCATTTGGACTGTTTATCTTCCAGACTCAGGCCTAACCCATTGTTAGCCTTAATAGCTGGATTTTTTTTTCAAAGGTTCCGGAGGACCTCAGTCAGTTACTCTATCTGAATACAACTAGATTGTTTATATTCTAGGCCCTATTGATTTATTATTATTATTAGGATTCATTGTATTTGAATTGTTTATCTTATGAGCCCCCTTTTAATTCTTATATTGGGTTATTGTTCCAGATTATAGGTATTTTGAAATTACGAGCTCACTTTTATGGCGCACTTAATAATTGTTGTAGCTTAAGAACTGTTTTAAATAGGTTTAGCAAAATGGCATATTTGTTGCCTAGCTTCCCTATATGACTATAACATTTTGGAATGATTACCTACGTCGAACTCCGCTTGGTGTGACAGCAAGCTACAAACCTACATCATTTAAATTTAAATAAGAACTCACCGACTTTGAAAAGGATTAAGTCAATCATCAGCGAAGTTCACCATCAACCTCCATCCATGTCAATATTAGCCAATACCATAGATTTTATATATCATATATTTGTATCTACTTTTATTTAAAAATATTATTATTTGGGTAAATTACAAAAATGCCTTAGATAATTGGGTAAGCAGATATGAACATGGTCATATCTATATCTAACTAGCTTAAGCCAAGTCATCAGATAATTAAGTAAAGTTTTTGAATCAGGTAAAATCCATATCCATATTTGATTTTTCTTGGCTTGAATATGCCGGGTACTGGTAAATGGGTATCATTGACAACCCTAATTTTAGGTCTATAATAAGTGACGGAGAGGGACGGAAGCTTTAGTGTGTTTTTTTTTTTGTCCGAGTAGTTAGGCTTTCAACCTGGGGACATTTTTATCGTTTCAAGTTCTTCCTAGGAGTGACCCACACCCACCTTTTCTCTTCTTTGTGTAGCTCACATGAAAGGCAGTGTTAAGAGCCATGCAGAAAATGTTTTGTGGGGCCCACCGTGGTGAATGTGTGATATTCACTCCGTACATTTGTTGCACTGGATCATGTTAGGACATCAACCCAAAAATGATGGAGATCTAAAGCTCGAGTAGGCCATAGATTTGGAAGTTGGGATGGGTCATGAATCATTGAACCCTTCTTGAAACCACCCCACTCACGGGACTATTTACATATGCGTTTTACTTGTCCCATTCCCTAGTTGTTACTACTACTAGTATTAATTTTTATTTTTAGAGGTAAAGTTACACTAATTTGATTATTTCAATATTGCATTGATAAACATTTGTTAAATGGATGAAGACGAAGAAAAAAATAAAAATAAAAATCCAAAGATTCTATTTCAAACAAGTGTTCACAGATTAAAGGTTAGGATGGTTCGACTAATTTGATTTTGGTACTGGCATACTACATTTTTAATTTTAGTGTTTGCTTATCAAGCATCGCATTTTGCTATGCATTTAGTTAACATTTTGAGTACTTAGGTTGTGGCCTCTAATTAATGAATCCTCATTGGACTCTCTTGGAAAAAAAAAAAAATTAAAAGGTTAGGACTGTATTAAGAAGGAAGTTTTCAAGGCATTGGCTTCTCATGCCTAAAATGGTTTCAATAATAGA
Source organism: Liriodendron chinense (assembly GCA_003013855.2). Taxonomy (NCBI): domain Eukaryota; kingdom Viridiplantae; phylum Streptophyta; class Magnoliopsida; order Magnoliales; family Magnoliaceae; genus Liriodendron; species Liriodendron chinense. The sequence goes on from PVNU02000506.1 coordinate 93,514, forward strand.
ATCATGGTACCACCCGTATAAACATAAAAAGCCAATTATCTATGGCCTTGTGATTAAATAAAAAGGATTCCACTAATGTGGGATAAATCCCACTTCATTTGTCAAGGTAGGGTTTGTTACAAACTTCGCAGAAGCACAAAGTAGAATCAAGCGAAGCAAACACAATCACACAAAGCAAAACCACGCAGAGACAATCCGATTTTACGTGGAAAAACCCTTGCGGGAAAAAAACATGATATAAAGTGATCACTATGAATACCCCCCAAGAGAACATCCAAGTTCCCTCTCAACAACAAAATTGTCTCTCCAAACTCTAATCACATTAGAAACGTATCAGCGTACCTTAATTCCCAATTACTCCCATTTATATAAGTTACAACCGAAATTCGAAACAAAATAACGCAATCCATGCAAAACAAAAACCGACCCTGTCAGGCACCCTACCCAACCTCATCGGGCGCCCAAAGTCCGCCAATTCTGAAGTTTCGGGCACCCGAGCCTCCAAGTTCGGTCGCTCGAACCTGTCTGAAATCATCTAGAGTCTAATCTACAATATACAGGGTAGTTTCGGTCGCCTGACAGTCTTGTGATTTGTCCAGATTTAAGACTCCATATAAAAATCTCCACCGAGGCTTTGTTGAGCTCTGAATTGTGCATATTCTAACCCCATTTCACAACTCATTATGTATGTTTTCTATGTTTAAAAGACCTATCTAATGCATGATTTGTGATTGTAGTAATGAGAGAGAGACTTCACCATTTTGATGTTAAAGAACACTTCTTAAAGCACTTTGAAGATAGAGGAAGATGAGCCAAGAGTTGAAGAGAAGAAGCAAGGAGAGAAGAAAAAGAGGTCCGATCGATCGACCACCTTGCTGCTCCTTCTCTGGAGCTTGCTGGACTAAAACAGGTGGGTCAGACCGGTCGGCCAGACAGGTCCGACCGGTCCAAATCGGTCGGCCACTTGTAAAAAACAGAAACTTTTGTTTTGAGCTCTGAATTTCTCTGCGCAACTGTGTAAACCATATGCAGATTCTCAAAGATTCTTCAGCGGTGGAGCTTGAATGCTATAAAAGGACACCTCTAGGCTCGTCTAAACTCATCCTAGAAGAGTTCTACAGTAGTGGGAGGTGGAGAATCACGAATTGGGAGTTCTACAACTCCTTCTACCTAAGATTTCTCTGGTCTTTCATGTTTAGCTTAATTTTTCTATTTTGTTCTAACCTAATCATCTCCATGGTTGGTTAGACCTCTTAGCTAGAGCTAGGAGGTGAAGCTTGTAGTTAGCTTTGATGTTTTAATTCGTTTTAAGGTTTCAATTTTGGATTTAAAGTTGAACAATGGTTTGTTTATGTTTAAATGAAGTTCTAAGTTTATTTTTCTTTGATCTCTTAATGGCTGATGTGATGCTTAGAAGATTTAAGCTTAGATTCTTAATTATTTTGCAAGATATAGACCTATACGCTTTGAGGAATCGAATTTACTACGTTCTAGAACTTGGATCTTATTGTGGGAACTTCAAACCAAAGTTCTATCTTTTAAAGAATTCCGAGATATATATTGAACATTATTATGGTTTGATTCAAGTTCAGATTATGATATTAGTTAAATCTAGTGACAGAATTTGATGATTATCATAGTTGTGATCTTAATCTATTGGAAATAGGATTGGCCTATGCAATTGAGTGTGAACAATGCCTAACCTGAATTGAGGGAATCATGTTGATGAACAACATATATTTTGGACTATTTTGATATAATAACCGCTCCATGCCTCGACTAGATAGGATTGGATTCCGATTCTAGTTGTGTAATCGAGAAACCTACACGGATTATGCATTAAGGATAATTTCAAGTGGATCCTCAACGCTCTAGTGTTTTTAGACTATTAAATTCATCCTTTAAGTTTATAGATTGTACATCCATATTCAAAATTTCAAATTTAGTTCACTTTAATTTGATTCCAATTAGAGTTGTTTGAAGAAGTTTTGTGAATTCCCGATTGATCCCTGAAAAAGGGTGCAGCTATAAATGTCCTGGGGGGGGGGGGGGGGGGGGGGGGGGGGGGGGTTAATAGGACAACTCAATTCAATTTTGCTTTTTGTAATCTTAAAATAAATCAGAGAATCAATCACAAGACTAGCAAGAATATGCAATAACTCAATCTGAAAGCAAATAGAGTGCAATATGAAAAACCTAGAATTGAATCGTAGGACAACCTTTCACTTAAAAATCTAAGTAGGACAACCTTATGTCATGATTCAAGGTTTCAAAGGCAATTAAGCATATAAGAAAGATAAGTAATAAAAATAATCACCACAACACAGAGTTATAGTGGTTCGGTGCTAAAAATAACTTGCACCTACTCCACTCCCAAAATTACTTCTCCTTGTAATTTTGGCTTTCCACTATATAAAGGTTTTCACAGGTTCACCTTTAAAACCCAATATAGAGATTGTGATTTTCACAGGCTTATCACAACAAAACCTGAAATGATTTTATCAGGCTAATCAATAACCTTAAGTGATTTTCACGGGCTAATCACTAACGACCTGATTTGAGATTTTTATGGGCTACTCAAATAAAACCCAAAAGTAATAGAAAGATATTATCATTCTTCTTGTAGAAGATGATGAAGCTTGACAGAGATGAAGCTTCAATGATGCAGCGATCCGATCGTTGTAAAAGATAAACCAATGTGGCTCGAACAAGATGGATCTAGGAATTTTTAAAAAGAGTTTTCCTAAAATTGCAATTTTAGTTCTCTTTTTTCGAGTATGAGAATAATCTTTTCTTTACACAATCAAATTAAATGAGAAGAGAACTGAAATAACTATAATATAAAATAAGAATTTAAAACAAATAGCTAGACTACAATGGAGAGCTTTTTCACCAGAGAGATAGTATTTTTGTGCTTTTTCTTGATGAAAAATAGAGTGAAGAAAGCTCTATTTATAGCAAAAAAGTTAGACCTTCGGCTGACCTAAGATTTCCTTCGGCTGACCTAAGATTCAACCGTTTTATTCTAACGGCTATCAGATTTCACGGGATAAGATTTTTTTCAAACTTCGGCTGACTCAAGTGTCGGTTCGGCTAGCCCGAGTGAGCTTCGGCTGACCCGAGACAGGGTTGGGCTGACTTGAGATCCGAGTCCAAAAATCTGTTTCACATCTGAAAACTTGACAAAAGTTTTCTTTGGCTGGCCGAAGCCTGTTCGGCTGGCCGAACACAGGGCTGGGTTGGCCGAACATCCCTAGCAAAGTTCAATCAAGCTTGCTGGAAACTTGATCGAAAAATCTTGGGCTGACCGAAGATTTTTGGGCTGACCGAACACAGGGTTAGGCTAGCTGAATTTTTTGAAATATGACTTTTTAAAAAAATATTAGAGTGATCAACTTAAAATCCATATAAAAACACCTAACCTAGGGTCATCCTTATGGTCAATATTACCTTGGCATATATGGTTTATCTTCATAGCTTTGCCGTATCTTGTTGTAGAGTCGAGTCTTGATCTTGATGTGTTCGTTGAGGTAGACACTTATCTTCTCAAAGAGCTTAGCTTGCACACACAACCTCATGAATTAAACTAGTGTCTACAAAATACAATAACTATACTGTGCTTATCACTTATAATCTCCCGCTTTGTCAACTTCGTGATAAAACATAACGAATTACATTTACAAGCGACTCTTAACATCCATAAAAAGAATAAATCTTGTAAGCTCTTATCTTGTATACTTGACTTGTATTCTCTCCCTACCCCCTGCAAATATGCTACTCCCCTTGCACATATGCTTACAAAAGAATTTTGCACAACTACATAACATTGTAGCACATTCATAGCATATTCATAGCATCATCAAGGTAGTAAAGCATTAACCAAGCATATAAATTTCTCCCCCCTTTTGTCACAAGTTGACAAAGGAAGAAAAAGTAGAAGGAGTCAAGTTACCATAAAAGCATATAAAAACCAAAATCAAACATTCTGAGTTTAAACTACTCATAAACATTCATTACAAACCACCTAAAAATAGAAAATCAGTCTGACCCATATGAAGAGGAAGGTAGTGGCATCTCAGGATCAATACGTTTCAGGCTCTTGCTCATACGATGAAAATACTTCTTCATGTATTTTATATTAAGCTTTTGAGAAGCAGCAAGAGTTTCCTGAGAAACGTGCAGAGAATCCATCTTCTGTTCTAGGGCAGAAATACGAGAGTTATAATCAGAAGGATTGTAATCAGGGTCATCTTCATCTTCAGCATTAGCTTCAACTTCATCAAATAGGTCATCCATATTCGCATCGCCTTCAGCGCCTTCTTTAGCATGATCACCACTTTGTTCAGGTAGAGGATCCAAAGTCATTATATTCAAATTTGAATTATTGAAAGGAAGTTCGGACTCCAATGCTTCTCCAGTTGAAATTTGAACACGCATATTTAGGGCAAGAGTAGTAATGAGATAACTGAAAGGCAAATATCCATGCTTAGGTTGCATGCGATAGTGAATAATGTAGGCACAAATGAAAGTAGGAAGACAAATACGAATCCCAGTAGCAATGGAATGCAAGACACGTAACTTGAAGGGAGTTAAATCAGTTTTGTTTCTTGCTCTAGGATAAATATTGGAAGTGAAGATACGATAAAGAACACGAAACTTAGGAAATAATTTTTCAATAGGAAGAGCATTACCTGATCTCCAATCTGTGTCAAATCCACACAAAACTCGAATAACAATGTTTTTCTTGGATTGAGACATCCTATTAAATAAGGGAAGGAATTTGGATACCATCCTTTGCCATGTCAATTTCCATTAGTGACGCTATGGTAGAGGGTGTGATTGTCACCGTTTCCTCTAAGAATTTAATCTTAAAGAAGATGTCATCATTGAGAGAGAATTTCGATATGGAGGAATACATGCCTTGGACTATTGACCGATGTGCATGTCCTCCCCATTGGAGAATCTTTTCCCAACCGACCTCAGAAAGAAGTTCATGTAACTCATTTAGTAATATGATTGAGATTAACAAATCTTTCAATAATGATATCTCTAGTACGAAAATCACGGATATAATCGGGATCATCTTTCGGTGGTGGAATTGTTTGAATCTCCCTTGGAGTGGAACAAGAAGAGGAGCCGGGATATGATTTGTTAACGGCTCGTTTAGTACGACGTTCCATGACAAAAGATTGAAGAAATATATAAAAAAAATATACTTCAACAAGAAAAACCTCAAAAAACAAGGGTTTCCACCACAATCTTAAGATTAATACGCAATGGAGTTGATTAAATGATAAAAATAAGAAGAAAATTGATAAAAAAATCAACTCACAATACTCACTTGGATGTTAAGGAAGATGGGTAACTGAAGAGGAGCACCGGCCGATCGAAGAAGAAGAAGAGGAATGAAAGAAAAGAATGGGTTTTCATCTCTTAAAAATGGACTGATCGCGCTGTTCAGCTGACCGAACAGGTCGGTCACTCTGGTTGGCCGAAAAATTAATTTTTTTTTTTTAAAAAAAGAAAGAAATGATAAGTAACAAAATCATTATATAGAACACAAACCAATATCATTTCTTAATTTCAAAAATCTTTTATTGTCAAGTGGCTTCGTAAAAATATCAGCCAACTGATTTTTAGTTTGAATATATTCCATCAAAACTGATTTTTCTTCAACTAATTCTTGGATATAATGATATTGAATGTCAATGTGCTTTGTCCAAGAATGTTGAATGGAATTTTTGGATATATTAATTGCACTAGTGTTATCGCAATACAGGTACATAGTATGCTGTGTTATCCTATAATCAACTAACATTCTTTTCATCCACATAAGTTGTGTACATGCACTTCCTGTAGCGATGTATTCAGCTTCAGCAATTGATAAAGAAACTGAGTTTTGTTTCTTACTCATCCACGAGACAAGATAATTTTTAATATAAAAACATGCACCACTTGTTGATTTCCTGTCATCAACATTACCAGCCCAATCAGCATCAGAATATCCTGCTAATTGAGATGAAGTATCACATTGGTACCATAGTCCAAGATTAGTAGAATCAGCAACATATCGAAGTATGCGTTTTAAAGAAGTTAAGTGTGATTCTTTGGGCTCAGATTGATATCTGGAACACACGCCTACACTGAATGCAATATCAGGTTTACTAGCAGTTAAGTATAGTAGGCTACCAATCAACTTCTATATAAGTGAGAGTATACTTTTACCAGGTCCATCTTTTGATAATCGAACTGTAGTGCTCATAGGTGAATCATAATTTCTACTATTATCTAAACCAAATTTCTTAACTAAGCTTTGAGCATACTAGTTTGAGATAGAAATATATCTTCTTTCAGCTGTCTTACTTGAAATTCAAGAAAGTAGGTTAGTTCACCAACCATACTGATTTCAAATTCAGACTTCATCAGTTCTGCAAACTTAAGAGACAGATGAGTAGAAGTTTATCCATATATAATATTATCTACATATATATGAACAATCAAAATATCATTATTTGAATGTTTGACAAATAAATTTTTGTCAATACTGTTAGTGCACTTTTCCGTGGCATACTAGTGCACCTTGTTTGTCAATCACTTACGTCTGTGAGTCTAGTGTCGGTTGAGCCCAATGAAGACGAAGACCGAAGACTCAAGACGGACCGGCTGCATCAAGGAAGAAGATTCAGGTAAAAGTGATGCCTTGGTGCCTTAACCTTGACCAAAACCCTACCCCTTTGTTTCTTTGATGACCTTGACCATATTAGGAATCTTTTAGTCATCATAGATTGGCCCTAGGTGTCTAAATTGATCACCCTAACCTTGGCCTATATGGATAGGCTGAATCATGTGGAGTTCAGCAAATAGGAGGGGAGAACCAGGCTGGTCGGACCGGTCAAGACCGGTCGGCCAGCAGCCTTGCTGCATGATTCAATGGCCAGCCGACCGGTCAAGACCGGTCGGCCTTCACATATCAGAAGGATTCAGTAGGCATAGCTGACCGATCTTGACAGGTCGGCCTGGTAATCTCTAGGCTCCAGCATGCTCTGCCGACCGGTCAAGACCGGTCGGCCTGGAGTTCTCAAGCGTCCAGAAAGGGGGTCCGACCGGTCTTGACTGGTCGGCCTGGGTAGTTGACCTGTTTTGTTGTATGCTTACAGCAAGGCCGGTCGGGACCGGTCGGGACAGGTCGGCTCTAGCCGTTTTATGCCCGTTTTATGACCGTTGGAGCCCTCTTTTCTTACATATAGAGCTCCGTTTTTGGGCATTGGAAGAGGAATTTTTGGAGGAGTGAAGCCACCATTGTTGGAGACCATTTGAGGCTCATTCCTTGACCTATGCAAGGCATCTTCCTTGTGCTTTAACATAAGATTAGAGCATTCCAAGCTCATGAAGAAGATGACCTTCATCCCCTCTTGATCTCTAGAGTTTGGAAGCTTCTTGATTGGCAAATCCTTATCCAAAACTCTAAGATGAGATCATTGTAGGTAAGAGACTCTAGGCAACCCATTCCCATTAGTTGTAGAGTTCTCAAACCTATTCTCCTAGCACCTTGGGCATCTCAAAGGCCTCGCATGTAAGGTGTTTGATCGAGTGTGGTTGAGGCATTGGCGACGCAACGGCGGCACGATCGTGGGAGCAAGGGAAGCTGATTGAAGCACGGGAGAGCGGAGATCAAGCAACCCAATCCGGCGCTACACAAGGGGCTCATCCGACAAGTAGGTTGTCTTATTTGAGAGTCCATTTTAGAGTTTGTTTGTTGAACTCGACCTAGGGACGTTAGTCGTTCCTTGGCCCGTCAGCCGGGCCTAAACCAAGTCTCCAAGGGGGAGCCTCCGACACGGGAGTAAACGTGCGTTAGGTTGAGAGTTAGCCTATGTCTAAAACTCCGTGTAAAAGTTGAGAGGTGAACCTCATTTAAAACCTCCGATAGTGAATGCCGGTGTGCTCAAAGGGGTTGAGTACTTGAACCGGGAGTGGAGTAGACAAGTAGTCGAACCACTATACATCCTTGTGTTTGTGATTGTTCTTGAGCACATTTATATCTTTGCATTGTTAGTTTAATTTCTTAATTATGAATGCTTGGTAGGAATGAATGCTAGGCACTTACTAGGCTCATCCACACACAAGATGTACCTTCACTACTTGTGTAGACTTGAGCTCATTGATCCACTCTCATAAGTCTACACAAGTTGCATAGGTTAGAAGCTTGATTAGTTGTATCATTTACTTTCTTATGCATGCTTAGACTAGGATTGTTAATTGCTTAACCTTTTGCTAGTCTTGTGATTGGACCCACCTAGGCTTAGAAGCCGAAGTGTTCTTGCTTACTAGGCTAAATTTGTTGAATTGTGTAAGTAGGTGAATAGAATTTCAAAGGTCCTAATCACCCCCCCTCTAGGTCCTTAGACATATCTCCGAGTGTCTCTACAAGCGGTAAAACCGCACTTTCAAACACTACCCATTTGAAAATCATGATTGATCAGAAATTGAGTCAATTTATCATACCATGCTCTTGGTGCCTGTTTTAGACTATAAAGAGCTTTCTTAAGTCGAAATATATGATTTGGAAGTTTTGAATCTTTAAATCCTTTAGGTTGTTTTACATAAACTTCCTCATATAAGTGGCGATTGAGAGAAGCACTTTTCACATCAATTTGATAAATTTTAAAACGTTTAAAACAAGCAATGGATAAGAACAATCTAATGGATTCAAGGCGAGCAACTGGTGCAAAGGTTTCATCATAATCTATACCTTTAATTTGAGTGTACCCTTATGCAACCAATCGAGCATTGTTTCTAATTATATTTCCAAGTTCATTTGATTTGTTTTTGAAAATCCACTTAGTTCCAACTACATTCTTATCAGATGGACGAGGAAGAAGATACCATACATCATTCCAAACAAATTGATTCGGCTCATCTTGCATGACTAACATCCAATTTTCATCAGCTAGTGCTTCGTTTACATTGGACGGTTCTATTTGTGAAGTAAAGCATACTTGACTACAAATTTCTTCTATCTGGCTTTGAGTTCGTACACCAGTAAGTGGATCACCCAAAATTTGAGTATGTGGATGGTTTCCTACTGATCGGAGTTCAACATCATTTGGATTGGATGGTGGTATTTCTATATCATCATCATCCATAGAAGAGCTGGAGTTATGATCTTGGTTGTTAATGACCACATTTATGGATTCCTGAATTGCTCCAGTTCTTTTGTTTAGAACTCGATATGCACGACTGTTCGTAGCATATCCTAGAAAAATGCCTTCATCACTTTTAGCATCCAATTTACCAACATTTTTCCGGTCACGTAAAATGTAGCACAAGCTTCCGAAAATTAAAAAATGCTTATCCAATGGTTTCTTATCAAACCACAATTCATATGGAGTTTTATTTTTACTGACTCTAACATATACACGATTTGTAATGTAACAAGCAGTATTCACAGCTTCAGCCTAAAAACTCTTTAGTAAATTCTTACCATTTAGCATAAAATTTACCATCTCTTGTAGAACTCTATTATTTCTCTCAGCAACTCCATTTTGCTGAGGTGTTTTTGGAGCTGAAAACTCATGTAAGATACCATGATCTTCATAGTACTTCTGAAAATTGTTATTTTCAAATTTAGTTCCATGATCACTTTTGATTCTATTGACAGACATTTGTTTTTCAATCTGAATTCATTTGATGATCTTTTTGGCTTCATTAAAAATTTTAGACTTTTCTCTTAGAAAAGCTACCCAAGAGAATCGAGTAAAGTCATCAGCAATAACTAAGAAATACTTTTTACCACCCTTATTCTCCGTTCAAGTTGGTCCAACTAAATCCTTGTGAAGAAGTTCAAGGGGTCTAGATGTGGCTAGGGAGTTTACTTTCTTATGGCAGGTTTTATTTGTTTGCCAACTTGACAAGAGCCACATACTTTGTTTTCTTTTTTTCTTAGTTTGGATAAATCATGTAAGTGATCCCTTTTACTAAACTTATATAAATCTCTGAAGTTCACATGTCCAAGTCGTTGATGCCAAAGTTCAGATTCATCAAGTTGGGACATGTAATATGAATATTTCATTGAGCAACTTTGATCAATTATATAACAATTTTTAGAGGTCTTGCGATCATGTAAAATTACATCTCCTGAATTATTCAGAATTTCACATCCACGATAAAAAAATTTAACACTATGATTATTATTGCAGATTCGTGAAATACTAAGCAAGTTATGTATAACGCCCCAGATTTTCGAGATTTATTTGAAATTTTTTGAAAATTCATTTTTTAATTAATTATCGTACATTTACCGTTGATTTGTGAATATCGGGACATCCATAGGAGATCTGATAGGGGACCCTTTACCAAAGTTGCTTAGAATGATCCCATAAACATCGTAGAAAGATCAGATTTCAAAAATCACGCACTTTTTAGATAATTACGAAAATGCCATTAGTTAAACTTAAGTTAAGATGCCATTTTTAAGTATTATAGTTTATGACAATTACTTTCACACAAAACCCTGAATTTAAGCTTTTGGGCATATATTAACCATACACGTCAAATTTCAGCCCTTAAATCATAGTAAAAGTGGTCTAATTGTCAAATTAGCACCTTAACCCTTGATTTTCATGTCCATCGAGTGAGGAAAGCAGATGGTTAGTCGTAGTCGAATATTTTTCTTCATATGAGTGACTTGGATCGTCTTTATCATGGACCAATAGTGTGATTTGAGTGCTCCGCCTTGATAAGCATCTTTCTTATGCGCGAAGTTATCCCGTTTTAGAAATTAACGAGTTATCAACTCTTTTTAAATCTGAATCTTTCAATTTACCCACTTTTCACCATCAATCGCTTCTCAAATTTGGACCATTTATTATACTCATATGACTACGAGTTTATACAAAATTTGGACCCCGATCTATAATCCTACACCGTTGAACTACAAAGCCAGCCCCTTCCTTTTCCGTCAAAAGTTAAAATTTCAGATCTAGGCATTTCTCACCATCAATCAACCACTAAACTTTGTACAATTGTTTGCCTATCATGACTACATATTTTCTCAAAATTTGGGCCCTGATCATCAAGCGTAGACCGTTAATTGAGATCTAGCCCATTTTAGCACCAGTCAGGCCATTTTCAAGGATCGGCCAATCTAGAATGTAAATCATTAATAAATTTACGTATTCTGACTCTACTCTTCAAGCTTGATAAAATGAACGGATTGGAATTGATCAAAGATCACCCGAATATTGAGATTTGAGAAACCCACCTCAAGAGGTTGTTACACAAGACCTCGCGTGCACATCCCTCTCCATATTTCTACTACGTACCTCCAAATACTTCTCCTAACCCTAGCCTCCATGCCATAGAGAGAGAGAGAGAGAGAGAGAGAGAGAGAGAGAGAGAGTTCATTCTCATATTTTTCCAGCGGCTAGGATCTTCTACAACCCTCTTCTTCTAAGTCCATCCTAAGGTGAGGATTTTCCTTCAAGCCTTTCATTAATAATATTATGATTATCATAAGTTTCTTTTGTGGTATATGAAGTTGTTTTGTTTTGAATTGCTGATCCATATAACATGAAGTTTAATATAGGATTTGTAATGAATATCATTATATAATTATGTGATTCATTGTTTAGATTTTTGACTAAGAAGCATGTGTATTTGTGTTATTTATCTTTGTGAAATCTATGCCCTTATTTTCTTAATCTGTGTTTTACAAGTAATATTGGTTTTCATATTGTGATATGAAATATGTGTATAAGATCATCATATGGACATCCCATTATTGTATATTCTTTGTCCCTAATTTGGTAAAATTATTCGATATAGAGAGATGGAACCCATGAGAGGTGTCCATGATGGAAGAATATCTCTTGACTTAACTAAGAGAATGAAGTGATTGTTTGTCAATGGATCCTTACATGTACATGATACATGATTGGATCCATTTACATTACACGAGTATTTTAATGAATTTGGTCATGATGTACAACATTGGCTTTTTGGGATATGATGAAATCATAAAACGGGACAATGAGTGGACATAAATGGTATACAAATTCTCATGAGCCGGGGTTGGTGCCATGGACACTAAGCCCGAGCTGTCTGCCTATGCTGGGTCACTTGTGACTCTCCATAGTGACCATTGAGTTTTATTTAAATTGGTTGTATGCGAAAATACTTAAAAAAAGGTGAAACTAAAGTCATGCATTCACTTGGCTCCATGTGGGTGTACGGAATTGAGAATAGGCTAGAGCATCCTACTTCTCCCGTACACCGTCACGTGTAGATTTGGGCTATGAGCGTTCCGTTTCTCACGTGGTCGGGCAAAACTATGCGCTTGTGCGTCCGAGGAACCTCTGGTGACTAGTGGCTAGCGTGAAGTCGTAACAGGGAGTCTCCTTACTTCATGTATTGTAATTCTAGCCAGGGTGCCTTAGCCAGAGCATGCATTTCATGCATCGCATTAACAAAGATTTTTAGTTGGTTGTTTTGATTTGATTAAATAATAATATCCTGCTTGCGTTTACTCTATACTGTTATTATTATTCTTGATTGTCTTGAAGGAAATATTCCCCACTATGATAGCGTTTAACGCTATTTCAAACACAATTTAGGTGATGTAGGTGAAGATTCAGGTATTGAACCCGATTTTTAAGGAGAAGAGTTCGATGGTTCGTATGATCACATGGCGGATGACGATGTTAGAGAAATTTAGTCGATGTTTTCATTTATTAAATGTTTCTTTTAAGTAGTTGATACATTTATGGAATTGTAATAAGTTTTCAAGAGAAGACAATAAGTTTTCAAGAGAAGACAAAGATTGGTATTTTAGTTAATTAGTGGAGATATTGGTTAGTTCCCTTATTTAAACATTGATGATGATGTAGTGAGTTTGATAGAATAAGATGACAATTGTTTCCGCCATTGTGCTTGAATGCTATATTTCATTATTTGACAAATTAGTTATTCTATAAGTTACTTGGGAATTCGGCTGTTGTGTTATACACGAGAGTCGAAAATCTCGGGTCGTTACATTATGCTTTAATCCATCAACATATAAAATATTTTTAAACAATGGAAGATTAGGGAGTTGGACATTACCTTGGCCAATGATTTTACAATGACTACCATCTCCAAAAGTGACAGTGCCTCCATCAATCTCGCTGATGTTTGATCATATACCTTTGTCTCCTTTCATATGCCTTGAACAACCACTATCCAGGTACCATTTAGAATGGCTATTGGCTTTGAAATAATGTGGAGCACTTATTTTTAGGAACCACTTCATAATGGTTTTAGACTTAGGTGGATCCTTCTTTTCTTGAAGAAAATTAGAAACATGTCTTTCTTTCCTCCTACTTTGTATCAAGAGATCTTTGAGTAAGTCAATGATTCTCAGAATAAGTGAAGAAGAATCACCTTTGTTGTTGGCTAAGGTTTTCAAAGTCTTTTGAAAAGATTTTGATTTTTTAAAAATAGACTCTCTAAAAATTTTCTAAATTTCATTCTTGGAATGCGAAGATTCACCTTTTACAAAGATGATAGGTGATGTCTTTGGCTTTGGATTGTGCTTGTTATAGCCAAGACCTGATCTATCATCATAAGGTCCTGGAAAAATGAAGAATTTCTTCTACTATGTCTTTAGATTTTTCAAAATTCTTCGTCTTCTTAAGAATGATCAAATCAGATTTTAAAGAGTTAAAATTAGTTTAAATTTTTTCAAAATCTTCATTTCTGATTTTCACGTCTAGTTTATATTTTTCAAAACAATAAGAAAAATGCGATTTTTCCAAAGTACATTTGTCAAATTCAGTTTGCAAATCATCATACCTTTTCTTTGAAACTTTAAGTTTGGATGCAATCTTACAACTTTCCTTATATAGGGCTTTGTAAGCTTCTTGAAGATCTTCTTCATTTTCATATTCACTTCTGGATGTCTCATATCCAGAGTTATCATTGTCTTCAGAAGGGAAAATCTTGGTAATATGGTCATAAATGCATTCTGAATTTTTTATCCTTCCTGATCTACTTCATCGAAGTCTGAATCAGATTCAGATTCTGATAAATCATTTCAAGTTGCAACCATTCCTTTCTTCTTTGATTTTTCCTTTGTAGGACAATTTGCAGGAAAGTGCCCATAACCTGAACAATTGAAGCATTGCGTATCCTTGGTCTTATTTTTTCAAAAACCTGATTTACCTTTCTTCTTTCCCAAAGGTTTTTGAATTTCAAATTTCTTTTTGTTTTTGAAAATCTTGTAAAACTTCTTAGCCAACAATGCCATATCATCTTCATCTTTTCATTATCTGAATTTTCATTGATTGAAACAGACTTTGAAGTTTTGAGAGCAATGGACTTACTCTTAGAACTTTTGAATGTCAATTCATGAGTTTGAATTGATCCAACTAGTTCCTCAACTTTTATTATCTCAGTATCCCTCAATTCTTGAATGACAGTGACTTTGGAATTGAATCGATCTGGTAGAGATCTCAGAATTTTAGCATAGACTTTACTTTCTAGAATACTCTCTCCAAGACCTCACATAGAGTTCACTATATCATTTAATTTTGTATAGAAGTCCATAAATGTTTCATTTTCATCCATCCGGATTTTCTTAAATTTGGTTGTGAGGAGTTGGACTTTAGACTTCTTTACAATATTAGTACCCTCATGGGTCATTTCGAGTATATCCCAGGCTTGTTTAGCTGATTCACATGAAATAATTCTTTTGAATTCATCAGGTGAAAGAGCACAAGTTATAGCATTCAATGCTTTAGCATTTGCACTATTTTCATTTTTCTCAGTAGTTGTCAATAGGTTATAAGCCACTCGTCTCATATATTTAATTCCATCATCATCTGTTACTTCACTAATTGGAGGTGTCCATTCTACTTATGTCACGATTCAATGTTTCAAAGGCAATCAAGCACATAAGAAAGATAAGCAATAAAAGCAATCACCACAACACAAAGAGTTATAGTGGTTCGGTGCTAAAAATAACTTGCACCTACTCTACTTCCAAAATTACTTCTCCTTGTAATTTTGGCTTTCCACTATATAAAGGTTTTCACAGGTTCACCTTTAAAACCCAATACAAAGATTGTGATTTTCAACAGAACCTGAAATGATTTTCTCAGGCTAATCAATAACCTTAAGTGATTTTCACAGGCTAATCACTAACAACCTGATTTGAGATTTTTATGAGCTACCTCAAATAAAACCCAAAAGTAATAGAAAGATATTACCGTTCTTCTTGTAGAACATGATGAAGCTTGACAGAGATGAAGCTTCAATGATGCAGCGATCCGATCGTTGTAGAAGATAAACCAATATGGCTCGAATGGGATGGATTTAGGAATTTCTAAAAAGAGTTTTTCTAAAACTGCAATTTCAGTTCTCTTTTCTCTAGTATGAGAATGATCTTCTCTTTACACAATTAAATTAAATGAGAAGAGAATTGAGATAGCTATAATATAAAATAAGAATTTAGAACAAATAGGTAGACTATACTGGAGAGGTTTTTCACTAGAGAGATAGTATTTTTGTGCTTTTTTTTAATGAAAAATAGAGTGAAAAAAGCTCTATTTGTAGTAAAAAAGTTAGGTCTTCGGCTGACCTAAGATTTCCTTCGGTTGACCTAAGATTCAACCGTTTTATTCCAACGGCTATCAGATTTCGCGGGATAAGAATTTTTTCAAACTTCGGCTGACCTAAGTGTCGGTTTGGCTAGCTCGAGTGAGCTTCGGCTGACCCGAGACAGGGTTGGGCTGACCCGAGATCTGAGTCCAAATTTTTTTTTCACATCTGGAAACTTGACCGAAGTTTTCTTTGGTTGGTCGAAGCCTGTTCGGCTGGTCAAACACAGGGCTAGGCTGGCCGAACATCCCTAACAAAGTACAATCAAGCTTGCTGGAAACTTGATCAAAAAATCTTGGGCTGGCCGAAGATTCTTGGGTTGGCCGAACATAGGGTTAGGCTAGCCGAATTTCATGAAATATGACTTTTTTAAAAAAATATTAGAGTGATTAACTTAAAATCCATATAAAAACACCTAACCCAGGGTCATCCCTATGGTTAATATTACCTTGGCATATACGGTTTATCTTCATAGCATTGCCGCATCTTGTTGTAAAGTCGAGTCTTGATCTTAATGTGTTCGTTGAGGTAGAGACTTGTCTTCTCAAAGATCTTGGCTTGCACACACAACCTCATGCATTAAACTAGCGTCTATGAAATATGATAACTATATTGTGCTTAGCACTCACATTCTGTGCTTAGCACTTACAATCCCTGAGAACGATCTCGGTCTTTACCGAATTATTACTACATCACAACTTTGCACTTAGGGTTGGCAATCAAGCTTCAATTGCCGACAATCTTCCTTTGCTCCATCCATCATCTCTACTTTATCATAACTTCACCTCTTCTCATGCACATTGCATCTTTATTCTATCTTCGCCAATCCCAGAGAAGTTGCGCAAAACTTGAACTTCTCTACAGGAACCACCTTGGTGAGCATATCTGTCGAATTCATGCTTGTATTAACTTTTCTAAATTCACATCCCCTTCCTCAAGCACCCGTTGGATGAAATGGTGACGCACAGCAATATGTTTAGTACGTGAGTGATAAAAAGAATTCTTAGCCAAATTAATAACGCTTGCACTATCACAAGATTGCTGTCCAAATTTTATGAAGGCTGGCTGGTAGGTCAGCTAGTGTAAACCAATGTCCAGAGAGTTGGGTTCCAAAGTGTTCAACCTTCGGCCGGCTGGCCGGTCAATGTCCAGATTGCACTACAACTCCTTCCAACTCTAGATTTCGCTATGCAAGAGCAGGTATTTCTCCGAAAATTCTTGGATTTCTTCTATAAAAGGCCACCTCCACTCTCTTCCTAAGGTATTTAGCAATGTGGGGAGCAAAGAGATCAAGACCTAGGAGGCTTCCTAGCCTTCTACAACTAGTTTTCTTCTTCTTCTAGTTCTAGTTCTAGTTTATTTTTATGCTTTTCATTAGTTAACCTCTTAGCTAGAGCTAAGAGCTGAAACTTATAGTTTACTTAGATGTTTTAATTCGTTTTATTAGTTTCAAGTTGGATTTATTGAAGAACAATGACTTTTGAATGTTTGAATAAAGTTCTAAGTAGTTTTTCCTAACCTTATGATGACTCATGGATGTTTGGAAGAATTGCTTTAGTTCTTAATTGTTTTGCATGGTTTTAGACCTGTACGCTCCGAGGTATCGGATTCAATACGCTCTAGACTTGGATCATCATGTGGGAACGTCAAACTGTAGACACCCCACCTTCGGCTACAATGTTGGTAGAGATAGCTGAATGAATTGAGGACCGTACCCCCAAATCTCATGTCCAAACCCAACCAAACTCACCCTTGTAAGCCTTAATCCACAGCCGAGCTCAAGCCTGAACCCAGTCGACTCACCCCTAAACATCAGCTTGAAAACCCCCCATAAGAAAAACTAGTAAAAAAAATCCTTAAAAAGTCAAACTTGGTGAGTTAACTCGCTAAGTCAAATCACCGAGTCGACTCACCGGGTCAGTCCAACCCATGCACCCAGTCAACTCACCGTGTCAACCCGTTTTTCAAACCCAGTCAACTCACCTGGTTCCGAGCCACAGCTTCGGAGCAGGTCCGAACCTCGAACCTCGGGCTTTTCTGCTTTAGGTTTGGGGGCGATACGCTCCGAAGCTGGAGCAGAGAGGCCGTACGGGCGGCCCCCAGGGTGCCGCCCAAACTTATTTACCAGAGTTGCCACTCTCCGCTGCTATAAATACCCTCTCCCCTTCTCATTCACAACAATCACCTCCCCTCTCTTTAGTCTGAGAGTTTCGAGTCTATCTCCATCCCTTTAGCCCATTCCTCCACCAAGGAGAGCCCGAGTGAGAAGAGCCTAGCCCTGGTCCAGCTTAGTCTGACCCTGGTCTAAGTCTCCCAAGCTACCTAAGTCTTGATCTAGCCACTCGAAGCAAACCCTTGCGACACCTCCATCCATCCAACTACTCTCTACTAGCATCATCTCATTCGCATCTAGCATAAGTGCAACATTTATTATTCTTTGAACCCCCCTGCTTATCATATCACTGCATACACTTTGATTATTCAAATACACAACATGCATCCGGCATAAAGCACCTGTCAGTTCGAGCGTATGCTCTGGGCTTTCCTGTTAATGGAAACCTGCCCATCAGAAACTCTTACTGTTCAGACCTGCATTCATGCATCATATCATTCATGAGAATATACGAGGATTAAATCAGACTTTTAAGTACTAGTTCGATTATGTGAATTAGAGACCGTACTTCGGTATGGGCAGTGTGGGGTGCTTAACATCTTCCCACCCTGTACCGTGATACCTTACCTCGAATCTCTGGCCGCAGATCAAAAGGAGTCATTTTAGAGGAAGGAATCTTCGGATTCCCTTCTCGAACGTTTCTACGGGGTCTAGTTGACTGTAGATTCGAAGTAACTGGTTAGTGGCAACTCTGGTCTTATACAAACTTATCCAAACATATCCAATTTAACACGACAACAGACAAAAAGCCCTCGAGAATGAGGCGAGCCAGTGGCACAAACAGCGATTCACGCGCACGCACCCCCTTTTTTGAAACGAATGGAGAATTCGGGAGCGCGGAGAGGTGAGTGTCCATAGAATGGCGACTCCACTGGGGATATGCTAGTTCCACTAGTCGTGATCCAACTTGAAAAACAGAATCCCTCCTGTACTTGAAAGTCATTAGTCCTCACACAATCTCATTTGCATAGCATTCCATCCAAACAAAAAAATATAGAAAATCCCAAAATAAAAAAAAAGATGAAAAAAGAGTATATTCCTCACCATTACGCCTCCTCGGGCTCAACGTCTGTTCGGTTCCCTAGGTGTAGGGTTGCGATGTAGTAATAATCTCGGTAAGACCGAGGCCGATCCACATGGACTTATATAGGAATCTATAAAACACTTCCAATAGTTCTATTGAAAAGCTAACAAATAGACATGTAGGAGATTGATGTAAATAACAACTTTGAACTAAACTGAAGGTAATCAATCCTTGATGCTCAATTCGTTGTGGTTTTTCACTTTCTCAACTAGAATCGAAATTAAGATCTATCTAGTCGGATGATAGAAGAGTTAAACCAAACAATCTGCCATATGTAAGATCAATGTATATGATTCACTCAATGCAAGCTAGGACGAGCATACTCAATTGCATAGGTCAGTCCCAATTCCAATAGGCTAAGATCACAATCATAACCATCATTAAATCCTGTCACAAGACAAAACTAGATCATGATTTGAACTTGATTCAAATCACATGCACAGTCTCACATACTTCAGAATTTTCAGAAAAATAGAACTTTGGTAAGAAGCTCCCACATGAAGATCATAAATCTAAAGTGTATTCCAATTCCTCGGATCATACAGGTGTAGACTATTTCACAACAATTAAGAACTCAAGTAATTCTTCCAAACATCCATGAGTCATCATAAGACTAAGAAAAACTACTTAACACTTGAATTAAACTTCAAACCATTGTTCTTAAACATGAAATCCAACTTAAAACCAACTTAAACGAATTGAAACATCTTAGATTCACTACAAGCTTCACCTCTTAGCCTTAGCTAAGAGGTTTAGCCGTTCATGATCCAAGGAAACATGAAACACACTAAACAAAACATAAAAACTAGAAAGCAAACTAGGAGGAGTTGTAGAACTCAGAAATCGACTTCCGCCGTCTCCCACCGTGCTCAATCCCTTCTCAGATGCCCTAGGAATGATCCCTATGTCTCCTTTTATAGCGTAGTGCGGAAGGTTCCAGATTGCGCAAGGAATTACGCAATTGCGCAGAGAAAATTGGAGTTTCACGGACAAGCTCTATTACGCAGATGACCGGTAGCATGACCGGTCTTAAAAACGTAAAAAACGTCTAGAGAGTTTTCGAAATTTCAGAGTCCAGGATTTTAATTCAAGGACCGGTCGCACGACCGGTCTGAGCAGTGAACGACCGATCTTGGACAGTCCAGTGATAATTGCAGAGTGATCTCTTCTGTTGAGTGATCGGACCGGTCGGACGTCCGGTCTTGGGCTATGGACGACCGGTCGGACGACTGGTCCTAGTGTTTTCTTCTGCATCCTTTCTTCTCTCCTTTGCTTCTTTCTTCCATCCTTTCCTACTTAGTCCTTTGATCTTCTTTGCTTGTAAATGGCGTCTTTAAGTCTCCAATTGATGAATCCTCTCTCCCATCCCTACAATCACAAATCCATGCATTAGATTGGTCTATAAATCATGAAAACCTTGCATAATGAGTGATGAATTGGGGTTAGAATATGCACAATTAAGAGCTCAACACACCCCCCAACCAGCATTTTGCTAGTGCCGAGCAAAACATGCGTGAAACAAGTTTCATTCTCCAAACCCAACTCTCCTTCAGAAACTATTCTTCTATACATCCCAAGACACACAAGTGTAAGAGTCAGAAAAATTAGGTGATAGAGTTTGAAACCATAAACTCTCAAGACATAACAAGTGTCCATATGAAATTCCCGCTGATTGGTTGATAAATAGAAGAACTTGAACAAATTCAACCTAGTATGCATAGTGAAAATTCACTCATGAGTTTCCAGGATTATCTTCTTTATAGATCAACTAGACTATAGATCTCAAGGTATATAGAGCAACAACAAGCCAATGACAGGAATTTGCCTTACTATCCTTCCGACGGCTTTCACACTACGTCCCATTTCCGGCTTTGGTTACGGGTAGACCATCCCCCGGTTGGTAATAGGTAGCCCTAATCGAAATTTTTCACCATTTTTCCATCATTCCTAATTTCATCATTCCTTTCCCTTTTTCTTTTAAATTAGATAGGATTTTTAGAAATCCATATCTTTCGTTATTTTTCCATCGACAAGGATGGACAAAGTACCCCCGCTTGGTTTCTCAACACCTTCAAGCAAAGTCTAGCTAATCCTCAAATCACATAATCCTTTCAACCCATGAAAATCGTGTAATGTGAACTAGGTGTAAGAGTGTTCAAATATTCTATCAATCATATAAATAGGGGAATTCACATATAAAACCATTATGTTAAGAGAAGTTCAAGAGTTACAACATCATACACTTCGTATCCCTCCTCTTATGCTCGTATCATCTCGAATGCATAGCAGTAAGGTTTCTAAAAGAATTTTGAAGTTTTAGAAAATTAAAAAAAAATTCTACATAATTGCTCAAGATGTTACAAAACACTGGATTCATCCTAGTGATCCTACACCCCCCCAACCAAATCTTGCATTGTCCTCAATGTAAAAGATGTGCAATGAGCAAAACATGAGAGCAATTCTAAAATAAAAGGGAGTGAGGAATGATAGTACCTGAGAGAGTGAAAAGTGGAATTCTTCCTCCTTCTAACAATATGAAAAAGTAAACAAAAGCAACAAAATCGTAATCCTAACTACTCTATACCTCCATCAGACTAGGAGATCAATCATCCTGATACACAGGATCAGTCAGAGGTATGGACATACCTTTTGAAGGAAACTTCTTAAAGAATGGCTTTAATCGCTGACCATTCGCCTTAAAGATGTTGCCGTTCCTTGGATTTAACAACTCAACAGTCCCAAATGGGTAGACAGTTTGCACAATGTAGGGATTGGTCCATCGAGATCTCAATTTTCTCAGAAATAAATGCAGGCGAGAATTATACAAAAGGACTTTTTGATTGATCGTGAATGTCTTACGAAGAATGTTCTTATCATGGAACACCTTCGTCTTGTCCTTATAAATTCTCGCATTTTCATAAGCTTCGTTCCGGAGTTCCGCAAGTTCATTCAATTGTAGTTTGCGCAACGAGCTTGCCTTGTCAGAATCAAAATTTATCTTCTTTATTACCCAATACGCCCTATGTTTCAACTCCACAGGCAAGTGACAAGCCTTCCCATAGACAAGTCTATAGGGAGACATTCCAATAGGGGTCTTAAAAGCGGTACGGTAAGCCCAAAGCGCATCGGTAAGTCGAAGCGACCAATCCTTGCGATCGGGGTTCACCGTTTTCTCCAAAATATGTTTAATCTCCCTATTGGATATCTCAGCTTGTCCACTTGTTTGTGGGTGATAGGGGGTGCTCACTTTGTGATTGACGTCATATTTCTTCATTAAGGTTTCAAATGTACGATTACAAAAGTGAGACCCTCCATCACTAATGATGACTCGAGGTGTTCCAAACCGGGAAAGAATACTCTTTTAAAAAATGAATGACTGTCTTATGGTCATTATTCCGGCATGGGATCGCCTCGACCCATTTGGACACATAGTCAACGGCAAGCAAGATATAAATATTTCCAAAAGAAGATGGGAATGGACCCATGAAATCGATGCCCCAACAATAAAAATTTTGATTATTAAGATGGGATTGAGTGGCATCATATTTCTACGGGAGATTCCTCCCAATTTCTGACAAGGCTCACATGTTTTGCAAAACTCATGTGTGTCCTTGAACATAATGGGCCAATAAAACCCACATTGTAGAATTTTGGCTGTGGTCTTCTTAGCCGAAAAGTGGCCACCACACGCTTGAGAATGACAAAAGGAGATGATACTTTGTTGTTCATCATCTGGCACACATCTCCTTATGATTTGATCGGGACAATACTTGAATAAGTATGGGTCATCCCATAGGAATTTTCGCACCTCAGTGAAGAATTTATCCTTATCTTGCTTTTTCCAATGTGTAGGAATCTTACCTGTAGTAAGATAGTTAGCAATGTCCGCATACCATGGCAATTGGGAGACTTTAAAAAGTTGTTTGTCAGGGAACATGTCCTTGATCGCGGTCGTTTCTTGGAGTAGAAGGATCCATCTTAACAACCGTGGTTTAGCATCCTTCTTAGAGAGAAGGAACTTAAGTGCGGCATGGTCAGTGAATATGATGATCTTGGATCCAATCAAGTAGGACCTAAACTTGTCCAAGGCAAAAACTACGGCTAAAAGTTCTTTTTTTGTAGTAGTGTAGTTTGCTTGGGTTGAGTTTAAGGTTCTACTTGCATAGTAGATAACACATGGCTTCTTCTCTCTTCTTTGGCCTAGCACGGGCCCAATAGCAGAGTAGTTTGCATCGCACATAATTTCAAAAGGAAGGCTCCAATCGGGTGGTTGCATTATGGGAGCACATGTCAACATACCTTTAAGTGTGGTAAAGGCATTTTGACTATCTTCATTCCACTCGAATGAATTCTCCTTTTGAAGTAGGTTACATAAAGGATGAGAGAGTGAACCGAAGTCCTTTATGAACCTTCTATAAAATCCTGCGTGTCCTAAAAAGGACCGCACATCTCATATGCTCTTGGGTGGTGGAAGGTTAGAGATAAGATCGATTTTCGCTTTGTCCACCTCGATTCCGTTTTGTGAAACGATGTGACCAAGTACAATTCCCTTTTGAACCATGAAGTGACATTTCTCCCAATTCAACGCAAGGTTCTTCTCTTCACATCTTTTCAACACAGATTTCAAGTGCACAAGGCACTCATCAAAGCTACAACCAAATACTGAGAAATCATCCATGAAGACTTCGAGAATTGTCCCCACTATATCAGAAAAGATACTCATCATACATCGCTGAAAAGTGGCGGGGGATTGCATAGTCGAAACGGCATCCGTCGATAGACGAAAGTGCCGAATGGACATGTGAATGTAGTCTTTTCTTGGTCTTCAAGGGCGATCTCTATTTGGTTGTACCCTGAATAGCCATCAAGGAAGCAAAAATAAGAATGACCCGCCAACCTTTCTAAAATTTGATCAACAAACGGTAGGGGAAGTGGTCTTTCCTCGTGACAGTGTCTAGCTTCCTGTAGTCAATGCACATTCTCCAACTGGTAGTGACTCTGGTTGGTACGAGTTCATTGTTGGCATTGGCTACGATGGGTATTCCGGATTTCTTAGGCACCACTTAAGTTGGGTTCACCCATTGACTATCGGATATTGGGTAAATAATACCCACATCCAATAGTTTCACCACTTCGGCCTTAACCACATCCTTCATGTTTGGATTGAGTCGTCTTTGTGGCTGCCTAGATGTCTTCGCATTCTCCTCAAGGTGTATGCGATGAGTACAAATCAGTGGGTCTATGCCTTTGAGATCCGCAATCGACCACCCAATGGCACTCTTGTGCTCTATTAGAGTGACAATTAGCCTACTCTCTTGTTCCTCATCCAAGTGGGAAGAAATCACCACTAGATATGTCTCATCACGACCCAAATAGACATGTTTCAACTCACTTGGTAATGGTTTTAGGTCGAGTGTTGGTGTCTTGATATTAGATGGGAGGGGCTTGTTCTCATTTACGGATAAAGGTTCAAATAGGGCCCTCCATCTTTTGTTATCAAGCACCGGCATCACATCTAAAATGGCATCCATCTCTCGTATTATGTCATCATTTATCTCATGAGAGTGGGCCACACATGCCTCCAAAGGGTCGGAATATAATGTCAAGGGGAATGCATTCTCCACGAATGATTCAATCACATTTATCTCGTGGGTCTCATCATCAACTTCCCGTGGTTGTTTGCATAAATCAAATATATTCAGCTCAAGTGTCATATTTCCAAAGGACATTTGTACAAGCCCGTTTCTACAATTGATAATTGCATTTGAAGTAGCTAGAAAAGGGAAGCCAAGTATGACGGGAATTTGAGCACCGGTACCTATCACGGGATGTGTATCCAAGACAATAAAGTCTACTGGGTAGTAGAATTTATCAACTTGGACTAAAACATCCTCAATCATTCCTCTCGGTATACGAATGGATCTATCAGCAAGTTGGAGTGTGGTTTTGGTAGGTTTCAATTCACCTAACCCAAGTTGTTCATAAACCGAGTACGAAATGAGGTTTACACTTGCCCCTAAATCAAGGCTTATTTAATCCGGTAGTCTCCTATGATGCATGAGATGGTTGGACTACCCGAATCCTTGTATTTTTGAGGCACCTCTTGTTTGATAATAGCGCTCAAATTCTCAGTCAAAAGTACTTTGTTGTGAACATTGTGTTTCCTTTTGACTGTGCACAATTCCTTTAGAAATTTAGCACAGGATGGTATTTGCTTTATGGCATCCAACAACGGAATGTTGATCTTCACCTGCTTGAAAACCTCTAAAATTTTCAGGTTTTTGTCTAAAGGTTTGTGTTAAATCAACCTTTGGGGAAACGGGGCAACCGGCTTGTATTGCCTTTCCGGTTTTTTCTCTTGTCGGGTGTTGTTCGAGCTATCATCCTCTTTGGAATTTTTCGGATCCTTAGGCTTTGGGGCCTTCACCGGATTAGATTTATTAACTATTTTCCCACTTCTCAAAGTGGTGATAGCTTGAACATGCTCCGTATGTTGGGAGGATGAGCTTGCGACTTGTATCTCAAATTGGGTTCTTGGGTTAGGAAGAGGTTGGGCAGGAAGTGTGCCTTTCTCCCTAACACTGAGGTGAGATTCAACTCTAGCCATTGAGGCTTTCAATTCATTGATGGCTTGAGTTGAATTTTGATTGAATTTCAATTGCTCTTGTATGAACCCATCTATTTTCAGAGAATTAGTCTTGTTATATTCAGCTTGAATCGATACGAATGCACCCAACATCTCCTCTAGCGTAGCTTTTGGTGTAATGACTAGGGATGGACTTAGTAAAGGTTGAGCTTGAGGGATATTGTTTGCATTCGCAGTGGGTCCATTCCTCCAACTGAAGTTGGGATGGTTCTTCCAATTAGAATTAAACGTGTTTGAGTTTGGAGCACCAAATTTCCATTGATAACTGTTTATGGCATTTGATTGTTCTTGTAAGATATCTTGAACTGCTGAAATTGTGGGACAATCTTGTGTTATATGTTGATTTCCGGCTCAAATTCCACAAACAATCTCAACGTCATTAGAGTTGATCGTCTCTCCTTTCTTTAATTCCATGGCCTCGACTTTTCTTGTGAGGCTAGCCACACGTGCACTTATCCTATCCTCTTCTGATAGGACATAAATTCCTCCTTTTTCCTTTTGTTGGCTAGTCTTGGAATTTATTGGTTTAGATGTATCCCAAGACTGTGCATTCTCAGCCAATTCCTTCAAATAGTCCCATGCTTCCTCGGCTTCCTTATTCATGAACTCCCCATTACACATCATCTATACAAATTGGCGCATGGGTGAAGTCAGTCCTTCATAGAAAAAGCTTATAACCCGCCAAATTTCATAGCCATGATGTGGGCATGCGTTTAACAAGTCCTTAAACCTCTCCCAACATTGGAAGAAGGTCTCATCTTCCTTTTGGGCAAAGTTCATGATAAGGCACCTCAACATATTCGTTTTGTGAGTAGGGAAGAATTTTTTAATGAAACTCCCTATGCATATTAGCCCATGTGCCAATTGATCGTGGTCTTAATGCATGAAGCCAACCTTTAGCTTTATCTTTAAGAGTAAAAGGAAATAATTTAAGCCTCACCACATCATCAGTTACATTTGCAAAGTGCATGGTGGTTATTACCTCATCAAATTCCTTAAGGTGTTGATAGGCACTTTCGCTGTCTAATCCATGGAATCTCGGGAGGAGTTGGATTACTCCCGGTTTCAAATCTACGTTCCTTGAATTTTGTGGAAAAACTATGCATGAGGGAGTGCTCGCTCTTGCTGGTTGCAAGTAATCACGTAATGTTCTTGGTCAGGGAACATTCTCAACCACATTCTCTCCCGTTTCGGTTTGGTTTTGGCCCAGATTTTGATTGGCCATAGGATTGGGTTGATTTACAGCCATACTTTCAGACAAAATTGGAGAATTTAGATGTCTCCTAGCACGTGGTTCTCTGTCAATTCCTTCAACTATTCCCCCTTCACTAATGAGTCAATTATTGGAATCCCGAGCCTAATGTGGGATGCAAATTCTAAAAGTATGAAGCAAGAAAGAAAGAAGAATTCTTCCTTCCTTTCTTTACTCTTCTCTAAGACCGAAGCACAAGGTATCTTGCAATGGCTAGGCCAGAAGCAAGGATAGAGACCGATTTCTCCTGGTCAATAGGGGTTCAGAGAACTCCCCACCCACTCTTTGAATCTTTTGAGAAAAATGCAGAAAAAAAAGAAAGAGGAGTAGAGGTGAGAAGAGAAATCTCTGAGCACAAGGTGATCCAAGACGGCAGAGCCGACCAATATGAATCAAGGTAGCACAAGGCCAACCTATCAGAGATCCAAAAAGGAGTCTTCACCCATTCTACAAGAGATGAATATGATAGGAAAGATTAGGGGAAGAAGAAGAGTAAGGTTTAGAAAGATAGAACCTGAATTGAGCACTTGAGATCCTTATGTCTTCTCAACTTCCTAAAATCCCTGCAAAAGAGAAAAATCAAAATAAAACAAACTAAGTTAGTACTAGAATTCTAAAAATCCTAAATAGATACTATTTTCAGAAATTTTGTGAAAAACCGTCAAAGTCCCCGACAACGGCGCTAAAAACTTGTTCGCTTCCCCAAGTATAGGGTTGCGATGTAGTAATAATCTCGGTAAGACCGAGGTCGATCCACAGGGACTTATGTAGGAATCCAAAAAACACTTCCAATAGTTCTACTGAAAAGCTAACAAATAGACTTGTAGGAGATTGATGTAAATAACAACTTTGAACTAAATTGAAAGTAATCAATTAATAAAAAGCACTAGGGGTTCATGGATCCACTTGTAGCAATCCTTGATGCTCAATTCGCTGTGGTTTCTCACTTTCTCAACTAAAATCGAAATTAAGATTTATCTAGTCGGATGATAGAACAGTTAAACCAAACAATCTGCCATATGTAAGATCAATGTATATGATTCACTCAATGCAAGCTAGGACGAGCATACTCAATTGCATAGGTCAATCCCAATTCCAATAGGCTAAGATCATAATCATAACCATCATTAAATCCTGTCACAAGACAAAACTAGATCATGATTTGAACTTGATTCAAATCACATGCACATTCTCACATACTTCAGAATTTTCAGAAAAATAGAACTTTGGTAAGAAGCTCCCACATGAAGATCATGAATCTAAAGCGTATTCCAATTCCTCGGATCATACAGGTGTAGACTATTTCACAACAATTAAGAACTAAAGTAATTCTTCTAAACATCCATGAGTCATCATAAGACTAAGAAAAACTACTTAACACTTGAATTAAACTTCAAACCATTGTTCTTAAATATGAAATCCAACTTAAAACCAACTTAAGCGAATTGGAACATCTTAGATTCACTACAAGCTTCACCTCTTAGCCCGAGCTAAGAGGTTTAGCCGTTCATGATTCAAGGAAACATAAAACAAACTAAACAAAACATAAAAACTAGAAAGCAAACTAGGAGGAGTTGTAGAACTCAGAAATCGACTTCCGCCGTCTCCCACCGTGCTCAATCGCTTCTCAGATGCCCTAGGAATGATCCCTAGGTCTCCTTTTATAGCATAGTGCGGAAGGTTCCAGATTGCGCAAGGAATTACGCAATTGCGTAGAGAAAATTGGAGCTTCACGGACAAGCTTTGTTACGCAGACGACCGGTCGCATGACTGGTTTGAGCAGTGAACGACCGGTTGCATGACCGGTCTTAGACAGTCCAGTGATAATTGCAGAGTGATCTCTTCTATTGAGTGATCGGACCGGTCAGACGACCGGTCCTAGTGTTTTCTTCTGCATCCTTTCTTCTCTCCTTTGCTTCTTTCTTCCATCCTTTACCGCTTAGTCCTTTAATCTTCTTTGCTTGTAAATGGCGTCTTTAAGTCTCTAATTGATGAATCCTCTCTCCCATCCCTACAATCACAAATCCATGCATTAGATTGGTCTATAAATCATGAAAACCTTGCATAATGAGTGATGAATTGGGGTTAGAATATGCATAATTAAGAGCTCAACAACGTCTTCGGAAACAACTTCCCTTCCGCAGCATAATCCGCACTCGGTCCAGCAAGCCATGTCCGACCATGAAGAGGAAACTCACCTCTTCCCCGCCCTCGAGATGGCCAGAGCGCAACCTCCAGCGCAATAACCAATTGAGAATATGCCAATCATGCAAGAATTGGCACAAGGAATGAGAGCAGTGCAAGAAATGCTCTTGTAATTCATGCAAGCACAAGCTACTGCAGCAACCAACAATCAAGTTGGCCCAGTTCAATCTCAGCAGCCATGCCGGATCCCTCCGGCCTCCAGTTCAAATCAAGCACATCCATCTGAGTCTGCCCAAGACTACCGACAACAGCCTTCTCTGCCCTTCTCTATGGGGCATCCTCCTCAGTACCTTCCAATGATGACAAGGCCGTCTCAGAGCATTCCCGTCGCAGGGACTTCTAGTCAGCTTCCAGTCAATCTTGCAAGCAACAATCTCAGTAGATTCCAGCATGTCCCCGCCGATGGGATCCCTTTCCTTTCTCAACATGTCCCCGCCGATGGGACCCCTTTCCTTTCTCAACATGTCCTTGCCGATGGGACCTTTACTCAATTTCAGCACATCCCCGCCGATGGGATTTCAATTCAATTTCCAGCAGTAGGGACAACACTGACGAATGCCCACAATCGGGGTCAGTGTCAAGTCCACATCGATCAGCTGACAGTGACGAATACCCAACAAGGGGGTCACTTCCTAACATCTCAACCTCCTACAAACAGGAGCACTTTTCAATTCCAGCACATCCTCGCCGATGGGATTCTAGTTAATTTCCAGCAATCGTCAATTCAGTAAACTCCAGTTAATTTTCAGCAATCTTCAATTCAGCAAGCTCCAGTTAATTTCCAGCAATCTTCGATCCAGCAATCTCCAGTTAATTTTTAGCAAGTTCCAGTTCAACCTTCAGTACAGTCTCCAATTCAATTACAGTCATTTCAAGCACAAGTTCGTCAGAATCCAGTTCAATCATCAAATCAATTTTAACAACCCGCGATTGCTTTCCAGCAAGCCCATAGGGTCGAAGACATCGACCACTATGCCGAAGAAGAACATGCCTTACTCCGAGAGGCACCAATCGTTCGAGTAGATCATGTAGGACTTGACGAGTTGCGAGAAGCAGTTCCAGATCTTGCAAAATCAACTTCAACGACAACAAGGAATCGATCTACCTTCGACCAAGTTCAAAGACTTGTGTCCTTTTCCAGATGCTCAGATACCTCAAAACTTTGAGGTACCAAAATTCAAAAGATACGATGGCAGCGGTTGTCTCATAATACATCTCAGGGCTTTCTGTGGAGAGCTGAGTGCAATCTTAAGAAATGAAGGAGCCCTCATTTGCTTGTTCAAAAAATCTTTGAAGGGCGATGCCCTAGATTGGTACACATCATTGGACTTCCATCGCATCAGGACTTGGGAACAACTTTCCCAGGCTTTCATCGACAGATTCGCTTACAATCTCAACATTGCACCCAGAAGAGCCGCCCTCGCGACTCTCAGGCAAAGGAGTGATGAAACGCTATTAGCTTATGTGGGACGTTGGCGAGCTATGGCATCCAGAATGCGGACACCTATCGACGATGAAGAACAAATCTCCATGATTGTTCATTCAACATATCCTGGCATATCTGGATATCTCATCTCACATCCATATACAAATTTCTCACAGTTGATCCGTGCTGGAGAGCAAGTCGAAGCAGGAATCCGTGTAGGGACAATCTGAAAGTATGTCGGTAGTCTAACAAGACACCTTCGTATGTGCAGAAGTTTAAAGAGCAACTAGAATTATGGTTAAGTCCTGTAGGAGGGGGTGATTAGGACCTTTTGAAATTCTTTTCGCCTACTTACACAATTTAACAAATTAAACTAAGTAAGCAAGAACACTTAGGCTTCCAAGCCTAAGTGGGTCCAATCACAAGGCTAGCAAATGGTTTAAGCAATAAATAATCTAGTCTAAGAATGCATAGATAATCAAATGATATAACTAATCAAGCTCCTACTCTATACAACCTATGTAGACTTATGAGAATGGATCAATGAGCTCAAGTCTACACTACTAGTGAAAGTACATCTTATGTGTGAATGTGCTTATCTAGTTCCTAACATACATTCCTATCAAGCATTCGTAATTAAACAATTAAACACACAATACTAAGATATCAATGTGCTCAATTCAATCACAAACACAAGCATGTATAGTGGTTCGACTTTGGGTCTACTCCACTCCCGGTTGAAGTACTCAACTCCTTTGAGAACACCGACATTCACTATCGGAGGTTTTAAATGAGGTTCACCTCTCAACCTTTACACAAAGGTTTTACCGGTTCACCTCTTAACCATAATCGGAGTTTTAGGCAAAGGGCTAACTCTCAACCCGAACGGAGTTTTAGGACATAGGCCAACTCTCAACCCGATGCACGTTCACTCCCGTGTCGGAGGCTCCCCCTTGGAGACTTTGTTTAGGCCCAGCTAACGGGCCAAGGAGTGCCAAACAACCCCTAATCTTTAGGCCGACAAATAGGCCAAGGAACGGCCAATGTCCCTAGTTCGAGTTTGACTAACAAACTCTACACTCAACTCTCACAGGGAATTGAGTGGATGGACTCTCAATAAAGATAACCTTACTTGTCGGATGAGCCCCTTATTCAGTGCTGGTTCGGGTTGCTTGATCTCCGCTCTCTCGTTCTTCAATCTGCTTCCCTTGCTCCCACGATCGTGTTGCCATTGCGTCGCCAATTCCTCAGCTACACTTGATCAATCACCTTGCTTGTGATGCCTTTGAGATACCCAAGGTGATAGGAGGGTAGGTTTGAGAACTCTACAACTAATGGAAATGGGTTGCCTAGTGTTTCTCTCCTACAATGATCTCATCTTAGAGTTTTGGACAAGGATATGCCTATCAAGGAAGGTCCAAACTCTAGAGATCAAGAGGGGATGAAGGTCATCTTCTTCATGAGCTTAAAATGCTCCAATCTTATGTTAAAGCACAAGGAAGATGCCTTGCCTGGAATGAGCCTCAAATGGTCTCCAACAATGGTGGCTTCACTCCTCTCAAATCCCTCTCCTTGCCCTTCAATTCTAGTCACGCCCTTTTATAAAAAGATGTGCAACGGATTTAAAACGGGCAAAAAATGGCTAGTGCCGATCGGTTGTGACCGGTCGGCCAGGGGTCCACGACCGGTTTGGACCGGTTGGCTAGAGGCCTATTGAAGATAGAAAGCTTGCTGTCTTATTGGGGGGGGGGGGGGGGGGGGGGGGGGTTTCGGCCCCAATGGCCTGCACACTTACATAGACACTGGACTGTCTTGTCCGACCGGTCTTGACCGGTGACCGGTCAGACAGGCCAGGGTTCAGCCTATTGATTTGCTGACCCGTCTATTTCACAACCCAATCTCTATGGCCAAGGTATGGATGATCTTTTGGGACATCTAGGGCCAATCTATGATGACTAAAGGTTTCCTAATATGGTCAAGGTCATCAAGGAGGTTAAGGGTTAGGTTTTGGTTAAGGTTAAGGCACATCAAGGCATCACTTTTACCTGTTTCTTCTTCCTTGATGCAGCAGGGCCACTTGGGTCTTCGGTCTTCATCTTCACTCAACTCAATCGACACTAGACTCACTACCTAAGTGATTGACAAACAAGGTGCACTAGTATGCCGCAGAAAAGTGCACTAACACAATCTCCCCATTGCCTCATCAAGCCACTCTAGTTAAACGGAACAGAGTGGAAGGAAGACCTATTGGATATGGGAATGGAAACCGTAGCTGTTCTCCTCCTCTCCCGACAGAGGTAAACAACATCATTGCCACCGCTCAAGGAAACCAATATGCTCCCCCACAGGATGTCAACAATATCAGCAGAATCAGGCTCAGCATCAACCTCAGAGGTATCGGCCACAACCAAATCCTCAACTACAGCCACAACCACCTCGACAACAGCAGCATTTCAGGAGGAACGGCCAATACTTATATCAGAATAGGCAGAATTATAGGGAGCTCAGGAAATTCACTCCTCTCACTCAGCCACTCAGTCAAGTCATGGCTATGCTGGTACAAAAACAATTACTCACTCTAATGGCACCCAGGCCTCCTCCAAATCCTCTGCCTCCGAACTATTGAGAAGATGAATATTGTGCCTACTATCAAGGGCGTGGCCACACCAGTGATCGATGCATGATTCTGAAGAATGCCATACAAAATCTGACTGACGACCGCAAGATCGTCATCTCGGTCCCCGAAACTCCTCCAGCAGCTTCTACCAACATCCTTCAGAATCCTTTGCCTCAGCATTCGACGAACTCCATTTCGTCTCGTGGCCCTGCCGTCAACAGCATAGAAGAAGGAGAGCATCTCGATCACTTCTTCTCCCCTATCCAGTCCATTTATGCTTACACTTATGGGCCAACAAGTTATCCTCCGATCTTACAAGGGGCAAACCCCTTTCCTCCTTCAACCTCCGAGCTGTTAGTACTCGAAGGAGCACCTCCATATGATGCACCAGTTGATCAAGGGTTGTCCCCTTGCAAGGGTCACCTTACAGCCATTCATGTTGGGAGTCGGTCATCTTGGAAGGAGTACAGTCATACATCGAGCCCGTATACGAACTTGTCGTTTTGCAAAGGGCAATTTCAGCTCAAGAACAATCCAATATGCAATGGAGGGATTATACTCATCAGCAACAAGAACCCATTGTCTTGGAAGGGGCTCTTCCGGTCGAGCCAGTCATATTGCAAGGGGAAAGTTCTGGAGGCGTATCAATTACACCACAACAGTTGGGCCGAACAGAGAAACCCCCCGCCATATCAAGAGGACCAGTGTTCATTCCATGAGAACCTCCTGCTCCAGGAACAGCCAAGCCGGGACCACGACCTTATGTGATCTATGAAGACAAGCCTCGATATTATCCCTTCAGCACAGGCAACAATGTAGTCCTCAAGGCAAAAGCTCCATATGAGGAAGATCTGGTACCCACACCAGCATCGTTGCAAGAACCAGTGGTCCTAGAAAGCAAAGGAGAGGAAAATTATAAAGAAGTCCTGTGGCACTATCTAGAATGTGCAGAAGTAGGAAACATGAATCCCAATGAGCGTTGCATCCGAAGAGATAATCAGAACAGAGGAAATCCTAAAGGCGCTCTCTCGGGCCTCGGCAATAAAAATGAAGCTGCATATGATGTGACAACTCAGCTCAAGTCAATCCCTGCTCAAATCTCGGTATGGGAGCTACTTTGCACATCGCGTATACATCGAGAAATGTTTGCCAAAACCCTGAGCGATGCCCATGTCTTCTCCGATACAGCACCTGAAATGATAGCATTGATGATCGGACAGCTCCTGGCTCCACGTGCCATCACCTTCACTGATAATGAGTTGCCACCAGAAGGGCGGGACCATGGGCGATCCCTCAATATAGCTTTACGATATAAAGACCTTTGTGTCCCGCTGGTCCTTATCGACAACGGCTCAAGCTTAAATGTTTGCCCGCTCAAGACTGCGGAACGCCTGGGAATCAGTCCCTCCTCATTTCAACCTAGCACCATGTACGTCCGAGAATTCGACAACACCCGCCGATCAGTGGAAGAAGAAGTCGACATAGAGGTAAAAATAGGTCCAGAAGTCTCCACCATCACATTCCAAATCTTGGATATATCAACCTCTTTCAACATGTTGCTCGGACGACCTTGGCTGCCATCAACTTTGCATCAATGGGTGAAGTACATCTGTGGAAATCAAGTGATCTCTGTCCATGCAGAGAAGGAGCTCATCAATGTTGCTACCACTGAACCAGATATCCCTGTCATCGACATCCAACACTCTGAAGAAGACGTCCCATTTCATAATTTCAAATTCGAGACTGTGAACGCTATTGCCAATCCAGAACTGATAAGTGTGGATCATGTCTTTCCACTAGCAGAATGTCCGAGCCTCAAGTATCGGATGAAGAATCATTTCAAGTCCAGAAAGATACCGCTGGTATATAATCAATGCAAATGGGGACTCGAGTACAGGTCAGTCATCATGGACAAAAGAAAAAGAAATTTTGGTGCTCACCCATTCAATTCATTAGGCCAGGTGAGCCTTGCAGAGATCCAAGAGGAAATCAACCGACTGCACTATACAAAGGCCTCCCGATGAGCCTAGCTTGGGCCATATGGCCCCCCATTCGATGGGACTGGATCCTTGAACCATCCAAGCCTCTGGAAGAACAAGGAGAGGTTGAAGACAAAAAAGAAAATCAAATACAACAGCTTCAGGACCAGGGAACTCTGATACCTGCTCTCAACCAGGGGCACAACCTGCCCACTTCAATTCCAGTCAACCAGGGGCACAACCCGCCCACTTCAATTTCAGTCAATCAGGGGCACAACTTGCCCATCTAAGCATCAATCAACAAGGGGCACGACATGTCCACCTCTGCAGAATCAACCATCAGCCAGGGGAAAAAACAACCCATCCATTGGACCAAGAAGGGGAAATGGCCAGCCCTGGATTGGTCCGATGTCCAGATTCCGAACTTGTGTCTCGCTGTGGAACCTGACGAATTGGAATGCGAGGTAAGTGATCCGGGAGGGACTGAGTATGACTCAGATCTCGAACCCAACTAGCGAGAAATCATGCTCATTGGGCCAGACTGTGATTCTTCACCCAAATCATCAACCCCCACCTCTCTAGGGGAAGGAGTGTGGGGACTTGAATGGTCATCCGTTCCCCTAACTTCTGAATCAGCCAGAGAGTCATCTGAAGGCTCTAGCTTCCAAAATAAAAAAAACACTGGTTTAAGCAGCGAGCGGTACCTTGGGACAAGTTGGGATCAATCATGGTCTGCAATGCCCGCTTGTTCAAGGTCCCTTGAATTTCAAAAATCCAAAAAAATAAAAAACTTTTGAAAGCCAAAAAGATCTAGCATTTCATTTCCAGAAAACTCTCAAAAACCAAAAAACATTTCTTTTCCTGCATTCAATAATGTGCCGAGTTCATCTAAAGAGTCGCATGAGTTTGAAGTCGAATCATATGATTTTGACATCGAACTAGACTTCGAGCTCATGGGTCTTGATGAAGCTCGGGATGAGGAACATGATGACTTGGCTCCCGAACTAGAGGATCTCCTCAAAAAGTTTGAATCTAAAGCCAATGTTGTAGCCGATGATTTTGAGGTAGTAAACTTGGGGACACCCGAGATCCCTAGGGAAGTACGCATTGGAAAGTCGTTGCCACCAGAGATAAAGCAGAGAATGATAGAGTTCTGAGCTCCAAGATTGTCCAACTTCGCATTCTCGTATGAAGACATGCCAGGGCTCGATGAAGAGCTCGTTGTACACCATGTACCAACCAAGTCGGATATGAATCCAGTGAAGCAGAAACTTCGAAGAATGAAGCTAGAATGGGCCCTAAAAGTCTGAGATGAAGTCATCAAGCATTACAATGCAGGATTCTTGGTAGTCTCCAACTACCTTGAATGGCTCGCTAACATCGTACCAGTATTAAAGAAGGATGGCAAGGCTCGAATGTGCCTCGACTTCCGAGATCTCAACAAAGCCAGTCCTAAGGATGACTTCCCTTTGCCACATATCGATACTATGGTCGACAACACTGCCGGGTACAAGATCTTCTCATTCATGGACGGGTTCTCATGTTACAATCAGATCAAGATGGTCGTCGAAGATCGCGAGAAGACATCGTTTATCACTCCCTGGGGAACCTTCTGTTATAGGGTAATGCCGTTCGGTCTGAAGAATGCAGGAGCAACATATCAGCGAGCAATGACAGCATTATTCCATGATATGATGAACAAAGAGCTTGAAGTATATGTGGACGATATGATCGTCAAATCTCGCACAGTCGAAGGACACTTTGAAGATATGAAGAAGTTATTCAACAGATTAGAAAAGTACAAGCTCCATCTCAACCCTCAGAAATGTGTCTTTGGTGCAACGGGAGGCAAACTCCTTGGCTTTATGGTGAGCAAGGATGGCATTAGGGTCGACGAAACCAAAACCAGAGCAATCATCGAGATGCCCCCTCCTAGAACAGAGAAAGAAATTCGTGGCTTCCTCTGCAGAATGCAATACATCAGTCACTTCATCGCACAACTCACACCTATATGTGAACCCATATTCAAGCTCCTCCGGAAGAACGTTCCAAAAGAATGGAATGACGATTGCCAAGTCGCCTTCGACCGCATCAAGAAGTATCTCATGAATCCTCCAGTTCTAGTGCCGCTCACTCCCGGACGAGCATTATTGTTATACATCTCGGTAGCAGCAGAAGCCATTGGCTGTGTTCTCGGCCGGCACGATGAGACCCGGACGAAGGAAGAAGCAATATACTATTTGAGCCAAAAGTTCACCGACTACGAGACCAGATATTCCCCGATCGAGAAGACTTACCTCGCCCTAGTCTGGGCAACTCAGCGACTCCGTCAATACATGATTGCGTTCCCTATTCTCCTCCTCACTCACATGGATCCGCTCAAATACCTGTTCGAGAAACCAACACTCACTGGAAGGATAGCAAAATTGCAGCTACTCCTGTCTGAATTCGACATCACCTATGTCACTCAGAAGGTAATCAAGGGGTAGGCCCTCGCCGATCATCTTGCTGTTCACTCTCTCCTGGATTATCAACCGCTCAAGACATTCTTCCCTGATGAAGATCTCTTGCTTATCGAAGGTTAAGAAAAGAAGAAGAAAGATGAGTGGACGTTATTCTTTGATGGCGCAGCAAATTCTAAAGGGAGTGGTACCGGAGCAATCCTCTACTCTCCAGACGATGTCCCTATTCCTATCTCAAGGCGCATAGCATTCGAGTGCACCAACAACATGGCAGAATATGAATCATGCATCACTGGTATAAGGGAAGCCATAATCTTGGGCGTAAAAAAGCTACGAGTATTTGGAGACTCACAGCTTATCATTAATCAGACCAATGGCGAATGAAAAACCAAAGAGGAGAAGTTGATACCATATCATGTGTATCTTGAAAATCTGATCGAAGAATTCAAAGAAATCACCTTCTTATACATGCCCAGGGCCAAGAATCAGTTTGCAGATGCTCTCGCTACACTTGCATCAATGCTCGAGATCCCGAAAGGAGCTTCAGAATGGGAGTTCACAGTAAAAACTCAAGATGAACCTAGCTTTCTGCCTGCAAATAGAAGAAGCCGAAGCTACCCCTGACCAACCCTGGTATGCCGACATCAAGCAATATTTCGAAACCCAGGAGTATCCGGAGGCAGCAACAACAACCGATCACCGAACTATCCAGCATTTGGCCGGCCAGTTCACCATCAGTGGCGAAATTCTTTACAAGCGATCCTATAAGAAGCTGCAAAGATCATGAAAGAATTACATGAAGGAATCTGTGTCCCACACATGAACGGGCACATGATGGCAAAAAAGATTCTACGACTCGGCTACTATTGGCTCACCATGGAGACAGATTGTTGCCAGCATGTCAGAAAATGCTTCAAGTGTCAGGAACACGCGAATCAAATTCATGTCCCCTTATCAGAATTGTACAACCTGACAACTCCCTAGCCTTCTCTATGTGGGGACTTGACATCATTGGGAAGATTAGTCCCAAAGCATGAAACGGTCATGAGTATATACTTGTGGTAGTTGACTACTTCACCAAGTGGGTAGAAGCAGCCTCCTACACCACGATTTCAGCATCCTAGGTGATCAAATTCATGAAGAACAACATCATATGCCGGTATGGAATCCCTAATGCTATCATCACAGATAACGGGACCCCGTTCATCAACAAGAAGATGGATGACTTCCTTAGCAAGTTCAAGATTCAACGCCATCGATCGAGCCCTTACCGTCCTCAGATGAATGGTGGGGTAGAAGCCGCAAACAAGACAATCGTCAGGATACTCGAGAAGATGGTCGTGACTTATCGAGATTGGTCAGATATGCTCCCATACGCACTTTGGGCCTATCGAACGTCTGTACGGTCTACTACAGGCGTTACTCTTTTCGAGCTTACTTATGGAACGAAAGCAGTTCTACTAGTCCAGGTGGAAATACCGTCACTCCGAGTGTTACTAGAAAGCGAAATTGAAGAAGGAGAATGGCAACGGGCCAGATTCGATCAGTTACAACTAGCGGATGAGAAGCGCATGCGTGAGTTAAGTCATTCCCAGTGCTACCAGAAAAGGATCGCTCGGGCTTACAACAAGAGAGTCCGAAAAAGAAGTTTAAGGTAGGCGACATGGTCATGAAGAAGATTCTACCGTTGCACCTTCCGAATTCTAGAGGAAAATTCAAACCCTCGTGGGACGGACCGCTGATCATCAGAGAAGTACTTCTCGGAGGCGCCCTCAGACTCACCAGCATGAGAGGGGTGGATCTTCCTGAGCCAATCAACGCCGACAAAGTAAAGATTTTTTTACGGGTAAGTCATTCTGACCTTATCAAGAGTTACATTAGTAGAGTTGAAGTCAAGGGGTCAAAGCTAAAACCTCTGAGAAAGTGTTTCAAATAAAGGGATTGAGAGAGAGAGAGAGAGAGAGAGAGAGAGAGAGAGAGAGGGAATACAAAGAAAAAAAAGTAAGCCAAAACAAAGCACTCGAGAAAAAATCAACCCAAAAGGAAACATAGTCACCCACCCATCCATCCCAGAGGGGTATATGGCTAAGACCGACAACTCTATTATTGTAATTCAAGATAAGGGCTGAAAGGCTTCCGTCAGACGGCAACGACGGATTCCTGACCTCTAGCCGCCACAGTTATCCGAAAAAAAAAGAAAAAAAAGGAAAAGAAAATGTGTGCCTAAAGGAAGAGGGTGGAGTGAAAATCAGAAAGGGCGTTTCGAGTAAAAACAGTGGGCATACAGCAGACTTGGTGAAAGCCCGAAAGGGCGCCGAAGGTAAAAACAACATAGCTGCCAAGGGGCAGGCAAAATCAAATACTTGGGACGTGGTGAAAACCCGAAAGGGCGCCACAGGCAAAATTGACGAGAAAAGGATGGTTGTGGTGAAAACTTGAAAGAGCGCTACAGGCAAAAATGGTTCGAATAGAAAAAGAAGACTTAAAAGTGCAGGTGCCAAGAAACCAGACGGTTCAGATCAGTTCAAGCAGTTGCAGTTCAAGAAGAAGTATAATTAGAAACAAAGAACTCTACAAACTCTGACAACACTCTCAGGAAGTAACAAGTT
The DNA here is from genome assembly GCA_003013855.2 of Liriodendron chinense. Lineage (NCBI taxonomy): Eukaryota > Viridiplantae > Streptophyta > Magnoliopsida > Magnoliales > Magnoliaceae > Liriodendron > Liriodendron chinense. The sequence continues at coordinate 133,603 of PVNU02000506.1, forward strand.
TCCATTGCTTACACCTCTAGAGAACCAAAGAGATCCCATACAAGTCAATCTCGAGATATCAGTCAAAGCATTGGTCGAGCCTCAGTTCTGATTCCTATGTCCCAGCGCAAAATCCAGACACACACTGACAAGATAACTCATGGCACAATAAGTTCTTAAAGAAGTTTTCTCTTTTCATTAAATGCATTATGTTTCTTTTACATATATCATATCATCTTTTTCAAAAAATACAAAAAAAAAATGCATCATCACCGATCATGTACTATGCAAAAAGGAATGTACAGACGACCGAAATAGCCCTAAAAAGCAAAAAATCAATCTCTGCCCTCTTCCTCAGGCCACGTCAGGTAAGTCCTCTGACTCATAATGAAATAGCCTCGCTCTCAACCTGCCCACTTCCATACACAGGTAATGCACCTCATCTCGCTCAAGGCTACGGATCACCGTCCCTCATCAGACAACCTCTGATCAGCGACCAATCTCCTCGACATCATCTCACAATGATACTGGAGTGCAGAAATCTCAGACAGCAAGTGGCCATGAGTGGCCAAGAGGAAGCCGAGATCGATAAATGGGCAATCCTCAAAGGGCTTATATGAACCAGATGAAGAACCAACATCCCCAAGAACATCCTGCTCGTCCTCATCAGCAGTCAAGTGCCAACATGGAATGCATCGGTATAGGGACTGCTCAGCAACCTAATGCTGGTATGGGCAGTCGCCATCGGAAAAGCCCGCAGCTCAAAACTAATCAAATCAGCAGTCAGGTGACTCGCCCAAGACCCATCGATCCGAGTCCTAAAGTCAGAGGACTTAGCTGGAAGTGCTCGAGGCCCGATACTCGAGAAAGCGAAAAGAGGAACATCCTGCTCATACCCAAACTGCCGCAGGAACCGGATAGGGTGATAAGAAAAGTAAGATCGAAAGCCTACAAGCATCAAAGGAAGGCGGTGAGTATCATAAAGTACTGAAGGAAGTGAAAGCCAAGATGACTCCCAACAAACATTCCAGTGACACAACTCAGCAAACATCTTGCGATACAAGGGCTCACTCATCCTAGCTGTATGCGGAAGAAACTCCATGATATGTCGCATGAGGTCAGGGCGACGAGTGCCGGGAAATGGTACAGGAACAGTTAGAGAAAGACGCTCGCATAGCCAGATCTGATTGTAAGAAGGTAAAGAGGTTTAACTAAAGCAAAGCAATTCCCAAAAGCCAAGAAAAGAAAAGAAAAGTGCAGAAAGGATACCTGAAGAAATGCACAGCAGCCGCGAAGGACACGGGTGCGGCCCAGGGCATAGTCGGTCAGCCCGTTAAACAGCTCAGCAGGGCAAGAGAAATGATCCCCTGTCGTCGAGTAGCTCGGCTCATCACCTCAAGTGCAAAGGAGTCTGAGATCTGTGTCATCCCGAGAATAGCACCTTAGCTATCAAACAGAACATCAGTGCGTTCCGAGAAAGTAAGGACCCTGCCACACTCCGAGGGCCCGAGAAAAGATCATACAGTGAGTCTAAAGAAAAGACCACCGCATCCCGACCGCCAGCTGCAGGATGAATAAGATACGAAATCCCAAACTAGTTCTCTGGAGTGGCAGTCTTTGGTGAGAAATATTGAGCGTAATCCCAAGGAAGACTTGTCAAGCACGCGAGCTCCTCCGAAGAAGGTCCCATCTCCATGTCGTTAAACGAAAACAAGTTCAACGAAGGGACCCAGTCAATCAATGCAGCCCCGAGCATCCTCCAATCAATGTCAACTCTAGCCATATGGATCAGACTGTCGAAGCCATAGGACTCCAACTGTCGAATCTCATAAGCCGACATGCTGTCAAGCCAAGCAAGCAGTTGTGGCGAGCAGGAAGGACTAGGAAGCAACTGGTAAGTCCTCACGGGTATCCCCTCCAGAACAAAAGGCCCAGGAATCAATGACAGCTCATCAAGGATCGGAAGGTCAACGGGCAAAGGAGAAGGAAAAACTAAAACCTCTGCAAACTCAACAACCCCTAACCCATCCCCAATAGCGCTATGTTTGATATAGTCGCATCGCTATCTGAAACTGTCACGACCTCAGCTGCATGAGAAGGCTCGCCCACCTCGTGAACCGAATGTATAAAAGGTCGGCAATCAGGAGAAGGACGGTACTCTCCATCGAAAGGGCTATCAGCAAAGATCACACCGCACATCGTGGCATCCTGGCCAATCTGATCACTAAAAAATGCATCTGAGTCATCAAGAAAGGCCTCGGCAACCTCGATCGAAGAATCTACGGTTAGATCTGAACCTGTAGTCCTCTCCAACATAAAGTCAGGAATCCAACCATCACTCTGTCCAGTCGAGGGGATCATCGGGACATCCACACCGTCCATCATCAATGATCACATCAAGTCCACCCAAGCAAGTGTACTGCACATCTTGTTCATCATCAAGAGCATCCAAGCCATCAAAGGTATCATCTGAACCATCCATGCCATCTAAACGTGAGATCAGCCCATCTATGTCCATCATGGTCCCATCACCACCATCGATCACATCATCCATGCGGCCCACACTCAAAGGATACATAGCCTCACCTATGACCCATCTTCACATCCCATCCATACCGTCTATTTCTCCCATAATTAATGCCCCATTCAAATCTGGATTTTTAGCATGGTTGCCATTAATGGGGCCATTCAAAGTTCCACCAACCACCATTCTTAAACCCCCATCAATGCCCCCATTTAAGGCTTCATCCACACCATCAATCAAGAGCATCCTATCATCATTAAAGCCTTCACCACTTTCTGAAGTGTGGGACCCACCAACCTCTCCCACAATGGCCCCCAAGTCATCATCAAGGGCTGTTTGAGAAAGGACAAAGCAAGAAGAGGACAAGATGAAGAGAAAAGACAAAGAGAAAAGGGGATTCATGGCTGGAATCGAATTCTCCAGTATAGAGAATGTGGGGACAGGAGCAGTGGGATGCTTTCTAAAGCTTCATTATCATTACTGTACGGTTTCATCAACGTCTTTTGAATTTCAGCGAATGAGTGGGCTACACGTGTTGACGGTTACGGCACATTCTCGTCCCGCTCTGCCGTGTGTCAGGTGAGAGAAGGGTATAAGAGCACCATGCTTTGTACGGGCGAATGAGGGAGAGGCAGGTGGAGAGGCCAAATATTAAAGAGGCACATTCATTAATTGAGGTGATTCTTTTATCATCATATGACATCGTATGACTAGAGGAGTTCGGGACTATAAAAACTCCTTTCATTAGCCATTTTTACATTTCTTGAAACCTCTTCTGCTCTCCAATTGTCTTCCCAGAGCCCTCTATACCAATAGATCTGGTCAGTTTCTTGCATCTGCTTCCACATCTTTCTCCCCCTTCTACTTTGCAATGTCCGAGTCCTCAGATTTTGACGTTATTCTAGGGTAGGATGTGATGACGAAGAGACCTTCCTTCCTTCCTTAGACTCTCGGGGGGGGGGGGGGGGGGGGGGGGGGGGAGAGATCAACCCGTGGAGTCCAGTTCCCGAACCAAATCTGTAAATCTAATTTCTGCTTTGCAATGTCTGAGTCCTCAAATTTTGACATTATTCTTATGGTAGGATGTGATGACCAGGAGACCTTTCTTCCTTCCTTGGACTCCCGGGGGGGGGGGGGGGGGGGGGGGGGGGGGGATCAACCCGCGGAGTCCAGTTCCTGAACCAAATCCGTAGATCTAGGAATAGTGGTAGTGTCAGTACCTTTGAAGTCAGCCCCTGAGAGAGGGGAGGGGGCTCCGAGCTCTAGTACCAAAGTGGCCATCTGAGGTCCGAGCAATTCTTCTCCCTTCAAGTTGGACGACGTAGAGTCCATGATAGCAGCTCAGAGATCTGAGGGAGACGTACGACGTTCTTAATTCGATTGGTTTTAAGGTCCCTGAGAAGGGCGAGTTACTAAGCTGACCTCGTGAGGGCGAGGTCACTATTTCCCCGATCCATTTCGCCGTCGGTCTGCGTCTGGCACTTCATCCGTTCATGCTGGAAGTGCTGAGCATTTTAAGCTTATCTCCAAGTTAGCTCCAATCCAATGCTTAAAAATGTATCGTCAGCTGCTACATCTTGTGGCACCGTGTTGGGAATACGGAGTGACCTTAAACAAGCTCTTCTCGCTGTACACTCTAAAATCTTTAGGAGGACGATGGCTGTACTATTTCTCAGCTTGCCCAGGTTAGGGCGGTTCTATTATCATCAGTCTTCCGTCCTCCATGAAGACTTGGAAGGTAAAATGATTTTTTTTTTACCTCGGGAGCATAGGAGGCAGCATTGGACAAACCTTGGCCTTTGAAGCACTGTGCTCACGTTGAGTTTGCCAAACTAGGTCGGGAGGTCTATCGACCTGTGCGCTTTGTTGCATTTTCTTAGCCATTGTTCTGCTTCATTATTTGAGGCAAGGAAACTGAACCTCAGGGCATACTGGACTTACTCCATCTAGGGAAGCCAAGATGAGGCCTGTGCCACTCCTCTATGAATTGGAAGACCCATCGACATGCAGTGACCATATCAGCCTAGGCGTACTTGGTGCTGGCGAACTTCTAGACGAGCTCGCATTTGGCTTTGTTTCCGTTGGCAAAGTGTCTGTTGCCCCCTGGTTGTTAGGCGGGCTTTGGTCGGCTAGCAAGCTGGTAGACTCAACAATAAAGTCGGCGACTGCTTGTTCTTTTATGGTAGTTGTTAGCCGATACTGAATATCGAATTCCCCGAGCTCGATGGCCCATTTAGTGATGCGGCCTGGTGCTTCTAGCTTTTGGAGGACCTGACGCATGGCTAATCTGTTAGAACCACCACTGGATGACCTTGGAAATAGGGCCTCAATCGCCTGGCTGATGTGACCAAGGCTAAGTTTAACTTCTCGATACTTGGATATCTTGTCTCCGCATCAAGCAGAGCCTTATTGACGTAGTAAACTGGTTGCTGAGTTCCCTGGTTGTCTTGTATCAGGACTGAGTTGATTGTAGAAGGAGAGGCTGATAAGTACAGGAATAGATCTTCACCCTGAATAGGCTTGGACAGCAGTGGCGGCGACCCGAGATAAGCTTTGAGTTCATGAAAGGCTTTCTAACATTCTTCAGTCCACACTGTGTCTTTGTGTTGAGCTTCCATTTTATACATATTCTAACCAATTACATCACATTATATGCATGGTTTGCATACTTAAAAGACTCATCTAATACATGTTTTTATGATTGTAGGAAAGAGAGGGAGCCTCCACCAATTCATGGTTAAAAAAGTCACTTTGTATGCCTTAAAGATCAAAGAAATAAATGATAAGAGATGCAGGAAATATGCGATGCAATGGAGGAAGAAAAGTGTAAAAAAGTCACAATTTACATTTTGACCGGCCGGCCGGCCACAGCCACCGGCTGTCCGACCAAACCCTCTAGAAATACAAATATCTCTGGAGTGATTTTGTGAAGGCCGACCTGTTGTCCGGCTGGCTGGCCGGATGACAGGTCGACCATGCACTTTCTAAAGCAGATTTCAAATACTAGCAGTCCCATTTTTTATTTTTTGGCCCAGTTTTTGGGGCTTATTTTGATGATATTTAGAAATCCAACATATCCATGTCAAAGAGGAGCTCGACGCCTAAATAACCCAAGTAGTTTCGTGTCGATTGGAGCTACGGATTGACCGTGGCAGCTAAAACAATACAAACTATCCAGAAGGTTTTCAGATTTCGCTACTCAACACTGGAATGGTCCAGGTGGCCCATCATTGATGATATGAAAAATATAATTTGACCATCTTCTAGACCACAACCATATATGAATAATCACAAAGTTTCAGGTTAAAAGGATGTGTGGTTTGATCGTACCGATTGAAGAAAGATGGACTATCCAGAAAGATTCAACTGCATAGATTTTATAAAAGGCCTAAGTGTTTTAATTTTTGCACCCAATTCTGAAGTTGATTTATAAAATCTAATCCATCTATCATATAGAGGAGGAAGAATTCTACTTATGTTCCAAATTTGAGATCAATCCAACCTCTGTACACTCCGTAGCGTTGAAAACAAGATGATTGGTTCTGGAGGTACCTGAATTACACGATTTTGAGAGGCGGTCGCTGATCTGATTGGTGGGCTCATTTAGAAGACAATCTTGGAAATCTAAATCATCTATGAGGAAGATCAAGTTCTAAGGAAGCTACAAATCAAATTTGAAGGCAATCCGACCATTGGTTAAGCCGTACGAAGTGAAACAAAATATGTTATATTGCGGTACTCTTGTTGTATTATAAAAGGAGGTGCTCTCTTCTATTCTAAGGCAGTCAAGGACATGGGAAGCAATGATTTCAAGTACTAGGAGGCTTCCTAGCCTCATACAACTAGTTTTTCTTCCTTTTCTTAGTTCTAGTTCTAGTTTCAATATGTTTTTTCTTAGTTAACCTCTTAGCTAGAGCTAGAGGGAAAATTTTTAGTTGGTTTCCATGCTTTAATTCTTTTATTTCAAGTACCATTTTCTTAATTTTGGATTTTGAACTTTTAGTTTGAATAAAGTTTGGATTTTTAGATGAATTATGAGAGTTTGTGTACTCTGGACATGAGTTCCTTGCAATTCTCTGAGATTGCCATGATTGGGTTGTTTGAATTAGAATTGTAGTAACCTCAGAGCATGCCATAGTCTCTTGGCATGGCTGTTACTTCGAAGGTTACAAGTTTGAGTTCTATGTGCTTTATTAGAACTAGAAATTTGATTTCTAAATTTAAGTGGGACTCTTTGTGCTTGAATGTTATATCCTCCAATTAGATGAGAGATAGAACTTTAATTCTAATTGTGTTGTGCTTAGATGAATGGATTAGTATTGAACTACTACAAGTGGATCCTTGATGATCTAATTCTTTTCAAATATCAGATTTTCTTGTTTTATGTTAAAAATTATTTTCTTAAACTTCTTGGATTCTAGTTATTGGAGTAGTTGGAATTGTTTACTTCTTTCCCTGTGGATCGACCTCAGTCTTACCGAGAATTATTACTACATCGCAGCCTTGCACTTGAGGCGAGTGAACACTTTACAACGTCACAACTATTTAAAGAAGGGAAGGCACCGGTCAATAGCCCTTGAGAGGAACCTGTTGAGAACTGCAACCCGTCCAGTGAGGCGTTAAACTTCCTTTATGGATGAGGGTGAAGCTATCTTGATCAGTGCCTTAATCTTCTCTAGGTTCACTTCAATTCCTCGTTGATGCACCATAAATCCAAGGAATTTCCCCGAGTTGACCCCAAAGGAACACTTGCTCAAGTTGAGTTTCATGCGGTACTTTCTTAGTATTCCGAACATCTTGGAGAGGTCTTTTATGTGGTTTTTCAACTTCAAGCTCTTAACGAGCATGTCGTCCACATAAACCTCCATTGTCTTATTGATCTGGTTAGCCAACATTTTATTAACCAGTCGCTCATATGTAGCTCTTGCATTCTTGAGTCTGAAGGACATTACCTTGTAACAGTAGAGACCTCAGTCTGTAACAAAGGACATTCTTATCTTGACTGTGGGGCGTACATTCGAATCCGATTATATCCGAAGTATGCGTCTATGAGGCTAAGGAGCTCGTAACCCGCCATAGTGTTGACGAGTTGATCTATGCGAGGTAATGGAAAACTGTCCTTCGGGTAGGCTTTGTTGAGGTCGGTATAATCCACACATACCCACCTCTTGCCGCTGACCTTCTTAACCAGCACCACGTTGGTGAGCCAATCTGGATGCTTCACCTCCTCGATAAACCTGCTCTTAAGCAACTTGTCGATTTCTTCGTTGATTGCTGCGTATATTTTCGTGTTGAAGAGGCGTTGCTTCTGCCGGACTAGTTTGAAGGATGGGTTGATGTTCAACCGGTGGACCATCACCTCAGGGTTAATTCCTAGCATATCCTGGCGGGACCAGGCGAACACGTCTGCGTGCTCCTTCAGAAACACTGATTTCTTCTCGAAGCTCTAGGCTGAGCTGGAATCCTACCTGAACCACTTTCGTTGGATCGTTGTCAACAACTGAGATGGTGAGTAGAACCTCGGCAGTCAAGCCTCTCTCCATGAAGTCCTCTCTAGGGTCTAAGGAGGTTGTCCTTGTGACAGTGGAGACTTGGCTTTTACTGCGCAAGGACAACTCATAGCATCACCGAGCTTCCTATTGATTTCCTTTAATGACTCTAATCGCTTTATCGACTGAAAACTTCATTGTCAGATGATACATGGAGATTGTGGCCTTGAGAGCTCTGAGGGTAGGTCAACTGATAATTACATTGTACTCTGATTGTGTATTGACGATGAGAAAGTCCACCATTATTAATTTCTGGATCGGCTCCTCTCCTGCTGCAACAGGGAAAGTCACCATTCCGTCTGACATTATGTTGCCCCCGTGAACCCAATCAGGGCGGTATTTATAGGTCGGAGCCGGGATTGATCGATCTTCATCCTCTCGAAAGCCGAGGCATAAAGAATGTCGACCGAGCTGCCCGTGTCGACCATCATCTTAAATAGTTTTTTATTGGCGATCATCATCGAGATAACGAGGGAGTCGTCGTGAGGGAGCAGAATCCCTCAAGCATCCTCGTCTTGAAAGTGATGGTGGGAGAGCTGACCTTTAAGATTTTGAAGGTCGGCTCGTCATGTTGACAGTGTGTTCGGCCGTTCGAGCTTGGTGGATGTAAGCTTTTCGAGCATTACCGAAATCCCTCCCAGTCGGTCCACCAAAAATGGTGTGAATCTCCTCGTCTGGATTGTTATCCTGATCTTCATGCAGATTATCTTGTGTTGTCACCATCTGGTCGTCTTAATGTTGGGCGACATATTCGCGCAAAAACCCTTGCTAGATTAGGTTCTTGATCTGAAAAATCAACTCATAGCAACTGCGGTGTTGTGATCGTGGTCCTTGTGGAAGAGGCAATACTTTGATATGCTCCTTCAGTCAGGATCAATTTTGATTTTCCCTGGGCGAGTGAACATCTTTTTGTCCTTAAGAGCCAGGTACACTTGATCAATGGTTGTGTTCAACGACATGTACCGACTTAAGAGGGCCTTAGCCTTGGCTCCTCTAGGAGCATTATCTCGACTAAACGACCTTCGATCGTCCTTCCGTCGCTTAGACCCCTGATTGTCCTTCGTGTCCCCTTTCTTCGGTGACAACCTGTACGCACTGACTAGCTCTTCAACATTGATGTGCTTTTGAGCCCGATCTAAAAATTAAGCTATAGATTGAGGTGGATCTTGGCCAATAAACTAGAGGAACTTTCGGTCCCTAAGTCTTCCGATCATGATGTGGAGCATCACTTCCTGAGATAGATTCTCTATCTGGACTGCCTTAGCATTGAAGTGGGTGAGGTAATCTTACTCATCGTCCTTCTATCTGATCGCGGCAAGCTGGGTCGAATGCTTCCTTGGGTCAGTGCTTCCAATGAACTGAGTTGCGAAAGCCCTATTGAGTTGAGTGAATGAACTAATGAACCTTGGCTTCAAGTTCTGAAACCAGTCCAGGCCGAGCTCGTAAGAGATAACGGGAAGGCCTTACACATAATGTTACTATTGGCGCCCAGGAGCTCCATCCGGACCCTGAAGTTCTCCAAGTGCTCAGTGGGGTCACCTACTCCATTTTATTATTTTAGCTGCAGCACTTTGAAATTTTACGGAAGCGGCTCTGATCATATGTTGTCGATGAAGGGAGACTCTGTTGAGTCAACGAGAGTGTCGATGGTAATCGAAGCTCTGGCCTTCTGTGCTCGCTACATATCGCTGATTCTCTCTCTGAGTTCTCTCGGTTTCACTTCTCAGGCTGGGATGTTATCATTAACACGATTTGGAGCTTCATTTTGCCGAGCTGAATGCCGCTCCTATAGATGATGACTCAGATCATTATTCGCTCGCCACAAGTACAAGGCTTGCAATGTAGTAATAACTCGGTAAGACCGAGGTCGATCCACAAGGAATTAGGGTAAACCAATTCAAACCATTCTAGTAACTTCAATTTCAGCAATTTTAGAATTCAATTTTAAAAACTAAGTAAAAGAGTAACTTTTAGAAAAATCTGATGATTAATGGAACTAAGGCCTCAAGGATCCACTTGTAGTAGTTTCATGTGAATTCATTCATCCAAGCATGAACACAACTAGATTTGAAGTTCCATCTCTCATCTAGTTGGAAGATTAAGCATTCAAACAATCCCACTTAAGTCAGAAAAATAAGATTCTAGTTCTAATGAAACACATAGGATTCAAACATGTAGTCTTCAAAGTAACAGCCATGCCAAGGGACTATGGCATACTCTAGGGTTACTACAATTCGAATCTAATCAATCCAAACATGGCCATCTCAGAGAATTGTAAGGAATTCATGTCCGAAGCACATGAACTCTCATAAAACATTAAAAATGCCAACTTTATTCAAACTAGAATTTAAAAATCCAAACTTTAAGTAAAGTACTTGAATCAAACGAATTCTACATGAGAACTAGCTACAAGCTTCACCTGTTAGCCTTAGCTAAGAGGTTCTAGATGAGCATCATCATGCTTCAATTAAAAATAATGAAAAACTACTAAAAAACATAAAAATCAGAATTTGAGGAGTCGTAGACGCTCCACGACGATCCTCTTCACCTCCCACAAGTTTCCAAGCCTTCTATGATGCCTTATGAATGACGTAGAGGTGTCCTTTTATAGCAAAATTCTGTCACCAACTTGGAATCTTCCAAAAATCGAAGTCTCCTTATGCAGTTTGGACGCTGGTCGGTCGTCCGGTAGGAGCTTGCAAAGCAATAGACCAATATTCTATCTCAAATCGACTTGTCTGCCGGCTGGCCGGCCGGACCACAGGTCAAACAATGTAAAAAATTGTCCAAAGGTTTTGTGATTTTTGGAGGTTTTGGCCGACCTGTCTGGTGTAGTGGCCGGCAGGCCGGACGACTGGTCGAACACTCTGTGAATTGTGAATTTTCACAATTCTTCTCCTCAATCTTCATTGCATCTCACCTTCACCTTTTGTCCTTTCTTCCTTTGATCTTTAAGGTATACAAAGTAAGTCTTTTAACATTATATAGGTGAAATCTCTCTCGCATTCCTACAAACACAAAAACATGTATTAGATTAATCTTTAAACATGTAAACCATGCAAAATGTGTGATGAATTGGGTTTAGAATATGCACAATTTAGAGCTCAACAATCATTAGGAGGCAAATCAGCTGTTGGACGGGTCCGCGTTGTTGTCGCTCGGCTAGTGACATCATCTTCTCGAGCCTGAGGCTGGGCTCTATTTTGACGGCCGAGGCTGAGGTTGAGGCTGTCCTGCCCGTGAGTTTTTCCCTACCCTATGTGTGGCTTTGATCTGTATTGATTTTGATAGTCATATAGAGAATCTTGAGAACCGATGCTAGGTGATGAGCCTACCATCTTTGATTTGGGTGACGACCCATACCGTATTCATTCAATGTCTTGGGCTATGCCCGTATCTATCAAATTGTTAATCATGGACATCGGGTGACGAACCCTAAAGGGACCATGGATACTGGTGACGAGCCATGTGTCAGATACTAGCGACGAGTGATGTGTCTCTCTACTTATGCAACTCGTGATATAATTAAGGTATGTTGGCTTCGCTAATACTGCTAGTTGAATACGAAATTAATAAAGGCTTGACCCGTCATGCATTGCACATGCGTTCATGTGTCTGGTTTCCTTATGGTCACACCTGTCCTAGCGTCACACGGGTGTTCAAGTTCTGGTTACCATCTTGGTTATGTCAGCCTTGACCCCTTTATTTTGCACTAACACTTTGCAATACTATGCTTATTAACTTGTTTTGCAATATTGTGTTTCATTACCTATGCTTAATTGTGTTGATGATATGTTTAACTTAGGGAATGGTAACACCGAGTATGATTAGTCACTCTCACCTTGGGGGTTGTTTTAAAACACCAACCAATTATCTTTGATGTAGGTGTTGCTGCTGGTTGATGAGTGAGATGTAGGACTTGTTATCTTGCCTATGTTTTGTACTTCATTTTTTGCTTTGAATTGGACGTCCTGGGTTGATAGTCCTAAAACTTTCATTGTACACACACACACACACATATATAAAAATATATATATATATATATATATATATATATATATATATATATATATATATATATATATTATATGTATGTATGTATAAAATTGAGCCCCAGTTGAGTGAATTTGATGGTTATATGGATGATTGTATGTGTTTACACTTTAAATTCAGACTATTTATACACTGTTGAGCTTAAATCTCCATGTATGTGTTGATGCCATGAAATTGTTCCATTAAACTATGCTTCCATAAAATATAGTCACCCTATAAGAGTCGGGAGCCGTGGACTACTCAACTCTTGATTTTCGGGGTGTGACAAGTTGATATCAAAGCACATGAGTTGATATATAAACTGAGCTAATGGGTTGGGGGACTCACCATAAGCTACATGTTGACATACTCTTAATTTTGAACATAGAAATAGTGAACCTTAGGACAAATTTTCCCTTGGTATGGTGATGTGAACATGAACATGAACATAGAAATATTGAACACCAGGATGGCCTTGGTCTGTGGATTCGAGTGTGAGTTATTGTTCCTATGATGAGCTTAACTTAGAATGCGTAATACACTAGTGCCGAGTGTGAAGAGAGGGATTTTCAATTTGAAAATTCGAGGAAATCTGTCAAGTGTTTATGGACTTTAATTCCAACAAGTTTTTCGTTTGAAATGATTTTGGCACTTTTTCTCACTCAAATATTCATTAAAATTTTTTTTCTGGTAGGTCATTATCAAGTCTAATTTCATCCCACAAATTACATCCCATTTTGACTTTTGGAAAAAAAAATTTAAACTTCCTGAAGTACCAGCTTCCTGAAACCTACAATTTTTTGGACAGTTTCTGAAATGACTAAAAATCCACATTATTTGAATTTAGTTTTTATTTTTCAATTATTTTTTCCTAAAACTAGACTTATCAATCCTTGTTTTGCTTTAAGAATCACATAATAAGAGTTGTATACAAATAGATACATTTTTTTGAAGTCATCAATATTTCAAGGAGGAAATTCAGTGGTTATCGGGCGCCCTATAAGTGGTCATTGAGCACCCTACAATACCCCAAAACAGTCTAACAAGAAAGTTAAATTTTTATCTGAATTTTAGGCGCCCTGGACCTCTTCATCGGGCGCCCTACAGGTCATCGAGCGCCCTATAGCTGAGGGTCGGGCGCCCGGTCATTTTCATAATTTGTCCAGTAAGAAAACTTATTTTATGTCTGAATAACGGGTGCTTGAAATTGTGACTGTCGGGTGCCCGAAGGCTAAAAAACACAGTTTTCGTGATTCTGCAGGGTCATCTTCCTGAACTTTCTGTATCTTGATTTTCTGGTCCTGCAGCTTTGCAATTGGACTTTTCTAGCCAATCCAGGTCTTTTGATTTGGTTCCTTCAAGGCTTTTTCTTCACTTTTCAAACTTTGTTTATTTTGGGCTTTAAATCATATCCATTGGCTTAAATCTCATCGGACCTCTCTCAAACCGACGATTCGCTTGATTGGCCAATGGACCACCTGAACTTGCATATACTTTTAGTTATTGTGGAGAACTTCGAATGGCCATAACTTTTTATCCGGGATGAGTTACGGGATGCACAACATATGGATTCCTACTAAAATTTAATTCTGAAGCCAACCACCCCATCTGATTCATTAGAAAATAACTCTTTGTTTCTTAAAATTTCAAAATTTGGAGGTATTTACTATTGTTAGTAAATTGAACCTCCTGTGTTTTCCGTTACTTCAAAAACACATTCTATTAGACTATTTTATCAAGAAATTGCAGGGGAAAGTAATGCATCATAGTAGTGTTGTCAAATCATATGATTTATGATTTATAACATACGATTTTAGTTAAACCATAAACAAAACGATTTTAACCCATTAATTTTTTTATGAATCCTGCAGTGTTATGATTTGAAACCTAGATGTATGATATGACGCAGGGAGGGTGTGATTAGGTCGATCACCGTCTGCCTAATCAGATAAATACCTTGAGTCCACAAGGCCTCCGGGAATCCTCTACCAGACTTCCTTGAATCCACGAGGAAAAGTAAGAAAAGACAGGAAATAAATCCAAATAAATTCATAATAATATATTGAATTACAATTAACATGACTACAATGCTTTAAATAAGAAACTAAACCCTAGGTGGAAGTTTCAGACTTCGACTCAAACTAAAACACCTAAAAAATGCAACTTACTATAAATAGTAAACTTACTATTTATAGAAGTCTCTCAATCCTAGAACTTATGGTTTTCGGCCAAAAATAGAAAGTTTTCAAACAGACCTAACCACGCTATTCTGCTAATTATTCTAAGCCCTTTTCATGTTGGGCACAAACTCTAAAACCTTACGGATTAAAAGTTATGATCGAATTAAAACTTACTATAAATAGTAAAATTGAAATAAAACTAGCCTAATGACCGTCAATATGGTCGAATCTCATGATTCTGGCATGGGAAACCTAGTGACGCCAGGTTGGGTGGCTAAAGTAGCTCAAGCTACCCCAAAATCATATATTATATGTCCAGAAACTCATTCCGGATCATGAGATACGACTGTTTTACGGTCCTGACAGTCTTGATTGCTTCTGACCTCGACCCCGACCAGTCTTCTTTTGGTCCATCTAGGCCATATAATAGTCGGCAACCCACTCTACATCATGATATGACAATGATTTTGTTAACGTTGCACAATAAGGCTTTGGAGTTTCATTTGTGAGATAAACTTTCGTAAGCTACCTTTAGTTCTTGTGAGTTCTAGAACCCCGACTCTTTGTATATGCGAGGTCCACATCCCATAGAGAAGATAGTACTCATTCTTTTCATTTTCCATGCCCATCTTATATCACATTTTTCATCTTCCTTATATCCTTTTTTTCCCTTGTACTAATGCTTCGAAGAATGCTAGTAACACCAAACCCCATTAGTTTAAAGCTTAAAATTAACATGATCACTCCGACAGAGCATGACCTCACTTGTAAATGGGATTTTCGTTGTTTTAACAAGTCCTAGGGTTCCAGCCTATGCTCTCTATTGGCTTATTCACTCAAATGGGGCATTCCATTTGGTGCACCCAAGCGCGATTCCATTCAATCGCGTAACGAGGTTTAACAGATTGGGGATCCGATGGCCCGGGTCACACTGACAGTCTAATATGGTTCGATCAATTAGGGTATGGAGTTTAATTGGGTCATCAGTTTCTAGGCTTAAGTTTTGGCCTACGATCTCGAGGTCTTCGAGCATAAGTGCATGTAAGAACGTGCGATTGCCTAATTTAATTGAAAATTTACCGGTAACACTCGAGGACACCTAGCTAATACCCAGGTATTAGAGGGCCGGGTTGTTCACATGGGTAGCCATGCAACTTCGTGATCATGTAGTACTTGTATGACCACTCACTTATATGGTATTTGTGATGAATGTATGATGAAAATGATGTGTAGTGGTGGTATGTGTGTGGTATTGTGTCTATGAAATTATGATAAAATGCAGCATAAACCTCATATATGTGCGTATCCCATCACTTGTGTAAACTAGCTAGGGACTAAGTAGGCCCACCAAATGTACTGCATTGTGATATAAATGCACGCCTTGAGCTATATAATGAAGCGATGCGCATGTGGTTGCCCAACTGTTTGATTACTGACCAATATGTGTGGCCCACTTAACCTTGTGGTCTTAGATGTGTAATTGCCACCCAATCATATTATATGTTAACATGACAGGCCACCTAATTTAGGCTTAAATGCAAGTAATGTAACCCTTGTACTATACCAAGAAATATGATTATCTAGCCACAAGGTAATGAATAAAGACATAGACACTAGAAGTTATATGCCACGTGCGGAGATGTGGTCACCTAACCATCAGATAAACATGTGGGAAATGTGGCTACTAAACTCCTACGAATGTAATGAAAGATGACTACCCATCTATGTGGAAATGTGATAGAATGTGGCTGCCCAACCGTGTGATGGATGAGGTAACTTATGGCCACCGAGCCATGTGATGATTGTAGCCACTTTTATTTATTTATTTTGCTGTTAGTACATACACCCCACTGTTAGTACACCCACCCACCCCTGTCAGTCACACTGCAATGTTAGTGACTTAAGTATGGTAATGTGATAAGAATATGACCTCTTTAAGTATATGATTGTAGCCACTTAATCGTATGGTAATGTGATAAGAATATAACCTCCTAAGTATATGACTTGACATGATGTTGTAACATGATTCACTCCATGAGTATGTTAGGACATCTGAGTTAGATATGGTATGGTGACCTTTTTAATCACGTGATTTCAGGATGTAACTATATGCTAAGTAGGGAGGAAGCCTTATGTGGATACATGTACCTTGCTCATTGTAGTAGACACATCAATATATGGAAAGGTGTGAACACCCACATAACTCCTATGACCATGTGAGGAGAGTGCACACCAAACCACCAAATTGCTTGATTATGTCATGCCCTTATCCAGTAAGTTTTCGACTACCGAGCGCATTACAATTCACCATAGTAGTTGGAACACATTGGGCATGTATACATACGGATCATGCATGATTGGGTGCATTGCGTGTGAAGCTTGGAGCAGGAAGTGGTTGTGTGCATAGTTGTATGTTATGAGATCGCAAGATGATCATACACATGGACTCAGGGATCATGATTGTGGTAGATGTGAATCACACATGGACCGTGGGACCATGATTGATGATTGATGATGGATGTGAAGCCTTGGTTGAATGGGCACATCTCATATGCATGCCTTTTCATGAGCGCATTGCATTGGTTGGATGAGGATATTGCATGATATAAATCATGCACGCTTTATCATAAACTGCTCTCTTATGATAGTTATGGATGCCACGGTTGTGTTTGTGGTTTAAGGAACACAAAAAATGTTGGGTAAAATCTCTAAACCTCGTTGGTGCTATTGGGTGCCTCACCATCGGGACCAGGTGGACACATGGGTTATGACGCGTTTGACTCTCGACATTGTAGTCAGGTGGGAAGAGGCCTGACCAGTTGGCAAAATTGGGTTTAGGTTATCCCCTAGCGTGTCGTAGTGCAATCGCCAATTGGGTCCTCTACTAGATGCCGGGTGGAATAGTTCATCAGCCATGGTAATGTTGGGCCTCACTGACAAGTCGAGTATGCAAGGCCCTACACCATGGCGCACGCGTTTAGGTATGGCCCGAGTGTTTTCCATTGCAACACTATTAAGATGTGATTGACTTTGGTTTGAAGACTTGACTGCATTTGCATTTTCTTGCATTACACAATGTTCATGTGGAGATATGTTGTATCATGATGACATTGCATACTATTACCTTGCACATTTTGATATTCATATAGTCATGACATGACGTAGGAATATTGCACACACGAGATGTACTCACTGGGCTTTTAGCTCATACCTTTTCTATTCTATTGTATTTTTTTAGGCCATGGTGGGAGGCCAGAGTAGCTTGCCTATAGTGTTTTATTATTTTGATATTCTTTTTGCGATGCACTTGCTTGCTAGAGATCTTTGAACATGTAAATATTGTATATAGTGGAAATGCAGTTTATTTTGGCTTATTGTAAAGGTTACAGATCTATTGCTCATATATAAATAAAAAAAATCTCCGTCGCGCGTTGGATTTGGGACACAACATGTGTGTTTCGGGTACTTGATTCGGGGCACAACACACATTCTCCAATCAATAAATGGCACATGGGTCCTACACTGAAACATTCAGACCACTGGTTAATGGTCTAGACCTGTGGTTGATGGTAAATCGTTGCAATGGATGGTAAATGGATGCACATGGAAAAGGGCACCGGACAAAAAGGCAGAGATTTGTTTTGAAATACTTCAAAGATAGGGAATATTTGAGTATAGGCCAAAAGGGAGAGATTTATATGTTAAAAATGGGTAAAATAGAACAACATCCGGGCGAATGGAACAGGATGGTGCGAGAACCGAAGGGTGAACCAAACCCATTTTCAATTTGTATCCAAATGCTTCAAGTCATAGGTAGTACTGTGTATGGCCCAAGTGCACCGATTGCATACTGTTGGGCGCGTTTCACACAAGCCTGAGGATCTCGGCCCCCCCCCCCCCCCCCCCCCCCCCCAATGCACTAGAATTATGGACTAAGATAATGCAATTATCAAGAGTAAACAAATAACCACACGACACAAGCAGTTTTTACGTGGAAAACCCTCAAAAGAGGTAAAAACCACAGGACCTAGTCCAGATCAACAATCCACTATCTTAGAGAACTGTTACAACCGATCACAAGCACACACTGCTTGGATCAAACATTTTTCACCCACACAGGGATGGATAACAATGAAAGGACAAGAAAACTGAGAGATCTCACCCGAGTACGAGGACGTTGAAGAGCTGAGATGTTGTTGCACCGTGAATCACCTTCTCGAGCAATGCCTCCTTTACCAACAAGCTTCCTCGCCCTCTTTCTCTTCCTCTCTTTCTTCTTTTCTCTCTCTCTCTCTCTCACCTAGGACGTGTAGAACAACTTGTGGGAATCCCAAATCTCGAATTAGAGCTCCATATTTATTGATTTGCAAGAGTTCTAGCCCGATTTGGAAACTGCAGTAGCAATCCGCGCATACCTCCAACCGGTCGGCCAAAACCACCGGCCGGTCGGACCCACCAAAAATTAGTCCAGAGAGAACTGTGTATAGAAACACATTACTCGACCTGTCTGCCGACCGGTCAGCCGGCCGGTCGGCCAGGACCACAGGCCGGTCAGACAACCGGTCGGCCTTCACAAAAACTGTCCAGAGAAAATGTGGTTTCCAGGCAGTTTGTCCGGCCGGTAGGCCAGGGGCACCAGCCGGTTGGACATCATAAAAAGCCACTCTCTCTCATCTGCATGAGGAAAAATCCAACAAATCTCCCCCTTTTTCGACTCAGGAGGAGTTCACCATCTTCAAGCTAGCCCGGCTTCTACAAGCCTCAACTTTTCCTTTGAGCAGAGCCTTGGTCATCATGTCCGACCTGTTATCATCCGTGTGGACCTTCTCAAGCTGTAACACCTTTTGTTCCAAAGTATCCCTGATCCAGTGATAACGTATCTCTATGTGCTTCGACTTGGAATGCTGACTTGGATTCTTGCTCAAGTGTATCGCACTTTGGCTATCACAATAGACCACGTGCTTCTCCTGCTTCAGGCTAAGTTCCTGTAGGAACCTCTTCATCCAAAGCATCTCCTTGCATGTTTCTGTGACTGCAATGTATTCGACCTCTGTCGTCGACAATGCTACGACCTTCTGTAGCTTGCTCTACCAAGAAACCGCTCCCCCAGCAAAAGTGAACATGAAACCCGATGTGGACTTCCTGGAATCTATGTCACCTGCCATATCTGCATCTGTGTAACTCTCTAACACAGGCTTCCCATCACCATAGTATAGGCTCAACCTAGATGAGCCTCTCAGATACCGTAGTATCCACTTCACCGCTGCCCAATGTTCTTTGCCAGGGTTGGCAAGATACCGGCTGACAACACCGACCGCATATGCTATGTCTGGGCACGTACACACCATAGCATACATCAAACTTCCTACTGCCGAGGCGTAGGGTATCTTCTGCATCTCTTCCACCTCTGTCTTCGTCTTGGGACACTGCTTGTCGCTCAATTTGAAGTGACACCATCCAGTGGAGTACTGACCGGCTTCGCTGCATTCATATTGAACCGCTCTAGGACTTTCTCAATATACCTCTCCTGTGACAACCAAAGCCTTCTGCTGCTTCTGTTACGGGTTATCTCCATTTCTAGGATCTGTCTGGCTGGGCCCAAGTCTTTCATCGCAAATGACTTGCCCAACTCCTGTTTCAGCCTGTCAATCTTCTTGATGTCCTTTCCCATGATGAGCATGTCATCAACATATAAGAGCAGAACTAAGAAATCACCATCTGAGAACCTGCGAGTGAACACACAGTGGTCCGACTCCGTTCTATTATACCCATGTGTCAACATGAATGAGTCGAACTTCTTGTACCATTGCCTAGGAGCTTGTTTCAGCTCATACAAGCTCTTCCTAAGCCTACACATCATATGCTATTTGCCCTTGACTTCAAACCCCTTTGGTTGTCGCATATAGATCTCTTCTTCCAGGTCACCACGGAGAAAAGAAGTTTTAACGTCTAACTACTCTATCTCCAGGTCCATGCTAGTCGCCAACTCAAGCAACATCCGTATGGATGTCATCTTCACCACTGGTGAGAGTATCTCATCGAAGTCTATGCCTTTCCTCTGACCAAAACCTTTCACCACGAGTCTGGCCTTGTACCTTGTCTGTGAATTCTTCTGCTCAATCTTCTTTCTGAACACCCATTTGTTGCTTAGAGCTTTCTTGCCCTTAGGCAATTTCACCATGTCATATGTGTGGTTCTTATGCAAAGATTCTATCTCCTCTTGCATAGCTTTTAACCACTCCCCCTTATGCTCGTCGGCTAGGGCTTCAGAATAATCTTCTGGCTCTCTCCCATCAGTAAGCATAATGTACTCATGCGGCGAGTACTTCTTGGATGGGTGCCTGTCCCTAGATGTCCTCCTCACTTGTGGTTGAACAGGTGGATCAAGTGGGGGCTGCTCCCCCTGTCCATCTCCTGTAGGAACTCCCTCGTCCTCTGCACCCTGCTGTACTCCCCCGTCATTAGGCACCACGGGAGGAGTAGTAGGATCCAAATCTTCCAGCTCATCTGAACTGGGCTGGGTCTTCTCTGGCTTTCCATGTCTTCTATACATTGATCTTCAATGAAAACCACATCTCTGCTCCTGACGAGCTTCTTCTCAGTCGGATCCCACAACCTGAAGCCAAATTTCTCATCACCGTACCCCAAGAACATACACTGTCTGATCTTTGTATCGAGCTTGGACCTCTCGTCCTGTGGTACGTGAACGGATGCCCTGCATCCAAATACCCTGAGGTGACTGTACGAAGGATCACGTCCAATCCACACCTTCTTAGGTACTTCTCCATTCAAAGGGGCTGATGGAGACCTGTTTATCAGATACACTGCTGTGTGCATTGCTTCTCCCCAAAACATCTTGGGCAACTTCGCATGGGATAACATGCACCTGATTCTCTCTACAATGGTGCGATTCATACGCTCAGAGACATCATTGTGCTGGGGGGTCTTCGGTACCGTCTGTTCATGCCGTATACCTAGGTGTTAGTGCACTTTTATGTGGCATACTAGTGCACCTTGTTTGTCAATCACTTACGTCAGTGAGTCTAGTGTCGGTTGAGCCCAATGAAGACGAAGACCGAAGACTCAGATGGCCCCGCTGAATCAAGGCAGAAGAATCAGGTAAAAGTGATGCCTTGATGTGCCTTAACCTTGACTAAAACCCAACCCCTTAACCTCTTTGATAACCTTGACCATATTAGGGAACCTTTAGTCATCATAGATTGGCCCTAGGTGTCCCAAAACATCACCCAAATCTTGGCCAAAGTGAGTGGGTTGAAGAATAGCAGGGTTAGCAAACAACCAGGCTGAACCCAGGCCTGTCCGACCGGTCATGACCGGTCGTGGACACCTGGCCGACCGGTCAAGACCAGTCAGACAGACAGTCCAGAGAGGACAGTAGGCTGTTGGTGTGTGTAGGCCATAGGGCCAACCGGTCGTGGACCCCTGGGGTCTTGACCGGTTGTGCAGTGCATTCCACCTCAAGACAGCAACTTCTGTCTCTGCACTGGCCTATGGCCAACCGGTCGTGGACCCTGGACGACCGGTCGTGTCCCCTGGCCGACCGGTTGTGCTACCGGTCGGTACTAGCCGTTTTCTGCCCGTTTTGTATCCGTTGCACATTTTTCTATATAAGGGCTTGGCTCGTTTTGAGGGCCATAAGAAAGGGTTTTGAGAGCCTATTCCCCACACCTTTTGTACATCATATGAGGCCTCAAAGATGAGGGTTTCAAGTCATATCCCTTGTGTTTTAAACACAAGTGTGGGCATTCAAATGCAATCTAGAGATGACTTGATTCCTTTCTCAAATCTATAGGTGAGACACTATTCCATATAGGCATATCCCTTATCCAAGACCTCTAGAAGACCCTCTAGGTAAATCTCCTAATTAGAACAAGCTACATATCCCATGTAGGAGATTCAACCATCCTCCTATCACCTTGGGCATCTCAAAGGCATCACATGCAAGGTGTTTGATCGAGTGTAGCTGAGGCATTGGCGACGCAACGGCGACACGATCGAGGGAGCAAGGGAAGCTGATTGAAGCACGGGAGAGCAGAGATCAAGCAACCCAAACCGGCCCTAAACAAGGGGCTCATCCGACAAGTAAGGTTGTCCTTTTTGAGAGTCCATTTAGAGTTTGTTTGTCAAACTCGATCTAGGGTCGTTAGCCGATCCTTAGCCTGTTAGTCGGCCTAAATTCTAGGGATGTTAGCCGTTCCTTGGCCCGTTTGCCGGGCTTAAACTAAGTCTTCAAGGGGGAGCCTCCGTCACGGGAGTGAACGTGATTCGGGTTGAGAGTTAGCCTATGTCTAAAACTCCGTTTGGGTTGAGAGTTAGCCCTTTGTCCAAAACTCCGGTTACGGTTGAGAGGTGAACCGGTAAAACCTCCGTGTAAAGGTTGAGAGGTGAACCTCATTTAAAACTTCCGATAGTGAATGCCGGTGTGCTCAAAGGAGTTGAGTACTTGAACCGGGAGTGGAGTAGACCCAAAGTCGAACCACTATACATGCTTGTGTTTGTGATTGAATTGAGCACATTAATATCTTAGCATTGTTAGTTTAATTGTCTAATTATGAATGCTTGATAGGAATGTATGCTAGGCACTAATTAGGCACATCCACACACAAGATGTACTTTCACTAGTTGTGTAGACTTGAGCTCATTGATCCACTCTTATAAGTCTACATAGATTGCATAGGTTAGGAGCTTGATTAGTTAAATCATTTATTCACCTATGCATGCTTAGACTAGGATTGTTTATTGCTTAATCATATGCTAGTCTTGTGATTGGACCCACTTAGGCTTGGAAGCCGAGGTGTTCTTGCTTACTTAGTTTGATTTGTTGAATTATATAAGTAGGCGAAAAGAATTTCAAAAAAGGTCCTAATCACCCCCTCCTATAGGTTTAGCCATAATTCTAGTTGCTCTTACGCTTCCGCATATATATGCATAGGGTGTCGTGTTAGACCATCCGACGCAATTTCACTAGGGACTCACAATACTCATGGAAGTCACCAATGTATTCACCACCATTGTCAGTGCGAATGCACTTCAATGATCTACCTGTCTCCCTCTCGACCATGGCATAAAATATTTTAAACACACCAAATACCTCGTCCTTGGATTTCAAAGCATAAACTCAAACCCTCTTAGATGCATCATCTATAAAGGTGACAAAATACAATGCCCCACCCAATGTTTTAGTCCTCATAGGACCACAAAAATCAGAATAAACCAAATCTAATGGATGCACTTTCTTAACATGAGAAACAGTTTTTACAAATGAAACCCTATTCTGTTTCCCTGATAAACAATCAATACAGGTTTTAAGAGGTGTACCTATCAACTCTGGAAGGAGGTGCTTCTTCGCTAGTAGTTGAAGCCCTTTCTCACTCATGTGGCCGAGCCGTCTGTGCCACATGTCTGTCGCTAAATCTTCTGCCGCGTTCAACTCGCCCTTGCATATACTGACACATGTCTTGTATAGAGTGCAACACATCTTTCCTCTCGCTGTAATCATCGAACCCTTGATGAGCTTCCAGTGCCCACCAACAAACCGACTCTCATAGCTGGCTACATCCAACCTTCCCGTCGACATCAAGTTGAGGCGAAGGTCTGGAATATGTCTCACATCTTTTAGAACCAATGTACAGCCTATATCGGTCCTTACACAAATATCACCAACTCCCACAATCTGGGACACTCCAGAGTTCCCCATCTTCACTGTACCATAGTTGCCTTGCTTGTAACTTGTGAAGAAATCCCTTCGTGGAGTTGCATGAAACGACGCTCCCGAATCAACCACCCAATCGGTGTCCAGATTCACAGCCGTGAGACAAACATCATGATCTGCTGAGAGAATGACTACAATGTCGCCATCTGAGGCGATCGCAGTAGAATCTGATTGATCATCTTTTTCCTTCCATTTTCCTTTCTGATCCTTTTTCTTGCGACATTCACTTTTGTAATGACCCTTCTTGCTGCAGTTCCAACATTCAACATCTTTCCTGATACTAGACTTGCCTCTGGATTTCGGGCTTTCCCGCCCTTTCTGTTCTTTCCTCTCCCCCGATCTTGTGTCACAAGGGCCTCTTGCTGAGTAGACCTTTGAGACTTCCTCATTGTCTCCTCATTAAAGAGACAACCTGTTACTTGTTCCATGGATATCTTTTTGCCTGGCGCGGAGTTACTTAGAGACACCACCAATGTATCCCAACTATCAGGCAATGAGCTAAGCAATAGCAAAGCCTGTAGTTCATCGTCCAGGACCATTTTCATAGAGGAGAGTTGGTTCACAATGTTGCTGACTTCATTCATGTGCTCAGCCACAGAACCATTATCCTTGAAGTTGAGATTTACAAGTCTTCTAATCAGAAATATCTTGTTGCCGGCTGTCTTCCTCCCATACAGCCCTTGCAATTTCTGCCATAGGCTAGCGGCTGAGGTCTCTGTAGACACATGGTGGAAAACCGAATCATCCAACCATTGTTTAATAAACCCCACCGTCTTCCGGTCCAACTTCTTCCAATCATCATCTGGCGTATCCTTCGTTTTCGTTGATTTGCCTAGAATTGGAGCACACAAGTCCTTGCAATAAAGCAAGTCCTCCATCTTAGCCTTCCATATAGTCCAGTTGGATCCATTGAGACTAATCATCCTTGATGAGCCACCTTCCATAATTCAGAATCAATCCCACTTCCTGTTCAATCAACCTGAATGCTCTGATACCACTTTGTTGGGTGCGTTTCACACAAGCCTGAGGATCTCGCCCCCTAATGCACTAGAATTATGAACTAAGATAATGCAATTATCAAGAGTAAACAAACAACCACACGACACACAGAGTTTTTACGTGGAAAACCCTCAAAAGAGGTAAAAACTACGGGACCTAGTCCAGATCAATAATCCACTATCTAGAGAACTGTTACAACCGATCACAAGCACACACCGCTTGGATCAAACCTTCTTCACCCACACAAGAATGGATAATAATGAAAGGACAAGAAAACTGAGAGATCTCACCCGAGTATGAGGACGTTGAAGAGCCGAGACGTCGTTGCACCGTGAATCACCTTCTCGAGCAATGCCTCCTCTACCAACAAGCTTCCTCTCCCTTTTTCTCTTCCTCTCTTTCTCCTTTTCTCTCTCTCTCTCTCTCTCTCTCTCTCTCTCTCTCTCTCTCACCTAGGACGTGTAGAACAACTTGTGGGAATACCAAATCCCGAATTAGAGCTCCATATTTATTGATTTGCAAGAGTCCTAGCCCGATTTGGAAACTGCAGTAGCAGTCCGCGCATACCTCCGACCGGTCGGCCAGGACCACCGGCCGGTCGGACGACCAGTCGGCCTTCACGAAAACTGTCAAGAGAAAATGTGGTTTCCAGGCAGTTTGTCCGGCCAGTCGGCCAGGGGCACTGGCCGGTCGGACCTCATAAAAAGCCACTCTCTCTCTTCTACATAAGGAGGAAAAATCCAACACATACTGCCAGTAGCATCCTAGCTACTGGACGATACTCCATGGCCCCACAATGATGTATGCGTTTTATCTATGCCATCCATCATAAATTAGTGGTGATTGATCCACCTACTATTAAAAATTTCCGAGGGCTCACTATAATGTTCTTTTGCCATCCAACCTGTTGATTAGGTCACAAGGACCTGGATTAAGGGAAAACACAAATATAAGCTTGATACAAAACTTTTGTGGGCCCAATAAGTTTTTAGTGATGGGCGTTGAATCACCACTATCTCTTGTGGTGTGGTTCACCTGAGATTTTGCTTAGTCTTATTTTTTGGACTATGCCCTAAAATAAGATGGCAAAATGGATGGAGGGGCTTATAAAACACATACATCACCCACGAGCACCGTCTAGTGGCGAGTAGCTACTCACACTGTCAGTAGGCAATCTTCTTCTGTATGGCCCCAAAAATCTCCCTCCATCTTAAATCCTTCAATCGAAGAACTTCATAATAAGCGTCCAAAGGAAGGAAATATCGGAAAAGTCCACATTCAACCCAAAGAGAAGGCAAAAATCTGGTGGATGGGATGTTGCAGCCCCGGGGATGTGTGGTGCACGCAATGTGCGTCGGTCTTAGACAACCAAGATGTGGGATTAGTGCTGTACACGAGTCGAGTCGAGCTTTGGTCGGCTCGAACCACCCAACCCTTGTTCAGTGCTCAACTTAACTTGGCCGAGTCAAGCGTGGGCCTGATCGATCAGTAGACCAAGCGAGTTCGATTCTAGTTCGAGTAAGAGTTTTCAAGCCGAGTCGAATGGGGAAGATAATGACCACTATAACCCATGAGAGAGAGAACCCGCCATGTGTGAGTCGCATGCACGCATGAGCAAGTAGAAGGAGATGAAATGTCTGATGACGACAATAGATCTTCACACTAAAGCAGATCCATCACATTATGCTAACTTTGATTCCTTTTTTTTTTTTCCAGTCATTAAGGAAGGTGGAGTGGTAAAAAAAGAAGGTAGAATGATTTTGACTTTTCAATTTGTAATGGCAGAGAGAGTAAATGAAAATACAGTTACTTTTAGTGGGATAGCTTTGAATTTTAAATTTGGCGCATAGTGTCTATTTCTTATTGGGTGTGTTCTCCCATGCAATCAAAGAGTTTAAATGCAAACAAGCGTAGATTTTCTAAATGTTATTAAATAGTTTGTTTTTTCCGAACCGCCATAACGGAGTCGAGCAAGTCCTTCGAGCTGACTCAGTTCGTGTGGAGCTCTAGGTGGCATCCATCATGTCATGCCAACTGTGATGTGACCGGCCTCTCCGAGGCTGGCCACGCGTGTACATGAATGCATGTCTTCTTGTTTTTTGATTATACAACACGGATATTAAAGAAAGAAAACGAAAAAGGAGAAAAACCATTTGGTTATTGGCTGCTGCTTCTTGCTAGGCGGGCAAGTGGATAGAGAGAAGAAATGCAATCTCTCCGTGTGAGTTGTGCTCCCAATGCTCCCCATTCTTGCTCACCAAAGGTAGTATGCCGTTCCTTTCTCATGGTACCAGTGATGGCACCGGGCCCACAAAGCCAGTGCCTGACATCCAATCCGCACAACAGGTTCGCCCAACCATGATGGTCAGACGCCCCAAAAATCAGGCGCTCCAACCATCAGATGGCCCCCACCATAGGAAACAAGGCAACATCGCCTAAAATCCTCCAGATTCAAGTGGTGGGCCCCACATGATGATTGCATTGGTCTGATCTTTGGGTCTTCCCATCATCATGCTGGGTTGTACCTATTAGATGGGTTGGATCTCATATACACAGCACGTTTCTCTGCTGTGGCCCACCTAACGGTTGGGCGGGCCAGATTCTTGAGCGGGGTTGTGGGGGTAAGCCCATTGGAGGGGTTGGATGTCATCCACACACCATGTGGGCCCCACAATAGCCGGTAACATGTTAGCACTCTCTTCCTCATGAAAATGTTTACAGACCAAAATGTGGGAAAGAGAGAATTGAAGATGATTTTTTTTTTTTTAAATGTTTTTCATGTGTGGAAATGATAAGAAGGAAGAAAGCTCACATTCCCAAGTGCAGAGTAAAAGGAGATATCTCCAGTGCTTGGCTTCTCCTCTCATGGCTGCTTTTATCTCTTTATCCCCTCTCTCCTATCCACCAGGTACCGTCCCACCCACCCCTTCTTATCATTTTTCTTATTTAATTACGAAATTGCCCCTCGTCTTCTTTCAAAATCCCACACTCCCATCTGAGGGTGTCTGGGGAAATCTCAACGGTTGATGCAGGGCCCCACTCGCTTAAGACTCTTTTTTCGGGCGCGGATTGGGTACTACCCGCACCAGAACCTAGCTAGAGACGGACGGTCCTGTCAGTGGATCTGTGGGGTCCACCATGATGTATACGTTTTAACCACGCATTCCATCCATTTAAACAGATCATTTTAGAGCATGAGCCCAATAAGGAGGCAGATTGAGGAATAAAGTGGACGACACCCTAGGAAGCAGTGGGGATTGAAAGCTTACGGTTGAAAACTTCTTGGGGCAACAGAAGTTTCTAATGAAGCTGATATTTATATTTTCCCTTCATAAGGGTCTATGCGACCTAATGAATAGAGCTGTACACGAACCGAGCTGGCTCGAAAAGCTCACTCGGCTCAGCTCGAAAAAGCTCGGTTTGGCTCGGTTCGAAATGTGTTTCAAACCAAACCGAGCCTAATTTTTCGGCTCGTTGAAAATTTGAGCCGAGCTCGAGTTGACCGAGCTCGATTCAGCTTGGTTCAAAACCACGCTCGGTTCGGTTCGAACCACGCTCGGTTCGGCTTGGTTTGACTCGTAGCTCGCCCAACGCCTAGTCACCCACTGACCGTCCGGCAGCCATCCCTCACCAGATCTCTCTCTCTCTCATCTCCCCCTGCCCAGTTGCCCACTGGCCGTCCGGCTCGCTCTGCTGCTCTCTTAGACTCCCCCCCTCTCTCTCATTTTCTTTCCCCAACTGGACCTCCCTCGTTGGCGACCACACCTTGTCCGACAGATGATAGTCTGAAAGCTCGTTTCGAGCTCGACCTCTGCTCGAAAGCTCGACCAAACCAAGCCGAGCTGGCCAGCTTGGCTCGAGGACCAAACCGAGCCGAGCTGGAGCCTAGGTAGTCCACTAGTCGAGCTGGGCCCAACTCGATTTGGTTCGACTCATGTACAACTCTACTTATGAATAGGTTGGATGGCTTGGATGACAAATAAACATCATGGTGGGCTTAAGAAGTTTTCAATGGTAGGAATTTAATCCCGGTTGCTCCCTGTAGTGTGGTCCACTTGAGCCCTCAATTTGCCTCCTTTTTGGATCTGTCAAAATGGATGGATGGTGTGGATAAAACATATACATCATGGTGGGCCCCACAAATCCCCTGACAATACCATCCATCTCTAGCTAGGTGTTGGTGGGGGTAGTACCCAATCCGTGCCCTCATTTTTGGGCTCAAGCCCTAAATTATCTGATAAAATGGATGAGCGGATAAAATACATAAATCACGGTGGACCCCATAGAGTTTGCTCAGTACGCTTAGCGGTCCATTTAGTGGCAACCTTTCTGATAGCTAAGATTGTCTATCGTTATAATTATCTTTTAAGTGGGTAACCAAAGAAATTTTATTCCAAAAAGAAAGAAAAGTACAACAAGAGGTCAAGAATCTAGCAAAAAGAAGAAAAGAAAAAAAAAAGAAAAAAGAAAAAAGAAGAAAAAGTAAGGTGTTATGGGTAATTCTGGGCACGTCCCAGATGGTGACGTGGAAGATGTGCAACCGCCAATATGTGGCCCACTAAGGCCAGCTGATCACATGCGTTAGCGAGGGATCGAAGCTTGTCAAGGCAAGAAGCCTTCTCACTTATCTTTAGCAACAAGCAAGGTCTGAGGCCTCAGGCTCGACCTTAGATATTAGATGATTTCCTGACCACCAGACCTTGGGTTAGGACTGAGGACTTTTTCTCAGGATACCAAGCGCCACAGAGAAGAGCAAACACCTTCCTTGCCATCACCAGATTCCAAATTCTACCGAGCAGAGGCCAAAGCCTCAGCTCCCACTCCATCGACCTTAGTTAGAGCCGAGAACTATGCACGCCCGCCATATAGCTGACTGAAGACACATCCTTGGATCAGGACCTATAAGGTCACTCATCTCGACGGCTTAATGGGCTATAGATCGTATGGCCTTGGCCTCGATAGAGTTGAGGCCTTAGCCTTTAGTTCCAGCACTTGTCATAGGATAGCCACTCCATCCGAGCAGCTTAGACTGCTGACATTGAGTGCTCGGCGTACCAGATGTTCACAGGGCCAAACACACTACTCACCGCCATATATGGATAATGGAGATTACCGGGATGCACGAGATCTTAAACGTAATAATGAGGATCTCCCCTAATCAGGAAATATATCATGAATGGTATCTCATCTAGATACATCTCCCATAATGGAATGAATGGATACACTGCCGGGGATAACGGATCCTTATCGTCCATAAGAGGACCCTACCGCACCATCTCAAGGTACGCTATTCATACACCAATGAATACACCTAAAGATTTGATATTCAGCTAGGCTTATTGACTTAAGCATCGGGGGGTCCTTGGCCGGCACGACCGGCACCCCCTCACGATTTCTCTATTTGTGATCGTAGGTCCCATCATCTGGGTCGTCCATCTCCATCAATTTCATCGAGCAACGGAGATCTAAAGTTGGTCCTTGATCAGCATCTGTTACTCAATTTTTGGTGTTAACATAAGGAACAAACAATAAAAGAAGCAAATGTAATGAGAAGTTACTCCTCCAAAAACAGCTATGGGACGGGAAGGACTGTTATCTCCGGTTAGAAATCAATAACCAAACCCTACTCGCACCATCCTTAGCTGGACAATCCACTTTAGCCAAACCCTCTCTGACTATGAAGCAAAAGACAACCTTTGCACACATCCCTAACTCTACTATTATCTAAAAATAATCAAGTTATTAATGACTGGACGAAACCAAGAAATAACCCCTCACGTGCGAAATTATAGAAGATCTCCTTTAAGATCAAACAATTCCATCGACTAAAAAAACGATTTAAGGTGGCATTGTCCACTTTTTTTCCGTTGCAGAAAAGAGATCCCTTACGGGATAGACCTCAACAGAAAACTGAAGAGTATTTCTATCCTTTTTGAGTGGGCTAATGAGAGTTTTCTAGTTGGCTATGTTGATATAGCCAATGAATTCTAAATGAAAAAACAAAAATGGATAAAAAGATGGTTGCTGAAACTGCTAACAGGGAATGGCTAGCCGCAGCAATGGAAGGTTGCCCAACCGCGTATATGTTGGAAGAAAGTCATCTGTATCGTTCCATTACCCATTCCTTAGTCAAGTCACTCAACAATTGTATCCCTCTTCGATTCTAGAATGATCCACGTACACTGCTCCCTTCTCCCTCATCCATGTTCTTCTAAGGTATCGATTCGGGGATAGGCCGTCAGGGCTTTCCTGGTAGCGTATGCTTAACTCCGACAACTTCTTGTTCTATCAAGAAGTTGGGTAAAGCTCCTAAGACTGGGGTGGGGCAAAATAAAAATAAAATAGGAAGAACGAATTGATCTGGACCCTATAACTTCAGCGACACAATAAAAGCTTTTTCTATTCTTTTATTAACTGATTTATGTATCGGATTCCACTCGCCCATGGTTGGGAACTAATGATTGGTTCGGTCTACAAAGATTAAGTCTTTGCCCCAATGCGTCAGTTATAAATGTTCCCTGCATTCTGGTTTCTTACCTCAACGGACTGATTTGAATAAGCTTCAGGTGGAGAGTACAGCTCAGCAGCAGCAGCGTCTTGAACCTCATCCCAATCAGTCCACGTTACAGCCCATATCTTCGCTGCCGACGACTCAGTTACGCGTGCAGACCACGTTACAGCCTGTCTGTCAGACCACGCCATAGATGCTGCCCATGCAGCCTTCAAAATCCAATTCTCTCTCGATACGTTCCTCAAAAAATCCGATTCGTGCTGATTCTTCCCCCAACTAATGAAGAGATCTTGGCGGAATTGCCACATATGAAATTGAGCACAATTTTGCAAAGAAATACCCCACTTGTTTCTCGAGAAGAGATGGGAAACATGCTCAATATCATTTGATTGGGGAAGAGATTCCTCGGTATGGGGACTGACTTAGCAAATCAAAAGTGGAGGAGATTCAGAACGCATTAATTCATTCGTCCTTTCAGTTTTCCCCCATGTATCGATCATGGATTCCGAAACCCCATAAGCCGGGGAAGATGCGACCAATTACGCAGCCTCATAAAGCAGACATCATTGTCATGAATGCTATCTCCCAGCTTTTGAACATCGTTTTTGAGGACATCTTTCTCACCTACTCCCACGGCTTTCGAAAAGGGAGAGGGGCTCTTACCTTTTTCGCGCAAGTAGAAAGTTGGGGGAAGGTTGATAGATTAATCAAAGCAGATATCGTTGGCTGCTTTGACAATATAAATCACCCTTCCACTGCATAGCAGCGCTAGCAGGTACTACGAGCCTTCTGCCCCACGCATCTAACCAGCCAATCCTTTGACCAGGGAACGGGAGAATTCCCACTACCGCTGGCAGGCCAGCCGGGCCGTGAGCGCGGTGGGAACGGGCTTCCCAAAAAGCGAGCCCGGGCCGAGGTCAGCATAGAATGAAGGGAGTCTCTCCGATGGTACGCTGAGGTTAGCGTAAATTACGATGTGTCGCTCGAGGATTTGCAAAACCTCCTGTTGTACCAATGTCTATACTCCGTTCTAGGAAGAAGGTAATGATCTTCCAGTATGGAGTTTTGTTTCGTTGTTACGACAGGCTGAGAGCAGTGCCCTTCAATAAGATCTGCAACACTTCATGGGTAGGGGCCATCACTGACCCATTAAATAACATCTTTCTGTTGTCCCCATCATTGATCACAGTGCTGGACACAATCCACAACTATTTCACAAACCTGGAGGAGTGTTGCTACTTCTGTAAAATTTGAATCTTTGATGCCGATGGGCTCCAAGAAATCCACAATGAACCTTTGCAATCTCAAAGAAGATCCTCAACACCTGAAGGGCCTGGATTTCCCCACGAACAACCATCATAATGGATTTTACAATGACCAACAAGAAGGGGGCTCCAATAGTTATGCTGGCCAGAATGTAGGACATCTGACCAACTAGCTTCAATCATCGCATAGGAGAAGCCCTTGAAATTGGAATTAACCCTATCGTAGACTGCTAACAGGCTGACAATTTTCCTTAACTGATAACCTAACTGAAACTAAGTTGCTATGGAAGACTCTTTTTTTCCTTTCAAGACATAAAGACCAATGAACTACATACATAACCATATTCCATAGGCACAAACCATTGGGGACTAGCTTGCTATCAATAAATTCCTAGATGGAATGTGGAATTATCCACATAAGTAGCCCATATATAATTTTGCTTTTGTTTTTACCTTTTAGGCTTTTGTAATCTTTTCCACCCTCGGTGGCTTCTTAATAAAATCGTTACTTCTGAAAAAAGAAGAAGCAGCCCATATATATATATATATATATATATATATATATTTTTTATGGATAAATCAATTTTATTAAGGAAAGAGAAAACAAGCACAGCACAATACGAACACAAATAGACAAAAAAAACCAAACCAAGAAAAGGATACAGAAAACAAATACAATAGT
The DNA here is from genome assembly GCA_003013855.2 of Liriodendron chinense. Lineage (NCBI taxonomy): Eukaryota > Viridiplantae > Streptophyta > Magnoliopsida > Magnoliales > Magnoliaceae > Liriodendron > Liriodendron chinense. The sequence goes on from PVNU02000506.1 coordinate 167,057, forward strand.
AAGACGATGCCACACCCAGTAACCCAACAGGCACCCGCATAACCTTATCTAAAAACGCTTGCCCATAACACCTCCCCACTAGCTCCAGCCTTGCCAAGAACATCAGCATTGTGATTGAGCTCTCTAGGAATATAAATGAAGGAGACATTCTTGTTAGTGCACTTTTCTGTGGCATACTAGTGCACCTTATTTGTCAATTGCTTGGGTCAGTGAGTCTAGTGTCGGTTGAGCTTAATGAAGACGAAAACCGAAGACTCAAGACAGACCTACTGCATCAAGGTAGAAGAATCAGGTAAAAGAGATGCCTTGCTGAGCCTTAACCTTGAACCTAACCAAAACCATAACCTCTAAATGACCGTGACCATTAGGCATACACTTAGTCATCTTGATTGGCCTTAGGTGTCCCAAAAGATCATCAAAAGAATGGCCAAGAGGTTGCATGTGTTCCTGTAAAACATATAAGAAAGACAGCAGAAAAAAATGCTAAGACCGGCCGGCCGATAGTTCGGTCTGTTCGACTGGTTGGCGACTAACCAGATTGAGACAACAAGAATTTTCTGTCTAGGCCTGTAATTCGATAGGTCGCCCTACCGATTGAGGACCCCAGTCCGACCGGTCGAAAACTAGCCGTTTTATGGTCGTTTTCTATCCGTTTCACCTTTGTCTATAAAATGGTTTAGGTCATTTGAGAGGGAATGAAGAGAGATTTTGAGAGGATTAAAGCCACCATTGTTGGAGATCATTTGAGGCTCATATCCTAATCCTAGCAAGGTATCTTCCTTGTGATTTAACATAATAATGGAGCATTCCAAGCTCATGAAGAAGATACCCTTCACCCTCTTTTGATTTTAGAGTTTGGATCAAACTTGATAGTTATATTTCTATCCAAAACTCTATGATGAGATCTTTGTAGGTGAGCAACTTTAGGCAACCCATTCCCATTAATTGTAGAGTTCTCAAACCTACCCTCCTATCACCTTGGGCATCTCAAAGGCATCATTTGCAAGGTGATTGATCAAGTGTAGCTGAGGCATTGGCGACGCAGCGACAACACGATCGGGGGAGCAAAGGGGAGCTGATTGAAGCATGGGAGAGCAGAGATCAAGCAACCCGAAGCGGCTCTAAACAAGGGGCTCATCCGACAAGTAAGGTTGTCAATTTGTTGAGAGTCCATTCACTCTTTTACCTTTGAGAATTGGGTGTACAGTTTGTTTGTCAAACTTGATCTAGGGTCGTTTGCTGATCCTTGACTTGTTAGTTGAGCCTAAACATCTAGGGACGTTTGCTGTTCATTGGCACGTTTGTCTGGCCTCAACAAGTCTCCAAGGGAGAGCCTTCGACACGGGAATGAACATGCGTTAGGTTAAGAGTTAGCCCTTGTCCAAAACTCCGTTATGGTTGAGAGGTGAACTGGTAAAACCTCCGTGTAAAGGTTGAGAGGCGAACCTCATTTAAAACCTCCGTATAGTGAATGCCGGTGTGCTCAATGGAGTTGAGTACTTGAACCGGGAGTGGAGTAGACCCAAAGTCGAACCACTATACATGCTTGTGTTTGTGATTGATTTGAGCACATTGTTATCTTAGCATTGTATATTTAATTGTTTAATTATGAATGCTTGATAGGAATGTATGCTAGGCACTAGATAGGCACATCCACACTCAAATGTACTTTCACTAAGCAGTGTAGACTTGAGCTCATTGATCCATTCTCTTAGTCTATATAAGTTGCATAGATTAGGAGCTTGATTTGTTTAATTATTTGATTATCTATGCATGCTTAGGCTAGGTTGTTTAATTGCTAATTATATGCTAGCCTTGTGATTGGACCCACTTAGGCTTGGAAGCCGAAGTGTTAATTCCTTAGTTTAAATTGCATAAGTAGGCGAAAAGATTTTAAAAGGTCCTAATAAACCCCCCCCACTCTAGGACTTAGCCATAATATTAGTTGCTCCTCAAGCTTCTGCACTAATACGCCTTTAATCCAAAAGGTATAATTTCAATCCTGACTGGAGTACAATTCGTGTACCTTCTTAATCATATTGGCAAGTCAGCATGGATAGGGATGACGGATGACCTCTACTCCATGAAATAGCATTTTTGGAGTCGCGCCTCCAATGGTAACTGGACTTGAGACAACATCCCTAGCAATTTTGCACTCTTGGAGCCAGGCAGCCACCTCGAAAAAATTAAAGTCCCTAGTACCAGTTGGACCGGATTACTCCACAATGATAGAGCCATTACCATCTTGAAGTAAGCCCCCAATTCCTGAGGACCCAGGGTTTCCCTATGATCAACCATCAAAGTTAATCTTATAGTGACTAAGGGAGGGGCTTTGCAAGAAGGATGGCTCTTAATGGGAATTCTAGTGCAACGGAGGATGTCAGACCAGCTAGAATAGAACAATGAGGAATCTAAGCCCCTAAATCTCGGATTCACTGTGGCCCAAGGGAGGAGGAAACTGAGAATTCTGGGAAACAATCTTAGCAACTGATATGCTCATTGATAAGGCAAAATGGAGGAGCAGATGGTTCACTGTCTCTTCTGGACAGCAACAAAATAGTATCGATTAGCTATCCCTCCATGTTTTAAATGATTGATATTCAATGTTCCATACATCGTCGATATCATTGATAATATTGCTGATATTATTGGTATCACCTTGTTTGCGATAACAAAACTGCTAGCAGCTTAAAAATTTCCAAATATCGTCGATATTTTTATAATATTGGTGATATATGGGAATACCATCCATATCAGTGATGGTTTGAGAAGAATCCTAATAAAGGTTCCCTGTTCTATGATACCATTGATAATATCCCTGATATCAGGGAGGAAAAGCCGTCATCTCCTTGAGGTAGCTCATGCTCTCCTCATAGAGATGAATGTCACTAAGTCATTTTGGGTGATGCAGACCTTCATCTTATCTAATAGATTGTATGTCCTCTTCACTGTTGGGTGGAAAGGCTCTTATTTAAGTTTTGCAACTAAATAAACCTATGTTTTCTATACCTTCTAAGGTGTTTGGTTGTGTCTGTTTTGTTCACGTCCTAAAGATTGATCGGAGTAAATTGGCTGCCAAAGCAGTCAAATGTATCTCTCTAGGCCAAGCTTGACAAAGGGTTACAAATGCTACCTGCCTGGTTTGCATGACAAACAATTTAGTTCAATGGATGCTACTGTCTTTGAGAAAACTTCATTTTTCTCATCTTACAGAGTAGGACTTTCAAGGTCTCTTCCACTTTAGGGGAGTCTTCAACCATTCAAACTGTTCCTCTTCCTCATCCTCTTCTTGATACATCTGTTAGTGAATCTTAGCCCCTTTCTCTGGTCTCTCCTCTAGTCACTTTACCTCTAACAGAGGCTGAAATTAAGCAGACATGTTTGTAGAAAAGATAGGGAAAGGACCTTGCCTCATGATAACCTTCAATTGGATGCTCTAGGTTCAGGTATGAGCTCTCAGATTTCCAATGCTGCTACTTTAGAACATGATCTTCACATTGCTTTACGCAGAGGAAGATGCACCTGCACAACTCATCCTGTTACCAACTTTACTTCTTATCGTTCTCTCTCACCATCATATTGTTCTTTCCTTTCAAATCTCTCTTCTGTTTCTATCCCTTCCACCATTAGGCAAGTTCTTTCCAGTCTGAAATGGAGAAATGCCATGATGGAGAAGATGTGTGCTCTCAAGAAAACTCAAACATGAGATATCATGAAGCTACCTCCTAGGAAGAAGGCTGTTAGCTGTACTCAGATTCATGGGCTTGATTTCCACGAGATGTTTGCTCTTGTGGCCAAGTTGAACTCCGTGTGTCATGCTCCTCTCTGGATTTATTTTTCCTGACACAGACCCTTGTTACTCTCGCTCTTGTGGCCAAGTTGAACTCTGTGTGTCATGCTCCTCTCTGGATTTCTTTTTCCTGACACAGACCCTTGTCACTCTCATTTCATCACCCTTATCCGTAGCTTCATCAATGGCTAGCACATCCCCTAGGCATGCTCCAATCTCCACAAACACCTCCCAGAACCATAGTTCCAAGGGACACCCCATATGAGAAACCACACGTCCTCTATCCCGAAAAAGGAATATTCAGACCATTTTTGAATATTTTGCACTGGGCCGTCCTGATGGAGAACTCTTGCAATGACCATTTGATCCAGATTCTTCCTCGAAGAGATCAAGATCCACACCTCTGTCTTCTCTATTGGCTTAATGATGAAATCGTTTTTCTCCAGGTTGTAGAAATCGAGTAGCCATTCCCTAACTTGGGCCAGGTTGGGATTTGCAGAGGTATCGGCCACCAAAGACCATTGTAGAGACTCCCATCCTTGATCAAACTCCTCCCGATTGATGCGTACCACTAACTCGTCTCTTATGACCTCTGTTCGAATCCATCTCTTCTCTTCCAATGGTGCTGCCTCTTGAGCGAGATGCTCTGAGGTCTATGCACCTGTTTGCTCTTCCTCTTATCGTTGAAAGGCCTCCCTTGCCACTAAATCTCTAGGGGCCTGTTTGATTTTTCATTTCTCAAGTAAATGCAATGTAAATGTATAATGATTATTTCCTGGGTATTTACTACCCCTTTCCCAATGTATGATTTGACTCCCTACTTTTCTATTGCTAAAATCGAGGAGAATAGTGAAATATAGGTGGGGCCCACTGTGATGTATGTGGCTTATCCACACCATTCATCTGTTTTGCCAAATGAACATAGGGCATGGACCAAAAAATTAGTCAAATCCAATGCTGTGGTGGACCACACCTCAGGAAAAAGGGAATCCAACACTTATCGTTAAAAACTTGTTACTGCCACTGTTTCTTATGGTGTGGGCCACTTGAATGTTGGATTAGCCTCGTTTTTTGGCTCATGTCTCAAAATATTGATTTAAAACTAATGGACGGAGCGGGTATATCATATATATCACGGTGGGGCCCATAATTTTAAACTACTTCTTTTGGACCGGTTTTCAAGGTAAGAATTACACCGAATTTCAAACAGGGTAAAGAAGTAATAATGGGTTATTTCCAGGGTATTTCCATTTCCTAGGAAAATCAAACAGGCCCTAAAGGAAGTTTGCCCCACCTCGCTGTATCTTCTTCCACCCCCGATAGTAGAGGGGTTTCCCCCCTGTTTCTCACCCTAATTAACCCCTCTAGCTACCTTTCCCTTACTATAGAAATCCCTCTCCAACTCTTTGTTTCTTACCTACAGTCCAAAACAAGCCATCTGCACCTTGAGCTTTCTACTATCAAAGCTATCTCTATGAAGCATATAGATTGCCTCATCTTCGGAGCCCATTCTTATGAACGTAAATCCCCTAGGGGCCGGGGATATCTGATCACGAGGAGTGCTTGCTTCCATCACCACGCTTGCTCTGCCAAACACACTGGAGAAGTTCATCAGCAGCCATCCCTCTGGATATCCCATGACAAATAGCGTTGGAAATTCCCGGAGCTTATCCCTTTGCTTCAGGTCTGGTCACTGGTGGTTTTTTCTGTCGTTTCACCTCAACCCAATCTCCTGTCCCGGCTGCTTCAGGAGGACCTGTTTGTAGGCCCTGATATCCTTCCCCCACTTTGGTGCTATGCAGCTCCTTGCCTTGATTGTTGATGACTCTATAGATTGCGTTGCCCGCATTCGAAGTTCCCTCTCTAAGATTCGAATGCAGTTCGGCCCATGGTTCTGAATGTCGGTATTGGTTGGCGTATTGGTCCGGGGGGAAAATGATACGATATGACATCGCATATCGGTATCGGGGCCGTATCAGTCAGAATTGGTCAGATTTTTTTTTAAAAGCAAAAAAATATTAAAAATATTAAAAAAATATAAAAAATGAGATATCCAAGAATCTATCATTTTTTTTTTCTTTTTTTCTTTTGGGTTTTGACATGCATTCAATGGTGTATCGGACCATTCTTTGTTGAGAATGTTGTTTGTCAATTTGATTTGTTGAAGGCCAACTAAATGGGCTCTAAGTGAACACAAATCAAACATGATTTGATGAACAATGGCCTATTATTTTGCAAATACAACAAAAAGAAGTTGAAAATATAGAACAGAAAGTGAAGGTTTACCCTTCTTTTAAAATTTTCCCATAATGGTCTACTTCGCTTTTCAAATAATTTGTTTTGATCTCAAAATAAGTCTAGATCTAGCCTAAAATGAGTTTTTAAGATTCTTCCATGGTTTAAATGAAAAGAAGAAGAGGAGACGAGTGAATTTTTGAAAAAAAAAAAAAAAAAAAAATCAAAATTTGGGGTTTTGTGCGCATATTGGCCTGTCTCAGCCGTAACAGCCCTGTATTGGTGCCGATATGCCCCGTATCGGCCTATATGGGTCGGTTTTTTCATATTGGGCCGATACGACCACATATCGCGTATCGTCTTGTGCCGATATGGATACGATATGGCCGTATTGGCCGATACGATATTGATTTTCGTATCCATGGTTCGCCCCCATTTGCTTTCCAAAATCCCTTTTCTGTTTCTCATTTTAAAAATCTATGTTTCAATCATTGCAACATGCTGAAACAGGTGCGAGCATAAGACTGTCCTTGCAATGTTAATGCTCCCCAAATCCATGGATTTGTAGTTTGATTTTAAAACAACCGACTTTAGGATTTGCCTAGTCCAAATTCCAAGCAAATCTATATTTCCATTTCTATTGATCCCAGACAGGCCCTTTAGATCCAACTGCTAAATCAAAGTGATGATACGGGAAATATGAATTAACCCATAGATCCATCAACATCAAAATGTCATAAAATCATTATTGTTATGTATCAAAATATATGTGCGAACGCTTCCTTACATCCATGATCATGGCTGATCATTGTACGAAATGAAACAGATCATCTAACCAACTTCATGATTTTTATTGCGATAACTAAAGAAAATCTCCTTGCATGTATGCATAGGATGAGTTGTTCAATCTAGAATCTGATTGTTAAAACAGACACGCACACGCACACGCACATCTTTTTAACTGTACTTGCATTCAGAAAAGAAATCCATCCATATCACATTTAAACAAAAATGAGAGACTTCTATAATTGATGTAACAGTTCATAACAATGTCATTTGAAGATGCAACCATTAATCAAATATAGAAACTTAATCCAGATCTAAACATTCAAGTTAAGGCCTCAAACTTGAAACGAATAGGATTTGATAATCTCACTAACTCAATCACAGATCCACTCCATCCAATGGCCTGATCTAACACCAATGTTCCAGTAATCGGTGACCTGATTCTGGTTCTTTTAATGTCGGATGATGTCATAGTTTATGATTTGAGTAACAAGCATGTACATTTCTTTTTACCAAATCAAATCCGTACCCTACTGATTGATGTGGATTTCCAGCTCCCATGGTCTTGATGTTGCTCAGTGCTTAGCAAGGTCCACTGAGGACTCCTTTTGGTCCACCTTTCAACTTGTGTCACACAGATTGATGCATGGTCTAGAAGAAAAATAGAACAACAGTCCACATTCAACTGAAAGAGGTCCTAACATTGGTCTCTGGGATCTTTCCATCTGGGAGGTTTATGGGGAATTCTCCATCCACGGTGGGGTCAACAGACTGATGGTCTGGATTACCTTACCTTGGGACCCACTTGTAAGAATTTTAAAGATGCAGTCCACATATCATAGAATTCCTCATTACAGATTAGACTTGTTGATTTTTATTTAGTGATTATGTCTCTTTTTATTTATCTTGGTACAGTATCACATGCACAACCAATAGATGCTCAAAGAGGAGCTGCGCTGTTTAACAAAGCTTGCATTGGTTGCCATGATGGAGGTGGAAACATTCTTCAGCCTGTGGGTAGTCTCAGCCCTTTTGAACCATAAAAGACTGTCTTTATTGCATGGATTTCTCATTCTATCTTCCAATCCATGCTTTCTTTTCAGGGGGCAACACTCTTTATGAAAGATCTTCAAAGGTAATTACACCCACCTTTCCTGCACCTCTCCCAAAGCAACAACAACAACCATGGGGGGGAAAAAAAAAGGAAAGAAAAAAAAAGATACACAGGGAATGCCTACTATGATCCACTTACATTTCCACCATACACGTAAGAATGTTTAAAGTGATCAGGACTGTTGGTTCGGTGGGTCATCCAATGGATGGGCCACAGGACATCCAATCAGGGGCCTGCAAAATAGTTGGTTAATTTCAAAGTTTCACAAAAAGCAAGAGCAATGGTCCACATTCAACAAGCGAAAACCAACAGGATTGTCGATCACTGAAATTTTAGAGACATTGTTCACCTGCACAGTAGCCCACAAAATCAACATCCGACTTGTGAGTAGTAGATCCGGCCTCATACATGTTTGCCAAGTGCATGGTGGGGTACAACACATTGTAGCAGTATCCTCATAAACAGTAAGTACCTTGATCAGACCTTGTATGATCAGGTCCACTGGCTTTGTGCAGGAATGGTGTTGACACAGAAGAAGGCATATATGGGATCACATACTATGGCAAGGGAAGAATGCCGGCAAGTCTTCCTATTTTTGTTTTCCCTATTTACAACTGGAGGACTATTGCTTGGAGCTGAAGACTTATATAAGTAATCTGTAATCTGGTTGCCTCTGCAGGGGTTTGGTGAGAATTGCACACCGAAGGGCCAATGTACTTTTGGGGCCCGGCTTCAAGATGAGGAGATCAAGCTATTGGCTGAGTTTGTCAAGTCACAGGCTGCTAGAGGGTGGCTGAGCGTTGAAAGCTATGGAGATTAAAAATTCTTGTCATCTGTGAAGGGCCACTGGAGAATGAAAATTAGATGGAGCAGTCGTTTTGAAAGCAAGGTCTACCGTGATTTTGTTGCCCAAACAACAAAGCAAGGTCTACCGTGATTTGTTGCCCAAACAACAAAACATTGTTGGTAAAAGAAGAAGTGTATTTTAACCAGTTCCAAAATAGAATAATAGACTGGTTGATGAAACAAGCAGCTATGTGAACGAACTCATTGCAACAACATATGCAATTTCCTTTTTGAGTTTTCATCTTATTCAAGTACATTTACCATGCACCAGTGAAGATAATGTACCATGTGTTTGTGTGATGCATGAGAAACTAGTGCTTGATGAAATGAGAGAAATGTCAGTGTTATTGTTTGTCGAAATGCGAGAAATATGAGTGCTATTGTTTGCCGGAAGAGGATTTTGAGATTGTGTAGGATCCAACAGTTCATGGGATGGCCTGTGTTGCACCTTGGAAATTAGGCCGTTCGGTTCATCAAGTAGTCTCAATGTGTATGAAAATGCACCAACATCCCAGTTAAATGTACATGTGGACCTATTTGATATTGCAGACACCCCACTTTAGAGGTACCTAAATCAAAAGCAAGACGTCCACATACAATAAGCTCCAGGAAACCTTAGAAATGGCAAAGTAGTGAAAATAGTTCCAGGAGGCGAGCAATAATTGCATGCCCATTCTCATCCCCTGGTGACAGAAGAACAAGCGAATTTGCACCCCCATCTGTGATGCAATCAAGGTGATCTGGGTGTCTATCGTGTATTATTCAAAGAGATCTACAGACCCTTGGAAAAATTTCAACAAACCGTCGCGCTGATTTCAAGCTATGAACCCCATACTGCCCAAATCGAAAGTGGTCCCAGATCAACTGTTCCAATCATGATTTGAGAAGAGCAACCACATTATCACAAAGGTGATCAAAAGGCCTTTCTAATATGTGATGAGATCCACAGTCCGCAAGGATTAAGAGCCTACCATGATCTCATTTTCCTATTTTGAGACTTCTAAAGAATGCCATGATTGAATAAGATTCTCTCAAAATTAAGTCTATAAGCATGCTTAGATCTCTTAATCGCTCTAAATTGCATGAATGGAGGAAATCTCAAAAATACCCCAATATAGTAATTTCCAAGAAGACTCCTTTTATAACAATCCATATCGTCTTTTAAGACAATTACAATTCCACCTTGCGTCCTAGGGGAATTTTTCCTAGCAATTTTGTTCATACCCTTGTTAATATCTCCTGTATTTTCTAAATTTGCAGGATTGCCACTCTCCAAATGTGTAAATAGAGGAGATTTCCAAAAGAAATGGGCCTTCAAAATTTGAAATTCTCATGTGTTGATACTCTGCCCAAATTAAGAGTAAAAAGGAGATAGAAACATCAGAGATTTGAAGAAAGAAGTAAAAGAGAAAGGAAGATGATGGTGTTTAAGACCTCTCTTTGATGAGCCAAACACCATCAAACAAAGGCTAGTTGCAGAGCAATCAAGGCCATGAGACCTAAGTGAATACATGTTTTTATGTTTTGTTGTCATTTTCATAGTTGTCCTTCGTAGATTGTATACATTTCCAGGAAAAATGCAATGAAATTGTCTGGATTGCTCACTTCTTTTCTTTACTCAGTGTTAGAGATCGCATTAGTCGGGCAGAAGGAGGTGCCAAACACTTCCTCCTTCCGTAAGGAGATCCCTTGCCCACAGTAGATTGAGAATCATATTTCCTTTGCTCCTGTATAGTACTAGGCCGCTATACACACAGCCTATATTGGGCTAGCCGCGACTTCCTTTTGTTTAATGATTAACCCAATTCACCATTAGACCTCCTTGAGGGAGCGTCATACAGTTTTCTAGCGACTCCATTGGGGAGAATGCCAAGATCCAATTCTAAGAACACCAGAAGTACAGGATTCATTACGTTTTCATTCACATTTTTCAGTTTTTTTTTAAAAACTTTCTCACGCTTGTTGTTAGTGATGTGTGCCTTGCAAAGCCAATATCTTAATCTGAACTGTTGATTTGGACTATAGATCATGATAATCATGGTCCTATATGGACATTTAATGCCATGACTAATTTGCGGGTATATCTTAAATCATGCCAACATACAGGTTAATGGATAGGGATTCCTTTGGCTCTTCTTGAGAACTTGAGACTCGGCCCAACAACCACTAGTCAATGAAAATTTTTGTTCCACCGATTTTAGTACTCTATTGTTCCACAACCACCTAGAAGGTTGTAGGACAAATCCGTGGTTGCTATTGTTCTTATGTGGGCGATTGTAGTGACTCATATGCGGGTGGTATTGAGTTCATGTATCAGGACAACGTTGAATCCATATGATCTAATGAGGGATCTACTGGTCTCCTAAAGACACTCTTATAGCTAAGTGCTAGTGGATCAGACAATTCATTAAGAATTTTTCATTGATACAAACACCAAAGGCTTTAAATGATTTTAGGAGCGTTTTCAACTATTCATCTTTTCTTACGACCACTAAAATATTTTAATTATGATCAATAAAATTTCGATAGTTGAGATCTTGAGATCCATCGCTTGATCTACATGAGAATTGGATTGAGGATTGATGGCCATGTTTAATGGAGGGATGAAATTAATTTGTAACGTGGTTAGGAAGGATTGCCAACTTTAGATGTAGTGGTACATGGTAAAGTTTGTAAGGTGTTGGAGTACTATATTGGTGTCTTTTCTTGAAACCTTACTTACCCCTTATAAATAAGATTTATCTTGGTGGGAGAGGATACATAATGTCCATATCCCCCGAGTCATCACCCCACACACACACACACACAAGCACATAGAGAGGGAGAGAGAGAGTCCTCTTCTCTCCTCCTCTACATCCATGATGACATGTGTGGCATTCATTGTGCGTGCATCTTTGTGCATTGCCATAGTTCTCTCTAGGCTTTAGATGTTAGCTTTTCTGCTCTTCTCATTTGGCATAGATTTGGGAGAGAACCTTATACTTGAAAGTATAGAATTAGCTATCAAACAATTTTCAATAGCATTTTTGTAAAAATTGAATAATACTAAACGCTGATCTTTAAGGCTTAATCATTAATTTGAACCATTGAAAATTTTAAAAATTTACTTCCATTTTTTAAATTCTAACAAAAATGGTATTTGAGCGGTCCTATTCCTAACTATTAGCCAGTTTCTATTTTTTATTACTCTAATTAGTATGTCTGTACATGTATTAGATTAGTTTTTAAACACGAAAATCATGCATAATGTGATGATGAAAAGGGGTTAGAATATATAATATTTATGGCTCAACACATTGCAAGGAATTTGTGGAGTGTAAATGCGAGTCTAAAGTCGACAAAATGAAAAAAGTTTGGACAGGATGAGAGTAGTCAAGAAGAAATTCAGCATTCACGATCCTTGTAAGGACCAAATCATCATTGTTCCCAAGAATTTTGTGCGTCACCAGGTCACTCCCAATATTACACCTTCTGATGTGGGTGAGTCTGACATATTTTATGGGGTTGAGTCTTGGGTGACTGACCCTGAAGACCTTTTAGATTGCGACTTGACTAACAACAAGGATACCCAGGTCGTCAAAGGAGAGAAGGAGATGATGTTCCTCGTCCCCACCTGTAACCCTCACGAGCCCTACCCACACACTATTTTGAAACATTGCTTCAGTGGTATCATGGACATGATACGAAGGCGTTGTGGGGAGATGGTTTGTTCCGTACCCGGGGTCACCACAACCTATGCCCTTTATACGAAGCATGGGCAAATGCTATCATAGCTCACCATAAGGAGGCGTTAATATTCGCAGGCCTCTATCAAGCTATTGAAGTAACCTCTATATTCTTTCACAGAGATCTAGTGATACTCAAGTTCTTCATGAGCTACTGGAGCTCCGTGACCAATTTTTCCACCTTCCACACGGTGAGATGAGTATTACCTTGTGGGATTTGCAGCAGATAGTCGGTCTCCCGATCTGAGGCTTGATTTATGATGAGTACATTCTTACCAACATCGAGCTATCAGATTACAACTACAGGACTCATGTAGCTTGCCACACTTGAACCTGCCTCGAACTTTTTGCAGAACTAGAGTACTTTTCAAACCTCGACAAACTCTATTTCAAAGATTGAATGCTTTACTCTAGCCATCAACTTGAGTAAGTACTCACAATCTCGTTATCCTCTGTTCTTTTAGGCACTTGTCTCCTATAGTCGAGTCTTCTCATTGTCTTTTCTCTTTTTGCAGGCTTGACTACTACAAGTATGGTGTCAATCGGTCGGACTTAGTCGATCTAAGGAAGAAATGAAGGGACCTATTCCCAAGATGGAATGGACTTTTGGACTCCTGCGAGTTAGCAGGTTTCCTTGCTTACTGGCTCAGCGTTGTCACGCTGCCAAGCCCCATACAGAGTGATAGTCTAAGAGTACAATGCCTCATCGCTGCCAGTTCCTTGGCTGAGGGTAAAAGGCTGTCTCTGGCACCGGTAGTATTATGCAGCATCTATTACAGTGTGGATCCCTTGTGTGACGTGAATGGAGCATACTACCCTTGGCATTACTTATGCAGATGGCTTGGCGTTTATTTCCCTTGGCTATACAGCGCAAGACAATTGACATACTCCAATCTTGATCACCTGTCACAATATCATTACCAGAAGAGATCTATGGTTAGTAAGAGCATTGACTGTGTGATGGACAAGATTGAGCACTAGAGTTGTACACGAGCTGAGTTAGCTTGGTTGGCTTGCTCGACTTGGTTTGAACTAGCTTGATTCAGCTCGGTGTGGACACTGAGTTCAAACTGAGTCGAGCTAATTTTTTTTTTTTCCACTCGAAGATTTTTTAGATGAGCTTGAGCTGCCCTTGGCTTGATTCAGCTCGACTCGAAACTCAGTTCGTGTTGACTCGGCTCGAGTTTGATTTGACTCGAATAGTTGAAAAAGGATGTTTTTGAGTCCCACATCAAAAGAGAGCAAATGATTGAGAGAGAAAAGTCTTTATAAAAATAAGTATGGGGTTCTATTGGTCCTTGGGCTGCCTTCGAGCTCAAAATTTGAAATGTTTTATGCTAGGCTTGTTTAAATTTTAGTGTTTTCTAAGCTTGAATTCGGTTTGAACTGGCTCGAACTTGGCTCAAAAGCTCGATCGAACTAAGCCGAGCATGCCATTCCAGCTTGAAGGCCGAGCTCGAGCCAGGGTTGTCTGCTGGTCGAGTCGAGCAAAGCTAGGCCCAACTTGATTTAATTCGGCTTAGTGTACAACTTTATTGAGCACCAAGATCTTATCGACTTCTTTCAACTCCCAGTGATTACTGGTGAAGAAGACCTAGAGGTGATGAATGATTATACCTCCGTAGCTTCAGATTTGTGTGCCTTCATAATCGCTCTTCGCACCACTTCCCTACTCGTGCGTGAGGGCCTAGAATTCTAGAGAGAGCCCTATATCCAAGCCGATTTGTGTGACAATTGGGCTATGATCAATGGGTGCCAACCACTTTTCCCGTGGTTATTCATGCAGAATGCAGATTCGAGACTGGCTCGGTCCACTAGAAATGGGTATAACAACTTCTTCTAGTGAGGACCGGAGCCAAGCTAATTCTCACAGGCTTCAATCGTAGAGTGTGTACCACCTATGCTTGGATGAGGTGGTGGGCCCACCAATACCGTGTGGTGCGTCATAGCTCTTTTGTTGATACCCCTGTTTGGGTGAAGCCCCCATTGCTGAAGGTTGCACCTGCTGGCCAGGTGGGGTATGTGAGGGAGCACAAGAACCGCGTTGCCTCTGTCGAAACACAACTCCGTATTTCAACAAACACAAAAGTCCCCACCTTTAACCTGATAACACTTTGGAGGGTTGGGTCACTTCTGGCGACGTCGAGCTACAAGTGGGCCAACAGCTGCCCCCTACCGAAGAAGGTCAGGATGCTGATCAAATTGAGGGTCCTTGGGGAATTGCTAAAGAAAATCGAGCCGGAGAGCAGGTTGAGGCCCCGCAAGAGTCTGTTAGAGTTGAAGAATCGACCGCTGAAGCCTCGGGAGTATCATCTCTAGTCATATCTCATCCACCCTCAGATGATCCACATGATGCCTCACTACCTTCCCCCTAAGTCCGAACCAAGAACCTCATCAGGAAATTATCCAAGGGGGGAGTAGGGAAGTCGATGAAAGAATTGGCTAGATTGAACATTGCTACTCGGGATTACGACTTCAATCCTGATGCTTAAGTTGCCCGTGATGACGAGGATAAGAGCCGCTTAGGTGAATCTTATGTTGCAATGATTACAGAAGAAGGGGAGATTCGATCAATGGAATGACTAGCAACGAGTGAGGGTCGCGAAGGGGGACCGAATACATCACGAGCTTCACTATGTATGTAGATGAAGATTCTGATGAGGAGCTCGTCGATTATTTGGGTGATGACTTTGTTGCCGAGGGAGGAGATGTGTCTTCGCTCGCCTCAAGTGCAAGGCTGCGATGTAGTAATAATCTCGGTAAGACCGAGGTCGATCCACAGGGCAAAGAGAGAAACAGTTCAAACTATTCTAATAACTTCATATCAGAAATTTGGAGAATTCAGTGTTTAAGAACGAGAACTAAAACAGAAAGATTATTAAGAAAATATGAGATTTAAAGAGAAAACTAGAGCTTTAAGGATCCACTTGTAGTAGTCTAATGCCAACCCATTCATCCAAGCACAAACACAATTCGAATCAAATTTCTATCTCTCATCTAATTGGAAGATATAAGATTCTATCACAAACAACCCACTTAAAATTGGAAATTCAGAATTCTAGTTCTAATGGAGCATGTATAATTCAAACTTGTAGCCTTCGAAGTAATAGCCATACTAAGAGATTATGACATACTCTAGGGTTACTATAATTCGAATATAATCAAACCAACATGGCGATCTCAGAGAATTGCAAGGAATTCATGTTCGAAGTACATGAACTCTCATAAAACTTCTAAAACTATCACTTTTATTCAAACTAGAACTTAAAAATCCAAACTTTAAGCCAAGTGTACTTGAACTAATGAATTGAACATTGAAATTAGTTACAAGCTGCACCTCTTAGCCCTAGCTAAGAGGTTCTAGCTGAGCATTGTTATACTTCAATTAGAATTAAAATAAAAACAACTACAAAGCATGAAAAACTAGAAAAACCCGAAGTTGGAGGAATTATTGACGCTCCACGATGATCCTCTTCACCTCCCACGAACTTAGATCTCTTTTAGGATAGGTTCAGACGAGCCCCTAGGTGTCCTTTTATAGTTTTCAAGCTTCATTGCCTCATAAAGTTTCAGAATTGCGTAGCAACTTACACACTTGCGCAGGAAAAATCGGAGCTTTAAATAGAAGATGTTGTTTCTGTTCTAAGTGTGGCCGACTTGTCGGACCTGTTTGGCCGATCGGTCAAAACTGGTCTGACCGACCAGCAATTTGGACAATGTGTTCATAAACAGAGGCAGTCATGTGGCCAACCGATCATGACTGATCGGACCAATATGCAGTTGACTTATTCTTCTTTCTTCTCTCTCTTCTCTTCTTGCTTCTTCTCTCCCTCTAAAGAGGTCTTTTAATGTCAAAATGGTGAGGTCTCTCTCTCATTCCTACAATCACAAAAACATGCATTAGATAGGTCTTAAAACATAAAATTCATGCATAATGAGTGATGGAATGGGGTTAGAATATGCACAATTCATAGATCAACACACCCCCAACCAGCATTTTGCTAGTCCCAAGCAAAACATGCGTGAAACAAATCTAACTTTTCAAAACCCAATTCTCTCTCGAAAAATATACTTCTATGAATTTCAAGACATACAGGCACAAAATTAAGAGGAACTTAGTGATAAGAAACTGAAATCCTAAACTCCCTAAACATAATAAGTGTTTCACATAGAATCCCCACCGATTGATTGACAAATAAAAGAATTTGAACAAGTGAGGTCTAATGTGCATAGTGAATGTTCATCTCATAAATTTCCAAGATTACCTTCTTCATAGATTAGCGAAACTAAAGATCTAAAAGTGTGCAGATCAACCACGTGCCTATGACAAGAATTTGCCTTACCGTTCCTTCGACGACTTTCACACTACTTTTCATTTCCGGCTTGGGCTACAGGTAAACCTTCCCCTGGTTGGTGATAGGTAGCCCTTTTCAGAATTTTTCAAAATATATTCAGCAATAATCACCCTTTCTTTTCATTCTACTATAAACATAAGATAAGATTTTTAGAAATCCATATCTTCCATTCTTTTCTTTTTATTCATGAACGTGATGGACAAAGTTCCCTTGCTTGGTTCCTCAACACCTTAAATCTCAGTCTAGCCGATCTACAAATATACATAATCCCTTCAATCATGAGAATCATGTAATGTGAACTAGACTCAAAAGTGTTCAAAACTTTTTATCAATCAAATCAATATGGGAATTTATATAGAAGACTACTATATTATAAGTTTTAAGAGCTTCAAAATCATGTCACTTTATCTCTCTTTCTCTCATACTCGTAACATCCCAAGTGCATAGAAATAAAGTTCCCAAAAGAGTTTTGAATTTTTAGAAAAATTGACAAATTTCCTACAAAAATTGCTTGAAATGTCATAAAACACTAGGAATTTCACCCCCAACCAAAATCTTACATTGTCCTCAATGTAAAAAGATATATATAAGCAATGACATGAGAGTGATGATAAAAATAAAAGAAGGTGAGAATGAGAGTACTTGAGAGATTCGATCATGGACATCTACCTCCGACAACTAAATCTAAGAAAGCAATAAACCTAAAACAGAAAATAAACTAATCCCAATCCTACTTTTAGAAAGAGAATCTCCATCAGACCAGGAGATCAATCATCCTAATACACAGGATCCTTCAGAGGGATAGAAATGTCCTTCGAATCAAACTTCTTAACGAATGGTTTAAGGCGTTGTCTGTTCACTTTAAAACAGTTACCATTTGACGCATTTTCTATCTCAACAGCCCAATGAGGAAAAAATTCTTTCACAATATATGGTCCGGTCCATCGAGATCTCAATTTTTACAAAAAAAGATGAAGTCGGGGATTATACAAGAGTACTTTTTGGCCTTCGTGAAAAGATTTTCTGAAAATGTGTTTGTCATGAAAGGCTTTCATCCTACTCTTGTAAATTCTCGAGCTCTCATAAGCATCGTTCTGGATCTCCTTAAGTTCATTTAATTGAAATTTGCGAAGTGAGCTTAGCTTTGTTAACATTGAAGTTCAATGCCCGAATTTCCCAATAGGCTTTGTGTTCAAGTTCCATGGGCAAGTGACAAGCTTTCCCATAAACAAGTCTATAGGAAGACATTCCGATCAGGATTATGTAAGCCATACGGTGAGCCCAAAGAACATCGACTAATCTCAGTGACCAATCTTTGCGATCCGGTCTACCGTCTTTTTCAAAATTTATTTAATTTTCCAATTAAAAATTTTAGCTTGCCCACTTGTTTGTGGGTGGTATGGGGTACTCACTTTATGCTTTATGCCGTATTTCTTCATTAAGGCTTTAAAAGGCCTATTGCAAAAGTGAGAGCTACCATCACTTATGATGGCTCTAAGCGTTCCAAATCTAGAGAGTATGTTTTCTTTGAGGAATCGTAGAATCGTTCGGTGGTCATTGGTTCTACACGGAATCGTCTCTACCCACTTGGACACATAGTCTACAGAAAATAATATGTAGACATATCCAAAAGATGAGGGGAATGGTCCCATGAAATCAATGCCCCAACAATCAAAGACTTCGATATGTTGAATTGGGTTGAGAGGCATCATATTCCTACGAGACAATCCTCCTAACTTTTGACAGCGCTCACATGCTTTGCAAAACTTGTCAGTGTCTTTAAATATGGTAGGCCAATAAAAACCACCTCTGAAGAATTTTTACAGTGGTTTTCTTGGCCGAAAAATGATCTTGACATGCTTGACTATGAAAAAAGGAGATGACAAAATTTTGTTTGTCATCAGGGACATATCTCCTAATTATTTAATCTGGGCAATATTTAAAGAGTAATGGTTCATCTTAGAAAAACTTGTGCATGTTAGAAATTTTCGTTTATCTTGTGTAATCCAATGAGTCGACATCACACCTGTGGAAAGATAGTTCGCTATATCAACGTACCATGGTGGATGCATAGCAATAAAGAGTTGCTCATCAGGGAATGAGTCCTTAATGGGTGACTCGTCAATGGAATCGGGTAAAACTAAGTGGGATAGATGATCTGCCACCACGTTTTCTACTCCTTTCTTAATCTCTAAGTCAAATTCTTGAAGGAGTAGGATCTATCTAAGCAAGTGGGGCTTAACATCCTTCTTAGAAAGATCCGTGTAGATAATGACCTTTGATCCTATCAATTAAGGCCTGAATTTGTCCAAAGTAAAAACCACGGCTATGAGCTCCTTCTTTGTAGTCGAGTAATTGACCTGGGCAAGATTCAAGGTCCTACTCATGTAGTAGATAACGTGGGGCTTCTTATCTTTCCTTTGTCCTAACACCGCCTCAATAGCATAATCGCTCACATCGCATATCAACTCAAAAGGAATGGACCAATCTGATGGTTGCATGATAGGTGAGGTTGTCAACATGTCTTTTAGCTTTGAAAAAGTTAATTGACATTCGGCATTCCACTCGAATTAGTTATCCTTTTGGAGAAGATTACATAAAGGACTAGAGATTTGACTGAAATCCTTTATGAATCTTTTATAAAAATCGGCGTGTCCAAGGAAGGACCGCGCATCGCGTATGCTTTTGGGTGGTGGTAATTGGCAATGATGTCGATTTTGGCCCAGTCTACCTCTATTCCATTAGACGAGATGATGTGTCCAAGGACTATTCCTCTTTGTATCATAAAGTGACACTCTTTCCAGTTTAAGACAAGGTTTTTCTCTTCATACCGAGTTAAAACTAATCTCAAGTGATTGAGATACTCATCGAATGTACAACCAGAAACAGTGAAATCGTCCATGAAAACTTTGAGAAATTCTCCCACCATGTCCAAGAAAATACTCAACATGCATCGTTGGAATGTGGCGGGTGCATTTCATAGTCCGAATAACATCCTTCGATAGGCAAAGGTGCCGAACAGGCATGTAAATGTGGTTTTCTCTTGGTCTTCCGGGGCTATCTCAATTTGGTTGTAGACGAAATAGCCATCAAGGAAGCAATAATAGGAATGACCTGCTAACCTTTCTAAAATTTGATCCATGGATGGGAGAGGGAAGTGGTCTTTCCTAGTGACCATGTTTAACTTTCGATAATCTATGCACATACGCCAACCAGTGGTCACTCTAGTCGATATTAGCTCGTTGTTGGCGTTCTCTACAATGGTAATACCGGACTTCTTAGGGACAACTTGGGTAGGACTCACCCATTGGCTATCCGAGATGGGGTAAATGATCCCCACATCTAATAGCTTAAGTACCTTGACTTTGAAAAACTCCATCATGTTTGTATTTAACCACCTTTGAGGTTGTCTAGTCATTTTTACATTCTCTTCGATGTGTATACAGTGAATACAAACCGAAGAATCAATCCCCTTGAGGTCCGCTATTGTCCATCCTATGGCTCCCCTATGTTCTTAGAGTAGCTCAATCAACTTGAGCTCTTGGTCTTTTCCTAGGTGGGAGGCTATAACAACTAAGAATGTTTCCTCTTGACCCAAATATATATATTTAAGCTTAGATGGCAATGGTTTTAGGTCAAGCTTCGGTGGTTGGATATTCGACGGTAGAGCCTTCAATGTGGTTGGTGGCAATTTTTCAAAGTGAGCCCTCCACCGAAGAGTATCAACTACCAGTTTTCTCATTACTCAATGCTTGCACAAGGTCACATAAGATGAGATCATTAGAATCTTTGAAGTGTGCCATGCATATTTCCAAAGTTTCAAGTGGTTCAAGTTGGAGGATCTCCTCTTCTTTAAAGGATTCGAGCATGTTTACCTCGAAGAGCTCATCATCTTTCTCATTCCTTTGCTTTTTGTACATATGGAATACATTCACCTTTAAGGTCATGTTTCCAAAGGATAATTGCATCACTCCATTCCGACAAGTTATATTTACGTTCGATGTCATCAAGAATGGGTGGCCTAGTATAACCGGTAGTTGTGTGTCCAAGACGATAAAGTCTACCGAGTAGTAGAATTTATCGACTTGGACTAGAACATCCTCAACCATCCCTCTCGGTACACGGATGGATCTATCAGCGAGTTGTAATATGGTTTTAGTGGGTTTTAATTCACCAAGACCCAATTGCTCGTATACTAAGTGCAGGATCAAGTTTAGCTTGCCCCCAAATCTAGCAGAGCACACTCAATTCGGTAGTCACCAATGATATATGAAATTGTGGGACTATTGGGATCCTTATATTTTGGGGGGTCTTTTGGGTGAGAATGACACTCACTTGCTCATTGAAAAGGTCTTTTGTTGCACATTATATTTATGTTTGGTTCTGCATAAGTCCTTTAGAAACTTGGCATAGGAGGGGATTTGTTTTATGACATCAAGCAATGAAATATTTATCTTAACTTGTTTGAAAACCTCTAGAATATCATAAGAGTTTGGGAGAGGTTTTGGAACAACCAATCTCAAAGGGAATGGTGCTACGGGCTTGTGAACGCGTTCCTTTTCTTATGGGGTTGAGTTAGATCCATCCTCATTCTCAGAAATTATCGGATCATTAGGCTTGTTGGCATTTACCAGAATAGTTTTATCAATTCTTTTACCACTCATAAGAGTGGTGATGGATTTTGCTTGCTCCACATGTTGGTTGGGGAGATTAGGGGCACTGATTTCCTATATTTGTTTAGGATTGGGCTGAGGTTAGGCCGGAAAGGTCCTTTCCCTAGCATTCAAATGTCCCTTAATCTCATCAACCGACACTTTAAGCTTTTAGAGCATTTGCTGATTTATTTGATTGATTTGCGTTTGCCCTTGCAAAAACGCCTTTAAAGTGTCTTCCATTGAGAATTGAGGTCGGGCCATGTTTGGTATTACGTTTTGCATGGGTGGCCCTCTTTGAGGGTCTGTAGGATTGGCTATGGGACCATTCCTTCAACTAAAATTTGGATCGTTCTTTCAAGTAGAGTTGTATGTGTTACCTATCGGTCTATTGAAAGGCTGTTAATAACTGTATATGGGGTTTGCTTGCTCTTGCAACACCTCTTGGAATGCAGGAATTGTAGGACAATCCTGAGTAGAGTGTACATTAGCAGCACAAATTCCGCACACGTTCTCAATAACTTCAATGGAGTTGGAAGTTCCACTCTTACTAAGTTCTAAAGCCTCGACTTTTATTGTGAGGCTGACTATCCTTGCATTAACACCGTCCTCCGATCCTCCTTAAGGATGTAAATGCCTCATTTCTCTTTTTGTTGAGGAGGCTTGAGGTTACTAGATTTTTCGGAGGTATCCCATGATTGGGCATTCTTGGCCAACATGTCTAAGTAACTCCATGCTTAATCTGGATTTTTGCTCATGAACTCACCATTGCACATCATCTCTATGAATTGGCACATATTGGAACTCAATCCATCATAGAAGAATTTATAATTCACCAACTTTATTAGCCATGATGTGGGCAAGCAAGTAGGAGGGCTTTAAACCTTTTCCAACTTTAAAAGAATGTCTCACCCTCTTTAACCGAGAAATTCATGATAGATTTTCGAAGGGTGTTAGTTTTATGAGCCAGGAAGAACTTTTCAAGAATTCATGGGTCATCTCAGCCCATTTTCTATCAAATATGGTTTGAGAGAGTGGAGCCAATCCTTGACTCCTTCTTTCAATGAGAATGGAAACAATTTAAGTTTGATGACATCCTCAGTCACATTAGCATATTGTAAGGTAATCATAACCTCATCAAATTCTTTCAAGTGTAGGAATGGGCTCTGTAAGTCTAGCCCATGGAACTTTGGTAAGAGTTGAATCACTCCCGGCTTTATATCAATGTTTCCTCCAATGGTTGAAAAAACAACACATGAGGGTGTAGTAGTACGGGTCGGTTGTAAGTAATCACGTAAAACTCTCATTGGAGGAGCGTTGTGCAGCTCATTCTCTCCTACTCTCTCTTGATTTGCATTTGTAGTTGGAGTAGGAGGGGGATGATTCCTTAATGGTGTTTGGTTCTCAGCCATGTCTCCCAAACTTTCACAAAGTTTCAGATATTTTCTAACTCATTTGCAAACCGTGAGCGGCTCAACTATCCCACCTTCGGTTTAGAGACGGTTTGTGTAGTTACGTTCCCAACGGGACATAAACCATACAACACAATCTAAAACTAAAACCTAGATCCTAAACAAAAATCTAGAAATAAAATTCTGGAAAACAAAAAACTAAAATAGAAAGAGTCTAAGTTTGAAGAATATTACTCGAAAAAGCTTGAACTAGAAGAACTTCCTACAAAACAAAACAAACTCGTTAATTCTAGAAAATCAGAAAACTAGTTCTAAGAAAACAATAAATTCTACCTAACTAAGAGCTATTCTATAGCTATTAGAACAATTAGAACTATTTAATCAATTCCCCGGCAACGACGTTAAAAACTTGTTCGCTCACCTCAAGTGCAAGGCTGCGATGTAGTAATAATCTCAGTAAGACCAAGGTCGATTCACAGGGCAAAGAGAGAAATAGTTCAAACTATTCTAATAACTTTGAATAAAAAATTTAGAGAATTTAGTGTTTAATAACTAGAACTAAAACTGAAAGATAAATAAGAAAATCTGAGATTTAAAGAGAAAACTAGAGCTTTAAGGATCCACTTATTGTAGTCTAATGTCAACCCATTCATCCAAGCACAAAAAAAAAAAAAAAAAAAAAAAAATAGAATCAAAGTTCTATCTCTCATCTAATTGGAAGATATAGCATTCAATCACAAACAACCCACTCAAAATTGGAAATGGGAGGATACTCGGTCTTTTCGAATTATTACTACTTCGCAACCCTATGCTTGGGGAGTGAACAATCTACATCATGGTTCAATTGCTTTGGACTTTCTATCACAAAATGCCAATCATTCCTAGTGTGATACTTGCAATAAAAGACTTGAGTTGCCAATCATTCCTAGTGTGATACTTGCAATAAAAGACTTGAGTTGCTTGTGATACAAGAATAAAAGGCTCGTCATCTTCTTTTTCATTTCTCATCAATCTATCTAGTTTAACATGTATCAAATTCATTTCTGGATCAACTAAAAACCCATTGGAGTCTTCAATGTGCACCCAATCGCAATATAAGACTGTTTCCCTGAAGTCAATATAGTCTAGTTCAATGGTTTGTTTGACGATGCCATAATAAGTTACATCTTCATCCACAAGATTGATATCCCTAGCACTTGACCTGAAACTAGTCACTGCCTTTATTACAACACCAGAGTTTTGGGTTGACAAGTTCTTTTCGTAATCCTTTGTATAAAAAGCATATCCATTTACCGCATATTGTTGTATGAAATTGCATTAACGTTCAGGCCATCAGCAAGCCTCTTAATGATAAAGGGAGTGAAATCATCTTGTAATTGCTGTCTAATCCAAGGGACAATCCATTGGCTTTGTTGATCATGAACTAACCTTTCATCTTTGAACTTGTGATATGTGGCTTTGGAGATTAAAATTTTTCTTGTATTCCTCATATTTTCTATAAAAAATAAATTAATGCACTTTAAATACTAATAATACTCGTGTAAATGTATGAATCAATAGTGCTTACAAGTATTGGATTTAATATACTTCTTCCAGTTGGAATTATCTTTAGATTGTCATAGTACCTATTTGCGCACTTGTTAGTACTATACGAGAGTAACTACATAAGGCTTCCCATTCTCATTGATAGGGTACTGACCATCAACATCAGTGTCATTCATGAGCGTTCCTCGTCCATGTTGATGACTTCCTATTGCACATTGATCACTCGACATGTAATGCATGAAATACAACATTACTTCTTCCATCATATAACACTCCACGATAGAACTCTCTGGGAATGTTTGATCATTATGTATCATTTGTGTCTTTTCATCATCCTGAAATAAGCGTTTTAACTCAAATTATGGTGTGTGTGTGTGTGTGTGTGTGTGTCTATATATATATATATATATATATATATATATATATATATATATATATATATATATATATAGTAAAAATTAATAATATCAGGGCCCCTCCACAGACTACAAGACATAAGTGTCTCATATAGTCCCCTAAGCAATAAATCCTCCAGGGTACATATATACATAACTATAAATTGTCTCCTATTGTTTCAATAATTTTACTTGCTAATCACTTATTCCTAATTGTTTCTATCTAGAGGTGCTAATTGTCTCTATCCCATTCGGTAACATACCATGTACGATTCTCATACAACTCACATGCGAGTCAAAATTTCAGCAGCATCTCCCCATGTTCTCCAGATATATATACAATTCTCTACTAATTTATTGCCACATGTAATCCATTATTCATGGATGGGGGCATTAAATCAATAGAGAACCATATACCAGGAGAATATAAGGAAGGTAGTCAAAATTCTAATTGCATGTAAATTTTATGAGAACTTCCTACGTACATGGTATGGTACTGAACTGTCTAAAATATGACAATTTAGAAATCTAAAAAGAACAAGTAGTATACTTGATCGAAATGAATTTCTAAATGGGGGTGTTAAATACATAACTAAACTACTAAGTATTAATCACATCAAAATTCAGAAGTAAACTAAATAAGAGACTAAGCATAAAACTAAACATTTTGAGATAACATTAATATTAAGCATTAATATGTAACATTAACTAATTATTAATGGCATCCATAAAAGCAAGAGATATCCAAACTAAGCATGATGAGATAACATTAATATTAAGCATTAATATGTAACACTAATTAAGCATTAATATTAACTAAGACAAAGGAAAAAAGGATATGAGGTTTAGGTTTAAGTTGATATTTAGGTTTAGGGTTTAGGGTTAAGGTTTAGGTTTAATATTAAGTTTATGGTTTAGGTTTAGGTTTAGGGTTTAGGGTTAGGGTTTAATGTTTAATTATAGGGTTTAATGTTAGGTTTAGGGTTTAGAGTTTAGGATTTAGGTTTAGGTTTAAGGTTTAGGTTTAGGTTTTAGGAATAGGGTTTTAGGGTTTATTGTTAGGTTAAGGGTTTAGGGTTTAGGTTTTGGGTTAGGGTTTTTGGGTTTAGGGTTTAGTTTTAGGGTTTAGTGTTAGGTTCAAGGTTTAAGGTTTAAGATTTAGTTTTAGGTTAAGGGATTAGGTTTAGGGATTAGTTTTAGGGTTTAATGTTAGGTTTAGGGTTTATGGTTAGGGTTTTAGGGGTTAGTGTTAGGTTTATGGTTTAGTGCTCAGGCCTAAAAATAGGCCAGCCCCATTGATCATGTAGATCATACATATACATCCAATGAGGACCACAGATCATGTTTCAAGTAGGCCGCACGATAAGAAATGGTAAGGGTTGAATGTCCACCATTGAAACATTGGTTGGGCGAAATGAAATTTGGATAAAACTAATATTTTTATATTTTTAGGTGGGCCTCACTGGTGTGGAGCTACATCATGGTGAGCCCCACTAGTAAACAAATGTAGGGTGTGGATCTACATCACATACATCAAGATGGGGCCCATTGGATGAATGAATGGATGGTGTGGACGTACAACACATACATCAATGTGGGCCCCACTAGAATAACAGATGGATGGAACAAGTGTATCTAAACCACGTACATCAAGGTGGGCCCCACTAGAAAACAGATGTAGGGTGTGGATCTACATCACATACATCAAGGTGGGGCCCACTGGATGCATGGATAGATGGTGTGGATGTACAACACATACATCATTGTGAGTCCCATTGGAATAATAGATGGATGCAAGTGTATCTAAAACACGTACATTAAGGTGAGCCCCATTGGAAAATAGATATAGGGTTCAGATCTACATCACATACATCAAGGTGGGGCCCACTTGATGAACGGATGGATGACACAGATGTACAAAACATACAAAGAGAGAGTAGAGCGAGAGAGCTGAGAGAGGGAAACACAAAGAGAGAGAGAGAGAGAGAGAGAGAGAGAGAGAGAGAGAGAGAGAGCATACCTCCAGCTGCAGTGGCAAGTGAGAGAGGGGCTTCTCCTACTATAGTGACAATAGAGAGAGAGAGAGAGAGAGGCTTCTCCTGCTATAGTGGCAAGAGAGAGAGAGAGAGAGAGAGAGAGAGAGAGAGGCTTCTCCTGTTGTAATGGCAAGAGAGAGTGAGAAGAGAGAGATACCGGAGACGGGTTGCGGCGCAGCGCACTAGCGAGAGAGAGAGAGAGAGAGAGAGAGAGAGAGAGAGAGAGTCGAAGAAAGGAGGAATTAGGGATTTTAATCTGTTAGGGCTTAATAAGAATTCAAAGGTCCTAAATAGTTGAACTTTGAGGTGTTGAAGTCGATTATTTAGGACCGTCAAATTTTTTCTAGCGGTAAATACGACTGATATGGATAGTTGAATTTTTTTTTAATGTTGTGGACCATTGAATTTCATAGTCGATTTTACCCCTTTTTCACGTAGTGTGCGTAGGGGCTCACTTGATGTTGTGGAAGAGGATTCTAGAGTAAGTTGTGGTAGCTGGGTCCGGGGCATTGTGTGTCCCTTGATTGATGGAATGTGTAATACTCATATTTGTTATAATTTGGCGCCAAAGGGTTTAGTGGGGGTCTAGGTTGTAGTGGGGCAAGAAGTTACCTCTGGACTAGCAAGGCTAGTATTTCACTATAAGATTGAGCTAATGAAGTGAAATACCTAGGTTCCTGAATCATACTCATTTGCCGACTCTGATTGAAGCAATGCAGGTTCCGTCTCTGTAGTTACTACTGTGTTGTCGTTGTTGTCCCTGTTAAGGGGCGATTTGTACACCTTAGACAGAGGCGACAAGAAGGTCATCTTTTGTTGGAGAGAGGATGGGGACATCACTATCATTGTTCTTGTATTCGGTATGCTCTCCTTCCACTTGATTCCACTTTTTTGGGGTAGCCTGATGCGACCAAGGTGAGAATGTCCTATCCCATATTCCGATTTGACTTGTTTCCCGACGTGGATGAGTTGGGTGAAGTTAGCGTACGAATATGAGATGAGGAATCTAGATATACTCAAGTTTGCCAAGTGGGCAATCATGAAGATTTGTTCTCTATCATTGATGGGTGTTTTTGTTTTGGCGGCCATGGCCTACCATCGTCCAACGTAAGCTGATAAAGACTTGTCGTTCCTTTCTCATAAGGCAACAAGATCAGCCCTTCTATATGTCGCATTTAGATTGTACGTGAAGCTGTCTATAAATGATTGGGCTAGCTGTTCCCAAGTCTTGATCCGATGGTGATCAAGTGACGTGTACCAATCTAACACGTCACCTTTTAGGGACTTTTGAAATAAATGGATTAATGTTCTGTCATTGCTTGCCATGTTATCAAGTTCTCCACAGAATGCTTTGAGGTGGGCTATAGGGCATCCCACACCATCGCGTCATTTGAATTTCGGAGCTAGCTAAAATTGGTTGATTGTATACAAGTCAGGTTTTGGGATGACAAACTGATTGGAGTGATCGGTGGCTGTCATGCTTTTTTTTCTTCTTTTTCTTATCAATGAATAGATCTCTTTACTTATACGACTTAAATGTCTTGTATTTCTCAAAAAAGTGATTCTTAGAATCGTAACCATAGAATTCGACCTTAATCGAAATGCATACATTTGTCTCATACACTATGGGGGTGCTGGCATGCTTTGGATTGATGAGATGGTCCTGCTTTGGAGGAAGTGGGTCACGAGGTCCTTTAGCCTACTCATGTTGAGTGCAAGATCAGCTACTGAAGGAGTGGCCACGAGTTGGATAGCTTAGCACCCAGGTAACTTTGGGGGATATCTTGGAATGTTTCCTTGGACTAACATGGTTGCCTGTGTGTAACCTCAGAGAATGCTCTGGTACACGTGGGATGTGTTTGAGGGACAAGAAACTCGTAGTGATTTTTGGATGCAGTGGTTGTGGAATGATCTACTGCTTCCTGAGATTAGTTCACTGCACATTCTTTTTTTTTTTTTTATGTTTTTCTCTTTCTGATTTTTTTTTGTTTTTTGTTTTTAATTTTTTCAGTTTTTTTACTTTTCTTTTTCCTGATTTTTTCTTTTGATAATTTCAATGAATATATAAGAAGAAAAGTAAAGGGGACCGATTTAAACTGGAATAACAAAATATATAGGTAGGAAAGTAAATGGACTAGTGTGAACTGGAATGCACGTGCAAAAAGCAAATGGACTGGTAGGTTCTAGAATGAAGAAAAGTAAATGGACCAATTATAATTGAAATGCAAGATGCTTGTGAGAAAGTAAAGAGACCAGTTTGCACTAGAATATAGGATGTAGGTAGGAAAGTAAACGAACCAGTGTATAATGGAATGTTAGCAAGTTGGTTAACATGTGACTAATATTTACTAGAATGTTAGTCACTTTGATAGGAAAGCAAAAGAGACTAGTATTTAGTGGAACATAAGAAAGTATAAGAGTTGAAATTGTAGAATCCTCGCAAAAACTGTAAAATTTTGTGTTTCGAATCGAGCCTTGGCTAGCGGCTGACTAATTCCCACTGGAGTCGACATTCTATAAACACCCTCTCGCGTGTGCGCAGAAATGCGCCCTCATTTCCTTAGTTTTCTCTCTCCAGTTTTTTTCTAGTTTTATTTGATTTGAATGTGGGGTTGGCTAAGATATAAATGTGCATTTGACGTTACTAGCTAAATGAAGCTTGGAATCTATGGCTAGCTAGACTCTACTCTCAATTACCATCAAATAAAATTTGAGTCGTCGAATGGTGTTACTCAAATATAGTCGGGATGACTCGCAGAAGAGTCCATAATATTGCTTTAAAATTGAAAGAGTAGAGGTGGAAAGAAATGAAACACTCACTTAAAGATAAGTTTAAGGCATGTTACGATGTTATTATCTTTAAAGCAATATTTACATCCTGTTGGTGGTTAAACCAGTTTGCAAGAGGGTTACAAAAAATCCACCACCATGATACAATAAGCCAATTCTCCTAAACCAAAGATATGTGGGTTTTGGCTTGTCAAATATACACCCCTGACTTCTTTGCTATTACAGTTTACTCCTGACTTTTCAATTGTTTGTAGTTTACCCCCTGAAAATTTTGCAATTTCTGAAACTTTTTCCAAAATGAAAAATGGAGAAGAAGAAGATAGAGAGGAGATTACTAGAGATGTTGTGATTTCAAAATGACCTAAATATGAGTTTTTATAGATTTTCAAGGAACATTAAAGAACCCATTTCATCAAAAGGCACGACTTTTCATGGTGATGCCTCTTCATTAATGACATCATTCCACTATTAATGGAATCCTTTCACCACTATTTTGAAATCAAAGCATGCTCCATTCACCAAGTGGCACCACTATTCACAAATGAATAGTCACTAACAATTAACAAAAGTGACAACCCTTTCTCTTCATTTTTTGCTTTTATATATTTGAAAAAATCTAAATGTTTTCTTCTTTATTTTGGAAAAACCCAACAATAAATGATGCATAAAAGTCCTTATTTATGTCCTTTGTCTTCAGAGTGTTTGAATCATTAATTATGCTAAGGTGCAAGTGATAACCTTTGGCGTTTAGGCATCTCGTATAGTTATCGGGGCATTGAGATACTAGCATGTGTATCATGTATCTTGTGAGGCATTGAATTTAGATAGCCCTGTAGCCTTGTGATGTACGGTGATAGGGCCCCTAGCTCATCATGAAGCTTAAGAGTCTACACCTGGTGGAAAGGAAATGAGCTAGGCAAAGACTAATAATAACAGAGAAGGTGGAACCGGTATTATTTTAGTGCCTTTTGCTCATGGAACAATGGTTGAAGCATGGTATTTTGCACTTGATGCAAATGCGACAATAGGCCCACACCTGGGTACATAACGCTTTTTGATAAGTATTTGCCTGATGTAGAGATTTTCCATGGAAGGTTTACTATTGGCCAAGAGCCTTTCCTAGCGGAGTAGGAGTGTTTAGACTAGTGAGATTCAGCTCAACTACATCGGTGTCTAATGTCCTAAGAAAATTGGAAGTGAGAGAGATTGATCTACACAAATGATGTGTTCAAACTTGTCTATTATATGTAGAGGGGGGCAATGATCTAAGTCGGGCCGAGTTAGACCTAGTTTGGTTTGGCTTGTTTTTCTGCCACCCCAGTTTGTGGATTGGCCCGGTTTGGGTTTCGGGCCGACCCATGCGGCTCGAGTTTGGTTTACTCTAGAAAAATTTGGTTTAGGCCGGGATCGGTTTGCTAAAAAATTTCGAAACGAGCCAGGTCGAGTTTGAACCAATGATGGCTTTTTTTTGTTTGTTTGATTGTTTAAATAAAAAAAATTAAAAAGTTAGAAATAACACAAAAAAATACAAAAGTATCATACTACATGATATTTAACATCCTCCAAAAGAGGAGTGCAACTTGAAAATAGACATGTAGGAGCCTTTTCCAAACAAAAGTATACAAGGATAACTTTACAAGTGCAAGGAAATAATATGCATTCATGTATATGTATTATGTATGAGGCCGGTTCTACTACATGCGCATGTAGGTTACATTAACCCTACAAATGGGGGCGTTATAGTCTTTTCATCCGAAAAGTCATATTCACAACAATTCAAGTATACTCACGTCATTGAAAGTATACTCGCATCTAAAAATGCCCCTCGCCACCCCCATTTATTACAACCATATCCCTTAATTTTCAAAATGCCTACTGAAGCGTGAAATGGGGCCTACTCTATGAAATTTCATCAATCAACACCGTCCATCCTTATTCCCATGCCCTCTTTCATAATTGGACAAAAAATGAGGTTGATTTGACTAGTAGGTTGGTCACAGCAGTCGATTCATTTTTTTACAATTAAACAAATACGTTACGAATTGATTATATTGTGGTCCACCTAATCATTACATACGTCCCATTTTTGTAGACATTCTATATTTTCATCCTTATAGTTGAGTGGACGGAACAGATCATCATAAAAACACTTGTGGGCCATACTTGCATCAGGATAAGTGAGTCGATAGTTTACTGCTTCAGTCTAGTGTTACCCAAGTGACACCCTAATTTGTGTCCCCCTAACTCTATATGGTCTTTGATGATGCTTTTTTTAAGATCTAAACCATCCGTCCAATTTTTCAATTCATTTAAGTACTTATTAAGAAATATTAAGCTAATCGATATCTTTGGTGGACCACATCATTAGATAAAATTGTTAATGATCATTTAGAGGTGAACGTAACCTGTCATTTGTGGGACCTATACCCATTAATCTCATCGATCCAGTTTGTCCATCTATTTTTTTGAGTCTCTATTTTTCACAGGAGCAAATTTGAGGTTGATATTACTAGTAGGTTGGTCCCAACATTAGATTCATTTTGAACCATTAAACGAATGAACTATGAATTGATGATATTGTGGTCCACATGATCACTATATATGTCCCATCTTTTTAGTGGAGGCATAGTTTAATCCATGCAGTTGATTAGACGCGATGGATCATCAGAAAAATGCTAGTGAGCCATACATGCGTCAACGCTAGCTAGTTGTTAGTTACAGCGAAGTGGACGCGGATTCCCTGAGAAAGCCTTTCGTAGGAAGTTCCTGTGCTAGGAATCTAGGTGGCGCCTATCGTAATATTTTTGAGAAATCTATGCCGTCCATTTGTTTTGTGAGATCATTTTAGGACGTCCGACCGAAATTGTTTAGGATCCAAGACTCAAGTGGGTTGCTTTAAAGGAAAAGGTGGGTAAGGAAATTCCTACCGTTGAAACCTCCTTGGGTCTGCAGTGATGTTTATATGCCATCCATACCGTTCATAATGTCATTCTTACTAGGATGAACTGAAAACACAAATATTAGCCCGATTCAAAACATTTGTGGTCCCACAAAAATTTCAATTGTGGAAATTCAATCCTCAAGTTTTTGGCCCACTTGAGCATGGGATCCCGCTCATTTTCAGTCGCACGTCCTAAAATGAGTTCAAAAAATGGATGGACGACGTGGATTTCTCACAAACATCACAGTGGGCCCTACCTAGAATCCAAGCGCAGGAACTTCCTACGAAAACCTTTTGGCAGGGAATAGGGTAATGGAGTTCGAATTGTGTCCTGAGTTACTCAGTACGCTCTTATCGTACTGAGTAAACTCAGTTGGGCCCACAATGATCTTTATATGTCATGCAACCTGTTCATAAGATCACAAAGACATGGATGAAGGGAAAATAAAAATTTCAGCTTTATCAAAACTTTTTGTGGCCCCAAAAAAATTTCAACGGTAAATGTTCAATTCACACTATTTCTTATTGTGTGCTCCACTTGAGCTTTGGATATGCTTCATTTTTTAAATAAAGCTCTAAAATTATCTGATAAAATGGATGGACAGCGTAAATAAAATATGTAAATCATGGTGGGACCCCAACGCTTCCATGGAAATGGAGAGCGGATTCACTATTACCCGGGGAAAAGCTTAGTGGGTGTTACCCTAGCCGTGTGGGGCCTATCTTGATTTTTTTTTTTTTATATATCTACGCCGTCCATCTGTTTTTCCCCATCATTTTAGGATGCGATCCAAAACCCTAAGAAGATCCAAATCTCAGGTGGACCATACCACTAGAAACAGTGATGAATAACCATTAAAAACTTTTTGTGGGCCACAAAAGTTTTAAATCAATCTGATCTTTGTATTTCCCTTCATCAAGACCTTTTTGACATTATCAAAAGCTTGGATTTCAAATAAACATTACCAAAACCTTACAATGGCCTCTTTGAAATTTTTAATGGTGGAGCACTCAATCACACTGTTTCCAGTGGTATGATCCACTTGAGATTTGGATACTGCATAATTTTTTGAACCTAATCCTAAAATGGGCTGTAGAAACGGATGGATGACGTGGATATACAAAATATCATCCATGTGGGCAATACGGTAGGGGTAACACCCACTAAGCTGGCTGTTGCGTAGCTACCTCGTTACTGAAGTGACGTCATTAACTTTTGTGGGCCCCACCGTGATGTGTGTGTTGTATCCACACCATCCGTTCATTTGGAGAGATCATTTTATGGTATGATCAAAAGAATGAGGCAGATCCAAAGCTAAAGTGGACCTCACCAAAGAAAACAGTGGGGATTGATCTCCTACCATTAAAAACTTCTTGGGGCATAGAAGTTTTCGATCAAGCTAATATTTGTGTTTTCTCTTCTTCCATGTCTTTGTGAACTTATGAACAGGTTGCATCTCAAATAAACATCATGGTGGGCCCTAGGAAGGTTTCAACGGTCACATCATTGTCCCCACTGTTTTCTTTGGTGGGGCCCACTTGAGCTCTGGATCTCTCTCGTTATTTAGATCCTGCCATAAAATGATCTCTCTGAATGGATGGACAGTGGGGATACAACACACACATCACAGTGGGGCCCACAGAAGTTGGTGACGTCACCTCATTAGCAAGATAGCTGCTCAACCTGTCAGTAGCTAATCCGCGCCATGGGGTGGGATTAGGTGTTACCCACGGCACAACTTAATGGGTGATACCCTAACCGTGTGGGGCCCATCTCAATGTATTTTTTATATATCCACGCTGAGCATATGATTTCACATCTCATTTAGGATGTGATCCCAAACCCTAGGAAGATTCAAATCTCAGGTGGGCCATACCAGTTGAAATGGTGATGAATGAGCATTAAGCACTTTTTTGGCCCAAATAAGTTTTGGATCGCTCTTATCCTTATATTTTCACTTCATCCAGATCTTCTTGAAATTATCAACATGTTGGATTGCAACTGAACATTACAAAAACCTTACCATTGGATCCTATGAATTCTTGATGGAAGGGAACTCAATCACCATTATTTCCCACGGTTTGTTCCACCTGAGATTTGGATCTGCATAAGTTTTGGTATGACCCACCTTAACTTGGATGATGGGCCACACTTGATATGCAGTTTAGATGTCGAGGGCCATGACTATGGGGTCACCCTTAATTAGATGGCCATCCGTTTTGCAACTCATTTACATAACAATGGGCCACATGGCCATCCGTTTTGCAACTCATTTACATAACAATGGGCCACATGCTCAGTCATCAACAAACCTATTGTGCAAACTAAGGCCATCATGGGCCACCTTGATGTATGGATTATATCCACACCGCACATCCATCTCCATGGCTGATTATAGCCATTCTGGAAATCCTACTCCTAATTGTAGATACCATTACTATGGGGCTCACTATGATCGTGCGTTTTAAATCAATGTTTTAAGTTGCTCGAGTGCGAAATGCGAAAATGGATTCGTATGGAGTTCGAAATTTCGTGGGGACGTTTCTGGTAGACAAAATACAATCCATGTCAGTTATGAGCGGAATCAGTCGCAGATATAGGCGCTTCTGAAGTGTTTAGGAGGCTTTCAAAAGATTGGTACGAAACTCCGAAACTGTGAGTAAGTGCGGATTCCGACGCAGGTGAAGTCTGAAATTTTCCTTACCCGCACGTTCAGGATAAGAAATTCTACACATCAGTTTCAAGCCGGACCGTACTCTGATAAAGTCATTTCTAGGCCCTCGGGCCACTTTTAGAAGCGAGAGGCCCTGATTGCCGGATTCGGCCATACTTGCCCATACAGATTCAGATGGAGTCTGAAATTTCGCGAGGACGTCTTTCGTGGATAACATACAGTCCATGTCAGTTTTGAGCATAGTCAGTCGAAGATAAAGTCTCTTTTAAAGTGTTTAGGTTGCTTTCGAAAGATTGGTACGAAACTCTGAAATCGCAAGTAAGAGTGTATTTCGACTCAGGTGGAGTCCAAAATTTTTCTCGGCAGCACGTCTAGGACAGGAGAGTCTCCACGTTGATTTCGAGATGAACAGACTCCGATAAAGTCGTTCCGAGGCCCTCGGGCCACTTTTGGAACCAAGAGGCCCTGATTGTCGGATCAAGAAATTGTTATGTTTATGGATCTCGATGGAGTCCGAAATTTCACTGGGACGTCTGTCGCAGAAAACGTACGGCCCACGTTAGCTTTGAGAGTAATCAGTCGAAGATAGAGCCTCTTCTGAAGTGTTTAGGTATCTCTCGGAAGATTCGTACAAAACTCCGAAACCGCGAGTAAGCTTGGATTTCGAACCAAGTGGATTCCAAAATTTCTCTTGACAGCACGTCTAGGACGGGAGAGTCTTCACATCGATTTTGAGATGGACCAAACTCCGATAAAGACGTTCTGAGGCCCTCGTGCCACTTTCATTATCGAGAGGCCTTGATTGCCAGATTAGGCAATAGTTGTACTAATGGATCTTAATGGAGTCCAAAATTTTGTGTTGACGTCTGTCGGGGTGTAGACACCCCACCTTCGGCTACACTGTTGGTAGGGATAGCTGGATGAATGGAGGACCTTACCCCCAAATCCCAAGTCCAAACTCAGCCAAACTCACCCTTGTAAGCCCCATTCCATAGCCCAGTTCAAGCCTGAACCCAGTCAACCCAGTCCTAAACATCAGCCTGAAAAACCCCTCATAAGAAAAGCCAGTCAAAAAAACCTAAAAAAGTCAAACTCACTGAGTCAACCTGCTGAGTCAACCCGCTGAGTCAACCCACTGAGTCAACCCGTCGAGTCAAAACACCGAGTCAACCCGTCGAGTCAAATCACCGAGTCGACCCGCTGAGTCAACTCACTGAGTCGACCCAGCGAGTCAAACAGCAGCCCCGAGGGTGCGACCGTACCTCGCTGGAAATCGAGGAACGGCCGTACGGGCGGCCCATAGCAGGCCGCCCAAAAATAATTACGAGCTCTGCCACTGCTCGCTGCTATAAATACCCCCCTCCCCTTCTCATTTCAGCATCCCTTCAAGTCCATCCAGTCCGGGTGCGGTCCGAGTCCTCATCCACCCTTTAGCCCGTTTTTCCACCAAGGAGAGCCCGAGTGAGGAGAGCCTAGCCCTGGTCCAGCCTAGCCTGACCACTGGTCCAAGCCTCCCAAGCCACCCAAGTCCTGATCCAGCCACTCAAAGCCAATCCTTACGACACTCCGTCCACCCAGCTATTATTTTTCCAGCATCATTTCATTTGCATCTAGCATAAGTGCAACATTTACTTTTCTTCCAACCCCCTTGCTTCACTGCAAGCACCTTGATTATTCAAGCACACTGCATATGTCTTAAATTAAGCACCTGTCAGTTCGAGCGTATGCTCTGGGCTTGCCCATTGTTGGAACCTGCCCATCAGAAACTCTTACTGTTCAGACCTGCATTCATGCTTCACCATAAAACACCTTGATCATTCAAGCACACTGCATACGTCTTACATTAAGCACCTGTCAGTTCGAGCGTACGCTCTGGGCTTACCCGTTGTTGGAACCTGCCCATCAGAAACTCTTACTGTTCAGACCCGCATTCATGCATCATGTCATCCATGAGAATATACGAGGATTAAACTAGACTTTCAAGTATTTGATCGATTCCGTGAAGTAGAGACCGTACTTCGGTACGGGCAGTGTGTGGGGTGCTTAACCTCTTCCCACCCTGTAACCGTGATCCCTTACCTTGAATCTCTGACCGCAGATCAACGGGAGTCATTTTAGAGGAAGGAATCTTCGGATTCCCTTCTCTAACGTTTCTACGGGGTCTAGCTGACTGTAGATTCGAAGTAACTGGCTAGTGGCGACTCTGGTCTTATATAAACTCACTTAAACACATCTAGCTTAACACGACCACCAAACAAAGCCCTCGAGAACGAGGCAAGCCAGTGGTACAAACGGCGATTTCGCACTCACGCATCCTCCTCTCCTTCTTTTCCCGAAAGGGGAAGGGACGAGAACGTCGTGTGGGAGCGTGGAAACGGCGAGGGTCCACAGAATGGCGACTCTGCTGGGGATGAGCTAGTCCCACTAGTCGTGATCCGACTTGAAAAACAGAATCCTTCCCGTACTTGAAAGTCACTAATCCTCATACAATCTCATCTGCATAGCATTCTACCCAAAACAAACAAAAAAAATAGAAGATCCCAAAACCAGAAAAAAAATAGAAAATCCCAAAACCCAAAAAGTGTAGAGTATAGTCCTCACCATTGCGCCTCCTCGGGCTCAACGTACGCGGAGACAACTTCCCTTCCGTAGCATAATCCGCACTCGGGCTCAACAAGCCATGTCCGACCACGAAGAAGAAACTCATCTCCTCCCCGCTCTTGAGATGACCGAAGCGCAACCTCCAGCGCAACAGCCCATTGATAATACGCCAATCATACAAGAATTGGCACAAGGAGTGAGAGCAATGCAAGAAATGCTCTTGCAATTCATGCAGGTACAAGCCACCGCAGCAGCCAACAATCAAGTTGGCCCAGTTCAGCAGTCTCAGCAACCATGCCGGGTCCTTCCGGCCTCCAGTTCAAATCAAGCACAACCATCGGAGTCTGCCCAAGACTACCGACAGCAGCCATCTCAGCCCTTCGCTATAGGGCATCCTTCTTAATATCTTCCTGCGACGACAAGGCCATCTCAGAGCACTTCCGTTGCAGGAACATCCAGTCAGCTTCCAGTCAATCTTGCAAACAACAATCTCAGTAGATCTCAGCATGTCCCCGCCGATGGGACACCTTTTCAATTTCAGCACATCCCCGCCGATGGGATTTCAATTCAATTTCCAGCAATAGGGACAGCACTGGCGAATGCCCACAACGGGGGTTAGTGTCAAGTCCACATCAATCAGCGGACAGTGGCGAATACCCAACAAGGGGGTCACTTCCCAGCATCTCAGCCTCCTGCAAACAGGAGCACTTTTCAATTCCAGCACATCCCCGCCGATGGGATTCCAGTTAATTTCCAGCAATCTTCAATTCAGCAAAATCCAGTTAATTTCCAGCAATCTTCAGTTCAGCAATTTCCAGTTAATTTCCAGCAAGTTCCAGTTCAACCTTCAGCACAATCTACAGTTCAGTCACAATCCTTTCAAGCACCAGTTCATCAGAATCCACTTCAGTCATCAAATCAATTTCAGTAACCCGCGGTTGCTTTTCAGCAAGCCCATAGGGTCGAAGACATCGACCACTATGCCGAAGAAGAACGTGCCTTACTCCAGGAGGCACCAGTCGCTCGAACAGATCACTCAGGACTGGACGAGTTGCGGGAGCAGTTCCAGATCTTGCAAAATTAGCTTCAGCGACAGCAAGGAATCGATCTACCTTCGACCAAGTTTAGAGACTTGTGTCCTTTCCCAGATGCTCAAGTACCTCAAAACTTTGAGGTTCCAAAATTCAAAAGATACGACGACAGCGGTTGTCCCACAGCACATCTCAAGGCCTTCTGTGGAGAACTGAGTGCAATCTCAGGAAATGAAGGGGCCCTCATACGTTTGTTCCAAAAGTCTCTGAAGGGCGATGCCCTAGATTGGTACACTTCATTGGACTGCCACCGCATCAGGACATGGGAACAACTTTCCCAGGCTTTCGTCGACAGATTCGCGTACAATCTCAACATGGCACCCAGAAGAGCCGACCTTGCGGCTCTCAGGCAAAGGAGTGATGAAACACTATCCGCCTACGTAGGACGTTGGCGAGCTATGGCAGCCAGAATGCGGACACCCATCGACGACGAAGAACAAATCTCCATGATTGTTCATTCAACATATCCAGGCATATCCGGATATCTCATCTCGCATCCATATGCGAATTTCTCACAATTGATCCGTGCTGGAGAGCAAGTCGAAGCAGGAATCCGTGCCGGGACAATCTCCCCATGGCCTCATCAAGTCACTCCAATCAAAAGGAACAAAGTGGAAGGAAGACCTATCTGGCACGGGAATGGAAACCGCAGTGGTTCTCCTCCCCGCCCAACAGAGGTAAACAACATCAACACCACTGCTCAAGGAAATTAACATGCTCCCCCACAGGGACGTCAACAGTATCAACAGAATCAAGTTCAGCATCAGCCTCAGCGGTATCAGCCACAACCGAATCCTCAGCCACAACCACCTCGACAACAGCAGCAGTTCAGAGGAAACAGTCAATACTCATATCAAAATAGGCAAAACTACAGGGAGTTCAGGAAATTTACTCCCCTCTCTCAACCACTCAGTCAAGTCATGGCTACGCTGGTGCAGAAGCAATTACTTACTCTAATGACACCTCGGCCTCCGCCTCATCCTCTGCCACTGAACTACCGAGAAAATGAGTATTGCGCCTACCATCAAGGACGTGGCCACACCACTGATCGATGCTATACTTTGAAGAATGCAATACAAGACCTAATTGATGACCGCAAGATCGTCATCTCGGTCCCTGGAACTTCTCCAGCAGCTTCCACCAACATCCTTCAGAATCCTCTGCCTCAACATCCGACGGACCCCAGTTCGTCTCGTGGCCCTGCAGTCAATAGTATAGAAGAAGGGGACCATCTCGATCGCTTCTTCTCCCCTATCCAGTCCATTCATGCTTACACTTACGGGCCGACAAGTCCTCCTCCGATCATGCAAGGGGCAAGTCCCTTTCCTCCTCCAGTCCTCGAGCCAGTAGTACTCGAAGGAGCACTTCCATACGATGTGCCAGTTGTGCAAGGGGCATCTTACGGCCCCTCATGTTGGGAACCAGTCGTCCTAGAAGGAGCACAGTCATACATCGAGCCCACATACGAACCTGTCGTCTTGCAAGGGGCAATTTCAACACAAGAACACTCCAATCCACAATGGAAGGATTATACTCATCAGCAGCAAGAACCCATTATATTAGAAGGAGCTCCTCTAGTTGAGCCAGTCATATTGCAAGGGGCAAATCCCGGAGGAGTGTCAATCACACTACGGCAGCTGGGACGAACAGAGAAACCTCCTGCCATATCAAGAGGACCAGTATTCATTCCATGGGAGCCTCCTGCTCCAGGAACAGTAGAGCCAGGACCACGACCTTATATGATCTATGAAGACAAGCCTCGATATTACTCCTTCAGCACAGGCAACAATGTAGTTCTCAAGGCAAAAGCTCCATACGAGGAAGATCTGGTACCCACACCAGCACCGTTGCAAGAACCGGTGGTCCTAGAAGGCAAAAGGGAGGAAAACTAGAAAGAGGTTCCATGGCACTATCCAGAATGTGCGGAAGTGGGGAACATGAATCCCAATGGGCGTTGCATCCGAAGAGATAATCAGAACAGAGGAGATCCCAAAGGCGCTCTCTCAGGCCTCGGCAACAAAAATGAAGCCGCATACGATGTGACAACTCAGCTCAAGTCAATCCCTGCTCAAATCTCAGTATGGGAACTACTCTGCACATCTCGCATACACCGAGAAATGTTTGCCAAAACCTTGAACGATGCTCACGTCTCCTCCGATACGGCACCAGAGATGATAGCATTAATGATTGGACAACT
Organism: Liriodendron chinense; assembly: GCA_003013855.2. Lineage (NCBI taxonomy): Eukaryota > Viridiplantae > Streptophyta > Magnoliopsida > Magnoliales > Magnoliaceae > Liriodendron > Liriodendron chinense. The sequence goes on from PVNU02000506.1 coordinate 208,243, forward strand.
CCTGGCTCCACGTGCCATCACCTTCACTGATAATGAGTTACCACCAGAAGGGCGCGATCATGGGCGATCCCTCAACATAGCCTTACGATATAAGGACCTCTGCGTCCCATTGGTCCTTGTCGATAATGGCTCAAGCTTAAACGTCTGCCCGCTCAAGACCGCGGAACGTCTAGGAATCAGTCCTTCTTCATTCCGACCCAGCACCATATGCGTCAGAGCATTCGACAACACCCGTCGATCAGTAGAAGGGAAGTCGACATAGAGGTACAGATAGGTCCGGAAGTCTCTACCATCACATTCTAAATCCTGGATATATCAGCCTCTTTCAACATGTTGCTCGGACGACCGTGGCTGCACAAGGTTGGAGCTGTGCCATCAACCCTGCATCAACGAGTGAAGTATATCTGTGGAAATCAAGTGATCTCTATCCATGCAGAGAAGGAGCTCATCATTCCTTCCAATGCTGCTGCCACTGAACCAGACATCTCGGTCATCGATATCCAGCACTCTGAAGAAGACATCCCGTTTCACAGTTTCGAATTCGAGACTGTGAACTCTATCGCTAATCCAGAACCGATAAGGGTGGACCGTGTCTTTTCACCGGCAGAGCGTCTGAGCCTCAAATACCGAATGAAGAATCACTTCAAGTCCAGAAAAGTACTGCTGGTATATAACCAACGTAAATGGGGACTCGGATACAGGGCAACCTTCATGGACAAAAGGAGGAAGAAATTTCGGTGCTCACCCATCCAGTTCGTCAAGCCAGGAGAACCTTGCAAAGATCCAGGAGGGAATCAACCGACTGCACTACACAAAGGCCTCCCGATGAGCCTAGTTTGGGCCACGTGGCCCCCCATTCGATGGGGTCAGATTCTCGAACCATCTAAGCCTCCAGAAGAAGAAGGAAATGATGAAGACGAAGAAGGAAGTCAAATACAGCAGCTTCAGGACCAGGTTACTCTGACACCTGCTCCCAACCAGGGGCACAACCTGCCCACTTCAGCATTAATCAACCAGGGGCACAACCTGCCCACTTCAATTCTAGCCAGTCAGGGGCACAACTTGCCCATCTCAACATCAATCAGCAAGGGGCACGACTCGCCCATCTCTGTAGAATCAACATCAACAATCACCAGCCAGGGGCAGAAGCAGCCCATCCATTGGACCAAGAAAGGGAAATGGCCAGCCCTAGATTGGTCTGATGTCCAGATTCCAAACTTATGTCTAGCCGTGAAACCAGACGAACTGCAATGCGAGGTAAGTGACCCGGGAGGGACTGAGTACGACTCAGATCCTGAACCCGACCAGCGAGAAATCATGGTCATTGGGCCAGACCATGATTCTTCGCCCAAAGCATCAACCCCCACCTCTTCAGGGGAGGAAGTGTGGGGTCCTGAATGGTCATCTGTTCCCCTAACTTTTGAATCAGCCAAAGAGCCATCTGAGGGCTCTGGCTTAAAAAAAAAACGCCTGTCTAGGCAGCGATTGGAACTTTGGGACAAGCTGGGATCAATCGTGGTCTGTAATGCCCGCTTGTTCAAAGTCCCGTGATTTTCAAAAACCCAAAAAAATAAAAAAATTTCAAAAACCAAAAACATTTAGCATTTCAATTTCAGAAAATTCTCAAAAACCAAAAAATATTTCTTTTCCTACATTCAGTAGTGTGCCAAGTTCGTCTAAAGAGTCGCATGAGTTTGAAGTCGAATCATATGATTTCGACATCGAATTAGACTTTGAGCTCATGGGTCTGGACGAAGCTCGCTAAGTCATTCACAGTGCTATCAGAAAAGGATCGCTCGGGCTTACAACAAGAGAGTCCGAAAAAGAAGTTTCAAGGTAGGCGACATGGTCATGAAGAAGATTCTACCGTCGCACCTTCCGGATCCCAGAGGAAAGTTCAAACCCTCGTGGGACGGGCCACTGATCGTCAGAGAAGTACTTCCCGGAGGCGCCCTTAGACTCACCAGCATGAGAGGGGTGGATCTTCCTGAGCCAACCAACGCCGACAACTTGAAGATCTTTCACTGGTAAGTCATTCTGACTTTATCAAGAGTTACTTTAATAGAGCTGAAGTCAAGAGGTCAAAGCTGAGACCTCTGAGAAATCATTCCGTCCACCAACAAGTGTTTCAAATAAGGGGATTCAAAAAGAGAAAAATACAAAAAAAAGGGATTCAAAAGGAAAAGACAAAAAAAAAGAGAAGAAAAGAGAAAGAAAAAGGGAAGCCAAAGAAAGGCACTCAAGAAAAAAAAAATCAATCCAAGAAGAAACACAGTAATCCATCCATTCATCTCAGAGGGGTCTTTAGCAAAGACCGACAGCTCTATTATCGTAACTCAGGATAAGGGCTGAAAGACTGCCATCGGCCGGCAACGACGGATTCCCGACCTCTAGCCGCCGCAGTTATCCAAGGATTCAGGAAAAGAAAAAGAAAAAAAAAGAGAAAAAAGAAAATGTGTGCTTAAACAAAGAGGGCGGAGTGAAAATCCGAAAGGGCGCTCCGAGTAAAAACAGTGGGCATATAGCGAACTTGGTGAAAACCCGAAAGGGCGCCAAGGGTAAAAACAGCATAGCTGTCAAGGGGCAGGCAAGATCAAACACCCGAGACGTGGTGAAAACCTGAAAGGGCGCCACGGGTAAAAATGACGGGAAAAGGCCGGCTGCAGTGAAAGCTCGAAAGAGCGCTGCAGGCAAAAATGGCTCAAAAAAAAAGAAGAAAAAAAAAATTAAAAGTGCAGGTACCAAGAAATCAGATCGGTTCGAGCAGTGAAAGTTCAAGAACAAGAAGAAGTACAGTCAGGAACAAAGAGCTCTACAAACTCTGACAATCTCAAGAGGCAATAGTTTCCGTTGCTTACACCTCTAGGGAACCAAAGGATCATGCAAGTTAATCTCGAGACATCGGTCAAAGCATTGGCCGAGCCCCAGTTCTGATTCCTATATCCCGACACAAAATCCAGACACACTCACAAGACAACTCATGGCACAGTAGATTTTCAAACAGTTTTCTTTTTTCAATTAAATGCGTCATATTTCTTTTACACAAATCATATCATCTTTTTCAAAAAAATACAAAAAAAATGCATCATCATTAATCATATATGCAAAAAAGGGAATGTGCAGGTGGCCAACATAATCAATCTCTACCCTCCTCCTCGGCCACATCAGGTAAGTCCTCTGACTCATAAAAAGATAGTCTCGCTCTCAACCTGCTCACCTCCATACGCAGGTAATGTACCTCATCGCGCTCAAGGGCAAGGATCGCTGTCTCCTCGTCAAACAACCTCTGATCGGCAGTCAATCTCCTCGACATCATCTCACAATGATACCGAAGTGCAGAGATCTCAGACAGCAGATGGCCATGAGTGGCCAAAAGGAAGCAAGGATCGATAAAAGGGCGCTCCTCAAAAGGTTCATATGAACCAGATGAAGAGCCAGCATCTCCAAGGATATCCTGCTCATCCTCATCAGCATTCTGGTGCCAGCAAGGGATACGTCGATACAAAGACTGCTCAGCAACCCAGTACTGATATGGGGCGGTCGCCATCGGAAAAGTCCGTAGCTCAAAACCCAGCAAATCAGCAGTCAAGTAACTCGCCCAGGAACAATCAATCCGGGTCCTAAAGTCAGAGGATGTGGATGGAAGTGCTCGACGCCCGATACCCGTGAAAGCGAAAAGAGGAACATCCTGCTAGTACCCAAACTGCCGCAGGAACCGAATGGGATGATAAGAAAAGTAAGATCGAAAGCCTACCAACATCAGAGGAAGGCGGTGTGCATCGCAAAGCACTGGAGGAAGTGAAAGCCAAGATGACTCCCAACGAACGTTCCAGTCACGAAGTTCAGCGAACATCCTGCGATACAAAGGCTCGCTCATCCTAGCTGTATGAGGAAGAAACTCCATGATGTGTCGCATAAGGTCAGGGCAACGAGTGTCAGGAAAAGTTACAAGAACGGTCAACGAAAGACGCTCCCATAGCCAGACCTGATCACAAGAAAGGAAAAGAAATTCAGCTAGAGCAAAGCAATTCCTAACAAAGCAAGAAGAAAAAGGTGAAGAAAAGATACCTGAAGAAAGGCACAACAGCCGCAAAGGACACGAGTGCGGCCCAGGGTGCAGTCAGTCAGCCCATTAAACAACTCGGCCAAGATAAGAGAAATGATCCCCTGCCGTCGGATAGCTCGGCTCATCACCTCAAAAAGCAGAGGAGTCTGGGACCTGCGCCATCCCGAGAACAGCACCTCAGCTATCAAGTAGAACATCAGTGCGTTCCGAGCAAAGGTAGAATCGGCCACACTCCGAAGACCTGAAAAAAGGTCATATAGCAAGTCCAAGGAGAACACTATAGCATCCTGGCCGGCAGCTGCAGGCCGAACAAGATAGGGGATCCCGAACCAGTTCTGCGGTGTAGCAATCTTCGGCGACGTCTTCGGCAAGAAATACTGAGTATAATCCCAGGGTAGGCCTGTCAAGCGTGCAAGCTCCTCCCAAGAAGGCCCCATCTCCATATCGTTGAACGCAAACAAGTTCAACGAAGGGACCTAGTCAATCAAGGCAGCTCCAAGCATCCTCCAATCAATATCAACTCTAGCCATATGGACCAGATTGCCAAAGCCATAGGACTCTAACTCCCGAATCTCATAAGCTGACAAGCTGTCAAGCCAAGTCAAGCGATCTGAGACATTCAAGCCATCATCCACACCATGAGAAGCCTTCTTAGCCTCACAAATCATCAAAAGAAGTGCCCCAAAGTAAAGCCAAGGTCTTAAGTGGCCCACAGGGCCGAATCTATCAATCTGAACCATTCAAGGGCTAAATCATCAGGATCCAACCATTGGAAAGCTTACACAAGTCATAGAGCAGCAAGATCAAAGGTTCAATCATCAAAAGAAGGGCCAGAATCCAAGATCTAATCATCAAGTGGGTCCACAAGGCCTAATCAAGCAATCTGAACTGTTCAAGTCATCAGCCATGCAGTTAAAAAGCCTCATCTTCTACAAATCATTAAGGAACAAGTCAAAGGTCAAAGCATCCAGACATCATCAAGGAATTTGAGACAAGTCAAGAATCGTATATTCATTCAAAGAGTTTGATACAATAGAAGACAAAAGCAAAAGTACAAGGCCATACAAAGCGGAATACCCAAGCAGGCTACAAGTCACCAACATAGTCGTCATCGTCCCTCCTCTCGTCCCGCTCCTGACGATAAAGATCCATCAAAGGAGCTTGTCATTGATCCTCCAGCATATCTGCGACGGCCCCCTAGAACATAAAGCGAAGGAAGCAGAGGCCCTTGGCCGAACAGGAAATACCATTCATCATAGTCACGATCCGGGATCGTGAAACGAAATCTGGGCTGGCCCACGAGAGCCTCAACTCTCTCATCAACTGCCATCCGAGCAGCTGGGGGAGGTGCAGAACAAGGGACCCGAGCCACCCCAGTAACTTGCCGAAGCAGCCTCTCCCCCAGATACCACTAAAAAGATTCAGCGTCGGAAAGCATGATACGGAGACATGAAGCATCGTATGCCTCCACACGTTGGGGGGTATAATAGAGAGGGAAACTGGCATACAGCATCCGAGCGAGCTGCAGCAAATGAGGTCACCACGATCAGTTACAGTACAGCACGAGGGTAAAGAAAAGCAAGATACTTACGTCCTCAACGGTCAACCCGTCTATGTCAGCGTGCCAATTGTCCCCAGAAACTCGGGCGTTCCGCTGACGGTTTTGCTGGTGCCAGTACATGTGGCGATACAGAGAGGGTTCAACATCGTCTCGCATCCTCGGCGCGAGATGGGGAAAATGGTCATAAAAGCAGGTCTGGGCAAAAGACACATCTATTAATCAGAGAAAGAAAGAAGGCGAAAGCCCTTCAAGAAAGGTGAAAGAAGAGATACCTCAACGACAGGCCAGAAGCCTGTGAAGGACCGGCTATGCCGACAGGTCTTGTCCAGACCTTGAAAGATATGGGTCAAGATAGCCCCATTCCAGTTATAAGGATGATGAAGATCCTCGACTAAACGAAGAAATTTAGGATCAACCCTCTCATTCGCATGGCAGAAAAGGAAGGACCCGAAGGCATAAGTGATCATGGCCCGTGCTTTATGGAGGGCCTCTCGCTCGGTGGTGGGGATGACGGAGGCAAAAGTGTTGTAGAACCATCGCATCTTTACTTGATGGCCTTGGAATTCACCCTCGGGTGGGACATCACCAACGAGCCGTAGCCAATCAGTGGAAGTGAGGGGAGCCAGAGAGCTGACTTGAGGAACAATTGTTCCATGAAACGGAAAGCCTACTTGCATATAAATGTCCAGGGGAGTTATCCCCCATTCATCACAAGGGAGTTGGAAGGTGTGGGTCTCATCCCGCCACCTCTCGCAAAGGGCCGCGAGCATCATGCGGTTAGCATCATTGTTACGAAAACGTAAGGTGAGGAGACCAGCAAAAGGAGTACCATCCAGTACTCGTTCAAGCAAGGGCTGTGGATCCTTCACCCAGTTGTCCCAGCGATCCCTGGTACCTCGACCCTTGATAGCAGGAAGAGGTTGATGCTCCATAGTTAAGGAACACATGTGGTCCCCTGGGCGGACGATGAAGGCAGGATCATCTTCATCAATCACTCGGTGACCTCTGGTACCATCCGCCATTGAATCCTACAAGCCTGGCAAGGTAAGTCCCTATCCCTTACCCGTTAAAATCCAAATTATCATCCAAGAAACCCATGGGATTGGACTCACATTCAAATGCAAAATCTAAGGTCCAACTCCATGTGTCACTTAGGATATATGTTGGGCCCATTAGAAAAAGTAAGGCCCACCTTAAAGAAGGTGGCATGGCATGCCTTAGGCAAGAAAAGTCTATCATCCAAGGACACATTTTGGACAACAAATGCACTCAAGTGCCATGAGATCAACAAAGGATCTTAATTCACATGAAGCCCCTCTTCAAAGTCCATATGTGGCCAAAAGATTGATCCACTTTTATGCCAAGGCCATGATTCTCACTTAAGATGTTTCCATCTTTTTACACATGTACATGGACAAGTGGAGAATAGGAGGGAAATGGGCTCCCAAGAGCAACCCAAATGCCTCATCTCAATGGATGGAAGGGAGCACATAGCCCACTTGAAAAGCATGAGGACCCATTCATGGGTTAACCATGGGCAACCTTATGTGCCTCATCTTGAGGAAGGTATTGACCATGAGTACAACATGGCGGTCTACCCACAAACATATGGATCAAAGAGGCCAATGGTAAAAAATTTTGATGCACATAGCCCACATGAGGAACCAAGTTGAAAATGCCCATGAAAGGGTAAGTTTGGGCAACTTATGTGCATCAATTTCATTACTAAAAAGGAAGACCAATTGAGCACAAGACGGCATGGCTTGATGAGTCACCTAACCATCATGAAAATGGTACACATAGCCCACTTGAAGATCAAAATCCAAAATGTCCCTAAGCACGGGACAAAAATGGGCAACTTATGGGTATCATTCCTTCTCACAAATTGAAAAAGAAATTACTCATATTTGAGAATGATGGTGGATGACCCACCAAGCCCCCAAAGAAAAGATCAAGGAGCCATAGTTGTATGGATAGCTCACTTGAGGATCATCCATTTGAGGTTGATAACATTAAGGGGAAGCTCTTGAGAACCACATCCCTACCACAAGGAAAAACCATTTGAACTTAGTGAGATTGTTGGAACAACTCACTCATGGGACTTGTAGATGATCAAGTAACTCAAGCCCTCCATCCATCAAATGAAAAAGCATGAAAAGAAAAAATCCTACATGAACAAAGTGTAGTGGGGCACACATGGTTCAAAGAAGTGCCCAAGTTTCAATGAAGGCCCAAAAGCCCATCCACATGAAAAACTCCAAGGAGCCCACTACACCTTGTACAAGGATGTACATCATAATCAAGAGATAGTGGAAGACTTGAGCCACTTGTCCATAAAGGCCCAACTAAGAAATCTAGCCCACTTGAGATCCAAGTAAAGAATGGGCTAGTCACCTTGGTCCATACATATGTGAAGAAAGATGGGGACACCCAAAGTGAGCCCCATGAGCCCAAAACTTGAGATGGGCCCTACCATGCCCATGGGCCCAAATCTTGGAAGGAAGATGGAAAAGAAAAAGAAAGTTCCAAAAGAAATGACAAGAACAAGAGAACATGAGGGAGCCCAAAATGAAGCATTGGGCCCACCAAATACATCAAGGGCCATGACTTCACTTTGAGCCCATTTGATACATATGAAAAGAGGCCCAACTCCCATAAAAAAGATAGAGTATTTTGCCATGCACACTTGATGACATGGCAAAATCACCCTTTACATAAAGGGAGTGTGAAAAGAAGAAAGGGAAGAATGAAATGGAAAGCTTGCAATGTCTTTCTCCATGCACCACCTTTGAAGAAGACTTGAGATCTAGAAAATGGCCAAAAATACTTGGGCCCACCTTCACTCCTTTTGAAATAGCTACATGAAGAAAAGAAAGGAACCATGAGAAACAATGAAGAAGGAAAAGAACAAGAAAGAGAAAAGAAGTGGTCCATACCTTTACCACTCACCAAAAGGGACCACCTTGCTGTCCCAAGACTTCTCTAGGGCCCACCACTTGAAAAGAGCAAAGGACCACCAAAGAAGAAAAAGAAAACTTGAAAAAAGAAAGAGTATGAGAGAGAGAAGAGAGAGATTGCACGATGGAGGGGGCAACAGTGCCCCATGTTATATAGAAAAGGGGAGGGCACCCTTTTACCCAGCCCACCGAAGAGACCAAGGGTTAGAGACCGTCCGGGCGGCCCATAGGAGGCCGTCCTAGCCCCTACCTAGGTGAAACGACTTCTCACCCCCTCTCCTTGGGAAGAACTCCTCCTTGGGAAGGGTGGTTGCAAGTGAATCTTGTACCTTCATGTAAGAATGAAGTGATGGAAGAGAATGGTGAGAAAAAAGAAGAGATCTCACCAAAATCTCCTCTTGTGAGAAATTGGGGAGAAATTGGCTTGATGATGTAGAAAAGTTCCATGGAATTTTCAAGGAAAAGAAAGAAAAAGATTGACTTGGTCAAACAGTGATCTCAACCATCCAGGGGTATGACCTGATGATCCGAACCATTCCAAGGAGAATTCCCGTAGTCTCCAACCTGGATTGCTGCTCTCTTGTACATAGTTTTGGGTCCGAAGACCTTAAACTACGTCAGGATCAAGATCCCGAGAGACTTTTAATAAAAACCGACATCAGTCTGGATCGAATAAGATCCGCTGACATCGGACATTTTACAAAAAGAAGAATAAAAAAACAGGTTTTCCCTGTCTTGTACATAGTTTTGGGTCTGAAGACCTTAAACTACGTCGGGATCAAGATCCCGAGAGACTTTTAATAAAAATCGGCATCAGTCTGGATCGAATAAGATCCGCTGACACCGGACATTTTACAAAAAGAAGAAGAAAAAAATAGGTTTTCCCTGTCTTGTACATAGTTTTGGGTCCGAAGACCTTAAACTACGTCGGGATCAAGATCCCGAGAGACTTTTAATAAAAAACGGCATCAGTCTAGGATCGAATCAAGATCCGCTAACACCGGACATTTTACAAAAAAGAAGAACAAAAAAAAAACAGGTTTTCCCTGTCTTGTACATAGTTTTGGGTCCGAAGACCTTAAACTACGTCGGGATTAACATCCCGAGAGATTTTTAATAAAAACCAGCATCGATCCTAGCCGTTCAGGCCAAGATTTGATGATCTAGATCATTTCGAAAAAAAAAATGTGTTTGCCCCCTTTTGTGCAGTTTTTGGTCCGAAGACCTTAAACTACGTCGGGAACAAAATCCCGAGAGCTTTTCAATAAAAACCAGTGTTAATCTCGACCGTTCAAAATTGAGATTTAACAGCCTGGAACATTTTTTGAAAAATCACAAAAAAGAATGTATTTTCAGCATGTACATATTTCGGTCCGAAGACCTTAAACTACACTGGGATTAATTTCTCAGGGGACCTTTCTCGCTTTCAACCAAAAACCGGCATCAGCCTTGATCAAGGTTCAATAACCCGGATCATTTCAAAAAAATACCAAAAATATTTTAAAACTTTCCACAAAAACCAGCATCAATCTCGATCATTCGAGCTGAAATCTGGAACTTTTTCCAAAAAACACAAAAAAAAAAATGATTCACCAAAAATTTCAAACTGCACAAATTCATCCCCAGTGGTCTGAAGACCTAAAACTACACTGGGTTTAACTTCTCGGGGGCTTTCTTTCCTAACCTGTTCCAGGCATGGCTGACACTTGATCGTACGGGTGTCTGGAATCTTTTAAACAGGTAAGGGCTGAGGCGGGCAGAACTCCGCAATCCTGTTCGTGTTGAACGCACCGTGATAGACAACCTTGATTTGGAAATCGCTGTTGAATCTGACGGATGTTCCCTGTTCCTAAAACTCATGAAGGGGATTAAGGCTGTTGAGAGGTGGAGCGCACCCTCACGGAATTGTGAGCAACGTAAGGCCCCAAACTAGATTGACTAAGGGAAATGTGAGGATGTGGCTCATTTTGTGGCCGAAGGAGTCCGTCGGACGATACGTGGTCTATGTGCATTGCACATAAGGAACAGGCAACTTTGTGGGTGTGTTGACTGAAAACCCTCAAAATCCCCTCATCCGAAGATGTAAAACTACGGCACTTAACTGTGTGAGACTCGTCTTGCTCGCTGACATAAAATGGATCGGGTGCCTTACCAGCAGTAGAAGCTGGGAGTGGATGAAAATTCCACACTTTTCCTTGCATTTCAGAAAAAATCACAAAATACCAAAACATTGCAAAATCACCTTTGCAAAAATCACAAAAAATATTTCCCTTGCTTTCAATCAAAATATTGTCAAAAATCACAAAAATATTTCCTTTGCTTTCAATAACCGATCTCTACCCTGACCTCTCAGGTAAAGATTAGGACCCAAATATCTGCAAAAATCACAAAAATTGTCATTATCCCCAGCACTACACTTTAGGAGTCTTGAACTCCGCTCACTTCACAGTATGGGATGACGGATCCAATCGCCCGTAAATTGGAATCTTGACCAAAACGGGCAACCAAACACCATCTTAATCACGTGTATGCCCAGAAGAACATCTTGAAGTCGGATGGCATCCTCGTACATTCTCATTAAGCAAAGAAACAGCATCTTGGGATGATGGACCTGATCGACCACGGGTCGGGATCTTGACCAACCCGCTGTCCAAACCTCCGTATAAAAAAGAAAAATCCCCAGGGGAGCACAACCCTGCAAGCACTAAGCTCAAAATTCTCTGCATCTCCAGCAAAAGCAAAATCATCAAACTAAAAGAGAATGAGCCAAGCCATGCATTCATCATGCATCTCCATGCATCAGCATCCATTGCATCAATCATCATGTTTGCCTGCTTTCAAAATAAAGTGGTTAGCCAAAGACCCCAAGGAATCCCTAGTGGAGCCACGTGCAAACCAGATTTCCATTTGAAAAAGACAAAAAATATTTCTATTTGCAAATAAAAACCCCACGGAGTATCACTCCCCAGAGTGGGTATCTTTCTAAAAATCCAAAAAATATTTTTTCAGTAGAGCGTTCTGCCTCCAACACGCCAGGAGATCTTCCATATCTCTGGGTAGGAGCCGACGCAAAAATCAAATAAGATCCGATGTCTCGCGGTTTCCCCGGAGACCATCGGATCCAATGCACTCAAAGTACGGTCGAACTGAACTCAAGTGTTAGTGCGATCGTACCACATGCCAAGATACAAAAAAGATGAAAGCCAAAAGGCTCGGTCAAAGAAACCATTTGAACAGGTGGAAACGATGAATTGTAACCTAAGTATCAAAATCAGCAGATGGGGTGGAAAGAGTTCACCCGCACATACCTAGGCGTGGATGCCTGAAGTACCTTGACAGAGTCCAAGTCGGCGTAGTAGAATCCCGTAAGACTATCGGACGCAGGGCGTCTAACCACTTTGACAGTCAAGCGAAACAAGTACTCCTGGAGTGATCCGGGAAAACATCAAACATCGCAATCAATCTCAGGGTCAGTAACCTCGTAAGACTGGCGACGCAGAGGCTCTGCTGTACCTTTCCGATGTTAGTACCGATCGGGAATGGAAGGGTTGCGATTGGGTACCCAGATTGCAGCAAACTGCAGGGACAATCGCAACGTTTTCTCCAAACTCTCGTGGTATGTGCGAGTTATCAATTTTCAGACAATCAACTGACTCAGATACAAAGGACAACAAAGATTTCAGACCACAATCAAGGAAAGAATGAATTGCAAACTAAGCATCGAAACCAGCAGATCGGGTGGAAAGAGCCCACCCTCACATACCTAGGCGTGGATGCCTGAAGTACTTTGACTGAGTCCAAGTCGGCGTAGTAGAATCCTGTAAGACTATCGGACGCAGGGCGTCTAACTACTTTGACAGTCAAGCGAAACAAGTACTCCTGGAGTTATCTGGGAGAACATCGAACATACAATCAATCACAGGGTCAGTAACCTCGTAAGACTGGCGACGCAGAGGCTCTGCTGTACCTTTTCGATGTTAGTACCGATCGGGAATGGAAGGGTTGCGATTGGGTACCCAGGTTGCAGCAAACTGCAGGGACAATCGCAACGTTTTCTCCAAACTCCCGCGGTATGTGCGAGTGATCGATCTCCAGACGATCAACTGGCACAGATGCAAAGGCAAACAAAGATTTCAGACCATGATCCATGAATGATCGGGTCAGAAGTGGGGTGTCCACTCGCTTTGGCATTCGGTTGCAAGCAACCTCTGCCAAAGAGGGGCATCTGTAGACACCCCACCTTCGGCTACACTGTTGGTAGAGATAGCAGGATGAATGGAGGACCATACCCCCAAATCCCAAGTCCAAACTCAGCCAAACTCACCCTTGTAAGCCCCATTCCATAGCCCAGTTCAAGCCTGAACCCAGTCAACCCAGTCCTAAACATCAGCCTGAAAAACCCCCCATAAGAAAAGCTAGTAAAAAAAACCTAAAAAAGTCAAACTCACTGAGTCAACCCGCTGAGTTAACTCGCTGAGTCAACCCACTGAGTCAACCCGTCGAGTCAAAACACCGAGTCAACCCGTCGAGTCAAATCACCGAGTCGACCCGCTGAGTCAACTCACTGAGTCGACCCAGCGAGTCAAACAGCAGCCCCGAGGGTGCGACCGTACCTCGCTGGAAATCGAGGAACGGCCATACGGGCGGCCCATAGCAGGTCGCCCAAAAATAATTACGAGCTCTGCCACTGCTCGCTGCTATAAATACCCCCCTCCCCTTCTCATTTCAGCATCCCTTCAAGTCCATCCAGTCCGGATGCGGTCCGAGTCCTCATCCACCCTTTAGCCTGTTTTTCCACCAAGGAGAGCTCGAGTGAGGAGAGCCTAGCCCTGGTCCAGCCTAGCCTGACCACTGGTCTAAGCCTCCCAAGCCACCCAAGTCCTGATCCAGCCACTCAAAGCCAATCCTTGCGACACCTCCGTCCACCCAGCTATTATTTTTCCAGCATCATTTCATTTGCATCTAGCATAAGTGCAACATTTACTTTTCTTCCAACCCCCCTGCTTCACTGTAAGCACCTTGATTATTCAAGCACACTGCATATGTCTTAAATTAAGCACCTGTCAGTTCGAGCGTATGCTCTGGGCTTGCCCGTTGTTGGAACTTGCCCATCAGAAACTCTTACTGTTCAGACCTGCATTCATGCTTCACCATAAAACACCTTGATCATTCAAGCACACTGCATACGTCTTACATTAAGCACCTGTCAGTTCGAGCGTACGCTCTGGGCTTGCCCGTTGTTGGAACCTGCCCATCAGAAACTCTTACTGTTCAGACCCGCATTCATGCATCATGTCATCCATGAGAATATACGAGGATTAAACTAGACTTTCAAGTATTCGATCGATTCCGTGAAGTAGAGACCGTACTTCGGTACGGGCAGTGTGTGGGGTGCTTAACCTCTTCCCACCCTGTAACCGTGATCCCTTACCTTGAATCTCTGACCGCAGATCAACAGGAGTCATTTTAGAGGAAGGAATCTTCGGATTCCCTTCTCTAACGTTTCTATGGGGTCTAGCCGACTGTAGATTCGAAGTAACTGGCTAGTGGCGACTCTGGTCTTATATAAACTCACTTAAACACATCCAGCTTAACACGACCACCAAACAAAGCCCTCGAGAACGAGGGAGCGCGGAAACGGCGAGGGTCCACAGGGGGACAACATATAGTCCACATCAATTTTAAGAGGAATTGGTCGCAGATAGAGCCTCTTCTGAATGCCAGTCGCGGATAACATACGGTCCACGCCAATTTTGAGCAAAAACGGTCTAAGATAGAGCCTCTTTTGAAGTGTTTAGTTGTTTTTCAAAAGATTGGTACGAAAATCCAAAACCGCAAGTAAGCGCAGATTCTGACATAAGTTGAGTCTGAAATTTCCTTCGGCGGCATGTCCAGGACGAGAGAGTCTTTACGTTGGTTTTAAGATGGATCAGACTCCGATAAAGACGTTCCGATGCCCCCGGGCCACTTTCGAAGTGCAGAGGCCCTGATTGCCGTATCAGGCAACAGTTGTGCTCACGGTTCTCGATGGAGTTTGAAATTTTGCAGGGATGTCTGTTGGAGACAACATATAGTCCATGTCAATTTTGAGCAGAACCGGTAATACATAAAACCTCTCCTGGAGTGTGTGGGTATCTTTTGAAAGCTTAGTACGAAACTCCGAAACCGCATGTAAGTGTGAATTTCGAGACAAGTGGAGTCCAAAATTTCCCTTTGTGGCACATCTAGCATAGGAGAGTCTTCATGTGATTTTGAGATGAACTGGACTCCGATAAAGACGTTCCGTTGCCCTTGGCCACTTTCTGTACTAAGAGGCCTTGATTGTCGGATAAGGCAATAGTTCTACTTATAGATCTCAATGGTGTCTGAAATTTTGTGTGTACGTCTATCGCGGACAGCATACAGTCCACGTGAATTTTGAGCGGAATCGGTTTCAGATAGAGCCTCTTCTAAAGTGTTTTGGCGTCTATCGAAAGATTGGTAAGAAACTCCAAAACCGTAAGTAAGCACGGATTTCGACGTAGGTAGAGTCCAAAATTTCCCTTGGCGGCACATCCAGGATGGGAGAGTCTCCACATCAGTTTTGAGATGGAATGGACTCTGATAAAGACTTTTCGAAGCCCTCGGGCCACTTTCAGAGCCTAGAGGCCCTGATTGCCATATCAGGCAATATTGTGCTTATGGATCTCGATGGATTCTGAAATTTCACAGGGACGTTTTTTGTGGACAACATACAGTCCACGCCAATTTTGAACGGAATCGGTCGCAGATAAAACCTCTTTTAAAGTGTTTAGGTGTCTTTATGAAGATTGGTCCGAAACTTTAAAACTGCAAGTAAGCGTGGATTCCAACGTAGGTGGAGTATGAAATTTCCCTCGATAGCACGTCCAGTACAGGAGAGTCTACACATCGATTTTGAGATGGACCAGAGTCCGATAAAGATGCTCTGAGGACCTCGGGCTACTTTCCTTAGGGAGAGGCCCTAATTGTCGGATCAAGCAATAGTTGTGCTAATGGATCTCGATGGAGTCCGAAATATTACGGAGATGTCGGTCGCGGATAGCATACAGTCCACGTCAATTTTAAGCGGAATCGGTTACAGATAAAACCTCTTTTGAAGTGTTAAGGTCTCTTTTAAAAGATTGGTACGAAACTTCGAAACCTCATATAAGTGTGGATTTCGACGTAGGTGGAGTACGAAATTTCCCTCGACAGCACGTCTAGGACAGAAGAGTACACATCGATTTTGAGATGGACCGGACTTCGATAAAGATGTTCTGAGGCCCTCAGGCCACTTTCCTTACCGAGAGGTCCTGATTGACAGTTCAGGCAATAGTTGTGCTTATGGATCTCGATGGAGTCCAAAATTTTGCGGGAACGTCTGTCACGGACAATATACAGTTCACATCAATTTTGAATGAAATTGGTTGTATATAGAACCTCTTTTAAAGTGTTTAGATGTCTTTTAGAAGATTGGTATGAAACTTCGAAACTGCAGGTAAGAACGGATTCTGATGCATGTAGAGTCTGGAATTTACCTTGGTGGCACGTCCAGGACAGGAGAGTCTAGATGTTGATTTCGAGATGGACCGGACTCCGATAAAGACGTTTTAAGGCCCTCGAGCCACTTTCTTTACCGAGAGGCCCTGATTGCTGAATCAGGCAATAGTTGTGCTTATACATCTCGATTGAGTCCGAAATTTCACGTGAACATCAGTCGCGGATAACATACAGTCCATGTCAATTTTGAGGGGAATCAGTCGAAGATAGAGCCTCTTTTGAAGTGTTTAGGTGTTTTGTGGAAGATTGGTACGAAACTCCAAAACCGCATGTAAGCGCGGATTCTGACGCAGGTTGAGTCTAAAATTTCCTTCGATGGCACGTCTAGGATGGGAGAGTCTCTTCGTCTGTTTTAAGATGGACCGGACTCCTATAAAGATGTTCTGATGCCCCCGGGCCACTTTCAGAGTGTAGAGGCCCAGATTGCCGTAACAGGCAACAGTTGTGCTTATGGTTCTCGATGGAGTTTGAAATTTTCAAGGGACGTCTGTTCGGGAGAACATATAGTGCACATCAATTTTGAGCGGAATCGGTAACAGATAAAACCTCTCCTGGAGTGTTTAGGTATCTTTCGAAAGATTAGTACGAAACTCCTAAACCGCAAGTACGTGCGGATTCCGAGGCAAGTGGAGTCTAAAATTTTCCTCGGCAACACATCCAGCATAGGAGAGTCTTCACGTGATTTCAAGATGAATCGGACTCCAATAAAGATGTTCCGTTGCCTTCGACCACTTTACTTATCGAGAGGCCTTGATTGCTTGATAAGGCAATAATTCTAATTATGGATCTCAATGGTGTCTGAAATTTCGTGTGTACATCTATTGCGGACAACATACAATCCACGTGAATTTTGAGTGGAATTGGTTGCAGATAGAGCCTCTTCTAAACTATTTAGGTGTCTTTCAGAAGATTGGTAAGAAACTCCAAAATTGCAAGTAAGCACGATTCCGACGCAGGTAGAGTCCGAAATTTTCCTTGGCTGCACGTCCAGGACGAGAGAGTCTCACCGTCGGTTTTGAGATGGAACGGACTCCGATAAAGACTTTCCGAGGCCCTCGGTCCACTTTCAGAGCCTAGAGGCCCTAATTGCCGTATTAGGCAATATTGTGCTTATGGATCTCGATGGATTCCAAGATTTCGCGGGGAAGTCTGTTACGGACAATATACAGTCCACATTAATTTTGAATGGAATCGGTCACAGATAGAACCTCTTTTAAAGTGTTTAGGTGTCTATTTGAAGATTGGTATGAAACTTTGAAACTGCAAGTAAGCATAGATTTCGACGTAGGTGGAGTATAAAATTTCCCTCGGTAGCACATCCGGTACAAGAGAGTCCACATGTCAATTTCGAGATGGACTGGAGTCCGATAAAGACGTTCTGAGGCCCTCGGGCCACTTTCCGTACGGAGAGGCCCTAATTGCCGGATCAAGCAATAGTTGTGCTTATGGATCTCGATGGAGTTCGGAATTTCGTGTGGACGTCTGTCGCTGATAACATATAGTCCACGTTAATTTTGAGCGGAATCGGTGACAGATAGAGCCTCTTCTAAAGTGTTTAGGTGTCTTTCGCAAGATTGGTACAAAACTCCAAAACCGCAAGTAAGCACGGATTCCGATGCAAGTTGAGTCCAAAATTTCCCTTAGCGGTACGTTCAGGATGGGTTAGTCTCCATGTCGGTTTCGAGATGGACCGGACTCCGATAAACATGTTCCGAGGCCCTCGAGCCACTTTCCTAAACGAGAGGCCTTGATTGTCGGATCAGGCAATAGTTGTGCTTATGAATCTCGATGGAGTCCGAAATTTCATGGGATGTCTATTGCGGACAACATATAGTCCACGAAAATTTTGAGCGGAATCGATCTCAAATAGAGCCTCTTCTGAAGTGTTTAGGTGTCTTTTAGAAGTTCTAAAAACAATGCGTCATAATATTTTTACTATAGTTGCTCAATCACCATTGTTTTCTCTCTTACGACTCATTCCAGTTGTTAATCAAGCTCATTTTTTAATCCCTTGTCCTAGTGGTATCTCAAAAACTGGTGGACAGCGTGGATTTACAACAAGCATTCAGGTGGGCCCAACCAACGATCACAGTGCATGATAATAATTTACAATGTGGACTATAGTGACTACGGATGAAAATCGGATGGTATACGGACGTGACATCACCAACTTTCATGGGTCCCACCGAGATGTGTGTGTTCTATCCACACCATTCATCCATTTGGGGAGACAATTTTAGGACATGAGCAAAAAAATAAGACAAATCAAAAGCTCATGTGGACCCCACCAAAGAAAACAGTGTCATTTGTTTTAATGGTCCATAAAATGTAAACTGTTGAGACTTCATAGGGCCAAACCACATGTCGGATTAGCCTAATTTTTTTTTAACCATAATCAAACATTACCTAATAAAAAAATATGGACGGTTTCGATTATATAAGTTATTGAAGGTGGGCCACAATTGAGGATTGAAGTGAATACCCAAATGACAATGGCAAATCTGTAATTAACAGTTCTAGAGATACTAACTTGCAATTCAAGAAACCTGTCACACTGTGACATGCGAGAGTAGCTTTGTTGATATATATTTTCTTAAATGACGAAAACGCACTTCTCAAAATGGATGGGCAATGTGGAATTTTCATCCTCTGATGTGGCCCACCTACTAATTGAAATGCAATGGGCTTTTGAGATTGAAGAGTATCTCAGTGGATAAGTAGGATTAACAGTTCATATGTTGAAAAAACGTTCTGTAGGGCCATATAAATTGCCTTTGTAAGTTTGCAGCTAGAACCGGCCCCATTATGTATTATCCACATCGTCATGTATATGTATTATCCATGCCGTCCATCCATTTTTACATATCATTTTAGGACATGATCCCAAAATTGAATCATACCCAAAGCTCAAGTGTATCACACCACAGGAAATAGTGTTCTTACAATCTATGAGCCGAATCAAGCCGAGCCGGTACTGCCTTGGTTTGAGCTTGGTTTGTTACTTGATTTGGTTTGAACTTCTATTTGAACCAATCCAAGCTGAGCTTTTTCAAACCAATCCTAGCTGAGCTTTTGAGCTGGCTTGGTTTGTGCCCAGCTCTAATTATATGTCACTAGAAAGTTATCAATGAGTCCCTATGACATGGCAACAATGGAGTTGGTTGGCCCTTAGGGATTACTAAAAAAAATAGGTCGTTTTCTTTTTCAATTTTTTTTAATTCAAAATTATTAACTTTTAGGTTCTGCTTTTATTAATTTTCATTTATTTTAGGGTCTGAGGATTCGTAAGAACTTCAAGGCCCTAGTTTAAGTTAACTAAAAGTGGTTCACGAGTTTCAATCAGTTAGGCATTTTACTATTAGTCACTTTACTATTTGGGGATTTTTTTTTATTCAATATTTTGAGTCAGATTATGTTTCGAGGGCATCTTTGCTTGTATAAGACCATTAGGTACGTGGTAAACAACACTTTTTCATTGGAAAGTATCAGATTTTATTGTGGGTTTTTAGATATATTTTTGTTTTTATTTGTGGATTCGAGGATTATCATAGGGAAGAGGACGGCGATCTCACTGCTTTAGTCCACAACACATCCACTACGATAAAATACCAATGTGTCAGGATTTACCGGGGTAAACCCATACCAGATCTTTTCACAGCTTTTTCTCTTGCACTCTCCGGCATATTCTTCCAAGCCACTTGTTCTCATTCTGAATTGCGCGTTGAGCATCAGGAAATCTCTTACTTTTATTGAATAATATAATTACAAGATTGATAGCATCTTGACACAACCCAAGGCGTGCCTTATCCTCAACATTGGGAGCATGTTAGCTAGTAACTCCATTCCTTGGGAAGAAATATCTCAGGGGAAGAGCTGCGAGACTTGGAGAATGCACAGCATTGTGGGGTTGCAACGCCCTGTACCCCTTCGTTGCCGTTTTTATTCTCTACCCAATTGCGACTTGTGTCCGTTAGATTATCAATCGTTTCTGCAACCAAACGCCAATATTATAATTAATAGATAAAATGCTAAAAACGATGCTAAGAACCAATAAAATTTGAAAATAGACACGAAGCATGCAAGCTGAAGAATCTGGCTAGTCCGCTCATTAGGTAGGCTAGAATATAGAAAAGAAATGGCAGTTTGCATTAAATATAAAAGTGTTCTCCGCCAATTAGTGGACCAACCTGCTTTCCTGGGCAAAGGAACCTTTACGTTACGTATATGATCCATTTGATGGATCTCGCACATTTGTCACATGATTACTGTGGTTTTAAAATGAGTGGAATTATCAAATGTCCTTGTCACAGTGATAAACATCATTCTCAATTTCTCAGGATATTATTGGGAATATCTTGCTGAAACAAAAAAGATTTTAAAAAATATTTGTCACATGAATACTGTGTTACAAATGCGTGGAATTATGAAATGTCCTTATCATAGTGATAAATATTATTCTCAGTAATTTCTCAGCCAGTAAATTTCCCGGAATATTTTAGATTTTGAGGTTTTCTAGGTATATCACTGGGAATATCTTTCTGCAAAAAAAAAAGATTTAAAAATATTTATCATAAATTAATTAGTAATTTAATATTTTGAAAAGTATATTTATATAATGAGTAGCTAAAGTTTATATTATTTATTAATTGCTTAAGGGACCGTTTGGATACCATCAAATAAGTTGCTTTTCTTGTTGATGGCAGCAGTTAAGTAACTTATTCGAGATAAGTTAGTTTGGTTAATAAGTAATGATAATTACTTATTTGGTGGAAATGGGCTAAGCATTTCAGCATTTTTATTTTGCTTTTTTACTTACTTTTTCACCACCAACTAAAACAAGAGGTACTCGTCCCTAGCAGTGCTGATTTTTGTGGCACACGTTGACCATCCAACTTGCTGGGCCCATTGCCATATATTTGATCCACACCGTCCATTTGATTTGGACGTGAGTGGGGCTAGCATGTGAGGCAGATCTAAACTTCAGGTGGACCCCACACTAGGAAGCAACAGTGATAATGATGACACCGTTGAAATCTCCCTGGGCCAGCGTGATGTGTTTTACTAATGCCATTCACTTGTTTTTCCAACTAGTTTTGAGTGGCCCACTGGGTAGTGGGGCCACATGCTGTGCATATGAAATCCAGACCGTCCACCCTTGTTGGTCCATCCCAAAAATGAAAGAGAATCCAATCTCAAATAGACCGCACCTCAGGAAAAACAGTGGTCATTGACACCCACCATTGGTCGGCCCTAATGATGAGTGACCCACATCCAAGGAGGGCCCTGCATGATGGACGGCCCACATTAGAAGTGGGCCCCACATTTGGGACAATCCACATTAAAGGTGGCTCCACATGATGGGCAGTGGATATTGATGGTGGGCCCACTTGATGGATGACCAACATCAAAGGTGGGCCCTACACAAAGAACGGTGCAAATGGCCCACACCCAAGGTGGGCCCCACATGATGGACAGCCCACATCAAAGGCGGGGCCCACATAATGAACAATCCACTCCAATGGTTGGCCCCAAATGATGGATGGTGGATGTGCAGGGACCAAACAGACTTAAGGGATGATGTTAGAAACAAACTTGCTTTTCTACATTTTGGTTGATAAGCATGTTCTTTCCCAAACATACTTATTTGCTAATTAAGTAGAAACCATGATAAGTTACTTATCTGATAAGTTGCTTATCTTAACTAACTTACAATCCAAACAGGCCCTAAATATCATGATAAAAACACCATATTTTAAAATCTGACAAAATTTTGAAAAAACTACTTGCTATAATACCGTTACTGTATTTAATTTTAACGAAATCATCATAAAAAAAAAAAAAAATTAAAAGTAGCAGAGATATTCGTAACACTGATCCTTAAATATACTTAGGGGGTGTAGCGGAGATGAGTGGGAGGAAGAGAGATTGGGGATCATGAAAATCCACCTAGGATTTGGAGAGAGTCGATTTCACCAGAAAATCTCACAGCCTAAATACCCTTTCTTCTTATAAAATCGAAACCGGTGTCCATTTAAATAATTAAAATCCAGTTTGTAGTCTATATGGAGCCCACCGCGATATTTGTGTGACATCCACTCTGTCCAGCCCATTTTAGGACATGACCAAAAAATGTGGAAGATCCAAAACAGCCCTTCCATAAGGAAGGGTTGAGACGGAATCTTCTTCTGTCGTTGAAATTTTCCTGGCCATAGTGGTGTCATTATTCCATTTAACCTGTTCACAAAGATGTTCCCACACAAATATTAACCTAATCAAAAGCTTTTGTTGCCCACGTGAAAGGAAGAGATCAGAGGGGGAGATAGAGTCACAATAAATATATATATATATATATATATATATATATATATATATATATATATATATAGAGAGAGAGAGAGAGAGAGAGAGAGAGAGAGAGCTACCAACTTTGCAGTCTGCGCAGGATCGGACCCCTGACATATTCAAAATTTGTCCAGAGAGTTTCAACAAAAATCCAACCAATTTTGGACACCTACCCACACGTCATCGGGCGCCCTACCAATAGTGGTCGGGCCCCCAACGGCCCAGAAACATTTTCACAATTCAGATTTTTAGAAGCTAGCCCAAATGTCCTCGGTCGGGCGCCCGACACCCCTTGGTGTCCAAGATTGAAGAAAAAACCTCAATAATCTCTATCATGGCTTCAATCTTCAATCACTCCACTGCTCCAAAAAACTCCACTCTCCATCTCTACTTTGTCTCCTTCATAGTTTCATCGCTTCTCGTGCCTCCACCAACTTATTCTTACACCTTCACCTCTTGCTCGCTCATATGGCCCTAGCGCGTATGCCACACACGAGTAGCCATGGATCCCACTGCCGATTCCGTAGCTCCACCGTGAATAGTTCTCCCAATCACCTTGTAAAAATTGTTGCACCTCCGTGCCTTCATCCACATGAGTGCCCCATTCATCACTTTACAATACCGATCGGGGCCGATGAACCTGCAACCTTTGACCTCGAGTGTACCAAGAGAATTCACATTCTTCTTCATCTCAGGGACATGCTTCACACCTTCAAGGATGCATTCGATCCCGTCAAATATCTTAATGTGTACCAAACCAATACCCACCACCTTGTGGGCGTAGCCATCACCCAAAAACACTGATCTTCCATCATACCTCCTATATGTCATGAAATAACTCCGGTCAGGACATACATGACATGATGCACCTGAATCCGAGAGCTACTCTCTACTGAGAAACCTTATGCCGGACATAGTCAATATATCACAAACATCACACTCGTCCTCAGTAGATTTTGCAATATTCGCCCCCTTAGAAGAATCTCCTGACTTCTCTTGCTTTGCCTTGTGATTCGGACAATCCTTCTTCACGTGCCATTCTTCCCCACAATTCCAGCATCTCACCTTGCTCTTTCCCTTGCCCTTTGATTTAGATCCGAATGAAGAAGATCTTCCACCCCGCTCAGAATTCTTTCTCTTTATAATAAGTGTCTTGTCAATAGAAGTACCCACGTGTCGCTTTTCTTTCTCATTGCCTTCGACTGATGGGCTAAGATAATGGTTTCTACGCTAATGGTCTCCCTACCTGTGCACAACGAGTCCTTAAATGAAAATCTAGAAGAGAATTCAACAGGATAAACGCTTGATTATTATCCTTCATCGGTTCATCTACATCTATCAGCTTGCAAATAAGCCTATTGAAATTGTTGATGTAGCTCTCAATATCGGTCCCCTCCGTCATCTTTAGATTATACAACTGAAGCTTCAAATATATGTGATTTTTTAGATATTTCTTTGTGTAGATATTCTCCAACTTCGATCATGTTTCAGTTGCAGTTTTCTCTTTCATGACGTTATACAAGACCTCATTTGCTATGCACAACTGGATTGAGACATTGACTTTTTCATGGATCATCTTCTACTCTTCTTCTTTAGTAGTCTCCGGTCACTTTCCAATGAGCGCATCTTGCAACTCTTACTGAACTAGAAGGTCTTTTATCTTCACCTTGCAAAGTTCAAAATTGTTTTTCCCTGAATACTTCTCTATGTCGAATCTCATACTTGAAGAAGACATTGATACCTTGTCTTAGATTCTGATCTACCTCCCAACGTTCTCTCTGATACCACTTTGTTGGGATCAACGTAACGCCTACCATCCTTAGCTCTAATACCACTTTGTTGGGATACGGGATTTCAGCCCCGCAAAGGAAGCGAGAGCAAAAAACAATCAAACGAGGAACAATCACACAAGCAAATCAACACACACTAGAGGTAATCCAAATTTTACGTGGAAAAACCCCTCACAGGTAAAAAATCACAGCACAAAGTGACACCAATCCACTATAAATTAGAAGTTACAAGAGTATGAAGAAACTTATACAGAATTTAAGCCCACAAGAGAAAACCTAAACTCTCGAAGAGGAAAACTTATGTAGCCCTTCCTCTCAAGCTTTTTCTCTCACCCTAAAACTCTCTCTCTCAACCCTTTGCTCATCTAGGATACCCTAATTCCGGTTTACAACAGCTTATATAGCAATAAACTCAAAATTAAAAACATCTTACGTAAAACCGAGTAAGATCGTGCAGAAAACTATGCCATCGACTTTTCAATCCGCGCAGGGTCGGGAGCCTGACCCGAACCCGTCGGGTGCCCGACAAATCCAAAATCTGTCCAGAGAGTTCCAGCAAAACTCGAACCAATATGGGCGCCTGCCCAGACCTTGTCGGGCGCCTGGCCATTCACCGAGCTCCCTACCAATAGTGGTCGGGGCCCCTTACAGCCCAAAAACAGTTCAGCAATTCACATTTTTAGAAGTCAGCCCAATGTCCTTGGGCGAGCGCCTAGGGCTGTCAATGGCACGGATCTTGATCCGTATCCGATCCGTATCCGATCCGATTTAACCGGATTTGGATCATTAATCGGATCAACAGATCGGATACGGATCAAAATTTGTGATCCGTTTATTAATCGGGTCGGATTCGGAGCGACCCCGCTCCGATCCGATAATAATCCGATTAGATTTAAAATAATAAAAAAAAAAACCACCTACCTGTCGCGAGAGAGAGAGAGAGAGAGAGAGAGAGAGAGAGAGAGAGAGAGAGGGGCGTCCACCAGGCACCAGGTACGTCTTCTTCTTTGTTTTTTTTTCTGTTTTTTTTTTTTTAAACCACACACCCAGCTACTGTCTAGGAGAACGAGAGAGAGAAAGAGAGAGAGAGAGAGGGGCGTCCACCAGGTACGTCTTCTTCTTCGTTTTTTTTTTTCTGTTTTTTTTTTTTAAAATCACAGACCCAGGTAGTTCTCATGATCCAAACCATCAGTTCAGTAGGGCCCATGGTGGACGGACGGATCGGGTCGGATCAGAGTTGGATCGGCTGAATCTCTGTCGGGTCGGATTTCGGATAGAAGTTTAGAGATCCGTCGGATTTCGGGTCGGATATGGATCACCCGGATCACAAATCGGATCGGATTCGGATCAGCTACTATCCGCTCCGAATCTGACCCGTTGACAGCCCTACGAGCGCCCGGCCCGAACCCATCGAGTGCCAGACGCCCCTTGGTGTCCAAGATTGAAGGCAAAACCTCAACACCACATGCACTGACATGGCATACTGTGTAATATCCAAGCAATACAATAGGCCAATAAGACCATAGAGGTAGCCTGGACCAAAATTTTGGTGGGTCCGCTAATATGGCGGGCACAATCTTAAACAGGTGGATGGGCTTATAAAAACTTAGCCAATTATTCATGGGTCGTCCAGTTTTTTCATTGTTTGGGCCAGAGCATCTGCTGTGTACGGACGGGATGTTTTAGATCTCACGCCTACCTTTCAAACTAACGTCTAGATGGCTGCATAGCTCGTATGCTATAATTGCTTACTCAAAAAAACCCTTGAACTGAGTGACCATAAGCATGATGGCATATGAATTTTAGAGGAGAGTAATGATCACCTAAAACCAGTTATAAGTCAGCTTAATCTTCAACATATGATCAATCCGTCACACTTGGAGATCACCAGGCAAAATTTCAGGCCGGTCCAATCACCAAGAATAGTGGATGGCTTAAGTTAACATATCGCTTTAGTGGTAAACTCACAAGAATTTGAAAACGAGGTATGGGTTCGAATATCCATTGTGGGGAAATCCGATTGTGGTGTGGTGCATCACTGTGTGTGGGGGTGTGATTGCGTGTGTGTGTTTGAAAAAAAAAAAAAGTCAACATTTCGCCCACCTGGTGATTTCTGATATTTCATGCACTCTAAAGGAAAAAAAAAAGAAAAAGAAAAAAATAGCCGGTACACTAGAAGTCAGAATGAGATCAATGGCCGTGAATTTTTTGTTATGGCTCATACAGATGGTAAACTACAAGGTCAACAGTCCGGATGGCCATACACATTGGCCAAGTGTGTAATGAGGAGGGCGTTTTGATAGCCGTGTGTGAATAGCAGTTTGATGTTAATAAATGCAAAGAAAAATAATTTTAGGGTTTTGACAAAATGCGTGCCCCACCTCACCATTGGATGGCATGCATGTCAGACATCTTGAGCCGTTCATCAGGTACTGAGCATTGTGAACATGCCATGGAACAATGAGTAACATTGGTCCCTGGTCAGGGCAGATCACGGCTGTATGACAAAGAATGGGGAGTAATTAAAAAAGAAAGCCGGACGGTGGAAATTCAACGTCCATTTGTATGTGGCATGTTCAATAGCTCACACTACCTTATAAATGGCACAGATCAACTGAACATGTTATACATGCAATGGTGGGAAGGAGGCTCCACATGATCGCCGTAGTGAGGCGAGGCCTACATTCCATCAAGACCAATAACTAGAAGGGCTCTAACCTCGTTGAGGGGGTGGGGAGCCTAACGCATGTACATTGAGGTTGAGAGCTTCAACTACACGAGATGGTACCAGCACTGTCGAGCAACCTGCACCATGACCACATTTTCATTTTAGATGGGTCCCATCAAAATCCTTTCAAAGGAAAATACTTGTTATTTTGAGAAAAATGGTCCAAGTGCACCTAGTAGGACACTGCGAGTTATACTGGTCACGTGGACAAATCAATCAATCTGGACCGTTGTCACACTTCATGGTCCACCATACAAAAAAGATAACCGATAATATGATTGAATCCATCCAATTGGGGTTTTTACATGGTCAACCAAAAAGTTTTGAGTGTAACACCACGAGGATACAGATTGATTGATCGGACCATCAACGTATCCGTGTGCAACTAGGAGCACTATAACTTATATTGCTTTAGGAGAGATTGTAAGAGTGATTGGAGACGCATGCGAAATGGCAAGAGGGTGCAAGATCCCAGAGACTCATCATGTGGGGCCCATGATCAACGTGAATCAGTATAGGAGTCAGGCTGGCCCACTAGTCTAGTGTTTGAGAATTGACCAGCTATCTGTATTGAACATACAAATGTGGTCCACCATACTAGAGAACCAAACTGATTTCCGGTCCAGCAGGGCCCATCTGATATATGGGCTATAATTTCACAAACATTTGCCAAATCACCTCTTTAATCTCTCAAGGAGCATGGGAAGGTGGCAGATGAGAACCTGATTTTTTGCCTGGCTGGAAGTCGTCCCCGGGCCTCCGTGGGAGGAAAAAGCCAGTCCCACATGGTCGCTGGGTGGAACCTAGAAAGATGGCTTGCATCCCTCGCCCACCGGATGTACGGTTTGGTGGAAATCTTGGCTTGTGACGTGATCTTGAACCAGGCTTGTAGAAAGAATGGGGATACGGGAATACCAATGAGCAGCTATTAGCAAGCTAATTTATTTATTTTGCCAAACTTTAACATGTAAAAGATTTAACATTGACAAGGGTTATGAATTTGGAAATAACCATAATATAATGGATTCAGTTATGGTGCGTTTGCTTGCACCAAAATATCATGATATAACCAAATTAGCTAGACTGGCTAATCATGAGATTGAATGATATTAATTTGGTGCAACCAAACTCACTACTCGAGGCCTTTTAAATTAATATTCTTACAAAAAACCATATTGGGTGGCTAAAGTAGCTGGAACTATCCCACAATCATATATTATATATTTAGGAACTCATTCTAGATTGTAAGATATGGCCGATTTATAATTTTGATGGTCCGGATCACTTTCGACCCGGACTGGTCTTCTTTTGGTCCATATGGGCCATGAAATAATTGGCAACCCGGCCGCTCTACATCATGGGATTGGCATACCTGTAATTTTATTAATAAAAGGAGAATCCAGTTACAAAAAAAAAAAAAAAGGGTTACCTAAGTGAACGACATGACCATATTAAAAGTCTGCATAATGAGCGATGCTGTTTATATGATAGCCTGCACCGTTGAGGGGTTTACCTAATGCCTTTCCTTTTGAAATATTTCAACCTTTTGGTCACTGAACTCTCTCCTTCGAATATCAATCCTCTGACTAATCGTTTCAGTCTTCCGATCTTCAATTTTTTTTTTTTTTTGGGTGTTTTTATTGACACTGACACTCGTCATTTAAATGGTTTGGATCATCTGCATATATGTACTCCAAGTCAAATGGATATTAATTAGTCCGTCCAGTACCTTCGGTGTTACCCCAATGAATGTACATTCTTCTCCGAAATACCACGTTACTATACATCTCTCAACAGGTCACACGTACCAAGAAATATACAGAGAGAGAATCTAACATACACGGTATGGATCACCTGATGCCGCTACGGCAAGTGGTGCTAAGCGTGGTTTAGCCCGGACGCGGTTTGCATCCTTCCTCCATGCTGATCTGTGGAGGGGCCACCATGATGTATGTTGATCCATGCCGTCCATCCTTTTCTAAGATCATTTTAAAGAATGAGTTTAATAATAATCGGGCGGATCCAAAGCTCAAGTGGAACACACCAAATAGTAAGCTTGGGTTGCATTAAATGCATGAGTCTTTTTGGTGTGGTCCACTTGTGCGTTGGATCTGGCTCATTTTTGGTCTCGTGACTTAAAATGATCTTAGAAAAGGAATGGACTGCCTGGATAAACAGATACATCAAGGTTCCCCCCTCCACATATCAGTATGGACACGCTTACCAAGGAAGGACGAAAACTGCGTCCGTTTGGCCCTAGAAGCTGTGGCATCTAAAATTAACATTACCCTGGAGGAACGTATTTACAGCTGAAAATGATAGGGTTGAGCCCGTAGAAACGTAGAGTTCTTTTCCTAGACGTTTCGTGTTCTTAGTTGACACGTGTCAGGGTACTCGTCAATTCATAACGTGTGTGTGTATATAGAGAGAGAGAGGAATGCTCACCTGGGTACTTCTCGTGAGAGAGACTCATGAGCACTTTTTCATGGCACATCGCACATGATGTGAGCCCAAAATCTGAGTCGTACATGTGATGCAGCACTCTAAAAAATTCTAGGGCTCATCTTTCAACCTGATCCAAAACTCTGGTGGGCCGCAACAGAAAGCAAGAGGCAAATCAAAGGAGGAAACTGTTTCCTTCTTTCATGGCCCACCAAAGTTCTGGAATAAGTTGAAAGATGGGCCCTAAGGGTTTTTTGGGGTGCTGCATCACATGGACGGCTCAGATTTTGGGCTCACATCATGTGTGATGAGCCAAGAAAAAGTGCTCACGAGTTCTCTCACGAGAAGTGCGCCTGTGAGCATTCCTCTCTCTCTATATATAGGAATGCTCACTTGAGCACTTCTCGTGAGAGAGACTCATGAGCACTTTTTCATGGCTCATCGCACGTGATGTGAGCCCAAAATCTGAGCCGTCCATGTGATGCAGCACGCCAAAAAACCCCTACGGCCCATCTTTCAACCTGATCCAAAACTCCGGTGGGCCGCAGCAGAAAACAAGAGGCAAATCAAGGGAGGAAACTGTTTCCTTCTTTCATGGCCCACCAAAGTTTTGGAACAAGTTGAAAGATGGGCCCTAGGGGTTTATTGGGGGTGCTGCATCACATAGACGGCTCAGATTTTGGGCTCACATCATGTGTGATGAGCCAAGAAAAAGTGCTCACGAGTTCTCTCACGAAGAAGTGCGCACGTGATCATTCATATATATATATATATATATATATATATATATATATATATATATATATATATATTAACTGCCTCCGGATGCACGTCATTTGCTTGTCTAAATATTGTTTAGTTTAATTAACCAGACATAATGTGGGTCAACCGTGGACTTAGCCTTGATCGAGAATTTCTTTGATACGACCATCTTTAACCATCTAATAAATGTGGGCTTTTCTGGCGTCGTATCCATTTGTATGACACCAAATAAAAATGGGTAGAAATGTCTTAACACTCTAGTGGGGTCGGTTTCTCTTTAAGGTGTTTGGAAATGAATAGCGTGATAAAAAAATTTAGGCTGATTCAACGTTCAGCGGCCCACCCCATAAACTATCCCTTAAGGCTTCTACATTCAGGAGCTATTGCCTACTTTTATTTTTATTTTATTTATTTATTTCAACAACCATACAGGAAAGAGAGGGAACACCTAATCCCAATCCTATCTATAGCAATGCCTGAATTTTGTAAAAAGCAAAAAGCAAAAATAAATAAAATAATAATAATAATAATAATAATAATAATAATAAATAAATAAATAACTAAATAATGGTCTTGCTCACACTTACGGAATACTATTGACTTTTGGATAATTGTTTGGTTCTAACAAGGCAAATCAGATAATGGATTGAAGGGCATGTAAATAACACACGGGCGTGCACAATACTAATGATGGGCATCCTATCCTAACTTTTTCTTGGGTTGTTGCTAACTTAGGTCTTGGATAGTCATGATTTTTGTGTTCCCTGGGTGAACATGAGGCAGTTAAACTGGTGAACCGTTTACAACTTATGAAAGTTCCACACATATGGCTCCCAATGCGCTAGATTCCTGGCGCATGTTATCCTAAAGCTGGTCCAGAAAATGCCTCAACTCTAGAGGCACAGAGTACAATTCCACCCATAGTTATGCCACAGACAGCATGTTTGGGAACCTCAATTATCAAACAATGTTATCTATCATTCATAAAGAGTTTTCCACACTTCAAAACCCTTTTTTTTTTAATCATCTTGTAGGTGGCCTCTGATTGAATGGTTAAAATCATGTGAAAGTTGTAATTTTTGGACCGTTTTATTAGTTCAAACTGACCCAATTAATTGATAGAGGTCTTTGCCATATTCCACTTCCACTTGCTTACACCATCATTAAAATTTGCAACTGAGAATTTGCACATATCATCACTGTGTGGGCGGAACACACATCCACAAGCTTTCCAACTTGTCATAGGAAGAACCACCTGGCGTAAGTATCAGGCTCATCGACTGATCAGGTGGGCCACACTGTTGAAATGAATGGATAATTGATGGGCTGACTAACACAGACGTGTGGACTGCCGTTTGCATATTAGTTAGAATCATAGGCATGCATGGCAGTTCTGCATGAGTGTTCTCCTAGAGATACTCTGGAAATGGATAGTGGTTGATACGCATGCACAGACTAATTGTACACGTGGAACCAGTTTAGATAGACCTTATTTAAGAAATTTTAACGATTTAATTTTCCAGTTAGTGGATATTTAATGAATAGTTGGAATTGAAACTTCTGGACAATCCAAATTCAACAAACAGATGTCCATTACTCGGATGATGAAATAATTCAATCCATCCGTTCTGAGAAGATAATCCATAGCAGGTCATGCTACATGTATAATCTCTGAGTAACTGCGCATAGACTGAGTATCAAATAACTCCCCTTTTTCAAAAAAATACTAATAAGAGTATGAATCCTAAAAAAGCACGAACTGTTTTCTGGAACCAGATGCAAATTCTCTCTCTCTCTCTTGAGTAAATAAAGGAAAAGCAAAGGGGTTAAAGGGGTACCCTAGGAGCAGTGACTTCTGGCAAAGAACCTGGCAAAACCGGCAAACGACGATACTGCTGGGGACGCAAGTATTCCTGGATGAAAAGAAAAAAAATAAGGGAAAAAGGGAAAAAAAAAAACAAATGAGAGAGAGAGAGAGGGGTGAGAGAGGGGTCAAGGGCGAGACCTTAGATTCGCAGGTATCGCGTAGCAATTGTGAAGGAAGCCATAGCCTCCCCTCCTCTAAACCCACAACCGTCCTGTCGATGATGTCTTCAGCCATTAGAAGCTCTATATGAGAGAGAGAGAGAGAGAGAGAGAGAGAGAGAGAGAGGCTTTGATTCTCTTGTTTACGGGGAAAGGAAAGAGAAAGAGAGAGGAGAGAAAAAGGCTGTTGAGTTCCAAACTCGGACCTGCAACGTAACCAATTATAAGAACGTGGGGGAAGACACCCAATCATTATTTTAAATGCACCTCCTACTATCACATGACCCTGTCTTTGCCGATAATTACGACTATAACCCAGCTTTTAAAATTTCAAATTATAAATTTCTCGGCACTGCTCGCGCGACTATATCTCCCGTTGTCCTCGCCACTTGATCACGCGGGACCACTTTCCAAGATAAAAACTCACCGGAGTCCTCTTTTCTGTGCAGCCAGTTAGTTCTACAGATGATTGTCCATGGCCCGCCTATTGCGTATCGAGGAATTCACTAGGCTACACCTTAGTAAACTTTATGGGTTCCATCACATGTATGTCTTATCCACACGGTCCATCCATTTTAACAGCTCATTTTCAGGCATGAGCCCAAAATTGAAGAATTTCCAAACCTCAAGTGGACCACACCACAGGAAAAAGGTGGGGATAATAAAGTCCATCATTGAAACTTTCTTAAATGCACAGTGATTGTTATTTGTCATCCAACCTGTTTATAAGGTTACACAGACATGGATGAAGATAAAACATAGATATCAGCTTGATCCAAAACTTTTGTGTCCCTAGGGAATTTTCAACAGTAGGCGTTAAATTTCCCCTGTTTCCTGTGGTGTGGTCCACTTGAGCTTTGATACTTCAATTTTGAGTTTATGCCCTAAAATAAGCGGGAAAAATGGATGGATGGCGTGGATAAGACACATACATCACTATGAGCCCCACAGAGATTACTGAGTTAGTACCCAGTCCAGTCCTTGTGCATAAACCTGAATTTGAAACTTTGAAAAGTAAATTTTTAATCCTCATGTTCAAAATCAAGGATCAAAAGTATGGACGATCAAGATTATAAGAACATATATAACTTCTAAATGATACTGATCATGAGAATATGAACAACTTAGATGATGTAATCTGCGATTGAAAACTTATCCTGGTATATGACATATTGAAGCAATCCAAAGCTCTAAGCATATATTCAGTATCCAAGCTCATGTACCTTCTCATTTTCAGCCCAGCCTTTGCATTTGCAACCTAGCCACTTCGCATGGAATCCAAGGAGCCATTTCTTATAAAAACTGCTCTTATGTTGTGATAGACATGGACTTTGATGCAGGCAAGAGCGTGAAATAATAATGAGAAAAATCACTGGCTCTCTCAAATAGTAAATGCCATAAAGGTTTTAAATCCACAAGGTAGTTCTTGAATAACAATAAGAAAAATGAAAATAGAATTTGAATATTTTTATTCAAATAATGCATAATGTTTATAATTTTTCGATTACACTATTAATGAAGAAAAAATAAAACGCTAATTTGTAATTACCAAAAATAGTAAAATTAAGTTACCCAAAATAGTAAAACTCATCTAAAGCCTAATTTGCTAAAATTAAAAATTCTAGATAAACCTTACTAGATTCCTAGCATGATTAAAAAAAATTCTAAAAAGACAGAAATCCTAAAATCAGTAAATTTTTCTAAAATCGGAATTGTTAAAAATAGTATTTTTTTCTAAAATCATAATTATTAAAATTTATAATTCTTTT
The DNA here is from genome assembly GCA_003013855.2 of Liriodendron chinense. NCBI lineage: Eukaryota > Viridiplantae > Streptophyta > Magnoliopsida > Magnoliales > Magnoliaceae > Liriodendron > Liriodendron chinense. Next base: position 242,245 of record PVNU02000506.1, read on the forward strand.
TTTAAATCGTAGTTTTGAATAGGAAATGTGTGTTTTCTCACAAACCGGATGGACACAACCCACTTTGTGGGTCAATTGACATTGGATGACTGTTCACTCGCCTCAAGAGCAAGGTTGCGATATAGTAATAATTCTCGGTCAGACCGAGGTTGATCCTCAAGGATTGTCGTAACAATTCTAAACTTTATGACTAGGAGGGGCTAAACTCGGATTTGAATCGATGAATGGAATTTAATAATATAAAACTATCTACTTACGAACTAAATCAGGGAAATAAGCATTAAAGCCCCAAGGATCTACTTATAATCATTCACAATGCTAATTCAAACCATTTAAACTAATAACTCAATTGGAATCGAAGTTCTATCCCTATCCAATCAGGAATATAAAGCAATCAAATCATCACGATATATCTAACATGGATGAATCATCTACTAATATGGTTCTTTCATAATTAACTGAGGCATTGGATGTATTCAACACCACAACCCAATCATTCATAGAACAATTAAGATCACATTCATGATTCTTCCTCAAGGCTTCTCACTAGACTTGATTTAGAAGCATGAATTTAACTTTTATTGAACCAAAATTAATACATAAAAACCTATCTCAGATTAATCTCAAAGATAAGAACTTCTTCTAGTTTAGTGATAGATAAACACTTAGAAAACTTAGTTTGTAAGATTTCCTAGCATCCAACACATCATGATGGATCTAAGATCTCTACAACCCAAAATCCTATCAAACAACACCCCCATTAAGCAATCTCAGTAATCAAAACATTTCATGTAATAGCAATCACAAGAGATAGAAGATTAATTAAAAATACTAACTTTATTTCAAACTAGAACTAGAAGTGTTCTTCATAAAACTCACAAGTACTTGAACTAATTTGAATTAAGCATTGTAAATAACTTAAAGCTTCACCTCTTAGCTCCAGCTAAGAGGTTTAGCCAACCATTAACAGGTTAAACTAAAGCTCATAGAAAAGCTACTATAAAAGCATAAAAAAACTATAAAACCCTAGTTGGAGGAGTTGCGAACGCTCCACGACGTTCCTCTCCACCTCCCACGAACTTTTCAGCCTTCTATGATGCCTTAGGAATGACATAGAGGTGTCTTTTTATATCCAAAATCCGTCACCGACTCGAAATCTTCCAAAGATCAAAGAGATCTTACGCAGTCTGTACGTTGGTCGGCCAGCCGGTTGGAGCTTTTACTGCATCTTACAGAAACATCTAGAGGTCTCAATACATTAGCCAACTTGTCAACCAGCCGGCCAGTCCATAAGGCCAGTCGGACCACAGGTCGGCCTATATAAATCTGCCCAGTGAAAACGCAGTTTCTGGAGGGTTTGGCCGGTTCGGCCGATGGTTATGGCCGGTCGGCTGGCTGTGGCTGATATGAAAATCTGTCCTTCGATGATATGTATTTAGTTATTAATGAAAAGGCACAGACCCTTATTCCCATCGTTTGGAGAATGAATCAACGTTTGTCATGAGGCTATGTTTATCGTGCTCGTTAATGAGGCAACGTGCTTAGCACATCTATAAAAGACTCACTAAGAAAATGGATCTTATCACGAATATGGCTATGATATTCTCTGTAAGATTGTGTCTTACAGTCCTTCCAAAATGGAAGATCTTCCTAGAGACGTTCGGAGGAGCTGTAGCATTTGAGAAGATTCTAAAGATTTTCATATCGAATCGATGTCTAGCATGGATTGGACCTGAATCGGGACAAATAGACACATCGTTCGGGTTGGGTCCACAACCACACTCCGGCTGGAATAGAAAGAATGGATAGAGAGCCCAAAGAAGGAAATGATCCGACCGATGACGGATTAGCATCGCATAGATCTGGGCCACTTATCAAGGAGATTGGAAGAGATTGAGAGATCACCCAAACGACCCACTTAACTTGATCTAGTGGTCATGGTTCCATTGGGATCAAAAGAATGGGAGATATTGATGTGAGCTGACCTATCTCTGATAACAGATCGATATCTGGTATCAAATGTCATTCCTCCGGTTAAGAACTGAGTAATCTACATCATGACTTCTAAGTCAATAGACTTGATTAAGCGAAAGATGCTCCCCTGATCAAATTGAAAGGGTCCTATAGGGGAGCATCTACATATAAGATTGGAAATCTGAGATCCAGTGGCTGTAGACTTTTAAAAAATCTTTCCGATTGAGACTAGTTTTCAAATCCGCTGAGGAGATATCCTTATCTGAAAAGTCTACGATGTGAGAGAGAAGGATCCAAGATTAATAAGAAAATCCAAGCAAGGGTTTCACCGCCTTTACAAGCTATAAAAGCAGCAATCAAAGAAAAGCTCGATGCCCCACATCAAACACAATAGTCTACCTATTACATTATCTTTCAATTTCTTAGCCTAGCCTAGCTTAATTTAATACAGTAAATGCCAAGCAACTCCCACTACAGTACCTTAATAGTAGATTTAGTCTTATGCAGCCTTAAGTTGTAGATTGTGGTCATTCTAAGTTTTGATTTAGTTGATCACACACGCCTTGATCTTTTATTTCGATAGGTGTATTAGGTATTTATCCCTTATTTTTTATTTTCTAATTTATTATCTGATTGTCTTACGACTTATCGATTGCAATGAGCATCATTTTAATATATTAATGAAATCGGCAACGGTTTACCTTTCTTAATCTGATTTTATGTATGCCCTTTAAGAAATATTGAACTGTGAGTGCTAGTGATAGTAAATGTCCTTAAGTCGTACATAGGGTCACGTTTATTATCACAAGGAGAAAAGAACTCATTCAGAAGGCTTAGCCTCATACCATTTCACAAATCACCTGAACGAAATGCAATACAGGTGACCTAAAGGACTCCGAATCCTATGTCCAGTCTCTAATCTGCTCATCTCGGTGCAAGGACACCAACAATTCAATCAAGCCCTTGATTTAGGCCGACTTTAACATGTTAGTACACTTTTCTGTGGAATACTACTGCACCTTATTTGTCAATCATGTGCGTCCATGTGTTATAATGTCGGTCGAGCCTTGGCAAGATGAAGATTGAAGATTCAAGTGGACAAGAAGCATCAAGGAAGAAAAAGAGATACCTTGGTGACCCTAACCCTTAGAAGCAAAACAACCTAAACCTCTAGATGACTTGGACCATATAGGTAAACCCTTCATCATCATCATTAACCTTAGAACACTTTGAAAATCATGATAAGTTAGGCTAATAAAAGAGGTGCAAGTTGTTGTAAATGAACCAGCCCAGATAGCAGTTTTCTAGTGGACTTCAATCCATCGGAGTTCAGTCTCGATGAGACTTCGATCCCTCAAAGATTTAGGTTCAATCCATCGTAAATTCAGTTCAGCAATCTTTAACTCTATGGACAGTTTTTCGATCCATTGAGCATCTCTCTTTAAGCCATCGAAGTAGGCTCTTTGAGCCATCGAAGAATAGTTCGTTCCATTGAACATATGTCCAGCAACATTGCAAAACTCTCTAGACAGTTTTTCGATCCATCGATGTTTGGCTTCGAGCCATTGAAGTGGACTGTTTGATTCATCAAAGCTATGTTCGATCCATTGGATAGATCATTTTCTGCTCGTCTTATGACCATTGGAGTTTTATGTATAAAAGTGGGAGAGGCGATCTTTAGGTTAAAGAGAGGGATTTTAGAGATTTAGAAGCCAACATTGTTGTATACACCCATAGGCTTTAATCTTAACCCATTCAAGACATCTTCCTTGTGATTCACCGCAAGCACAGAGCATTCAAAGCTCATGAAGAAGATGACCTTGTTCCCTCTGGATCTCTAAATGTTTTAAAAACCACACCATAGGTACATCCTTGGTCTAAACCTCTCCAGAGATCTAATTAAGTGAAATTCCTCTAGGAAATTAAATTCTACTAATTGTAGAGAATTCACACCACCTTCTAGCACCTTAGGCATCTCCATCGGAGCATCTCATATAAGGTAGCTAATAATTAGAGCTGGAGCATTGGCGATGCATCGACATTAGTAATCAGGGGAGCAAATGAGAGCTGATTGAAGTATGGGAGATCAAAGATTAAGCGACCTGAAGTGGCGCATCAATGGGGCTCAATTTCGACAACGTTGTCAATCGTAAGAGTCCACATGCTCTTTCCTCGTGTAGGATTGAGTATGAGAGTTTGAATTTCCAAACTCGATAGGTTCGGTTATAGGACTTAGGCCCTTGTGAGAGGGCTAAACCAAGTCTTCGTATGGAGCCTCTGACGGGAGTATAAATATGTTGTATAGGTTGGGAGGAACCTTGTTAAACTCCTTGGTTGGGTGGAACCATTAAACACCTTAATAGGTTGGGAGGAACCTTGTCAAACTCTTTGGGTGGAACCATTAAACACCTTGGTAGGGTGGAACCAACTTAAAACACCTAAGTTGAGAGGAACCTGATATTTAAACTCTCTTATGAAATTTGGTATGCTCAAGGGATGAGTATGACAACCGGGTATAGAGTAGACATGTAGTTGAACCACTATACATGCTTGTATTCGTGATGTATTTGAGCACATTGCTATCTTAGCATTGTATATTTAATTGTTTAATTATAAATGCTTGATAGAAATGTATGCTAGGCACTAGATAGGTACATTGACACACAAGATGTATTTTCACTAATTGTATAGACTTGAGCTCATATGGATGCATATCTTATAGTCTACATTAGTTGCATAGATTAGTTACTTGATTAGTTAAATCATTAGATAATCTATGCATTTAGACTAGGTTGCATAATTGCTTAATCATATGATAGTCTATGTGACTAGACCCATTTAGGCTTAGAAGCCGAAGTATTCTTGCTTACTTAGCTTAAATTGTAGAATAATTTAAGTAGGCGAAAAGAATTTTAAAAAGGTCCTAATCACCCCCCTCTAGGACTTAGCCATTATTCTAGTAGCTCCACTCTATGCTTCTGCACGCATAATACCTCAAGTGTGAGCCAAAGGCGCAATTTCATGACATGTCCACACATCATATGCACACATGAAAATCTAATCCAGGCCGTTGATCACATGTGTGGTTAAACTTGATTAAATTAAGAGCAACAACAGTAAAAATTCATAGGTCGTGCGTCCGATAACAATACCCAGATCAAAAGTTATGACCGATTTACAGTTCACACTTCTAACGACAATTTCTCCTTGTCTAAATTGAATTTCTTCAAATTGGATGTGCCTGGGGTACGCCAAGCCTTATGCAGGACTAGGTGTGGATCTGGCAGACTACTTCTTCTTTTGTTTGGCCTTCTTTTGGTACAACCATCTTAGGCATGTACTTATGACTTGTCCTACATCAGTCCCCCCACTCGAAAAGAACTCGTCCTCGAGTTATTCAATGGACTTGGCTTATGATACTCATATAAATCTATCACAATAAAATTTCGTGACATCTCCATGCTCTCTGGAGGATCAACAACATTGGCGTCAATCTTCTTATTCCTTTACTTTTTTACATGTCCCAGTTAGAAATATCTCCTTATGCAGGTGAACTAGTACATTATCACCCACTTTAAACACCTCTGGCATCGATGTTTATCAGCCTCTCACTTGGCATTAGTCTCTTATAAATTTTTGGGTGTCAATCGGGCTAACAAAACACACAGACTCATGTTCTCCCTAATTGGACCCTTATGGATCAATTCTTCCACTTGTGCCTGTAAAATCTTGCATTCTTTCGGAATCATCTGATAATGTGGGCGATTAGATATACTTGGCCCTGAGATAATATCAATATGGTGTTGTATATCCTACATCAGGGGTAACCCATTAGGAAGTTCATTAGGTATGATTGCCTTGAATTCCTGAAAAAATATTTATGTGGGCACTACTTTTTTCTTTTCAACTAAAGAATTGATCTCCCCCGTCTCCTCAGATTCTCTAACAAAATCTCATACAGTTTCAAAAGACTGCCCCTCTACTTTAAAAGTCTTGAGTTGGTTCTCTATTCTTATAGGGGCAAGGATAATAATCTTTATGCCATCTTTAATAAAAATAAAAATATTATATGCATGGAATCAACATTGTACTGCCATGGTCGACCAAGTAACATGTAACAAGCTTCCATATCAACCATGTCACACATTACTTTGTCTTTATAATATTTACCAAGGGAGAAAAGAATACGACATCATTCAGTTACCTTTGATTCATTGACCTCCTCGATCAATCCAATCGTGTATGGAGAGGGGTATTTTTCATCTTCAGTTGTAACTTTTCCACCATAATCTTTGACATGATATTCTTGTTCGCTAGCGTCAAGTGCAAGGCTGCGATGTAGTAATAATTCTTGGTAAGACAGAGGTCGATCCTCAGGGATTGTCGTAAAAATTCTAAACTATGTAACTAGGTTAAACTAAATTCATATTTGTATTAATGGATGAAATTTAAGAACATGAAACTATCTATTTTAGAATTAAATCAGAGAAATAAAACACTAGAGCGCTAATGATCCACTTATAATCGTTCACATTGCTAATTCAAACCATTCAAGCCAATAACTCAATTGGAATCAGAGTTCTATCTCTAGCCAATAAAAATATGGAGCAATCAAATCATCATAACATATCTAACATAGATGGATCATCCATTGATATGGTTCTCTCATAATCAACTAAGGCATTGGGCGTATCCAATTACATAACCCAATCCTTCACAAAACAATTAAGATCACATTTATGATTCTTCCTTAGGGCTTGTCACTAGACTTGATTTAGAAGAATGAATTGAACTCCTATTAAACCAATATCAATATATAAACATCTATCTCAGATCAAATCAAAAGATAAGAACCCCTTCTAGTTTAATTCTAGAAAAGCACTTAGGAAACTTTGTTTGTAAGATCTCCTAGCATCTAATATATCATGATGGATCTAAGATCTCTACAACCCAAAATCTTATCAACAAAACTCCATTAAGCAATCTCGGTAAATCAAAACATCTCATGTAAGCAAAATCACAAGAGATAGAACATTAAACTAAAAATACTAACTTTATTTCAAACTAGAACTATAAGTGCTCTTCATTAAATAAAAAAATACTTGAATTAATTCAAACTAAACATTGTAAATAACTATAAGCTTCACCACTTAGCCCTAGCTAAGAGGTTTAGCTAACCATTATGAAGTTCAACTAAAACTCAAAGGAAAAATTACTAAAAGCATAAAAACACTAGAAAAACCGCATTCAGAGGAGTTGTAGACACTCCACGACGATCCTCTCCACCTCCCACAAACTTAGATCTCTTCTAGGATGAGTTTAGATCCACTCTTAGGTGTCCTTTTATAGCTTTAAAGCTTCACCACCTAAGAAAGTTTCAGAATCATGTAAAAGGTTCCGCAGTTGTGCAGAAAAAATCAAAACGAAATTAGAAATTTATATTTTCTGGACGTGGCCGACCGGTCGGAGCCTCTGGTCGATCGGTCGTCGACCTGTGTTTTTGGTCCAGTAAGTTTCAGCCTAAAAGGCTGGAAATTCAACTTGTCCCGACCTTAAGGCCGACCGGTCAGATCTGGGCACCCAACCGGTCGAACGTGTAACAACAGGGATATTTTCTGTAGTTTCTGCAATTTTCTTTTCTAGCCCTACTATTCTGCACTTTGGTTTTTCTGGCCCTTCCATGTCTTTTAACATGATTTCTTCAAGATTTTTTTTACTTTTCAATTCCATCTTTCATGGCTTCTTTTTTCCATTCTTGGCCTTTCTTCATTTGATCCTCAAGGTGTCCTAGAGCGGTCTTTTAGCATTGAATTCATAAGGTCTTTCTCTCATTTCTACAAACACAAATTAATCATGCATAAGATGGGTCTTTAACACTATAAATCATTCATAAAGAGTGATAAATTAGGGTTAGAATATGCATAATTCAAGGCTCAACAATTCTCACTGCTCTCGCCATCTATGATAAAATCATATATCCTTTAGTTCACGGTGCACCTCATTTGAAAGATGTTGTGATGTTGTTGAACCATTAACTCTTTTAGCGTGTCTAATAGCTTCCTTGCGATTAGAGTGGTGGCTTGCGATTCACCATTATTGGGTGGTGGCCTGTGATTCATGACCAGTGTTGTACCACGAGCATGACTACTATGAGATCCATCATTGATCTCATTTTTCTCATTATTAGAAAATGAGTTTGTCCTAAGACTTTCGTCAAACAATCGATCGTTGCCTGCAATTGTTGCATGACTCATAGATTCTTCTGCTGTAAAGCCTTGAGCATCACCACTATCATAAGATTCTTCCCTAGAACATCGTCCATGGGATTATTGTGTGCACCTTCGTTAAATGTCATCGAATCGAGTAAAAGCCCCACTCTGATACTAACTGACGTAGGGAAGAGCGTGAAATAATAATGAGAAAGATCACTGTCTCTCTTAAGTAATAAAGGCTTTAAATCCACAAGGTAGTTTCTTGAATCCACAAGAAAAAAGTTTTAAAACTCGAATAATTTTATTCAAATAATATATAATGTTTATGTTTTCTCAATTACACCATTAATAAAGAAAAAATGAAATCATAATTCATAATTACCAAAAATAGTAAAATTCTAACCTTAATGAAAGTTATCCAAAATAGTAAAATTATCTAAAGCCTAATTTGTCAAAAATAGAAAGTCCATATAAACCTTACTAGAGGAGTCCTTGCATGATTAAAATTAATTTCTAAAAAAGACAGAAATCCTAAAAGCAACAATTTTTTTTCTAAAATCAAAATTCCTAAAACTAGTAAATTTTTCTAAAATCAGAATTACAAAAAATAGTAATTCTTTCTAAAAATCGCAATTTTGAATAGGAAACATGTGTTTTCTTGCGAAATAGATGAATGTGATTGACCCTAGATGACGTGTTACAGTAAAATTTCATAGGTCGTGCGTCTCGTAACGATACTTGGATAAAAAGTTATGGTCGATTTACGGTTTACATTTTGAATGACAATTTCTCCCTATTCGAATTAAATTTCTTCAAACCTTATATGTATGGGACTCAGTTACGCCATGCCTAGAATTTTTCTGATGTGAATGATATACTATGGTAGTACATTATGTGGGAACGTGTAGATTAGCAAGCTAACCCATTGTGATGAGTTAACCCGTTAAGTCTACTAGGTGCACCCACTAGAATAGCCCAAATGAACCCTATGTGTTAGCCTACTTTGTGGATTATTTGTAGATTGTTTAATGATGATTATCATGATGTTTATACAATGATGTATTTTTAGACTTTTTTAATATTATGAAGATTATATGTGTGTGAGCATATGAACATGGATTTGAGAATAGTTCCATGTGGAAAATGAACCTATGTTAAGTTATAAATTTTTCTTGATGGGAAACATGTGATGATGGACCTAATTTACATGTGAGATGGTGTGATGATGGAATACATGTATTGTTGAATGTTGCATCTCAAGGAACCACCCCTTCAATGGTTAATGGAAGTATAGTGAGGAATTATAGAAAACCTAGTTTGGATTGACGATTGATTGTGGAAAATCCATGTGTGGATAATGAATGGATGGATTCATATGTAGCATAATGGCTAAGGTATGATCCTTCATGAATGGTGTCATGGAAAGGGTAACGATTATCTTAAGGTGTGGTGGACCATGAATATGGAATGTGGTGGTAACTTGGAGAGTGTGCATTACTAAACTAGTTGGATGTTAAATCGAATTGATTAATGAAAGTGACAAGCTACTCTAGTTTTATTAGTTGGGTTTTTAGAGCATGTGAGAGTATATAAAATGAACTTGTGCCAACTAGAGTCATGACAGGTTGGAGAATGTGCATTGACTACCAAAAGCCAAACACGATTACAAGGAAAGACCACTTTCCTTTACCTTTTGTCGATCAAATCTTAAAAAGGTTAGCAGGTCATTCTTATTTTTGCTTCCTCGATGGATACTAAGGCTATAACTAAATAAAGATCGCCCTTGAAGATCAAGAGAAGACAACATTCACATGTCCTTTTAGCACTTTCGCTTATCGAAGGATGCCATTTAGATTATTTAATGCCCCGCCACTTTTTAACGTTACATGTTGAGTATCTTTTCTGATATGGTGTGGGAGTCTCTTAAAGTCTTTATAGATGATTTCTTCGTATTTGGTTATGATTTTGATGATTGTCTTGGGCACTTAAAAACTGTTTTGAAAAGATGTGAAGATAAGAACCTAATGCTGAATTGGGAGAAATGTCATTTTATGGTTCAAAAAGGAATAATCCTTAGTCAAATTATTTTATCCAAGGGAATCGAGGTGGATAAAGCTAGAATTGACCTTATCTCTAACCTTTCACCACCTAAGATTGCACGAGATGTGCGGTCCTTTTTAGGACACGCCGGATTCTATAGGAGGTTCATCAAGGACTTTAGTCTCATCTCTCAACTCTCATCCTTTATGTAACCTCCTCTAAAAGGAAACCTCATTCGAGTGGAATGAGGAATGTCAAAATTCCTTTGTTCAATTAAAAGGTATACTGACATGTGCTCCTATAATGTAACCACCTGATTGGAGCATTCCTTTTGAGATCATTTGCGACGCTAGTGACTACACTATTGGGGCGGTATTAGGCTAGAGAAAAGAAAAGAAGCCCTACGTTATCTATTATGCGAATAGAACTCTAAACTCAGCTCAATCAAATTATACCATTATGGAGAAGGAATTCTTTGCCGTAATATTTGCTTTGGACAAGTTTAGGTCTTACTTGATAGGATCCAAGATCATTATATTCACCGACCATGCGACACTTAAGTACCTTCTTTCTAAGAAGGATGCTAAACCCCACTTGCTAAGATGGATCCTTTTACTTCAAGAGTTTGATCTAGAAATACGAGATAAAAAGGGAGTAGAAAACGTAGCGACTGACCATCTCTCTAGACTTGTCCTAATTGATTTCACTGAGATGACCATGATTAATGACATGTTCCCTGATGAACAAATTTTTAAGGTCTCTCAATTTCCATGCTTTGTGGACATTACTAACTATTTTGCTATAAGTACAATTCTAATACATTAGTCAAAGCAAGATAATAAAAAATTCTTCACAGAGGTAAGAAAGTTTTTTTGGGACGACCCGTACTTGTTTAAGTACTATACTAATCAAATTATAAGGAGATTTGTGCCGGATCATGAGCAACAAAGTGTCATCTCCTTTTTTCACTCTTAGGCACGTGGTGGCCACTTTTTGGCTAAAAAGACTACTGCCAAAATTCTACAATGTGCGTTTTATTGGCCCACCATGTTCAAGGACACACGTGAGTTTTGTAAGGCTTGTGTGCCTTGTTAGAAATTGAGAGGCATATTTTGTCGAAATATGATGTCACTCAATCCCATCTTACCTGTTGAAATATTTAATTGTTGGGGCATCAATTTCATAGGTCTATTCCTCTCATCATTTAAAAATTTATATATATTACTTTCTGTTGATTATGTTTCCAAATGGGTTGAAGCGATTCTGTGCCGGAACAATGATGATAAAACGATCATTCGATTCTTAAAAGCAAAAAATCATTTTTCGATTTAGAACACCTCGAGTCATTATAAGTGATGGAGGGTCCCACTTTTGAAATAGACCATTCGAAGTTTGATGAAAAAATGTGGTATTACTTGAAATTGCAGTTTTACCACTTGTAGAGATACTCGGAGATATGCCTAATGTCCTCGGGGGGGGGGGGGGGGGGGGGGGGGGTGAATAGGACTTTTTGAATTTTCCAATTACAATTTAAAACTAATCAAGTCAATCTTATCAACCAAGATTATCACAATAACATTCAAGGCAATTATATGATGAATTTATAAGTAAAGACTATCATAGACATTTCATCAAACAGTTAGCATTCATGATTGACTAAACCATTCAACACATAGCAATCATTCAATCTCACAATGCACAACGATTTATAGTGGTTCGGTTTCCCTACTCCACTCCCGGTTCAGGATCTCAACCTATGAGACCATCGGATTTCACTATAGTCGTGGTTTTAAATCAGGTTAACCATCAACCTTAACATCCTTTGATCTAGGACCGCGTTTACCATCCGCCAATGGCCCAATCCAGGGACTTGACGAGTTTGGATCTCAAACTCTCACCAATCCTAATCCAAGGACGGTCACGTACACTCCCGCCGGAGTTTCCCAATCCAGGGAATAGTGATTCAATAAATGGACTCTCAAATGCTAGACATACCTAGACGATTGAGCCCCGATTCAATGCCTTTGATGTGTAGCTTCAGTTCCACGTGCTTCAGCTTCTCTTTGTGCTCCCAAGATCAGCTACCGATGCAAATGATGTGTTATGATTATGCCGGGTAGTTGGGAGAGAGATGGTCAAGTTTCTCTTGCCTATTCAATGCAATGGTTATGAGGGAACTACCAAACTTCAGCATTCAATGGCTATAAACGACCTCATAAAGATATTCCGAAGGTAGGTCAGCCATGAATGAAGATTTTGAGTTCATACTTCAAACCGAGCTTTGAATACTCAATGACAAGCCATTAATGGCTAGGTTTGAATGATGAACTCAAGGGAGTTAAGAGCAAGGAGGGTAGGAGGATGTGAGTAAAGACTCTCTCTCTTAGCTCTTGAAGGGTGTTGAATGCATACCAAGAAAGACCACAAGTTATGGCTATATAAAGCCTTAAATGATGGCCCCAACGGATAAAAAACGGTCACGTCCGACTTGTCAGAGAGAGGTCTTAACCGGTCGGACGTACAGGTCGCATTTCAAAAATCTGGGCCACATCTGGGTCTGACCGACCGGTCAAGACCGGTCGACTTACCTTGCTGGACACACTGCAATATGCAGTCGACCGGTCGGCTGCCTTTTTGGGACAATGCACAAAGGCTGCTGGACTGATTTTATACTACAGGCCGACCGGTCAAGACCGGTCAGCTGTCCAGTTCTTTTAAGCACAGCAAGGTTGCTGTCTCTTTTCTATATGCCTGGCCGATCGGTTAAGACGGATCGGCTGTCTTGGCAGCCCACATGAAACTCAGCTGTTGGACAGGTCTTGACTCCTGGCTGACCGGTCAAGACCGGTCGGCTGTCCAGCTGAAGATATCACAGCAAGGTTGCTGGCTATGTTGATGGCCCTGGCCGACCGGTTAAGACCAGTCGGCTGTCTAGATGATCTTGTCACAGCGAGCTTGCTGGACCAAGTCCTTCAACACAGCAGCGGATCACTTTAATGGAGAAGCATGAAGTGATTAGGTGCATGAAGTCCAATGTTTTGACATATGTTCAATTACGATTCGCACCAGCCATGGACCACAAGTCTGATCAACTTGTGCTAGGGTCAAGAGGGAATGGGATAAGATAGGTGAGTCATTACGCCATTCTTTGATGTTTTGGGTTTCCTATGGTCGATCTATATGCAACTTACCTGAGATCTTGTTTCAGCTTGAGCTTGAGCAATGGAAGAAGCATAATCTTCAAGTCTTGTGCTTCAAATCTTCGACCGGGGCTCATACAACAAGACATGACCAACCAACACGTTAATTGATAAAATAAGGTGTACTAACATTACTCATAAAGTGAGCACTTCTATCACCCACAAACAAGCGGACAAGCTGGGATATCTAACCGGAAAATCAAACATATTTTAAAGAAAACGGTAAATCTGGATCGCAAGGATTGGTTGCTTAGACTAACCGATGCGCTCTAAGTTTATTGTATAGCTTTCAAGACTCCCATTGTAATGTCGCCTTATATACTCATCTATGAGAAGGCTTGTCACTTGCCTGTGGAGTTGAAACATAAGGCTTACTGGGTAATCAAGAAAATAAATTTCAATTCTGACAAAGCAAGCTTGCTGTGCAAGCTTCAATTGAATGAACTTGTAGAGATCCGGAACGAAGTGTATGAGAGCTCGAGAATTTATAAGTACATGATGAAGGTGTTCCACGATATGAACATCCTTCGTAAAACGTTCACGATCAATCGAAAGGTCCTTTTGTACAACTCTCGATTGCATTTATTTTTGAAAAAAATTGAGGACTCGATGGACTGTCCCTTTGTTGTTTAAATTGTTTATCCATATAGGACTGTCGAGCTTTTGAATCCAAGGTGGTCTTTAAAGCAAATGGTTAACGTTTAAAGCCATTCTTTGAGAACTTTCCTTCAGAGGATATGTCTATACCTCTGATAGATCTTGTCTACCAGGATACTTGATCTCCTAGTCTGACGGAGGTATAGAGTAGTTTAGGTTAGGTTTGTTTTTGTTTTGTTTTTGCTTTTTATTGCTTTCATTTGGATTAGCTATTTCAGAGGTAGATTTTCACTTTAAACTCTCGCAGGTACTCCCGTTCTCACTCTCCTTTATTTTGTCATTTCTCTCATGTCATTGTATATTGCATATGTTTTTACATTGAGGAGAATGTAGGATTTTAGTTGGGGGTTGAGATTCCTCGATGAATCTACTAGTATTTGTGACATTTCGAGCACTTTATGCAGAATTTTTTTAATTTTTCTTATTTTAAAACTCTTTTGAAAAGTTGTTTTTCTATGAACTTATGAATATGTGAATATGAGAGGAAGGGATAAGAACTGATTTGATTTTAAAAAAGCTTAGAATTCTTTTGATATAGTGGTTTTTTATATGAGTTCCCCCTTTGATATGACTAATAGAGAATTTGAACATATTTTAAATCTAGTCCACACTACACAATTCTCATGATTGAAAGGATTAAAAGAATATTTAGGATGATTAGATTAGGATCTAAAGTGTTGAGGAACCAAGCCGGTGATCTTTGTCCATCACGTTCAGTAAATAAGAGAAGAAAAAAATGTTCAAGGTATAGATTTCTAAAAATCCTATCTTATGTTGTGATATGAAAGGACAAGAAAAGAATAGAATTGAAAATCTGTTTAAAGAATATAAGAAAGGGCTAACTAGGGGAGGGCTTATCACTCAAGCTAGTAATGGAAAGTAGTGTGAAAGTCGTCAATAGAACGATAAGGTAAAATCCTGTCATAGGCTTGTTGTTGATCAGTATACTTTTTAATTGTTTGTCTAGCTGATCCATGAAAAAGGGTAATCCTGAAAATTGATCAGTTGAGCATTCACCATGCACACTAGATTACAATTGTTTTAGCTATTCTATTTGTTAAATAATCAACGGGGACTCTACTCGAAAAACTCACTATGTTTTAAGAAGATTAAGGTTGGAAAAATTGGTTACTACTTATTCCTAAAGTCCCATTTTCTTAGTTATTCCTCTTTCTTTTTCTAGTTCAATCATGTCTCTGATTGGCTAGACCTCTTAGCTAGGGCTAAGAGGTGAAGCTTGTAGCTATTCTTAATACTTTGATTCAATTATAAGTTTTACTTTTGGATTTAATGTTGAACAAAGGTTTATTTCAAGTTTGAATGAAGTTCTAAGTTCAATTTTTATTTGATCTCTTGATGGCTTCGGTTTCATGTGATGCTTAGAAGATTTAAACTAAGAATCTTAATTGTTTTACAAGGTCTAAACCTGTACAATTCGAAGATTTGAATTCCCTACGTTCTAGAACTTGGATCTTAATGTGGGAACTTATCTAAACCAAAGTTCTTATCTTTTTATATTTTTGAGATAGTTGTTTGCTTATTATTGTGATTTGATTGAAGTTCATATTGTGGTATGAATCAAGTTTAGTGACAGGACTTGAGGATGACCATGATTGCGATCTTACATTATTTGAAAGTGGATTGACTTATGCAATTAAGTGTGCCTAATGCCTGAACTTTATTGAGGAAATCATGTCAATGAACAACATCTGTTTTAGATGTTTATGTGATTTAAACCGGTCCATATTCCGGCTGGATACGATTGGATTTCGATTCCAGTTGTGTAATTGAGAGAACCTAGTTGAATTACACATTAAAGATGGTTATAAGTGGATCCTTGGGGTTCTAGTGTTTTTAGATTATTGAATTCATCTTCCTAGTTTATTGTTTTCAACCATTCATACAAATCAGATTTTCAGATTTAGTTTCTCTTAGTTTGATCTCAATTTAGGTTGTTTTAAGAAGTTTTCTGAACTCTTAAATAATCCTTGAGGACAATCTCAGTCTCACCGAGTTATTACTATATCGCAACCTTGCACTTGGGGTTGGCAAACACATAATGCCTGCGTTGACATGTGGTGAGCAATTAAATAGCCATAAAAAAAACCCGGATATCGAATGTCCCATCACATCTCCCGTTGCAAAGGGACATGGGGGCATTGTTTACACTCATTTTTTACGCCTTGACGTGGGCCAATAAGAAGACGCCATGTGAAGACACTACATATTTGGCATAGTTAAAATTGTACCCACTTGAAGAAGATCCGCGTTTGTTCTTCCTTTGGCGTTACACATTCTGTCATTATATATTGCGACAATACAAACTCTTATAATGCACTTTAAAGGGAAGAATCGATGCATGCCATGTGACTACGATTAGCATGCCTATTGAATGAGGGACGGGCCTTGCATGATTATAAAAGACCCACCGGGTGAGTGTATCCTATCTTACAACTGGATATGATCTCATCTATGAGGCTGTTTCTTATAGTCCTTCCAAAATGGAAGATTTCCCCCGAGATGTTCGGAGAGCCGACAGCGATCTATAAGATTCTGAAGACCAAAAGGTCAAATCTTTTATGCGAACCAACCTGTATTGGTCCCAAACGCAAATTCCATAGGGACGATTGAACTTACATTGGGTCTCATTTTACACAACGATTGAAATAAAAAGAATGAGAGATCTGATCTATCCAAACAATGGATCAATATCAGGGGTCAAATCCCTCCAACACTCAAAGCCATCACCATTCAAGATGGTTAAATGAAGGAGGTGGTTTGACTCGGATCGTCTAACACCTAAAAGTTGACAAGGTATGCCATCAAGAGATGTCGAATGGCCACGTTCAATAGAGAACAACCCTCAAGGTTCCTGGACCTTGGTCTAATTGTCTCCATCAGAGGGACTCTGGAGGCACCAGGATAGATCTTTGTGGACCATGAAGATTTTCGCAAAGGATCGGCTATGGAAAGAAGATCTGAGAAGTCAGTGAGCCCGAAGCTCTTTCTTTTCAAAGCAAACCCTGGTTTGCGAAGGAAAAAAAGGTTGAATATCTAGAAAGGCAGCATGAAGAATCCCGAATAACCTAGAAGCCTATCAAGGGGCTTCCACTGGCTCGAGAAAGTTATAAAAGGAACATCTGAAGAAGAGCTTGAGGCCCCACGCCAAAAACATCTATCTACATGTTTACTTTACTTTCATGACTATTTTACTTTTCATAGCGTAGTTCACCACTACCCAGCGGCTCCCACTGCTGTAATTTATATTAGGAGTATATTAAATATTTATAACCTTAAGTTATCTGATCACCATGTCCATCTGAGTTCTGATTTAGTTGTTCATACCCCAATCATATTATGCTGATCATTCGCCTCGATTGTTTGTTCCGATGGGTACATCAGGCATTTATCTTTCTTTTCGCTTTAATAATAAGAGTGTGAAGCACAACGATTGTAATAGGGTCAATATATTGATAAAGATCGATTGAGTTTATGCCACTCTTTACTCTTTTATGTGTGAATATTTTACTTCAAATGAGGAATACCACATTAAAGCACTGGTGAAATAAAAAGTTCATAAATTGGTCGATCTTGATCATTTTCACCGGTACAAGGCAAAATAACTCATTCGTGAGGGTTAACCCCTTCCTTTGCTCAAATCACCTGAGTACGACTGTTAAGCTCTGAATTGTGCATATTCTAACCCCAATTCATCACACATTATGCATGGTTTACATGTTTAAAAGACTATTCTAATACATGTTTTATGATTGTAGGATTGAGAGAGAGACTTCAATAATTTAATGCTTAATGAGTCACTTTGTATAGATTGAAGATCAAAAGATTAAGTGCCAAATGGTGGAAGAAAGATGCAAGGGAGAAAGAGAAGAAAGAAGAAAACTTGCAATAAAATCACTGTCGACCGGTTGACCATGGCCCACGACCGGTCGGAAATTTAAATCAGAAGGCCCTGTGCTGCCAACCTTGCTGGACCATAAATGGATAAAACCGACCGGTTATCCGACCGGTCGGCTACCACTGACGACCAGTTGTATGTTCCAGGAGTTGGAAAGTTTTCAAAGCTGACCTCGCTGGACCAAAACAGAGGGTCAACGACGAGTCGTCCGACTGGTCGACCATGCAAAAATTTAAAAGAAGCTTGTTCTTCAAGCTCTGAAATTTCATGCGCAAGTGCATAACTCCTTACACAATTCTGGAATCTTCCGTGTGGTAGAGCCTCAAAACTATAAAAGGACACCTAGGGTTCATTCCTAAGGTATCTTAGAAGAGATTGGAGGTTGTGGGAAGTAAATGAGAGTCTCGTGGAGCGTCCACAACTTCGTCGACTTTGGGTTTTTCTAATTTTCATATTTTTCTTTTGATTCTAATTGTAGTATGACAATGCTCGGCTAAAACCTTTTAGCTAAGGCTAAGAGGTGAAGCTGTTAGTGCACTTTTATGTGGCATACTAGTGCACCTTTTTTGTCAATCACTTAGGTCAGTGAGTCTAGTGTCGGTTGAGCTTAGTGGAGACGAAGACCAAAGACTCAAGTGACCTTGCTACATCAAGGAAGAAGAAACAGGTAAAAGTGATGCCTTGGTGTGCCTTAACCTTGACTAAAACCAAACCCTTAACCTCTTGATGACCTTGACCATATTAGGAAACCTTTAGTCATCATAGATTGGCCTTAGATGTCCCAAAAGATCACCCATACTATGGCCTATGTGATTGGGTTGTGAAAAAGTGGGTTAGCAAATAAAATTGGCTGAACCCAGGCCTGTCCGACTCGTCACGACTGGTCGGTTGGACTGGACTGGACTGACCGGTAGTGACCGGTAGGCAGGTCTGGTCCTGACCGGTCACGACTGGTCGGAAAGACCCCCCCTCTAGACAGCATGTTCACTATCTTGCCAGGCCGTTGGCCGACTGGTCAGGACCGGTTGGGATAGGTCGGGGACTAGCCGTTTTTTGCCCATTTTCTGTGCGTTTGGACTTCTTTTATAAAGGGGCATGGCTCATTTTGAGGGGCAAGGAGAGGGATTTTGAGAGGAGTGAAGCCACTATTGTTGGAGACCATTTGAGTCTCATTCCCAACCTATGCAAGGCACCTTCCTTGCGCTTTAACACAAGATTGGAGTATTCCAAGCTCATGAAGAAGATGACCTTCATCCCCTCTTGATCTCTAGAGTTTGGATCTTTCTTGATAGGCATATCCTTATCCAAATGTCTAAGATGAGATTGTTGTAGGTGAGCAACTCCAGGCAACCCATTCCCATTAGTTGTAGAGTTCTCAAACCTACCCTCCTATCACCTTGGGTATCTCAAAGGCATCACAAGCAAGGTAGTTGATCAAGTGTAGCTGAGGCATTGGCGACGCAACGGCAACACGATCGGGGGAGCAAGGGAAGCTGATTGAAGCACGGGAGAGCGGAGATCAAGCAACCCGAACCTAAGCTGAATAAGGGGCTCATCCGACAAGTAAGGTTGTCTTTATTGAGAGTCCATCCACTCAATTCCCTCGTGGGAGTTTAGTGTAGAGTTTGTTTGTCAAACTCGAACTAGGGACATTGGCCATTCCTTGGCCTGTTTTTCGTCCTAAAGACTAGGGGTTGTTTGGAACTCCTTGGCCCATTTGTCAGGCATAAACAAAGTCTCCAAGGGGGAGCCTCCGACACAGGAGTAAACGTGCGTCGGATTGAGAGTTAGCCTATGTCCAAAACTCTGTATGGGTTGAGAGTTAGCCCTTTATATAAAACTCCTGTTATGGTTGAGAGGTGAACCGGTAAAACCTCCGTGTAAAGGTTGAGAGGTGAACCTCATTTAAAACCTCCGATAGTGAATGCCGGTGTGCTCAAAGAAGTTGAGTACTTAAATCAGGAGTGGAGTAGACCCAAAGTCGAACCTCTATACATGCTTGTGTTTGTGATTGTTTGAGACATTGTTATATTAGCATTGAATGCTTAATTGTTAATTATGTATGCTTGATAGGAATATATGCTAGACACTAGATAGGCACATCAACACACAAGATGTACTTTCATTAGTTGTGTAGACTTTAGCTCATTGATCCATTCTCATAAGTCTACATAGGTTGCATAGATTAGGAGCTTGATTAGTTAAATTATTTGATTATCTATGCATGCTTAGACTAGGTTGTTTATTGCTTAACCATATGCTACTCTTGTGATTGGACCCACTTAGGCTTGGAAGCCGAAGTGTTGTTGCTTACTTAGTTTGATTTGTTAAATTGTGTAAGTTGGTGAAAAGAATTTCAAAAGGTTCTAATCACCCCCCCCCCTATAGGACTTAGCCATAATTTTAGTTGCTCTTCAAGCTTCCGCACATACGAAGGTGTAGTGTTAGACTACCGACGTAATTTCATTTGGTATCAGAGCGGGTTACTTTTCAAGGACGTAACCGTCTAGAGTTAGATCCGGTATCGGAGCACTAGCATGTTGTCTAACCGAGATGGGGGCACCACCAACCATCTACCATTCTTTGACGGGTCCAACTACGCCTATTGGAAGGCTAGGATGAGAATTTTCTTACAATCTATGGATCGTCTGGTGTGGCTAAGAACACAACGTGGGTATGCTTTACCACCGAACAAGTGGAGGTTGATGGGAAATACATTGTCATTCCCAAAGATGATGAAAAATGAAATGACAGTGAGAAAGCTCAATATATGGCAAATGCCAAAGCTCTTAATGCGATTTGCTATGCGGTTTCTCCGGATGAATCTCAGCGCATTCTCACATGCGCAACTGTAAAAGAAGCGTGGGATATACTTGAGGTTACCTACGAGGGAACTAGCATAGTAAGACGCTCGAAGCTTCAGTTCTTAACCACCAAACTTGAAAATATTAGGATGGAAGAGACTGAAACCTTCATGGAGTTTTATACAAAACTTTCTGACATTTGCAAGTCCATGTTTGTCTTGGGTGATCGGGTTCCTGAAGGTCGTATATGTAGAAAAATACTTAGGTCCCTCTCGAAAAGATTTAACACCAAGGTTGTAGCCTTAGAGGAGTGTAGAGACATAGATAACATAAAAGTAGAAGAACTCATAGGTTCCTTACAAACTCATGAACTATACTTTAAGGCCCCATCTAAAAAGAAAAGCATCGCTCTAAAGTCCTCTCACAAACATAAGAAAATTAAGAGTGAGTCGGAGGAAGATAATGATGATAAGGATAATGAAGAAGAAAAGTTAAACAAAAATTCGAAAGATTCCTCAAATTTGATAGAGGGAGTATCCGTGACAAGAAGGACAAGAAGGGTGAAAAACATAAAAGGAAATTATGCAAATCTTCATCCATCCATTGTTACGGTTTTGGTCATCGTGGCCATCTTGCCCGGAATGTCCGAATAGGCCTAAGCCGAAAGGTAAAAAGGAAATGGCTGCCACTTGGGATGATATGGAGGAGTTCGAATCCAAATCTGGTGACTCACTAGTGATGGGAGCCAAAATATTGATCTAGCTCTCACGACTTTCACCACTACCTCTCTTCCCCTTAATCTAAGAGAAGATCCTGACCGCTATCCCTTCTAGGAGAAGAAGGTGTTCCCAACCCCTCACCTCATCTTATGAGGGTGTTGTGGAAATTAGTTACCTTTAGGCCTTTCAAACTAAACATAGTTAGTAAAGGCAGCCAGAAAGTGATTCTATAGGAATATTTGAGGATTTTAGCCTCATTTTTATGTGTACGGGAAAATCAGAGGATTCAAGCCTCATTAGCCCAATTTTGGTAGTTTAGCCTTGCTTTTAATTTGTATATTTGCTTGCTAGACTGTTATCATGCCTAGTTTAGCTAATCTTGCTGAGTCACATGCTTCATTGTATGCTAATCTTTGCTTAGTATTGGTCTTGATATACCACTAGGGGAGGTTGGTTGATTGGGCTATAGGCCCTTGTGCTTTTATTATAAATGTATATCTTTGATCAATTATGCATGATTAACTATGATTAGATAGTTACATTTTCTTGTTAACCTTGTTCCTTAACATGCTCCATGTTTTAAAGTTCATGCACCCTATACTCTTCTTGTTAGCATGTGCTTATAGTTATAACTGCGACATACTATCTACTCTTACCTTAACCTTAATTGATTTATCATTAAGGGGGACATAATAGTCTGTCAATTGCTGACAAAAAGGGGAGAAAGATCAAGTCCCACCAAAACTAGGTTGCTATGTTTTGTGATGCAGGGATTGACAGGTTATGGGGGAGCAAACTGAAGAGGAGCTGCTTAGTTAGGCATGTCAAGAGTCCTGTATTTAATTCATTATCAATGTAATATCTTGTAAATGTATTTTGTTTTGGTAGGTTAGGTTTTTGTAAGTAATTGACAAAGGGGGAGATTGTTAGTGCACTTTTCTATGGCATACTAGTGCACCTTGTTTGTCAATCACTTAGGTCAGTGAGTCTAGTGTCGGTTAAGCTTAGTGAAGACGAAGACCAAAGACTCAAGTGGCCATGCTGCATCAAGGAAGAAGAAACAGTTAAAAGTGATACCTTGGTGTGCCTTAACCTTGACCAAAACCAAACCCTTAACCTCTTGATGACCTTAACCATATTATAAAACCTTTAGTCATCATAAATTGGCCCTAGGTGTCCTAAAAGATCACCCATACTATGGCCTATGTGATTGGGTTGTGAAAAAGTGGGTCAGCAAATAAAATTGGCTGAACCCAGGCCTGTCCGACCGGTCACTACCGGTCGGACTGGCTTCCAGACCTTACAGCAAGCTGCTGTACACGCAGGCCATTGGACCGACCACGGTTGGTAGGTCTAGTCAGACCGGTCACGACCGATCGGACAGACCCCCCCTCTAGACAGCATGTTCACTATCTTGCCTGGCCGTTGGCCAACTGGTCGGGACCAATTGGGACAGGTCGGGACTAGCCATTTTTTGCCCGTTTTCTGTGCGTTTGGACTTCTTTTATAAAGGGGCTTGGCTCATTTTGAGGGGCAAGGAGAGGGATTTTGAGAGGAGTGAAGCCACCATTGTTGGAGACCATTTGAGGCTCATTCCTAACCTATGCAAGGAATCTTCCTTGTGCTTTAAAACAAGATTGGAGTATTCCAAGCTCATGAAGAAGATGACCTTCATCCCCTCTTGATCTCTAGAGTTTGGATCTTCCTTGATAGGCATATCCTTATCCAAATCTCTAAGATGAGATTGTTGTAGGTGAGCAACTCTAGGCAACACATTCCTATTAGTTGTAGAGTTCTCAAATCTACCCTCCTATCACCTTGGGCATCTCAAAGGCATCACAAGCAAGGTGATTGATCAAGTGTAGTTGAGGCATTGGCGACGCAACGGCAACACGATCGGGGGAGCAAGGGAAGCTGATTGAAGCACGGGAGAGCGGAGATCAAGCAACCCGAACCAACGCTGAATAAGGGGCTCGTCCGACAAGTAAGGTTGTTTTTATTGAGAGTCCATCCACTCAATTCCCTGTGGGAGTTGAGTGTAGAGTTCGTTTGTCAAATTCGAACTATGGACGTTGGCCATTCCTTGGCCTGTTTGTTGGCTTAAAGACTAGGGGTTGTTTGGCACTCCTTGGCCCATTTGTCGGGCATAAACAAAGTCTCCAAGGGGGAGCCTCCGACATGGGAGTAAACGTGCGTCGAGTTGTGAGTTAGCCTATGTCCAAAACTCCGTATGGGTTGAGAGTTAGCCCTTTATATAAAACTCCTGTTATGGTTGAGAGGAACCGGTAAAACCTCCGTGTAAAGGTTGAGAGGTGAACCTCATTTAAAACCTCCGATAGTAAATGCCGGTGTGCTTAAAGGAGTTGAGTACTTGAACCGGGAGTGGAGTAGACCCAAAGTCGAACCATTATACATGCTTGTGTTTGTGATTGTTTGAGCACATTGTTATATTAGCATTGAATGCTTAATTGTTAATTATGTATGCTTGATAGGAATGTATGCTAGATACTAGATAGGCACATCCATAAACAAGATGTACTTTCACTAGTCGTGTAGATTTTAGCTCATTGATCCATTCTCATAAGTCTACATAGGTTGCATAGATTAGGAGCTTAATTAGTTAAATTATTTGATTATCTATGCATGCTTAGGCTAGGTTGTTTATTGCTTAACCATATGCTAGTCTTGTGATTGGACCCACTTAGGCTTGGAAGCCGAAGTGTTCTTACTTAGTTTAATTTGTTAAATTGTGTAAGTAGGCGAAAAGAATTTCAAAGGGTCCTAATCACCCCCCCCCCCCCCTTAGGACTTAGCCATAATTCTAGTTGCTCTTCAAGTTTCCGTACATACAAAGGTGTAGTGTTAGACTACCGACGTAATTTCAGAAGCTTGTAGTTAGTTTTC
The DNA here is from genome assembly GCA_003013855.2 of Liriodendron chinense. NCBI lineage: Eukaryota > Viridiplantae > Streptophyta > Magnoliopsida > Magnoliales > Magnoliaceae > Liriodendron > Liriodendron chinense. The sequence continues at coordinate 266,671 of PVNU02000506.1, forward strand.
ATGTAGAATTCGTTTGATTCAAGTACTTTACTTAAAGTTTAGATTTTTAAAGTTCTAGTTTGAATAAAGTTGGTATTTTTGTATGTTTTATGAGAGTTCATGTGCTTCGGATATGAATTCCTTATAATTCTCTGAGATGACCATGTTTAGATTGATTAGATTCGAATTTTAGTAACCCTAGAGCATGCCATTGTCTCTTGGCATGGCTGTTACTTCGAAAGCTACTTGTTTGAATTCTATGTGCTTCATTAGAACTAGAATCTTATTTTCTGACTTAAGTGGGATTGTTTGTGTTTGAATGCTTAATCTTCGAATCTAGTTGTGTTTATGCTTGGATGAATGAATTCACATGGGACTACTACAAGTGGATCCTTGAGGCCTTAGTTCCATTAATTATCATATTTTTTTAAAAGTTACTGTTTTAATTAATTTTTAAAATCAAATCTTAAAATTGCTGAATTTGAAGTTGCTAGAATAGTTTGAATTTGTTTACCCTAATTCCCTATGGATCGACCTCGGTCTTACCGAGTTATTACTACATCGCAAGGCTTGCACTTGAGGCAAGCGAACAACTTTTTGGCATCACTGCCGAGGAATCTAGGTTAAACGGTTCTAAATTGTTTTTGTAGATATAGAAGTACAAGTAGTTAGGTTTTACTGTTTTTCTATGACTAGTTTACTGATTTTCTAGAACTAACAAGTTTGCTTTGTTCTGTAGGAAATTGCTCTAATTCAAGCTAATCGAGTAACATCTTTCTAACTTAAAATTTTTTTAGTTTTACAGATTTTTAGTTTTAGGATTTAAGATTTAGGTTTAGTTTTAGTTCATATTTTTTTTTGTGTGGTTTATGTCCCATTGGGAACGTGACCACACAAATCGTCTCCAATCCGAAGGTGGTTTAGTTGGACTACTCTCTGTCTAAAGATGAGTTAAAAAATACATTGAACTTTGTGAAAGTTCAGGGAGTATGAATCAAACATCATTAAGAAATTCTCCCCCTTCTACTCCAACGACAAACACAAATAAAGAGGGAGTAGGAGAGAATGAGGTACATAATGCCCCCTCCAATGAGAGCTCTACGTGATTATCTACAACCGACTAGTGCTACCATACCTTTGTGCATGTTTTTCCCAAACAATGCCGGGATGATTGATATTAAGCATGGGTAATCCAACTTTTACCTAAGTTCCATGGGTTAGACTTTGAGAGCCCATATCTACACTTGAAAGAGTTTGATGAGGATGTAGCTATGTTGCAATATAACAATGTAACAGAGGACGTAGTGAAATTAAAGCTATTCTCTTTCTCTTTGAAGGAAAGAGCCAAAACATGGCTTCACTCTCTAAGACCAAGGTCGATTGGGACATGGACTGAGATGACCTGAGAGCTTTTAAAAAAAAATCTTCCTGGCTCATAAAACAAACACCCTTCGAAGAGCCATAATGAATTTTTCTATCAAAGAGAGTGAAACGTTCTTTCAAAATTGGGAGAGATACAAAGACCTCCTACTCGCTTGTCCACATCATGGCTACGAGATTTGGCGAATTATTAGTTTCTTCTATGAAGGATTGAACTCGAATATGCGCCAATTGGTAGAGATGATGTATAACAGCGAGTTCATGAGCAAAGATCTCGAGGACGCATGGAGTTACTTGGACATGTTGGCTGAGAATGCCCAATCATGGGATACCTCGGATAAATCTAGTAACCTCAAGCTACCTTAACAAAAAGAAAAAGGAGGGATCTACATTCTTAAGGAGGAAGATAATGTGAATGCTAAAATAGCTAACCTCACAACGAAGATCGAGGCCATGAAACTAAGTAAGAGTGGAACTTCTAACACCACTAAAGCTATTGAAAACGTGTGTGAAATTTGTGCCGCTAATGTATACTTTACGCAAGATTGTCCTACAATTCCTGCGTTTCAAGAGTTGTTAGAAGAGCAAGCAAACGCCACATATGGTTATCAACGGCCCTTCAATGGACCGGTAGGTAACACATACAACTCTACTTGGAGGAATCATCCAAATTTCAGTTGGAGGAACGGTCTTACGGCCAATCCTACCAATTCTTAAGGAGGGCCACCCATGCAAAACATGGCCCCACCTCAATTCTCAATGGAGGATACCTTAAAGGCGTTTATGTAAGGGCAAACGCAAATAAATAAAAAAAATCAACAAATATTCCAAGAACTTAAGGTGTTAGTTGATGAGATTAAGGGACGTTTGAATGCTAGGGAAGGGACATTTTCAGCCCAACCTCAGCCCAATCCGAAACAAGCACATGAAATAAACACCCCTAACCTCCCCAACCAACACATGGAGCAAGAAAAATCCATCACCACTCTTAGAAGCGGTAAGCAAGTGGATAAATCTATTTCGATGAAGGCCGACAAGCCTAATGATTCGATAATTTCTGAGAATGAGGATGGACCTAGCTTAGCCCCACAAGAAACGGAGCGCGTTCACAAGCCTATAGCACCATTTCCATTGAGATTGGTTGCTCCAAAATCTCTCATAAACTCTTATGATATTTTAGAGATTTTTAGACAAGTCAAGATTAACATTCCATTGCTTGATGCCATTAAACAAATCCCCTCTTATGCCAAGTTTTTAAAGGACTTATGTACAACCAAACGAAAATACAATGTGCAACAAAAGGCCTTTTTGAATGAGCAAGTGAGTGCCATTCTCACCCAAAAGACCCCTATAAAATATAAGGATCCCGGTAGTCCCACAATCTCATGTATCATTGGTGACTACCGAATTGAGCGTGCATTACTAGATGTAGGGGCAAGCATAAATTTGATCCCATACTCGGTATACAAGCAATTGGGTCTTGGTGAATTAAAACCCACCAAAACCACATTGTAACTCGCTGATAGATCCATCCGTGTACCGAGAGGGATGGTTGAGGATGTATTGGTCCACTGTCGACAAATTCTACTACCCGGTGGATTTTATCGTCTTGGATACACAACCGGTTATGGATACTAGCACTCAAATACCGATGATTTTAAGCCGCCCATTCTTGACTACATCAAACGTAATTATAAATTGCTGGAATGGGGTGATGAAATTGTCATTTGGAAACATAACATTGGAGGTAAACGTGTTCCATATGTGTAAAAAGCAAAGGAATGAGGAGGAGGATGAGCTCTTTGAGGTAAACATGCTCGAGTCCTTTAAAGAAGAGGAGCTCCTCCAACTTGAACCACTCAAAAATTTGAAGACATGCTTGGCACACTTTGAAAATTCTAAAGATCCCATCATGTGTGATATTGTGGAAGCATTGAGTAGCGAGAAGCCGATAGTTAATACTAGCCGGTGGAGGCCTCATTTTGAAAAATTTCCACCAACCACATCAAAGCCTCTACCGTCTAATATCAAACCACCGAAGCTTGACCTTAAACCATTGCTATCTGAGCTTAAATATGTATATTTGGGTCAAGAGGAAACATCCCCGGTTGTCATAGCCTCTCACCTAGGAAAAGACCAAGAGCTCAAGTTGATTAAGCTACTCAAAGAACATAGGGGAGCCATAGGGTGGACAATAGCGGACCTCAAAGGGATAGACTCTTCGATATATACTCACCGTATATACTGCGAAGAAAATGCAAAAATGACTAGACAACTTCAAAGGAGGTTAAATCCAAACATGATGGATGTTGTCAAAGGCGAGGTGTTGAAGTTACTAGATGTGGGTATCATCTACCCCATCTCGGATAGCCAATGGGTGAGTCCTCTCGAAGTTGTCCCTAAGAAGTCTGGTATTACCATTGTAGATAATGCTAACAATGAGCTTATATTGACTACAGTGACCACCGGTTGGCGTATGTGCATAGATTATCGGAAGCTAAACACAGTCACTAGGAAAGACCACTTCCCTCTTCCATTCATGGATCAAATTTTGGAGAAGTTAGAGGGTCACTCCTATTATTGCTTCCTAGATGGATATTCCGGCTACAACCAAATTGAGATAGCCCCAGAAGACCAAGAGAAGACCACCTTTACATGCCCGTTCAGCATCTTCGCATATCGAAGGATGCCATTCGGACTATGTAATGCACCCTGCCACATTTCAACGATGCATGTTGAGTATTTTCTCAGACATTGTGGGTGAGTTTCTCAAGGTATTTATAGATGATTTTTCTATTTTTTGTTGTACATTCGATGAGTGCCTCAATCACTTGAAATCGGTCTTGACAAGGTGTGAGGAGAAGACCTTGTTTTAAACTGGGAAAAGTGTCATTTTATGGTACAAAGAGGAATAGTCCTTGGACATATCATCTCGTCCAATGGAATAGAGGTAGACCGGTAAAAATTGAAATTATTGCTAACCTACCACCACCCGAAAGCATACGCGATGTGCGGTCCTTTTTTGGACACGAGGCTTTTATGCATGGTTTGCATTTTAAAAGACTATTCTAATACATATTTTGTGATTGTAGGATTGAGAGAGAGACTTCCCTAATTCAATGCTTAATGAGTCACTTTGTATACATTGAAGATCGAAAGATTAAGTGTCAAATTGTGGAAGAAAGATGTAAGGGAGAAAGAGAAGAAAGAAGAAAACTTGCAGAAAAATGCACTACCTGACCGGTCGAAAATTCAAATCATAAGGCCTTGTGCTGCCAACCTTGTTGCACCAAAAACGGATAAAACCGATCGGTCGTTTCGACCAATCGACCACCACTGATGACCGGTCGTATGTTTTGGGAGTTGGGAAGTTTTCAAAGTTGACATCACTGGACCAAGACAGAGGGTCGATGACTGGTCGACCATGTGAAAATTTAGAAGAAGCTTGTTCTTCAATATTTGAAGTTTCATACGCAAGTGCGTAACTCCTTAAGCATTCTGGAATCTTCCGTGTGGTAGAGCCTCAAAACTATAAAAGGACACTTAGGGTTCGTTCCTAAGGTATCCTAGAAGAGATTAGAGGTCGTGGGAAGTGAAGGAGAGCATCGTGGAGCGTCCACAACTCCGTTGACTTCAGATTTTTCTAGTTTTTCATGTTTTTCCTTTGATTCTAGTTGTAGTATGACAATGCTCGGCTAGAACCTCTTAGCTAAGGCTAAGAGGTGAAGCTTGTAGTTAGTTTTCATGTAAAATTCGTTTGATTCAAGTACTTTACTTAAAGTTTGGATTTTTAAAGTTCTAGTTTAAATAAAATTGATATTTTTGGATGTTTTATGAGAGTCCATGTGCTTCGGACATGAATTCCTTGTAATTCTCTGAGATAACCGTGTTTGGATTGATTAGATTCGAATTGTAATAACCCTAGAGCATGTCATGTCTCTTAGCATGGCTGTTACTTTGAAGACTACTTATTTAAATTCTATATGCTTCATTAGAGCTAGAATCTTATTTTCTGACTTAAGTGCTTAAGTAGGATTGTTTGTGTTTGAATGCTTAATCTTCCAACTAGATGAGAGATATAACTTCGAATCTAGTTGTGTTTATACTTGGATAAATGAATTCACATAAGACTACTACAAGTGGATCCTTGAGTCATTAGTTTCATTAATTATCAGATGTTTATAAAAGTTATTGTTTTACTTAGTTTTTAAAATCAAATCTGAAAATGATGAATTTGAAGTTGCTAGAATGGTTTAAATGTGTTTACCCTAATTTCCTGTGAATCGACATTGGTCTTACTGAGTTATTACAACATCGCAAGCCTTGCACTTGAGGCGAGCAAACAATGACGCACATTCATTAATCAGTTGTCGGTCATTAAGAGAACTTTGAGTCCAAATCTAATCTCCAATCTGTCTATCTCGAAGTAGGGGTATTGATCAATTCAGTCAATATCCTTTAGTCGAGCAGACTCTGACACGTGTGCAAAATTATACACACATAAGTACTTCCAATCCTGACCCTCGGTCATATGAGTGGTCTTGACAGGCTGAATTGAGAGAAACACTTTGGTATATCTTCTCAGATGTTACCTTTTGCCAAAATAAATCCAAACAGCTAAGTACTGGGAACCACAGTGGCTGATCATCTATTCAAAGGCATACTTAATTAGACAATTCTAACTTCTGATTGATGGACCTTTTTGTCTATTTGGGTAGTTATCCACCTAGAGTTGGTCCTACTTGGGCGGTCAATGTTTCTAGTTTCCATTATTTAGGCGCCAAAAATGTGGATGGAACAAAATAATCCTGGCCTCAGGTGGTGCAAATGCAAGGCGTTTCTCAGTTGGTATTTGGCACAATGACATGCATGGTGGGTAACGCTCAAATCTAGGATTGAAATGTCATGGTCCCACAAGATTGCGGACTCAGCTCGCCTTGCTGTGTGTAGCGGTGCATATGAGACCAGGAAACCACTAAAGAACCGTGCTAGCGTAACTCATGTAGCCATAACGGGCGTGCACACTGCTGACAAAGCATCATGTGGTGTAGGATGTGCATGAGATCCACACCATCCATCCAGCGATCTTCCTCATGATCACCCTAGAAACCAAAAAAAATTAAGCTTGCTCAAAACTCAAGCAGGCCACACTAGGATAAAAGGAAGTTCCAAAAATCACGATATTATAAAACTCAGGTGGTACACACCTTGTGAATTTAGAGTTTTGGGGCATGATTTTACACTATTTCCTGTAATGAGGCACACTCCAGTTGTCCATTGGTTCCATGTTCAGCATCAAGGACAAACATGGGTTGGTGGACCTGATGGACCGTGTGTTATTATTTATTTTATATATATATATATATATATATATATATATATATATAGATACACACACACACACACATAGAAAATTTGAATAGATTGAAGGATTTTCCAAAACTAAAAATAAGAGGGTAAAAGTGTATTTTGTGCAAAGGGGCAGTGGCATTTTAGTAATCCTACAATAGAAGACTCATGTTAGTGAGATAAGTGTACGTGGGTTGGGTTGGGTTGGGTTGGGTTCGGTAAACTCCTCTCTCTATCTTCCCCGGTTTTATTCTTCCTCACGTAACGTTTCCACTCTTTCCGACTCGACACACATTTCTAAACGCACCCGTGCCCCTACTATTGTTTATATATATTGGGAGCATTTTTTTAAGTAGATTTAGGGAAGAAAGAGGGGCAGACGAGTGGCACATTTCTAATCTACGCCACCTGTAACACTAAGTATTCCTTCTCCATAACAACCACACCTACCAACTCTACTTTTTCTATGTTTCTCCTCTTCTTTCTCTCTCTCACTGTTGCAGATATCTTCGTATCACCCATATGATGCAACCTTAAAAAAAATAAAAATAAAAAAAATAAAAAAGAAGAAGCCTGATCACCAGATGGGGCCGTTGGACCGTTTTGGACCACGGTGGTCAGTCCTGTTTTCCCAATCGACTAGGCCGTTTGTATAGAACCATCAAGCTTTTTTTTTTTTTTTCCCCCTCTGATTTTAACTAATTTTAATTAATTAATTTAATTATGGCGCTATGATGATGTCGCAAATAGACCTGGTTGGACTGTTTGGACTGAACCGCTCAAATAAAAGGAGGTCGTCCCATCCGGATCTTAAAACATTGATATCGAGGAAGGATATCATTGGACCCGACCGCTTCTTTGTCTATTTTCCTCATGTGAGATGTTTGAACTGATCATCAGGTGGGCCAGATGTGTTTGATAGAAAATGAATGGTTAATGTGATTGAGCAATAGTCCATTTGTTGTGCCGGTGTATTTGTTTGGCACGCACGAGCAATTCAGCCTATTTCTGGCCAATGAAATTAATGCTTTGTGGCCCTGCAGATGAGCATGTGGCACGTTGGCCAACTTATACGGCTGTCCCCAAAATAGAGAAAGAAAAATTCGAGCATGTATAGAGAACACAAAATATTTTATATGAAAAATCATTGCGGAAAAAACCATGGCATAAAGCAACTATCAATCCACTATATCGTAAAGTTAAAAGAGATGGAACAATTTAAAGAATATAAAAATCCTAGTTTTCTCCCTTTCAAAACCCTAGAAATCATGTAGGCTCTCTTCACATTATCCTAATTGCGTTTAGAAGACCATTTATACATGTTCACTCCCCAGGTACAGGGTTGCGAAGTAGTAATAAATTCGGAATGAGCGAGTATCGTCCCACATGGATTTTTTTGTGAACCCAGCTAGGTTTCTCAATTACACAACCGAAATCGAAATCATATCTCTATCCAATCGGAATATAGAGCGGTTAGATCAAAACTATCTAAAACAGTTGCTTGTTCATTGATTCGATTTCCACAATAAGGCTCAGGCATTGGGCGCACTCAATTGTACAAGCCAAGCCTTTATCCAATTTAGTTAAGATCATAATCATAGCCTTCATCAAATCTTGTCATTAGACTTGACTAGAACTAATGATTTAAACTTCAATTAAACCAAAATCAATCAACAAAACATATATCTCAGATTAACATACAAGATTAAAACTTTAGTTTGATATAGTTCCCACATTAAGATCATGACATTAAACACATGACAATCAAAGCATTTATCATGCCCGAAGTCGATGATAGATCAATGAACTACACAAGTATAAACAATGCAAACAGGTAAGTTACTAGATTTAGATTCACTAAGCATCACATGAGCCCAGAGTCATCAAGAGATCAAAGAAGAACTAAACTAGAACTTTATTCAAACTTTACCCAAACCATGTTCATCAATTAAAATAATAAAAAGGAAATCTAGGTTGCATCAACCCATAAAAAATGAACTAAAAGCTTCACCTATTAGCTCTAGCTAAGAGGTTTTAGTTCATATCTAACATCCTTGAAATAAACTCTCTCAAGAATATAAAAACTACTAGAAAATAGAAAAAAAAAAATAAGAAGCTAGAAGTAGAAATCCTTCTTCCAAGCCTCCTTGATCTTCTCCATGTCCTAACATTCCTTGGGAAGGAAGATGACACCTCATTTGATAATGCAGCAAGAGTACAGAAACATAATCGACTTTGTTTCACTTGGTACGGCTTAACCAATGATTGGATTGCCTTCAAATTTTATTTTTAACTTCCCTGGAACTTGATCTTCCTCATGGATGGTTTAGATTTTCAAGATTATCTTTTGAATGGGCCAACCAATCAGATCAATGACCGCCTCTCAAAATCACGCAATTCAGACACGTGTAGAACTAGTCATCTTGATTTCAACGGTACGGAGTGTACAGAGGTCATTAGTCTCAAATTTTGAACATTGGTAGAAAACTTCCTCCTCTAGATGATAGAAGAATTAGATTGTCCAACACTTTCCATAATTTAGTTCGAAAAAATAAACATTCAAGGACTTTTATAAAATCTGCGCAGTTGGAATCTTTCAGGATGGTCCATTTTTCTTCAACCGGTATAATCAAACTACTTATCCATTTAACCTGAAATGTCGTGGTTATTCATATATCGATGTGCTCTAGAAGATGGTCAGCTTAGATTCTTCATATCAGTGGTAGTGGGCCACCTGGACCATTCTAAAGTTGAGTAGTCAAAATCAGGAAAGTTATGGATAGTTCGTATTGTTTTTGCCCCCACGGTCAATCCGTAGCTCCGATTGACACGAAACTACTTGAGTTGTTTCGACGTCGAGGTAATCTTCAATATAGACGGATTGGATTTGCAATAATTATCAAGATGGGCCCCACGAACTGGGCCAAAATCCCAAAAAGGGATTGTTGTTTCCTGTGTGAAATCCCAAAACAGAAACTTCCTTTTTCCTTTTCTTTCTTCTTTCCAAACCGGCAGCAGTTGTTGTTACCCTTTTTTTTTTTTTCTTTTCTTTACTTTATCTGTAACTCCTATGGACCACTTCACACACATGTAAGGATGATGGGTCCACCTTGGTTGTTTGATGGAGACAGTCACCAGATGCTGGACGATGGTAGATGGTAAGCGCTGGTGGGTGATGAACGGTTGGGAGAGACTCAACTGTTATGTGAATCTGGACCACTAGATGAATGGGGTCCATCGCTGGCTCGTACTTGTGCTGGCAGTTGGACACTCCATAGTTGCTGGATTCACATGGATGTTGCAGGTGCTAGCCTTGGACGTCTTGCACATGCTGAAGAATGATGGATGAGTTGAGGTTGCATGTAGTTGCTCCTGTGATGACCGTTGATGGAGATCAACAGTGGATGTTGATGGGGTTCATCAGCTTGGTGTCCTGGATGTGTTGGAAAGGTGGACCATTGGAAATTGTTGTACTGTAGCTGGACTTTGCTGTCCATTTGTTTCAAATTGAGCTCCTTTTATTCGTATCTCTCATTTGCTCCTATAATCACAAAAGCACATTAAATTCAGTCTTTAAACGCGTTGTATTATGTAATTAAAGCGTGAAATTGGAGATAAATATGCATAATTCAAGGCTTAACAATATACTCTCGTACAAAAATTAAGAAACAAAACTTGCAGTTTTTAAAAACTTATGCATTTCGTTTGATTGACTCGGCTGGAATTATGCATCTCATTTGGTGGAGTTAACTAGACTCTCAGTCGACCCAGATATCAATAGAGTCTATTCATTAACCGAAACAGATCTTGGTCGACCGAGAACTGATGGGGTTTTCCTCCTTAGGAGCTGAGGGGAGATTGTGTAGAAATAGGGTCTCACGATTGGTTCGCCCACCCTAGATGACCGGTCTAATTTTGGCCTTGGGTAGAGCTGCACGCTGGATTGGTTTTGGTCTGTCAGGAATGGTTGCATGAACGGTCTTGGGCCATCCATGACCGGTCGACGACCAATTGAATATTGACATTTCTCTTGGTTTTTATGCTGGACGTTTTTGGGTCATTCACGACTGTTCGCTTCCCCAAGTGTAGGGTTGCGATGTAGTAATAATCTCGGTAAGACCGAGGTCGATCCACAGGGAAGGAAGTAAACAATTCAAATTATCCTAATAACTAGAATCTTAAGAGGTTTGTGAAATTGGTTTTGAACATAAAATAGAAAATCTGATAATGAAAAGATAACTAGAGCATCAAGGATCCACTTATAGCTTTCCTTAGATGTATAATTCGCTATGGTTTCTCACTTTCTCAACTAGAATTGATATTAAGATCTATCTAGTCGGATGATAGAGCTGTTAAACCAAACAATCTGTTATATGTAAGTTCAATGCATAGGATTCACTCAATGTAGGCTGAGCTGAGCATGCTCAATTGCATAGGTCATTCCCCATTCCAAAAGGTTCAGTTCACAATCATAACCATCCTCAAGTCCTGTCACAAGACAAGGCTAGATCATGATTTGAACTTGATTCAAATCACATGCACAATCCATACATATTACAGAAATTCAGAAAATAGAACTTCGGTAGGAAGTCCCCACATGAAGATTATAGTACTAGAGCGCACTCCAATTCCTTGGATCATACAGGTCTAGACTGATGTAAACCAATTAAGAATTTAAGTAATTCTCCCAAACATCCATGAGTCATCATAAGACTAAGAAAAACTACTTAAAGTTTGTATAAAATTCAAACCATAGTTCATAATCATGAATTCCAACTTTAAAACCAATAAAACGAATTAAACAATCTAAGAAAACTATAAGGTTCACCTCTTAGCTCTAGCTAAGAGATTAGCTAATGAAAAGCATATTAAAAATAAAACTAGAACTAAGAAAAGGAAGAAAAACTAGCTGGAGGAGGCTAGGAAGCCTCCTATGACTTGAACTCCTTGCTCCCCACGTCCTTTGGTTGCCTTGGAATAGAAGAGAGCACCTCCTTTTATAGTGCAGCAATAGTACAGCAACATAGCAGAATTTGTTTCGCTTGGTACGGCTTAACCAATGGTCGGATTGCCTTCAAATTTGATTTATAGCTTCCTTGTAATGTGATATTCCTCATAGATGATTTAGATTTCCAAGATTATCTTCTGAATGGGCCCACCAATCAGATCACCGACCGCCTCTCAAAATCGCGCACTTCAGGTACCTTCAGAACCAGTCATCTTGCTTTGAACGCTCCAGAGTGTACAGATGTCGGATTGATCCCAAATTTTGAAATTGGTAGAAAACTTCCTCCTCTACATGATAGACGGATTAGATTGTCCAAAACAATCTCAGAATGTGGTCCGAAAATTAGAACACTTAGGGCTTTTATAAACTCTGCGCAGTTGGATCTTTCTGGACGGTCCATCTTTCTTCAACTGGTACGATCAAACCACACATCCTTTTGATCTGAAACTTTGTGTTTATTCATATATGGATGTGGTCTAAAAGATGGCTAAAGTAGATTCTTCATATCATCAATGATGGGCCACCTGGACCGGCCCAGAGTGGAGTAGCGAAATCTGAAACTTTCTGGACAGTTCGTATTGTTTTGGCCACCACGATCAATCCGTAGCTCCGATCGACACGAAACCACTTGGGTTAGTTCGGCGTCGAGCTCCTCTTCGACATGGATGTGTTGGATTTTCAAATATCATCAAGATCGGCCTAAAAAACTGGTCTGAAAAATTAGAAACGGGAATGGCCTGCTGTCTGGAATCTGGAACTTGGAATTTGCATGGCCAACCGGTCAAGACCGGTCGGACAGGGCTGGCCAACCAGTCAAGACCGGTCGGGGCCTGTTCCAGCAGCTTCTGTAGAGGGCAGTAGTGTTGGCCGACCAGTCTTGACCGGTCGGGGCCTGTTTGGCCTACCGGTCTTGACCGGTCGGACCCCATTTTCTGCTTTATTTCTTCTTTCTTTTCTTTCCTTCTTTCTTCCTCATCCTCCTCTCTTTCTTCATCATTCTTTGGTCCACCTTGGGCCTTCATCAAAGGCTCCTAAATGTGCCCTTTTGGTCATCAATTGGGCAAAGCAACTCTCATTCCTACAACCACAAAACATGTATTTGATTAGTCTTTAAATCATGAAAATCTTGCATAATGAGTGATGAATTGGGGTTAGAATATGCACAATTAAGAGCTCAACACACCCCCCAACCAGCATTTTGCTAGTCCCGAGCAAAACATGCGTGAAACAAGTTCAATTCTCCAAAAAAACAACTCTCATTCAGAAACTATTCTTCTACACATCCCAAGACACACAAGTGTAAAAGTCAGAAAAATTAGGTGATAGAGGTTGAAACCTTAAACTCTGAAAACATAATAAGTGTTCATATGAAATCCCCGCTAATTGATTGATAAATAGAAGGACTTGAACAAATTCAACCTAGTGTGCATAGTGAATGTTCATCTCATGATTTTCCAGGATTATCTTCTTCATAGATCAACTAAATTATGAATTTCAAGGTGCACAGAGCAACAACAAGCCTATGACAGGAATTTGTCTTACCGTCCTTCCGACGACTTTCACACTACATCCCATTTCCGGCTTTGGTTACGGGTAGACCATCCCCCGGTTGGTAGTAGGTAGCCCTAATTGGAATTTCCATCATTTTTCCATCATTCCCAATTTCATCCTTCCTTTTCCTTTTTCTTTTACATTAGATAGGATTTTTAGAAATCCATATCTTTCGTTATTTTCCCATGGACAAGGATGGACAAAGTACCCCGGCTTGCTTCCTCAACACCTCAAATCTAAGTCCAGCCAATCCAAAAATCACATAATCCTTTCAAATCATGAAAATCGTGTAATGTGAACTAGGTGTAAAAGTGTTCAAATTTTCTATCAATCATATAAATAGGGGAATTCACATATAAAACCATTAAATTAAGAGAAGTTCAAAGCTTGCAACATCACTCACTTCGTATCTCCTCCTCTTATACTCATATCATCTTGAATGCATAGAAACAACGTTTTCCAAAAGAGTTTTGAATTTTAGAAAAATTGAAAATTTTCTACATAATTGCTCGAAATGTCACAAAAGCTAGTAGATTCATCTAAGGAATCTCACCCCCCAACCAAAATCTTACATTGTCCTCAATGTAATAAGATATGCAATATGCATGACATGAGAGCAATGACATAAAACAAAGGAGAGTGAGAACGAGAGTACCTGAGGTAGCAAGTTGATCAATTCTAGCATCTTCCATTGTCTCAATGAGACTTATTCAATCCTAAATGCAGAAAGAAATCCTAACCTACCTACCTACCTTTGATTAGTCTGATCGACTACATGATCAAATTTGAGCAGGATCTTCATGAATTTCAATAGGTTTCTCATGAGGACCATCCAAAGTCCTACTCGAATGTATACATGGGTGCGTTTCTTCATGAAGGTCCAATCATAGTGTGCACCACACGCATGTAAGGAGGAGATAAGAGCAGCAAAAAGATATCTCCTCAAGTTCTGAATTGGGTTGTAATTGATTAAAAACGGGTCCTCCCAATCAGAATTTTCAATGGGTTGAAGAACCCATGATGGTGGAGAGACATTCATTAAGTATTTTTCAGTTTGGGTTGTCTCATCCACAAATTCAGAATTACACGGTGTTTCCACAAATAATGGTAAAGAGTGTAAATCAGTGGAATTGTGTTCTTCAGGCACCAACACCGTATCTAACAAACTATCCAACTCCTTAATCATCTCATATCCAGATCATAGGGGTGGGTCATGCATTCCTCTAGGAAATCGAGAGAGTCGGATGAAGGGTCCTCGTTCTCCCTAACCGATTGAGGAAATTCTGTTTCAAGGGTAAGGAATTCCTCCTCTATAGAGGGGAGGTCTTCCAAAGAAAATTTTTCAGATTCATTGGTAAGCACATCATGTAGCATTGGTTGATCTAAAATTTCAGATTGTGCCACCACATCATCCAAAGAAACAGAATTTTCAACCCAAGGGAGTTCTTCCACAATAGAATCCGACATGTGTTGTTGGTGGAAGGACTCAAAAATATCAACTTCGGCCATCTCTCTAGCAAGAATATCTTCCGGTGACTCAAAAACATTCGGCCCTTTGGAAGAAGAAATCATTGACTCACAATCATCCTTCAAACCCTCATTGTAGGCAATCAAACTATCACTTTCAGATTTTGTAGATTCCTCGGGTTCGTCAACCGTCCTTGAAATCTCTTCATCATTTAAATCAGAATAGCTAAAAGAGATAGTTGATTCACCATAATCAATGGTAATGGTGGGATCACTGAGATCAATATCCTCTAGAAGTTTAGTCATTAAATCTAGAGAAGGTTGGGTTTGGATAGCCTCATCCTCCTCATTGTTGGGGATTGATTCGGTGTTCTCAATGTTGGGTTCAATATTTTGAGATGGCGAAAGGTTTTGTATGCATTGCTTAGTTATTTCCATAAACTCTCGCAGTGTATCCTCAAGAGTTCGTGTCGGTTGTGGCTCATGAGAAAGAAACTCTTGAGGATAATTGTTGGCATCCATGGTTGGCTCATCTCCCAAATTGAAATTTTGATGCTCCCACCTATTAGGATTATGCATGTCATATGTTGTGCTATCAGATAGTTGTTGATATTTGTAGCCAAATAAGTGATCATACATTGTCCTAATCAGTGGAACATTATTCATCTCTTTCTGATACTCTCCCATTGTCTTACCTGGTGAAAAGTTATGCACATTGTTGTCATTCCGATAATCTCGCAAGGTCTTACGTGGGGGAGTATTAGAAGTAGATTGAGTCATAGAAAAATATTCATGCTTGTAATGGTTCCAATCATAATGATTTTTTATTTGGTTCATCCTCTCATGTTCCAAAAGGTGTTTAGACAATCCACCCGTCTAATCATTCATAATGAAATTATAAGAAGTTGAAATAATCCCTAATCTAGGAAGAAAAACAAAAAGAAGAAAGGGAGATGGAGAGATGTTACTCGTGAAGGTGAGAGCTATGTTAGCAACAATGTCCTACAAAATCAAACAAAAAATTGTTAGTAATCTAGAAAAAAAATCAGAAAATCTACTTCTATAAAAACAAAAAAATCCTACCTAACTAAAACTACTCTATAGCTACTAGAACAATTAGAACCGTTTAACCTCTTTCCCCGGCAACGGCGCCAAAAACTTGTTCGCTTCCCCAAGTGTAGGGTTGCGATGTAGTAATAATCTCGGTAAGACTGAGGTCGATCCACAGGGAAGGAAGTAAACAATTCAAATTATCCTAATAACTAGAATCTTAAGAGGTTTGTGAAATTGGTTTTGAACATAAAATAGAAAATCTGATAATGAAAAGATAACTAGAACATCAAGGATCCACTTATAGCTTTCCTTAGATGCATAATTCGCTATGGTTTCTCACTTTCTCAACTAGAATCGATATTAAGATCTATCTAGTCGGATGATAGAGCTGTTAAACCAAACAATCTGTCATATGTAAGTTCAATGCATAGGATTCACTCAATGTAGGCTGAACTGAGCATGCTCAATTGCATAGGTCATTCCCCATTCCAAAAGGTTCAGTTCACAATCATAACCATCCTCAAGTCCTGTCACAAGACAAGGCTAGATCATGATTTGAACTTGATTCAAATCACATGCACAATCCATACATATTACAGAAATTCAGAAAATAGAACTTCGGTAGGAAGTCCCCACATGAAAGTCATAGTACTAGAGCGCACTCCAATTCCTTGGATCATACAGGTCTAGACTGATGCAAACCAATTAAGAATTTAAGTAATTCTCGCAAACATCCATGAGTCATCATAAGACTAAGAAAAACTACTTAAAGTTTGTATAAACTTCAAACCATAGTTCATAATCATGAATTCCAACTTTAAAACCAATAAAATGAATTAAACAATCTAAAAAAACTATAAGGTTCACCTCTTAGCTCTAGCTAAGAGATTAGCTAATGAAAAGCATATTAAAAATAAAACTAAAACTAAGAAAAAGAAGAAAAACTAGCTGGAGGAGGCTAGGAAGCCTCCTATGACTTGAACTCCTTGCTCCCCACGTCCTTCGGTTGCCTTGGAATAGAAGAGAGAACCTCCTTTTATAGTGCAGCAATAGTACAGCAACATAGCAGAATTTGTTTCGCTTGGTACGGCTTAACCAATAGTCGGATTGCCTTCAAATTTGATTTGTAGCTTTCTTGTAATGTGATCTTCCTCATAGATGATTTAGATTTCTAAGATTATCCTCTGAATGGGCCCACCAATCAGATCACCGACCGCCTCTCAAAATCGTGCACTTCGGGTACCTTCAGAACTAGTCATCTTGCTTTCAACGCTCCGGAGTGTACAGATGTCGGATTGATCTCAAATTTTGAACATTGGTAGAAAACTTCCTCCTCTACATGATAAATGGATTAAATTATCCAAAACAATCTCAGAATATGGTCGGAAAATTAGAACACTCTAGGGCTTTTATAAACTCTGCGCAGTTGGATCTTTCTGGATGGTCCATCTTTCTTCAACCGGTACGATCAAACCACACATCCTTTTGATCTGAAACTTTGTGGTTATTCATATATGGATGTGGTCTAAAAGATGGTCCAAGTAGATTCTTCATATCATCAATGATGGGCCACCTGGACCGGCCCAGAGTGGAGTAGCGAAATCTGGAACTTTCTGGACAGTTCGTATTGTTTTGGCCACCACGATCAATCCGTAGCTCCGATCGACAAGAAACCACTTGGGTTAGTTCGGCGTCGAACTCCTCTTTGACATGGATGTGTTGGATTTCCAAATATCATCAAGATCGGCCCAGAAAACTGGTCCGAAAAATTAGAAACGGGAATGGCCTGCTGTCTGGAATCTGGAACCTGGAATTTGCATGGTCGACCGGTCAAGACCGGTCGGACAGGGCTGGCCGACCGGTCAAGACCGGTCGGGGCCTATTCCAGCAGCTTCTGTAGAGGGCAGTAGTGTTGGCCGACCGGTCTTGACCGGGCTGTTGCCGGTGACCGCGACCCCATTTTCTGCTTTATTTCTTCTTTCTTTTCTTTCCTTCTTTCTTCCTCATCCTCCTCTCTTTCTTCATCATTCTTTGGTCCACCTTAGGCCTTCATCAAAGGCTCCTAAATGTGCCCTTTTGGTCATCAATTGGGCAAAGCAACTCTCATTCCCACAACCACAAAGCATGTATTTGATTAGTCTTTAAATCATGAAAATCTTGCATAATGAGTGATGAATTGGGGTTAGAATATGCACAATTAAGAGCTCAACAACGACCGGTCGGCCACCCTGGGCAACCGGTCGATAGCACGCGCGGACTGCGATACGTAGTTTCCTAATTTAGTTCCAACTCTTATGCAAAGCTATATAATGGCTTCCAAATCGAGATTAGGGTACTGGAATAGGTGTTCTACACATCCAAGGTGAGAGAGAGAGAAAAAGAAGAAGAAGAGAGAGAGAGAGAGAGAGAGAGAGAGAGAGAGAGGAAGCTTGTAGGGAAAAGATTTTTGCTTGTAAAGATTGATCCGTAGCACAGATGACATCTCAAGTTCTCCGACGTCCTCAGATCCGGTGAGATGTCTCGGCTTTTTAGTTACTTTTGATTGTTATCCACCCATGTGTGTGTCACGCCCCAAACCCGGGGACCGGGTTCACTAAATTCCCGATCGCCGACCTTGGTGCCAACAGCCTCTGTAGTACCCCATTCTCGGCTCCTAGCTCTCATGTGCCAGGTTCCGATCCTAGGATCCTAGCAGGAGGATTTTCAGGGTAAATTTTTTTTTTGTACAGGAGCATAATAAAAACCATAAAACATCATCAAATATCCACTAATAAGTTTGTTGAGTACAGTACTGGAAAGGGAAATACAACATGAATCAGAAGTCCAAAATATCAGGTACATGAACCGCGCTCAACGCCGCTGATATGCTCTAGTACCTGCAGTGTAAACAAACGCGCCTGAGCTTCCTACGAAGCTCAGTAGAGTGCGTGTGTGCGCGTGTGATGCATATGATAAGTATACAGATATCAGAGTAAGCGAAAGTAGTAGAGGGCTAAGTTACTAAGTTTATGAATGCTATCAGCCATCCCAAGGCTATGCAATGCAAGAGCCTACGTGGCCGAGTGTGACATGCTAGAGATGCAATGCAAACACGTCAATCCTCAACTGATCCACATATCAAAATAGTTCTCATCTGGGACATCACCGGGGTCTAGTATACTCTAATACTGGCCGCCGCACATCGCGCGCATAACCAAGCGAGTAGAAAAGACCTCACTATCCACCTCGTCAGTGGTATGCTAATGCCCACCCGGCTCGCCGATAGCGGACCCATTCCATGAGCTGGTCAGACTCGACCTAGCTTACAGCCCACTACACCCGGGCGGATAAGGTCACACCCCTTTCCAACCGACCTCGACACAGTGGGAGACGCGGCCTACTAGTATTTGGCACACGGGCGCTCATGTTATCCACTCGGTCTCAACGCTGGAGCATCCTACTAGTACCACAGGGTTTAGGGAATTTCACCCAAGGACATCCGTAGCACCCACGTACTAGAACAAGTTTCCGGTGTCCAATACTGCCAAAAACGATGTGACTATGGTGGCCACCACCCTGATACTGCTAGGGTGTGAAAGCGATCGTGACATACATAATGCGAAATGCATGAGTCATAGAATCTAAGTCATGCACCAAACTTACGCATACTGCGCAATCATGTGGGGGCGACCCTGTCTCGCACGGGTCCCCTAAGTATAACAAGCCAACTAGCATATGCTATGGTTAATCATGATCCATAACAGGCATACGAATGATGCGTATGGGCATATGAATGAGCATGATATTCATTATACTAAGCATGTTATCAGTGTGACATATCAAGCTAATCATACTAGCATGTTACCAAAACGTATCATGTAACATTGGCCTTAAAAGGCCCAATATATATATAGAGAGTGGGACCCGGACTGTGGGTCCCATTGGAAATGTAAAAGTCTTCGTGGCATAGCCCACTTGAGACCACATCGGCCCCATACTTGGGCCTGCACATACAAGGTAGGTCGACAAAATGTGTCTACGGCATAGATAAATCATATATATCAAAGAAGGAACCATGGTGGGCATCAATGACCACTATTTCCTACGGGTGTGGTCCATCTAACATCTGAATTTGCCTCATTGTTGGGGCCATATCTAAAATAATATGGAAAAATAGATAGGCAGCATGAATAAAACAGATACATCATGGTGGAGCTAATAGATACATCACGTTGGGACCCATAGGGTGGGCCACCTGCTGGGCAGCGTTGTACCCATCTAGTCCCAATAAGTTTGTGTTTTCTCCTTCATCCATATCCATGTGATCTTATGAACCGGTTGGATGGCAAATAAACATCACTGTAGAACCTAGAAAGGTTTCAACGTTTAAGATCATCATTTCCACTGTGGCATGGTCCACTTGACATTAGGATATGCTTAAATTTTTGGGCCCAGCCACTTATGAATAGGTTGGGTGACAAATAAACATCATTGTAGGACTGGGAAGGTTTCAACGGTGGAGATCATTATTCCCACTGTTGTCCCGTGGCATGGCCCACTTGCCGTTTGGATATGCTTAAAATTTGGGCTCAGCCACTAAAATGAGCTGGGGAAAACATATGGACGGAATAGGTAAGGCACATACATTCTAGGTGGGCCCAACAAGTGGGGCCCATAGTGACGCCCACAAGGCTGCTGGGCAGCAGCGTCCCCTGGACGCTGTCTGTCCAGCTGCCCCCCCTTTTGTTTTATTTATTTATTTATTTATTTATTTTTATTATTATTTTTTTTTATTATGCTCTCACCAAGTGGGGCCCACAGAAGTTTTCGATCAAGCTGATATTTTTGCCCTCCCTTCTTCCATGCATGTGTAAACTTATGAACAGGTTGGATCTCAAATAAACATCATGGTGGGCCATAAGAAGGGTTTCAACGGTAGGTTCACTGTCCCTACTTTTTCTGTGGTGGGGCCCCCTTGAGACTTGGATCTGACTCAATCTTGGGGTCATGCCCTAAAATGATCTCCCCAAATGGATGGACGGTGTGGATACAGCACATGCATCATGGTGGGACCCACGAGTGGGCCACCAGCCGGCCTCACGAGCTAGCGTACCTGGACGCTGGTACGCCCAGCGTCAGAGGCTCTGCCTCTTCTTTCCTTTTTCTTCTTCTTTTCTTTTTTTTTTGTTTTCTTGTACTTATATCAAGTGGGGCCCACATGGGTTTGATCCACTCCGTTCATCAAGTTCCCCATCTCACGGGGGACCCAATAAGCCCAATATTGGATACGTAAATCAGTCTAGAAACACTAAGGTGGGCCAAAGGATTTCTGACAGTAGGAATAATTGTTTACACTGTTTCATGCGGTGCGGTCCACTTAAGATTTGGATCGACTTCATATTTTGTCCCTGGCCCTAAAATGATCTGGGAAAACCAATGGACGGCGTGGATGGAACACAAACATCAAGGTGGGTCCCACGAGTGGGGACCCCATTACAGCGTCCAAGTGATGCTGGACGTTCCAGAGTCAGAACGTCTAGACGCTGGACGTCCATTGCCTCTTTTATTTTTTGTTTCTTTTTTTTGTGGTTATTTCATGTAGGGCCCACTTAGGGACGATCCACCCCCTTCATCATGTTCCCCAGATCGTTGGGGTCCTAACAAGCCCAATATTGGGCAGGTATGTGGTCCACAAACATCACGGTGGGCCCAAGAAGTCTCAACAGTAGGCTTCATTGGCCCCACTGTTTTCAATGGTGTGGTCCACCTGAGATCTGGATCTTCTTCATTTTTGGTTCCCTGCCCTGAAATGGGATGGAGAAACAGCTGGACGGCGTGGATTGGATGCATACATCAAGGTGCCCAACGCCCAAAAGGGCTTCTTAGCCCACGTGCTGCTGGACAGCTGCGCCCTCTGGACGCTTGTCTGTCCAGCGGCACCCTCTCCCTCTTTTTTATTTATTATTATTATTTTTATTATTATTGTTATTATTATAAGAAGGTGGGGCCCATTCATGGATTGATCCAATCCATCCATCAGGTTGTCCACCACCAGGTGGGCCCAAAAGAAAAGGAAAATGAAAGGAAATCAGAAAATGGGGGGATTTATGTCCCCCTTGCACTCACCTCGAAGGATGGACGGTTGGATTGAATCGGGTTGACGATCGGACGATCCGGACGGTGATTAGGGGCCCTCCAAGCTTGATCTCCACCCTCAATCTCTCTAATCTCTCTCTCGATCACTCAAATCTCTCTCCTCTCAAATCTTTCTCTTTCTCGCTCCTCTCAAATCTCTTTCTCTCTCCTTTCTCTCTCCTCTCTTTCTCAAATCTCTTGAATTTTGAAAATGAGCTCTCCTCTCCCCCTACGTATGCACTTGTATGGGGGGGGGGGGGGGGGGAGAGAGAGAGAGAGAGGGAATCATGGGGGGGTGATGATGGTGCATGGGAGGGGGGTATGGGAGGTATGGGTGAGGGTTGACTTTGGGAGGAGAGAGAGGGATGGGGGGTATGGGGTGTGTAGAGTAGGGGCATGGGTGAGAGTGATGGTGATGGATTTGATTGATTTGACATATTCTTGGGATTTGTGCAAGTGAGGCCCACGCCACATGCACGTTGCGCGGCCCACCTCGGATTACGCAAATGACACAACTTACACACCGGGTATCGCAAGGGGGCATGCCACGCGGCGTTGGAATCGCAGCACCTACGCGGTCGCCAGGGTATAGGTCTCGGGTCGATGCGGTACTAAAATAGGGTCACGATCAAGGCTCCCTAATCTGGTCCATCCGGGACGTACTGGCACCGAAAATTAAGCGTACGGAAGGCAAATAAGGGTACGGGTCTTATAGTGTGGGTGAAGCAGATTATATCCAAGCGGGTTGTGCTTATGATTTCTATGTAAACATTCTTTTACATAGTGGATTGTTGATCTGGATCAGGTCCTATGGTTTTTACCTCTGTTGAGGGTTTTCCACGTAAAACTCTCTTGTGTTCATATGGTTGATGATTTGATTGTGTTTATTGCATTCTCATATCACATAATTCACATAGTTGGGGTGCGAGATCCTGAACTTTTGTGCAACGCTCCCAACAAAAGTGGTATCAAAGTGTCCAGGTTGTGTAAACGGATAGTGGGATCATTGTGTGTTATGGAAGGTGACTTATTAAGGATGATTAGCCTTAATAGGTCTAACTGACTCATATGGAAGGTGAAGATGGAGGACTTGGTATATTGCAAGAACTTGTATGCTCCAATCTTAGGTATATCAGCCAAGACGAAAGATATGACCGATGATAATTGGAAGAAGTTGGGCCGGAATGCAGTGGGGTTCATTAAACAATGGCTAGATGATACGGCGTTCCACCATGTGTCTACGGAGATGTCAGCCGCTAACTTATGGAAGAAGTTAGAAGGGTTGTATAAGAGGAAGACAATCGACAATAAAATCTTTCTAATTAGAAGATTTATGAATATGAAATTCAAGGAAAACGGTTCAGTGACTGGCCACATGAATGAAGTCAGTAACATTGTGAACCAACTCTCCGGTATGAAAATGGTCATAGATGATAAGCTACAGGCCTTGTTATTGCTTAGCTCATTTCTTAATAGTTATGAGACATTGGTTGTGTTTCTAAGTAACTGCGCTCCAGATGGAAAGTGTCCATGGAACAGGTGATCAGTTGTCTCTTTAATGAGAAGATCACATGGATGAAGTCGCAGGGGTCTACTCAGCAAGAGGCCCTTGTGGCACAGGAATGGGGGAGAGGAAAGAACAAGAAGGGCGGCAAAGCTCGAAATAAATCCAGAGTCAAGTCAAGCACAAGAGATGTTGAGTGTTGAAATTGTGGCAAGAATGGACACTATTGAAACAAATGTCTCACCAAAAAGAAAGATAAGAAAGGAAAAGGGAAGGAAAAGAAAGATTAAGAATCGAATTCTACTGCGGTCGCCTCAGATGGCTACATGGTGGTTATACTCTCTATAAATCATGATGTTTGTCTCATGGCTACGAGTTAAGACATCGATTGGGTTATAAACTTAGGAGCGGCATTTCACGCAACTCCACGCAGGGACTTCTTCACAAGTTATAAGTCAGGCAACCTCGGCACATAAAAGATGGGAAGCTCTAAAATATTCAAGATCATGGGAGTTGATGATATTTGTGTTAAGACCTATGTGGGCTGCACATTGGTATTAAAGGATGTGAGGCATATTCCTGACCTTCGCCTCAATTTGATGTCGACGGGAGGGTTGGATGATGATGGCTATGAAAGTCGGTTTGTTGGTGGGTGCTGGAAGCTCATCAAGGGTTCGATGATCGCAGCTAAAGAGAAGAGGTGTTACACCGAAAAGTGTCAGCGTATGCAAGGGTGAATTGAACACAACAGAAGATTCAGTGATAGACATGTGCCACAGGTAGCTTGGTCACATGAGTGAGAAAGGGCTTCAGCTACTATCAAAGAAGAAATTCCTTCCAGAGACGACAAGTATACCTCTTAAAACCTGTATTAATTGTTTATTTGGGAAACAACATAGGCTTTCTTTTGTTAAAACGACTTCTCACGTTAATAAAGTTCATACATTAGATTCAGTTTATTCTGATGTGTGTGGTCAGATGAGGACAAAATCTTTAGGCGTGGCTTTGTATTTTGTTACATTCATAGATGATGCATCTACGAGGGTTTGAGTTTACGCATTGAAATCCAAGAACAGGGTTTTTGGTGTGTTTAAAATGTTTCGTGCTATGGTCGAGAGAGAGAGAGAGAGAGAGAGAGAGAGAGAGAGAGAGAGAGGTAGACCATTGAAGTGCATTCGCACTGACAATGAATGTGAATACATTTGAGCATTTCATGAATATTGTAAGACCCTGGGTATACGACATAAACAAACGGTGCCCAAGACCCCTCAGCATAATGGTGTAGCAGAGCGAATGAATTGTACCATTGTGGAGAGAATCAGATGCATGTTATGAAATTACACCTTTTGGATTAAAGGCGTATTAGTGCGGAAACTTAGAGAGCAACTAGAATTATGGCTAAGTCCTAAGGGGGGGGGGGGGGGGGGGGGGGGGGGGGTGATTAGGACCTTTTAAAATTCTTTTCGCCTATTTAACAGTTTTATCAAATTAAACTAAGTAAGCAAGAACACTTTGACTTCCAGGCCTAAGTGGGTCCAATCACAAGACTAACATATGATTTAAGCAATAAGCTACCTAGTCTAAGCATGCATAGATAATCAATTGATTAAACAAATCAAGCTCCTAATCTATGCAACTTATGTAGACTAAAAGAGTGGATTAATGAGCTCAAATTTACACTACTTAGTGAAAGTACATCTTGTGTGTGGATGTGCCTATCTTAATGCCTAGCATACATTCCTATCAAGTATTCATAATTAAACAATTAAACATAAAATGCTAAGATAACAATGTACTGAAATCAATCATAAACACGAGCATGTATAGTGGTTCGACTTTGGGTCTACTCCACTCCCAGTTCAAGTACTCAACCCCATTGAGCACACCGGCATTCACTATCGAAGATTTTAAATAAGGTTCACCTCTCAACCTTTACATGGAGGTTTTATTGGTTCACCTCTCAACCAAAACAGAGTTTTAGACATATGCTAACTCTCAACTCGACGCACGTTCACTCCTGTGTCGGAGGCTCTCCCTTGGAGACTAGTTTAGGGCCGACAGACGTGTCAAGTAACAGCAAACTTCCCTAGATGTTTGGGCCCGACAAATGTGCCAAGGATCGGCAAAGACCTTAGATCGAGTTTGACAAACAAACTCTACACTCAACTCCCACAAGGAATTGAGTGGATGGACTCTCAACAAAGACAACCTTACTTGTCGGATGAGCCCCTTGTTCAGTGCCACTTCAGGTTGCTTTATCTCCGCTCTACCATGCTTCAATCATCTTCCCTTGCTCCTCCGATTGTGTTGTCGCTACGTCGCCAATGCCCCAGCTACACTTGATCAATCACCTTGCTTATGATGACTTTGACATGCCCAAGGTGATAGGATGGTAGGTTTGAGAACTTTACAACTAATGGGAATGGGTTTCCTAGAGTTTCTCACCTACAAAGATCTCATCTTAGAGCTTTGGATAAGGATTTAACTATCAAGAAAGATCTAAACTCTAGAGATCAAAGAGGGGCAAGATCATCTCCTTCTTTGAGCTCGGAATGCTCCATTCTTGTGTTAAATCATAAGGAAAATGTCTTGTAAAGGTTAGGAATGAGCCTTAAATGGTTTCCAACAATGGTGGCTTCAATCCTCTCAAAAGTCCTCTTCTTACCCCACAATTCGAGCCATGCCTATTTATAAGAAATTGCACAACAGATTCAAAATGGGCAATTAACGGCTAGTACCGACCGATCGTGATCGGTCGGATAGGGGTCTACTGACCGGTCGGTCCAATGGGCCTGTAAGACAGAGATGTTGCTGTTTCATTTGGGGGCCGATCCGACCGGCCGTGACCAATTGGTCCAGTCCAGCCGACCGGTCATGACCGGTCGGTCAGGCCAGATGTGCATGCTATTTGGTTTTCTGTTTACAACAGCACATGCAACCTCTATGTCCAATGATTGGGTGATCTTTTGGAACACCTAAGGACAATCTAAGATGAATACAAGTATGTCTAATAGTTTATGGTCATCTAGAGGTTTGGGTTAAGGTTTTGGTAAGGTTTAAGGCTCACCAAGGCATCTGTTTTACCTGTTTCTTCTTCCTTGATGCAGCAGGTTTGCTTGAGTCTTCAATCTTCATCTTCATTAAGCTCAACCGACACTAAACTCACTGACCTAAGTAATTGGCAAATAAGGTACACTAGTATGCCACAGAAAAGTGCACTAACAAGAAGTGGTGGCGGATCATTTATCCCACTTAGTTTTGCCTGATTCCATTCACGAGTCACCTATTGAGGACTCATTCCCTGATGAAGAACTGTTTGTTTCTATGCATCCACCATGGTACGCTGATATAGCGAACTATCTTTCTACAGGTGCGATGCCAATTCATTGGGCTGCGCAAGATAAACAAAAATCTCTAAGGGAAGTGTGCAGATTTTTATGAGATGAACCTTTATTGTTTAAGTATTGCCCAGATCAAATCATAAGGAGATGTGTCCCAGATGATGATAAAATTTTGTCATCTCCTTTTGTCATAGTTAAGCATCTGGTGGTCATTTTTTTCCCAAGAAAACCGCTGTGAAAATTCTGCAATGTGGTTTTTATTGGCCAACCATGTTTAGAGACACCCATGAGTTTTGCAAAGCATGCGAGCGCTGTAAAAAGTTATGAGGATTGTCCCATAGGAATATGATGCCTCTCAACCCAATTCAACATATCGAAGTATTTGATTGTTGGGCATCGATTTCATGGGACCATACCCCTCATCTTTTAGATATGTCTACATATTTCTTGACGTAGACTATGTGTCCAAGCGGATAGAGGCGATTCTATGTAGAACCAATGATCACAGAACGGTTCTATGGTTTCTCAAAGAAAATGTACTATCTATATTTGGAATGCCTAGAGCCATCATAAGTGATGGTGGCTCTCACTTTTATAATAGGCATTTTGAAGCCTTAATGAAGAAATTAGAATATCGCATAAAGTGAGTACCTCATACTACCCACAGACAAGTGGGCAAGCTGAAATTTTCAATCGGGAAATTAAACATATTTTGGAGAAGACAGTGAGCCCGGATCACAAAGATTGGTCGCTGAGATTAGTTGATGCACTTTGGACTTACTTTATAAGACCCCTGATTGGAATGTCTCCTTATAGACTTGTCTATAGGAAAGCTTGTCACTTGCCCGTGGAGCTTGAACACAAAGCCTATTAGGTAATTTAGGCATTAAACTTCAACATCCACAAAGCTATCTCGCTTCATAAACTCCAATTGAATAAGCTTGATGAGATCGGGAACGATGATTATGAGAGGTCAAGAATTTACAAGAGTAGGATGAAAGCCTTCCATGACAAGCATATTTTCAAAAAATCTTTCCATCAAGGCCAAAAAGTACTCTTGTATAATTCTCGACTTCATCTTTTTCTGAAAAAATTGAGATCCCGATGGACCGGCCCATACATAGTTGAAGAATTTTTTTCTCATGGGGCCGTTGATATAGAGAATGCAGCGAATGGTAACTGTTTTAAAGTGAACGGACAATGCTTAAAACCATTTGTTGAGAAATTTGATTCAGAGGACATGTCCATCCTCTAAATGATCCTGTTTATCAGGATGATTGATCTCCTAGTCTGATGAAGATTCCCTTTCTAAAAGAAGGATTAGGTTTCTTTACTTTGAGTATATTAGGATTAGTTTATTTTCTGCTTTAGGTTATTGTTTTCTTAGATTTAGTTGTCAGAAGTACATTTTCACTTTTGACTCTTTCAGGTACTCTCGTTCTCGCTCTCCTTTATTTAATTCATTGCTCTCATGTCATTGCTTATTGCATATCTTTTTACATTGAAGACAATGTAAGATTTTGGTTGGGGGTGAGATTCCTAAATGAATCTACTAGTTTTTTTTTTTTGACATTTTGAGCAATTATATAGAAATTTTTCTATTTTTCTCAATTCAAAACTCTTTTAGAAAACTTTATTTTTATGCACTTGAGATGATATGATTATGAAAGATAGATGAAGTGATATGATTTTACAATCCTTGAATTATCTTAGATATAATAGTTTTCTATATGAATTCCCCTATTGATTTGATTGATAGAAATTTTGAACACTTTTGAGTTCGGTTCACATTACACGATTCTCTTGATTTAAGGGGTTATCGGCTAGACTAAGATTTTGAAGTGTTGAGGAGCTTAAGTTTCAACTACTATCACCAAGTTTCTCTGAATTTTGTACCTCTATGTCTTGAAGTTTATAGAAGTATAATTTCTAGAAGAGAGTTGAGTTAAGGAAATTGGATGTGTTTCACGCATATTTTGCTCAAGACTACCAAAATATTGGTTGGGGTGTCTTAAGCTTTGAATTGTGCATGTTCTAACCCTAATTCATCACTTATTATGCATGCTTTATATGTTTAAAGAACTATCTACTGCATGATTTTGTGTTTGTAGGAAAGAGAGAGAGACTTCACCAATTTAATGTTAAAAGACCCCTCTTATATACATTGAAGACAATTGAAGATGAGCCAAGAGGTGGAGAGAAGAAGCAAGGAGAGAAGAGAAGGAAGAAAGAAAGAAAAAAAATCAAATTCACGGGTCCGATCAGTCATGACCGGTCGACCAGATGATCAGACCGGTCGACATTCTGCAGAAAGCTCACTAAACTGAATTAGATGGGTCTTTCCGGTCATGACCGATCGGTTGAGCACAGTGGTTTCAAAATCCTGTTACAAGTTAGTTGCTGGACAAGCATGATCGGTCGGCCACCGACTCTACTGCATAAGTCTTTCGCAGAATCTCGAACTTTCTATGGCGGTGGTGCACGATTGCTATAAAAAGATACCTCCACACTCGTCTAAACTTACCATAAAAGAGATCTACAGTCACTGGAGGTGGAGAAGATCATCGTGGAGCATCTGCAACTCCTTCGACTAGGGTTTTTCTAGGTTTTTCTATTCTTTTTAGCAGTTTTTCTTTCAATTCTAGTTCAAGTATGACAATGTTCGGCTAGAACCTCTTAGCTAGGGCTAATAAGTGAAGCTTGTAGTTGGTTTTGATGTTCAATTCATTTATTAAAGTATTCTTTACTTAATTATGGATTTTCAAGTTATAGTTTGAATAAAGTTGATATTTTTAGAAGTTTTGTGAGAGTTTGTGTACTCCGGACATGAGTTCCTTGCAATTCTCTGAGATTATCATATTGGTTTGATAAGATTTGAATTGTAGTAACCTTAGAGCATGCTATAATCTCTTGGTATGACTGTTACTTCGAAGGCTACAAGTTCAAGTTTTCTATGCTTCATTAGAACTAAAAATCTGATTTCCAGATTTAAGTGGGACTGTTTGTGTTTAAATGCAATATCTTCCAATTAAATGAGAGATAGGACTTTGATTTTAATTGTGTTTGTGCTTGGATGAATGGATTGGCATTGAACTACTACAAGTGGATCCTTGGTGCTCTAGTTTCCTCTTTAATTCTCATATTTCCTTTATTTACTTTTCTGTTTTAATCTTAGTTCTAAATCCTGATTTACCTAAACTTCTAGATTTAAGTTACTAGAATAGTTTGAATTATTTTACTCTTTTCCCTGTGGATTGATCTCGATCTCACTGAGTTATTACCACATCGCAGACTTACACTTGCGGCGAGCGAACAAAGGTGGACTGATTTCTTGGGAAGGAATCAGGGGGTCATCGGAGCGGATATGGCGAGTGGTCTTTACCCAATCATTCCACTATGACTGCTTGCCCATCCGAGGTGGTCTTTCAATTTCACCTGCTGTTATGGCCGTCATCACAGCCGAGGAAAGCTTGCTGATATTTTCGTGAAAATTTAACTCTGGGGAGTGAGGTTAGCGAAACAAGTCGGGGCGGCTTATGGCTATCTTCGATCTCCTAGGTGGAGGCCTAGGTGGAGGGTTACGGCAAGAGGAAGAGGTTGAGAAGGGCCAACAGGGGTTAGTCTTGCAGCGGTTTGGCTCTGGGTTTAACTTTGAGGACATGGAGTTAGAGATGGTTGACTCCTAGTTCTTTTCGGAGGCGTTTTACTTCGTGTTTTCTTTAAAGATGGAGAAGGTGAAGGAGAGTTACTGGATTGATAAGAGGAGAAAAGGCCTTAACAAGCTTCCGTCGAGGAGCCATCTGCTCAAAGAAGAATGAAAGAGTTTGGAAAAAATCTAAGTGTGAAAACTTGTAAAGATCTCACGTCAAGAAGTGCCAAGTATTTGATGGGGAGTTACTATTTGAAAGGATACAAAGTTACTGTTAAAAAACAAAAGAAAAAGGTTCTAAACTACCTTTAAGGGAAAAGTATGAAGGTTTGCAAGACTTAGAAAATTTTGGCAAAGTTTCAACACTTAGAAAAAATTCAAAGTCTAAAGACTATTTACGCGGGTCGCGTAAAAGGGTTCTAGCCCGGCAAGGCTCTGCTTTGGAAATGAGAAGTGAAGAAGTGATGGACGAGATCCCCTTATATAGGCGCGCGCTCGTGGGGAGTCTCGACTCGTGTAAAGCCAATAGCTTTTACGCAGGTCGTGTAAAAGGGTTTAGGGAGAATGTTAAGCTCTTAAATGTGTATATTATAACCCCATTTCATCACTAACTATGTATGATTCACATGTTTAAAGACTATTCTAATGCATGTTTTGTGATTGTAGGAATGAGAAGGGGACTTCACCAATTCAATGCTTAAAAGGTCACTCTGTACACATTGAAGATCAAAAGACCAAGTGCCAAAGGGAGGAAGAAAGAAGCAAGGAAGAAAGAGAAGGGAAGAAGGAAGAAGTGCAAAAAACTGCACTGTAGACCGGTTGTTAGACCGGTCAAAACACTCAATGCAAAAGACCCATTGCTGGACTATTTTGGACCAAACACGACCGGTCGTCAGGCTGGTCGACAGCTACTCAGACCGGTCGTCAGATCGTTCGATTAATTCAAAAGCGAGGATGAATTTTCTAGAAACTCTCTGGACTGTTTTTTGCCTTTTAAGACCGGTCGTCAAACTGGTCGACCATGGGCTCAGATCGGTCATCCAACCCGATCATCTGCATAACAGAGCTTCTTCTACAAGCTCCGAAATTTGCTGTGCATTGTACAAATTTTGTGCGTTTTCTTGAAGATTCTGTGCAATCGGAGGCCAAAATCTATAAAAGGACTCCTCTACCGTGTTCCTAAGGTATCCTAGAAGAGATCTACTACGGTGGGAGGTGGCGAAAGATGGATTCGAAGTTCTACAACTCCCTTCTCTAGTTTGCTTTCTAGTTTTCATGTTTTTTTAGTTGATTTCATGTTTCCTTTGATCATGATCGGCTAAACCTCTTAGCTAGGGCTAAGAGGTGAAGCTTGTAGTGAATCCTAGATGCTTTAATTCATTTTATATGGTTTTAAATTTATTTTATTGATTGAACAATGGTTTATTGAAGTTTGAATAAAGTTCTAAGTAGTTTTTCTTAATCTTATGATGACTCACAGATGTTTGGAAGAATTGCTTTAGTTCTTAGTTGTTTTGCATGGATCTAGACCTGTACGCTCCGAGGAATCGAATTCAAGACGCTCTAGAACTTGGTTCTTCATATGGGAACTTCAAACCAAAGTTCTACCTTTTACTGAAAGTCTGATTTATGTATTTCTTATTCATATGATTTAAATGAAGTTCAAACCATGATATAATTAAGCTTTGTGATAGGGTTTGATGATTATTATAGTTATGATCTTAACCTATTGGAACTAGGATTGACCTATGCAATTGAGTGTGCTCAAGTCCTAACTTGAATTGAGGGAATCATGTTTATGAACAACACACGAATTGGACTGTTTTATTGAATTAACAGCTTTATCATCCAGCTAGATAAATTTGATTTCGATTTTAGTTGTGTAATTGGGAAACCACAATGGAATTATGCATCAAGGATTGCTACAAGTGGATCCTTGAAACCCTAGTGCTTCTTTTATATTAATTACATTCACTTTTAGTTTTAGATTCCCATTTATATCAAATTACTAAAATCTATTTAGTTGGTCTCAATTAGAGAATATTGGAAGTGGTTTTGTGAATTCTTAAGTCCCTGAGAACGATCTCGGTCTCTACTGAATTATTACTACATCGCAACCCTACACTTAGGGAAGCGATCAAGTTTTTGGCGCCGCTGCCGGGGATTTTTACAGTTTTTCATAAAATTTATGAAAATAGTTTCTATTTGAGATTTTTAAGAGTCATTACTAACTTAAATTACTTTGTTTTGTTTTGTTTTTACAGGGATTATAGAAGTCAAAATAGTCACTTCAATAAGGTTTTTCTAACTCTTTTTCTTTTATTTTTTTGAGATTTACATGCCACATTGGGTTCGGGATTCTAATAACCGATTAATCAGTGAAGGAGGAATTGTTGAAGGGATTGATAGAGAGCAACGTGCTAAGAAACACCTAAATTTCTAAATTTTGTTTGAAAATATGGCTGAAAATCAACCTGATCCAAGGGCCAATCAAAATCTGGGCTAAAACCAAACTGAAACGGGAGAGAATGAGGTTGTAAAATGTTCATTGACCTAGAACTCTAGTGATTACTTGCAACCTGCAAGAGCGAGCACTCCCTCATGCATAATTTTTTCATACAATGTAGGGAATATTGATCTAAAATCGGGAGTAATTCCTTGGATTAGACAGTGAAAGCGCATATCAACATCTTAAGGAATTCGATGAGGTGATAGCCACATTCCACTTTGCAAACATATCTGACGATGTCATGTGACTTAGGTTATTCCTTTTTTCACTAAAAAAGAAGGCTAAGGCTTGGCTTCATGCATTAAGGCCAAGATCAATTGGCACATGGACTAAGAGGGTCAGGGAGTTCATTAAAAAGTTTTTCCTTACTCATAAAACAAACATGTTGAGGTGGAATTTTGCTCAAAAAGAGGATGAGACCTTCTTCCAATGTTGGGTGAGGTTCAAAGACTTATTAAACATATGCCCACATCATGGCTATGAAATTTGGCAGGTAATAAGATTTTTCTATGAAGGACTGACTTCGCCCATGCACTAATTCGTAGAGATGATGTGCAATGGAGAGTTCATGAATAAAGAAGCCGAGGAAGCATGGGACTACTTTGATATCTTAGCCGAGAATAATCTTGGGATACAACTAAACCAACAAATCCCAAGATAAGCCAACAAAGAGAAAAGGGAGGAATCTATGTTCTCTTCGAAGAAGACAACATAAGTGCATGTGTGGCTAGTCTCACAAGAAAAGTTGAGGCCATGGAATTAAAGAAGAGGGAAAAGACTAAGGAAGTTGAAAATGTTTGTGGAATTTGTTTCCGTAACTAACATGCAATATAGGATTGTCTTACAATTTCTGCGTTTCAAGAATTTTTACAAGAACAATTAAATGCTATAAACAATTATCAACGACCATTTAGTAATCCAAACTCGAACACATATAATTCTAGTTGGAAGAACCATCCTAACTTTAGTTGGAGGAATCGGCCATCAGAGAATGCAAACAACAACCCAAAAGCTACGCTTGAAGAGATTTGGGTACATTCGTCTCGGCCCAAGCTGAGTACAACAAGACTAATTCTCAGAAAATCGATGGGTTCATGTAAGAACAATTAAAATTCAACCAGAATTCATCTCAAGGTATTAATGACTTGAAAACTTCAATGGCTAGAGTTGAATCTCATCTTAGTGTTAGGGAGAAAGGCACACTTCCTGCCCAACTTCTCCCTAACCCAAGAACCCAATTTGAGATACAACACCTCAGCTCATCCTCCCAAAATACGAAGCCTGTTCAAGCTATCATTACCTTGAGGAGTGGCAAAATAATTGATAAATCCAATCCGGTGAAGGCCCTAAAGCCTAATGATTCGAAAATTGCCAATAAGGATGATAACTCGAACAAAACTCCACCTGAGAAAGAACCAGAAAGGCGATTCAAGCCGGTTGCCCCATTTCCCCAAAGGTTGATTTCACCCAAACCTTTAGATAAAAATTTAAAAATTCTAGAGATTTTTAAACAAGTGAAGATAAACATCCCGTTGTTGGATGCCATAAAACAAATACCATCATATGCCAAATTTCTGAAGGAATTGTGTACAATCAAAAGGAAACATAATGTACATAACAAAGTACTTTTGACTGAAAATTTGAGCGCCATTATCAAACAAGAGGTGCCCCAAAAATACAAGGATCTGGGTAGTCCTACCATCTCATACATCATAAGTGACTACCGGATAAAACAAGTTTTACTTGATTTAGGGGCAAGTGTAAATCTCATCCCATACTTAGTCTACAAACAACTTGGGTTAGGTGAATTAAAATGCACCAAAACCACACTCCAACTTGCTGATAGATCCATTCATATACCGAGGGGGATGATCGAAGATGTTCTTGTCCAAGTCAATAAATTCTACTATTCAGTGAATTTTATTGTCTTGGATACACATCCCGTGATTGGTACCGGTGCTCAAATTCCTATTATACTTGGCCACACTTTCTTAGCCACTTCAAATCCAGTTATCAACTGTAGAAACGGGCTAGTACAAATGTCCTTCGAAAATATGACACTCGAGCTAAATATTTTTTATTTATGCAAGCAATCACGGGAAGTTGATGACGAAGTCCATGAAATAAATCTGATCGAATCATTCGTTGAAGATATATCCCTCCTAACATTATATTCTGACCCTTTGGAGGCACGTTTGGCCTACTCTCATGAAATTGATGATGATATGATACAAGAGATGGATGCCATATTAGATTCTACTGCTAGTACTTGAGAACAAAAGATGGAAGACACCATTTGAGTCTTTACCCTTAACTGAAAACAAGTCTCTTCCATGTAATATCAAGGCTCCGAAGCTCGACTTAAAACCTTTGCCAACTGATTTGAAATATGTATACTTAGGTCGAGATGAGACATATCCGGTGGTGATTTCTTCCCACTTGGATGAGGAACAAGAGAGTCGGCTAATAGCCATTCTAATAGAGCATAAGAGAGACATTGGGTGGTCAATTGCGGATCTCAAAGGCATAGACCCCCTGATTTGTACTCATCGCTTAAACCTTGAGGAGAATGCGAAGACATCTAGGCAACCACAAAGACTCCTCAATCCAAGCATGAAAGAGGTAGTTAAGGCCAAGGTGTTGAAATTATTAGATGTGGGTATCATCTACCTAATATCTGATAGTCAATGGGTGAGTCCAACTCAAGTGGTGCCTAAGAAATCCGGAATAACCATCGTAGCCAATGCCAACAATGAACTCGTGCCAACCAGGGTCACTACCTGGTTGGAGAATGTGCATTGACTACCGGAAGCTAAACACAGTCACGAGGAAAGACCACTTTGTTGATCAAATTTTAAAATGGTTGGCGGGTCATTCCCACTTTTGCTTCCCCAATGGATATTCAGGATATAACAAAAAAGAGATCGCCCTAGAGGACAAAGAGAAGACAACATTCACATGCCCATTCGACACTTTTGCCTATCGAAGAATGCCGTTTAGACTTTGCAATGCCCCCACATTTCAGCGTTGTATGTTGAGCATTTTTTCTGACATGGTGGGAACAATTCTCGAAGTCTTCATGGACGACTTCTCAGTATTTTATTGTAATTTTGATGAGTACCTTATGCACTTAA
Source organism: Liriodendron chinense (assembly GCA_003013855.2). Taxonomy (NCBI): domain Eukaryota; kingdom Viridiplantae; phylum Streptophyta; class Magnoliopsida; order Magnoliales; family Magnoliaceae; genus Liriodendron; species Liriodendron chinense. The sequence continues at coordinate 302,709 of PVNU02000506.1, forward strand.
AAACTGTTTTAAAAAGATGTGAAGAAAAGAACCTCGTGTTGAATTGGGAGAAATGTCATTTCATGGTTCAAAAGGGAATAGTCATTGGTCATATCATCTCAAAAAAAGGAATCGAGGTGGACAAGGCTAAAATCGATCTTATCTCTAACCTTCCACCACCCAAGAGCGTACGAGATGTGCGGTCCTTTTTAGGATACACTGAACTTTATAGAAGGTTCATAAAGGACTTTAGTTCACTCTCTCGTCCTTTATGTAACCTCCTTCAAAAGGAAAACTCATTTGAGTGGAATGAGGATTGTCAAAATGCCTTTGTAAAACTTAAAGGTATGTTGACATGTGCTCCCATAATGCAACCACCTGATTGGAGCCTTCATTTTGAAATTATGTGCGATGCGAGCGACTACGCTATTGGGCTGTGTTAGGTCAAAGAAAAGAGAACAAGCCTTACGTCATCTCCTATGCAAGTAGAACTTTAAACTCGACTCAAGCGAATTACACTACTACGGAAAAGGAACTCTTAGCCGTAGTATTTGCTTTGGACAAGTTTCGGTCCTACTTGATCGGAACTAAGATCATAATATTTACCGACCATGCCGCGCTTAAGTACATTCTCTCTAAGAAGGATGCTAAGCCACGCTTGTTAAGATGGATCCTCCTATCCTAAGAATTTAACATAGAAATACGAAATAAAAAGGGAGTAGAAAACGTAGTGGCTGACCATCTCTCACGACTTGTCCTCACCGACTCCCCTAAGATGACTGCGATTAATGACATGGTCCCTGATGAACAACTTTTTAATATCTCCCAATTACCATGGTATGTGGACATTGCTAACTATCTTGCTACAAGTACAATCCAGACACATTGAAAAAAGCAAGATAAGGATAAATTTTTCAACAAGGTGAGAAAATTCCTTTGGGACGACCCGTACTTATTCAAGTACTGTCCCGATCAAATTATAACGAGATGTGTGCCGGATGACGAGCAACATAGTATCATCTCCTTCTGTCATTCCCAGGCTTGTGGTGGCCACTTCTCGGCTAAGAAGACCACAGCCAAAATTCTGCAATGTGGGTTTTATTGGCCCACCATGTTAAAAAATACCCATGAGTTTTGTAAAACATGTGAGCCTTGTCAAAAATTGGGAGGAATATCCCGTAGAAATATGATGTCACTCAATCTCATCTTACCAATAGAAATTTTTTATTGCTGGGGTATCGATTTCATGGGTCCATTCCCATCTTCTTTTGAAAATTTATATATTTTGCCGTGATTATGTTTCAAAATGGGTCGAAGCGTTCCATGCCGGAACAATGACTATAAAAAGTCATTAGATTTTTAAAAGAAAACATTCTTTCCCGATTTAGAACACCTCGAGTCATTATCAGTGATGGAGGGTCTCACTTTTGTAACTAACTATTTGAAGCTTTAATGAAGAAATACGGTATTAATCATAAAGTGAGCACTCTTTATCACCCATAAACAAGTGGACAAGCTGAGATATCCAACTGGGAAATCAAACATATCTTAGAGAAAATAGTAAACCCTAATCGCAAGGATTGGTCGCTTCGACTTACAGATGCGCTCTCGGCTTATTGTCTAGCTTTTAAGACCCCTATTGGAATGTCTTCTTATAGACTTGTCTATGGGAAAGCTTGTCACTTGCCTGTGGAATTGGAACATAGGGCATATTTGGGCAATAAAGAAAAAGAATTTTAATTTTGACAAAACAAGCTCATTGCGCAAACTTCAATTAAATGAACTTACGGAACTCCGGAACGAGGCATATGAGAATGCGAGAATTTACAAGGACAAGACGAAGGTGTTCCATGATAAGAAAATCATTCGCAAGACATTCACGATTAATCAAAAGGTCCTTATGTATAATTCTCAGGCTACATTTATTTCTAGGAAAATTGAGGTCCTAATAGACCAGTCCTTTCATTGTGAAAACTGTTTATCCTTATGGGACTGTCGAGTTGTTAAATCTAAGGAACAACAACATCTTTAAAGCAAATGGTCAGCATTTAAAGCCGTTCTTTGAGAACTTTCCCTCAGAAGGTATGCCCATACCTCTGACTGATCCTATATACCAGGATATTGATCTCCTAGTCTGATGGAGGTATAGAGTAGTTTAAGACTAGGACTTTGTTGCTTTTTACTTTATTTGTTTTTCAATAGGTTTGTTAAAATGAGATAGAATTCCAGCTCTTACTCTCTCAGGTACTCTCTGTCCTCACTCCTCTTATTTTTTTTTATCATTGCTCTCATATTTTGCTCATTGCATATCTTTTACATTGAGGACAATGCAAGATTTGGTTGGGGGTGAGATTTTAGATGAAGCTAGTGTTTTGTAACATTTCGAGCAATGTGTGTAGAAAATTTTTCATTTTTTCTGAAAATGCAAAACTCCTTTGGAAAACTTCGTTCTTATGCATTCGGGATGATACGAGTATAAGAAAAAGAGATACGAAGTGAGTGATGTTGAGCATCTTGAAATATCCCTAAGATAATGGTTTCTATATGAATTCTCCTATTTATGTGATTGATAGAAAATTAAAACATTTTTACACCTAGTTCACGTTAACGATTCTCATTATTTAAAGGGATTATGTAGACTTGTGGATTGGCTAGGCTTAGATTTGAGGTGTTGAGTAACCAAGCCGGGGTACTTTGTCCATCCTTGTCCACGAGAAATTAAGAGAAAAGAACGAAAGATATGGATTTCTAAAAATCCTATCTAATGTGAATGAAAAAAGAAAAGAAACAAAGAAAGTATGCTTTTGTGAATATATGTTGGAAAATTTTAAAAAGGGCTACCTATTACCAACCAGGTGATGGTCTACCCGTAATCATAGCCGAAAATGGGAAGTAGTGTGAAAGCCGTTGAAGGGACGGTAAGGCAAATTCCTGTCATAGGTTTGTTGTTGATCTGTACACCTCCAGATCCCTAATCTAGCTGAGTCATGAAGATGCTAATTTCGAAAATTCATGAGATGAACATTCACTATGCACACTAGGTTAAATTTGTTTGGATTCCTCTATTTATCAATCAATCAGCAAGAATTCTATATGAACACTTATTATGTTTTGAGAAGTTTAAGGTCTCAACTTCTATCACTAAGTTTTTTCGATTTTTCCACTTGCACGTCTTGGAATGTATAGAAGCATATTTTATGAAGGAGAGTTGGGTTTCGGAGAATGGAACTTGTTTCATGCATGTTTTGCTTGGGACTAGCAAAATGCTAGTTAGGGGGTGTGTTGAGCTCTTAAATGTGTATATTCTAACCCCATTTCATCACTAACTATGCATGATTCACATGTTTAAAGACTATTCTAATGCATGTTTTGTGATTGTAGGAACGAGAAGGAAACTTCACCAATTCAATGCTTAAAAGGTCAATCTGTACACATTGAAGATCAAAAGACTAAGTACCAAAGGGAGGAAGAAAGAAGCAAGGGAGAAAGAAAGAGAAGGGAAGAAGGAAGAAGTGTAAAAGACTGCACTGTAAATCGGTCGTCAGACTGGTTGGAACACTCAATGAAAAAGACCCCTTGCTGGACTATTTTGGATCAAACACGACCGGTCATCCGACCGGTCGACAGCCACTCAGACTGGTCGTCAGATTGGTCTATTAATTCAAAAGCCATGATGAATTTTCTAGAAACTCTCAGGACTATTTTTTGCCTTTTAAGATCGGTCAACCATGGGCTCAACCGGTAGTCTGCATAACAGTGCTTGTTCTATAAGCTCCAAAATTTGATGCGCATTGCGCAACATTTGCGCATTTTCTCGAAGATTCTGCTCAACCGGAGGCCGAAATCTATAAAAGGACTCATCTACCTTGTTCTTAAGGTATCCTAGAAGAGATCTACTATGGTGGGAGGTGGCGAAAGACGGATTTGGAGTTCTACAACTCCCTTCTCTAGTTTACTTTCTAGTTTTCATGTTTCCTTTGATCATGATCGGCTAAGCCTCTTAGCTAGGGCTAAGAGGTGAAGCTTATAGTAAATCCAAGATGCTTTAATTCATTTTATATGGTTTTAAATTGATTTTATTGATTAAATAATGGTTTATTGAAGTTTGAATAAAGTTTTAAGTAGTTTTTCTTAATCTTATGATGACTCATGGATGTTCGGAAGAATTGCTTTAGTTTTTAGTTGTTTTGCATGGATCTAAACCTTTATGTTCCGAGGAATCGGATTCAAGATGCTCTAGAACTTGGTTCTTCATATGGAAACTTCAAACTAAAGTTCTACCTTTTACTGAAAGTCTGATTTATGTGTTGCTCATTCATATGATTTAAATGAAGTTCAAACCATGGTATAATTAAGCTTTGTGACAGGGTTTGATGATTATTATGGTTATGATCTTAACCTATTGGAACTAGGATTGACCTAGGCAATTGAGTGTGCTCAAGTCTTAACTTGAATTGAGGGAATCATATTTATGAACAACACATGAATTGGACTGTTTTGTTGAATTAACCGCTCTATCATCCGGCTAGATAGGATTTGATTTCGATTCTAGGTGTGTAATTGGGAAACCATAATGAATTATGCATCAAGGATTGCTACAAGTGGATCCTTGAAACCCTACTACTTCTTTTATATTAATTACATTCACTTTTAGTTTCAGATTCCCATCTATATCAAATTATTAAAATCTGTTTAGTTGGTCTTAATTAGAGAATATTAGAAGTGGTTTTGTGAATTTCTAACTAAGTTCCTGAGAACAATCTCGGTCTCTACCGAATTATTACTACATTGCAACCCTACACTTGGGGAAGTAATTAGAGAATTTGTTTTGAGAAAATTTAATCAGCTCCGATTCAGAATGCTGCTCCGAAACAGATCGAATGGGGGCATTTGTTAAGGCGTAAAATAAGGGAGATAAGAAAGAAACAAAGTTTGGAAAAAAAAAGAAAGAAAGAGAAGAAGTTAGCAGAAAAAATGGTGAAGAAATACACTAGGGAGACCTTCTACACAGGTCGCGTAACAGGTCTAGGCTTTTACGCGACCCGCGTAAAAGGCTTACCTCGCGAATAGTTGTTCCGCGAGATTTGCCCTGAAAATCTATAAATACTCCATTGGGGTCCTCATTTGGACATTCACTTCCAAAGTTTAGAGTTTAAGAGTTCCTTCAGTAGACTTCGAAGGTACGGAGAGTAGCCTTTTGCATCTCCTGCTTCTCGAGTTGAATGCACAGGTTGCGGACCCCAAGAATTGAAGAAGAACGACAAGAAAACTCTACCAAAATGAAGATTAAAGATCGAAAGTTGAAGAATCTATAGAGCAAAGCTTTTACGCGACCCGCGTAAACACTTTAACTTTTATGCGGGTCATGTAAAAGCTCTATGAAGGCAATTCCAACACGGTTTTGTGATATTTTGTTAAAGATGTTGGGAGTAGAGCTTTATGATTTTTCTCCCATTTCCCTTTCAAAAGCCAAGACTCTTGAAAGATCAAGCTTGATCAAAGCTATGGTGCAAAAGGAAGGAAGAGAATGATCTCAGCTTAGTTCTCTCGACCTATTCTTCTGTCATTTCTGACAGAATAAAAAAGAAAGAAGGGGCGAAGCTCTGTCGAAATACATCAGCAAAGATGAGCTATATTGTATTTGTACTTGGAATATTTTGTTCTAGAATCAAGGGATGTATTAATGGAATGTAAAAGAACCTAGTTATCATGAATAAAGTAAGTGAAATGATGAATGTGTCTCTTTATCTTGTCAAATGTTAGAATGTTACTCTTATCTTCTCTGTCCATCAAAAATACATTTTTGTTGTGTAAACATAGACATGAAAATTCACTTTAATAACGCTTGTGGACGTGTGTGTATGCGTGCAGAAGCTTAGAGGAGCAACTAGAATTATGGCTACGTCCTAGAAGGGGGGGTGATTAGGACCTTCTAAAAAAAAATTGCCTACTTAACTAATTTAACAATTTAAACTAAGTAAGCAATAACACTTCGGCTTCTAAGCTTAAGCGGGTTCAATTATAAAACTAGCATATGATAAGCAATAAGCAACCTAGTCTATGCATGCATAGATCAACTACTAATTAAACTAATCAATCACCTAATTTATCCAACTTAAGTAGACTATACGAGGATGGATCATAAAGTTCAAATCTACTCTAATTAGTGAACATACATCTTGTGTGTAAATGTGCCTATCTAGTGCCTAGCATACATTCAAATTAAGCATTCATAATTAAACATTTAAACACAATACATAATAAGAAACGTGTTCAAATACAATCTTAAACGCAACGATGTATAGTGGTTCAACTTTGGGTCTACTCTACTCTCGGTTCAAGTACTCACCCCTTGAGCACACCGGCATTCACTAGGGAGTTTAAATCAAGTTCCTCCCAACCTAAGTGTTTTAAATCGGATCCGCTAGGGCGGGGAGTTTACAGGTTCCTCCCAACCTACACATGAACTTGTTTTAGTCCTGACAAACATGTCAAGGATCGCCAAATGAACCTGAAATTTAGTCTCAACAAATGAGCCAAGGAACGACAAACTCCTCTAGACTATTAGGCTCAACTAACAAGCCAAGGATCAACAAACAAACTTATATCGAGTTTGACAAATAAACTATACACTCAATTCCCACTAAGAATAGAGCGGATGGACTCAACATAAATTAACAACCTTACTTGTCGAATTTGAGCCTCGTTGATATGCCACTTCAAGTTGCTTGATCTCTGTTCTCCCGTGCTTCAATTAGCTCCCCTTTATGCTCCCACGGTCATTGATGCCGCCGTTTTCTCAAGATTTCAGCTCTAAGATCAGCTCCCTTATAAATGATGATCATTTGGAGATGTCCAAGGTGCCGGGAGGTGGTGAATCCTCTACAAATTGTTAGAAATTGATTTTTTAGAGGGACACACCTATTTGGATTCCTATGTGGTGTTTAGACAAGGGTTTTACCTATGATCAAAGTGTCTAAACTTCTAGGAATCAGGAGACCGCAAAAGCACATTCTCATTTGAGCATTAAATGCCCTAAGGTTTTGATAAATCACAAGGAGAATGACTTGAATGAGTTAGGATTAGAGGTCATAATGGTATGCAATGTTGGTAGCTTCTAACTCAAAATCCTTCCTTACTACTGAAAAATGAATCCCTCCTTATTTATAGAAAAATCTCCAACGTTTATAAAACGTGCAGAAAACGATCTTTTCGATATATCAAAATATTATTTCGATTGATCAGAATAATCTTCAATATATCAAAATGGTAGTTCGATATATCAAAAAATTTATCCAGAGAATTAGCAAGTTTGCCCGACAAATTCCCGATATATCAAAAAGAGTTTTGATATATCGAAACATCGATTTCGATATATCAAAATCACCAATTCAATTGATCGAAGAAACTGTCTAGAGAGTTGGTAAGTTGCTGGACATATTTCGATGTATCGAAAAGGTCATCCGATCAATCGAAGACCTATCGAAACTGGACTCTGATCTATCGAAAACTGTTGTTTGGGCTGGTCTATTTACAGCAGCTTCCACCTCTTTTATTAACCTAATTTATCATATTTTTCTATATGATCTAAGGCTAATAAGGATAACTAAAGGTTTTCCTAGTTGGTACAAGTCATTTAAGAGGCTTTGGGTGTTTTGGTTCAAAGGGTTAAGGTCACCAAGGCATCTCATTTACTTGTTCTTCCTCCTTGATACTTTTGGTCTACTTAAATCTTCGGTCTTCAGCTTGTCAAGGCTCAACCAACATTACCACTCAAGGACACACGTGATTGACAAATAAGGTGTACTAGTATGCCATAAAAAAGTGCACTAATAAGATATGGCCAACCATAAAGAAGAAAATCATCTACTCCCTACTATCAACCTACAAGAGGACCATCTTCAATAATAATAACCCACGAAAGTTGTGCCAACCACTTGCATCCAATAGTTGGCGCAAGGAGTGAGAGCAATTCAAGAAATGTTACTCCAGTCCATGCAAGCTTAGGCTACAATGGCTAGTAACCAAGCTGGCCACGCTCTACAATAATAACCGTCAGTCCTCGCTTTCCAGCCTGCATCAAGCTCGGTTCAACCACAACTATCAGACTCTGTCCAAGAACACCAACACGAGGAAACACAATGACTGTTATTCGAAGATTGGACACCCAAGTGCAGGTAGCGAAGCAGTAAAATACTCGGTGAGACCGAGGTCGAACCACAAGGATTGGAGTTAAAAAAACTTAGAGGAATTAGTTTAAGTGGGAGAGATAAAATTTAATCCACGCGAATGGAATAAGTTGTGTGTGATAAGGCAAGAATAGGAAAAGGGCTAAGGCATTAGGGATCCACCTTTGATTAATCCACAACGTTTGATTAATTGGTTCAACTATAACTCAACTGGAATAAAATAAAAGATCTGTTCCAATTGGAAGATGAAACTGTTAAACCATTTTATATTTCATAACAGATGGTGATCTTAACCGGTTGATCTGATCATAAAGCACTCGTTAGTTGATCACAGGGAATTTTAAGCATCCACTATGCTCGGAGTTGACAATGGATCACTGAATTATAAAGATCAACAACTTTACCAAAAATTCAATTGATCTCGTCCATCGATCGCGGGGAATCCAAAACATCCACTATGCTTGGAGTCTATAGTGGATCAATGAATTTTACAGATCAATGAATTTACCTTCACTAGCTCGATGACCGTATGAAATTTTAAGCATTCATCGTGCTCGGAGTATCGATCATGAACTAGTTAATTGGTGTGCAAGGAATCTCAAGCATTTATCGTGCCCGAAGTCTATGATTGATCAATGGGTCGTGCACAACAATAGCTTCCGTTGAGGTAAATAACTGAATCAAACAACCCAAGAAGAACTCCAATATTCACACCACCATGTTAAAGAAAACACAACCAAACTTTGAGATTCACCAAAGGCTTTACCCCTAGCCTTATCTGGGAGTTTAGCCTACCATTCTACAAAATGAAAAACTACCTTAAAAGAAAACTAAAATTCTACAAAACTATAAAGGAAAGAAAGAAAGAAAGAAGAAAAGAGAAGAGAAAATAGAGGTTGAGAATTGGATGATGAGAATGAGAAGGGAGCAACCTTTTTCATAGGCTCCATGAGGCTTGGAGTTAGGTTCCACTCTAAACCTAGAGAAAACTTCTCTATGCTTGGAGTGTACCTTCATTTTCCTTTTTCTCTAAGTTTGAAGCCCATGTATGGAAAAGGATGAAGAGAGGGTTTGCTTGGCCCAAGGATGGTAGATAACTAGGTGAGTTAACTGAGTAGATGAGCTGGGTTGACTGGGTCCTCATAGTGGACATGGGGAATCTGGACCGTCCATTGAAGATGGAGTCTACAAGTGCACGTGGGCCGGAGTTCAGATTGTTGGACGGCTGAAGATGATCTCTGTGCAGCACACTGGTGGACGGTTGATGATCGAGGGCTCATCACACGCTGGATGTTGGAATGCTGGAGAGGTGGGGTCCACCATTGAGCTGTAGCTTGTTTGGACGGTTGAGAGTTGTTGGTGCTGCTGAAGACTACAATCAATTACATTGAAGGGCTGGAGATCAGCCCTCCATCCGGTGGACGGTCCTGGCTAGCTGGACGCATGATGGGGATCACCATCTCTGGCTAAATGTTGGAATGGCGGGACCACCTTTGCTTACACGTGCTGGAGGAGAGAACTCCACTTGATCTGCTGCTGATTGACGTTCAACAGGTGGGGTCCCTTGCTGTTTGCACATGGACGGTTAGACGTGCAAATTGGTGGGGTCCACTAGATGGCTTTGGACGTTGGAAGGAGCAGTTGGTGTGGATGGCTGGGATGCAGCACTGCTGCTGCATGATGTCCACTTGCTGGTGATGAGCTATCGTTGGGTGATGGGCTGAATCGTGGTGGATGATGAGGATGAGCTTGCACGTGAGAACGGATGGTGACACGATCGGTTGAGATAGTTGCATCATCTAAACCGTTGAAAGAGATTTGCTCGCTGGATCTGAAGGTCACCCAACCCATGGTTGTCCTGAATGTCTCGGCTGGGTTGAATGGACGGTCGATGATGCTCTAGATGATGGTGGAGTTGTTGACCAGTTGGAACTGTTGTGAGCAGCTGGGACGTTAGAACTCCTTCAGCCACTGATTAACGCTTGTAATTATCCTGACCATTGATGTGGTGGTCCAACTGCTGTGATGGACGGTGGAGATGAACTATGATTGATGGGAGGTTGCACGTGTGGTGGAGAAGTGGGGTCCACTTGCTGGACTGCTGATGTAAGCGAGCAGTGGGTGGACGGTAATGTATTGTTGTCCGTGTGTACGGTTGATGGATGGATTGGAGTTGTTTGCTGGCCGTTGATTGGGTGATGAAGGACCCTCCATTGCCTGCTGTGATGGACGGGTGGTGAGCAATTGTACGCTGGATTGAAGGACGTTCGATACATGGTCCACCTGATGGATGGTGTTGACGTTGGAATTGTTGCATGTAGTTTGCACACGTGCAAAGTGGTGTTGTCCGTCCATCTGTTGCTGCTCACGTCCATGAAAGTGGATGTCCACCTCTCTTCCCACGTGTGATGATTGATGAATGTGTAGTGGTAGGTGTGATGATGAACTCCACCAGCTTTACTACGGATCATACGTGTGAGAGTGTGATGTCCACCCTTGATTGGTCGCACACATGAAAGGTGGGGTCCACCTTTTGCTTGATGCACGGTTAGTTCCATGCGTGGACGTCCTCACACACTTTCCAAGGTGTGTGTGATGTAGATGCCCAATCACACCACCAAACATGCTCGGCTTGGATCTTCAAACGAGTAGCCGTGATGTAGTCTTTGTGAGCTATCTTCACACCATTTCCAACTTACGAAACAGTCCAGGCTTCGATCTCTATGGCTTGCTTTGCTTCAAGATTACCAACACGCCGGATCTTGCTCTCTTTTAGGCCTTTAAATGCCCTAATTGGATCGGATCTTGCCCAACCTCTCCTGATTACCTGAACATTGAAAATCCGCCTGGTGAGGGATAATTAACTGAAAAACAATGACAACGCTCTAAATATCCAGGGTTAATTATACAAAATTAATCACTTATCAACAACCCTCAACCTCAAGGAATTTCTTTCAATACCCTCCCGCAAACAAGAGTCAATTTCAAAACAATCCTATAACCGGTATTTCCAATCAATTTCCAACAATAACAGCTTCCCCAACTAGAAGCACAAGGCAAGCGTTGGCGGATACCCACAACGGGGTTAGTGTCAAGCCCAATTCAATCAATGGATAGCGGAGAATACCCACGAAGGGGGCCACTTCCCAATCTCTCAGCCTCCCTTGACCCAGAGTGCTTTTCAATTCCAACAATCTCCAATTTAATTCCAGCAATCTCCAGCTTAATTCCAGCAAACTCCCCCTCATGGGAGCTATATGGTCGAAGACATCGACCACTATGTCGAAGAAGCGAAACAGGCCTTACTGCAAAGGGCATTGGTCGTTCAAATGAGCCGAACAGAAATGGATGAGTTACGGGAGTAACTCCAAGCCATGTAAAACCATCTTAAAAAACAACAAGGGGTAGATCTACCCTCAACAAAATTCAAGGACTTATGTCCCTTTTCCAGATGTGTAGGTACCTCACAACTCTGAGATACCAAAATTCAAGACATACGACGGCAGCGGCTACCCGACGGCTCATCTCAAGGATTTTTGTGGAAAGCTCAGCATTGTGGTGGGAAATGATGGGCCCTCATCCGCTTATTCCAAAAATATCTTAATGTGGCGCTTTGGATTGGTACACTTCTCTAGGCTGTCACCACATCAGGACCTGGGAACAACTTCCACAAGCCTTCATTGATCTATTTGTATACAATCTCAACATGGCTCCCAAGAGAGCAGTCCCGGTAGCCTTAAGACAACGAAGTGACAAGACATCGTCAGCTTATGTAGGACGTTGATGAGCCATGGCCACCAGAATAAGAACCCCATTGACAATGAGGAGCAAATATCCATAATCGTCCACTCCACAAACCCGAGTATCTCTGGGTACCTGATCTTGTACCCTTACGCAAACTTCACTCAATTTACGTGTGCCAGAGAACAAGTTAAAGCCAGAACAAGGGCTACGATGATCTCCCTTTAGCCTCATCAAGCCGCCTTGGAAAAGCGAAGCAAGGTTGAAGGAACACTGACAAGGTATAGGAATAGGAACGAAAATGGTTCCGTTGAACGCACAACAGAAGTCAATAACATTGTCACCATTGCTTAAGGCAACCAGTACACTCCCAACAAGAACGCCGACAATTCCAACAATACTAGCCTCAGCCAGCTCAGCAGAGATATCGACCAAATCCACCACTACCACAACCACAACCACAACCACAACCATAGAAGCAATAACAACAGCAATAACAACAACAACCTAGAGGCAGTGCATTGTACCCCTATCAAAACTGACAGATAGTGAGGGAGCTTAAGAAGTTTACCTCGCTCATATAAACATACAGCCAAATCATGGCTAGGTTAGTGTAGAAGCAACTTCTTACTCCTTTCTAACATAAGCCTCCTCCAAATCCTATCCCACCAAACTACAACAAGAATTAGTATTGCGCGTATCATCAAGATCGTGGCCACACAATAAATTGTTGCTTCTTCTTGAAGCATGTGGTCCAGAATCTGATCGACAGCCGAAATATCCTCATCGACGCACCCAAACTGCTCCCGCTCTAGCCAACACCTTCAGAATTCCCTGCCATAGCACCAAGCAGGTCTCAGCTCATCAAACGACCCTGCCATCAATAGCATAGAAGAAGAGTATCCCGAGTACCTCTTCTCCCACACATATTCCATTCATACCCTCTCATATGACTAGAAGGACACACCTTTGGTCTTGCAAGGGACATCTCTTGATCCGACTAACTAGTGGTCTTGCAATGGGCGTATGTTCCCCCTCTGGACGAAGAGTCAGTGGTCCTGAAAGGATCATTCTTACCACACCCCTCATCGGTGTCGCCAGTCATGCCAGGGGCATTTTTCGACAATCCAAATTGGGAACTAATAGTCTTGGAAGGATCCCCCTCCACATATGAGTTAGTTGTTCTACAAGGGGCTATTAGAGCTCCGGCTAGTGGACTTTTCGAAGCGCTTCCTCTCCAGCCACATTAGCTAGCTCATGCTGGATGACCCACTAAATAACTGTTAGCAATAGTAAGAATGTGTTTTACTGGATCAATATTCATTGCAATTGGGCCCTCCGCAACCAATTCAGGAGCACGTCCATCCGAGGGGCAAACTACTCAGGCTCCAAACAACACTAGGAAGGGAGTAACCCAACAGGAATCACTCTTGTACGAAGGCCTGCAGGCCCCTACTACTTCAGCATCCCAACCATCTCCCTTCGAAGCACTGATGGTTCTGGAAGGAAAAGTAGTGTCATCCTACAATGCGGTTCCCTAGCAATATTCAGAGTGTAACGAGGTGGGGAACATGAATCCCAATGGACGGTGTATCCAAAGAGATAATCCCAGCCAAGGAAATTCCAGAGTAGCTCTGGCAAGACTAGGTGACAAAAATGAAGTTGCCTATGATGTCATAACTCAACTCAAGTCGATTCTTGCCCAAATATCTCTTTAAATTGTGTTGGTTGTCTAACACGACACCACGCTATGCAAAAGCTTACGAAGCTTAGAATTACGGCTAAGTCCTAAAGGGGGGTGAATAGGACCACTTACATTTCTATGCCTAATTAACAATTTACCAATTAAATTAATAAGGCACAAGGGTCCAATTGCATAGACTAGAAATGAAGTGCCTCGTATATATTATATTCATGCATCCATATACATCAATCAATTGAATTCATAAGCACAATAAAACTATATATACAAATAGACAATCGAAAACACAATGATGTATAGTGGTTCGTCTTAATCGTACTCCACTCTTAGCGAACACACTCAAACTCGAGTGTACCGAATTTCACTATCTCAATGGCTTTCAATAGGTTCACAACAAACCTTTACAATGGTTTTCAAAAGGTTCACCACTAACCCACACATACACACCCGTGTCAGTGTACCATGTACACACCCGTGTTGGTGACGATCCTACACAAAGACCTACACATACTCACCCGTGTTGGTGGAGCTCGAGCACATTTCCACTTAAGTTGGTGGCTCCCTTGGATACTTCATTGGTTTTCTATCGACTCATCAATAACCTCTACGGTCTTAATCCAAGGACCTATGTTCACTCCCGTCGGAGGCTCCCAGGAAGACTAACATGTATACACCTGTGTATGCTGAATTCGGTCCTACATAAGAACCTACACATTTACACCCATGTAGGTGGATTGTGTATGCACCTTATTCAGTGGTGGTCCTTGTTGGAGCATAAAATAAGAGAGAAAAGAGAAAGAAAGAAAGTCTGGAAAAGGAACAAAGAAAGAAGGAAAGAAGATAGAAAATGAAGAAAATGACATTTCATATACCTTTTACGCAACACGCGTAAAAGGTATAGCCTTTACGTGGGTCGCGTAAAAGGTTCGAACTGCGGGAAGTGAAACCCGCGAGTTTTTCCTAAAAAATTTATAAATACCCCCTTTGAGGTTCTCATTTGGCATTTACTTCCGAAGTTCAGAGTTGCAGAGCTCCTTCAGAAGACTCCAGAGGTACGAAGAGTGGCCTTGTGCATCTCCTTCTTCTTAAGTTAAACGCACAAGTTGCGAATCCCGAGAATCGAAGAAGAAAGACGAGGAAACTCTGCCGAAATGAAGAATTAAAAGGCGAAAGAGGAGTGCGCAGAGAAGAGTGTTTACGCGACCAGCGTAAACATTAAAGCTTTTACACAGGTCGCATAAAAGGTCCCAGAGTGCACTTTTGCCTTGAAGTTATGTCCTTTTGTAAAAGATGTCAAGAGCATATTTCTTATGACTTTGCTCTCGTTCGCCTTTCAAAAGCCAAGACTCTTGAAGATCAAAGCAATGGTGTGAAAGAAGAAATAGAGCAGCTCTAGTTTGACTCTCCAAGTTCCATTCTTCTGTCCTTTGGACAGAATGAAAGAAGAAAGAAGGGCCGAAGCTCTGCCAAAATTAATAAGCAAAGCTAAATTTGCATTGTATTTGGAATTTCTTGTTCTGGAATCAAGGGATGTATTAATGGAATGTAAAAGAACCTAATTACAATGAATGAAATGA
Source organism: Liriodendron chinense (assembly GCA_003013855.2). Lineage (NCBI taxonomy): Eukaryota > Viridiplantae > Streptophyta > Magnoliopsida > Magnoliales > Magnoliaceae > Liriodendron > Liriodendron chinense. Next base: position 317,897 of record PVNU02000506.1, read on the forward strand.
ATGGAATGATGAATGTCTCTCTTTCTTTGTCTTATTAAATGTTAGAATGTTACTCTTGTTTTCCCTATCTATACAAACACAATTTTGTTGTGTAAACAGTCCTACACAAGAACCACTTTGAATTTGAGTTGCAAACTCTATACTCAATACTACACAAGAATTGAGCATACAATGGACTCTAAACTATAACCGTTACTTGGTTGGATTAAGCCCCGATGATTGCGCCTTCTTGAAATGCGTCTTCTCTTCCTGAATCCACTTCTCTTGTGCTCCCGCGATCTTTAAAATCGATCTTCTTCCGTGTTCACTCCCCAAGTGTAGGGTTGCGAAGTAGTAATAATTTGAAAAGACCGAGTATCGTTCCCACAGAGATTTATGAATGGGTATTCACAGAATTTGTCTAAAATAACTAATAATTAAGATCCTATTAAGAAATAAAGCTGGAAAATAATGATTTGGGTTTAAACAGTGAATGTGTAAGGTAATATCAATCTAAAAAGGCACTAGAGCACCAAGGATCCACTTTTGATGAGATTCAATGCATCAGCATAACTAGATCTCACACAACTCAATCGGAATCGAATTCATATCTCTATTTGATCGGAATATAGAGTGGTTCAATCAACAATTATCTAAAATGGTTGCTTATTCATTGATTCGATTCCCACAACAATGCTTAAGCTTTGGGCACACTCAATTGTGTAGGCCAAGCCTCTTTCCAATCTAGTTGAGATTCATAACCATAGCTTTCATCAAATCATGTCACTAGACCTGATTATAGCCAATGATTAGAATTCTAATTAAATCAAAATCAATCAGTAAACTTTAGTTGAATGAGTTCCCACATGAAGATTAGCCTAGCCCATTGTACACAAGGCAATCAAAGGGTCTACCATACCCGGAGTCGATGATAGATCAATGAACTACACAAGCATACCCAATGCTCAGAAGATAAGCTACTAAGTTTAGAATCACTAAGAATCACATGAGCCCGGAGTCATCAAGAGATCAAAGTAAAACCAAACTAGTACTTGATTCAAACTCATATTGAACTAAATTCTTCAATTAAAACATAAAAAGGAAACCTAGGTTGCATCAATCCATCAAAAACAAATAAAAAACTTCACCTCTTAGCCCTAGTTAAGAGGTTTTAGTTCATCTCTAACACCTTGAACTAGAAGCCTCAAAAACATAACGACAACTAAAACAGGAAGAAAAACTAGGAAAACTTGAAGTAGAATCCGTCTACTAAGCTTCCTTGATGTTCCCCACGTCCTAGCATGCCCTGGTGTGAAGAGGAGAAGTCCCTTTTATAGATTGGTACGGAAGATTCCGGATGTGCAAGGAATTACGCAATTGCGCAGAGAAAATCGGAGCTTTGCGTATAATCTGTTATGCTGACGACCGGTCTCTCGACCAGTCTCAAAACCGCGAAAACAGTCCAGAGAGTTTCATCTTCCCCTGTTGAACGCCCGACCGGTCGGACGACCGGTCTGAGTGGTGAACGACCGGTCTCAACTGGTCCAGTGAAGTTTGCAAAGAGCTCCTCTTCTGTTGAGTGGTCAGACTGGTCAGACGACCGGTCCTAGGCTATGGACGACCGGTCTTCAGTGTCCTTTTCTTCCTTCTTTTCTTTATCTCCTTTGCTTCTTTCTTCCACCCTTTCATGCTTAGTCTTGTGATCTTCAATGCTTGTAAATAGTATCTTTAAGCCTTCATTTGATAAATCCTCTCTCTTATTCCTACAATCACAAATCCATGCATTAGATTAGTCTTTAAACCAAGAAACTATGCACAATGAGTGATGAATTGGGGTTAGAATATGCACAATTAAGAGCTCAACATTCCGCTTCGTGGAATTGGTTACTGACAATAATCTTCCTATTGAGATGACAAGGTAATGGGAGGATGATTAAATCTCCTACAACTAAAGGATAGTTGGTTCCAATAAGGGATTCACCTAGATGGGTGTTCTAGAGAATGTAGACAATGATTTTCCTATAGGATTGGTGTCTAATCTCTAAAAAATGGAAGAGACCAAGTGCATCTTCATAAGGGAGGTTGGAATCCTCATTCGAGTGATAAATCAGAAGGAAGAATTAGATCTCTTAGGTTTAGAGCCTAGAATGATTGGAAAAGACTTGCAAGCATAGAGGCTTCTAACACACTAAAAACCCATATCTTATGTAACGACCCGAGATTTTTGACTATCATAAACAACACGATGGGTTGAGCTTCTGGGTGTTAACTCATGTGTGTCAGGGTTACGTTTCCACACACTTACCTGTAATTTCATACATTCATGGCATACATAGCATAATGACGAAAATTTAAGTTCTTATTCCATAAATATTCTATTCTAAGTTCTAAATCAACGTAATAAAACATGTTTAACCAAACATTCCACTTATTATCTCCATGAGAGATTTATTACAAGTTCAAAGGAAAAATAAATCTATTTTAATAAAGAGACTAGGCGAAGCATCTTCATGTCATTTCAGCCTAATCGTCCGCCATTTGCTGCCATGAGCCTTCGAACACCTCATCGTAGTATTTGATTCCCTTATTGGATCTTCACCTGGATTATCTAAAATGTGGTTGGATAGCGTTAAACGCTATCATAGTGGGGAATATTCCCTCCAAGACAATCAAGAATAATAATGTACAAAATTCAGAGTAACGCAACATTATAATATCTTTATTCAAAACAAAACAGTCAAGTAAAAATCTTTGTTAATGCGATGCATGGAATGCATGCTCTGGCTAAGGCACCCTGGCTAGAAATCATAATACATGAAGTGGGAGACTCCCTGTTACAACTTCACGCTAGCCACTAGTCACCAGAGGTTCCTGAGATGCACAAACCCATAGTTTTGCCCGACCACGTGAGAAATGAGACGCTCATAGCCCAAATCTACACGTGACAGTGTAAGGGAGAAGTAAGACGCTCTAGTCTATTCTCAATTCCGTACACCCACATGGAGCCAAGTGAATGCATGACTTTAGTTTCACCTTTATTTAAGTGTTTTCGCATACAACCGATTTAAATAGCTCTCAGCGGTCACTATGGGGAGTCGCAAGCAACCCAGCATAGGCCGACAGCACAGGATTAGTGTCCATAGTGCCAACCCCTGCTCATGAGAATTTGTATACCATTAGTGTCCACTCATTGTCCCATTTTATGATTTCATCATGTCCCAAAAAGCCAATGTTGTACATCATGACCAAATTCATTAAAATACTCATGTAATGTAAATGGATCCAATCAAGCATCATGTATATGTAAGGATCCATTAACAAACAATCACTCATTCTCTTAGTTAAGTCAAGATATATTCTTCCATCATGGACACCTCTCACGGGTTCCATCTCTCTACATCGAATAATTTTACCAACTTAAGGACAAAGAGTATACAATAATGGGACGCCATATGATGATCTTATACACATATTTCATATCACAATATTAATATGAAAACCAATGTTACTTGTAAAGCACAGATTAAGGAAATAAGGGCATAGATTACACAAAGATAAATAACACAAATACATATGCTTCTTAGTAAAAAATCTAAACAAGGAAGCACATAATTATGTAATGATATTCATTGCAAATCCTACATTAAACTTGATGTTATATGGATCAGCAATTCAAAACAAAATAACTTCACATGCCACAAAAGAAACTTATGATAATCGTAATATTATTAATGAAAGGCTTGAAGAAAATCCTCACCTTAGGATGGACTTAGAAGAGGGTTGTAGAAGATCTTAGTCGCTGGAAAAATATAAGAAAGAACTCCCTTCTCTCTCTCTCTCTCTCTCTCTCTCTCTCTCTCTCTCTCTTCTCTAGGGCATGGAGGCTAAGGTTAGGAGAAGTGCTCTTTCTCTAGGGCATGGAGGCTAAGGTTAGGAGAAGTGCTCTTTCTCTAGGGCATGGAGGCTAAGGTTAAGAGAAGTGCTTGGAGGTGCATAGTAGGAATATGGAGAGGGATGTGCACGCGAGGTCTCGTGTAACAATCTCTTGAGGTAGGTTTCTCAAATCTCAATATTCGGATGATCTTTGATCAATTCCAATCCGTTCATCTTATCAAGTTCAAAGAGTAGAGTTAAAATACGTAAATTTCTTGATGATCCACATTCTAGATTGGCCGATCCTTGAAAATGGCCTAATGGGTGCTAAAATGGGCTTGATCTCAATTAACGGTCTACGCTTGATGATCAGGGCCCAAATTTTGGAAAAATATATGGTCATGATAGGCAAATAATTGTACAAAGTTTAGTGGTTGATTGATGGTGAGAAATGCCTAGATCTGAAATTTCAACTTTTGGTGGAAAATGAAGGGGCTGGCTTTGTAGTTCAACAGTGTAGGATTATAGATCGGGGTCCAAATTTTGTGTAAACTCGTAGTCATATGAGTATAATAAGTGGTCCAAATTTGAGAAGCGATTGATGGTGAGAAATGGGTAAATTGAAAGGTTCAGATTTAAAAAGAGTTGGTAACTCGTTAATTTTTAGAACGGGATAACTTCGCGCATAAGAAAGAGGCTTATCAAGGTGGGGCACTCAAATCACACTATTGGTCCATGATAAAGACGATCCAAGTCATTCATATGAAGAAAAATATTCGACTATGACTAACCATCCACTTTCCTCACTTGATGGACATGAAAATAAAAGATTAAGGGGTTGATTTGACAATTGGACCACTTCTGCTATGATTTAAGGGCTGAAAATTGACATGTATGGTTAATATGTGTCAAAAAGCTTAAATGCAGAGTTTTGCATGAAAGTGATTGTCAAAAACTATAATACTTAAAAATGGCATCTTAACTTAAGCTTAACTAATGACATTTTCGTAATTATCTGAAAAGTGCGTGATTTTTTAAATCTGATCTTTCTACAATGTTTATGGGATCATTCTAAGTAACTTTTGTAAAGGGTCCCCTATCAGATCTCCTACAGATGTCCCGCTATTCGCAAATCAACGGTAAATGTACGATGATTAATAAAAAAATTAAAAAATTTTCAAATAAATTCTGAAAAAATCTAAGGTGTTACATCTTATGCAAAGATCTAGATGTTGTTTATATAGAAAAAGTGCTCCAATGGATCCATAATGGCCAGTCTCGATCGATCGAGCAAACCTTGATCAAATGAACTAAATTGAATTTAGGTTGGAAATTTGATCGATCAAGCAATGGAAGCTTCGATCAATCAAGATCGATCGATGGACTGTTGATTCGATCGAACTTCAATCAACAGTACCTGTGAATATATTATTTTGGATTTCGATTTTATAGCAACTCTTAACCTCTTCAAGCCTAACTTATCATGTTCACTTAAGGGTTTAAGGCTTGGGTAGATGAATCAAAATGTTTTCCTGTAAGAGAATCATCTAGAGGTAGGTTGTTTTCGAACCTAAGGGGTCTAAGGTTGGATTTCACCAAGGCACCTCACTTATACCTATGTCTTCAAGCCTTGATGCTGTAAGTCTTTGAGTCTTCGGTCTTCCTTATTTTCCAATGGGGGCTCAACCGACTGGAGACACACTAACACACATTATAGACAAACAGGTGCACTTACACACTACTCTCTTGTCCATATGAGTCCATAAAAAGACTCAACCCATCCTAAGGAAAGCTAAGGATTAAAAATCTGATTTGGGCCTCGCCAACCTTATTTGGGCCAACCATTCCAAAGGGTAAAATAGAGCATAGAGAAGCATGGAAGAAAGAAAGATGGGAAGAAAATCACCGAAAAGGAAAGGAGTCAAAGCAAGTTTCAAACCCACCCAAATACACATGGGACCTGAATCCTTACTTTGGAACCATTTAATACCCACATAGCACCTCCCAAAAATGAAACTTGTCGATGCAAGCATAATGTGAATGGGAAAACCACATTTGTACAAGTAAAGCGGGAGTGGAAAGGTGAAAGAAAAGAAGGAACAAATGAGGAAAAGCTCAGAACATGAAGCTCATTCTTATGCACCACCTTGAACTTGAGAAGTGCAAAGCTCCACACCACTGCTTGCTCCGCCAAAGTAATGTGGAAGGCACCTTGAAGGAGAAAATGCATGAAAGAGATGAGAGGATGGAAAGGAAATGATAAAATAAAAGGAAAAATGGGAAGAAGGCGATCTTACCTTGCACTAAAATGGAACAAGAGAATCACCTTGCTACCCCAAGTTCCTATGAACACCAAAAGAGAATGAAAAGAAAAGGAACGGGAGAAAGGAAGAACTTGAAAATGAGAAGGGAGAGAGAGAGAGAGAGAGAGAGAGAGAGAGAGAGAGAGAGAGAGTGGAGGGCAAAATAGATGTTAGATGAGTTCCAAATGGGCCCAAGCTTTATAAGGAAGGGTGATACACCCTATTATCCAACACCTTAGAAAAACCAGGGTCCAATAACTGTTGAGCTCTTAGTTGTGCATATTCTAACCCCAATTCATCACTCATTGTGCGAGGTTTGCATGGTTTATAGAAAAATCTAATGCATGTTATGTGATTGCAGGTTTGAGAGAGAACGCCGCCTAATAAATGATGAAAAGAGCTAATTTAGAACCTGAGATGAAGACCCAAGGAGGGCCGAAGGAAGAAGGAAGCAAAGAAAGAAGTAAAGAAAGAAGAAAGAAGAAGAAAGAAAGGAAGAAAACAAGAAGAGAAGGAGGCCTGACCGGTTGTGACCGGTCAGCCATGCACGTTCGGAGGCTAATGAAGACGTCCGACCGGTCATGACCGGTCGGACATGGTCGCTGGAGGAAGATTGAATAAGGCCGACCGGTCATGACCGGTCGGCCATGGTCGCTGGAACGTAGCTGAAGACGTCCGACCGGTCATGACCGGTCGGACAGGGTTGCTGGACCAAGGCTGGACAAGCCCGACCGGTCATGACCGGTCGGCCATGCTTGCTGGAGTGACTGTCCATTGAGGCCGACAGGTCGTGACCGGTCGGCTGTGCGTGAGGACTTAGAAATTTCTATTTTTAAACCCGGATTTCTCTGCGCTGCGTAACTTTTACGTAATTTCTCGATTCTTCCGAAGTTGTGGAGCCTCCATACTATAAAAGGACACCTAGGGATCGTTCTTAGGGTATCCTAGAAGGGTTGGAGCAAGCTTAGAGGCGGCAGAAGTGAATTTTGGAGTTCCACAACTCCTTGGAGTTTGTTTTTGCTGTTTTCATGTTTTTATAGTTTTTTCATGTTTCCTTGGATCATGAGCAGCTAAACCTCTTAGCTAGGGCTAAGAGGTGAAGCTTGTAGTGGATCCAAGATGTTTTAATTCGTAGTTAAGTGGTTTTAAGTGTGGAATTTATGATTATGAACTAAGGTTTGAAGTTTATACAAGTTTTTGAGTAGTTTTTCTTAGTCTTATGATGACTCATGGATGTTTGGGAGAATTACTTAATTGCTTAATTGGTTTGTGACGGTTTAGACCTGTATGATCCGAGGAATCGGAGTGCGCTCTAGTACTATGATATTCATAAAGGGACTTCCTACCAAAGTTCTATTTTTCTGGAATATGTATGGACTGTGCATGTGATTTGAATCAAGTTCAAATCCTGATCTAGCCTTGTCTTGTGACAGGACTTGAGGATGGTTATGATTGTGAACTAGACCTTTTGGAAAAGGGAGTGACCTATGCAATTGAGCATGCTCAGCTCAGCCTACATGGAGTGAATTATATGCATTACACTTACATATTACAGATTGTTTGGTTTAACAGCTCTATCATCCGACTAAATAGATCTTAATATCGATTCTAGTTGAGAGAATGAGAAACCACAGCGGATTGAACATCAAGGATTGCTACAAGTGGATCCTTGAACCCCTAGTGCCTTTTTATAATTGTCTACATTCAAATTAGTTTAAAACTGTTATTCAAATCAATTCTATTCAAATTCTGGTTATTAGCTTTCAATAGACACTTTTGGATGTATTTGTGAAATCCTACATAAGTCCCTGTGGATCGACCTCGGTCTTACCGAGTTTATTACTACATCGCAACCCTACACTTGGGGAAGCGAACAAGTTTTTGGCGCCGCTGCCGGGGATTTTGACTGTTTTTCACAAATTTCTGAAATTAGTATCTATTTAGGATTTTTAAGATTTTAGGACTAACTTAGTTTGTTTATTTGATTTTTCTTTTCAGAGATTTCTAGGAAGCTGAAGAAGATACAAGGATTTCAAGTGTTGAATCAGGTTCTATCTTTCTAAACCTTACTCTTCTCCTTCTCCTATTCATTCCTATCTTATTCATCTCTTGTAGAGTGGGTGGAGACTCCTTTTGGATCTCTGAAAGGTCGGCCTTTTTGCCACCTGGATTCCTATTGGTCGGCTCTGCCGTCTTGGATCACCTTGTGCTCAAAGATTTCTTTTCTCATCTGTACTCCTCTTTCTCCTTTTTCTGCACTTTTTCTCAAAAGATTCAAAGAGTGGGTGGGGAGTTCTCTGAACCCCTATTGACCAGGAGAAATCGGTCTTTATCCTTGCTTCTGGCTTAGCCATTGCAAGACACCTTGTGCTTCAGTCTTAGAGAAAAGTAAAGAAAGGGAGGAAGAATTCTTCTTTCTCTTTGTTTCTTTTTTTTTTTTTTTTGCATGCCACATTGGGCTCGGGATTCCAATAACCGACTCATACGTGAAGGGGGGATAGTAGAAGGAATTGATAGAGAACCACGTGCGAGGAGACATCTAAACTCTCCAATTTTGTCTGAAAATATGGCTGCAAATCAACCTAATCCGGGCCAAAACCAAACCGAAACAGGGGAGAATGTGGTTGAGAATGTTCCCCGACCTAGGACTTTACGTGATTTCTTGCAACCTGCAAGAATGAGAACTCCCTCATGAATAGTATTTCCACCAAATGCAGGGAATGTGGATTTGAAATCGGGAGTGATTCAACTTCTCCCTAAATTCCATGGATTAGATAGTGAAAGTGCCTATCAACACCTTAAGGAGTTTGATGAGGTAATCACCACCATGCACTTTGCAAACGTGACGGAAGATGTGGTGAGACTTAAATTCTTCCCTTTCACTCTTAAAGATAAAGCTAAGGGTTGGCTTTATGCATTAAGGCCAAGATCAATTGGTGCATGGACTGATATGCACAGAGAATTCATAAAGAAATTCTTCCCTACTTACAAAACGAATATGTTGAAGCGCCTTATCATGAACTTTGCCCAAAAGGAAGATGAAACCTTTTTCCAATGTTGGGAGAGGTTTAAGGACCTATTAAACGCATGCCCACATCATGGCTATGAAATTTGGCGGGTTATAAGCTTTTTCTATGAAGGACTGACTTCACTCATGCGCCAATTTGTAGAAATGATGTGTAATGGGGAGTTCATGAATAAGGAAGCTGATGAAGCATGGGATTATTTGGAAGAATTGGCTGAGAATGCACAGTCTTGGGACACATCTAAACCAACAAATTCCAAGACTGGCCAACAAAAGGAAAAGGGAGGAATGTATGTCTTATCAGAAGAAGATAGCATAAGTGCACAGGTGGCTAGCCTTACAAGAAAGGTCGAAGCCATGGAATTAAGGAAAGGAGAAACAATCAACTCCACTGAAGTTGAAACCGTTTGTGGAATTTGTACTGGAACTCAACATGCAACACAAGATTGCCCCACAATTTCAGCAGTTCAAGACATCTTACAAGAACAAACAAATGCCATAAACAATTATCAACAGCAATATGGTGCTCCAAACTCAAACACGTTTAATCATAATTGGAAGAACCATCCCAACTTCAGTTGGAGGAATGGACCCACTGCAAATGCAAACAACACTCCAAAAGTATCACTAGAGGAGATGTTGGGTGCATTCGTATAGGTCCAAGCTGAGTATAACAAGACAAATTCTCTCAAAATAGATGGGTTCATGCAAGAACAATTGAAATTCAATCAAAATTCAACTCAAGCCATCAATGAATTGAAAACATCACTGGCTAGAGTTGAATCTCATCTTAGTGTTAAAGAGAAGGGCACACTTCCTGCCCAACCTCTTCCTAACCCAAGAACCCAGTTTGAGATACAAGATGCAAGCTCATCCTCCCACCATACGGAACATGTTCAAGCTATCACCACTTTGATAAGTGGGAAAGAGATTGACAAATCCAATCCGGTGAAGGCCGTAAAGCCTAAGGATCCGGAAATTTCCAAAGAGGATGATAGCCCGAACAATACCCCACAAGATAAAGAACCGGAAAGGCAATACAAGCCGGTTGCTCCATTTCCACAAAGATTGATTTCACCTAAACCTTTAGACAAACATCTGGAGATTATAGAAGTTTTCAAGCAGGTGAAGATCAACATCCCGTTGTTAGATGCAATAAAACAAATACCATCGTATGCCAAATTTCTAAAGGAATTGTGTACAGTCAAAAGGAAACACAATGTTCATAACAAAGTACTTTTGACTGAGAATTTGAGCGCCATTATCAAACAAGAGGTGCCCCAAAAATACAAGGATCTGGGTAGTCCAACCATCTCATGCATCATAGGAGACTACCGGATTAAACAAGCCCTACTCGATTTGGGGGCAAGTGTGAATCTCATTCCATACTCGGTCTACGAACAACTTGGGTTAGGTGAATTGAAACCCACCAAAACCACACTCCAACTTGCTGATAGATCTATTCATATACCGAGAGGAATGATAGAGGATGTTCTAGTCCAAGTTAATAAATTCTACTACCCAGTAGACTTTATTGTCTTGGATACACATCCCGTGATAGGCACCGGTGCGCAAATTCCCGTCATACTTGGACGGCCGTTTCTAGCTACTTCAAATGCCATTATCAATTGTAGAAATGGACTTGTACAAATGTCCTTTGGAAATATGACCCTTGAGCTTAACATATTTGATTTATGCAAACAACCACGGGAGGTTGATGATGATGTCCATGAATTAAACATGATTGAATCATTCGTGGAGGATACAGTCCCCTTGTCACTATTTTCCGACCCTTTGGAGGCATGTGTGGCCCATCCTCATGAGATGAATGATGACACAACACAAGAGATGGATGCCATTCTAGATGTGATGCCGGTGCTTGAGAATAAAAGATGGAGGGCCCCAATTGAGCCTTTGCCTGTAAATGAGAACAAGGCCCTCCCATCCAACATCAAGGCGCCAACACTCGACCTAAAACCATTACCAAGTGAGCTAAAATATGTTTATTTAGGTCAAGATGAGACATATCCAGTGGTGATTTCTTCTCACTTGGATGAGGAACAAGAGAGTAGGCTAATAACCACTCTATTAGAGCACAAGAGTGCCATTGGATGGTCAATTGGGGATCTCAAAGTCATAGATCCACTGATTTGTACTCACCGCATACACCTTGAGGAAAATGCAAAGACATCCCGGCAACCACAAAGACGACTAAATCCAAACATGAAGGATGTGGTTAAGGCCGAAGTGGTGAAACTATTAGATGTAGGTATCATTTACCCAATATCCGATAGCCAATGGGTGAGCCCAACTCAAGTGATGCCTAAGAAATCCGGAATAACCATCGTAGCCAACGCCAATAACGAACTCGTGCCAACTAGAGTCACTACTGGTTGGAGAATGTGCATTGACTACAGGAAGCTAAACACTGTCACGAGGAAAGACCACTTCCCCCTACCGTTTGTTGATCAGATTTTAGAACGGTTGGCGGGTCATTCCCACTTTTGCTTCCTTGATGGCTATTCAGGGTACAACCAAATAGAAATTGCCCGTGAAGACCAAGAAAAGACTACATTCACATGTCCATTCGGCACTTTCGCCTATCGACGGATGCCGTTTGGACTATGTAATGCCCCTGCCACCTTTCAGCGTTGTATGATGAGCATCTTTTCTGACATGGTGGGGACCATTCTCGAAGTCTTCATGGATGATTTTTCCGTATTTGGTTGTAGCTTTGATGAGTGCCTTGAGCACTTGAAATCTGTGCTGAAAAGATGTGAAGAGAAGAACCTTGTGCTGAATTGGGAAAAGTGTCACTTCATGGTTCAAAAGGGAATTGTACTTGGTCACATCGTTTCACAAAATGGAATTGAGGTGGACAAAGCAAAAATTGATCTTATCTCTAACCTTCCACCACCCAAAAGCATACAAGATGTACGGTCCTTTTTAGGACACACAGGATTCTACAAAAGGTTCATAAAGGACTTCAGTTCACTCTCTCGCCCTTTATGTAACCTACTTCAAAAGGAAAATTCATTCGAGTGGAATGAAGAATGTCAAAAGGCCTTTACCACCCTTAAAGGTATGTTGAAATGTGCCCCAATAATGCAACCACCTGATTGGAGCCTTCCTTTTGAGATTATGTGCGATGCTAGCGACTATGCTATTGGGGCCGTGCTAGGCCAAAGAAAAGATAAAAAGCCATGTGTCATCTACTATACAAGTAGAACCCTAAACTCAACCCAAGCAAACTACACCACTACTGAAAAGAAACTTTTAGCCGTAGTTTTTGCCTTGGACAAGTTTAGGTCCTACTTGATTGGATCCAAGATCATTATATTCACTGACCATGCCGCACTTAAGTATCTTCTCTCTAAGAAGGATGCTAAACCACGGTTGTTAAGATGGATCCTTCTACTCCAAGAATTCGACATAGAAATACGTGATAAGAAAGGAGTTGAAAATGTAGTAGCTGACCATCTCTCTAGACTTGTCCTCACTGATTCCCCTGAAACGACTGCAATCAATGACATGTTCCCTGATGAACAACTTTTTGCTGTTTCCCAATTGCCATGGTATGCGGACATTGCTAACTATCTTGCTACAGGTACAATTCCTACATATTGGAAAAAACAAGATAATGATAGATTCTTCACGGAGGTGCGGAAATTCCTATGGGACGACCCATACTTATTCAAGTATTGTCCCGATCAAATCATAAGGAGATGTGTCCCAGATGATGAGCAACAAAGTATCATCTCCTTCTGTCATTCTCAAGCATGTGGTGGCCACTTTTCGGCTAAAAAGACCACAGCGAAAATTCTACAATGTGGGTTTTATTGGCCCACCATGTTCAAAGACACACATGAGTTTTGCAAAGCATGTGAACCTTGTCAGAAATTAGGGGGAATCTCCCATAGAAATATGATGCCACTCAATCCCATCTTAATAATAGAAATTTTTTATTGTTGGGGCATTGATTTCATGGGCCCATTCCCATCTTCTTTTGGAAACCTATACATCTTGCTTGCCGTTGACTATGTTTCCAAATGGGTCGAGGCCATCCCTTGCCGGAATAATGACCATAAAACGGTCATTCAATTTTTAAAAGAAAATATTCTTTCCCGGTTTGGAACGCCTCGAGTCATCATAAGTGATGGAGGGTCTCACTTTTGCAATCACCCTTTTGAAACCTTAATAAAGAAATATGGCGTAATACACAAAGTGAGCACTCCCTATCACCCACAAACTAGTGGACAAGCTGAGATATCCAATAGGGAGATTAAACACATTTTAGAGAAAACGGTAAACCCCGATCGCAAGGATTGGTCACTTCGGCTTACCGATGCGCTTTGGGCTTACCGTACAGCTTTCAAAACCCCTATTGGAATGTCTCCCTATAGACTTGTCTATGGGAAGGCTTGTCACTTGCCTGTGGAGTTGGAACATAGGGCATATTGGGCTATTAAGAAGATAAATTTCAATTCTGACAAGGCAAGCTCGTTACGCAAACTACAATTGAATGAACTTGCAGAAATCTGGAATGAAGCTTATGAGAATGCGAGAATTTACAAGGACAAGACGAAGATATTCCATGATAAGAATATTCTTCGCAAGACATTCACGATCAATCAAAAAGTCCTCATGTATAATTCCCGCTTACATCTATTTCCGGGAAAATTGAGATCTCGATGGACCGGTCCCTACATTGTGCAAACTGTTTATCCATATGGGACTGTCGAGCTATTGAATCCGAGGAACGGCAACATTTTTAAAGCAAATGGGCAGCGATTAAAGCCGTTTTTTGAGAAATTTCCTTCAGAAGGTATGTCCATACCCCTGAATGATCCTGTGTATCAGGATGATTGATCTCCTAGTCTGACGGAGGTATAGAGTAGTTAGGATTAGGATTTTGCTGCTTTTGTTTTCTGTTTTCATAGGTTTGTTCGAAGGAGGAAGAATTTCACTTTTCACTCTCTCAGGTACTATCATTCCTCACTCCCTTTTATTTTCAAATTGCTCTCATGTTTTGCTCATTGCACATCTTTTACATTGAGGACAATGTAAGATTTGGTTGGGGGGTGTAGGATCACTTGGATGAATCCAGCGTTTTGCAACATTTCAAGCAATTATGTGGAAATTTTTTGATTTTTCAAAAATTCGAAACTCTTTTGGAAAACACCGGTTCTATGCATTCAAGTTGATATGAGCATAAGAGGAGGAGATATGAAGTGTATGGGGCTGGATGTCTGGAATCTCTCATAACATAATGGTTTTATATGTGAACTCCCCTATTTTTGTGATTGATAGAAAATCTGAATACTTTTACACCTAGTTCACATTACACGATTTTCATGAGTTGAAGGGATTATGTGATTTATAGATTAGCTAGACTTTGAATTAAGGTGTTGAGAAATCAGGCCGGGGTACTTTGTCCATCCTTGTCCATGGGAAAATAATGAAAGATATGGATTTTTAAAAATCCTATCTAATTTAAAAAGAAAAAGGAAAAGGAAGGATGAAATTGGGAATGATGGAAAAACGGTGGAAAATTTCGATTAGGGCTACCTACTACCAACCGGGGGATGGTCTACCCGTAACCAAAGCCGGAAATGGGACGTAGTGTGAAAGTCATCGGAAGGACGGTAAGGCAAATTCCTGTCATTGGCTTGATGTGGCTCTATGTACCTTGAGTTTTATAGTCTAGTTGATCTATGAAGAAGGTAATCCTAGAAACTCGTGGGATGAATTTTCACTACCCACACTAGGTTGAATTCGTTCAAGTCCTTCTATTTATCAACCAATCAGCGGGAATTTCATATTAATGCTTATTATGTTTTGAGGATTTACGGTTTCAACCTTTGACGCCTAATCTTTCTGAATCTTACACTTATGAACCTTGGAATGTATAGAAGGATGGTTTCTGAAAGAGAGTTGAGTTTTGAAGAATGGGATTAGTTTCACGCATGTTTTGCTCGAGACTAGCAAAATGCTGGTTGGGGGGTGTGTTGAGCTCTTAATTGTGCATATTCTAACCCCAATTCATCACTCGTTGTGCGAGGTTTGCATGGTTTATAGATAAATCTAATGCATGTTATGTGATTGCAGGTTTGAGAGAGAACGCCGCGTAATAAATGATGAAAAGAGCTAATTTAGAACCTGAGATGAAGACCCAAGGAGGGCCGAAGGAAGAAGGAAGCAAAGAAAGAAGTAAAGAAAGAAGAAAGCAGAAGAAAGAAAGGAAGAAAACAAGAAGAGAAGGAGGCCTGACCGGTCGTGACCGGTCAGCCATGCACGTTGGGAGGCTAATGAAGACGTCCGACCGGTCATGACCGGTCGGACATGGTCGCTGGAGGAAGATTGATAAGGCCGACCGGTCATGACCGGTCGGCCATGGTCGCTGGAACGTAGCTGAAGACGTCCGACCGGTCATGACCGGTCGGACAGGGTTGCTGGACCAAGGCTGGACAAGCCCGACCGGTCATGACCGGTCGGCCATGCTTGATGGAGTGACTGTCCATTGAGGCCGACCGGTCGTGACCGGTCGGCTGTGCGTGAGGACTTAGAAATTTCTATTTTTAAACCTGGATTTCTCTGCATTGCGTAACTCTTACGTAATTTCTCGATTCTTCTGAAGTTGTGGAGCCTCCAGACTATAAAAGGACACCTAGGGATCGTTCTTAGAGTATCCTAGAAGGGTTGGAGCAAGCTTAGAGGCGGCAGAAGTGAATTTTGGAGTTCCACAACTCCTTGGAGTTTGTTTTTGCTGTTTTCATGTTTTTATAGTTTTTTCATGTTTCCTTGGATCATGAGCAGTTAAACCTCTTAGCTAGGGCTAAGAGGTGAAGCTTGTAGTGGATCCAAGATGTTTTAATTCGTAGTTAAGTGGTTTTAAGTGTGGAATTTATGATTATGAACTAAGTTTTGAAGTTTATACAAGTTTTTGAGTAGTTTTTCTTAGTCTTATGATGACTCATGGATGTTTGGGAGAATTACTTAATTGCTTAATTGGTTTGTGACGGTCTAGACCTGTATGATCCGAGGAATCGGAGTGCGCTCTAGTACTATGATCTTCATAAAGGGACTTCCTACCAAAGTTCTATTTTTCTGTTTTTCTGGAATATGTATGGACTATGCATGTGATTTGAATCAAGTTCAAATCCTGATCTAGCCTTGTCTTGTGACAGGACTTGAGGATGGTTATGATTGTGAACTAGACCTTTTGGAAAGGGGAGTGACCTATGCAATTGAGCATGCTCAGCTCAGCCTACATGGAGTGAATTATATGCATTACACTTACATATTACAGATTGTTTGGTTTAACAGCTCTATCATCCGACTAGATAGATCTTAATATCGATTCTAGTTGAGAGAATGAGAACCACAGCGGATTGAACATCAAGGATTGCTACAAGTGGATCCTTGAACCCCTAGTGCCTTTTTATAATTGTCTACATTCAAATTAGTTTAAAATTGTTATTCAAATCAATTCTATTCAAATTCTGATTATTAGCTTTCAATAGACACTTTTGGATGTGTTTGTGAAATCCTACATAAGTCCCTGTGGATCGACCTCGGTCTTACCGAGTTTATTACTACATCGCAACCCTACACTTGGGGAAGCGAACAATAGCCATTCTGGCTGCGACCAAGGTGCTGCCAATCACTTTTAGAGCGATGGGACTTGGCCTAGGTCTCTCCACTTGGGAAGATGATTCGTAAGAGAATCTTATACGGGTGTAAAGTTGAAGTGATAGAAGGAGGAAGAAAGAGAAAATCATGAGAAATTGAAAAGTGTGGAGGGAATAAGAATTTGATAAAAATGAAGAGAGGAATAATCAAGGAGAGAGAAAATACAAAATTTTAAAAAGATTCAATAAAAACCAGCAATAATCTTAATTGCTCAATCATGATTCAATGAACCAAATCTTTTTCAAAGCTCCAAAAATATTTCAATAAAAACCAGCATCAATTTTGACCGTTCGATCACGATTCGATGGACCAGATCTATTTCAAAGATCCAAAAACATTTGAATAAAAATCGGTATCGATCATGACCATTCGATCACAATTCAATGGACTAGATATTTTTTTAAAGCTTCAAAAATATTTCAATAAAAACCAGCATCGATCATGACCGTTCAATCGCAGTTCAATGGCCCGGATCTTTTTCGAAACTTTAAGAATATTTCCAATAAAAACCGGCATTGATTGTGATCGTTCGATCACGATTTGATGAATTGGAGCTTTTTCGAAAATCTAAAAATATTTTAATAAAAGCCGACATTGATATTGACCGTTCGATCATGATTCAATGGACCGGATCTCTTGTAAAAATACTTCAATAAAATTTGGCATCAAACATGACCATTCGATCGCGATTCGACGAACCGAATCCCTTTCTAAAATATTACAAAAATACTACATTAAAAGCCGACATTAATTATGACCGTTCAATTGCGGTTTGATGGACCGAATCTTTAGAAAATACTTCAAAAATATTTTTAATAAAAACGGCATCGATCTTGACCGTTTGATCATGATTCGACGTACCGGATTCCCTTTTAAAATATTATAAAAATACCTCCAACCGCAATTGTGACTGTTGGAAATGGTTTAGATTCTTCCAAAACATCCCCAGTAGAGCCCTGAACATCGACAATCCCTAGGGAGTCACACCACAGCATGAGACGATGAAACCAATCAAGTTCCCCAGAAGATTGGAATCTTCATCACGGCTACCAGTTAGACTCACTTGACCTAAAAATTGATTTGATCATGGCCCATATGCATGAATCAACAGGCTGGGATAACATACCCAATCATTATCTCTAGTGGATCTAATCCCAATCACAACCTCCCGACCATGAAAAGACAGATCAACCCCTTGCATGTTTTCAATAAAAACCAAATCGCACACAAAACCCATGGGCTTCCCTAGTGGAGGCGATTGGACAAGCTGGACTTATTTACAAAATCATTTGCAAGAAAAACCCCCCACAGAGTATTATACCTTAAGGTGGGGCGACTTTTACAAAAACTTGAAAAATAATTTTCAAAATAAAGTGTTAGGCATCTAAAGTACTAGCGGTCTTCAATACCTCTGGATGACGGCCAGCGCAACATCAAAATAAGATCCAATAACTCACAGTTTTCCTAGAGTCGTCAGATCTGTGTGCACACAGCGTGTGGCGGTCAAAACCCTAATGATAGAATGGTCATGCCAAATGCTTAATGAAAAGATGGATGATACGCTCAATCTTAGTTAGAAGAAACCGATCAAAATAATGGAAAAGACAAATTGCAACCTAAGTGTCAAAACTAGAAGATCGCAAGTAGAAAATCATCCGCGAATACCTAGTCCGAGATATAATGAAAGTGCGCGGGGTAGTCTAACACGACACCATGTCACGCTATGCGCTTTGCGGAAGCTTGGCAAAGCTACTAGAATAATGGCTAAGTCCTAAGGGGGGGAGGGTGATTAGGACCTTTTGGAATTCTTTTTGCCTACTTAACTAATTTAATAATTTAAACTAAATAAGCAAGAACACTTCAGCTTCCAAGCCTTAGTGGGTCCAATTACATAGACTAGTAAAGATATAATAATTAAGCAATTAGTCTTCTAAATGCATAGATTACTAATAATTAAACTAATCAAGTAATAATCTATGTAACCTATGTAGACTATATGAGATGTAATCATATACGCTTAAGTCTACACATCTAGTAAAAATACATCTTGTGTGTGAATGTTGAAATTACACCTTTTGGATTAAAGGCATATTAGTGGGAAAGCTTAGAGAGCAACTATTATTATGGCTAAGTCCTAGAGTAGGGGTGATTAGGACCTTTAAAATCTTTCTACCTACTTATGCAATTTAACAATTTAAACTAAGTAAGCAATGAACACTTTGGCTTTCAAGCCTAAGTGGGTCCAATTACAAGACTAGCATATTGTTTAAGCAATAAGCAACATAGTCTAAGCATGCATAGATAATCAAATGATTAAATAAATTAAGCTCCTAATCTATGCAACCTATGTTGACTATGAGAATGGATCAATGAGTTAACGTCTACACTAATTAGTGAAAGTACATCTTGTGTGTGGATGTGCCTATCTAGTGTCTAGCATACATTCCTATCAAGCATTCATAATTAAACAATATTTAAACATACAATACTAAGATAACAATGTGCTCAAAACAATCACAAACACAAGCATGTATAGTGGTTCGACTTTGGGTCTACTCCACTACCGGTTCAAGTACTCAACCCCATTGAGCACACCGGTATTCACTATACAGAGGTTTTAAATGAGGTTCACCTCTCAACCTTTACACGGAGGTTTTACTAATTCACCTCTCAACTATAACGGAGTTTTGGACAAGGGATAACTCTTAACCCGATACATATGTTCACTCTCGTGCCGGAGGCTCCCCCTTGGAGACTTGTTTAGACCCGACAAACGAGCTAAGGAAAGGCAAACGTCCCTAAATGATTAAGCTCAACTAATAAGAAAAGGATCGACAAACGACCCTAGATCAAGTTTGACAAACAAACTCTAAACTTAATTCTCACAGGAAAAAGAGTGGATAAACTCTCAACAAATTAACAACCTTTCTTGTCGAATGAGCCCCTTGTTCATCACCGCTTCGGGTTGTTTGATCTTCGCTCTCTCGTGCTTCAATCAGCTTCCCTTTGCTCCCCCGATCATGTTGTCACTGCGTTGCCAGTACCTTAGCTCCACTTGATCAATCACCTTGCATCTGATGCCTTCAAGATGCCCAAGGTGATAGGAGGGTAGGTTTGAGATCTCTACAACTAATGGGAATGGGTTACCTAGAGTATCTCACCTACAAGGATCTCATCATAAAGCTTTGGTTAAAAATATAACTGTGAAGTTTGATCCAAACTCTAGAGATCAAAAGAGGGTGAAGGCTATCTTCTTCATGAGCTTGGAATGCCCCATTCTTATGTTAAATCACAAGGAAGATACCTTGCCAGGGTTATGATATGAGCATCAAATGGTCTCCAATAATGGTGGCTTTAATCCTCTCAAAATCCCTCTTCTTACCTCAACAATGGTCTCCAACTGGATTTTACTATGAGGGTTTTAAATCAGGTTCACCTCACAACCTAGGAGTTTTAAATAGGTTCCTCCCAACCTTACAATCCTACTCAAGGACTGCGTCCTACTTAAGAACCTTCACGTATGCACTCGTGTTGGTGGACCACATACATGCACTCTTGTTGGTGCACTTGTGTCGGTGGCACCCCTTGGAGACTTGATAATTTAGGCTCTACTCAAGAGCCAAGGTCTTACAACCGAACCTCAATTTAGGCTTCACACATAAGCTAAGGTCCTACAACTAAAACTCAATGATTTTAGGCTCTACAATCGAGCCAAGGTCTTACAACAGAACCTAGGATATACTCCCGCCGAAGGCTCCCCACAAAGACGTTCTTCGGCCCTATAACTGGGCCTAGGTCCGACAATCGAACTTATCAAGTTTGGCAATTCAAACTCTACACTCAATTCCACAAGGAAAAAAGTGGCTGGACTCTACAAATTGACAACCTTACTTGTCAGATTTTAGCCCCGTTGATGCGCCGCTTGGGTTGCTTAATCTCCACTCTCTCGTACTTCAATCAACTCCCATTTTCTCCCCGATCAATAATGTCGATGCTTCGTCAAGGCCTTAGATCCAATGATCAATCACCTTGCATGAGATCCTCCAATCGAGATGCCCATGGTGTTAGGACCTGATCAAGTATTTATAGTGGAATGAGTAAGTTTCGGACGAGCCAGCAAACCTCAGGGCATACGCTAAGACCTGATCAAGTATTTATAGTGGAATGATAAGCAGAGTGGTTGGAAGAATAGTAAATGTTGCACTTACGCTAGATCAAATGAGATGATGCTGATGTGAGAGTAGCTGGATGGACGTAGGTGTCCCAAGAGTTTGCTTCGAACGGCTAAGATTGGGACTTAGATAGCTTGGGAGACTTGGACCAGGGTCAGGCTGGGCTGGACCAGGGCTAGGCTCTTCTCACTTGGGTTCTCCTTAGTAGAGGAATGGGCTAAAGGGAAGTCGAGAGGGACTCAAATTTTTTGGGTTTTTTAGGAGTTAAGGGATGATGAAACAAGAGGGGGAATGGGGTATTTATAGCTGCAAAGGATGGCAGCTTTGGTAATTAAGCTTGGGTGGACCCCTGGGGGCCGCCCGTACGGACTTGTTGCTCCAACTTCGAAGCTACTTTGAAGCTGTGGCTCAGAACCAGGTGAGTTGACTGAGTTTAAAAGATGGATTGACAAGGTGAGTTGACTGGGTGCAGGGACTGGACTGACCGATTGAGTTGACTCAATGATTTGACTAACCAAGTTTGACTTTTTGGGATTTTTGGACTGGTTTTTCTTATGAGAGGTTTGTTCGCCCACCTCAAGTGCAAGGCTGCGATGTAGTAATAAATCTCGGTAAGACCTGAGGTCGATCCACAGGGAATTAGATAACAACTTCTAAGCTATTCCTAGCAACTAAGATTGAAATAATTAAAAGATTCAATTTGAGAGAATTGTGTTAAAACAGTAATTAAGGAACTAAGGCTTTCAAGGATCCACTTGTAGTAATCCCATGTCAATCCAATCAATCCAAGCATAAAACACAACTAGATTTGAAGTTCTATCTCTCATCTAGTTGGAAGATAAAGCATTAAACACATTCAATCCCACTTAAGTTGAACTTCCAAGTTCTAGTCCCATTCAACTACAAATAGCATTCAAAACATAGCCTTCGGAGTAACAGCCATGCCTATGGACTATGGCATGCTCAAGGGTTACCATAATTTGAATCTAATCAAGCAAAACATGATAATCTCAGAGAATTGCAAGGAATCCATGTCTGAAGCCAATGAACTCTCATAAAACTTCTAAAAATATCAACTTAAAATATCAACTTTATAAGAACTAGAACATTCAAAATTCGAACATGAAGTGAAGCTACTTGAATCAAACTGAATTAAACATGAAATTGGCTATAAGCTTCACCTCTCAGCCATAATTGAGAGATTATTGCCGAGCATTGTCATACTACACTAGAACTCAATGAAAAAGACAAAAAAGTATAAAAACCCAGAGTTGGGAGGGTTGCAAACGCTCCACGACGGCTTCCTTCACTTCCCACGAAGTTCGTCAACTTCTATGATGCCCTAGGAAGAGACCCTAGGTGTCCTTTTATAGTGGGAAAGCTCTATTGCGACGAAATCTTCCAGAATTTACGTAACCTTACGCATTGCGCAGAAAATCTCGGAGTTCGAATTTAGAAACTGTTGTTTTTACACATGGCCGACCAGTCGTGACCGGTCGGACTGGGCTGACCGACCGGTCTTGACCGATCGAATTACTTAGTTTTGAGTCCAGCGTGCACTAGAGGGTGACCAACCCATTGGCCGACCGGTCTTGACCGGTCGAACCAACTTGGTCCTTCGTCCAGCAAGATTCCAAGGTGGCCGGCAGGTTGGCCGACCGGTCAGGACCGGTCGGACTCCCTTGGCCGACCGGTCATGACCGGTCGGACCTCTTCATTTCCAACTTTTCTTTCTTTCTTCCCTCTTCTCTCTCTTCTAGTTGCTTTCTTCTTTCTTTAGTCCTCCTTCCATCTTCATCCAATGGCTCTAAATGGATCCTTTTGGTCACCAATTGGGCGAAATCACTCTCATACCTATAATCACAAGACAAGCATTAGATGGGCCTTTTAAACATGCAAATCATGTATATAATGTGATGTAGTGGGCTAAATTATGTATAAATTGGAGGTTCAACAAGGTTTTTAAGGCTGATGTTTAGGGGTGAATCGACTGGGTTCAGGCTTGAAATGGGCTATGGATTGGGGCTTACAAGGGTGAGTTTGGCTGGGTTTGGACATGGGGTTTGGGGGTATGGACCTCCATCCATTTAGCTATCTCAACCAGCTTTGTAGCCGAAGGTGGGGTGTCTACAGATGCCCCTCTTTGGCAAAGGTTGCGTGCAACCGAATGTTAAAGTAAGTGGACACCCCACTTCTGACCCGGTCATTCATAGATCGTGGTCTGGAATCTTTGCTTGCCTTTGTATCTGAGTCAATTGATTGTCTAGAAATAGATAACTTGCACATACCGCAGGAGTTTGGAGAAAACATTGCGATTGTCCTTGCATGAGCTGCAACCTGGGTACCCAATCGCAACCCTTCCGATCCCGATTGGTATTAACATCGGAAAGGTACAGTAAAGCCTCTGCATCCATTATAATCTTACTGAGGTTACTGACCCTGTGATTGATTGTCACGTTGCTTTCTCGGATCACTCCAGGAGTACTTGTTTCGCTTGACTGTCAAAGTGGTTAGCTGCCCTGTGTCCATGTAGTCTTATGGGAGATCCACTATGCCAACTTGGACTCAGTCAAGGTACTTCAGGCATCCACGCCTAGATATGTTCGAGTGAACCTTTTCCACCCAATCTGCTTGTTTTGATACTTGGGTTACAATATTCGTTTCCACCGTTCAGATGGTTTCTTTGACCAAGCCTTTTGGCTTTCATCTTTTCGTATCTTGGCATTTGGTATGACCGCACTGACATTGGAGTTCAGTTCGAACGTATTTTGAGTGCATTGGATCCGATGGCCTCGGGGGAAACCACGAGACATTAGATCTTATTTTATTTTTGCATCGGCTCCTACCCAGAGATATGGAAGATCTCTTAGTGTTTTGGAGGCCAAATGCTCTACTGGGAAAATGTTTTTGATTTTGAAAAGATACTCACTCTGGGGAGTGATACTCCGTGGGGTTTTTATTTGCAAATAGGAATATATATAATTTTTTGTCTTTTTGAAAAGGAAATATGGCTTGCACGCGCCTCCACTAGTGATGCATGTGGGGTCTTTGGCTAACCGACTTTTATTTTGAAAGCAGATAAACATGATGATTGATGTGATGGATGCTGATGGATATGGATGGATGCATGGTTTGGCTCATTCTCTTCCCGTTCAATGATTTGACTTTTGTTGGGGATGTAGAGAATTTTGAGCTTATTGCTTGTAGGGTTTTGCTTCCCTCGAGATTTTTCTTTTTTATGCAGATCTTTGGTCAGCAGGTTGGTCAAGATCCCAACTCGTGGTCGATCAAGTCCATCGTCCCAAGATGCTGTTTCTTTGCTGTTGGGAATGGATGAAGGAGGTTGTAGGTTGTAACCTCAAGATGCTCTTCTGGGGAATGTATGTGATTGGAATGATGTTTAGTCACCAGTTTTGGTTAAGATTCCAATTTGTAGGCAATCGAATCTGTCATCCCAAACTGTGAAGTAGGTGAGGGGAGTTCGAGACTTCTGAAATGTTGTACTAGGGATAGTGACAATTTTTGTGATTTTTTGTAAATATTTGGTCCAAATCTTTACCTGGGTAGTCAGGATGGGGATAGGTTATTGAAAACTAAGGAAATATTTTTTGTGATTTTGAAAATTAATTTTGCAATGTTTTGGTGTTTTGTTGGATTTTTTAAAATACAGGGAAAGGTATGGAATTTTCATCCACTTCTAGCTTCTACTGTTGGTAAGGCACCCGAACCATTTTACGTCAGCGAGCAAGACGAGTCTCACACAGTTAAGTACCGTAGTTTTACATCTTCGGATGAGGGGACATTTAAGGGTTTTCAGTCAACACACCCACAAAGTTTCTTGTTCCTCATGTGCAATGCACATAGACCATGTATCGTCTGACGGACTCCTTCGGCCATAAAATGAGCCACATCCTCACATTTATCTTTATCAATCCAGTTTGGGGTCTTATACCTGCTCACAATTCCATGAGGGTGCGTTTCACCTCCCAACTGTCTTAATCCCCTTCATGAGTTTTAGGAACAGGGAACATCCGTCAGATTCAACAGTGACTTCCAAATTTAGGTTGTCTATCACGGTGCGTTCAACACGAACAGGATCGCGGGGTTCTACCCGCCTCGGCCCTTACCTGTTTAGAAGATTCCGAACACCCGTACGATCAAGTGTCAGCCATGTCTGGAACAGGTTAGGAGAGAAAGCCCCCGAGAAGTTAATCCCAGTGTAGTTTAAGGTCTTTGGACCGCCGGAGATAGATTTGTGCGGTTAAAATTGATGGTGAATATTTTTATTTTGAGAAAGTTCCAGACTTCAACTCGAGTGATCGATATTGATATTAGTTTTTATGGAAAGCTTAAAATCTTTTTGTATTTTTGAAGTGATCCGGGTCATCGAACCTCGACTCGAAGGGCAAAGATTAAATGATGGTTTTGGGTTGAAAGCAGGAAAAGTCCCATGAGAAATTAATCCCAGTGTAGTTTAAGGTCTTCCGATCATGGTTTCTATACATGCTGAAGGTACATTCTTTTTATGATTTTTTCGAAATGATCCAGGTCATCAGATCTTGGACCGAGCGGTCAAAATCGATGCCAGTTTTTATTAAGAATCTCTCGGGATCTTGATCCCGACATAATTTAAGGTCTTCAAACCAAAACTTTATATAGATTAGGGTGACACATCTTTTTGTGATTTTCTCGAAATAATCCAGGTCATCAGATCTTGGATCGAGCGGTCGAGATCAATGCCGATTTTTATTAAGAATCTCTCGGGATCTTGATCCCTACGTAGTTTAAGGTCTTTCGACCAAAACTTTGTACAGGAGACTGGAAATGTATTTTTTTGTGTTTTTAGAAAAAGTCATGAGTCATCGAATCTTGATTTGGACAATCAAGACCGATGCCGGTTCTTATTGAAAATCCGTCGGGATCTTGATCCCGACGTAGTTTAAGGTCTTCGGACCCAAAACTTTGTACAAGCGAGGCTGGAAGTGTACATTTTCTTTTGTTTTTAGAAAAATGTCCTGAGTCATCGAATCTCGATTCAAACGATCGAGACCGATGTCGGTTTTTATTAAAAGTCTCTCGAGATGTTGATCCCGACGTAGTTTAAGGTCTTCGGTCCCTAGTTTGCAGATTGAAAATTAGGGCTAGAAATTCTCTGTATTTTCTGAAAATGATTCAGGTCATCAAGTCATGACTTTGGATGGTTGAGAATAATATTTGACCAAGTCAATTCTTTTTCTTTCTTTTGAAAATCTCATGGAGTTTTTTCACATCATCTTCTAACATCTCTCCAATTTCTCACAAGATGAGATTTTGGTGAGATTCCTTTCTCTTTTTCTCATTCTTCTCTTCCATCACTTCATTCTTACATGGAGGTACAAGATTCACTTGCAACTACTCTTTCCAAGGGGGAGTTCTTTCCAAGGAGAGAGAGGGAGGGGTCGTTTCACCTTGATGGGAGGACGGCTGGCCCCCTGGGTGCCGCCCAAGCCTTCTCTGCCCACTGGTTTTTCTAGTGGGCTAGGGTAATGGGGTGCCCTCCCCTTTTCTATATAACATGGGGCACCCCTTGCACTTCCAGCGTGCAATCTCTCTTCTTTCTCACTCTCTTTCCTTCTTCAAGTTTTTGTCTTCTTTTTTGTGGCCCTTTTGTTCCTTCAAGTGGTGAGGCTTTGGTGGAGTTTGGGACAGCAAGGTGGTCCCCCTTTGGGGAGTGGTGAAGGTATGGACCACTCCCTTTCTTTCATTTCATTGCCTTTCTTTTCATTCTCTCTTCTCATGCTCTTTTTCTTTTCTTCATGTAGATGCTTCAAGAGACTTAAGGTGGGCCCAAGCTTTTTTTGGCTTTTTCCACTTTTCAAACTCTACTTAAGGTGGTGCATGGAGAGGGACATTTCAAGCTTCAATTCATTCTTTTTCTCTTTCATACTCCCTCCATGTGCATGTAGAGGATAATTTTGCCATGTCCATCAAGTGTGCATGGCAAAATATCCTATTTTCTTTCATGGGAGTTGGGCTTTATATGTGTATCAAATGGGCTCAAAGTGAAGTCATGGCACTTGGTGCATTTGATGGGCCCAATATTTCATTTTGAGCTCCCTCATGCCCTCTTTTCCTTTACATGCTTTATCTTCCACTTCATTTTCTTTTCAAGGTTTGGGCCCATGAGATGGTAGGGCCCACCTCAATTTTTGGGCTCACAATGCTCACTTAGGATGGGCCCTTCTTTCTTCACATGTATATGGACAAAAGTGACTGACCCATTTTTCACTTGGATCTCAAGTGGGCTAGTTTTCCTAGTTGGGCCTTTATGGACAAATGACCCAATTCTTCCACCATCTTTTGATTATGATGTACATCCTTGTGCAGAAAGTGTGGTGGGCTCTTTAGAATCCCTCCACATAGATGGGCTTTTGGGCCCTCATTAAAAATCTTGAATTTCTTTTAGTCAAGTGTGTACCACCACACTTTGTGTATGTAGGATTCTTTCCCTTCATGCTTTTTCTTTGGATGGATGGAGGACTTAGGTTACTTGATCATTTACAAGTCCTATGAGTGAGTTGTTTCAACAACCTCACTAAGTTCAAGTGGTTTTTCATGTTGTAGGAAAGTGGTGCTCAAGAGTTTCCTTTAATGCCATCACCAACTTCCAATGGATAATCCTTTTTCAAGTGAGCTATCCATGCAATCTTAGCTCCTTGATCCTCTCTTGAGGTGTTTGGTGGGTCATCCACCATCCTTCTCAAAGATGAGAGATTTTTCAATTTGTGGGAAAGAATGATACCCATAAGTTGCCCAAGGTTGTCCCATGCTTTGGGCACTTTGGATTTTGGTTTTCAAGTGGGATATTATATCATTTTTAACCATTTTCATGATAGTTGGATGACTCATCATGCCATGACCTCTTGTGTTCAAATGGTCTTCTCTTTGGTAAAGAAAGTGGTGCACATAAGTTGCCCAAACTTGTCCTTGCATGGACATTGCAAACTTTAATTCTTCATGTGGGCTATGTGCACCATTTTCTACCATTGGCTTCTTTGACTCATATGTTTGTGGGTAGACCACCACATTGTATTCTCATAGCCAAAACATTTATCAAGATGATGCACATAAGTTGCCCATATTTGACCCAAGAGTGGGTTTTTATGGTTCTTCAAGTGGGCTATGTGCACCTTTCCATTCATTGAGGTGGGGCATTTGAGTTGCTCTTGGGGACCAAGTTTCTTCCTATTCCCCTTTTGTTCATGTACATATGTAAAAAGATGGAAACATTTTAAATGAGGCTCATTGCTTTGATGTGGAAAGTGAACCAAACCTTGGTTACACATGGACTTTGAAAAGGGTTTCTTCATATGAAGCTTGATTCTTGCCCCACTTTAATCTCATGGCACTTGAGTGCATTTGGTGTCAAAAATGTGTCCTTGGATGGTGAATTTTCCTCATCTAAGGCATGACATGTAACTCTCTTCAAGTTGGGCCTTACTTTCTTCAATGGGCCCAGCACATATCCTAGGCGACACATAGAGTTAGACATTGGATTTTTGCATTTGAAAGTAAGTCTAAATCCATGGGTCTCCTAAATACAGATTTGGATTTTAATCGGTAAAGAATACGAGCTTACCTTGCCAAGCTTGTAGGATTTGATGGCGGACGGCACGAGAGGGCGTAGAGCGGTTAATGAGGATGACCCTGCTTTCATTGTACGTCGTGGGGGCCACATGTGTTCCCTGGCCAAAGAACACCAACCTCTTCCTTCCATAAAAGTTCGAGGTACCCAAGACCTCTGGGATAACTGGGTGGAACAACTATAACCGATGCTTGAACGTGTTCTGGCCAACACTCCTTTTGCAGGCCTTCTTACATTGCATTTCCACAACAATAATGCCAACCGCATGCTACTCACGGCTCTTTGTGAGAGATGGAGGGATGAGACCCACACCTTTCAACTTCCCTGTGGTGAATAGGGGATAACTCCTCTGAACATATATATGTAAATAGGCTTTCCATTCCACGGGGCAGTTGTTCCCCATGCGGGCTCTCTTGCTCCAGTTACTCCCAATGACTGGATGCGGCTTGTGGGAGCTATCCCACCTGAGAGCGAATTTTAAAGTAGCCAGGTGAAACTGCGGTGGTTTCATAACATCTTTGCTGCTGTCATCCTTACTATCGAGCTGGAAGCCCTTCATAAAGCATGGGCAATGATCACTTACGCCTTCGGTTCTTTCCTTTTCTGTCATGCGAATGAAAGGATCGATCCCAGATTTCTTCGCTTGACTGAGGATCTTCATCACTCGTACAATTGGAATGGGGCCATCTTGACTCGCACACCAAGGTTTGGATAAGACTTCTCGGAGTAACAAGTCTTTTACAGGTTTTTGGCCTGTCTTGGAGGTATTCTCTTTAACCTCCCTTGGCGATTTTTATCCTCTTTCTTCTTCTGATCATTGTGTTTGCCCTTGCCCAGACCTGCTTCTATGATCATTTCACTCACCTATCCCCAAGGATACGGGATGATGTCGAACCATCTTTGTATCGCTTCATGTATTGGCGTCAGCAAACCCTCAATGAAATCCCCGAGTGTCTGGGGATAATTGGCGTGCTGACATAGATGGATTGACCAAGGAGGACGTAAGTATCTTATTTTCCCTTATCCGTCGTACTGTTCTCCAACTAACTATGAGGTGAATTTCTTTCTTTTAGTTCGCCCGGATGCTATATGCCTGTTTTCCCCTTTACTATACTCCTCAGCACATGGAGGCATACGAGTCCTCGTGTCTCCGAATCATGCTTTCAGATGCTAAGTCATTTCAGTGGTACCTGGGAGAAAGGCTTCTCCGACAGATTACCGGCGTTGCTAAGGTTCCTTGTTCAGCGCCCCCTTAGACTGCTTAGATTCCTGCTGATGCTATGGCCAATGCTCTCGAGGGTCAGCCTGGATTTCGCTTCACTATCTCGGATCGTGATTATGATGAGTGGTATCTACTGTATGGACAGGGACCTCTTCTTCCTTCGCCATATGTTCTAGGGGGCCGACGCAGGTATGCTGGAGGATCAGTGACATCTCCTCTGATGGACCTTCACTGTCGATGATGATGATTATGTCGGTGATCTGTAGCCTACTCTTTGAGGATGTACTCGGCTTATTGATGTATGGCCTATTGACATTTAAGGCCCTTTTTTTGCTTCTGTATAAAAAATCTTCTGAATGAAATGCAACTCCTGTTTTTACCTCGAATTTTCTGATGATGCTCGGATGCTTTGATTTTCGATCCATTCTCTGATGCTTTGTGGAAGATAGGATTCTCAACTGCATGGATGATGACTTGAACGGTTCAAATCGCTCTTTTAAATCATGTGGGCCCACTTGATGATCAAATCCTGGACTCTGGCCTTCTTTTTTTATGATCAATCCCTTGATTTTGTCATTTGATGACTCATGTAAGCTCTTCCATGGTTTGGATCATGATGATCTAGCCTTTGAATGGCTCAAATTGCTTGTGGGCCCCTCTTGATCAACTTATCTTCTCTTCGACTTGGTCAGACCCATTTCGATCATAGCTCTTCATGATTGGATAGGTGGGGCACATTTCAAATGATTCAAATCATATTCGGTCAAAATTAGAGGTCGATCAAAGCTTTGAGCGGCCCCCAAGGTGCCAGTTGCTGACGTGGACTGACAGTCTCACCTACCAGAGGCTGCGGGGCCAATCCCACGGAGAGAGAGGGAGACCGTCAATACGGGCGGCCCCCAGGGCGCCACCCAAACCTCACCTCTTGTGTGGTCCATGCGGGCTTTGGTTAGGACATTCTTCATTATTCTTTATTACTGTCTCCATTTTCCTTATACTCGCAATTTCGATTTCAGCCATGAATCTCCCCCTTGTCTCATCTTTCCTTCTCTTTTTGTCTTTTTCTTGCTTTGTCCCTTCTTGAGCAGCCATTGATGATGGCTTAGGGTCCATAATGGCTAATCTTAATGGGCCTCATACTTCAAAAAGTGGTGAGGGCTTTAATGATGGTGAGATGCCTTTAATTGATGGTGTAGATGGGGCTTTAAGTGGGGGCATTGATGGTGGATTAAGGGTGGTTGTTGGGGAAGCTTTGAATGCCCCTATTAATGGTGGGATGGCTGGAATTTCATATTTGAATGGGGCATTGACCGTGGTAGGATTGGATGGTATGGATGAGATGGGGAGATGGGCCATAGGTGAGGCTACACATCCCTTGGACGTGGGCCACATGGATGATGTGATCGATGGTGATGATGGGGTCATGATGGACATAGATAGGCTGATCTCATACCTAGACGGTATGGATGGTTCAGATGATACCTTTAACGGCTTGGATGCACTTGATGACGGTCGAGATGTGCGGTATACTTGCTTGGGAGGAATTGATGTGATCATTGACGATGTCCCCTTGATGATGAATAGTGTGGGTGTCCCGATGATCCCTTTGACTGGATAGAGTGATGGTTGGATTCCTGACTTTATGTTGGAGAGGACTACAGGTCTAGATCTGACCATAGATTCTTCAATCGGGGTTGTCGAGGCCCTTCTCGACGATTCAGATGCATTTTTCAGTGGTCAGATTGGTCAAGATGCCATGATGTGCGGTGTGATCTTTGCTGATAGCCTTCTTAACGGAGAGTACCGACCTTCTCTTGATCATCGACCCTTTACGCACTCTGTTCACGAGGTGGGCGAGTCTTCTCGTGCTGCTGAGGTCGTGACAGTTTCGGATAGCGATACGACTATATCAGACATAGTCACTACTGGGGATATGTCAGGGACCGTTAAGTTTGCAAGGGTTCCACCTTTTCCTTGTCCTTCTCCTGTTGACCTTCCGATCCTTAAGGAACTGTCAGGGATTCCTGGGCCTTTTGTTCTTGAGGGGATTCCTGTGAGGACTTTCCAATTGCTTCCTCGTCCTTCTTATTCACCACGACTGCTTGCATGGCTTGAGAGATTGTCATCTTATGAGATTCGGGAGCTGGAGTCCTATGGCTTTGGCGGTTTGAGTCATATGGCTAGGATTGACATTGATTGGAGGATGCTCGGGGCCGCATTGATTGAACTTGTTTACGTTTAATGATATGGAGATGAGACCTTTAGAGGAGCTCGCCCGCTTGATAGGTCTCCCCTGGGATTATGCATAGTATTTTTCGCGAAGTACGTTGCCGAAGACTGCCACTCCACAGAACTGGTTTGGGATTCAGTACCTTATTCAACCTGCAGCTGACAGTTAGGATGTTGTAGTATTTTCTTTAGACTCACTGTATGATCTTTTTTCGGGCCCTCGGAGTGTAGTAGGGTCTCTACTTTCTCGGAATGCACTGATTTTCTGTCTAATAGCTGAGGTGTTATTCTCAGGATGGCGTAGATCTCAGACTCTTTTGCTCTTCGAGGTGATGAGCCGAGTTGTTCGTCGGCAGGGTATCATTCCTCTTGTCCTGGCTGAGCCGTTCAATGGGCTAACTAATTGTGCCCTAGGCTGTACTCGTGTTCTTCGTGGCTGCTATGCATTTCTTCAGGTATCCCTTTTGTACTTTCTTTTTCTTTTCTTGTCTTTTGGAACCGTTTACTTTAGTTGAGTCTCTTTCTCATGATCAGATCTACCTATGGGAGTGTCTTTCGCTGATTGTTCCTGTGTCGTTTCCTGGCACTCGTTACCTTGATCTTATGCATCATATCATGGAGTTTCTTCCGCATATAGCTAGGATGAGCGAGCCCTTGTATCGCAGGATGTTCGCTGAGCTGCGTGAGTGGAATGTCAGTTGGGAGTCATCTTGGCTTTCACTTCCTTTAGTACTTTGTGATGCTCATCGCCTTCCTCTGATGCTGGTAGGCTTTCGATCTTAATTCTCTTATCATCCTATCCGGTTCTTGCGGCAGTTCGGGTATGAGCAGGATATTTTCCTTTTTGCTTTCTCAGGTATTAGGTGTTGATCACTTCCGGCCAGATCATCCGACTTTAGGACTTGGGTTGACGGGTCTTGAGCAAGTCAGTTGAAGGCTGATTTGCTTGGTTTTGAGCCACAGACTTTTCCGATTGCGACTGCCCCATACCAGCATTAGGTTGCTGAGCAGGCTCTGTATCGGCGCATTCCTTGCTGGCACATGACTACTGATGAGGATGAGTTAGATGTCCTTGGGGATGCTGGTTCTTCATCTGGTTCATATGAGCCCTTTGAGGAGAGCCCCTTTATCGACCCTAACTTCCTCTTGGCCACTCATGGTCACTTGATGTCTGAGATTTCTGCACTTCGGTATCATTGTGAGATGATGTTGAGGAGACTGGCCGCTGATCAGAGGTTGTCTGATGAGAAGACGGCAATCCGTTGCCTTGAGCGAGATAAGGTGCATTACCTGCGCATGAAGGTGAGTAGGTTGAGAACGAGGCTATTTCATTATGAGTCAAAGGACTTACCTGACATAGCCGAGGAGGAGGGGAGAGACTGATCTTTTACTTTAAGCACTGTGTCGGCTGTTTGAATGTCCCTTTTTGCATAGTACATGACTGGCGATGATGTATTTTTTTTAATTTGAAAGAAATATATGATATATGTAACAGAAACACGATGCATTTAATGAAAAAAGAAAACTTTTTTGAGAATTTATTGAGCCATGAGTTGTCTTGTGAGTGTGTGTCTAGATTTTGTGCCGAGACATAGGAATCAGAACTGAGGCTCGGCCAATGCTTTGACCGATGTTTCGAGATTGACTTTTGTGGGATCCCTTTGGTTCCCTAGAAAGGTAGGTAGTAGAAACCATTACTTCCTAAGAGCTTTATCAGAGTTTCTAAAGTTCTGTTCCTGATTGTACTTCTTCTTGTTTCTTGAACTTGTGGACTCTTGCCTCTCCGCGGTCCCGAATTCTCCCTTTCGGAAAAAGGGGTGCGTGCGCGCGAATCGCCGTTTGTGCCACTGGCTCGCCTCGTTCTCGAGGGTTTTTTATCTGTTGTCGTGTTAAATTGGATATGTTTGGATAAGTTCATATAAGACCAGAGTTGCCACTAACCAGTTACTTCGAATCTACAATCGGCTAGACCCCGTAGAAATGTTAGAGAAGGGGATCCGAAGATTCCTTCCTCTAAAATGATTCCTTTTGATCTGCGACCAAAGATTCGAGGTAAGGGATCACAGTTACAGGGTGGGAAGATGTTAAGTACCCCACACTGCCCGTAACGAAGTACGGTCTCTATTTCACAGAATCGAACTAGTACTTGAAAGTCTGATTTAATCCTCGTACATTCTCATGAATGATATGATGCATGAATGCAGGTCTGAATAGTTAGAGTTTCTGATGGGCAGGTTTCCATTAACAGGCAAGCCTAGAGTATACGCTCGAACTAACAGGTGCTTTATGCGAGATGCATGCTCTGTATTTGAATAATCAAAGTGTTGGTAGTGATATGATAAGCAGGGGGGTTGGAAGAAAAGTAAATGTTACACTTATGCTAGATGTGAATGAGATGATGCTAATAAAAGGGTAGCTGGATGGATGGAGGTGTCGCAAGGGTTTACTTCGAGTGGCTAGATCAAGATTTGGGTAGCTTGAGAGACTTGGACCAGGGTCAGGCTAGGCTGGACCAGAGCTAAACTCTTCTCACTCGGGCTCTCCTTGGTGGAGGAATGGGCTAAAGGGATGGAGATTGACTCGAACTCTCGGGCTGAAGAGAGGGGAAGTGGATGCTGTGAATGAGAAGGGGCGGGGGTATTTATAGCTGTGAAGGATGGCAGCTTCGGTAAATATGTTTGGGCGGCACCCTGGGGGCCGCCATACGACCTCGCTACTCCAGCTTCGGAGCATACGGCCCCCGAACCTGAAGCAGCAAAGCCCGAGGTTCGAGGTTCGGACCTACTCCGAAGCTGTGGCTCGGAACCAAGTGAGTTGACTGGCTTTGAAAGATGGGTTGACACGGTGAGTTGACTGGGTGCAAGGGCTAAACTGACCCGGTGAGTCGACTCGGTGATTTGACTTAGCAGGTTGACTCATCAAGTTTGACTTTTTCGGGATTTTTTGACTGGTTTTTCTTATGGGGGTTTTTCAGGCTGATGTTTAGGGGTGAGTCGACTGGGTTCAGGCTTGAGTTGGGCTATAGATTGGGGCTTACAAGGGTGAGTTTGGCTGGGTTTGGACATGGGATTTGGGGGTATGGTCCTCTATTCATTCAGGTATCTCTACCAACATTGCAGCCTAAGGTGGGGTGTCTACAGATGCCCCTCTTTGGCGGAGGTTGTGTGCAACTGAATGTCAAAGCGAGTGGACACCCCACTTCCGTCCCGATCATTCATAGATCGTGGTCTGGAATCTTTGCTTGCCTTTGTATCTAAGTCAGTTGATTGTCTGGAAATTGATAACTTGCACATACCGCGGGAGTTTGGAGAAAACATTGCGATTGTCCCTGCATGAGCTGCAACCAGGGTACCCAATCGCAACCCTTCCATTCTCGATCGGTACTAACATCAGAAAGGTACAGTAGAGCCTCTACATCCGTCATAGTCTTACGAGGTTACCGACCCTGTGATTGATTGTTCGTTGCTTTCCCGGATCACTCCAGGAGTACTTGTTTCGCTTGACTGTCAAAGTGGTTAGCTGCCCTGCATCCATGTAGTCTTACGGGAGATCCACTACGCCGACTTGGACTCAGTCAAGGTACTTCAGTCATCCACGCCTAGTTATGTGCGGGTGAACTTTTTTCACCCATTCTGCTGGTTTTGATACTTGGGTTACAATTCATCGTTTCCACCATTCAGATGATTTCTTTGATCAAGCCTTTTGGCTTTCATCTTTTCGTATCTTGGCATTTGGTACGACCGCACTGACAATGGAGTTCAGTTTGACCGTACTTTGAGTGCATTGGATCCTATGGTCTCCTGAAAAACCGCGAGACATCGGATCTTATTTGATTTTTGCGTTGGCTCCTACCTAGAGATATGGAAGATCTCTCAGTGTTTTAGAGGTCGAACGCTCTACTGGGAAAATGTTTTTGGATTTTGAAAAGATACCCACTCTAGGGAGTGATACTCCATGGGGTTTTTATTTGCACATATAAATATATATATATATATATATATATATATATATATATATATATATATATATATATATATATATTGTCCTTTCGAAAAGGAAATGTAGCTTCATGCGCCTCCACTAGGGATGCCTGTGGGATCTTTGGCTAATCGACTTTTATTTTGAAAGCAGGTAAACATGATGATTGATGCGATGGATGTTAATGCATGGGGATGCATATTTGATGATGGATGCATGGTTTGGCTCATTCTCTTTCAGTTCGATGATTTTGCTTTTGTCGGGGATGCAGAGAACTTTGAGCTTATTGCTTGTAGGGTTATGCTTCCCTAGAGATTTTCTTTTCAACGTGGATGTTTGGTCAGCGGGTTGATCAAGATCCCGACCCATGGTCGATCAGGCCCATCGTCCCAAGATGTTGTTTCTCTGCTGGTGGGGATGGATGAAGGAGGTTGTTAGTTGTAACCTCAAGATGCTCTTCTGGGGAATGGGTGTGACTGGGATGGTGCTTGGTCGCCAGTTTTGTCAAGATTTCAATTTGCGGGCGATCGGATCCGTCATCCCAAACTGTGAAGTGAGTGAGCGGAGTTCAAGACTCCTGAAGTGCTGTGCTAGGGATAGTGACAATTTTTTGTGATTTTTTGCAAATATTTAGTCCGAATCTTTACCTGAGTAGTCAAGATGGAGATCGGTTATTGAAAACAAAGGAAATGTTTTTGTGATTTTGAAAATATTTGGTCCGAGTAAAGATCTGTGTTCATTGAAAACAAGGGAAGTATTTTGTATTTTTTAAAAGATGATTTTGCAATATTTTGGTATTTTTTTATTTTTCTGAAATGCAGGGAAAGGTATGGAATTTTCATCCATTTCCAGCTTCTACTGCTGGTAAGGCACCTGATCCATTTTACGTCAACGAGCAAGATGAATCTCACACAGTTAAGTGTCATAGTTTTACATCTTCGGATGAGGGGATTTTGAAGGTTTTTAGTCAACACACCCACAAAGTTGCATGTTCCTCATGTGCAATGCACATAGACCACGTATCGTCCGATGGACTCCTTCGGCCACAAAATGAGCCATATCCTCACATTTCCCTTTGTCAATCTAGTTTGGGGTCTTATGCTGCTCACAATTCCGTGAGGGTGCGCTTCACCTCCCAACTGCCTTAATCCCCTCCATGAGTTTTAAGAACATGGAACATCCGTCAGTATCAGGAACATGGAACATCCGTCAGTTTCAACAACGACTTCCAAATCAAGGTTGTCTATCACGGTTCGTTCAACACAAACAAGATCGCGGGGTTCTGCCCGCCTCAACCCCTACCTGTTTAGAAGATTTCGGACACCCGTACGATCAAGTGTCAGCCATGTCCGGGACAAGTTGGGAAAGAAAGCCCTCGAGAAGTTAATCCTAGTGTAGTTTTAGGTCTTTGGACCGCTAGGGATAGATTTGTGCAGTTAAAATTGATGGTGAATTTTTTTTTTTTTTTGAAAAAGTTCCAGACTTCAACTCGAGTGATCGAGGTTGATACTGGTTTTTATAGAAAGCTTAAAATCTTTTTGGTATTTTGAAATGATCCGGATTATTGAACCTTGATCCAAGCGGTCGAGGTCAATGCCGGTTTTTTTTTAAAGCAAGAAAAGTCCCCCGAGAAATTAATCCCAATGTAGTTTAAGGTCTTCGGACCCAAAATATGTACATGCTAAAAGTACATTCTTTTGGTGATTTTTTTGAAAAGATCCGGATTATCGAACCTTGATCCGAGCGGTCGAGGTTGATGCCAGTTTTTGGTTGAAAGCAGGAAAAGTCCCCTGAGAAATTAATCCCAATATAGTGTAAGCTCTTCGGACCCAAAATTATGTATATGCAAACACGACACATTTTTTTTTTTGTTTTTCAAAAGATCCAGTCTATCTGACGCCTTCCTTGATCGGTTGAGATTGAATGACGGTTTTTATTATGAAATCCCTCGGGATCTTGATCCCGACGTAGTTTAAGGTCTTCGGACCAAAACTATGTACAGATTAGGGTGACACATTTTTTTTTGAGATTTTTTCAAAATGATCCAGGTCATCAGATCTTAGCTCAAGCGGTTGGGATCGATGCCAGTTTTTATTGAAAATCCCTCGGGATCTTGATCCCGACGTAGTTTAGGGTCTTCGGACCAGATTTTGTATAGGCGACACAAGAAATGTACATGTATAAATAAATAAATAAATAAATATATATATATATATATATATATATATATATATATATATATATATTATTTTAGAAAAATGTCCGGTGTCGTCGAATCTTGATTCAAATGATCAAGACCACTCCCGACTTTTATTAAAAATCTCTTGGGATGTTGATCCCGACGTAGTTTAAGGTCTTCGGATCAAAACCTTAGGAGCGAGATTGAGAATATATTTTTTGTGATTTTTAAAAACATTCTGAGTCATCGATTCTGATTTTGATGGTGAAGATCGATGCCTGTTTTTATTAAAAATCCCTTGAGATCTTGATCCCGATGTAGTTTAAGGTCTTCGGACCAAGGGGATTAGAGGTAGGCAGCGATCAAGGTTGGAAATTCTTAGTGTTTTCTAAAAATGATTCAGATCATCAGGCCATGACTTTGGATGGTTGAGATCACTGTTTGATCAAGTCAATTCTTTTTCTTTTTCTTGAAAATCCAATGAAGCTTTTTCCATATCATTAAGCCAGTTTCTCCCCAATTTCTCACAAAATGAGATTTTTGTGAGATTTCTTTCTCTTTTTCTCATCCTTCTCTTCCATCACTTCATTCTTTCATGGAGGTAGAAGATTAACTTGCAACTACGCTTCCCAAGGGGGAGTTCTTCCCAAGGAGAGAGGGTGAGTAGTCGTTTCAACTTGGTGGGAGGACGGACGGCCCCCTGGGTGCCGCCCAAGCCTCTTCTGCCCACTGGTTTTTCCAATGAGCTGGGTAATGGGGTGCCCTCTCCTTTTCTATATAACATGGGGCACCCTTGGCTCCTCCAATGTGCAATCTCTCTCCCTTCTTTCTCACACTCTCTCTTTCTCCAAGTTTTTCTCTTTCTTTTGGTGGCCCTTTTGCTTTTTCAAGTGGTGAGGCCTTAGCGGAGCTTTGGGACAGCAAGGTGGTCTCCCTTTTGGTAAGTGGTGAAGGTATGGACCACTCCTTTTCTTTCATTTCATTGTTTTCTTCTTCATTTTCTCTTCTCATGTTCTCTTTCTTTTCTTCATGTTGATATTCCAAGGGAGTCAAGGTGGGCCCAAGTTTTTTTTTTTGTTGGCCTTTTCTACTTTTCCAATCTCTTCTCAAGGTGGTGCATGGAGAGGGACATTGCAAGCTTCATTTCATCTTTCTTTTCTTCTTTCACACTCCCTTCATGTGTATGTAAAGGGTAATTTTGCCATGCCCATCAAGTGTGCATGGTAAAATATCCAATTTTCTCTCATGGGAGTTGGGCCCCTTTTTTATGTGTATCAAATGGGCTCAATGTGAAGTCATGGCTCTTGGTGTATTTGATGGGCGTAATACTTCATTTTGGGCTCCCTCATGCTCTCTTTTCCTTGTTATATTTTCCTTAGAGCTTTTTTTTCTTTTTCATCTTCTTTTCAAGGTTTGAGCCCATGAGATTGGTAGGGCCCACCTCAAGTTTTGGGCTCATAATGCTCACTTTGGATGGCCCCATCTTTCTTTACATGTGTATGGACAATGTGACTAGCCCATTCTTCACTTGGATCTCAAGTGGGATAAATTTCATAGTTGGGCCTTTATGGACAAGTGGCCCAATTCTCCCACCATCTCTTGATTATGATGTATATCCTTATTCACAAAGTGTGGTGGGCTCTTTGGAATCCCTCCACATAGATGGGCTTTTGGGCCCTCATTGAAACTTGTGAATTTCTTTTAGTCATGTGTGCACCACTACACTTTGTGTATGTAGGATTCTTTCCCTTCATGTCTTTTCTTTGGATGAATAGAGGACTTGGGTTACTTGATCATTTACAAGTCCCATGAGTGAGTTGTTTCAACAATCTCACTAAGTTCAAATGGTTTCCCCATGTTGTAGGAAAGTGGTTCTCAAGAGTTTCCTTTAATGTCACCAACCCCAAATGGATGACCCTTCTTCAAGTGAGCTATCCATGCAATCATAACTCCTTGAACTTCTCTTGGGGTGTTTGGTGGGTCATCGACCATCATTCTCAAGGATGAGTGATTTTTTTTCAATTTTTGGGAAGGAATGATACCCATAAGTTGCCCAAATTTGTCCGATGCTTTGGGACATTTTGGATTTTGATTTTAAAGTGGGCTATGTATATCATTCTTAACCATTCATGATGGTTGGGTGATTCATCAAGCCATGCCCTCTTGTGCTCAAATGGTCTCCTTTTTGGTAAGGAAATTGGTGCACATAAGTTGCCCAAACTTGTCCTTGCATGGGCATCTCTAACTTTGATTCTTCATGTGGGCTATGCGCATCTGTTCGCTTCCCCAAGTGTACGGTTGCGATGTAGTAATAATCTCGGTAAGACCGAGGTCGATCCACAGGGACTTATGTAGGAATTCACAAACACATCCAACAGTTTCTATTAAAAAGCTAACAATCGGATTTTGTATGAGATTGATGTAAGTAACAACTTTGAACTAAATTGAAGGTAAACAATTATAAAAAGGCACTAGGGGTTCAAGGATCCACTTGTAGCAATCCTTGATGCTCAATTCACTGTGGTTTCTCATTCTCTCAACTAGAATCGAAATTAAGATCTATCTAGCCGGATGATAGAGCTGTTAAACCAAACAATCTGTCATATGTAAGGCCAATGTATATGATTCACTCAATGCAAGCTAGGATGAGCATGCTCAATTGCATAGGTCAGTCCCAATTCCAATAAACTAAGTTCATAATCATGATCATCATTAAGTCCTGTCACCAGACAAAGCTAGATCATGATTTGAACTTGAATCAAATCACATGCATAGTCCCATACATAATTCAGAAAACTAAAAAAGTAGAACTTTGGTAGGAAGTTCCTACATGAAGATCATAGTACTAGAGTGTACTCCAATTCCTCGAATCATACAGGTCTAGACTAACATTCAGCCATTAAGAACTTAAGTAATTCTCCCAAACGTCCATGAGTCATCATAAGACTAAGAAAAACTTACTTAGAACTTGTATAAACTTCAAACCATTGTTCATAATCATGAAATCCAACTTAAAAACCAACTAAACACTGAACTGAAACATCTTAGATCCACTACAAGCTTCACCTCTTAGCCCTAGCTAAGAGGTTTAGATGCTCATGATCCAAGGAAACATGAAACAACTAGAAAAATCATAAAAACAGCAAAACAAACTAGAAGGAGTTGTGGAACTCCGAAATCCACTTCCGCCGCCTCCCACCTTGCTCAAACTCTTCTAAGATACCCTAGGAACGATCCCTAGGTGTACTTTTATAGTGGGAAGGCTCCGCAATGTCAGAATATTCCAGAATCTGCGTAAGCTTACGCAGTGCGCAAAGATTTTCGGCGCCAGAAATAGAAAGTCCGCAGCTTACGCATGGCCGACCGATCGCACGACCGGTCTGAGTGGCTGGCCGACTGATCGCGATCGGTCGGACTGGTCTTCTCATGAGTCCAGCGTACTCTGGAGTTGAAATTTCTTCTGGCCGACCGGTCTAGACCGGTCGGACTGGGCTGGTCGACCGATCACGACCGGTGGGACTGTCTTGGTCCTACGTCCAGCGTATGCAAGGGGTTAGCCGACAGGTCTTGACTGGTCTGGCTCCCTTGGCCGACCGGTCGGACGACCGGTCGTGGCCATTGCTTCTTAATTTCCTTCTTCTTTTCTTCTCTCTTTGCTTCTTTCTTCCTTTGGCCCACCTTGGGTATTCATCCAAGGCTCTTAAAGGGATCTCTTTGGTCTCCTATTAGGTGAAGTCCACTCTCATTCCTGCAATCACAACACATGCATTAAATTAGTCTTTAAATCATGAAAACCTTGCATAATGAGTGATGAATTGGGGTTAGAATATGCACAATTGAGAGCTCAACAGCATCAATTTTTACCATTGGCTTCTTTGACTCATATGTTTGTGGGTAGACCACCACATTGTATTCTCATAGTCAAAACATTTATCAAGATGATGCACATAGGTTGCCCATGATTGACCCATGAATGGGTTCTTATGGTTCTTCAAGTGGGCTATGTGCTCCTTTCAATCCATCAAGGTGGGGCACTTGAGTTGTTCTTGGGGACCAATTTCCTTCCTATTCCCCATTTGTCCATGTACATGTGTAAAAAGATGGAAACATCTTAAATGAGGCTCATTACTTTGATATGGAAAGTGAATCAAACCTTGGTCACACATGGACTTTGAAGAGGGATTTCTCATATGAAGTTTGATTCTTATCCCATTTTGATCTCATGTCACTTAAGTGCATTTGTTGTCCAAAATGTGTCCTTGGATGGTGGATTTTCCTTACCTAAGGCATGGCATGCAACCCTCTTTA
This sequence comes from Liriodendron chinense, assembly GCA_003013855.2. Classification (NCBI taxonomy): domain Eukaryota; kingdom Viridiplantae; phylum Streptophyta; class Magnoliopsida; order Magnoliales; family Magnoliaceae; genus Liriodendron; species Liriodendron chinense. The sequence continues at coordinate 360,481 of PVNU02000506.1, forward strand.
TGGTGGGCCTTGCTTTCTTTGATGGGCCCAACACATATCCTAAGCGACACATGAAGTTGGACATTGGATTTTTGCATTTGAATGTAAGTCCCAATCCATGGGTTTCCTGGGTAATGATTTGGATTTTAACGGGTAAAGAATAGGGACTTACCTTGCCAAGCTTGTAGGATTTGATGGCGGACGGCACGAGGGGGCGAAGGGCGGTCAATGAGGACGACCCTGCCTTCATTGTTCGCCACAGGACCCATATGTGTTCTTTAGCTAAGGAGCACCTACCTCTTCCCTCCATAAAAGGTTGAGGAACCCGAGACCTCTGAGATAACTGGGTGGAACAACCATAGCCTATGCTCGAACGTGTTCTGGCCGATACTCCTTTCGCAGGCCTTCTCACATTACGCTTTCACAACAATAATGCCAACTGCATGCTACTTGCAACCCTTTGTGAGAGGTGGAGGGATGAGACCCACACCTTTCAACTTACCTGTGGCGAATGGGGAATAACTCCCCTAGATATATATATGCAAATAGGTTTTCCATTCCATGGGGCAGTTGTTCCCCATGCAGGCTCTCTTGCTCCCATTACTTCCACTAACTGGATACGGCTTGTGGGAGTCATCCCACCCGAGAGCTAGTTCCAGAGTAACCAAGTGAAATTACGGTGGTTTTACAACACCTTCGCTACTGTCATCCCTACTACCAAGCTGGAGGCCCTTCATAAAGCACGGGCTATGATCACTTACGCCTTCGGGTCATTCCTTTTCTATCATGCGAATGAGAGGGTCAATCTTAGGTTTCTTCGCTTGGTTGAGGATCTTCACCATTCGTATAATTGGAATGAGGCTATCTTGACTCGCATCTACCAGGGCTTGGATAAGACCTCACGGAGTAGCTGGTCCTTCACAGGTTTCTGGCCTGTCATGGAGGTATTCTTTTTAACCTTCATAAAGATGTGTGTCTTCTTTCTTCCTCTGATCATTTTGCCTGCCCTTGTCTAGACCTGTTTTTATTATCATTATGCTCACCTATCACCGAGGATACGGGATGGTGTTGAACCATCCTTGTATCACTTCATGCATTGGCATCAGAAAAACCGTCATCAGAATTCTCGAGTGTCTGGGGACAATTGGTGCGCTGACATAGACGAATTGACCACCGAGGACGTAAGTATCTTGCTTTCCTTATCCGTCGTGCTACTCTGTGACTGACTGTAATGAATTCCTTTGTTGTAGTTTGCTCGGATGCCTTATGCCAGCTTTCCCCTTTACTATACCCCTCAACGTGTGGAAGCATATGATTCTTCGTGTCTTCGGATCATGCTCTCTGATGCCGAATCGTTTCAATGGTACTTAGGCAAGAGATTGCTCCGACAGATCACCGGCGTGGCTCGGGTTCCTTGTTCCACACCTCATCTGGCTGCTCAGATTCCGGCTGATGCTATGGCCGATGCTCTCGAAGGCCAGCCTGGATTTCGCTTCAAGATCCCGGATCGTGACTATGACGAGTGGTATTTATTGTACGAACAGGGACCTCTTCTTCCTTCACTCTACGTTCCAGGGGGTCATCGCAGGTATGCTGGTGGATTGGTGACAGCTCCTCTGATGGACCTTCATCGTCGGGAGCGAGATGAGAGGAGGGATGATGATGATTATGTTGGTGATCTGTAGCCTGCTTCTCTGAGGATGTATTCAGCTTGTTTAATGTATGGCCTTCTGACATTTTGCCTTTCTTCTGTATTAAAATCTTCTGAATGAATATACAACCCCCGATTTACCTCAAATTTCTTAATGATGCTTGGATGCTTTGATTTTCGACTCATTCTTTGATGCTTTGTGTAAGATAGGATTCTCAACTGCATGGATGATGACTTAAATGGTTCAGATTGCTTGATTTGGCCCCGTGGGCCCTTTCCAGACTTCAGCTTTGCTTTGGAGCACCTATCCTTGATGTTTTGCGAGGCTAAGAAGGCTTTCCATGGTGCGGATGATGACTTGAACGATTCAGATTGCTCTTTTTAGCCATGTGGGCCCACTTGATGATCAGATCTTAGACTCTGGCCTTCTTTCTTGACAATCGAACCCTTGATGTTGCTATTTGATGACCCATGCGAGCTTTTCCATAGTTTGGATCATGATGATCTAGTCTTTGAATGGCCCAGATTGCTTGTGGGCCCCTCTTGATCAATTTTCCTTCTCTTTGACTTGATCAGACCCATTTTGGTCGAAGTACTTCATGATTGGACTGGTGGGGTACTTCTAAGATGATTCAGATCAGTCTCGGGCGAAATTCGGAGTCGATTGGAGCTTTGAGCGGCCCTCAGGGTGCCAATTGTTAACGTGGACTGGCAGTCTCACCTACCAGAGACTGTGTGACCAATCCTGCGGAGAGAGAGGGAGACCGTCCGTACGGGCGGCCCACAGGGGGCCGCCCAGACCTCTCCTCATGTACGGTCTAGGTTGACTCTGGTCTGGACATTCTCCTCTGCTCACTACTCCTATCCCCACATTCCCTGTACTGGAGAGTTCGATTCCAGCCATGAATCTCCTTTTCTCTTTGTCCTTTCTCTTCATCTTATCCTCTTCTTGCTTTTGTCCTTTCTCAAGCAGCCCTTGATGATGATTTGGGGGCCATTAAGGGAGAGGTTGGTGGGTCCCATGTTTCAAAAAATGAGGGGAGCTTTAATGATGGTGAGATGTTTTTGATTAATGGTGTAGATGGAGCCTTGAATGAGGCCATTAATGGCGGATTAAGGGTGGTTGTTAGGGAAGCTTTGAATGCCCCCATTAATGGTGGGGTTGCTGGAAATTCTGACTTGAATGGGGCATTGACCATGGGAGGAATGGATGGTATGGATCGGATGGGGAGATGGGCCATAAGTGAGGCTACGCACCCTTTGAGTGTGGGCCGCATGGATGATGTGATTGATGGTGATGATGGGGTCATGATGGACATAGATGGGCTGATCTCATGTTTAGACGGTATGGATGGTTCAGATGATACCTTTGATGGCTTGGATGCTCTCGATGACGACCGAGATGTGTGGTACACTTGCTTGGGTGGACTTGATGTGATCATTGATAATGTTCCCTTGATGATGGACGGTGTGGATGTCCCGATGATCCCTTTGATTGGACAGAGTGATGCTTGTATTCCTAACTTTATGTTGGAGAGGACTGTAACTCCAGATATGACCGTAGATTCTTCGATCGGGGTTGCCGAGCCCTTTCTTGACGGTTCAAATGCATTTTTCAGTGGTCAGATTGGTCAGGATGCCACAATGTGTGGCGTGATCTTTACTGATAGCCCTTTTGATGGAGAGTACCGACCTTCTCTTGATCGTCGACCTTTTACGCATTCGGTTCATGAGGTGGGCGAGTCTTCTTATGCAACTGAGGTCATGACAGTTTCAGATAGCGATGCGACTATATCAGACATAGCCGCTACTAGGGATACGTTAGGGTTTGTTGAGTTTGCAGAGGTTCCAGCTTTTCCTTCTCCTTCGCCCGTTGATCTTCCGATCCTTGATGAGCTGTCATTGATTCCTGGGCCTTTTGTTCTAGAGGGGATACCTGTGAGGACTTGTCAGTTGCTTCTTCGTCCTTCTTGCTCGCCATGGCTGCTTACATAGCTTGACAGATTGTCAGCTTATGAGATTCAAGAGTTGGAGTCCTATGGCTTTGGCGGTCTGATCCATATGGCTAGAGTTGACATTGATTGGAGGATGCTCGGGGCTGCACTGATTGACCGGGTCCCTTTGTTGAACTTGTTTGCGTTCAACGACATGGAGATGGGACCTTCTCTGGAGGAGCTTGTGCGTTTGACCGGTCTTCCCTGGGATTACGCTCAGTATTTCTCGCCGAAGACTTTACCGAAGACTACCACTCCGCAGAATGTTGAGCTCTTAATTGTGCATATTCTAACCCCAATTCATCACTCATTATGCATGGTTTTCATGATTTAAAGGCTAATCTAATGCATAGTTTTGTGGTTGTAGGAATGAAAGAGAGACTTCATCATTCGGATGCTTTTTGACCCTTCTTACATACCTTGACGATCAATGGAAAGGAATAACAAAAGAGGGAAGAAGAAAGGAAAGAAGAGAAAGAAGAAAGGAAAGAAAAAGGAGCCCCACAAGGTGGTCCGAGCAGTCTTGACCGATCGGCCAATAGATCTCCCCTCTCTTAAAGCTGCTGGAGCAAGGCCAGCCTTGTCCGACCGGTCTTGACCAGTCGGCCATGCAATTTCAGGGTTTCAGATTGCAGATAGCAGGCCATTCCCGTTTCTGGTTTTTCGGACCAGTTTTTTGGGCCCATCTTAATGATATTTGGAAATCCAACATGTCCATGTCGAAGAGGAGCTCAACGCCGAACTAACCCAAGTGGTTTCGTGTCGATCGGAGCTACGGACTGATCGTGGTGGCCAAAACAATACGAACTGTCCAGAAAGTTCCAGATTCTGCCTACTCTACTCTGGGCCGGTCCAGGTGGCCCATTATTGATGATATGAAGAATCTTCTTTGACCATCTTCTAGACCACATGCATATATAAATAATCACAAAGTTTCAGATCAAAAGGATGTGTGGTTTGATCGTACCGGTTGAAGAAATATGGACCATCCAGAAAGATCCAACTGCGCAGAGTTTATAAAAGCCCTAAGTGTTCTAATTTTCGGACCATATTCTGGGATTATTTCGGACAATCTAATCCATCTATCATGTAGAAGAGGAAGTTTTCTACTAATGTTCCAAATTTGGGATCAATCCGACATCTGTACACTCCGGAGTGTTGAAAGCAAGATGACTGGTTCTGAAGGTACCCGAAGTGCGCGATTTTGAGAGGCGGTCGGTGATATGATTGGTGGGCCCATTCAGAAGATAATCTTGGAAATCTAAATCATCTATCAGGAAGATCACATTACAAGGAAGCAACAAATCAAATTTAAAGGCAATCCGACCATTGGTTAAGTCGTACCAAGCGAAACAAATTCTGCTATGTTGTTGTACTATTGCTGCACTATAAAAGGAGGTGCTCTCTTCTATTCCAAATCAAGCAAGGACGTGGGGAGCAAAGAGTTTAAGTCATAGGAGGCTTCCTAGCCTCCTCCAGCTAGTTTTTCTTCCTTTTCTTAGTTTTAGTTTTATTTTTAATATGCCTTTCATTAGCTAATCTCTTAGCTAGAGCTAAGAGGTGAACCTTATAGTTTTCTTAGATTGTTTAATTCGTTTTTTTATTGGTTTTAAGATTGTATTTCATGTTTATGAACAATGGTTTGAAGTTTAATTCAAGTACTAAAGTAGTTTTTCTTAGTCTTTTGATGACTCATAGATGTTTGGAAGAATTACTTGAGTTCTTAATTGTTGTGTGTTAGTCTAGACCTGTATGATCCGAGGAATTGGAGTATGCTCTAGTACTATGATCTTCATGTGGGAACTTCCTACCAAAGTTTTACTTTTATGGATTTCTGAAGTATGTTTGAGACTATGTATGTGATTTGAATCAAGTTCAAATCATGATCTAGATTTGTCTTGTGACAGGACTTAATGATGGTTATGATTGTGAGCGTAGTCTATTGGAATTGGGACTGACCTATGCAATTGAGTATGCTCGTCCTAGCTTGCATTGAGTGAATCATGTACATTGATCTTACATATGGTAGATTATTGGTTTTAACAGCTCTATCATCCGACTAGATAGATCTTAATTTCGATTCTAGTTGAGAAAGTGAGAAACCATAATGAATTATGCATCTAAGGAGAGCTATAAATGGATCCTTGATGCTCTAGTTATCTTTCCATTATCAGATTTTCTATTTTATGTTCAAAACCAATTTCACAAACCTCTTTGATTCTAGTTATTAGGATAGTTGGAATTGTTTACTTCCTTCCCTGTGGATCGACCTCGGTCTTACCGAGATTATTACTACATCGCAACCCTACACTTGGGGAAGCGAACACAGAACTGGTTCGGGATCCCGTATCTTATTCATCCTGCAGCTGGCAGTCAGGATGTTGTGGTCTTCTCTTTAGACTCGTTGTATGATCTTTTTTTGGGCCCTCGAAGTGTGGCAGGGTCCCTACTTTCTCGGAATACACTGATGTTCTGTTTGATAGCTGAGGTGCTATTCTTAGGATGGCGCAGATCTCAGACTCCTTTGCTCTTTAAGGTGATGAGCCGAGCTACTCGACGGCAGGGGATGCTGGTTCTTCATCTGGTTCATATGAGCCCTTTGAGGAGCGCCCATCTATCGATCCCGACTTCCTCTTGGCCACTCATGGCCACTTGCTATCTGACATTTTTGCACTCCGGTATCATTGTGAGATGATGTCGAGGAGATTAGTTGCTGATCAAAGGTTGTCTGATGAGGAGATGGCGATCCATAGCCTTGAGCAAGATGAGGTGCATTACTTGCGTATGGAGGTGAGCAGGTTGAGAGTGAGGCTATTTCATTATGAGTCAGAGGACTTACCTGACGTGGCCGAGGAGGAGGGTAGAGATTGATTTTTTTGCTTTTTAGGGCTGTGTTGGCCGGCTGTACGTTCCTTTTTGCATAGTACATGACCGATGATGATGCATTTTTTTTGTATTTTTGAAAGAGATGATATGATATATGTAAAAGAAATACGATGCATTTAATGAAAAGAGAAAACTTTTTTGAGAACTTATTGTGCCATGAGTTGTCTTATAAGTGTGTGTCCGAATTTTTGTGCTGGGCCATAGGAACATAAATGAGGCTCGGCCAATGCTTTGACCGATGTTTCGGGATTGACTTGTGTGAGATCCCTTTGGTTCCCTAGAGGTGTAGGCAACGGAAACTGTTACTTCCTGAGATTATCAGCGTTTGTAGAGTTCTTTGTTCCTGACTGTACTTCTTCTTTTTCTTGAACTGCAACTGCTTGATCTGATCTGGACGGTCTGGTTTCTTGGTAGCTGCACTTTTTTTCTTTTATTCGAGCCATTTTTGCCTGCAACGCTCTTTTGAGTTTTCACCACAGCCGGCCTTTTCCCGTCATTTTTGCCCATGGCGCCCTTTTAGGTTTTCACCACGTCTCGAGTATTTGATCTTGCCCGCCCCTTGGTAGCAATGTTGTTTTTACCCTCAGCGCCCTTTCGGGTTTTCACCAAGTCCGTTGTATGCCCACTGTTTTTACTCAGAGCGCCCTTTCGAGTTTTCACTCCTCCCTCTTTGTTTAGGCACACATTTTTTTCTTCTCTTTTTTTTTCTATGGATTTTTGGAAGACCGTGGTGACTAAAGGTCGGGAATCCATCGTTGCCGGCCGATGGTAGCCTTTCGGCCCTTATCCTGAGTTATGATGATAGAGCTGTCGGTCTTAGCTACGAACTCTTTTGAAATGGATGGATGGGTGACTGTGTTTCCTTTTAGGTTGATTTTTCTTGGGTGTTTTGTTTTGGCTTCCCATTTTCTTTTTTCTTTTTTTATTTTTTTTATTTTTTTCTCTCTTTTTTCTCTTGAATCCCTTTATTTGAAACACTTATTGGTGGACGGAAAATGATTCCTCAGAAGTTTTAACTTTGACCCTTTGACTTCAGCTCTACTAACGTAACTCTTAATAAGGTCAGAATGACTTACCAGTGAAAGATTTTTGTCGGCGTTGATTGGCTCAGGAAGATCCACCCCTCTCATGCTGGTGAGTCTAAGGACGCCTCTGGAAAGTACTTCTCTGATGATCAGCGGTCCGTCCCATAAGGGTTTGAACTTTCCTCTGGGATTCGGAAGGTGCGATGGTAGGATCTTCTTCATAACCATATCGCCCACATTAAAACTTCTTTTTCGGACTCTCTTATTGTAAGCCCGAGCGATCCTTTTCTGGTAGCACTGGGAATGACTTAACGCACACATGCGCTTCTCATCTGCTAGCTATAATTGATCGAATCTGGCTCATTGCCATTCTCCTTCTTCAATTCTGCTTTCCAGTAACACCCGTAGTGACGGTATTTCCACCTCGACTGGTAGAACTGCTTCCATTCCACAAGTAAGCTCGAAAGGAGTAACGCCTGTAACAAACCGTAGAGACGTTCGATAGGCACAAAGTGCATATGGGAGCATATCTAACCAATCTCGATAAGTCACAACCATCTTTTCGAGTATCTTGACGATTGTCTTGTTTGTGGCTTCTACCCCACTATTCATCTGAGGACGGTAAAGACTCGATCGATGACGTTAAATCTTGAACTTGCTAAGGAAGTCTTCCATCTTTTTATTGACGAACGGGGTCCCATTATCTGTGATGATAGCATTAGGGATTCCATACCGGCATATGATGTTGTTCTACATGAATTTGATCACCTAGGATGCTGCAATCGTGGTGTAGGAGGCTGCTTCTACCCACTTGGTGAAGTAGTCAACTACCACAAGAATATACTCATGCCCGTTTGATGCTTTGGGACTAATCTTCCCAATGATATCGAGTCCCCACATAGAGAAGGGCCAGGGAGTCGTCAGGTGTATACAGTTCTGAAGAGGGGGCATGAATTTAATTCAGATGCTTCTGACACTTGAAGCATTTTCTGATGTGCTGGCAGCAGTATGTCTCCATGGTGAGCCAATAATAACCGAGTCGTAGAATCTTCTTTGTCATCATATGCCCGTTCATGTGTGGGCCACAGATTCCTTCGTGTATTTCTTTCATGATTTTTGCAGCTTCTATTTCGTCGACGCATCGAAGGAGGACTTGATTATAGGATCGTTTGTAAAGAATTTCACCACTGATGGTGAATTGGCTGGCCAAACGTTGGATGGTTCGGCTATTTGTTGCTGTTGCTGCCTCTGGATATTCCTGGGTTTCGAGATATTGTTTGATGTCAGCATACCAGGGTTTGTCAGGGACAGCTCCAGCTTCTTCTATTTGCAGGCAGGAAGCAGGTTCATCTTGAGTTTCGACTGTGAGCTCCCATTCCGAAGCTCCTTTCGGGATCTCAAGCATTGATGCAAGTGTAGCGAGAGCATCTGCAAACTGATTCTTAGCCCTGGGCATGTATAAGAAGGTGATCTCTTTGAATTCTTCGACCAAATTTTTAAGGTACACATGATATGGTATCAACTTCTCGTCCTTGGTTTTTCATTCGCCATTGGTCTGATTGATGATAAGCTGTGAGTCTCCAAATACTCGTAGCTTTTTAATGCCCAATATTATGGCTTTCCTTAGACCGACGATGCATGCTTCATACTCTGCCATGTTGTTGGTGCACTCAAATGCTATGCGCCTTGAGATAGGAATAGGGACATCGTCCGAAGAGTAGAGGATTGCTCCAAAACCACTTCCTTTAGAATTTGCTTCACCGTCGAAGAATAACGTCCTCATTTTTCTTCTTTTCGTCACCGTCAATGAGCAAGAGATCTTCATCAGGGAAGAATGTCTTAAGCGGTTGATAATCCAGGAGAGAGTGAGCGGCAAGATGATCGAAGAGGGCCTACCCCTTGATTGCCTTCTGAGTGACATAGGTGATGTCGAATTCAGACAGGAGTAGCTTCCATTTAGCTATCCTTCCAGTGAGTGATGGTTTCTCAAACAGGTATTTGAGCGGATCCATATGAGCGAGGAGGAGAATAGGGAATGCAATCATGTATTGATGGAGTCACTGAGTTGCCCAGACTAGGGCGAGGCAAGTCTTCTTGATCGGGGAATACTTGGTCTCGTAGTCAGTGAAGTTTCGGCTCAAATAGTATATTGCTTGTTCCTTCTTCCCGGTCTCGTCGTACTAGCCAAGAACACAGCCAATGGTTTCTGCTGCTACCGAGATGTATAACAATAGTGGTCGTCCGGGAGTGGGCGGCACTAGAATTGGAGGATTCATGAGATACTTCTTGATGCGGTCGAAGGCGGCTTGGCAATCGTCATTCCATTCTTTTGGAACGTTCTTCCGAAGGAGCGTGAATATGGGTTCACAGATAGGTGTGAGCTGTGCGATGAAGCGACCGATGTATTGAATTCTGCCGAGGAAGCCACCGATTTCTTTCTTTGTTCTAGGAGGGAGCATCTCGATGATTGCTCTGGTTTTAGTTTTGTCGACCCTAATGACATCCTCGCTCACCATAAAGCCAAGGAGTTTGCCTCCCGTTGCACCGAAGACACATTTCTGAGGGTTGAGGCGGAGCTTGTACTTTTTTAATCTGTTGAATAACTTCTTCAGATCTTCAAAGTGTCCTTCAATTGTGCAAGATTTGACGATCATATCGTCCACATATACTTCTAGTTCTTTGTTCATCATATCATGGAATAATGCTGTCATTGCCCACTGATATGTTGCTCCTGCATTCTTCAGACCGAACGACATTACCCTGTAACAGAAGGTTCCCCAAGGAGTGATAAACGATGTCTTCTCGTGATCTTCGACAACCATCTTAATCTGATTGTAACCTGAGAACCCATCCATGAATGAGAAGATCTTGTACCCGGCAGTGTTGTCAACCAGAGTGTCGATATGTGGCAAAGCGAAGTCATCCTTAGGACTGGCTTTGTTGAGATCTCGAAAATCGATGCACATTCAAACCTTGCCATCCTTCTTTAGTACTGGTACGATGTTGGCGAGCCATTCAAGGTAGTTGGAGACTACCAAGAATCCTGCATTGTACTGCTTGATGACTTCATCTCGGACTTTCAGGGCCTATTCTGGCTTCATTCTTCAAAGTTTCTGCTTCGCTAGTTTCATATTCGGCTTGGTTGGCAGATGGTGTACAACGAGCTCTTCATCGAGCCCCGGCATGTCTTCATATAAGAACGCGAAGTTGGACAATCTTGGAGCTAGGAACTATATCATTCTCTGCTTCATCTCTGGTGGCAGTGATTTTCCAATGCGTACTTCCCTAGGGATCTTGGATGTCCCCAAGTTTACTACCTCAAAATCATCGGCTACAACATTAGCTTTAGATTCAAACTTTTTGAGGAGATTCTCTAGTTCGAGAGCCGGGTCATCATCTTCCTCATCCCGAGCTTCATCCAGACCCATGAGCTCGAAGTCTAATTCGATATCAAAATCATATGATTCGACTTCAAACTCATGTGACTCTTTAGACGAACTTGGCACATTATTGAATGCAGGGAAAGAAATGTTTTTTGGTTTTTGAGAATTTTCTAAAATTAAAATGCTAGATGTTTTTGGCTTTTGAAAGTTTTTTATTTTTTTATTTTTGAAATTCACGGGACCCTGAACAAGCGGGCATTGCAGACCATGATTGATCCAGCTTGTCCCAAAGTACCGCTCGCTGCTTAAACCGGTATTTTTGTTGAAGCCAGAGCCCTCAGATGACTCTCTGGCTGATTCAGAAGTTAGGAGAATGGATGACCATTCAGGACCCCACACTCCTTCCCCTAGAGAGGTGAGGGTTGATGATTTGGGCGAAGAATCACCGTCTGGCCCAATGACCATGATTTCGTGCTGATTGGGTTCGAGATCTGAGTCATACTCAGTCCCTCCTGGATCACTTACCTCGCATTGTAGTTCATCTGGTTCCACAGCGAGACATAAGTTCAGAATCTGGACATCGGACCAATCGAGGGCTGGCCATTTCCCTTTCTTGGTCTAATGAATGGGCTGCTTCTACCCCTGGCTGATGGTTGATGATTTGGTTCTGCAAAGATGGGCAAGTCGTGCCCCTTGTTGATTGATGCTAAGATGGGCAAGTTGTGCCCCTGGCTGGCTGGAATTGAAATGGGCAGGTTGTGCCCTCGGTTGGGAGCAGGTATCAGAGTACCCTGGTCCTGAAGCTGTTGTATTTGTTTTTCTTCTTTGTCTTCATCTTCTCCTTCTTCTTCCGGAGGCTTAGATGGTTTGAGGATCCAGTCCCATCGAATGGGGGGCCACATGGCCCAAGCTAGGCTCATCGGGAGGCCTTTGTGTAGTGCAGTCGGTTGATTTCCTCTTAAATCTCTGCAAGGCTCTCCTGGCCTGATGAATTAAATGGATGAGCACTGAAATTTCTTTTTTCTTTTATTTATGATGACTGCCCTGTACCCGAGTCCCCATTTGCGTTGATTATATACCAGCGGTATCTTTCTGAACTTAAAATGATTCTTCATCCGATACTTGAGGCTCAGACGTTCTGCTAGTGAAAAGACACGATCCACACTTATCAATTCTGGATTGGCGATAGCGTTCATAGTCTCGAATTCGAAACTATGAAACGGGACGTCTTCTTCAGAGTGTTGGATGTCGATGATAGGGATATCTGGTTCAGTGGCAGCAACATTGGAAGGAATGATGAGCTCCTTCTCTGCATGGACAGGGATCACCTGATTTCCACAGATATACTTCACCCGTTGATGGAAAGTTTATGGCACAGCTCCAACCTTGTGTAGCCAAGGTCGTCCGAGCAGCATGTTGAAAGAGGCTGATATATCCAGGATTTGGAATGTGATGGTGGAGATTTCTAGACCTATTTGTACCTCTATGTCGACCTCTCCTTCCACTGATCGGTAGGTGTTGTCGAATGCTCTGACGTACATGGTGCTGGGTCAAAATGAGGAGGGACTGATTCCCAGGAGTTCCGTAGTCTTGAGCGGGCAGACATTTAAGCTTGAGCCATTGTCGATAAGGACCAGCGGGACACAAAGGTCTTTATATCGTAAGGCTATATTGAGGGATCGCCCATGGTCCCGCCCTTCTAGTGGCAACTCATTATTAGTGAAGGTGATGGCGCGCGGAGCCAAGAGCTGTCCGATCATCAATGCAATCATTTCATGTGCTGTATCGGAGGAGACATGGGCATCGTTCAGGGTTCTAGCAAACATTTCTCGGTGTGTGCGAGATGTGCAGAGTAGCTCCCATACCGAGATTTGGGCAGGGATTGACTTGAGCTGAGTCACCACATCATACGTAGCTTCATTTTTATTGCCGAGGCCTGAGAGAGAGCTTTTGGGATCTCCTCTGTTCTGATTATCTCTTCGGATGCAGCGCCCAATGGGATTCATGTTTACTACTTCTGCACATTCCGAATAGTGTCACGGGACTTCTTTATAATTTTCCTCTCCTTTGCTTTCTAGGACCACTGGTTCTTGCAACGGTGCTAGTGTGGGTACCAAATACTCCTCATATGGAGCTTTTGACTTGAGGACTACATTGTTGCCTGTGCTGAAGGGATAATATCGAGGTTTGTCTTCATAGATCACATAAGGTCGTGGTTTTGGCTTGACCGTTCCTGGAGCAGGAGGTTCCCATGGAATGAACACTATTCCTCTTGATATGGCGAGGGGTTTCTCTGTTCGGCCCAACTGTTGTAGTGTGATTGACATGCCTCCGGGATGTATTTGTGGCTTGGGGACAGAACTTGCCCCTTGCAATATGACTGGCTTGACTGGAGGAGCTCCTTCCAAGACAATGGGTTTTTACTGCTGATGAGTATAATCCTTCCATTGCGGATTGGATTGTTCCTGAGCTGAAATTTTCCCTCGCAAAACAACAGGTTCGTATGCGGGCTCAATGTATGACTGTACTCCTTCTAGGATGACCGACTCCCAACATGAATGGCTGTAAGGTGCCCCTTGCAAGGGGATAAGCCCTTGAACAACTGGCGCATCATATGGAGGTGCTCCTTCGAGTACTAATGGCTCGGAGACTGAAGGAGGGAAGGGGTTTGCCCCTTGCAAGATTGGAGGAGAATTTGTTGGCTCATAAGTGTAAGCATGAATGGACTGGATGGGGAGAAGAAGTGATCAAGACGCTCTCCTTCTTCTATGATGTTGACGGAAGGGCCACGAGACGAACTAGGGTCCGTCGAATGCTGAGGCAGAGGATTTTGAAGGATGTTGGTAGTAACTGCTGGAGGATTTCCAAGGACGGAGATTGACGATCTTGCTGTCGTCAATCAAATTTTGTATGGCATTCTTCAATGTCATGCATCGATCAGTGGTGTGGCCACGCCCTTGATGGTGGGCACAATATTCATCTTCTCAGTAGTTCGGAGGCAGAGGATTTAGAGGAGGCCCGAGTGCCATTAGAGTGGGTAACAATTTTTATACCAGCATAGCCATGACCTGATTGAGTGGCTGAGTGAGAGGAGTGAATTTCCTGAGCTCCCTGTAATTCTGCCTATTCTGATATGAGTATTGGTCGTTCCCCCTCAACTTTTGCTGTTGTCGAGGTGGTTGTGGTTGATACCTCTGAGGTTGATGCTGAGCTTGATTTTGCTGATACGGTTGACGTCCCTGTGGGGGAGCATATTGGTTGCCCTAAGCAGTGGTTATGATGTTGTTTACCTCTGTCGGGCGAGGTGGAGAACCGCTGCGGTTTCCATTCCCATATCCAATAGGTCTTCCTTCCACTCTGTTCTTTTTTACTAAGGTGGCCTGATGAGGCCATGGGGAGATTGTCCCTGTGCGGATCCCTGCTTCGACTTGCTCTCCAGCATGGATCAACTGTGAGAAATTCGCATATGGATGAGAGATGAGATATCCAGATATGCCAGGATATGTTGAATGAACAATCATAAAGATTTGTTCTTCGTCTTCGATAGGTGTCTGCATTCTGGCTGCCATAGCTCGCCAACGTCCCACATAAGCTAATAGCGTTTCATCACTCCTTTGCCTGAGAGCCGCGAGGTCAGCTCTCCTGGGTGCCATGTTGAGATTGTACGCGAATCTGTCGACGAAAGCCTGGGAGAGTTGCTCCCAAGTCCTGATGCAATGACAATCCAATGATGTGTACCAATCTAGGGCATCACCCTTCAGAGATTTTTGGAAAAGGCGAATGAGGGCTCCTTCATTCCCTGGGATTGCACTCAACTCTCCACAGAAAGTCATGAGATGTGCTGTGGGACAAACACTGCCGTCGTATCTTTTGAATTTTGGTACCTCAAAGTTTTGAGGTATCTGAGCATCTGGAAAAGGACACAAGTCTCTAAACTTGGTCGAAGGTAGATCGATTCTTTGTTGTCGCTGAAGTTGATTTTGCAAGATCTGGAACTGCTCCCATAACTCGTCCAGTCCTGCATGATCTGCTCAAATGATTGGTGCCTCTCGAAGTAAGGCACGTTCTTCTTCGGCATAGTGGTCGATGTCTTCAACCCTTTGGGCTTGCTGAAAAGCAACCGCGGGTTGCTGAAATTGATTCGATGATTGAACTGGATTCTGATGAACTTGTGCTTGAAATGACTGTAATTGAGCTAGAGACTGTACTGAAGGTTGAACTGGAACTTGCTGGAAAATAACTGGAGATTGCTGGAAATTAACTGGAGTTTGCTGAATTGAAGATTGCTGAAAATTAACTGGAATCCTATCGACGGGGATGTACTGGAATCGAAAAGTCCTCCTGTTTGTAGGAGGCTGAGATGCTGGGAAGTGACCCCCTTGTTGGGTATTCACCACTATCTGCTGATTGATGTGGGCTTGACACTGACCCCCATTGTGGGCATTCGTCAGTGTTGTCCCTGCTGCTAGAAATTGAATTGAAATCCCATCTGCGGGGATGTGCTGAAATTGAGTAAAGGTCCCATCGGTGGGGACATGCTGAGAAAGGAAAGGGGTCCCCTCGATGGGGGTATGCTTGAATCTACTGAGATTGTTGCTTGCAAGATTGACTGGAAGTCCCTGCGACGGGAATGCTCTAAGATGGCCTTGTTGTCGCGGGAAGGTACTGAGGAGGATGCCCCATAGCGAAGGGCTAAGATGGCTATTGTCAGTAGTCTTGGGCAGACTCTGATGGTTGTGCTTGATTTGAACTGGAGGCCAGAGGGACCCTGTATGGCTGCTGAGATTGCTGAACCGACTTGATTGTTGACTACTGCGGTAGCTTATGCTTGCATGAATTGCAAGAGCATTTCTTGCATTGCTCTCATTCCTTATGCCAATTCTTGCATGATTGGCGTATTCTTAATTGGTTGTTGCGCTGGAGGTTGCGCTTCGGCCAGGTCGAGGGCGGGGAAGATGTGAGCTTCCTCTTCGTAGTCGGACATGGCTTGTTGAGCTCGAGTGCAGATTATGCTGCAGGAGGAAAGTTTTTTTCAAAGACGTTGAGCCCGAGGAGGCGCAATGGTGAGGAATATACTCTATTCACTTTTTTTTTGGGTCTTGGGCTTTTCAGTTTTTTTATATATATAGAATGCTATGCAGATGACATTGTATGAGGACTAATGACTTTCAAGTACAGGAGGGATTCTGTTTTTCAAGTTAGATCACGACTAGTGGGACTAGCATATCCCCAGCAGAGTCTTCATTCTGTGGACGCTCGCCTCTCCGCGCTCCCGAATTCTCCCTTTCGGAAAAAGGGGTGCGTGCGTGCAAATCTCCGTTTGTGCCACTGGCTCGCCTCGTTCTCGAGGGCCTTTTATCTGTTGTCGTGTTAAATTGGATATGTTTGGATGAGTTCGTATAAGACCAGAGTCACCACTAGCCAGTTACTTCGAATCTACAGTCGGCTAGACCCCGTAGAAACGTTAGAGAAGGGGATCCGAAGATTCCTTCCTCTAGAATGACTCCTTTTGATCTGTGGCCTAAGATTCGAGGTAAGGGATCACGATTATAGGCTGGGAAGATGTTAAGCACCCCACACTGCTCGTATAGAAATATGGTCTCTACTTCACAAAATCGAACTTGTACTTGAAAGTCTGATTTAATCCTTGTACATTCTCATAAATGATATGATGCATGAAAGCAGGTATGAACAATAAGAGTTTCTGATGGGCAGGTTTCCATTAACAGGCAAGCCTAGAGCATACGCTCGAACTAACAGGTGCTTTATGCGGGATGCATGTTGTGTATTTGAATAATCAAAGTGTTGGCAGTGATATGATAAGCAGGGGGGTTGGAAGAAAAGTAAATGTTACACTTATGCTAGATGCGAATGAGATGATGCTAGTAAAATGGTAGTTGGATGGACAAAGGTGTCGCAAGGGTTTTCTTTAAGTGGCTAGATCAGGATTTGGGTAGCTTGAGAGACTTGGACCAGGGTCAGGCTAGGCTGGACCAGATCTAGACTCTTCTCACTCGAGCTCTCCTTGGTGGAGGAATGGGCTAAAGGGATGGAGACGGACTCGGAACTCTCCGGTTGAAGAGAGGGAAAGTGGATGTTGTGAATGACAAGGGGCGGGGGTATTTATAGCTACGAAGGATGGAAGCTTCGGTAAATATGTTTGAGCGGCACCCTGGGGCCACCCGTACGACCTCGCTGCTCCAGCTTCGGAGCGTACGGCCCCCGAACCTGAAGCAGCAAAGCTCGAGGTTCGAGGTTCGGACCTACTCCGAAGATGTGGCTCGAAACCAGGTGAGTTGACTGGGTTTGAAAGATGGGTTGACATGGTGAGTTAACTAGATGCAAGGGCTGGACTGACCCGGTGAGTCGACTTAGTGATTTGACTCAGCAAGTTGACTCATCAAGTTTGACTTTTTTGGAATTTTTTGACTGGTTTTTCTTATGGGGGTTTTTCAGGCTGATGTTTAGGTGTGAGTCGACTGGGTTCAAGCTTGAGCTGGGCTATGGATTGGGGCTTACAAGGGTGAGTTCGGCTGGGTTTGGACATGCGATTTAGGGGTATGGTCCTCCATTCATTCAGCTATCTCTACCAACATTGCAGCCGAAGGTGGGGTGTTTACACAACTGTAACTGCCTGAGCTGATCTGGACTGTCTGGTTTCCTGGTACCTGCACTTTTTATTTTTCTTTTTTTTTCGAGTCATTTTTTCCTGTGGTGCTCTTTCGAGTGTTCACCACAGCCGGCGTTTCCCGTCATTTTTTCTCGTGGAGCCCTTTCAGTTTTTCAACACATCTCGGGTATTTGATCTTGTCTGCCCCTTGGCAGCTATGTTATTTTTACCCTCGGTGCCCTTTCGGGTTTTCACCAAGTCTGCTGTATGCCCACTGTGTTTACTCGGAGTGCCCTTTCAGGTTTTCACTCCACCCTCTTTGTTTAAGTGCACTTTTCTTTTTCTTTTTCAGTTTTTTTTTTAACTTTTCTTCATAACTGCGGCGGCTAGAGGTCGGGAATCCGTCATTGCCGGCCGATGGTAGCCTTTCAGCCCTTATCTTGAGTTACGATGGTAGAGCTGTCGGTCTTAGCTATAGACCCTTCTAAGATGGATGGATGGATGGCTATGTTTCCTTTCGGGTTTATTTTTCTTGGGTGCCTTGTTTTGGCTTCCCATTTTCTCTCTTTTTGTTCTTTTCTTTTGTATTCTCTCTTTTTTTTTTTTCTTTTTCTTCTCTCTTTTTTCCATTAAATTCCTTTATTTGGAACACTTATCGGTGGACTGGAATGATTTCTCAAAGGTTTTGGCTTCAACCCCTTAACTTCAGCTCTACTAATGTAACTCTTAATAAGTCAGAATGACTTACTCGTGAAAGATCTTCACTTTGTCAACGTTAATTAGCTCAGGAAGATCCACCCCTCTCATGCTGGTGAGTCTGAAGGCGCCTCCGGGAAGTACTTCTCTAATGATCAGTGGTCCGTCCCATGATGATTTGAACTTTCCTCTGGGATCCGGAATGTGTGACGGTAGAATCTTCTTCATGACCATGTCGCCCACCGTGAAACTTCTTTTTCAGACTCCCTTGTTGTAAGCCCGAGCGATCCTTTTCTGATAACACTGGGAATGACTTATGTTAATGTCAGATTTTGTAACAGGATCCTCCGGACGTTCACCTTCTCTCCAACAGAGATTTCCTCCGCCAAACCTGAAAGAAAACAGACAGCAACTAAGGGTGGCTGGGGTCCAGCCGTTAGCCCTCCGATGCTTAAGTCAGGCCAAAACAAGAAGAAGAGTAGCCAGGCAAAACGGGACAAAGATCGAATATTGTGTGTACCTTTCCCTTAATGGAGTCATCCCTTTATATAGATCTGAAGCGGTTCAATCTGTTACGCAAGATATCGAGATCCCGCTGATCTCGTGTACGATACTGAGATCTTGCTGATTTCGTGGGATAAGATCCTCATCTTTAGAGACGAGATCCAACCCAATGACTTATTTCGGCAATCACGTTCCTTGATGGCAATCCCTTGAGATCCGGAACCACCAGAGAAGATAAGCCCAAAAACTGACCTATACGGGCTGCCGATAGGCGTAGTAATAGCGCTGATCGCTCATGTAGAGCTGGAAACCGTAGTTGGAGTCATAGCCAGTGAAAAGGAAGGAGACGCCGACAAGACGGAAACCACCGAACTGGGTGTAGCCCTGCTTGGCATCGCAGAGGGATTGGACAAGCTGCTCGACGAAATCGGGTGCTGGTACTGAAGGTTAAGAGATGTAGCCGCAGGAAAGCTGTTCGCATGTTGGAATATAGTCGCGAGTCCAAGTGCTCGCTTATTTAGACATAACACCTTTCAACGACTTACGAGAAGGTCTGCTCGCGGATTTTGCTTTGCCGTGTTTGACTATTGGCTATGAGAACTCGAGACTTGCGAATAGTTGCTCCGTATTTATCAATCCTGCGACTCTCGATCAGATGATCTCGAGAGTCCAATGGATACTTTCGTATTTACCCAATCTGTGACTCTCGATCAGATGATCTCGAGAGTCTAATGGGTACTTCCGTACTTTCCCGATCTGCGGCTCTCGATCAGATGATCTCGAGAGTCTAATGGGTACTTATGTACTTTCTCGATCTGTGACTCTCGATCAGATGATCTCGCGAGTCGAATGGGCGTCCGTGTACAATCTTTAATAGCTGAGCTGGATCTCCATTATTTTGCCTATAACAACTTAGCGTACGCATGCGCTTCTCATCTACTAGCTATAACTGATCGAATCTGGCCCATTGCCTTTCTCCTTCTTCGATTTCGCTCTCCAGTAGCACCCATAGTGACGGTATTTCCACCTCGACTGATAGAGTTGCTTCCATTCCGTAAGTCAGTTCAAAAGGAGTGATGCCTATAGCAGATTGTAAAGATGTTCAATAGGCCCAAAGTGCATATGGGAGCATATTTGACCAATCTCGATAAGTCACATCTATCTTCTCGAGTATCCTGACGATCGTCTTGTTTGCGGCTTCTACCCCACCATTCATCTGAGGACAGTAAGGGCTTGATCGATGACGTTGAATCTTGAACTTGCTGAGGAAGTCATCCATCTTCTTGTTGACAAACGAGGTCCCATTGTCTATGATGATAAAATTTGGGATTCCATACCGGCATATGATGTTGTTCTTCATGAATTTGATCACCTGGGATGCTGTTATAGTGGTGTATGAGGCTGGTTCTACCCACTTGGTGAAGTAATCGATGTTAGTGCACTTTTCTGTGGCATACTAGTGCATCTTGTTTGTCAATCACTTGGTCAGTGAGTCTAGTGTTGGTTGAGCTTATTGAAGACGAAGACCGAAGACTCAAGTGGCCCTGCTGCATCAAGGAAGAAGAAATAAGTAAAAGTGATGCCTTGGTGTGCCTTAACCTTGACCAAAACTAAACCCTTAACCTCTTGATGACCTTGACCATATTAGGAAAACCTTTAGTCATCATAGATTGGCCCTAGGTGTCCCAAAAGATCACCCATACTATGGCCTAAGAGATTGGGTTGTGAAAGAGTGGGTCAACAAACCCATTTGGCTTAACCCAGGCCTGTCCGACCGGTCACGACCAGTCAGTTGGACTGGACCGACCAGTCAAGATCGGTCGGACTAGCTCCCAGTCCAGACAGCAGCTGTTGTAGTGTGCAGGCCATTGGGCCGACCGGTCTTGACTGGTCGGGCAGACCCCCCCTCTAGACAGCGTGCTCACTGTCTTGCTTGGCCATTGGCCAACCGGTCGAGACAGGTCGAGACTAGCCTTTTTTTGCCCGTTTTCGGTCCGTTTGGACCTCTTTTATAAAAGGGCTTGGGGTATCTGTTGAGCTAAGTAGAGGGATTTTGTGTGGAGTGAAGCCACCTTTGTTGGAGACCATTTGAGGCTCATTCCCAACTTATGCAAGCCATCTTCCTTGTGCTTTAACACATGGAGCATTCCAAGCTCATGAAGAAGATGACATTCATCCCCTCTTGATCTCTAGAGTTTGGATCTTCCTTCATAGTCATATCCTTATCCAAATCTCTCAGATGAGATCGTTGTAGGTAAGCAACTCTAGGCAACCCATTCCTATTAGTTGTAGAGTTCTCAAACCTACCCTCTTATCACCTTGGGCATCTCAAAGGCATCACAAGCAAGGTGATTGATCAAGTGTAGCTGAGGCATTGGCGACGCAACGGCAACACGATCGGGGGAGCAAGAGAACCTGATTGAAGCATGGGAGAGAGGAGATTAAGCAACTCGAACCGGCGCTGAACAAGGGGCTCATCCGACAAATAAGGTTATCTTTATTGAGAGTCCATCCACTCAATCTCCTGTTGGAGTTGAGTGTAGAGTTTGTTTGTCAAACTCGAACTAGGGACGTTGGCCGTTCCTTGGCCTGTTTGTCGGCCTAAAGACTAGGGGTTGTTTGGCACTCCTTGGCTCATTTGTCGGTCCTGAACAAAGTCTCCAAGGGGGAGCCTCTGACACGGGAGTGAACGTGCGTCGGGTTGAGAGTTAGGCTATGTCCAAAACTCCTTTCGGGTTGAGAGTTAGCTTATGTCCAAAACTCCGTTTGGGTTGAGAGTTTGCCTTTTGTCCAAAACTCCGATTATGGTTGAGAGGTGAATCGGTAAAACCTCTGTGTAAAGGTTGAGAGGTGAACCTCATTTAAAACCTCTGATAGTGAATGCCAGTGTGCTCAAAGGAGTTGAGTACTTGAACCGGGAGTAGAGTAGACTCAAAGTCAAACCACTATACATGCTTGTGTTTGTGATTGATTGAGCACATTAATATCTTAGCATTGTATGTTTAATTGTTTAATTATAATGCTTGATAAGAATGTATGCTAGGCACTAGATAGGCACATCCACACACAAGATGTACTTTCGCTAGTTGTGTAGACTTGAGCTCATTGATCCATTCTCATAAGTCTACATAGGTTGCATAGGTTAGGAGCTTGATTAGTTAAATCATTTGATTATCTTTGCATGCTTAGATTAGGTTGTTTATTACTTAAACCATGTGCTAGTCTTGTGATTGAACCCACTTAGGCTTGGAAGCCGAAGTGTTCTTGCTTACTCAGTGTAATGTGTTAAATTGTGTAAGTAGGCGAAAAAAAATTCAAAAGGTCCGAATCACCCCCCCACTATAGGACTTAGCCATAATTCTAGTTGCTCTTTAAGCTTTCGCACATACGAAGGTGTCGTGTTAGACTACCGACGTAATTTCAGTTAACTGCCACAAGTATATACTCATGACCGTTTGATGCTTTTGGACTCACCTTCCCAATGATGTCAAGAACCCACATAGAGAAAGGCCAACGGGTCGTCAAGTTGTAAAGTTCTGATGAGGGAGCATGGATTTGATTCGCATGCTCCTGACACTTGAAACATTTTCTGACATGCCGGCAACAGTTCGTTTCCATAGTGAACCAATAGTAACCAAGTCGTAGAATCTTCTTCACCATCATGTGCCCATTCATGTGTGGGCCACAGATTCCTTCGTGTATTTCTTTCATGATCTTTGTAGATTTTGTTGCATCGACGCATCGAAGGAGGACTTGATTATAGGATTGCTTGTAAGAATTTTGCCACTGATGGTGAACTGGCCGGCCAAACGTTGGATGATTCGGCGATCTGTTATTGTTGCTGCCTCCGAATATTCTCGGGTTTCGAGATATTGCTTGATGTCGGCATACTAGGGTTTTTCAGGGGCAGCTTCAGCCTCTTCTATCTGCAGGCAGAAGGCAGGTTCATCTTGAGTTTCGACTGTGAACTCCCATTCCAAAGCTCCCTTCGGGATCTCAAGCATTAATGCAAGTGTAGTGAGAGCAAATGCAAACTGATTCTTGGCCCTAGGCATGTACGAGAAGGTGATTTCTTTGAATTCTTTGACTAGATTTTCAAGGTACACATGATATGGTATCAGCTTCTCGTCCTTAGTCTTCCATTCGTCATTGGTCTGATTAATGATAAGCTGTGAGTCTCCAAACACTTGTAGCTTCTTGATACCCAAGATTATGGCTTCCCTTAGACTAACAATGCATGCTTCATACTCTGCCATGTTGTTGGTGCACTCGAATGCTATGCGCCTTGAGATAGGAATAGGGACATCGTCTAGAGAGTAGAGGATTGCTCTGATACCACTTCCTTTAGAATTTGTTGCGCCGTCGAAGAATAACGTCCACTCATCTTCCTTCTTCTCTTCATTTTCGATAAGCAAGAGATCTTCATCAAGGAAGAATGTCTCAAGCGGTTGATAGTCCAGGAGAGAATGAGTGATAAGATGATCAACGAGGGCCTGCCCCTTGATTGCTTTCTGAGTGACATAGTTGATGTCAAACTTAGACAGGAGTAATTGCCACTTAGTTATCCTTCCAGTGAGTGCTGGTTTCTCGAATAGGTATTTGAGCGGATCCATACGAGCGAGGAGGAGAATAAGGAATGCAATCGTGTATTGTCGGAGTCGCTGAGTTGCCCAGACTAGGGCGAGGCAAGTCATCTCGATTGGGGAATACTTAGTCTCATAGTCAGTGAACTGTTGAGTGCTTAAATGTGTATATTCTAACCCCATTTTATCACTTAACTATGCTTAAAATACATGATTAAAGACCCAACTAATGCATGGTTTCGTGGTTATAGGACAAAAGGAAGGATTCATCAATTGGAGGCTTAAAGAAGCTATTCGCAAGCAGTGAAGACCAAAGGACTAAGCAAGAAAGGATGGAAGAAAGAAGCAAAGGAGAGAAGAAAGGATGCAGAAGAAAGCACTGAAGACCGGTCGTCCAAAGCCAAGGACCGGTCGTCCGACCAGGTCCGATCACTCAAAAGAAGAGGCCACTCTGCAAATCTCACTGGAACATCCAAGACCGGTCGTGCGACCGGTCGTCCACTGCTCAGACCGGTCGTGGGACCGATCCTTGAATTAAAATTGTGGGCGCGGAAATTACGAAAACTCGCTGGACGTTTTTTACGATTTTGAGATCTGTCGTCCGACCGGTCGTCCAGGAGCTCAAATCGGTCGCGCGGCCGGTCGTCTGCG
Source organism: Liriodendron chinense (assembly GCA_003013855.2). Taxonomy (NCBI): domain Eukaryota; kingdom Viridiplantae; phylum Streptophyta; class Magnoliopsida; order Magnoliales; family Magnoliaceae; genus Liriodendron; species Liriodendron chinense. The sequence goes on from PVNU02000506.1 coordinate 384,443, forward strand.
TAATAGAGCTTGTCCATGAAGCTCCGATTTTCTCTGCGCAATTGCGTAATTCCTTGCGCAATCTAGAACCTTCCGCACTATGCTATAAAAGGAGACCTAGGGATCGTTCCTAGGGCATCCTAGAAGAGATTGAGCACGGTGGGAGACGGCGGAAGTTGGATTTAGAGTTCTACAACTCCTAGTTTGTTTTCTAGTTTCATGCTTTGTTTAGTTTGTTTCATGTTTCCTTAGATCATGAACGACTAAACCTCTTAGCTAGGGCTAAGAGGTGAAGCTTGTAGTGAATCTAAGATGTTTCAATTCGTTTGATTTGGTTTTAAGTTGGATTTCTATTGAAGAACAATGGTTTGAAGTTTAAATAAAGTGCAAAGTAGTTTTTCTTAGTCTTATGATGACTCATGGATGTTGGGAAGAATTTCTTGTGTTCTTAACTGTTTTGAGACAGTCTAGACCTGTATGATCCGAGGAATTGGAATACGCTCTAGAACTATGATCTTCATGTGGGAGCTTCTTACCAAAAGTCTACTTTTTCTGGAAATTCTGAAGTATGTTAGATTGTGTATGCGATTTAGATCAAGTTCAAATCATGATCTAGTTTTGTCTTGTGACAGGATTTAATGATGGTTATGATTGTGATCTTAACCTATTGGAATTGGGACTGACCTATGTAATTGAGTATGCTCGTCCTAGCTTGCATTAAGTGAATCATATACATGGATCATACATATGTCAGATGATTGTTTTAACTGCTTTATCATCCGACTAGATAGAACTTAATTTTGATTCTAGTTGAGAAAGTAAGAAACCACAGCGAATTGAGCATCAAGGATTGCTACAAGTGGATCCTTGAACCCTTAGTGCCTTTCATTAATTATTTACCTTCAGTTTAATTCAACGTTACGATTTACATCAATCTTCTACAATTCTGTTTAGTTAGTTCTTCAGTGGAAGCTATTAGAAGTATTTTGTGGATTCCTACATAAGTCCCTGTGGATCGACCTCTGTCTTACTGAGATTATTACTACATCGCAACCCTACACTTGGGGAAGCGAACATGAACTTTCAACTCAAATAGTATATTGCTTGTTCCTTCCTGATCTCGTCGTATTGGCCGAGGACATAGCCAATGGCTTCTGCTGCTACCGAGATGTATAACAATAATGGTCGTCCGGGAGTGGGTGACACTAGAACTGGAGGATTCATGAGATACTTCTTGATGCGGTTAAAAGCGACTTGGCAATCATCATTCCATTCTTTTGGAACGTTCTTCCGAAGGAGCTTGAATACAGGGCTCACAGATAGGTGTGAGCTGTGCGATGAAGCGACTGATGTATTGAATTCTGCAGAGGAAACCACGGATTTCTTTCTCAGTTCTTGGGTGGGCATCTCGATGATTACTTTGGTTTTGGTCTCGTCGACCCTGATGCCATCCTCGCTCACCATAAGCCAAGGAGTTTGCCTCCAGTTGCACCGAAGACACATTTCTGAGGGTTGAGACGGAGCTTGTACTTTTCTAACCTGTTGAATAACTTCTTTAGATCTTCAAAGTGTTCTTCAATTGTGCGAGATTTGACGATCATATCGTCCACATATATTTCCAGCTCTTTGTTCATCATATCGTGGAATAATGTTGTCATTGTTTGCTGATATATTGCTCCTGCTTTCTTTAGACCGAACGGCATTACCCTGTAGCAGAAGGTTCCCCATGGAGTGATAAACAATGTCTTTTCACGATCTTCGACAGCCATCTTGATCTGATTGTAGCCTGAGAATCCATCCATGAATGAGAAGATCTTGTACCCTGCGGTGTTGTCGACCAGAGTGTCTATATGTGGCAGAGGGAAGTCATCTTTAGGACTGGCTTTGTTGAGATCTCAAAAGTCGATGCACATTTGAACCTTGCCATCCTTCTCTTGGTACTGGTATGATGTTAGCAAGCCATTCAGGGTAGTTGGAGACTACCAAGAATTCTGCGTTGTATTGCTTAATGACTTCATCGCGAACTTTCAGGGCCCATTCTAGTTTCATTCTTCGAAGTTTCTGCTTAACTGGTCTCATATCTTTTGTTGGAAGATGGTGTACAACGAGTTCTTCATCGAGCCCTTGCATGTCTTCATATGAGAACGCGAAGTTAGACAGTCTTGGAGCTAGGAACTCTATCATTCTTTATTTCATCTCTGGTGGCAATGATTTCCTAATGCGTACTTCCCTAGGGATCTCGGGTGTCCCCAAGTTTACTATCTCAAAATCATCGGCTACAACATTGGCTTTAGATTCAAACTTTTTGAAGAGGTCCTCTGGTTCGGGAGCCGGGTCATCATCTTCTGTAAGACCCGTACCTAAATTAACCAACCGTGCACATGATTTCCGATGTCAGCATACCCAGAACAGTCCAAATCGTCGAGTTTTGATCAGGTACCCTATTTTGATACCGCAACGACCTGAGGCTTGTACTCCAACAACCGCACGGGCGCCGTGATTCCAACGCCGCACTGGTACGCTCCATTTCGATACCTAATTTGAAAGATGCTTACATGAGTGCAAATGAAGACGAGCCACGCTATATGGCGTGGGCCTCACTTGCACAAATCCCAAGGTTGTCCAATCAATCAATCAAATATCCCATCAATTAATCAAGCATCACATTAATCAATCAAACTTCTATTAATTACATCCCACTCTCTCTCCTGAATTGTCAACTAGACCCATGCCTCTCCCATGCTCACCCCATCCCTCTCTCCACCAAAAGTCAATCTAAACCATACCAACCCCCTTCCTTCTCTCTATCTTATTTATTCCTACAAACCCCCCCTCCAAGCAACTCACGTATGAGCCATACTTGCTAAGGTGAAAAGATAGAGAGAGAGAGAGAGAGAGGAGCTTGTGGGCCATCATCAACACCATCCAACCCATCTCAACCATCCATCAAGGTGAGTACACCTCCTCACCTCCATTCTCTTTGATTCCTTACCTTATTTCTCTGTGTTATAGTTATGGGACCCACTGATATGGTACCCTCATGTGCTCGAGTGGTTGATCATAAAGGCCAGCAATGTGGCCCCTAAAGTTGGCCCACCATGATGTAGTTCATAGTCACATCTGTCCAAGTGAACCGTTTTTCAATCTGGACAGTAATTTGTAAAATTTATATAAAATAAACCATATTAACATCTGACCTGAAATTTGGTGCACGTATGATCCAACATAAAGAGTTAACACTAGACCGAATTTCATGACAATTTAACGGTCCGATCACCCGTAATGTCAATTTTACCGATCTGCTGTCCAACATCAAACAGAAGGTCACGATTTGCTGAAAACGGACCACTTTTTGGTCCATTTAGTGGGCCCATTATAAATATTTTATCCGTTGGAATCTTGGATTATTGAAATATCTTTCCAATGGAGTATGACACGCCTCAATCGGAGTTCTGACAACGAAGATCTTGGCCACAAACGAAAATGTATCTGGAAGCTTGCTATGACCATACATTATATGGGCCATATCCAAGATTCCAATGGTCAGATCTAGTTGGAAATTTTTATCCAATTATATAGATTAGTTTTCTAATATATGAACGGTCATTGTGTTTATATGATACTTTGATAACGTTTGGGAAACTTCGGATAAATGGATGCTCCTATAAGGGCATATCTTGAACGGTTATTTGCGGATCAGGTGGATATAAGGTCCTGTACGGCTGGAAGCCTACATATAGCCTAAATAATATGTTATAAATTTATCCATTGGCTCAGATTTTCAAATAGATAATATAATCGTACTGATTTGATCAACACAATCCATGTACCCCTTGATGTGTATATTGTATGTAATTATCCATTCATCCTTTTCTACATATTAAACTGGAGCATGCCCCCAAGGCCCATTATGTTGTTTTTATTATCTCAAAACTATCCAAATCAGACCTCATTTGGTCGAAAATGAGTTGGCCTATCCGATGAACGGACCAGATTTCTCATGTGGACCCTACCTTAATGGGAGAACAATAGAAGAAGAAAAGAAAAGGGAAAGAAGGAAGCCGCTAGAACAGCTAGCGTCCTTTGGACGTTGCTGCTTAGTAACGTGAGCGGGCGGAGGCCCAACTTGGGCGTGAATAGGTGGTCCACTGTGGGACTCACCTTGATGTATGCGTTTCATCCATGCCGTCTATCCATTTTCTAAATCATTCTAGGCGATGGGCCCAAATCTGAACTACATCCAGATAGTTGGTGGGCCACACCATAGTAAATGGTGGGTCTAGTGACCTCCACCATTGAAACTTTCCTAAGGCCCACCGTGATGTATGAGTTAATCTATTCCGTCAATCTAATTTATACCATTAGGTTAGGGCCCAAGCCTAAAGATGAGCTAGTTCCGAAATTCAGGTGGACCCTACTACCGTGACCAACGAAGTTGAATATACACCCTTGAAACCTTCAGGCTCCACGTAAAGGCGATAACTATACCATATGATATAATATAATGTTATATATATTATATGTTATACTTTATATAATATAATATATTTAAAAAAAAAAAGAAGATAAAAGGAGTGAGAGGATGTCTTTGGGAGTCACTGTGCAGAGAGGTACCTCACGTCCTTGACTTTTTGGCAAATGGGTTGCCATGCATTGTGGGATCCACCATGGTGTATATATTTCATCCACACCGTGCATCCATTTCTCCCAATGACTTTTAGGGCCACCAGTCGAAAATGAAACCGATCCGGATCTCATGTGGGCCACACTATAGGAAACAACTGGAAGAGGACGTCCACCATTGGAACTTTTCCAAGACGTCACCTTGTCTGGGCGTGAATGAGGTTCCTAGTCATGGGACCCATTGTGATGTATGTGTTTAATCTACACCGTTCATCTAATTTTCCAGATCACGCCACGGGCTGAGAAATAAGACAAATCCAGTCTCCATTGGACCATACCACAGGAATCAGTTGGGTTACTAAACACTAAACATTGAAAGCTTTGTAGGGCCCACATGATGTTTATATGTCATCAAAGCTGCTCTTAAGGTCTCACGGACCTGCATGAAGAGGAATCACAAATATCAACTTGGTAGCCACTGGACAGTGGGACCCAGTGAGGTATGGGTTTGTCTACACCGTCCATTTTGTCCATCTGTTTTGAACAAACCTTGGGCCCACTTTGATTGATGTGTAATATCCACACCCGTCTATCCTCTTGGCCAGATCATTTTAATGAAGTAGATCCTGATCACAGGTGGTCCACACCACATAAATAAATAGGGATGATAATGCCCACCATTGCCACTTTCTTGATGCCCCATGACGTTTATTTGCCATGCAACCTGTGGCTCAAGACCACAGGCCTGGTTGTAGCCGTAGGAAAAACACATGAATTAGTTAGATTCAAACCTTTTTTAGGCCCACCTTGATATCATCAACCTTATATGGGCCCCACCATAAAAAAAAGTGGTGATTAGACAGCAACCGTTCACAACTTTGTGAGGCCCATCGCAATGGCCTCTTTTCCGTCCAACCTGTTGATTAGGTCACAAGACCTGGATTGATGGAAAGGCACAAATATCATCTCAATCATAAACTTATGTGGGCCCAATTTCATTTAACAATGGGGACAATGAGGTCTACTGTTGAAACCATCTTAGGGCTCACTGTCCCGTACGCACTCTGCAACCATGCTGGCAGTCCTGTGGGTGGGACCCACTGGACACACGTGTTTTATTACCACGTGGCTCATCCAATGGGTGGGACCCACGGTGATGAATATCCCTTACATCCATACCCTCCACCTAGTGGGACGGACTAACTATGATGATTATGTTTTATCCCAACCATCCGTGCATGGCTACCATGATCATGTTCCAGCTCATTTTATGGAGAAAATCCAAATTCTTGGTGGAACACACCCAACATAGAAGAGGTAGTTAAATGCCCACCGTTAAAACACTTTGAGGTCCACCATGATGATTCTTTACCATCTAACCTAGTGACATAGTCACACAGGCCTAGACATGGGCCAAGCCCTCACTCTAAGGTAGATCCAAAGCTCAAGTGGGCCCCATTACAAAACACAATTGTGGAGTGTATGTCTACCATTGAAACGGTTTAGGGCCCACTATAGTATTTATTTAACATCCTCACTGCAATAAAGGTCAGGTAGATCTACATACAAGGTAACAACAAATTATTAGCTTAATCCAAAATACCGTGGACCCCACCTGGATGTACGTATTGTATTCATGTTATCTATTTACTTTGCCAGATCCTTTTATAACATGGGCTGAAAAATAAGACCGGTCCATATCTCATGTGGACCACACCATAGGGAACAACTGGAAGAGGATGTCCACCGTTAAAACCTTCCTTTGGGTCCACTGTGTAACCTTGTAGGGCCCACAGGTATGGGTCATGCTGTGGAATTCGTGTGTGCAAGCACGTTGCTCACACAGCATGTGTCCCACGCCATGGTGGCTGCCATGTTATGTGTTTTATACCACGCAGCCCTTCTACTTTTAAAACATTATGGGCCATGGGCCCACTTGTGTGGTATATCTAGCAGGCCACGCCAGGGGTAATGGGGCAGATGATGGCCACCATTGGAATCCTCATAGGATTACTGTAGTGTACACAATTTAGTCGTGCTGTAAAATCGCTCTATTTTATGAGATGTGGGCCGCATCGTAGAGCCCACCTTGATGTATGTTTATGGCCGCACCATGTAGCCACTAGTGTATGAATTGAATTCAAGTAGTCCATGAGCCGTCTTTGTTACACGCCCTTGGCCTACTTGATGTATGTTTTGTGCCCACTCTTTGGACCATTTTGACATACGTGCATATTATCCCCACTCTGGACCATCATGAGACTTATCCTTGGGGAACATGGGACCTATCATTTGGATCTCTCACTCTCTTTGTATTGAGCTAGTTCAGGATGATTAGCACATAAACTGTGCACCCTACCTTGTATGTACAAATATATGTGTATGTGTCCGGATTGGTAACATGCTAGTATCCCCGGCCCTGATGTGGTCGACACTGATAATATGCTTAGTGTAATGCATATCATGCCTATTCATATGCTTCTACTTATCCGTTGTATGCTTGAGTATGAATATGAATGTAATATAACATACATCATGGGATTGTGCTTGGTACTCGGGCCATGGATGTTGTCTTGCTGGTGTATGGCAGAGATGTGTTAGTAACCCTATGATGTGGGACTTGTCAGGGAACCTGTATGAGAAAGGGGTGCCTTACATGTATGCATGACTTGCATGACATGGTTGCATGGTTTGGATTATGAACTCTAGCATTCACACATTTGCATGTTACATTTGCATATTGCATTTGCATGCACACCCTAGAAACATCAGGGTTGTGACCACCATGGGAAATTATGGTTGACAGTTGTATGGACACCGAAAATTAGTTCTAGCACTTGGGCGCCAAAGATGTCCTTGGGTGAAAATCCCTAAACCTCGTGGCAACGAGATGCTATAATGGCTGGACCAAGTGGACATATGAGCACATGAGGGCTGAACAATGTAGGCTGCGTCTCCCACTGTGTCGAGGCCGCTTGGAAGGGGGTGTGACCTTACCTGCCCGATGCGAAGGGGGCTATATACTAGGTTGAGTTTGACCAGCTCGTGTTGAATGGGTCCGCTATTGTCAAGCCAAGTGGATTTTGGTATACCACTGATGAGGCGGATAGTGAGGTCTCCTCAACTCGCTGGTTATGCGCGCGATGGGCGGCACCCAGAGTCAGAAGTGTAGAGACCCTGGTGATTGCAATTGAGAACTGTATTGAGATGCAGATAGACATCAGGGTTAACTGGGGGCATATGGTAATCATACATTCATGCATACGGGTTCGTGGATACGTAAATACAATTTAAGTGACATACATTCATTTTCGCTTACCCTGATATTAATGTTGATATATGAATGAAATATATATGTCACACGCATTATGCGTATACACACACGCTCTACTAAGCTTCATAAAAAGCTTAACACGTTGTTTAACGTGCAGGTTACTGAAAAAGGTAGCAGTTGGCAATGCTAGAGCAGCTCCTTGTTTATGTTTCGAGAAATTCTGTATTTTCCTTATCGACATTGTACATTAAACAATGATTAATGGATATGTGACGTAATGCTTTTTGGTTTGGTAAACTTGTGGTTATGCTATTATAGTTTAGAAAAAATCATTCTAAACAAAATCCTCCTTGTAGGATTCCGTTTTCGAGACTTGATGTAACGCTAGGTGTCGAAATCGGGGTACTATGGAGGTTGTCAACTCTAAGTTCGGATTACGGCGATTGTGCGCCGAAAATCGAATTTGGGGCATGACATCGTCCCCATCTCGTGCTTCATCTAGACCTATGAGCTTGAAGTCTGATTCAATGCCAAAATCATATGATTCGACTTCAAACCCATGCGACTCTTCAGACGAACTTGGTACATTATTTAATGCAGGAAAAGAAATATTTTTTGGTTTTTAAGAGTTTTCTGGAATTGAAATGCTAGATTTTTTTGCTTTTGAAATTTTTTTATTTTTTTGGATTTTTGAAATTCACGGGACCCTGAACAAGCAGGTATTGCAAACCATGATTGATCTCAGCTTATCCCCGAGTACTGCTCGTTACTTAAACTAGCCTTTTGTTTGGAAGCCAGAGCCCTTGGACAATTCTCTGGCTGATTTAGAAGTTAAGGGAATAGATGACCATTTAGGACCCCACACGCCTTGCTTTGGAGAGGTGGGGGTTGATAATTTAAGCGAAGAATCACAGTCTGGCCCAATGACCATGATTTCTCACTAGTCGGGTTAGAGATCTGAGTCGTACTCAGTCCCTCCCGGATCACTTACCTCGCATTGCAGTTCATCTGGTTCCACGGCGAGATAATAGTTCGGAATCTAGACATTGGACCAATCTAAGGCTGGTCATTTCCCTTTCTTGGTCCAATGGATGGGCTGCTTCTGCCCCTAGATGATGGTTGATGGTGTTGATTCTGCAGAGATGGGCGGGTTATGCCCCTTGTTGATTGATGTTGAGATGGAAAAATTGTGCCCCTAGTTGACTGGAACAGAAGCGGGTAGGTTATGCCCTGGTTGACTGGAATGGGTAGGTTGTGCCTTTGGTCCTGAAGCTGCTGTATTTGATCTTCTCCTTCACCTATATCCTCTTCTTCTTGAGGCTTAGATGGTTCGAGAATCTAGTCCCATCGAATGGGAGGCCACATGGCCCAAGCTAGGCTCATCGGGAGGCCTTTATGTAGTGCAATCGATTGATTTCTTCTCAGATCTCTGCAAGGCTCTCTTGGCCTGATGAATTGAATGGGTGATCACTGAAACTTCTTTTTTCTTTTATCCATGATGACTACCTATATCCGAGTCCCCATTTGCGTTGATTATATACCAGCGGCATCTTTCTAAACTTAAAATGATTCTTCATACGGTACTTGAGACTCAGACGCTCTACTGGTGAAAAGACACGATCCATACTTATTGGTTCTGGATTGGAGATAGAGTTTTTATCTCGAACTCGAAACTATGGAACGGGACGTCTTCTTCAGAGTGTTGGATATCGATGACGGGGATATCTGGTTCAATGGCCACAACATTGGAAAGAATGATGAGCTCCTTCTCTGCATGGACAGATATTACTTGGTTCCCACAAATGTACTTCACCCGTTGATGCAAAGTTGATGGCACAGCTCCGACCTTGTGCAACCAAGGTCGTCCGAGCAACATGTTGAAAGAGGCTAATATATCTAGGACTTGGAATGTGATGGTGGAGACTTCCGGACCTATCTGTACCTCTATGTCAACCTCTCCTTCCACTGATCAGTGAGTGTTGTCGAATGCTCTGACGTACATGGTGTTGGGTCGGAATGAGGAGAGATTGATTGTTAGGCAATCCGCAGTCTTGAGCAGGCAGACATTTAAGCTTGAACCGTTATCGATAAGGACAAGCGGGACACAGAGGTCTGTATCATAAGGCTATGTTGAGGGATCACCCATGGTCGCATCCTTCTGGTGGCAACTCATTATCAGTGAAGGTGATGGCGCGCGGAGCCAAGAGTAGTCCGATCATCAATGCTATCATTTCAAGTGTTGTATCAGAGGAGACGTGAGCATCATTCAAGGTCTTAGGCAAACATTTCTCGATGTATGCGAGATGTGCAAAGTATCTCCCATACCGAGATTTGGGCAGGGATTGACTTGAGCTGAGTTGCAACATCATATGCAGCTTGGTTTTTGTTGCCGAGGCCTGAGAAAGCACTTTTTGGATCTCCTCTGTTCTGATTATCTCTTTCGATGCAACGCCCATTGGGATTCATGTTCCCTATCTTTGCACATTCTGGATAGTGCCACAGGACTTCTTTGTAATTTTCCTCTCCTTTACTTTCTAGGACCACTGGTTCTTACAACGATGCTGGTGTGGGTACCAGGTCTTCCTCATATGGAACCTTTGACTTGAGGACTACATTGTTGCCTGTGCTGAAGGGATAATATCGAGGCTTGTCTTCATAGATCACATAAGGTCAGAACCCGGGCTTGACTGTTCCTGGAGCTGGAGGTTCCCATGGAATGAACATTGGTCCTCTTGATATGGCGAGGGGTCTCTCTGTTCGACCCAACTGTTATAGCGTAATTGACACACCTCTAGGACGTCTTTGTGGCTCGGCGACAGGACTTGCCCCTTACAATATGACTGGCTCGGCTGGGGGAGCCCCTTCTAAGACAATGGGTTCTTACTGTTGATAAGTATAATCCCTCCACTGCTGACTGGATTGTTCTTGAGCTGAAGTTGCCCCTTGCAAAACAACAGGTTCATATGTGGGCTCGATGTATGATTGTGCTGCTTCCAGGATGACCGGCTCCCAACATGAATGGTTGTAAAGTTCCCCTTGCAAAGGGACAGGCCCTTGAATGACTGGTGCATCATATGGAGGTGCTCCCTCAAGTACTAATGGCTCGAAGACTGAAGGAAGAAAAGGGTTTGCCCCTTGTAAGATCGGAGGGGAATTTGTTGGCCCATAAGTGTAGGCATGAATGGATTGGATAAGGGAGAAGAAGCGATCGAGGAGTTCGTCCTCTTCTATGCTGTTGACGGCAGGGCTGCGAGATGAACTGGGGTCCATCGGATGCTAAGGTCGAGGATTCTGAAGGATGTTTGTGGGAGCAACTGGAGGAGTTTCAAGGAATGAGATGACGATCTTGCGGTCGTTAATCAGGTTTTGGATGGCATTCTTTAGAGTCATGCATCGATCAGTGGTGTGGCCACGCCCTTGATGGTAGGCACAATATTCATTTTCTCGGTAGTTCAGAGGCAGAGGATTTGGAAGAGGCCTGGGTGCCATCAGAGTGAGTAACTGCTTTTATACCAGCATAGTCATGACTTGACTGAGTGGTTGAGTAAGAGGAGTGAATTTTCTGAACTCCTTGTAATTCTGCCTATTCTAATATGAGTATTGGCCATTCCCCCTGAACTACTGCTGCTATCAAGGTGGTTGTGGTTGTGTTTAAGGATTTAGTTGCGGCAGGGGCGGCTGTGGCTGGTATTTCTGAGGTTGATACTGAGCTTGATTCTGCAGATATGGTTGACGTCCCTGTGGGGGAGCATATTGGTTGCCCTAAGCAGTGGCGATGATGTTGTTTACCTTTGTCGGGTGAGGAGGAGAACCGCTATGGTTTCCATTCCCGTATCCAATAGGTCTTCCTTCCACTCTGTTCTGTTTGATTGGAGTGACCTGATGAGGCCATGGGGAGATTGTCCCTGCGCGGATTCCTGCTTCGACTTGCTCTCTAGCATGGATCAACTGAGAGAAATTTGCATATGGATATGAGATGAGATAACAGATATGCCAGGATATGTTGAATGAACAATCATGGAAATTTGTTCTTCGTCGTCGATGAGTGTCCGCATTCTGGCTGCCATAGCTCGCCAACGTCCCACATAGGCTGACAACGTTTCGTCACTCCTTTGCCTAAGAGCTACGAGGTCCACTCTCCTGGGTGCCATGTTAAGATTGTATGCGAACTTGTCGACGAAAGCCTGGGAAAGCTGTTCTCAAGTCCTGATGTGATGACAGTCCAATGATGTGTACCAGTCTAGGGCATTGCCCTCTAGAGATTTTTGGAACAAGAGAATGAGGGCTCCTTCATTTCCTGAGATTGCACGTAGCTCTCCACAGCAAGCCTTGAGATGTGTTGTGGGACAACCGCTGCTGTCGTATCTTTCGAATTTTGGTACCTCAAAGTTTTGAGGTATCTGAGCACTAGAAAAGGACACAAGTCTCTGGACTTGGTTGAAGGTAAATCAATTCCCTATTGTCGCTGTAGTTGATTTTGCAAGGTTTGGAACTGCTCCCGCAACTCATCCAATCCTATATGATCTACTCCAACGATTGGTGCCTCTCACAGTAAGGCCCATTCTCCTTCAGCATAGTGGTCAATGTCTTCGACCTTATGGGCTTGCTGGAAAGCAACTGCAAGTTGCTGAATTTGTCTTGATGATTGGATCGGATCGGATGAACTTGTGCTTGAAATGACTGTAATTGAGCTGGAGATTGAACTGAAGGTTGAACTGGAACTTGTTGAAAATTAACTAGAGTTTGTTGAATTGAAGATTGCTAGAAATTAACTGGAATCCCATTGGCGGGGATGTGCTAGAATTAAAAAGTGCTCCTGTTTGTAGGAGGCTGAGATGTTGGGAAGTGACCCCCTTATTTGGTATTCGCCACTGTCCGCTGATTGATGTGGGCTTAACACTGACCCCCATTGTGGGCATTCACTAGTGTTGTCCCTACTGCTGGAAATTGAATTGAAATCCCATTGGCGGGGATGTGCTGAAATTGAGAAAAGGTCCCATCAGCGGGGACATGCTGAGAAAGAAAAGGGGTCCCATCGGCAAGGACATGCTGGAATCTACTGAGATTGTTGCTTGCAAGATTGACTGAAAGTTGACTGGAAGTCCCTGTGACGGGAACGCTCTGAGATGGTCTAGTCATCGCAGGGAGGTATTGAGGAGGATGCCCCATAACAGAGGGCTAAGATGGCTATTGTCGGTAGTCTTGGTCAAACTTCGATGGTTGTGCTTGATTTTAACTGGAGGCCGGAGGGACCCGGCATGGCTGCTGAGATTGCTGAACTGGGCCAACTTGATTGTTGGTTGCTGTGGTAGGTTGTGCTTGCATGAATTGCAAGAACATTTCTTGCATTGCTCTCATTCCTTGTGCCAATTGTTGCATGATTGGCATATTCTCGATTGGTTGTTGTGCCTGAGGTTGTGCTTCGGCCATGTCGAGGGTAGGGAAGATGTGATCCTTTTCTTAGTCGGACATGGCTTGCTGAGCTCGAGTGCGGATTATGCTGCGGAAGGAAAGTTGTTTCCGAACACGTTGAGCCTAAGGAGGCGCAATGGTGAGGAATATGCTCTACTCTTTTTGGGTTTTGGGATTTTCTATTTTTTTTATTTTTTATGGATGAAATGTTATGCAGATGAGATTGTATGAAGACTATTGACTTTCAAGTACAGGAAAGATTCCGTTTTTCAAGTTGGATCACGACTAGCGGGACTAATCTATCCCCAGCAGAGTTGTCATTCTGTGGACGCTCGCCTTTCCACACTCCCCTGCCCTCCCTTTCGAAAAGGGGGTACGCGCGAATCGTTGTTGTGTCATTGGCTCGCCTCGTTCTCGAGCGCTTTTTCGGTTGTCGTGTTAAACTGGATATGTTTGGATAAGTTCGATAAGAATAGAGTCGCCACTAGCCAGTTACTTCAAATCTACAGTCGGCTAGACCCTGTAGAAACGTTAGAGAAGGGAATCCGAAGATTCCTTCCTCCAAAATAACTCCATTTGATCTGTGGTCAGAGATTCGAAGTAAGGGATCACGATTACAGGGTGGGAAGATGTTAGGCACCCACTCTACCCGTACTGAAGTACGGTCTTTACTTCACAAAATCGAACTAATACTTGAAAGCTTGATTTAATCCTCGTACATTCTCATGATGATATGATGCATGAATGTAGGTCTGAACAGTAAGAGTTTCTAATGGGCAGGTTTCCATTAACAGGCAAGCCCAGAGCATACGCTCGAACTGACAGGTGCTTTATGCGAGATGGATGATGTGTGTTTGATCGGTCATAGTTTCTGATGAGTAAGTTCCGGGCGAGCCGACAAACCTCAGGGCATACGCTAAGACCTGATCAAGTATTTGTAGTGGAATGATAAGCAGCGGGGTTGGAAGAATAGTAAATGTTGCACTTATGCTAGATGCGAATGAGATGATGCTGATGTGAGAGTAGCTAGATGGATGGAGGCGTCGCAAGGGTTTGCTTTGAGTGTCTAAGATTGGGACTTAGATAGCTTGGGAGACTTGGACCAGGGTCAGGCTGGGCTGGACCAGGGCTAGGCTCTTCTCACTCGGGCTCTCCTTGGTGGAGGAATGGGCTAAAGGGAAGTGGAGAGGGACTTGAATTTTCTGGGTTTTCTGGGAGTTGAGGGATGCTGAAACAAGAGGGGGAATGGGGTATTTATAGCTGCGAAGGATGGCAGCTTTGGTAATTAGGCTTGGGCGGCCCCCTGGGAGCCGCCTATACGGACTCTTTGCTCCAGCTTCGAAGTGTACGGCTCCAGAACCTGAAGCAAAAAAGTTGTAGGTTCGACGTTCGGAGCTACTCCGAAGCTATGGCCCAGAACCAGGTGAGTTAACTAAGTTTGAAAGATGGCTTGACAAGGTGAGTTGACTGGGTGCAAGGGCTAGACTGACCCGGTGAGTTGACTCGGTGATTTGACTCAGTGGGTTGACTCACCAAGTTTGACTTTTTTGGGATTTTTGGACTGGTTTTTCTTATGGAAGGTTTTTCAGGCTGAAGTTTAGGGGTGAGTCGACTAGGTTCAAGCTTGAAATGGGCTATAGATTGGGGCTTACAAGGGTGAGTTTGGCTTGGTTTGGACATGGGGTTTGGGGGTATGGACCTCCATCCATTTAGTTATCTCAACCAGCTTTGTAGCCGAAGGTGGGGTGTCTACAGGATGCTGTGCGTCGCATATTTTTATCTACGCACCTCGAAATGCGTTTTACCCCTATTTGGAGCTGACCAAAAAGGGCTAAAAACCTATAAATACTATTTTGGAAGGGAATTGGACATGCGTATTGCTGCCAAATGATCCAGAATGCCCGAAAACCCTTAACTACCAAGTTCGGATGCCGCGCGAAGCATATTTTTATCTGCGCACCTCGAAATGCATTTTGCCCTTGTCTTGAGTTGACTGAAAAGAGTCGAAAGCCTACAAATACTATTTTGGAAGAGAACTGGACATATGTATTGCCACGAAATGATCCGGAATGCCTGAAAACCCCCAACTACCAAGTTTGAAAGTCAGGCGGTGCATATTTTCATGTGTGCGAAAGCCCTGAAACCACATGAAAAAGGCCTGAAACCACATGCACTAGCCACATGCACCTGGCCTGAAAAGTCATGCGCCCGAAAATCCCTCCAGAAACACACGAGCTCACTATATCTAGTTGCCTGGACCCGAACCTGATTAAACTACTATAAATAGCAAGCCAACCTTATGACCATAAGAAACATCATCCATGGACGACCTCAGAGTGACGCAAGAGGTAACATGCACGCACTCCATCTTCCCTCGCCAGATCCCCTCGTCGGAAAGGGATTTCCTCGCCGGAAAGGGATTTTTCCGCCAGAGTCCGAATGCAAAGGGAGCGAGGGGGGGGGAATTCTAGAAAAATGGCTAAGTAGTGGAAATTTTTCCCTTTCAAGAGAGACATGCACCCACCTCCTCTTAGCCGGAAAACTCAAAAAATCAACTAAGTAGTGGAAAATCCACATTTTGCAAGAGGGACATGCGCCCACTACCTTGCCTGCCTAAAAACATGAAAATCAGCTAAGTGACAGAGGGACATGCGCCCATTACCCCATAGCTAGAAAACTTCAAAAATCAGCTAAGTTGCAAGGCAACATGCGCCCATTAGGAGGAGCTGGGCCATGTGCTATGCCACATGCGCCCGGGAGGAGGTCTTTCCCCTCTCTTTCTCAAACTTTGGGGACATGCGCCCACCAGCCTGGTCTGGGTGCATGTGTCATACCACATGCGCCCACTAGCACCCCACATGTGCCTGGACGTTACCCCTTGTCTTGAACTTCTACAATGTGGTCGGCTTTGGGTGGGTCCCGCTCTCCAGCGTAGTATGCCTCCTAAACACGTGTAGACATGCTTTATCCATCCCCAAGACCAAATTTGCTAATGGTCGATGTTAAGGACCTCTAATCCCTAATTTTCTCCAAAATGTCCAACACTTAGCCATTTTTGCAACTCTGAAAACTGCACTGCACCTCTCTACACTGCATACTTACACACATGCACTACACTATACACCTTATTTACATAAAAACGTTTTAGTAAATGAAAACTTTTTTATGTAAATAAGGAAATAACCCCCATTTTGATTCAATAAAAAATACTAAAAAAATAAATTTTCAACAGTGAAGATTTTGATTTTCTATCTAAAGTACAAATTGTAACTTTTTTAAGCTCCCAAAAAGTTCGTCTTTTGAATGGAGGGATTTTCTTCAAATCTAAACCGTCCAAAAAATCTGAAATACCCTAATTAGGCTAAAACACCAAAGAGCGGAAAAATATTCATGATATTTTATGGTCGATCTGTGGATATATTAATAATCCAAGTTTTTATTTAGAATTTTCAGGCAACGAAATAATCAGAACATTTCTTTAGTGCAAATTCGTACAGAAATGGATCTATAACTTGATAATGTTACTTACCGCATGCATCAACATTCATTTTTTCTTAATCAATCATTCACTTGGTGTTAATCCTTGTTGTTAATCATAAATTAGTACAATTAACCACTAAACAGACCCAGTACTTAGCCATTTTCAGTCCTAGGAAGTGCCCTAACGGCCTGAAGATTAACTGACTCCAAGTAAAATCAGGTACAATCTCACTGACGCCAAGATGGATTTAACATCCTCATATCATAAGACAACTAAATCAAGCATTGAAGAGATATTAATTCTCATTGTTTATCAGTTATTGGCATAAACGAAAATCTATTAGGCCCGACACTTAACCATTTTCAGGCCCAGAAATGTCCAATCTAGCTCATCGAGCTTGAACCTTCAAAGAAATATAGCTCGACACAGCCCATCCAAGTGATCCAATCTCTCGAAGAATCGATTATTAACAATAATGTAGTTAAATTAAGGATATACATAAAGCGGATTAACCAAATCAGGTGTATAATTCACCCAATGCACTAAACAATCAAACATAGTGCAATAAAGATCAAGCATATTTACTTTATACTCCGCATATCCACTATATGAACTCTATTAATCCCGGATCGAGGTATGAAACTAAATCAAAGGGATTATAGTTATCATCGAAAACTGTAACCAAGAGTTCTAAAACATCTGAAATACTTCATTGTGAACACTATTGCTAAAACTAGTTGATGTACTGCCCATCCAAAGCGGGGTCCGTCAGTTGAGCAACTTAGGTAGTTACGGTGTGTCTTCCTACGGTCACCTATCCACAACGACGGTCACTAGCACTGTGTTGCACCACCCAATAGCTATAATGTGTCTTCCTACGGTCACCCGTCCACAACGATGGTCACTGACACTGTGTTGTACCATTTAGCAGCTAGGATGTGTCTTCCTGTGGTCACCAGTCCGCAGTGATGGTCATTGGCACTGTGTTGTACCATATGGCAGTCATAATATGCCTTTCCGCAATCACCCGTCCATAACAACGGTCACTGACACTGTGTTGAGCTTGGAAACCGCGGCGTGTCTTCTTTCGGTCACCCGTCCGTAGTGACGGTCACTGGCACTGTGTTGCACTACATGGGAATCGTGGCATGTCTTCCTGTGGTCGCCCGTCCTCAGTGAAGTTCATTGGCACTGTGATACATGACTCGATTAAAATCCTGACTGTTTCTCAATTAGGAACGCCCGAAAGAACCTGGGACAGGCATTTAAATTGTCTAAACGATTGCTCAGTTCATAAGAAACCCGAAACTTGGTCTATACGATCGTGAACTCAAAGATCATAGTCCCTGATGACTTAGTCACCTGCTCAATCTATCCGGGCCCCTTCCCGAACACTTCAGCTATTGTATAACTATCATTCATAGTGGAATCTTTGTCGCTTTGTGTCGTGGTTTTCTCCCGTAAGGGTTTCCACAAAAAAATCTCTATGTTGTTTAGGTATGTTTTCCTCATGTTTATGCTCTTTTAATGCTTTATCTAATTTATCTATGATGCATGCATATATTTACTTTTACCTTTTAATCAAGGGTGATCAACCATTGATGTAATTAAGGGCTCGTGACTAGTATCACAGCCTGAAATGTAAAAGATCTCGGAATCTCTGGAATAAAATTCTCCTTACAATACCTTCTCTTGTGTACTTTGTGAATGCTTGTGATTGTCTATGGATGTTTCTATTACTCCGAACCCCCAAAATAACGAAACACAAGAAAACTGTCTTGCGCATTTTCTAGTTTTTATAATTGGTCAATTACATAAGTTTGTGAGTCTGGGTGTTAGTTGAGCCCAAAGAAGATGAAGACCGAAGACTCAAGTGGACCTGCTGCATCAAGGAAGAAGAAACAGGTAAATGAGATGCCTTGGTGAGTTAAACCTTTAGATGGCATAACCCAATAGGTGAACTTTTAGTCATCTTATAATAGCCTTAAGTGTCCCAAAAGACCACCTAAAGTTAGGCCTTCAAGGTTCATGAGCTGCTATAAAAATACAAGTCAAAACAGCAGAACTCATGTGTTATCGGCTGACCATCGATTGGCTGACAATAAGGTATCGGTCGACCGACAGTCTGATCGACCAACCGATTAAGGGACAAAAGTGGACAACAACATAATTTCATGTCCGGGCCTAATTTGGTCGACCGACCCTCATATTCAATCGATCGATGGCCCTCAATCGGCCGGCCAACAGGTCTTGTTGGTTGACCCACAGTTAGCCATTGTCAGCCATTTTCTATCCATTGAAGCTTTCTTTATAAAGGGGTTGGGCTCGATTTGAGGGCTTAAGGGAAAGATTTTAGTGCATTAGAAGCAACCCATGTTGCTCACATCATTAAGCTCTAATCTTATCCATTCCCAAGCTATTTTTCTGGTGATTCATCATAAGTTGGAGCATTAAATAGCTCAAATGAAGATTTGCTTGCTCTCTTGATCTCTAGATGTCTTAGACACCTACACCATAGGCATATCCTTAGTTTAAACCTCTCTAGAGATCTAATTAGGTGGAATTCCTCTAAGTAACCAAATCCTACTTGTTGTGGATGTTAGTGCACTTTTATGTAGCATACTAGTTCACCTTGTTTGTCAATCACTTAGGTCAATGAGTCTAGTGTCAGTTGAGCTTAAAGAAGACGAAGACCGAAGACTCAAGACGGACTTATTGCATCAAGGAAGAAGAAATAGGTAAAAGATGATACCCTTAACCTTGAACCTATCCAAAACCATAACCTCTAGATGACCGTGATCATTAGGATACTTTAGTCATCTTAAACTGGCCCTAGGTGTCCCAAAAGATCACCTAAAAGATGGTCAAGAGGTTGTATGAACTGCTATAAAATAGAACTGAAAATATGCAGTTTTCATGCCTTAGACCGGTCGGCAGTTGGCCCAAAATGGACAGCGAGCTCAACTCAAAATATCTGTCTCTGGGGATAATACGACCAATCAGTTTGAGACAGCAAGCACATACTCGTAATGGCCTTAATACGACCAGTCGAGGACCCCATCCGACCGGTCGGACGAAGCTGTTTATAGCCATTTTATAGTCATTGGGGCTTAGTTTATTTAAAGGGTTTGCTCATTTTTAGGGGTAAGTAGAGGAATTTCAAGAGGATTGAAGTCACCATTGTTGAAGACCATTAGAGGCTCAATTCCTAACCATTATAAGGCATATTCCTTGTGATTTTAAACAAGAATAGAGCATTCTAAGGTCATGAAGAAGATGACCTTCATCCCCTCTTGATCTCTAGATTTTGGATCTTTCTTGATAGTCAAATCCTTATCTAAAGCTCTAAGATGAGATCGTTGTAGGTGAGCAACTCTAGGCAACCTATTCCTATTAGTTGTAGGTTCTCAAACCTATTCTCCTATCACCTTGGGCATGTCAAAGGCATCACAAGCAAGGTGATTGATCAAGTGTAGCTGAGGCATTGGTGACGCAGCGGGAACACGATTGGGGGAGCAAGGAAGCTGATTGAAGCATAGGAGAGCGAAGATTAATCAACCCAAAGCGGGGCTGAACAAGGGGCTCATCCGATAAGTAAAGTTGTTATTTATTGAGATTCCATCCACTCAATTCCCTGTGGGAGTTGAGTGTAGAGTTTGTTTGTCAAACTCAATCTAGAGTCATTTGCCGATCCTTGGCACGTTTGTCAGGCCTAAACATCCAGGGACGTTTGTCGTTCCTTGGCACATTTGTTAGACTTAATTTAGTCTCCAAGGGAGAGCCTCCGACATGGGAGTGAACTTGCGTCGGGTTGAGAGTTAGCCTATGTCCAAAACTCCATCTGGGTTGAAAGTTAGCCCTTCGTCCAAAACTCCGTTTGGGTTGAGAGTTAGCCCTTCATCCAAAACTTTGGTTATGGTTGAGAGGTGAACCGATAAAACCTACGTGTAAAGGTTGAGAGGTGAAGCTCATTTAAAAGCTCCAATAGTAAATGCCGGTGTACTCAATGGGGTTGAGTACTTTAATCGAAAGTGGAGTAGACCCAAAGTCGAACCACTATACGTGCTTGTGTTTGTGATTGATTTGAGCACATTGTTATCTTAGCATTATTTGTTTAATTGTTTAATTATGAATGCTTGATAGGAATGTATGCTAGGCACTAGGCACATTCACACACAAGATGTACTTTCACTTATTATTGTAGACTTGAGCTCATTAATCCATTCTCATAAGTCTACATAGGTTGCATAGATTAGGAGCTTGATTAGTTGAATCATTTGATTATTTATGGATGCTTAGGCTATGTTGTTTAATTACTAATTATATGCTAGTCTTGTGATTAGACCCACTTAGGCTTGGAAGTCAAAGTGTTCTTGCTTACTTAGTTTAAATTGTTAAATTGCTTAAGTAGGCAAAAGATTTTAAAAGGTCCTAATCACCCCCCTCTAGGACTTAGTCATATTACTAGTTGCTCTACAAGCTTCGGCACGTATACGCCTTTAATCCAAAAGGTGTAATTTCAGTAGAGAATTCACCACCACCTCCAATCACCTTGGTCATCTCTTAAAGATCATATGCAAGGCGATTAAACGTTGGAGCTGAGGTATTGCAACGCATCCACAACATGATCGGGAGAGCAAACGGGAGCTGATTGAAGTACGAGAGAGTGGAGATCAAGTAACACAAAAGGCATTGAACAAGGGGCTCATCCAACAAGTAATGTCAAGTTAAGAGTCCATTACACTCTTTCATTTGTTAGTTAGAGTGTGAGAGTTTGGTTTCAAACTCGAACCAGGTTCCTTAGTGGATCCTTGGCTCATTAGTTGAGCCTAAAATTCAGGTTCTTAGGTGGATCCTTGGCACATTTATTGAGCCTAAAATCCAGGTTCATGAGTTGAACCTTGACTCATTTGTTGGGTCTAAACCAAGTCTCCAAGGGGAGCCACCAACATGGGTGCGTACGTGTAGGTTGGGAGGAACCTGTAAGCTCTTAGGTTTTTTTTAAGTTAGTCATGCAACACACCCACCCTGTTAGCTGAGCAACGAACCCACTTAGTTAGTCACACGATGCACCCACCCACTAGTGAAGTTAGTGTGTCTCCTTCGAGACCTGCTGTTGAAACGCCTAAGCGTCTTCCAGCTGGGCTAGGGTGGAACCTGTCAAACAAGTAAGTTGAGATGAACCTAGAAAATCTTCATTCAGGTTAAGAGGTGTACCTGTGCAAAAACTTCCGTGTAAAGGTTAAGAGGTAAACCTGATTTAAAACCTCCGTTATAGTGAAATATGGTGTTCTCATGGGTTGGGAACAACAACTGGGAGTGGAGTAAACAAGTAATCAAACCACTATACATGCTTATGTTTGAGATTGTCATTTGAGCCATTTCTATTCTAGGATTGTTTATTTAATTGTTAATTAGATGAATGTTGGAATGAAATGTACGCTATGCATTGATAGGTAAATTCTCACACACATCTTGTAGTTTTACTTCTAGACCAATTGCTTAGGTAGTTATATCATTTATAGTCTAGATATTTACACATCGATTAGAAGCTTAACATGTTGCATCATTATTATAATCCATATGCTTAAGTTAATTTTCTTAATTGCTTTATCTTTCCTAGACATTGTGATTGGACCCACTTATGCTTGGAAGCTAAGTGTTCGTGTTTAATTAGTTTATAATTGCTAATTTAGTTTAATTAGACAAGAGGTTTTTAAAATGATCCAATCACCATCCCCCCCTCCCCCCCCCCCCCCCCCCCCCCCCTCTAGATATTAGCGATAGTTTTATATGCTCCGCAAGCTTCCGCCTGTAGTGTAAGGTATCCCCTTACGCAACTTTAGAGTAACTCTTAATTTTTCTATTGGAGTGCTTGTGTGAAGTCTTTAAGACAATGTGTTTCTTCTTAGATAGGCCTCTAAAGTGTAGTTCATAAGTTTGTAGAGAACCTATGAGTTCTTCTACTTTCATTGAATCTGTGTCTCTAGACTTTTCTAAGGCAATAACTATTGAACTAAATCTCTCCGAGAGGGACCTAAGTATCTTCCTACATATCCGCCCTTCCGGAACCATTTCTCCTAAGCCATACATGGAGTTGTAAATATCTGACAATTGGGTGTACAACTCTATGAAAGTTTCAGACTTTTTCATTTTAATATTTTTAAATTTAGTGGTTAAGAGCTTAAGCTTATAGTGTTTTACTATGCTAGTTCCCTTGTGGGTTACCTCTAGTATGTCCCACGCTTCTTTTGCAGTTACGCATGTGAGAATGCGTTGAAATTTATCCAGGGAAACTACACAGCAAATCGCATTGAGAGCAACCATCACTTATTCCATGGGTATGGAATATCCATGTTTTATACTTACCCAAACAATGCGGTCTAAGGATTGTAAGAAAAATCAGCATCCTAGCCTTCCAATAGGAGAAGTTCGAGCCATTAAAGTACGGTGGATGGTTAATGGCGCTCCCATCTTAAGTAGACATAATTCTAAATCTCCTAAAGATCTTACTCTAGACGGTTAAGTCCTTGAAGAGCAACCCGCTCTGATACCAATTGAAAGTGTGCGGGGTACTCTAACACGACACCTTGTCATGCTATGCACTTTGTAGAAGCTTGGCAGAGCTACTAGAATAATGGTTAAGTCCTAAACAAGGGGTAATTAAGACCTTTTGAAATTATTTTTGCCTTCTTAACTAATTTAACAATTTAAACTAAGTAAGAAGAACACTTTGGCTTACAAGCCTTAGTAGGTCCAATCACATAGACTAGCAAAAATATAACAATTAAGAAACTAGTCTAAACGCATAGATTACTAATGATTTAACTAATCAAACAACTAATCTATACAACTTATGTAGACTATATGAGATGCAATTGTATAAGCTTAAATCTACACATCTAGTGAAAATACATATTGTGTGTGAATATACCTATCTAGTACCTAGAATACATTCCAATTAAACATTCATAATTAAGTAATTAAACATACAATGCATAAATAAAATGTGCTCAAATACATTACAAACACAAGCATTTATAGTGATTTAACTACTTGTCTATTCCACTTCCAGTTGCCATACTCATCCCTAGATTTCACTATGATGGTTTTAAATCAGGTTCATCTCACAACCTAGGAGTTTTAAATAGGTTCCTCCCAACCTTATAATCTTACTCAAGGACCGGGTCCTACTCTAGAACCTACACGTTGTTCGCACGCCACAAGTGCAAGGCTGCAATGTAGTAATAACTCGGTGAAACCAAGGTCGATCCACAAGGAATAGGGTAAACCAATTCAAACTATTCTAATAATTTGAACTTATAAAATTTAGAAAATTCAGAGTTTTAGAACTAAATAGAAACAGTAACTTGAGTAGATAAATTGAAAAATCAAAGAGAAACTAGAGCATCAAGGATCCACTTATAGTACCTCAATGCCAATCCATTCATCTAAGCACAAACACAATTAGAATCAAAGTTTTATCTCTCATCTAATTGGAAGATATTGCATTCAAACACACAGTCCAACTTAAATTAGGAAATCAAAATTTCTAGTTCTAATGAAGCATAGAGAACTTGAACTTGTAGCCTTCGAAGTAACAGACATACCAAGAGATCATGGCATGCTCCAGGGTTACTACAATTCAAATCTCATCAAACTAATATGATCATCCTCAGAGAATTGCAAGGAAGTAATGTCCGAAGTACACAAACTCTCACAAAATTTCTAAAATATTAACTTTATTCAAACTAAAACTTAAAAATCCATAACTAAGTAAAGAGTACTTGAATAAACGAATTACATATCAAAACGAACTACAAGCTTCACCTCTTAGCCTTAGTTAAGAGGTTCTAACCGAGCATTGTCATATTTGAACTAAAATTAAAAGAAAAACTACTTGAAAGCATAGAAAAACTAGAAAAACCCTAGTCGGAGGAGTTGTAGACGGTCCACGATGATCCTCTCCACCTCTAACGATTGTAGATCTCTTTTAGGATGGCTTTAGATGAACCTAGAGGTATCCTTTTATAGAAATCATACGCCACTGCCATACAAAATTCAAGATTTTATGGAGGACTTACGCAGCTAAGTCAGTGGCCGACCGGTCATGGCTTCTCTAGCAACTAACAAAAATGACTTTTGAAACTCTCTGTGCATAGCCGACCAGTTAGTGCATTTGGTCGACTGATCATGACCAGTCAGACCTGTGTGATGTCTATTTTTCTTTTCTTTTTTCCTTCTCTTCTCTCCTTACTTCTTCTCTCCACCTCTTGGCCCATCTTCTAATGTCTTCAACATGCTTTAAGAAATGTCTTTTAACAGCAAATTAGTGAAGTCTCTCTCTTATTCCTACAAACACAAAATTATGCATTAGATGAGTCTTTAAGCATACAAATCATGCATAATGAGTAATGAATTAAGGTTAGAATATGAACAATTCAGAGCTCAACACACACCCCAACCAGTATTTTGCTAGTCCCGAGCAAAACATGCATGAAACAAATCAATTTTCCAAACCTCAACTCTCTCTTAGAAACTATACTTCTATAAACTTCTAGACATACAAATATAAAATTCAAAGAAAAGTAGAGATAGAAGTTGAAATCTTAAACTCCCTAAACATAATGAGTGTTTCAGATAGAATCCCTACTGATTGATTGACAAATAGAAAAATTCGAGCAAGTATAGTCTAGTGTGCATAGTGAATGTTCATCTCATTAATTTTCAGGATTACCTTCTTCATAGATCAACAAAACTAAAGATCTAAAAGTGTACAGATCAACAACAAGCCTATCATAAGAATTTGCCTTACCGTTCCTTCGACGGCTTTCACACTACTTCCCATTTCCAACTAGGGTTATTGGCCCTCCACTGGTTGGTGATAGGTAGCCATTTTCGGTATTCAACATATTTTCAATATAATCTTTTTTTCTTCTTCTTTTCACTATAAATATAAAATAAGATTTTTAGAAATTCATATCTTTAACATTCTTTACTTCTCCTATTTCCTGAACATGATGGACAAAGTTCCCCAACTTGGTTCCTCAACCTCTCCTTTTGTAATGCCTAAATATGTGGCAATGGGAATTGACTTCGATATCCCTCCCCTTAACCAAATTTATGACCCATGACATTCAATCCAACCATCGAAATCTTACCATGTGGCAATATCAAATCCAAGCTATCCAAACCCTTTTCACCCTTAAACTTGCTTAGAATTATTAAAAAAACTAGCTTAGGGGCTATAAATACCCCCCCTCCCCTTCTCATTTCAACACACCTCATCCCTTCACCATACTTTAGCCTTCACATTTCCAAGCCTTCTCCATCAAAGGAGAAGACCATTTAACCTAGCCATTCCATCCCTCCACCAAAGAGAGGAATGAGGGATAGGAGTGAGTCCAGCCCCAGTCAGCCCGGTCTAGCCCAAAACTTGAGCCACCTGAACAACCGAAGTCTCAATCCAAGCCACTCGATCTAATCCTTGCGACACTACCATCCATCCTACCACCCAACTTTCAATCAGCTTCATCCATTTACATAAGCACCGTGCAACACCTATTCCCTTCTCCACCCCCTTTCTTATCTTTTCCATAGCACTATGCACTCGATCAATTCAAATTATACTCTGTAGCTTGTTAAGTTAATCAGATCTTATCCATCAGAAAGTTGGACTGGTTGGTTATTGCTTCAGCAAGTGGGAAGTTAAAGCAGATTTATCTAGCCAAAATTATAACTTGTCATAGGCATTGCATTCAACACCACATTTCACACACAACGTTACATAATTCTACATATACAAGCATCACATACATAGCATTGTGCACCCGATCAATTCAAACGTATGTTCTATGGTTCATAGAGTTAATCGGATCTTTCCCATTAGAAACTTGGAGTGGTTGGTTATTGCTTCAGCAAGTGGGAGAGTCAAGGCGGATTTATACAGTTGAGATCACAGCTTGTCACAGGCATTGCAATTAACATTAAACACACTTTGCATTACTAATGCACAAAAATTATTCTTGATCTTAATAGTTCTTTTAATCCTGTGAAGTAGAGACCATACATCTATACAAGCAGAGTGAGTGCCTAACCCCTTCTCTCTCTGTAACCGTTGTCCCTTACCCAGAATCTTTAGTCGCAGATCAAGGATTCATTTTTGAGTGGAGAACCCTCAGATTCTCTATCCTAATGTTTCTAAATGATCTAGTCAATTGTGAAATCGGAGTAATTGGCTAGTGGTGACTCTAGTAAAACATAACCCTTTCTACCACATTTAAACTTCAATTAGCCCCCGTAAGCGCTATCCACCCAAGATCCGGCGTCAACACATATGTGAGATGAAAGGTATAATAACAAGAGAGGGAAAGAGATTTCATAACTTTTATGGATGATGTCTCTCGTTATACCCTAGTGTGCCTATTAAGAAATAAATTAATGTATTAGAAAAGTTTAAGATATACAATGTAGGAATAGAGAACAAGTTATACTAAATTATTTAAATCTTAAGGTAAAATAGGAGAGAAGAATATTTATCTTTAGAATTTTCATAATTTTGCAAAACTCATTGTATAATTCACCAAATTATGGCTCCTTATTCACCATAAATAAGGTAGAAAACGCAAAAATAGGTCTTTTATAAATATGGTAAACTCTATATTAAATAATATAGGTCTAAGTTAAAAGTTTTGGGAAGAAGCCATATTTACTACCTGTCATATTTTAAATAAAATACCCCACTCTAAGACATGTAAGACTCTATATGAACTATGGAAGAATAGGACTCCAAACTTCTCGTACTTCAAGGTAAAGGGCTGTAAAGCCTTAGACTTAGTAAGCCTAAAGACCTAAGACAAGGTTGAGATCTTTTTAGTGCATTTTCATAAGATATACACAAAAAACAATAATTCTTATAGGTTTTTAGTCGTAAAATTTAATGATGTGATCCTGATAAACACCATAATAGAATCTAGAAATGTTGGGTTTTATAAAAAAAAATTATTCTCTTCTATAACTAAAAAAGATTCAAAATTTCAAGCTCCTAGTATAGGTAGTAGGACTTAGATACCTCCAGATATTGCTAGTCTCAATAAAGAGGACATGGAACTTAAAAGGACTAATAGGATCAAGACAAGAACATCCTTAGGACTCGAATTCTACATTTTTCTAATAGAATGATATAGAGAAAACATAACAAGAGAAATATAAAAAATTATTTTCTAACACTAAATAATGCCCTTAAATCTCAAGATGCTTCCTTTTAGAAGAAAGTTATAAACTATAAGATGAATTTTATAATGTAAAATAAAAATATGAAAATTAGTAAATCTACTCCTAGGACTAAAATCAATGAGTTGTAAATAGATGTTCAAAAAAAACTATGACCAAATGGAACCACATAAAGGTTTATGGCCAAATTAGTGGCCGGAGGATTTACATAAAGAGGTGTCGATTTTTTAACACCTATGCTCCAATAATAAGGATATCAAATATCTGAGGTTTAATTGCTCTAACATACATTTATAAGTTAGAAATCCATTAAATGAATGTAAAGACAGCTTTTCTAAATAATAACTAATAAGTACCTAATATTGTATAATTAACCTTGGTTGTTAAGATCAATATCATTGTTTTCTGGTTAATTATCCCTCATTAGGTTAATTTTCTATCTTCAGGTGTTCAGGAGAGGTTGCGCAAGATCCGAGCCAATCAAGGCGATTAAAGGCCCAAAAGAAAGCAAGATCAACCATCAAGGCAGCTTAGAAAGAAATCAGACCGTAAAGATCGAAGGATGGATCATGTTCTATGGTGGACCGCATCACAACCGTTCATTTGAAAATCCAGGTTGTGTATGATGGTTATGATTAGGCGATCACATAAGTTTGGACGGTCAAGATTGGATGTCCACATGAGGGACCAACAATGCATCAAGGCGGGCCACACTTTCATGAGCATCCAGATCGCATCATCAAGTGGACCATCCACTCCTAGCCTTCCTTCATCTCCATCATCAGCCAGCAAACTTCAGCCGTCCAAGGCTGCACCAAGTCCAGCTGGTGGATGCCATCAACTCCATCAGCTCCCCACCTGTTGCACGTGCAGCAACCCCAATCCAGTGGATGTTCAGCTGCTGCACATCAACGCCGTCCATCAAGCAGGTGGACCCACCGTCATTTGCAATCGTCCACCAGGGCTGGACGTCCAAAACTAACTCCACTCCGGCCATCCATCTGTCCAGCTCAATGGACCCCACAACCAGCGTCCATCACAGTAGGTGGACCACCAAGCCAAGGTGCCTCAGGACTTTCACCGTCCATCACCGCCCATCCATGGTGGACTCATCCATTGAAGAAGCTCCAACGGTCAACAACAACTGCACATTCCAGATGACCGTCCATTCTCTAGCCGTTGATCAAATCCTAGACATATATGGACCCATCATTTCCATAAACCATCATCATCAACAGCTAGGAAGGGACTCTCCATGTCATTCTCCACCACGTGTACAGTTGCCTTCAATCCACAGCAGCGGGTGGACCCCACATCTCACCTGCATCAAATCCAGCCATCAAAGTGGACTCCACTGTTTGAATGTGCTACAGTGTGCACGTGCAAGTAAAAGGGGGCAGCTGATCACGTGTCCATAGCATCAACGGTGGAAGCCTCCATCTCCAGCACCATTCATCAGCAGCCGTCGTCACCAACAGCCTGCACGTGCAGCAGCAGTGCTGCAACTCCATCCTTCCAACCGTCCATCCAACCAGCTGATCATCCCAGCCGTCCAAGCAGCTGCAGCAGTGGAAATCATCTCCTTCATCTAGCATCCTTCTGCAGCAACTCCATCACCAGCATCGTCCAGCTGCTTCAAGATCAGCAGCTATCCAATCCACTCTCAAGCGCCATCCGTCCATCCTCCAATCATCCAATCAGCAGACCGTCCATCTGCAAGCATCATGCACCGTCCAACAATCAGCAGACCGTCCATCAAGTGGACCGTCCATTCCCAACTGTTGGACGTCCACATCGAGTCGTCCATCAGGTGGATCATCCACCTTCACAACGAGCAGCAGCAGTGCTGCAACTCCAGCATGCTTGGCCACTCCACCATCCAGTGGACCCCTTGATCCTTCTCATCATCTCCACCATGGCTGCAAGAGAGGAGCTCTCTCTCTCTCTCTCTCTCTCTCTCTCTCTCTCCCTCTCTCTCCCCACACATGTGTAAGGCATGGAATGCCACCTCATCATCCAAGCCTCACTCTAAGCCCAAACCTAAAAGAAAAGTTTGCTTTAGGCTTGGAGTGACACCTAGGATTGGAGTACTTTTCTTGCCACATGTCCATCCAAGCCTAACTCCAAGCCCGAACCTAAAAGCAAAGTTTGCTTTGGGCACTCCAAGCCTAACTCCATTCCCAAACCTAAAGAAACTTTTGGTGTGCCACCTAGGCTTGGGAGCTCCTCATAAGGCTATAAAAGAAGCTCCTCTCCCTCTCATTCTCATCATCCCTCAAATCCCATCCAAGAGTTCTCTTCTCTTCTTTAGTTTTCTTTCTTTCTTTTGTAGTGTAGAGTAGTTTTCTCTTTTGTAGAGAATTTAGTCTTCCATTGTAGCATGGTTGGCTAAACCTCTAGCTAAGGCTAGGGGTGAAGCCTTTGAAGAAATTTGCAAGCTATGGTTCTTTTGGTTCAACATTGTATGGTGTAAATGTTGGAGTTCTCTTTGGTTGATTGGTTTGGTTATCCACCTCGGCGGACGCTATTGTTGTGCAAGCCCCTTGATCCATCGTCGACTCCGGGCACGTTGGATGCTTGGGATCCCTTGCACACCAATTAGCTAGTTCATGATCGATAAAGTCCCTTGATCCATCGTCGATTCCGGGCACGTTGGATGCTTTGGATTCCCTACGGTCATCGAGCTAGTACAGGTAAAGTCATCGATCTGTAAAATCCCTTGATCCATTGTAGACTCCGGGCACATTGGATGCTTTGGATTCCCTGCGATCGATAGACGAGATCTTAACGGTTGGATCGGTCAATCAAAGCCTCCTATCTTGTAAGTATGCATTTGATTGTGTGATTTATGATCTTATCGGTTGACTTGTTGGCAAAGTTGTTGATTTATATAATTCTTTGATCCATTGTCGACTCCGGGCACAGTGGATGCTTGGAATTCCCTGCGATCAACTAACGAGTGCTTCATGGTCAAATCAATCGGTTCAGATCACCATCTTTTATGAAATATGCAAATGGTTTAACTGTTTCATCTTCCGATTGGAATGAATCTTTATTCAATTCCAGTTGAGTTATAGTTGGACCAATAAACCCAATCTTGTGAATGAATCAAAGGTGAATCCCTGATGCCTTAACCCCTTTTCTATTTTTTTATCTTTCACCACACACAACTTGCTCCACTCTCGTGGATTAAATCAGAATTCATCTCACTCACCTAAACTAATTCCTCTAAGTGTTCTTAACCCCAATCCCTGTGGATCGACCTCGGTCTTACCGAGTATTTTACTACTTCGCTACCTGCACTTGGGTGTGCAATCTTCGGGTTGTAGCAAGTTTTTGGCGCCGTTGCCGGGGATTGGCATCGGTTTAAGAATATTTTTGGAATTGGCTTATGTATATATATTGTCAATAGTATACTAACTTCTTGTATTTTGTTGCTCTCAAGAATCGCTCATAGCCAAGTGTTCTTCTTTCCGAGTAACCTCTTTCCTTATCTCCTTGTTTAGTGTTTATGTGTAAGTGGACTCGTGATCACACAAGACGTCTTCTAAGCGACGGAATTTTGGTTGAAGGTCTATCCAATCACTGTGTTAGAAAACTTCCTGATACTTGTGAATTAACCATAAACATGGCCGAGAATGAAAATGAATATGATCAAGATGAGAATGAAGTACACAATGAGCCACTATTTAGGAGTTTACGTGATTACTTGCAACCTGCAAGAACGAGTACTCCTTCTTGTATGGTTTTTCCGGTGAATGCGGGCAACATTGATTTTAAACCTGGAGTGATACAGTTACTTCCTAAATTTCATGGACTCGACACTGAAAGTCCCTATTTACATTTGAGGGAATTTGATGAAGTAATCGCTACTTTGCATTACGACAACGTTTCTGATGACTTGGTTAGGTTAAAACTATTTCCTTTTTCTTTAAAGGAGAAAGCCAAGTCTTGGTTGCACTCCTTAAGGCCCAGAACCATAGGGACATGGCAAGAGATGACTAAGGAATTTCTTAAAAAGTTTTTCCCTATTCATAAGACCAACACCCTGAAACGAGATATAATGAATTTTTCCCAAAAGGAGAATGAAACTTTTTTTCAGTGTTGGGAACGTTTCAAGGAACTCTTACTTGCCTGCCCACATCATGGCTACGAAACATGGCGCTGATTAGCTTCTTCTATAATGGATTGAGCCCAGTCATGCGCCAATTCGTAGAAATGATGTGTAATGGGGAGTTCATGAGCAAAGGTTCTGATGAGGCTATGGAATACTTTGACTTCATAGCAGAAAATTCCCAATCTTGGGACACATCTGACAAACCCGCTAAGACCAAGCTTGGGCCCAATGAAAAAAGAGATGTTTATCTTTTAACCGAGGATGACGATGTCAATGCAAAGATAGCAGGGCTCACACGTAAAATAGAAGCCATGGAATTAAGGAAGGTCAACGCTATTAAACCAGGGAACCCAACAATCACATCTTTTCAAGAATTATTGCACGATCAAGCCAATGTCATGAATACTTATCAAAGGCCTTTCAATGCCCCAGTGTCAAACACGTATAATCCTAATTGGCGGAACCATCCAAACTTCAGTTGGAGAAACGGACAAACTGCCAATGTAGGCAATAATCCTCAAGTGCCTTCCACTGGCACACCGTATGTGCCCCCATCAAGGAAGACCCTAGAGGATACTTTGCATACATTCATGGAGGGACAAGCTCAAATCAATCAGAGACAAGATCAGAACATCACGCACATCATGCAAACCCTCCAAGAGCTCAAAACTTCCGTTGAAAGAATCGAATCACGACAGAATGTTAAGGAGAAAGGGACCTTTCCGGCCCAACCTCAACCTAACCCAAGAGGACAGTATGAGGTGAATGATTCGAGTTCTTCCAACCCTCATGTTGAGCACGCTAAATCTGTCACCACCCTAAGAAGTGGTAAGGTGATTGAAAAAGATATTCCTAGGACAATTGATAAACCTAAGGAATCATCTAAATCGAAGAGTGATGACAGATCTAGTGATGATCAACCTGAGAAGGAGACAGAGCATGTTTTCGAGCCAGTGGTCCCGTTTCCCCAACGCCTACTCTCATCTAAAGCAATGGTTAAAGCTCAAGATGTATTGGAAGTTCTTAAACAAGTGAAAATCAACATACCCTTGTTGGATGCAATCAAGCAGATACCTTCATATGCCAAGTTTCTGAAAGATCTTTGTACTATTAAGCGCAAGCTCAATGTACAAAAGAAAGCCTTTTTGACTGAACAGGTTAGTGCTATAATTAACCAAAACTCTCCCCCAAAATACAAAGATCCAGGAAGTCCTACTATTACTTGCATAATAGGGAACTTCCGGGTCGAACAAGCACTTCTTGACTTAGGGGCGAGTGTCAATCTTATACCCTTCTCGGTGTACGAACAACTGGGACTCGGTAAATTGAAACCCACCAGAACCACCTTGCAACTTGCCGATCGATCTGTACGGATACCGAGAGGAGTAGTAGAAGATGTGTTGGTACAAGTCGACAAATTCTACTTCCTAGTAGACTTCATCGTCTTGGATACCCAACCTGTAGCAAATGTTAGCACCCAGATACCTGTTATTCTTGGCCGACCATTCCTGGCAACTTCCAATGCTGTGATCAACTGCAGGAATGGGGTCGTGAAGTTTTCATTTGGCAATATGAAGCTAGAGCTAAATGTTTTCAACATGTGTAAACAACAAAGGAATGATGATGAGATCCATAAGGCCAACCTGATCGATACCCTCATGGAAGAAGAATTCCTTCTAACCTCTCTGTCCGAACCCTTAGAAGCATGTCTAGCCCACTTTGCTGATTCTGATGATGAGACAATTTTGGAAGTGGTGAATGGATTGTTAGAATCCACTCTTGTGCATGATACAAACCAGTGGAGGCCTCATTTTGAAAAACTCTCTCTAAATGATTCACGACCTCTACCATCAAGAATTGAAGCACCAAAGCTTGACCTGAAGCCATTACCTTTGGAACTGAAATATACATACTTGGGTCAAGGCAACACTTTTCCTGTGGTTATTTCATCTCACATTGATAAAGACCAAGAGGACAAATTGATCAATGTTCTCAAAGAACACAAGGATGCCATAGGTTGGACAATTGCTGACATCAAGGGAATTGATCCCCTGATTTGTACCCATAGGATACACCTCAAGGAGAATGCTAAACCCTCTAGACAACCACAAAGGAGATTGAATCCAAACATGACTGAAGTGGTTAGAGCCGAGGTCCTTAAGCTTTTGGATGTGGGTATCATCTACCCTATTTCAGATAGCCAATGGGTAAGTCCAACCCAAGTGGTACCCAAAAAATCTGGAGTTACCATAGTTGCGAATGTAGACAATGAGTTGGTACCAACTAGAGTCACTACTGGTTGGAGAATGTGTATCGACTATAGGAAACTGAATACTGTTACTAGGAAGGACCACTTTCCTTTACCATTCATTGATCAAATGTTAGAAAGGTTAGCTGGTCACTCCTACTACTGTTTCCTAGATGGGTACTCTGGATACAACCAAATAGAGATTGCCCTAGAAGATCAAGAGAAAACCACATTCACTTGTCCATTTGGCACCTTTGCATACAAGAGGATGCCTTTCGGATTGTGTAATGCTCCTGCCACTTTCCAGAGATGCATGCTCAGCATTTTCTCTGACATGGTTGGACATTTCTTGGAAGTCTTCATGGACGACTTCTCGGTATTTGGTTGTTCCTTTGATGAATGTTTGAACCATTTACAATTGGTCTTGACAAGGTGTGAAGAAAAGAATCTTGTTTTGAATTGGGAAAAGTGTCATTTTATGGTTCAAAAGGGAATTGTTCTTGGACATAATATTTCGTCCAACGGAATAGAAGTAGACAAGGCAAAGATCGACTTAATTGCCAACCTACCAGCCCCCATAAGTGTACGAAACATTTGTTCTTTCTTGGGTCATGCAGGATTCTATAGGAGATTTATAAAGGACTTCAGTCATATCTCTCGTCCATTATGCAATCTCCTGCAAAAGGATGCTCCATTCAAGTGGACCAATGACTGCCAAGAAGCTTTCACCAAGCTTAAAGGCATGTTGACCAGCGCACCGATAATGCAACCACCCGATTGGACTATACCTTTTGAAATCATGTGTGACGCAAGTGACTACGCTGTTGGGGCAGTTTTGGGGCAAAGAAAAGACAAGAAGCCCTATGTTATATACTACGCAAGTAGAACCTTAAACAGTGCGCAAGTAAACTACTCTACTACGGAAAAGGAACTCCTTGCCGTAGTCTTTGCACTTGACAAGTTCAGGTCCTACTTGATTGGGACCAAAATTGTGATTTTTACTGATCATGCGGCTCTCAAGTATCTTCTTTCTAAGAAAGATGCTAAGCCTCGCTTGCTCAGGTGGATCCTTTTGCTCCAAGAATTCGACCTTGAGATCCGAGACAAAAAGGGAGTAGAAAACGTAGTGGCTGATCACTTGTCTCGCCTAGTACTCTCTGATTCTGTAGAGACGACACCGATAAAGGACACTTTCCCTGATGAACAGCTGTTTGAAGTCTCTTACCAACCTTGGTTTGCTGACATTGTTAACTATCTTGCTGCAGGAAGAATTCCGAGTCATTGGACCCCACAAGATAAAAGGAAATTTTTCACAGAGGTACGCAACTTTTCTGGGATGATCCGTATTTGTTCAAATACTGCCCAAATCAAATCATAAGGAGGTGTGTTCCAGATAATGAACAAACCAGTGTCATCTCCTTTTGCCATTCTTATGCATGTGGTGGTCATTTCTCTTCTAAGAAAACCGCTGCCAAGATTCTCCAGTGCGGTTTCTACTGGCCTTCAATATTCAAGGACACCCATGTTTTTTGCAAAGCATGTGACCGTTGTCAGAAGTTGGGAGGAATCTCCCGTAGAAATATGATGCCTTTAAATCCGATATTGATCATCGAAGTTTTCGACTGTTGGGGCATCGATTTCATGGGACCATTCCCTTCCTCATTTGGATATCTATATATCCTATTGGCTGTCGATTATGTCTCCAAATGGGTTGAGGCAATCCCGTGTAGAACCAATGATCACAAAACGGTCATACGATTTCTAAAAGAGAATATTCTATCAAGATTTGGGACACCTCGAGCCATTATCAGTGATGGGGGTACACACTTCTGTAACAGACCTTTCGAGGCTTTGATGAAGAAATATGGTATCACACACAAGGTGAGTACGCCCTATCACCCACAAACAAGTGGTCAAGTAGAAGTTTCCAATAGGGAAATCAAACACATCTTGGAAAAAACTGTAAATCCAGATCGCAAGGATTGGTCTCTAAGACTAACCGATGCGTTGTGGGCTTACCGTACAGCATACAAAACCCCGATTGGAATGTCTCCCTATAGACTTGTCTATGGGAAAGCTTGCCATCTGCCTGTGGAGTTGGAGCATAAAGCCTATTAGGCTATAAAGAAATTCAATTTCAATCTTGACAAGGCCAGCTCGCTTCGCAAACTCCAGCTCAACGAGTTGGAGGAAATCCGGAATGAGGCTTATGATAATGCCAGAATATACAAGGAACGAACGAAGGTATTCCATGACAAGAATATCCTTCGAAGATCTTTCGAACCATCTCAGAAAGTTCTCTTGTACAATTCTAGGCTACATCTGTTTCCAGGAAAGCTGAAATCTCGATGGACCGGCCCTTTTGTAGTCAAAACTGTTTACCCTCATGGGGCTATCGAGATTGAGAACCCCAAAAATGAAAATGTATTTAAAGTGAACGAGCAGCGTTTGAAGCCCTTTCTTGAGGAATTTGCCCCAGAGGAGGAATCCACCCCTCTAGAAGATCCTGTTTATCAGGATTGATCTCCTAGTCTGACGAAGATCCCCTTTTGTATACTCGTAGGTTAGTTTGTTTGTTGTATTTTGTTGTGGCAACTTGAAAAATTCCAGCGCTTACAAGTATTCATCCTCTCAGGTACTCTTTACCCTCTATTCTTTACCATTTTGCTCTCATGTTGCAGTTGTCTATGCATTCATTTTTCAACATTGAGGACAATGTTACATTTAGGTTGGGGGGTGTGGAATTCCTGTAAAAAATCTTTCCAGTTGTCTATCTCTTTGCTATTTTGCCTATCTTTTTTCTATTTTAGGTCAATAAAAAAAAGGGTTTTATGGGAAACATCCTGTTCGTGTTGAACGCACCGTGATAGAGGACCTTAGTTGGAAATCGCTGTTGAAACCGACAGATATTCCCTGTTCTCAGAAATCATGAAGGGGATTAAGGCAGCTGGGAGGTGAAGCACACTCTCATGGTATTATGAGCAGCGTAAGACCCCAAAACTGAATTGATCATGGGAAATGTGAGGATGTGGCTCATCTTGTGGCCGAAGGAGTCTGTCGGATGATACGTGGTCTATGTGCATTGCACAAAAGGAGCAGGAAATTTTGTGGTTGTATTGACTGTAAATTATTATTTCTTTAGCCTTAAAAAAAATCCTATGAATTTATGTGATTTTGAAATAATTTGAATAGTAGAATAAAAAGGCATTTAGCGATGACAATGTTAAAACTTAGAGTTTAGTTGCTTCAGTAAATTTCAAAATTGAGTTCGTTCCATTAATTTTCCATTAGAAAATGATAAACATTGATTGAGTCATGAATTTTCACAAGTTCACATCTAGCTTGCATTGCCAGGATTTAAGTTTGATACTATAATGTTGACTTGATGATTGTTGAGAGTGATAGGAACCAAGCCTGGAGATCCTTGTCTACTTTGTTCATAAAAATAAAAAAAATAAAAAATAATAATAAAAAAAGGGGAGAGAATATTCACAGTAATTTGGGGCAAGGATTTTCATCCATTGTCGTTACCATTACAAAACATTACCATAGTACGAAGTGAGCCTTTTGGAGTCTTCGGCTATCGGTTATTGATTGAAAAAAAATATATATATCAAAAGCTGGAAAATGTTGAAAAGAACAGTAGCAAGGTTCGGAATCAGTGACTTGGTCAATCTGACTATTCTCTTCAATCATCAGTGTTAACATGAAAGTAGAAGACTGAACCCCTAGTTGTGTTAAGGCTAGACTTCACCGTGTGCCATGGAACTCAATGTTTAGAATGCTTCTATTGAATCATTAATGCTTTGAACCCAATTAAGTTGTTTACTAAGTGACTAGAATATAAGTTTAAATATTTTCAAAACTATATGCCTTAGAAACTCTACTGTTTAGATAACATGAAGGATCACATAGATACATTGAATATTTTTTTCTCTTTATCTATGTTTCATTAGGAAATAAGAGAAGTCTCGAGATGGTTTTGATTGGTGAAAACTGTCAAGGATAAGATTGATTGTAGTATTTTGAAAAATCCTTCGATGATTTTCGCATGTTTTGCTCGAGACTAGCAAAATGCTGGTTGGGGGTGTGATAAGTACCTAATATTGTATAATTAACCTTAGTTGTTAAGATCAATATCATTGTTTTTCTGGTTAATTATCCCTCATTAGGTTAAATTTCTATCTTCAGGTGTTCAGGAGAGGTTGCGCAAGATCCGAGCCAATCAAGGCGATTAAAGGCCCAAAAGAAAGCAAGATCAACCATCAGGGCAGCTTGGAAGGAAATCAGACCGTAAAGATCGAATGATGGATCATGTTCTATGGTGGACCGCATCACAACCGTTCATTTGAAAATCCAGGTTGTGTATGATGGTTATGATTAGGCGATCACACAAGTTTGGACGGTCAAGATTAGATGTCCACATGAGGGACCAACAATGCATCAAGGCGGGCCACACTTTCATGAGCATCCAGATCGCATCATCAAGTGGACCGTCCACTCCTAGCCTTCCTTCATCTCCATCATCAGCCAGCAAACTTCAGCCGTCCAAGGCTGCACCAAGTCCAGCTGGTGGATGCCATCAACTCCATCAGCTCCCCACCTGTTGCACGTGCAGCAATAACCTTGATGAAGAGGTATATATGGAACAATCAGAAAGTTTTATAATTCTAGGACAAGAAAATAAAGTGTGTAAATTAATTAAATTATTATACAGACTTATAGGCACCTAAGCAATGGCATGAAAAATTAGATGAAGTAGTCACCTCATATGACTTTAAGATTAACGAATCTGATAAATATGAGTATTTAAAATTTTCTGGTAATGAAAGAGTAATTATGTTTATATATATATATATATATATATATATATATATATATATATATATATATATATATATATATATATATATATATATTAATCTTTCGTACATGTTTAAAATCTATATAAATGACAACAAACAACTTTTATGATCTAGTTTTGACATAAAATATATGGGTGAAGCTAATGTGATTCTAGGTATTAAGCTAATGAGAAACAAGAATTATATAATACTATCTCAGACTTATTATATTGAAAAGATACTTAGAAAGTTTGATCATTATAATAAGAACTTAGTTTCTACTCATTTTTATTGTTAGTTAAAATAAATATTGTAGTGTATCTCAGTTGAAGTATTTCAAGATGATTGATAGTTTTATATATGCTATGATCTCTACTCGACTTGATATTGCTTTTGTAGTAGGTAAATTGAGTAGGTTTACTAGTAACCCAATTTTAAGTCATTAGAATGTTGTTTTTAGAGTACTTAAATACTTGAAGAAAATAATTAATTATAGTTTGTACTTTTCTTATTACCTTAGTGTGATTGAAGGGTATAATGATGCAAGTTGGGTCACTAGCTAATCCTAATGAATCCAAGTCTACCAGTGGATGCGTTTTTACACTTTGTCATGCCCCAAAATCTGACACCAAAGTTAGCCAAACCCCGATCCTACATCCCAAGACATAACTCATACAGAAGATATAAATAAACCATAACTCACAATCCAATACATCAAACCATTACATATCTATAACAGTGAATAATATTGTCCACTTATTTCACTAAGTGAGGCTCACGGTCTATTATAATATTGGGCCACGAATGGGCTAAGAACTTACTATTTTTAGCCCTAAATCCAATCAAACCCACCATGCTCTTACCCAAGCTCATCCCAAATTTCTTCTTCTTTTCTCATCTTACTCTTCCTTAGGGGTCGTTTGGATGTGTATAAAATCCATTAAGTTAAAGGGATTATAAGTAATCTGATTAAATGGGTTGTTTAGATAATTACATTTGCTTGTAAAGGCTTTACAGCTTTTAGCTAAAATCTGAAACTTGGCAAAAAGTCATGTTTCAAATTACAGGAAAGGCTTTTACCACTAAAAAGATATTATACAGATAAAACACAATGGTTGATATACACTCATGATGTATGGGGCCTACTGTAATGTGTAAAGTACATCCAATATGTTCATCATGTACTTCCCTTGATGCTCTCATATGACAAAAAAATAACATGAATGATCATCAAATGAACTACACGAGAAGGAGGGATGGAACATCCACCATTAAAAAATTTCAGATTGCATTTGGGGCCCACTATGATGAGTTGAGGACATCCAATCCATCCACAACATGCATGCTTTGATGCTCTCTTAGGGCCCTTAAAAAATTGTTCTTTTTATTTGATTTGTAAATTTTGGTGGGATTTATCGCCCTGAGCTCTATGTGGTGTGAATACCTACTTATACATTGTAACACTTTACAAGTTAGCCAAACACATAATCATTTACGTGTTAAATAGATTACCACTTAAAAGCCAAACTAAATAGCATGTAAATAGTTTACACCTGAAACTCTTTTTAGATGTAAAGTGTTTGTAATTTAAAACTTTATAGCCATCCAAATGACCCCTTAGGATTTCAAAGAACTCATCGTCCAAAAAATAGTCATAGTGGCATTTTTTATATAGACCAAAAGAGAAAATTGGCCAGCAAAACTCTTCGAGCATTTTTTATGTGAATTAAGTGTTCACTGTCCTAGCTGCTCTAGGTGCCAGCGGCCATTGTTGCACTACCCAAGCTACCACGGGTGACGACATTACATTAATGGATAAAGAACTAAAGAGGGAGATTGGAGAAAGTGAGAGAAATCGGGAAGAAGAAAAAAGAGGGTAGGGGCAACGACTGATGGTTGCAGTCGTGGCCTGCTAGGCTATGACTGCAACCAATGGTGTAAACTAAAGGAAAGAGAGAGACAGAGAAAAAGAGAGTCTAGAGAGATTAAAATGGAGAGAGGGATCAAGAGGTAAGACGTCCGAGTGGCGTTGCCGCTGCTACAAGTGGCAACAGCCATGGCTGCTCCTGGCCGCTTTGTCGCATCTAGCTGACGGTGAAGCCCAGGGCTGGAAAAGAGAGAGGAAGAGGGAGAGGGGCATGTAGCCATGCCTGCCGCAGCCTAGCTGACCAACGACAGCTCTTGCCAGTGTCAAGGTGGCGGGTTAACCAGCAACAACCCTATTCACCTCCCCTTTTTTATTAATTCATTCACTCTCTAATTTTTCCTCTCTCCTTTTTTATTGATTCATTCATTCTCTAATTTTTCATTTCTCATTGCTTCCTCAGTTATAAAGATTGCAAACCCTCGATCTCTAGGGAGCTATAGGATACATCAAATATTTGTTTAATTTTCCTCTCATTTCTATTAATTCACATTCTTGAAATGACAACGGACACAAATAGATAATCAGGTTGTAATTAAAAAATGGGATTAATAGAAATACGCAGACAACAATTCATGTACTTAATAAAATAAAAGTTTGGAGTTTAATGAAAAAAGATTTACTTACCTCGATTCGCAATTATCCACACAAAGTCAGAGATTCGCCATAAAGACGCTTTGATATCACTGAAATACAACCCGAAAGAGTAGACACGCATGATCCAACAGCCTACACGATCTTAGGACCTTTGCAAAAGCCAAAGATGAATGATACATGTCTAGTGGTCTGCCTAACCACAATGGGAGTAGAAATGTATAATCACCCGTTTCATTCTACACATTAAGATGGCCTCGCATTACGATCAAAGGCTTAAAACGTTAATAGGATAAGCCAAATAAACAAACTTTGAATAACGTATCTCTTCTTATGTTCTCTCTAATAAGTTACAACTTTTGAATGGGCTTAACAAGAAAACCCCTCTCCTTTTTATAAGAAATGGTCGAGGAGTTGGGATGAGAGTGATTGTTATCTGGTCTTATCCAATCTCACCCTATTCCAATCTTAAGTTTGAAATTGCATTTAAACCTCGAATGTTTAAAATTCAATTTTAAACTTCAAAAAAAAATGATAAATAGGAAGAAAAATGTGTGGGTATTACCACTAGTGGTTGCCCAAAAGTAGGCCTAACAGGCCTACAACCAACACATGCAAGGATAAATGGACCTTGATAGATGCACCTAGCCACACCCACTTTTATTGGCCACGTGGTAGCTTTATAAAAAGCCAAAGCACATACAATCAAGACCCTTAGCCTCACACCTCCTCAAATCTAAGAATTAATCAAGTTTCAATTCATTGAAGTATAATATAGTCCAA
The DNA here is from genome assembly GCA_003013855.2 of Liriodendron chinense. Classification (NCBI taxonomy): domain Eukaryota; kingdom Viridiplantae; phylum Streptophyta; class Magnoliopsida; order Magnoliales; family Magnoliaceae; genus Liriodendron; species Liriodendron chinense. The sequence goes on from PVNU02000506.1 coordinate 426,954, forward strand.
GCAAATGGGATCTTAGGCTAGTGACTTGATCTTGGCCCACCAATACGATCTTAGTGTACCAATACAAGTGCTCGATAGGTCCAATAAGGTTAGGTATCCATGGCACACTCACACTAATATGTGAGATAAGGCTAAGGCAAATCAAGTATCATCGTATTATGACACAAGTCTATCCTAGAACCTATTACGGTCATGGTATAATAGGATACTAGGAGCAAGAGACCGTAAGTCTCCCTTGATTAGTGACTGCTGAATCCAATCTAAGTTTCCAAGGAACAACCAGAGAAATTACTCCACTTGAGCCATATTTCTCAATGTTTAAGATAACATCATATTAACTGAGGCACAGAAATCTCAATGAGATCCTTGGTCATCATGATCTAAGGTTGAGATCATCATTGTCCTGCCCACATGACTAGTGGATTGGGCTCACAGTTGTTTATCCATGGCACAACTCTATAAGTAGTCACCTTGTGCCATTTAAAATGTTAGGGAATAGGTCACCCCATGTGCCCTTTAAAATGTTGGGGGTCGTTGCAGGCTCGTGTATGGTTATGAACCAGTGCTCGTTTTCTAACCCAAGATTTTTCTCATACAATTGTGGCCCGCGTAATGGCAAGAGTAGCTCCATTTTTTGGTCGGGGCATGCTCCCACTGAGCTGCAGCGTTCTGATGCACGCAATAACGTGCGTTAGTGGCTTGTGAAACCGTATTTGAGGATAGCATCAGATTTTCTTCTACCTAGTCCTAGATCCTATAAAAAGGATTCTCGAGCAGGGAATCATTGCTTTATCATATCAATTTGGGCTAGGAAAGGCCAAGATAACGGAATTCTACATGGTGCAGTTTCTACTATATGCATATCTTCCGTGGCGAAATATATGTTCAAGAATTGCATACAAGCCTCAGTCCTCCCAGTCTGTACAAGTGAGACCCATTCTTCAATTATTCTAGACCATTCAATTGGTGACCCTACAATACAAGATTTAAGGCAAAATATGCAGCAAGGACCAGAATCTAGCTAACACGGAAAAGCCAGAGATGGCTAAGAGCTTCCAGTCTGGAATTTTCTGGGGAATAGTTATGGACCCATCAGCTAGATCAACCAGTGGTGGAGCCTACTTGTACGGGCTGTGGGCTAGAAGACACCACAACACAGATGGTTAGATCAAGGATGGTAATTCCTCTGAGCTCCAATAAATCATACCTTTCACAAAAACCAAAAAAACAACAAACAACAAACAAAAAAAAAAAACAAAAACATATGAAAAAAGAAAAGCAAAGCAGTAAAATCTACAAGTCCAGTCAACCTTTTGATTATTACTTTCCGTACCAATTTTCAGTAGGGAAAAAAAAAGGAAGAAGAGAAAAAATAGAAAACAAAAGAATGACAAGAACATGCGGCAGCAGCAGTTACGCGAGGGAATCCTCTAGAGAGCGACCCTTAAAAGCCCTATTAAGATACAATTTGCACAAGTGCGTTTTAGGTCTCACGCGCGCGCGCACACACAAATCCAATCAAGTCCTGACATATGCTACTACTAATAAGGGATGTTTGGAGTGAGTCAAAACCTGCCTGCCTGCCTACTTGATGTACTGAGACAACCACTTGAAGCCATCACCATAGCCCATCTTGCGGACAATGCTGCACATGAAGACCTCAAGGGGGCGGACATTGGAGTCTGTCAGGCTCACCTTACCCTTTCCTGTCGTGAAGTTGCTCAGACCCAAGTGGTATCGTAGCTCCTCTTCAGAGGCCGCATACGGGATGTCAATCTTGTTCCCCAGTATTAGGAACGGGACGTTGGCCAGCGAGTCATCTGAGAGGAGAGCATCCAATTCCTTCTTTGACTCTGCAAACCTCTCCTTATCGAAGGCATCCACAAGGTAAACCACTGCATCAACCTGCAAAACGTGCATCCCTCCAGCTTATGAACAAAAAGAGGATGAAATATGTTTGAGAGAACTGTAAATCTACTGTGAATTATAGCAGTTGTATGATCCAACACGTCTACACCAACCCATTTGCTAGAGTAAAGGATGTTTAGTCAGGTAGACAACAACACAAGGCTTGCACGAAGAATGTTAGCTGCTGACAGCAGCACAAAATGGCAAGTAAATGAAAAGGATAAATAAATGCCACACCACTTTGGCAAAGATGAAGTTTAGTATAGTTTATCAACCAGGATTTAGAATTCAGACCTAAATTTCTCTCTAACAAGGCTGTTGTGTTGGGATTATAGTTGCACAAAGCATGAAGCGAAGCAGCAACAAATTTGAGTGGGGGAGCACAAAAGCATCTCTTTCAAAAGAGTGAGAATCCGAAGAATGGATTCAAAGCAGGAGCAGTGCCGAGTTAGAAGGATCCGGTAACTAAGGTTGGGATATTCCACTACCCAATCCAAGATGGTTACAAAACTGACCCAAAAAAAAGACTTTAAACCATATAGATTTGCCCAGTCAGTAAAATACCCAAAGAAAACTTAGGGCTTGTTTGGGTGCCTCCTAAAAGTGTCTCATTTTGCAAGACAAGTTCAAGAAAAGCCTTCACAATTCTCACTCTTCATCTTGGGATTGCCAAATAAGAGGACAGGAGGGTTAGTGGATTTTAGGCTGCCACCATTGAATGGGACAAACAATTCCACTACCCCACATTAATTGGTACAATCGTTTCCTTTTTGCATGAATTGTTGGCTATATTTTGCTTTAACCATCTTTTAACAGGAAAACGCGAGAAAGGTGTGCGTTTTTTAATGCAGTTTTATTTGCAGCATCATCCATCCAGATTGTCCAAATTGTACGCCCTGTCATGGATGAGTTGCATCTGAAAAATTGCACCAATAAACGCTCCAAACCATTAATTTTGTGGTCCTAACATGGACAGTTAAAGAATAAATGGTCCAAATACAATGAAAATCATATGGTTAAGATCAAGGTATTCCATAATAGTAAAGGTGGCCATAACAGCTACTGCTGTTACAGTTACGATACAGGCCATAACGGCCATTATGGCTTAAAAATAAAAAAAAAAAAAAAACACTACTTCGGCCCATAACGGACTGGCCATTATGGGACCATTTTGAGACCATTAGCGACCATCATGGGGCCATTACGGGTCATTTTTCCATCACGCCTGTTGCAACCCCATAACGCGTAACGGTTACCACTGTTACCATTACAGCCGTCACGTAATCGCTTTCGAATACCTTGGTTAACATTATCCAATCAAATATGATTTTAATGATGTGGGGTGAATAAAATGGATCTTGTGATTATAAAGGTGCTGATTTGTGCACATTTATGCCACATGATCGGTAAATGAGTCGCCGCCTTTTTTCTCTAGTGATGATTAATTATCTCGTAGTCTAGCACTCCCCAGGCTTGTCCTGTCCAGGATGGGAACAGATAGACGTGGATCCTAGCCATTCATCAGGTGGGGACCATAATGGATGTCTCCTTCCAAAATTCAGGCTGATCCCTTAATAAGATGGGGCACAAGTGCATGTTAATATAGAGTATAGACCATAGGTCATTTTAATCTTCCATTTTTCCAACACAAATGCATCCCACAAATAGGTTGATATGTCAATTGACGAACCAAGCTATGTTTATTTTGGACCCTACCTGATGAACGGAACGGCTGGGGTTTCGTGTGCCACATTGGTACATATGCAGCTAGGGTTGGCAACAGGCCAGGCCAAGGTTGCATTTAGCCTGGCCTGGCCAGGCAAAGCCAAGGCTATCCTTGATGAGCAAAATAGCATGATGTTTATGCCAAGTGATCTTCATGGTGGGCCTGCCATTTGAATGTTAGGAATATCTTACACAAGTGGCAGAGTAGAAGATAAAGATGGAAGTAGATCTAGGGTTTGGGTAAAGAGGAAGAATGAGAAGAAGAAATGAAAGGAAGAAGCAAGAGCGGGGGGGTGATGGATGATTTAGGGTATATGACCAACATGCATTATTAATAAATAAGGAGACCAATATGCTGCTATGCATGACATGACTAAAAAATGAAATGAAAATAAAGGGACTTCACATGACTCAATATATCTCTCTACAACATTTCCTCTCAAGTACTGAGTTGAATAGGTGATTAACAGAGTTGAATAGCGTTGATCCCAAAGAAGGAAGGAGCGGAAAGTATAAAGGACTACAGACCTATAAGTCTCTTGGGGGGGGCCGTACAAAATTCTGGCCAAGTGTTTGGCGTCAAAGTTCAAAGTAGCAATTGGCAGCGTTATTTCCAAGTCCCAAGGGGCTTTTGTAGCAAGGAGACAGATTGCGGATAGTGGTTTGGTGCCCATGAAATCATAGAGGCATGCCATAGGAGGAGGGATAGCGGAGTGGTGTGCAAACTGGACATTGAAAAGGCGTACGATCATGTTGACTGGGATTTCTTGGATTACATGCTAGGTCGATTGGGATGTGGTGACAAATGGTGTGCTTGGATTCGGGAGTGTGTTAGTTCGGCAAAATTTTTTATTCTGGTGAATGGTTCCCCGAACGGTTTCTTCTCTTCATCTAAAGGGTTGAGACAAAGAGACCCTTTATCCCCGTATTTGTTCGTGGTAGTAATTGAAGCGCTTAGTAGAATGATAGATAAAGGGGCGGAGGCAAATTTGGTAAGGGGTTTTGCAGTAGATAATTCCAACTTCCAGTTGACGCACCTTTAATACGCGGATGATACGTTATTGTTATGCGAGGCGAAGGAAGACTTGGTGGAGAATTTTCGTTTGATCTTACAGTGTTTCAAAGTAGTTTCGGGGCTTAGAATAAATATTTTCAAAAGCGAACTCTTGGAGTGGGATTATTAAAGGAAGAGGTGGATGTTTTTGCCTCGCTGTTTGGATGCAAAGCGGGTTCGTTTCCAACTACTTATCTCGACCTTCCTTTGTGCATAGGCAAGCCTCCTAAATGTGTATGGGATAAGGTGATCGAGCGGTTCCAGCAAAAGCTATCGCAGTGGCAGAATAAAACACTATCGTTAGGGGGAAGAATCACTCTAATTAAGGCCATAATGTCAAATTTGCCAATATACTATATGTCTATCTTCAAATGCCCGAAGTTGATAGTGGAGCGGCTAGAGATTGAGAAGAGATTTCCTATGGAAAGATGCGGATGGCAAGAAGAAGTTTCACCTTTTGAAGTGGGACGACGTGTGTAAGCCACGGGAACAAGGGGGTGTTGGTTTGAGAAGGCTGGAGCAATTCAACGATGCCTTGTTAGGTAAATGGGTGTGGAGATTCAGAGTAGAGGAAGACTCTTTATGGAGAGAGATAGTGGCTAGGAAGTATGGGGTAGATGAAGGGGGGTGGTGGACTCGCTCCTCCTCGCTTTATAGGGCATCTTCGATGTGGAAAGGGGTAGACAGGATGAGGAGTAAAGTGTGGGAAGGCATTCGCTTCGTGTTAGGTAACGGCTCAAAGATAAAATTCTAGGAGGATATTTGGGTGGGGGATTCTCCTCTGGGAGAGGCTTTCCCGTTGGCAGTGAGGGCCACTTTAGGGGAGGGGTTGTCGGTGGCAAGTTGTTATGAGGTTTGTCACGATAAGGTAGTTTGGACCCCACCATGCAGGAGGAATCTAGCAGATGAAGAGATTGGAGATATTGTTAGGCTTTTGTCCCGCCTAGAGCGAGTGAGGCCGATGATCTCTGTTTTGGACTCGTTGGTGTGGTGGAAGGAGAGGTCAAGTAAATTCTTGGTTAGATCGTTTTATACAATGTTGGGAGGAGATGTCAGTAGCAGTGCGATTAGTCCGACTTCGGCCGTTTGGGGCTACGAAGCGCCGTTGAAGGTGGCGGCTTTTGCTTGGCTAGTAGGGAGAAACAAAGTTCTTACAGTGGATAATCTTAGAAAAAAGAGGCATGGTTCTTCCTAATGTGTGTTTGATGTGCTTTCAAGATGGAGAATCGGTGGACCACCTTTTCATCCATTGCAGTTTCGCTTGGCAGCTATGGATCAAGGTTTTCAATCTCTTTCAAGTTTTGAGGGTATTGCCAACCTTTATTGATAAGTTTTTCTTCCAATGGCATGAAGTTGTGCATTCGAAGGCGGGCATTGGGCTTTGGCGCCTCGTGATGTTGGCTAGCCTTTGGTTCCTATGGAAGGAAAGGAATAATAGGTGTTTCAGAAATAAGGAGGGGAGTTTGAAGGAGGTCTTTCAGCTAGTTAAGAGACATGTGAAAGATTGGGCTATGTTTTCAAAGGGTGTTGCGTCGGTCCCAGCTTTTTGGGCTGGAGTGTAAAGCCTGTTGGGTTTTTGTATAGTTTTTCTCTTCTTTGTATATTCTGACTTCGGCCCTCTTCAATAAATTCTTTCCTTAATGCTCAAAATAAAAGAAAATTTTAAAAAAAAATAGAGTTAGGGGTCATTTGGATGCCTGTAAAGTCCTTTAGTTGTAAAGGAATTACAGGTAATCCGATTACAGGGGCTGTTTGGATGCATGTATTTGCCTTTAAAGGCTACAGGCTGTAAACATATTACAGCTTTTAGCTGTAATTTGAAACCTGGCAAAAAGCCATGTTTTAGATTACAGGTAATGTCTTTACAGCTAAAAAGGCATTATACATAGTAGAACACAATGGTTGATATACACTCATGATATGTGAGGCCCACCATAATGTGTATGGTACATCCAATCTATCCATCATGTGCTTCCGTTGATGCTCTCCAATAGCTCTTAAAGAACAGCTCATTGATTATCAAATGGACCACATGAGGAAAGGATGGGACGTCCACCATTAAAAATTTCCATATTGCATTTGGGGCCCACTGTGATGGGTGGAGGGCATCCAATCCATCTAGTGTGCACATGCTTTAATGCTCTATTAGAGCCCCTAAAAAAAATCAAGTCCTTGTGTGATTTGCGGATTTTGGAAAGCTTACCGCCCAAGCTCTATGGTATGAATACCTACTTTATCCATATTTTAAATACTATACAAGCTAGCCAAACATAGAATCTGTTTACCTGTAAACAGATTACCACTTAAAAGCCAAACAGATTAGCATGTAAACTGTTTACACCTGAAACTCTTTTCAAGTATAATGTGTTTACAACTAAAAACTTTACAAGCATCCAAACGACCCCTTAAATAAGTAATGGGTGTTGGGACAGTAATGGGCATTGGGCTCAACCCATATGGAGAGGCCCAAAACCCCATATACGGTTTGTGCAAGTTAGAATATATTATAAAACGTGTTAGGGTTAGGGTTTTGCATCTTGTGCAAGCGCTCCCTCCTCTTGATCTCTTCTTCTTCATTCTCCTCTTATCGTTGATGTGATCAACGTCCTTTGGACGTTTACATGGTATCAGAGATTTGAACTGATATCCATCTCCCTCCCCTTCTATCTCCTGGATCTCCATTGTTGCATATGAACCGCCGTTTTGATCAGCTGAACATCCTCCATTTCCCCTCTGTTTTCTGAACCAGTTGGATTCAGCATTAGATTCATTGGGTCACGCTGAGCAGTTGCTACCTTTTTTTTTTCAGATTGCTGCAGTCTCCTTCTACAATCAATCAACATGCCATTGTTGCCTCCCCTCCTGCTTGAAGTGTTCCAATCTGCTGAAGAGAACCACTGCAGATATAACAGGTCAGATCATGATGTATAACTCTTGTTTGACTCTCTAAGGTTCTGCTGCAATCTTTGCTCGTGCTACTGTGATCTACATTCCTGATTGTTGTCGTGATTAACGGATCATTACTGTTACTGCTGCTGCCTATTCCAAAGAGCATTCCTTGCTGATCTGAGATCTGACTATTCTGCATATTCTGCTGCTGTGGTGCTGTTATTGAGATCCAAAAATTTGAGATTTTCTGCCGCTGCATTTTTTTGTTGTTGCTCATTGTGATAGCTGTTTGCTGGGGCCACATTGCTGCTGTTGCCAAAACAAGCACCACCTTGCTGTGGGCCTGTGGCCCAAGCTGTCCTGGGTAGCCCACTTTGTCACATTCTTTGTGCTGTTGCTGTGATCAGATCATAACTGTGGTGGCCCATCATGACCAGCTTGTTTGCTGAATCAGGGCCATTGCAGCTGCTGCACGTCTATCATAGTCGCGCAGCTGACCCACAGTGCTCAAACACCACCTAGCTGAGGCCAACGCTATACTGGGGCCTACTTTGTCACGTTCTTTGTGATGTTGCTGTGCTCAGATCATAACTGTGGTGGCACATCGTGACCAGCGTGTTCGCTGAATCAGGGTTGTTGCAGCTGATGCACGTCTATCATAGTCCCACTGCTGACCCACAATGCCTGGCCCACAACACAGCTGTCTATTCTCTGATCGTTGCAGGGCCCAAATCACGTTGTAAATGCTCACTGCTGGGTTGGTGCTCCTGTCTGTTTTCTAAACGTTAAGGGGCCCACATCACGTTGTCCATACTCACTGCTTGGTGCTTGCTGTAACGTGGTCACTGTGTTTTGATTGTCTCACGTGGGTGAGCCCACATCAGACGTTGGGGGCCTGATTTCAATCTGGGCCTCTTCTGCTGGCACAGATCTTCTGAGGTAATCAATTTTTTTTTATTTGCTGCTGGCTCACTTTTCTCTTGTTGTCGAAGATCTCTGTCGTGATTGGGCTGTCAGTAGGTACCTTGATCAATTTTCCCCTATTGTTGCTGCTACTGCTGTTAGTTTGACAGTTCTTCTACCGATTGTGCCATCATCCAGGTCTATTTCCGGTGCGTTTTCCAGGACTACTGCCATCACCCGGGTCTTGTGCTGAGATTGAACTACTGGATTTTTTTCATTCCCAGGTTCATGGATTCAAATGTGGGTTTTTCACACGCTGATCCCAAAGACATTTTGAGTAGAACCACAACAGCCGACTCTCTTCTTCCCTCCACTCTTCACACCAATTCAGGTATTGTTCTAGCCACATCCACTGGTTCATCACTATGGGTGATTGATTCAAGGGCCACGAATCATATGACAGGTCACACGTCTCACTTTACCAGTTGATACTTCAGTCCTCTGCCAGCTTGTGTATCTTGCTGATGGTTCTATGTCAAAAGTTCTCAGTAAAGGGATGGCTTCTCCTACCAACAAAATGTCTTTGCCATCTGGGCTCTATGTACCAAATTTTCCTACTTTCTGTAAGCCAGTTCACGAAATATCTCAATTGCTCCATGACCTTCTATCCTTCTCATTGTGTCTTTCAAGATCTCATGACAAAGGAAACAATCGGTTGGGGGAATGGAGTTGCGCGGTCTCTACCATCTGAATCTAAAAGTTTTGGAGTGGCTCTCCATGTCCAAGGTGTCTATGCAATCCAATGGCATGCTTGGTTAGGTCATCCCTAGATCTCATGACAAAGGAAACAATCAGTTGGGAGCATGAGGTACGTGGTCTCTACGACCAGAATCCAGAAAGTTTTGGAGTGGTTCTCCATGTCCAAGATGTCAATCCACTCCAATGGTATGCTAGGTTAGGTCATCCCTCTTTGGAATCCCTGAAAAAGCTTCTTCAATCTTTATCCCCTTTAAAATCTCTAAATTATAAAACTTGCCAGTTATCCAAAACATAGTAGATCTTCTCATGTGCCAAGACCTGTTAACCGAAGCCATGCTCCCTTTGCTTTAGTCCACTCTGATGTGTGGGGATCCATTCGGGTACCACCTCTAAATGATTTAAGTATTTTATCACGTTTATTGATAATTTCTCTCGCATGACATGAGTGTTTTTATCATGTGCTCATTCTGAAACTTTCGGTGCCTTTAAAACATTCATTGCCGAGGTTTGAACCCAATTTCAAACTGAGATTAAATGATTGTGAACAGACAATGGCTTGAAGTACCTTTCAAATGTTTTTTTTTTTTTTTCTCTAGAATACTTAACCACAACAGGCATTACACATCAAACTTCTTGTGCCAATACCCCCCAACAAAACAGAGTAGCTAAAAGAAAGAACCATCACGTTCTTGAAGTTGTTACATCTCTCTTGACATACATGAATGTCCCAAAACAGTTCTGAAGTTATGCCATTTTAACCACCTGTCACCTTATAAATAAACAACCATCCTCAGTCCTTAATGGTCGTACACCATTCTCAATCTTATTTCCTGATGGGACTCCTTGTCCTTTACCTGCTCGTATATTCAAATGCACTACCTTTGTTCACAAGTCTGGTTAGCATATGGATAAACTCAATCTTCTGGCTGTGATGTGTGTTTTTCTTGATTTTTCACGGACACAAAAAGGATATCGGTGCATTGATCCTGCTACTAATTGTCTTTACATTAGCACGAACATCAAATTTTTTAAGAGACTCCATATTTTAAATCCCCTCCTAGTAGGGGAATATAGTCCAAGAACCTCACCATCTTCCAGCACTCGGTCAACCTCTCCCCATACCCTCTACCATCATTGACTCTACATATCAGAGATAGCCAGACTCACGCATTCCACCTCCTTTGACTGAGGAGCCAGGTGTTTCTCAATCTCAGTCCGATAGCGATTTACCTATTGCATTGCAAAAAGGTACTCGTTCTTACACACTGCACCCAATTTCTCCCTTGTGTCTTTATCATCGTTTAATTCCGCCTAACAAGGCCTATACTATCAATCTGTCAAATGCCGTAGTTCCCACCTCTCACCATGATACGCTAGGTCATCCTAGGTGGCTGAAAGCAACGGAGGAAGAACTTTTGGCCATGCACCAGACAGGCACATTGACTTTGGTCTCCTTATATAAGGGAAAGTGTATCGTTGGCTGTAAGTGGGTTTATACTATCAAATACAAGCCAGATGGGTCCAATGAATGTTTAAAAGCAAGATTTATTGCAAAAGGATACACTCAAACAGCCAGACTAAATTATGAAGAAACTCTCTCCTATTGTGAAACTAAATTCTGTACGAGTGTTGATCTCTGTGGGCAGTGAATACCTTGTATTCCGTAATGGTAACAGTGGCCGTAACTGGTCACCTCCTTTACCTTTACGATGGGGCCGTAACAGATGTTACGGTCTCTGTTTTTATTGAAAAAAAAAACCGAAAAACCTATATCTGCCCGGTAACGTTGAAAAAAAAAGTATGAAAAACCTGTATCTACCCCATAACAGACCATTATGGGACTATTATGGCATTTACAGGGGACATAACGGGCCATTAATGGCAATTACAGGTCATTTTTTTCCATAACGGTTGTTAAGGCTGTTACGACCCCGTACGTGAAACGGTTGCCACCGTCACCTTTATGTAACAGCCTTTACGGCACACCATAAGTGAATAGGTCCTAACCCTTATATCAGCTAGATGTGAAGAACGCCTTTCTTAATGGCAACTTCTTTGAAGAAAACTGCATGGAGCAACCTCCGACCTCCTGGGTTTGTTGCTCAGGAGAGAGTGGGAAAATTTGCAAGCTACAGAAAGCCATCTATAGACTGAAACAATCTCGTAGGGTGTGATTCAATAAATTTAGTCGTGCCTAAACAAACTTGGATTTCACAGGTGCCAGGTGGATTCATTCACTATTTGTGCAACATAAAAGGAAAAGTTGCACTAATTGTCTATGTAGACAACATAATTGTTACAGGTGATGATCAAGAAAGCATTTCTGAAGCCAAGGAACATTTCAGAAGCAAATTCCAGACCAAAACTCTTAGAAATTTGAAGTACTTACTAGGAATCGAGGTAGTTCGCTCCAAGGCAGGAATTAACCCATCTCAAAGAACATATGCTTGGGACTTACTCAAGGAAACAGGATTATTGCGATGTAAGCCATGTGACACTGCAATGGATCCCAACGGCAAGTTTCAGACGACCAAGGAGAATACTTCAATGATCCAGAAAAGTATAGAAGATCGGTGGGAAAATTGATCTACCTCACTGTCACTTGACCTGATATCCCTTATGCAATAGGAATGGCAAGTCAATTTATGCAAAAGCCAATAACACCACACTGAAAAGCAGTTATACGTATTCTCGGGTATTTGAAGAAAGATCCGAGGCAAGGACTCATTTACCAATCAAAAAATCATCTCGAAGCTGAACCATATGCAGATGCGGATTAAGCTGATTCACTGACAGATTGGAAATCCACTTCTGATTATCGTACATTTGTTAGAGGAAACCTAGTTAAGTGGAAAAGCAAGAAGCAAATAGTCATCACCAGATCCAATGCAGAGGCAGAATATAGGGCCTTAGGCAACGCAATTTGTGAGCTCTTGTGGGTTCAATACCTTTTACAAGAACTTCGATTATTTGATGGTGGACCAAAGACCCTCTTTTGTGACAACCAAGTGGAATCCCATATCGCAACCAATCCAATTTTTCATGAGCGTACAAAACACAATGAAATGGATTATCACTTCATCAAGGAGAATATCGTCTCCAGAGAAGTTGTGACAAAATATGTTCCTTCCTAGTTCCAGTTAGCAGACATCTTCACCACACCATTACCTCGGGTACTGAGTTCATTTATTAGTAGCAAGCTGGGCATAATTGATGCATATGCTCCAGCTTGAGGGGGATGTTACACATAATGGTACTGAGTTGAATAGGTGATTAAAAGACTTGAATAAGTAGAAAAGGAATTTGGACAGTGCCAGAAGAAGGTGAAGAAGGAATTTGGACAGAAGTCAAAAAAAGAAAGCAGGGGCCGGAGAAGAAAGGGTTAGGAAAAGAGTTATCAGAGTTCCCGACCTTGTTCGTAATTGGTTTCCCCGAGGGATGGCTTCCGGTCAATTTCCCCAAGGTATTCGGCAAGACGAGGAAGGTAATGGAGGTGATTGTACCTCATGACTGGAAATCTTCGGCTTACTGCAGGTTTGCTTTCATTTGAATGAGCTAAGAGGGGGCGATGATAATTGTATTAAAGTTGCTTCATGGGGAAAGCTTCGGAGGGAAGAAGCTTCAAGTCCAGAGGGCTCAATTTAGCCTTGAGGTAAAAAACAGAGAAGGGGGGTAAAAGGTGGAAAATAGGGAGGGTAGAGGGATGAAGGTGGGAGATAGGTAGGAGTCAACTCTAAAACAAGGGGAAGATGCCAAGAACATAGGAGAAAGTTCAAAATCTTTTAGGAACGCAGTTGTTGGGGAGAACCACCAGCAAAAGTAGCAAGGGAATAAGGAATTAGAGGTGAAGTGGATTTGGAAAGAGGTTGCTAGAGAGGAACAGGTGATTTGAATCAGTCTGAAAGTGACCAATAAGACCTGGAATACTCTTCAATGGGTGTTGGTAGCAGAGACTTTCGAAGACACCACCATACCGTAGACAAAGATCTTGCTCAAAAACTGTTGTGGCTTGGCGAAGGACTTCATTGTCAAGGCTCTCAAGATGAGTGAGATTTGGATTTTGTTAAACCCGGGTAAATTTGGATTGGTTGCAGGAGCCTTATTCAACCCATAAGACCGATCAGGAGATGGTAGAGAAATCATTCTTCAGATGGAAGGAAGTATGGTTTCTAATTTGGGGAATCCCTCTGGAATTATGGTTCCATGAAGTGTTTCTAGCGATCGGCTCGTGTTTGGGCTAAGTGGTTGTGAACAATGCTACAACAGAAGATGGAGAAAAGCTTGGGGTAGCTCGGGTCTGTGTGAAGAAGAAGCAAGAGATGGTGGATCCTACCACTGTTAGAGTGGTGGTCGGAGAAGAAAGCATTGCTCTAAAGATGGAAAGGGAGAAGAGTTGGGGGCGGGTGGATCTAGAGTATCAGAGGAATCGGTCGCTCGTCTGGGAGGGGCTTCCGCAGGCAAGGGACAAAAGGAGCACTGTCTCAATGCTTCATCGGAGCACCGTTAGGCCAAAATGTTAGGTGTAGTCCTCTCATTGGTGGAGAGGGGGTGGGTCAAGGTGGCGATGTAGAGAATGGGGAGCTAACACGTGGGATAGTTGGGGATGCGGGAGCGCTGAAGCAATGCACCGCTATCCCAAGCTTGCAGTTGGCAAATGGTTTGGGTGTCAAGCCACATGTTGGGGCGACATGTACCCCTATTGCTAGCAGCCTCTATTTGATTCGGCATATGTTTCAGGCAACGTGGCAGCGTAAGAGTAAGGGCGTGGGAGGATGTGATGGACCAAACCATCTCCGATGCATCTTCGTTCTAGGATGGCATTTAATAGAGTAGGCAGGAGCGGCTCCAAAGATTGACACATGGAAGAGAAGAAATCAAAACTATGAAGGGGAGGCTTTAAGGGTAGTCACACATGGCGGGGATGGGCCCCACACCCCTCTTGCACTTGTTTATCCCCGGCACGAGCGTCGAGGCATTTTCTCCAGCACATGAGTTAAGTGCTCACACGTGGGATGCTTTTTCTCCCCTTATTTATCAAAGCTTAGAAAATCTCCTAGAGGTTGCAGTATCGATAATATCGGCCGATATATCGGCCGATATTATCGATATCGGTGCTCGCCGATACATATCGGCAGGGTAGTAACAAAAAATCTGCCTGATTCTTTGGTATCGCACGATATATCGTGCGATATCGAAAATATCGCATTTTGTATCGATATCGCACGATATATCGGCTCGATATCGTCCTTTTTCCTGCACGCGATTCCAGATATCGTCGATATCTGGACGATATCGTCCAGATATCGTCCAGACCGTCTGGAACGTGAGAGCAGCTTGGTTTTTTTGGGTTTTTGGGAGAAAAAACGTCTGCAGGTCTAATTTTTCTCAAATTTCTCCTACTTAAATTGATTTTGGGAAGATTACGGAGCTTCCATTGCAAGAATCTCAAAGGATATGGTTGCTTTCGAAGGAAATCCAAAGGTGGCCTACTATTGAACTCGGTGAGGATTTTTTCTTCCAATCTCGTTTTATTTTTGTGAAATTCGACTACAACTTGTTTTAAATGAGTTGAAGTACTTAATTGTTCATGTTTTGCACGAAAAATCATGTATTTTAACCTTCGATTTCGAGATTTGAGATATGGGGCAAATTTGGGGGAAATTTGGGAAAATTCGAAATATCCCAATTCCTCCCAAATTACCTACAATGTTGGATTGAAAACAACATTTTAAGGATGTAGGAGGGCTGATCTATTGATTGGCAGCATTTTCCCCCAAAATCGAAAATATTTAATTAATTTTTTAATTACTAATTAATTAAAAAATACTTAATTATGAAATTTTTTCGGATTTTTTTTTTGTAACAGTTGTAAATCCACTTGTAAGTCAGAATAATAGTTATTATGTTAGTAATTATGCATCACATACACTCCAATTTCATGATTCAAGTGTATGTGGCCCGATTTGGGGGAAATTGGGAAAATTTCAAAATTTCTCAATTCCTCCCAAATTATTTGCAATGTTGGATTCAAAACAGCATTTCAAGGATGTAAGAGTGCTGATCTATTGATCAGCAACATTTTTCCCCAAAATAAAAAATATTTAAATAATTTTTTAATTACTAATTAATTAAAAATTAATTAATTATGAATTTTTTTCAAAATTTTCTTTTGGAATAGTTGTCAATCCACTTGTAAGTCAAATTAAAAATTATTATGTAAATACTAATAAATCTCACATACTCTAATTTCATGATTCGAGTGTATGTGGCCCAATTTGGGGGAACTTCGAAATTTTCCAATTCCTCCCAAATTGAGAGTAATGATGGATCCAAATCAACATTGTAAGGGCGTAGGGGGGCTGATGTATCAATTTGCGTCATTTTAACCCAAAAAAAAAAAAATATTACTTTTTTAATAATTATATTTAATAATTAATTTTTTTTCAACTTTTTTGTTAGATTATTATAAATCCATTCCTAAGTGTGGTTGTTTTTTGCTGATTTCATGTTTGTAGGTAAAAAATGTCGGAAGAAGGTGGTGGAGAACGTAGAGGAGGGAGACAGCCAGATATTGGATGGAAATATGGTCGTGTTGTCCCCAATAACCGATTTGGGGCCATATGTAGTTTTTGTGGCCATGTCTCACAGAGTGGTGGTGTAACCCGCTTGAAGGAGCATCTAGTAGGCGGGTACAGAAATGTTAAAGATTGCCCCAAATGTCCAAGAGATGTGAGGGAGGAGATTAGGGAGGCTTTAAAAAAAAATTTGAAGATAAAAGATCAAAGAGCTACAAGAGAGAGGGAGATTAGGGAGGAGCTGGGGCGGCCACCATTTGTTGAAGAAGATGTGGTGGATTTAGATGAGGACGAGGATCCAGATTATAGACATGCAGTTGAGGAATCAATTCGAGAACGTTGGGAGGATGATCAAATGAGAAGGGTGGAGGCGAGCAGGCCTAGATTTGAGGGGTCTACTCACGAGCATGGGGGGGAGTGGGTCTGGGGCTGGGGGAAGTGGGGCCAGGGGCAGTACAAGGGGAGGTTTTTATGGACTGACACGTGGTGGTAGTATGCGGATTCCGGATACCCCTTCAGAGCCGAGGATGTATAAGGGGGCTGAGGGGGACACAAAAGAAGTTGAAAGACATATTTAGTGGGGAGGATGTCAGAAAGAAAGTTGGAAAGTTTATTGCGAAATTTTCATATATGATCAGGTTCCTGCGAATGCAGCGGGGAGTCCGCACTTCAAGAATATGATATCTGAAGTGCAACGAGGGGGTGAGGGTGTGCTGCCCCCCTCCCCGTGAGATAATGGGGACTGCCCCCCTCTCCCCGTGAGATAATGGGGACGTATCTTGATGAAGAGCATAATGAGATGAAGGCTTACGTGGATTCGTACAAGCCGTCATGGGAGATGTATGGCTGCACCGTCATGTGTGACGGTTGGACTGGACCGACGAAGATGTCGATCATAAATTTTATGGTGTACTGCAGGGGAAGGGCAGTTTTTCTTAAATCTGTAGATGCAAGCGACAAAATTAAAGATTCAAACTACATCTACAAATTAATGTACAGAGTGATGGATGATGTTGGGAGAAAGAATATTGTGCAGTTTGTGACAGACAATGGGAGCGCTTTTGTGAAGGCAGGGAAGGATCTCGAACAAAAATATAATTTGTACTGGACATCTTGTGCAGCCCATTGCATAGATCTAATGTTAGAAGCGATTGGAGATAGGCCAGCTGTAAAGACGACTATTACAGACGCTCGACTCATCACGGGTTATATTTACAATTGTTGGCTGAGATGCGAAAAAGGTGTGGTGGGGATATAGTGCGGCCAAGGGGTAACACGGTTCGCCACAAATTACATCGTCTTGAAGAGCATTTTGAAGCACAAGCTGGGGCTACGGGAGCTTTTCTCCTCTAAGGAGTATGATGATTGGAAAAAGCGTCTCAAGAAAGTGACTTGGAGGTATGAGGAGCTTGTGTTGAGTCATTCATTTTGGGAACGTGTGCGCGGTGTGTTGGCCATTATCGAGCCCATATATAGCGTGTTGAGGATGGTCGACAATGAGGTGACTCCATCAATGGGATCATTGTATGCATCCATACAAATGATGAAAGATGCCATCCAGGTTAGAAATCCTAAGTCGTATCAATGGGTGCATAAAATAATTGATGATCGTTGGGAAAAGACTCTTTCACATCCACTTCATAAGGCTGGTATGTACTTGAATCATTCATTTACACATATTTATGTACCATTATATTGATTAAATCTGTAAATATGTGTATGTTGTTGTCATTTAGCCTACTTTCTGAATCCAAAGTACCACTACACTCACAAGCTCTACCAAGACAACTCATTAAAGAAGGCGGTGCACGAGGTGTATGCAAAATTATTCCCCCACTGTGAAGGGAAAGCCACTTTCGGTTCTGAGGTAAATATATCTGCATTTATCGTAGTAATGGTTTTATCTTAAATCTTAAAACACTCTGGACTTACTATTATTGCTTCACACATTTATCAGATTATTAGATTTCGTGATGCTGTGGGGATGTTTGGGAATGAAGCAGCGATGAGGTCGAAGACGTCCATGATGCCATGTGAGTTGTTGCGTGCAATATAATTCATACAATCTCTTTGAAGCAAATTATAGTTTTCATACTATTTTGGTGGATATTATAGTAATGAGAAACAATTCATGCAGGTGAATGGTGGGCCATGTACGGTTGTGATTGCAAGGTCTTGCAACGCCTAGCTGTTCGTGTGCTCGCACAGACGGTGTCCTCCTCACCCTGTGAGAGAAATTGGAGTACATTCTCACTGATCCACACAAACAAGCGGAATCGGATAGGGTACGACAGGCTCCAGAAGCTGGTCTACTGCCACTATAACATGAAGCTACGAGAGAGGCTGCTCCGTACTGAAGGACGAAGAAAGGCAGAGGAAGACCCATTGGATCTGATGGCTATTGGACAACATGCTTATGTAGATGCGAACGACGATGACCCACTTTACTTGTGGGTTAGGTCGGACGACTTGGATACATCTGATGGGAGACCAGAGCCACATGTGGAGGCGGAGGCAGTAGAGCAGGGCATTGATGTTGATGCCCATGTACAGGAGCAGAGATCTCCACCTGAGGCATTCGACCCTTCGACGAGGGATCCGGAGGGGAGCCCGCGACAGTCTTTATCACGCGGGTCACGTGGCGGTGAGACATTATCAGATACGGCGAGTGATGGTGATGATGGTGGTGGTGGAGACGACGACGGGGATGGGGACGACGATGATGATGATGATGATGATGATGACGGGGATGGTGGCGGCGAGAGCGAGTCGCATACTGGGAGTCAGTCTCAGAGGCCACTTAGCCCATTCACAGGGGAGAGAGTTTGATCATGCCACACAGGACGGCGACCACGGTTCTCGGCCAAATGAACCACGTCCGCGGCTTGTAATCAACAAAGCATACACTAGAAAGAAGTTGCGTGAGAAACAGAAAACCCAGCCACTTACAGATATAGAGGAGCGACTATAGGCTATTTCGATGAGAGACACCTACGGTCGTGGGTGTCTACGTGGCACTAGAGATCGAGCACGTCGTGACTCTAGATCTACATCACGTTCAAGGGAGGGGAGCTCGACTTCCATGCCACAGTATGGATATAGATCACAGACAGGGGAGGGGAGCTCGAGTTCCATGCCACAGTATGAATATGGATCACAGACAGGGGAGGGGAGCTTGACTTCCATGCCACAGTATGGATACAGACCTGGTGGATATGCAGTGAGCGACTCCAGCAGCTACGGCACATCATTTTTCGACTATGGTCAGGAGTTCGCTTCTGCATATGGGCAAGGTCATGGGCCACAATACACATATGGCGAACAATATGGATATTCTGGAGCATCATTTATGCCCATCCCAGCTCCATATCAGTCACAGACTGTTACGATTACGCAGTACCCACGGATGGGCGTATTGGTTCAATTTGGAGGGGATGAGTACCAGTGTTATGTTAGGGAGTATCTTAACTGGTACCATTCTACTATGACCTGGGCACAATACTGTCGTTTTGTGGAGCAACAGCTCTATTCCCAACCCCGTCGAGATGGAGACAATGATTACGAGCCACCACGCAACTCTATGTGGGTCTAAGCAGCAGTCAGTTGCATCCATAGGTATATTTCTCAGCTCTCTTGCTTATTTGACTTTGTCAATGTATTGATTGTGTTTACATTAATGTCTTGCAACATTTGTATATGTTATGGAATCAATTTATACAATGGTTGCATCAGTTCAGTCAGATAGCGCATAGCTTAGGATCCTTTTACAAAGGAACTCCTTTATGTGGACTTTTTTTTTTACATATTATGATTTAAATGTGTGTATTGAGGTCCATTCTAACAATCCCTGAAGTTTCATTGAAAAATTCAATCAATTTTCCAATGTTTCCCCATGTTTCCTAAAAAGTGCGATACATTCCGTGATACAACCGATATTTCCCACCGATACGCAATATGTATCTGTATCCCAAGGGTGCGAAACGTAACGCGATACCGATACCGATACTTATGTCTTTGAATGTAGGATTGGGTTGTAAGTTCATAAGAGCCCAGGTTAGGAAGATGTGTAAAAGAGCAAAAGAGGATGTCATTGATCAGCAGGAAACTAAATTCCAACCATGGACAAAGGCATGCTTAACTCGATGTGGGGAATAAAGAATAAAGAGTGGTCAACTTTGGACGCTATTGGCTCTATTGGGGGTATTGTTGTGGCCTAGAACTCAAAAGCTTTGGAGGAAGGAAGACAGTTACTCTGGTATGTATTCAATGTTGGTAGTTCTGCGAGACATTTCTTCCATCTTACAGTACATTTTTTAGTTGTGTAACATCCTAGGGTGGAGAGAGCAGTTGTGGGTGGAGCAAAATAGAGTCAGGCAGAGGTGGAGTTTTCATGGTGCATTAGCGGAGATTTTAATATTGTTTGGTTCTCGTATGAAAAATCAAATGGGGGGAGTATAACTTGTAGCATGAAGGACTTCGCAGATTGGGTGGCTTCGCATGATGTGGTGGACTCAAGGTATCCCAAAACGGTTACGATACGGCCGTATCGGCCGATACGTAAAGGAAACGGTGGTGGCCGTTACGCGTTACGGGGTCGTAACGGCCGTAACGGCCGTTACAGAAAAAATAGGCCGTAACGGCCCCGTAACGGCCGTTACGAGACCGTTACAGCCTGTAACGACCGTACAGCCCTGTAACGGTCCCGTAACAGTCATGTAACGGTCCCGTAACGGTCATGTAACTGTTTTCTTCAGAAAATAAAAAGGGGCCGTATCGGCCGATACGGGGTCCGTAACGGCCGTTACGGCCCGTATCGTAACGGTAACGGTGGTGGCCGTTACGGCCACCGTTACCGTTATGGAACACCTTGGGTGGACTTATCAATGGCAGGAGTACAATTTATGTGGAAAAATGGGCAAGAAGAAGCTATTTGATCACGTTTGGATAGATTTTTGGTGTCAGCTAACTAGCTTGAGAAATTTCATCTTGCCTCTCAACGGGACCTAACGAGACCTATATCTGAATAGGTGGTTGAGGACTAGGGCACAAAGCCTTTCAGGTTCGAACTAGCCTAGCTAGAGATTGATGGTTTTGAGTAGTTACTAAATGATTGATGGGCTTCGCTTGCGGTTGACAAATTTGTCGGATTTAGGTTAAGTCGAAGACTCAAATTGCTGAAAGAGAAGATAAAAATTTGGAAGAGAGAAGTTCTCAATGCTTGGGAGGTAGAACTCAATATCATAATGAAGGATATTCATGAGTTGAATGTAAAAGAGGCGGGTCAGCTAGCGGTCAAAGAACGTGAAAAGAGAGCAATCTTAGCCTTGAAATATGCTAATTGTCACAGAAAAGAGGAAATCAGGTGGAAGCAAAGATCAAGAGCTCTATGGCTAAAAGAAGGGGACAAGAATATGCGATTTTTTCAAGGTATAGCTAGTGCAAGGATGCAAAGCAATAGGAAAAGGTGAAGATTTGTGATGGACGGCAAAAGGACATTGGAAAAGGTGAAGATTTGTGATGCAATCATTCAATATTACAAGAACCTATTATCCTGCGATCAACAGAAGAAAGTATGGCCTGATAACTTGGAATTTCCTCAATTGTTGAGTGAGGAGGCAACTTCTCTTGAAAAACCAATTTCCGAAGAAGAAGTTAAATCAGCTCTTGATTCAATGTGCGAGGATGAGGCCCCAGGTCCAAATGGCTTCCCGATGATGTTCTTACAGAAACGGCAAGCAGTCAAAGGGGATGTGTTGCCGTTTGTTTCTGAATTCTACGAGCGATGTCGTCTTTCAATTGATCTCATGGCATCATTCATAGCTCTCATTCCTAAAATTGAACTGCTGGAAATGTTAAAAGATTT
Source organism: Liriodendron chinense (assembly GCA_003013855.2). NCBI lineage: Eukaryota > Viridiplantae > Streptophyta > Magnoliopsida > Magnoliales > Magnoliaceae > Liriodendron > Liriodendron chinense. Next base: position 448,630 of record PVNU02000506.1, read on the forward strand.
TTAGACCCATTAGTAGAATTGGGGGTCCATATAAAATTTCAGTTAAAGTCCTCGCCTTAAGGTTTTAGGGAGTGCTTTTACAAATGATTTCTGAGAACTAGGGCACCTTTGTTGTGTGTAGACAGATTCTAGATAACTCTCTCGTCACTCATGAATGCATTGACTCCAGGAATAGGGAAGGAAAACGTGGGTTAGTCTCAGTGCAGATTGGGTGTTTCTCAAGTGCATGCTCGGGAGATTGGGTTGTGAGCAAAAATGGAGGGGTTGGATGCAGGCTTGCATGTAATCAGCTCCTTTCTCCATTTTGGTAAATGGGTCACCAAAAGGCTTCCAAGGGCATTAGACAGGGTGATCCTCCATCCCCTACCTTTTTGTAGTACTTGAGGAGGCGCTTATTAAGGTGCTTCATAGAGGGGAAAAGACTGGTTTAATTAACGGCTTCAAAGCGCAAATGTGGGGATTCAAATTAGTCACCTCCAATACACAAACGATACTCTTTCATTTTGCAATGTGGATGCGATCTTGGTTGATAACCTTCAGAAAATCGTTGCTTGTTCTTAAGCAGTTTTCAGGCTAAACATTAATGTTGCTAAAAGTGAAATGCTAGGAGTCCGAGTGGACAATGAGGAGTTGTCATGGCTAGCTATTGTTTTCGATCGTAAAAAAAAAAAATGGGGGTATTTTCCTTCGTCGTATCTAGGGTTGCCCTTATGTATAGGGAAGCTGGCAAAACACTTATGGGGTAAGGTTATTGAGAGAATTGGGAGGAAGTAATCAAGCAGGAAATATCGTTATTTATCTTTGGGAGGGCACTTGACTCTCATTAAAGCTGCCTTCTCTAATAAGCCGGTGTACTTTATGTCGCTCTTCAAATGCCCTAAATTGGCGTTGGATAGGTCTTTATTTTTTAAGATAAATTGGTGCTAAATAGGTTGGAAAAGTTTAAAGAGATTTCTTGTGGAAAGGGGCTAAGGAAAAAAATAAGTTTCATCTCCTTGAGTGGGAAGATGTGCAAACCTATAGATGAATATAGAGCTAGCATAAAGGATTTGAGAACCATGAACATGGCACTCCTAGGAAACTGACTTTGGATATTTGGTACTGAGGGGGGAAGATTATGGAGGGAGCTTATTGCGAATAAATATTGTAAATAGGTGGGACTGTACGGAGTGAAGAGCTCCTCTCTCTACTGTGCCTCTAGCCTTTAGAAAGTGGTAGCGTTGATAGATTCTATGTTTTGTAGGATCTCCTTCTCACTTTATGCCAGAAACTACGTCCGTTTCTAGGTGGATGCGTGGTGTGGAGATCGGGCAATTCAAGCAACATTTCCTATAGTGGCCAGCCTCAAATCAGATAGGAGCATCTTTGTGGATTGTTGTTACTCCATTTGCAGCAGTTTCATAGTGCGATCTCCTCCTTGCCTTAGAGATTTGACAGATGAGGAGATTGCAGATTGGCCAGCTTGTTGAACCGTTTGAAGAGTGTTGTTCCCTCAGCTTTAGAGGATTCAATGGTGTAGCATGTTCATAGCTCAGGTCGTTTTTCTCTCTGCTCTTTCTACAAAATGATGTGTGAGACACCTTGTATTTCTGATCATTCCTATCCTGTTCCACCAGTGGTTTTATGGAGCTCCTCTAAGATTTGCGGCTTAGTGGGAAGAAAGAGAGTACTAACTATCGACAATTTGCAAAAGAGATACCTTGTAGTTTGCAATTTTTATTTGGTGTATGGGAGATGCAAAGTCGATTGATCATCTTTCATTCACTGCCCACATGCTCGAAAGATGCGGGATCACTTTTTAACATATTCCATATCGCATGGGTGATGCCGAAGTCTATGGAGGACCTTCTGTGGGCCTAGCACAAGGATGGGGTGGGGAAAGAAATGTGGAGACTTCTTATTATAGCGATTTTTTCGTCTATTTAGGGGGATCAAAATAGTAGTTGCTTTCAAAACAAGAGCTCTTCGGTGGAAGAGATTATTAGAAAGCAATTAAGTGTAATGTTTTGGGATGTGCCTTTAATGTAAAAAAAAAAAAAACAAAACAAAACAAAACAAAACAAAACAAAACAAACAAACAAAAGAAAAAGGAAGAAGAAGAAGAAGAAGAAGAAGCTCCAACTCAAGGAGCAAAAGAACCCCAGACCTTCCAACAAAGAGGTCATGATGTGCCACGGTGCAAAGAAATCCTTGATGGGAAGGAACCCAAGCGAATGCTCATGACCTTGATTAAAAGGTACAACCACATATACCTCCCTAGGAAGACTCCATTTCCACTTTGTAACCCATAAATTCTGTTAAAAATCACTCCTGCCATAATGGCCGGTTATGCCCCCTATAACAAATACAACGACCCAATACAGGTTTTCTGGATTTTTTTTTAATAAAAAAAAAGAGTGTCTATTACAACCCATATCATAAAGGTATCTGATGAAGACACAAGAACATTTAAAGTCTACCAGCGAAGAAGGCGCACACCACAAGCTTCTTCCTTGTGGTTAGGCAATAATTGAGGAGCATTGAAGACCCTACGCACGTGATTGCACGTGATTTGGCACATAGAAGACACGTGTGTAGGATGGAGGAAAGCCCGACTGAACGTTGTCGAGCGCCCGAAATTCTCCGATTTTGAAGATTTGCTTGCTGGACGTTTTTGGCCTTCGTCGAGCGCCCGACCAAATTGGTCACCGGGCGCCCCACCACCGCGCGAACTGTTTTTTTTTTAACTTGTTTTTTACTTAATTTTTAGGGGTATTTCGATACTTTTATGTTTTCTTATTGCTTATTTAAGTGAGCTAAGCCCTAAAAACGAGATTAGTTGATTATTAATGAAAAAGCAAACCTCTTTGGTGGCCTCTCCCTCCTCTCTCTCTCATGGTGCTTCTTCTCTTTCCTTGATCTTCTTCTTCTAACTTCTTCTTGTGCCCCTCCAAATTCTTCAAGGTAATTATCTTTCTTCTTTCTAGTTCTAGTTCTAGTTCTACTAATCCTTTTTCGATCAAACTTTAAAAATCGACATAAACCCTAAATCTTCAAATTCTTAAATCCCTAATCCGAAAACTTCTAATTCTTCAGACTAGTGATCTTCATTGATCGATTGGGTATGGCCATGTAAGATCGGGAGGTCCTATCCCTCGCTGGATCCAAACCTAGCTAGACTTGAAACTCAAACTTCGTGGTTGTGACGGTTAACTCGATCCATTGCAAGCTCCTTGTGAATTTTCTTAATTTATAATGAGTGATTCTAAATTTTAGATTATTTATTTCTTTTATTTTCCGCTGTTTAAGTATGTTCATGAGCATGCATCATAATTAGGGCATCCTACGTCAAATTTGGTATCAGAGAATAGGCTTGCATGGTTTTGTCTAGATCGAGTTATCAAATTAGGATTTTGATTTTTAGGACTGTTTTAGGAAAGTTCCAGATTTAGAAAGTTTCTAATTTTTAGAAAGTCTCTAATTTTAGAAAGTTTCCTAATTTGGAAAATTTCCAGATTTGAGTAGTTCTCTGTTTTAATTTATTAATTGTTAGTTCATAATAGTTTACATTCATCGCATTTATCTTGTGAGTTGCATATCCATAGTGGTCAAGTTGGGTAGAATTTGGTTCGAATTTTACTTGTATGCCCACGAGAAGAGGTAGAGGTTTCGGACTTCAACCCACCATGAACAACGAGCAGTTATCTGAGCAACTTGCTCAATTGATACAAAAGATAACCGCTTTAGAAACGAGTCAAAAGCGTGAGTTCGCTTGCTTAGATAACCAACTCACCACCACCATGACTAAGGTCGAGCAATTAAAGGCATCCCAAAGGGAGAATCTTGCTGTTGGGGATGATGCACACTCCCAAGTGGGAGGGATCATGGAAGAACGCGCTCCCGCACGTGGAGACAATAGTGGTAGAGATCGTGGAACCAGTCGTGGTGTTGTGCGAGAGGCACAAGCCACACATGATCATCAAGACCGTTACGATCCAAATGAATGTGCAATGAAGAATGTGAGAGTGGAGGCCCCGAGTTTTGATGGGCGTCTGGATCCCAAGGCATTCCTTGACTGGGTTGCTGACATGGACCACTACTTTGAGTGGTATGGCATGTTAGAAAACCGTCAAATGCAGTTTGCAAAGATGAAACTTGTGGGTCAGGCCAAGTTGTTTTGGACCAACACTAAGCGAAAGATAGAAAGAATTGGTAGAGCACCTATCACAGATTGGTATGAGATGAAAGAGAAGTTGAAAGAGAAATATCTTCCTCTCTCGTACCGACAAAAGCTCATTGACCAGTGGCAATCCTTACGCCAAGGGTCAATGTCCGTCACTGACTACATCGCCAAATTTGAGGAATTTATGATGCGATGTGATATCCATGAGGGCCCTCTAGTAACGCTGACGCAGGGAGGACGTGGTAGGTCGATCACCGTCTCCCTAACCGAGTGTTTCTCGAATCCACGAGAAGAAATAAAAGATACAAAAAAAGGAAATTAATTCCGAATAATTGATTTATTGATAATTGAATGAATAAAAACGGAATTACAATGCATATGAATAGGAAACTAAACCCTAGGTAAAGTATCATACTCCAACTCCAACTTAAACTCCTAGAAAACGCAACTTACTATTTATAGAAGTCGTTCAATCCTACTAGAACTCTTGGTTTTCGGCCAAAAATAGAAAGTTACCAAACGGCCTCAACCAAGTTGTTCTACTAAATATTCTAAGCCCTTTTCATGTTGGGCACTAACTCTAAAGCCCTACAGATCCCAAGTTATGATCGAATTAAAACTTACTATAAATAGTAAAACTGAAAATAAACTAGCCTAATGACCGTCAATACGGTCGAATCTCGCGATTCCGGCATGGGCAACCCGGGTTGGTTGGCTAAAGTAGCTCGAGCTACCCCAAATTGATATATTATATGTCCCGAAACTCATTCCGGATTGCGAGATACGGTCAGGTTTAAGGTCCTGACGGTCCGGGTCACTTTTGACTCCGACCGGTCTTCTTTTGATCCATCTGGGCCATGAAATAATCAGCGACCCGTTCTACATCAAACGCTCTCGTGTTTCAAGACGGGCCTTCAAGCGGATCTTCAGCGCGAGCTTATGACTCGGCCCTTAACGGACTTGGATGAAGCATATCAAGTTGTGCAAGAACTAGAGCAATACCTGAAAGCTCCTGTCATTAAACGTTTTAAGTCCCGAGACTCTAATGCTAGATTTGGTTCCCAAGGAACTAGACCTAACGTTAGTAGTCAACCTAAAGCGCAGGCGACTGTTCCGCCTAGGCCTAGGGAGGACAAGGGCAAAGGGGTTCTTGGTGCCAGGTCCTAGTGGGGGTAGCCAAGTGAGGTGCTACGAATTTGGGAATATCGGTCACATGTCCAATCAGTGTCCTACGAAGAACCGTGGAAAAGCCATAGTTGTAGGCGAGTCCCACGAGGGTGTTGATGACCAGGGTGATTATGAAGTAGAAGAATATCACCCTGAAGGAGGTCTTACTGATGAAGACGAATTAGGCGATGAAGCAACGCTTGCAATAGTCAGGCGTGCTATCTCGGTCTAGGAGTAGTGTTGAATGGCGTTGAAACACTATCTTCTATACTCTTGCCAAGTGTGGAGAGAAAAATTGTAAGGTGATAGTGGACAGTGGAAGTTATCAGAATGTGATTTCCGCTAACACCTTAGATCGTCTGAAGTTGAAATCCACACCTCATTCTGACCCATACAAAGTTTCTTGGGTTGATAAAACATCTCTTCCTGCCACCCATCAGTGCTTAGTTCCTATCGAGTTTGGGTCATACAAGGAGTCCCTATGGTGTGATGTGATCCCTGTGGATGTTGGACATATTATCCTAAGTAGGCCGTGGCTATTCGACAATAACGTCACGATCTTTGGCTGTTCGAATGCGTGTACCTTCATGCATAACGGTAAAAAGATCAAACTTAATCCTATGCCACCTGAAAGCACACTAGGGAAGAAAAAGGATGAGAAGGCGAGTGAGCCTAAGGAAGTGAGGAAATCTAATCCTTAGTCTCTTCACATAATCAATGCGAGAGAATCTGAGAAAGAAACTAAGGAGGATTCCATGGTGTATGCCATTGAGGCAAGAGAGATTACACCTGAGGTTCTATCAGAGTTACCCCATGAGGTAACATCGGTTCTAAAGGAATGCAGTGACGTATTTCCTGAAGATTTACCGAACGAGTTACCACCTATGAGGGACATTCAGCATGCCATTGACCTCATCCAAGGGTCGACTCTACCGAACCTTCCTCGCTACAGGATGAACCCTGCAGAACATGCAGAGTTAAAGAGGCAAATTGATGAGCTTCTGCAAAAGGGTTTTATCCAAGAGAGTATGAGGCCGTGTGCCGTGCCAGCATTGTTGACACCAAAGAAAGACAGCACGTGGCACATGTGTGTGGACAGCCGTGCCATAAACAAAATTACCGTCAAGTATAGATTTCCCATACCTAGACTTGATGATATGCTTGACATGATGGCGAGGTCCACCATATTCTCCAAAATTGATCTCAAGTGCGGATATCACCAAATCCGCATACACCCAGGAGATGAGTGGAAAACGGCGTTCAAAACCAAAGATGGGTTGTACGAATGGATGGTCATGCCCTTTGGCTTGACTAATGCGCCCAGTACTTTTATGCGGGTGATGACACAAGTCTTGAGACCGTTCATGGGAAAATTCCTAGTGATGTACTTTGATGACATTCTTATTTACAATACCACTAAGGAATCACACCTTGAACACCTGAAGCAGGTCTGTAGCGTCTTTAGGAATGAAAAGTTGTACGCTAATATTAAGAAATGCACATTCATGTCTAGTCAAGTCATGTTCTTAGGATTTAGTGTCTTCAGAAAGAATGCGCACAGACCCTGAAAAGGTCAGGGCCATAGTTAAGTGGCTTGAACCGAGGAACATTCATGAGGTGCGAAGCTTTCACGGCTTTGCAACTTTTTATCGTCGGTTCATTAGAGGATTTAGCACGATCATGGCTCCCATTACTGAATGCATGAAAAATGGATAGTTCGTGTAGTCTAAAGCCGCAATCACGGCTTTTAGGGAAATTAAGGGCAAAATGGTAGAAGCTCCTGTCATGCGTCAATCTAACTTTTCTAAAGTCTTTGAGGTGGCGTATGATGCATCTGGTGTTGGTATAGGTGGAGTGTTGAGCCAGGAGGGCCACCCTGTAGCCTATTTTAGTCAAAAACTGAATGAGGCAAAACAGAAGTACTCCACCTATGATAAAGAGTTTTACGCGGTAGTGCAATCCCTGAGACATTGGCGTCATTATCTCCTACTGCAAGAATTCGTCTTGTTTTCTGATCATGAGGCCTTCAGATATTTACATTCTTAGAAGAAACTCAACCCAAGGCATGCTAAGTGGGTAGCGTTTCTTCAGGAATATTCGTTCGTCCTAAAACATAAAACCGGGGTCGAAAACAAACTAGCGGATGCCCTTAGTAGAAGAGTGACGTTGCTCAATTCCTTGAGTGTAGAAGTAGTCGGATTTGAGCAATTGAAAGATGAATACCCCACATGTCCTGATTTTGGGGATACTTATGCGTCGCTCTCTAGTGATCAGCGTAGTACGGGTGATTATGTCCTTAAAGATGGTTTCCTTTTCAAGGGAGACCGACTTTGTATTCCCTGTATGTCCCTTCGTGAGTTCCTCGTCTGGGAGCTTCATTCAAGAGGAATAGCTGGCCATTTTGGTCGTAATAAGACCATTGCCCTCGTAGAGGATCATTTCTATTAGCCAAGTCTCAAGCGAGATGTAGCAAAAGTCTTAGGCCAGTGTCGTGCATGTTAGCTGGCAAAGCAGAGAAAGCAGAATACCAGGCTGTATACGCCATTGCCAGTGCCACATGCTCCGTGGCAGGACATTAGTATGAATTTCGTGCTGAGACTTCCCAAGATGATCAAAAAGCACGATTCCATCTTTGTTGTTGTTGATCGTTTCTCTAAAATGGCGCATTTTCTCCCATGTTCTAAAACGTCAAATGCGTCTCATATTGCTCGTGTTTTTTTTATGGTGTGGTGCGTCTCCATGATTGCCTAAGACCATAGTGTCTGACCATGATATCAGATTTACCAGTTATTTTTTAAAGACACTATGGCACATTGTGGGTACTCGTTTACAGTTTTCTACTGCCTACCACCCTCAAACAGATGGGCAAACAGAGGTGGTAAATCAAAGTCTTGGAAATCTTCTACGTTGTCTAGTAAGTGAACATGTTAAGACTTGGGACCTAATTTTACCAATTGCTGAATTTGCTTATAATGGGTCAGTAAATCGATCTATAGGGATAAGTCCGTTTGAAATTGTTAGTGGGAATAAGCCTAGAATGCCAATAGATCTCTTACCCATGTCAGTCACCCAAAGTTCTTCTGAATCAACCGATGCATTTGCACTACATATCCATGAATTGTGTACGCATATTAGACAGCGGATAAATAAGAGTAATGATAATTATAAAATTTCAGCTAATTCTCATCGTAGATTGCAAGATTTTCAAGAAGGAGACTGTAATGGTGAATAAGGCCTAAGCGGTTCTCACAAGGTTCCGCTAAGAAGTTACAAGCACGTAGTGCTGGACCATTCAAGATATTACAAAAGGTTGGGTCCAACGTGTATCGAATTGACCTCCCACCTGAAATGGGCATTAACCCCACTTTTAATGTAGAAGATCTAATTCGTTCCCACCATCCCATCATTGATCCATCATCTCTCTCATGGCCCTTTTCTAATTTTGCTTCACAACCCCTTCCACCCCTTCCTCCACCTATTGTCCATAAAGAAGAAATTGAGGAAATCTTGTATGAAGAGATAGTATCTACGAGAGACGGAGGTTTCCAAAGATACCTTGTCAAGTGGAAGAATAAACCACCATCAGAATCTACATGGTTGACTGAAGTAGAATTGCAGACCGTCGATCCAGATTTACTAGGCGCCACAAGAGTTTTAACTCGTTGAAGTCGAGTTTTTCTCACCCGGGGGGAATTGATGAGGACACAAGAATATTTAAAGTCTACCAGCAAAGAAGGCGCACACCACAAGCTTCTTCCTTGTGGTTAGGCGATAATTGAGGAGCATTGAAGACCCTACGCACGTGATTGCACATGATTTGGCACATAGAAGACACATGTGAGGGATGGAGGAAAACCCGACTGAAGGTCATCGGGCGCCCGAGCAAATTGGTCACCGGGTGCCCGAAATTCTCCGATTTTGAAGATTTGCTTGCTGGACGTTTTTGGCCTTCGTCGGGCGCCCGACCAAATTGGTCACCGAGCGCCCGACCACTGCACAAATTGTTTTTTTTTTTAACTTGTTTTTTTCTTAATTTTTAGGGGTATTTTGGTACTTCTATGTTTTCTTATTGCTTATTTAAGTGAGCTAAGCCCTAAAAACGAGATTAGTTGATTATTAATGAAAAAGAAAACCTCTTTGGTGGCCTCTCCCTCCTCTCTCTCTCATGGTGCTTCTTCTCTTTCCTTGATCTTCTTCTTCTAACTTCTTCTTGTGCCCTTCCAAATTCTTCAAGGTAATTATCTTTCTTCTTTCTAGTTCTAGTTCTAGTTCTACTAATCCTTTTTCGATCAAACTTTGAGAATCGACCTAAACCCTAAATCTTCAAATTCTCAAATCTCTAATCCGAGAACTTCCTAATTCTTCGGACTAGTGATCTTCATTGATCGATTGGGTATGGCCATGCAAGATCGGGAGGTCCTATCCCTCGTCGAATCCAACCCTAGCTATGCTTGAAACTCAAACTTCGTGGTTGTGACAGTTGGCCCAATCCATTGCAAGCTCCTTGTGAATTTTCTTAATTTATGATGAGTGATTCTAAATTTTAGATTATTTATTTCTTTTATTTTCCGCCGGTTATTTATGTTCATGAGCATGCATCATAATTAGGGCATCCTACGTCAGTATCAATAGTGCTTGTCAAGGCCACCGTTACTGTTACGGATACCTTCCTACCACCCCAACCCAATATCTAAGCTTCTTAGTGTAACACCCCGTAAAATTACACTTTCTGAAACCCGAACACATACTCGAGCCATGTCATGCACACGTCACCTTAGGCCGATCAATCAGCCACTCTTAGCTGAACATAGTTGCATTAAGATAAGCTTACACGCGCTCGTAGGAGGCCGTTGCACCACCCATCCCAAGGCCGATAAATCTAAAACTCAGGTGGAACAACCCTCATGGTGGACATGACGACCTTGGATGGGTGCCATAGTAGAGCCGGCACTCGAAAATTCCGAAATCGTGAGGTCAAGTGAGAGCATATACAAGTGCAAATGCCCATGCACAAGGACTGAACCAAGCAATCATTATTAATTACACATTTTCTTCGATGGGTCATTAGGACCCTTGCATGTCTATGAAATTGTGAACCTAGGCCCTAAATATAACAAAAAACCTATCCCCAAAACCCCGGCCCCAATCGATGATCGGTGACTGTTAAACAGACTTTCCCTCATATCCAATAAACGCAACATCCGAATGCGTGAAATCTTAACCGTAGGAAGATCACACCTTGAGAAAGCTATCCCACGGATTGGATTAGTCTGAGTGGGCCAATTGGGACCCGCATAGCTAAAAAGCCACTCACAGATTTTCATAAAAATTTCAACAACGAAGGCCAATTTGGGAAATTTCTGTTGTATAAAAGCATCAATTCCAGCACTCTCCTCTTTCATTTTCTCAAAAATTGCTGGTAGAGAGAGAGGGAAGGAGAGTGAAGAAAGAGATAGCAATGGAGCTAGGGGGTGCACCTTGCATGCCATCCCACTAGCTTCGGCCGGTCCTACGTCACCATAGCCGTCGTCCCTTGCAATAGCGCTTCTCCAAATGCTGCTAGAGGTTAGTAGGAAGACAAGCCCTTAGAGATCATCTATATTTATTGAGTTTTCCCCCAAATTTTTGACATGCAAGCACTATTCTTGTAGGAATACCCAAATTTCTCCAAGAAATTAAGGTACGGACCATTTACCTCTAGGTTTCCTAGCATTAAATGCCATTAGACATAGTTAATGCTTGATTGTTGTGGCTGAGATTGCTTAGAACAAATTCCTAGTTGCAGAATTTATGTTTGACTTCATAGACATTCGGGTGCATGTTGTAGAATTGTAAACCCTAGGATTGCATGCTGAATTTGGATGCTTGTTGCTTGATTGTGATGAAAAGATGAACCTATAACATGCTAAAGACCTTACCATGATGAGATGTTGCTTAATATTGCTTAGGAATGTTGAGAATTCAGCTACACTATGCCTTGTTTGCTAGACATGATTGATGGGTGATTGTTTACCCATGCCACATGCCTGATAGTTAACTTCGAATGCTCATGTTCATCATATTTTTGTTGTACTTGGACCTATAAGATAATTCGGCCCGGTACTTGGACATTGAATGGGGGTGACTGCTTGAGGTCGATCGTCCTTGGGTGAGGATCTTTGATTGATGGTAGAGTGCGGGTGACCAGCTGTGGTTTGAGGACCACGCGGGCCACGGGTGCCTAAGGTCGGCCTCCCTGCCCCTCTCCTCAGTTGAAGGTGTCGGCCCAACTCCGGGTGGAACATGTTGTATGACCTGTCGTTTTCTTTTCGAATCCAAGTACCAATGTTACTGCTAGATAGGCCCACTCGTAATGGCACGGCAAATCGATCACCAAGACTCGTGAGCCGAGGATAGTGGCATGGGACCTATGCACAAGCTATCAGCCTACGCTGGGGTAACAAGCCTCCCCGTAGTGTCCATTGAGCACCTGTGGAGGTGACGAGCCTACCACCTAACTATGGGAAGGGGTGATGAGCCATTTTCCCACCTGACTTGGGTGTGGCTGACGAGTCACGGCCAAATCGGGCTCTCACGCCAATAACCCAAGCAAGGATCGAGGGGTTACTGACTGATGATAGGCGTTCGCCACGCAAGGAGCCAGATGGTCCCAGTTCGGCTAGGGTAATAGAACAATGGTACGTTGGCTTCGCCAACCGGCTAGATGCTTAAATGGAATAATTAACTCAACTAATCATGCATGGTTCAGCATGGCATGCATTGTGCGGGCGATGGGGTGGTGCCTTATTCGCTGGCGGCTCGGGTCTGTGCAGATAATGTAGTGGTGCCACTCACTGTCGGTTTTGACCAAAACGGTGATTGGGCATGCATTTGCATTTCATGCATTCATGCATTAAGATTACAAGATGTGGTACTATGCTATGCCTAAGACTACTACATGTGTATGCTTGATTCCTTACCTACGTTTGATTACATTTGTGCCTTGAGTAACTTAGGGAAATGGAACCACTGAGTTAGTTACTCACTCCCACTCTGGGACAGTGTTTTAAAACATCATCCAGGCGATTTCATTAATGCAGGTATCCCACAAGCAAACGCACTAGATGAGACATCGTTAGACTGTTTGGGTGGACTCTTTTATGAGATGAGTATTGTATATTTTAGTTTTAGCTCACTTAAATTCAATTATGTCTTTATTTCATTGCTCAGATTAACCTATCATTATGATTTGATGCAACGTGGAACAATCGCTTGCATAACACGCACCTGCATATGCATGAGTGACTCTCGGGATATCGGGGATCGAGTTTGTGCTCGACCCCTGAAATTTCGGGCTATTACAGGTGGTATCAAAGCAGGTGTTAGAGTTAAGATGGGCCGTGCAGTATGGACCCATCATAATGAACCCGCTGACCTAGTTAGGACTCTGAGATCAGAGACATTAAACCCTAGGACCAAGCCCCTGACTGACTGTCATGATTTACTTGAGCATAGAGACTAAGACACTAGGGTTGCCTGGTATCAAACATCATTAGGTGTAGTTAATGCCTTGTTTGAGCATTTGGGAATGTCTAGATTGGATGATGGGTTGTTAAGATTGCTTGATTTCATAAAAGAATTGTTGTAATTGATTGCTATGCTTTTGAAAACCTTCTATTTTTGGCTTGCATGTTAATAATTGTGTGCTTATGATGCGATATGGTGTTGTTAGAATAGTTTGATAACAAGCTAACAATGTTTGCCAAGGTGAATTGTTGGTGCTTCTTGGTATGATGTTGAATTTCATATGAACTATAAAATGCCTTGATAATATATCCTTTAAAGTTGTTAAATGGTTGGAATGAACTTCACACTTTCACCATATGCTTACATCTTAGAATTTCTGTATTAGTTAGAGTGTAGAGTGGTCCAACTAAGCGAATAGCCATCAATTGGGGGTGGTTTGGACCTAGTGGGAAGCTTGACTAATTGGCACAAAACTCAGTAGATACGAGGAAATGTGGACAAAATACCATAGTGCCAATATGAAAACCCATGGTGCCACCGTGGGGGAGTGAACAAAAACAGGAGGACATGGACAAAGGGGCCACTAGGACCATTTTCTCAAACCCCTCTCCCATTCACATCTCCAATTGCTTAATGATTTTGATCCTGGACTTCGAAAAACGAACACTAGGACAACCCCGAGGGATAACGTCATATGCGAGATGCCTTGGCACGCCTAAAATCATCCTAGAATAACCTAAGTGATTATACTAAAGCCAATGAGCGAAATTTTAGAGAAAATTGTGAGATCATGATTTTTTTTTAGCAACTCCCAGTTCATTGACAATATGTAATTGCAGAAAATTCTAGTTTCCAATTGGTTTGTTGCTTGTAACATTTTTTTTACGCCATCAGTCACTGAATTATTTTTAAAAAATTTCTAGTAATTCATCTTTAAGACTAATTTCAAGATACCAAATTTCATCCCATTCCAACTTCTACAAAAATTATTAAAATTCTAGGAGTACCTGGCACTTAAGACCGACGATTTTCTTTAGACAGTCTCAAAGTTTTCTTAAATTATCCCCATTTAAAATTGGTTTTAATTTTCTATTTATTTTTACTCAAAACTAGACTCATCAAGCTTTCATTGAGTTTTTGAATCACCCCAATCAGAGTTGTATTTAAAAAGATACACTTTTATTAAAGTCAGCACATATAAGCTGCCCATTAGGGCTGTTTTTTGTGAGAAACAGTGGACAGAGTACCATGGTGCCACCGTGGCCATCTGACTAAAATTCAGGGCCGTTTGTCCAAAGTACCACGGTGCCACCATGGGCATTTGACGAAAATTCAGGGTTGACCCTAAAAAATCAGGATCAACCAGGGACAAATTGTAAATTACCTATAACTTTTGATTCAGAATGAGTTACAGGACGCAAAATATATGAATTTGGGGTAGAACGAGCCATCCGAGGCCAATGGACCCATCTGTTTTGCAAGAAACCAACTACTTCCTTTCCAAAAGCTCTTCTTCGGAAAACTTATCATTTTTTTTTTTTTAGTTTCTAAATTAGCTGTATCTTTTTCATGTTAAGGGTTTTAACAATTGGTGTCTTCTTAGGATTTGTTCCTTAATATGCCAAGAACCATTCCACATAATTAGATTAGATTAAAATCTTCTATTTTATTATGTTCTACCATTTTGGGAAGGTTCCGGGTCTCTTACCATTAGGACTCTTGGTCATGGTTCTGTTTTATTATTCGAAACATTGCAACTTCAACTTAGGGATAGATTTTAATAAGGTATTTCGAGTTTCCTTACCCTCTTTTGGAGTTAAAATCCGTCGCACCTTACGAGTTCAAGGTTCGTGTTACGATAAGAAGACAATGTTCTTCCTCATTTTCCCACGCTTTTTCCTATGCCATGTTTTTCCTAATGCATTTTCCTTTCCCAAGTACCAACTCTACAATTAATGCAAGCAAACACCAAACCCCCGCTAGTAGAGAGCATCGATGTCAATACAATCAGACGAATAGGATTGAGAGCACACTACTAGGCCTTGAGAAGGGGCTCATTCCTGAACAAACCCCATAACCCCCCTGATTTCCCCATTCACCGAGGCTTCTCTACTTCTGAAGCTTCTTCAATCATTTCTTTCATTCCAGATAGCTCCAAAGGGGGGAAAAATGACAAGCAACAGCTTTAAGGGCTTTTCCGCTATTCCCCCATGCCACGCTCAAATGAGACTATCCTCTAATTCTAGCATAACCCAACATATGTGAGCCTCTACTAGAAAATAAAAACTCCCACACACTTCAAGCAAAGGTGTAATGAATAAACAAGTGGCTAATGGACTCTGCATTCTTCATACACATTAAGCATAAGTTGGGGAGGCTCATGGACCTTCTTTGCAAATTATCAATAATTAGGACCCTCATACAACCAACCAGCCAAACAAAAGCCACGAACTGCAGCACTTCATCGTCGGAGAGATTTCTTCTACAAGGGGGACACCACACTACAGACCCACCACAATTAGAAAAGCAGTGAGATACCAACATGCGACAATCCGAAGCGAGAAAAGTCAAGGCCGGAAAGTCTTCTAACAAAGCCTTTTCTCCACACCAGATATCTTCCCAGAAACGGATTCTATACCCATTACCCAGGGTGAAGGCGATCCCTTTTCTAAATAAATGGTCCACTGAAGCAATAGCTTTTCAAATGCCTGAAGCGCGACAAAGAGAGGAATGCCTAGCAAACCAGCCCCTTGCTGATCCGTACTTCGCTACTATGATCTCCCTCCACATATTTTCCTTTTTCGTGCCTAGCCTCCAAAGCCATTTTCCTGAAGTGCGATATCCATCTGATCTAGATTTTAAATTCCCGGTCCTCATTCTTTAGATGGCTTGCACACCTTTGACCATTTTAGGAGATGAAATTTTCACCTGTCATGAGAACCTTTTCAAAGAAAATCTCTCCCCATTTTATCGAGTCCCATAATCACCGATTGTGGACATCTGAACATGGACATGAAATAAACAGGCATGTTGGAGAATGCTGTTTTGCATTTGCATCATTTTAGATGATAGGCCAGAACATCATTTTAGATGATAGGCCAGAAGTCTGAATGAAAGCTATGGGGAATCCATTGGACCCCGGTGCTTTGTCCCCGCAAAGCGAATCGATAGCTCCCTTCACCTCTTCCACCGCGAACTTATCTTCTAGGGCCGCAACCTCAGCTGTGGATATATATTGAAAGTCGATGGAGTCGAGCCGAGGCCTACTCCAAGCGTCAGCCGTAAGCAGGTTGCTGAAAAACCTGACTATGGAATCAAATTTATTTTTTCTTTTTCCTTATCAGAAATTATATGCCCATTAATCACAAGAGAAGAAATATGGTTACATCTAGCCCGCGCACTAGCTATACTGTGGAAGAACCGAGTGTTTTTATCTCCCTCCTTCAGCCATACCGCTCTAGAACGCCAGCGTCATCTGATTTCCTCTACCTTTGCCCTCTCTGCATATTTTTGGCGTAAGGATCCTTCTTTTTTTCTTTTCCCTCGGTGGAGATAAATCCAAACTCTTCTAGCATATCTAGCTGATGGATTTTCAAAACTATCTCATCGAAGTCAAACTCCCAGGCAGCAAGGACCTCCTTCCGAGAATTGATCTTTTCTTTGGGCATCTTGAACTTCCTAGACAGACGAAAGCCAACATAGCCTCCCACCTGAAAAGAGGTCCACCATTCTTCCACAAGATCCTTGAATCCTTGCACCTGCAGCCAGGCCACCTCAAGCCTAAAAGGGTTTAGGTCCCCAGTTGCCCTCCGAAACCTCCAAAAGGATAGGTCGGTGATTCGAGATGGTTCTAGGTAGCCCACTGTTGCTGACCAACAAAAATTTATCCAACCAATTCGATGACACCAAGAACCTGTCCAATCTTAACATAATCGCATTCTTTAGGCCATTAGTCCAAGTCAATTTGGCACCTTGCATTGGCAGGTCCACAATGTTAGTGCACTTTTCTGTGGCATACTAGTGCACCTTATTTGTCAATCATGTAAGTCCATGTGTTGTAATGTCGGTTGAGCCTTGGCAAGCTGAAGACCGAAGATTCAAGCGGACAAGAAGCATCAAGGAAGAAAAACGGGTAAATGAGATGCCTTGGTGACCCTAGCACTTTGAACCAAAACACCCAAACTCTCTTAGATGACTTGGACCAACTAAGAATACCCTTAGTCATCATCTTTAGTCTTAGAACACCTTAAAAAACATGATAAATTAGACTAATTAAAGAGGTGGAAGTTGTTGTAAACAAAACAGCCCAAACAGCAATTTCCGATCGAAAATGATTTTCCGATCAATCGAAACACTATTCGATCGATCGAATATCTTATCCAGCAACCTAATGAAATCACTGGACTGATATTCCGATCGATTGGAACAATATTCCGATCGATTGGAACAATATTCCAATCGATTGGAATAGTCATTTTATGCCCGTTATTTGACCGTTGGGAGAAAATCTATAAATACGGAAAATGCGTTTTTTAGGCTAAGTGAGGGAATTTTGAGGATTTAGAAGCCACCACCATTGCTTATCATTAGGAGCTCTAATCCTAACCCATACAAGGCATTCTCCTTGTGATTTATCACAAGCTTAAGGCATTCAATGCTAAAATGAGAATGGACTTGTTCCCTCTTGATTCCTAAGAGTTTAGACACCTTGATCATTGGTATATCCTTTATCAAAACACCACCTAGGAGTCCAAATAGGTGTATCCCTTTAGGAAACTAATTTCCTACCATTTGTAGAGGTTACACCATTCCCTAACACCTTGGGCATCTCCAATGAAGTATCATATGCGAGGGAGCTGATCTTGGAGCTGAAGCCTTGGCAAAGCAGCGGTATCAAAGATCGGGGAAGCACAAGGGGAGTTGATTCAAACACGGGAGAGCAGGAAGAAGCAACCCGAAGCGGCGCACAATGGGGCTCAAATCCGACAAGTGAGTTGTCATTTTCTAGAATTCATCCACTCTTTTCCCTGTGGGAATTGAGTGTAGGGTTTGTTTATCAAACTCGATTTCTAGGGTCATTTGCCGATCCTTGGCTTATTAGTTGAGCCTAAAGCGTAGGGACGTTTGACATTCCTTGGCACGTTTGTCGAACCTAAATTTCAGGGACGTTTGCCGTTCCTTAGCACGTTTGGCGGGCCTAAACAAGTCTCCAAGGGGGGCTACCAACACAGGTGTGAACGTATAGGTTGAGAGGAACCTGTAAACTCCCCGGTTGAGTGGATCTGAGTTAAAACACCTTGGTTTGGAGGAACCAGATTTAAACTCCCTAGTGAATGCCGATGTGCTCAAAGGGGTTGAGTACTTAAACCGGGAGTGGAGTAGGGTGACCGAACCACTATATATGCTTGTGTTTGTGATTGTATTTGAGCACATTTCTTATTATGCATTGCGTTTAATTGTTTAATTATGAATGCTTAATTAGAATGTATGCTAGGCTCTTGATAAGCACATCCACACACACAAGATGTACTTTCACTCCTTGAGTAGACTTAAGCTTAATTGATCCATCCTCATTTAAGTCTACTTGAGTTGCATAGATTAGGTCCTTCATTAGTTTAATCATTTATTAATCTATGCTTGGTTAGACTAGGTTGTTTATTGTTTAAACCATATGCTAGTCTTGTGATTGGACCTACGTATGCTTGGAAGCCGAAGTGTTAATCGCCTACTTAGTTTAATTTGTTAAAACTGTTAAGTAGGCAAAAAGATTTTAAAAGGTCCTAATCACCCCTCCTCTAGGACTTAGCCATTATTCTAGTCGTTCCTAAGCTTCCGCACACGTATACATTGGTGTCGTGTTAGACCTACCAACGTAATTTCACACGAGATCATGTCTAGCAATCAGATCAATGAAGTCATTAATGCTCCTAGTAACTCAACCCCCATTGGACTTCTCATGAGAAAACCAAATTATGTTAGTCTCCTCCAATGCACCATAGGTCTTCCCACTTGTCCCTAACAAAATCCAACTCTCCCCAAAACTAATCTCTAACGTTCCTAGCACACGACCATAAACTACAGTGAAAAGCCATCTGAAATCTAAATGGGATTGTTGGAGTAGGAAAGACACCGCGAAAGCTCCCATTACTCACCGGGTTGACATAAATTAAAAAATAAAAAAAATTAAAAAAAAAACGGAGAGAAGAGAACACTCCTTTAACTTAACCTAAAGGGCAATCTCAAACCCTTGAAACTTGAACCTCCTAATAATCCATGATATCTCCCGAACACCTAGGATGACCGAACAACGGATATATGGAACAATGCTTAAGCGAGGTATTTGTAGTTTGATCCAATTCCCAATCCTGGGCAATTACCAATGGACTCACTGCTATAATCGAGAAGAAGACCGGAATCCACCAGGACTAAGACGAGATACAATGAACTTTCTATCCTGGTCGAGCAGAAGATCGACATATCGGATTCAGGCCTACCACAACCGTTTCTCCGTACTAGCCCGATCATGAATTTTTTTTTTTAAGAGGGGTAGACCGTAATAAACCAGATTAGCATAGTAAATGTACACCCTTGCATGCATATAAACATATCACAACGAAATCAGCAAAAAACAAAAAAACAAAAAAAAAACAAAAACAAAAAGAAGAAGAAGAAGAAGAGGAAACTTAGGCATTGCGGTATGCGTCTATTCATTTGGAGGGCTCAACGAAGGCATAGTAGGCTTATAAGCCCATAGTTCCAGGATCGAAACATAGGGTAAATCGCTAAGTAGGACCTGAGTTGTCCAATTAGAACGTTAGTAACAAGAGCGCATAAGGGAGACAGTTAAGATTCAGAAACTAGACCAAAATATATAAGTACATCGGATTATTGAGAATAAACCCAGCAATGAGTTCAAGCTGAATAATTGCATCTGACCCTAATGTACTCACGGGTAAGGTTGTCAAATATGAACCTAACAGAAGCACTAGACAATTTCGAGGACGAAATTGATTTTTAAGGGGGGTAGATTGTAACGCCCAATAAAATCACCCTTTCTGAAACCCGAACACACACTCAAACCATGTCATGCACACGTCACCTTGGGTCGATCAATCAGGCACTCTTAGCCTTAAAAGACCATAGTTACATTAAGATAAGCTTAGACGCGCTCGTAGGAGGCCGTTGCGCCACCCATCCCAAGGTCGATAAATCTTAAACTCAGGTGGAAGATCCCTCATGGTGGGCTTAACAACCTTGGATGGGTGCCATGGTAGAGTCGGCGCCCGAAATCCCGAAATTGTGACGTCCAATGAGAGCACATGCAAGTGCAAATACATATGCACAAGGACTGAATCAAGCAATCATTATAAATTGCACCTTTTTCTTAGATGGGCCATTAGGACCCTTACATGATCTATGAAATTGAGAACATAAGCCCAAAATATAACAACAAACCAATCCCCAAAACCTCGGCCCCGATCGATGATCAATGACCGTTAAACAGACTTTCCCTCATATCAGATAAACGGCGCATCCGAATGCGTGAAATCTTAACCGTAGGAAGATCACACCTTGAGGAAGCTATCCCACAGATTGGATTAGTCCAAGTGGGCCAACTGGGCCCCGCATAGCTAAAACAGCCCCTCACAGATTTTCATAAAAATTTCAACAACCAGGGCCAATTTGGGAAACTTCTGTTGTATAAAAGCATCAATTCCAGCACTCCTCTTTCATTTTCTCAAAAATTATTGGGAGAGTGAGAGAGGGAAGGAGTTTGGAGAGAGGGATAGCAATGGAGATAGGAGGTGCACCTTACATGCCACCCCACTAGCTTCCGGCCGGTCCTACGTCACCATAGTCGTCGTCCCTTGCAATAGCACTTCTCCAAATGCTGCAGAGGTTAGTAGGAAGACAATCCTTTAGATATCAGCTACATTTATTGAGGTTTCCCCAAATTTCTGACATGCAAGCACTATTCTTGTAGGAATACCCAAATTTCTCCAAGAAATTACGGTGCGGACCATTTACCTCTAGGTTTCCTAGCATTAAATGACATTAGACATAGTTAATGCTTGATTGTTGTGACTGAGATTACTTAGAACAAATTCCTAGTTGTAGAATTTATGTTTGACTTCATAGACATTCAGGTGCATGTTGTAGAATCGTAAACCCTAGGATTGTATGCTGAATCTGGATGCTTGTTGCCTGATTGTGATGAAAGGATGAACCTATAACATGCTAGCGATCTTACCATGATGAGATGTTGGTTAACATTGCTTAGGAATGTTGAGAATTCAGCTACACTATGCCATGTTTGCTCGACATGATTAATGGGTGATTGTTTACCCATGCTACATGCCTGATAGTTAACTTCAAATGCTCGTGTTCATCATATTTTTGTTGTGCTTGGACCTATAAGATAATTCAGTCCGGTACTTAAATATTAAATGGGGGTGACGGCTTGAGGTCGATCGTACTTGGGTGAGGATCTTTGATTGACGGTAGAGTGCGGGTGACCGGCTGTGGTTTGAGGACCATGCGGGCCATGGGTGCCTAAGGTCGGCCTCCCCACTCCTCTCCTCAGTTGAAGGTGTTGGCCCAACTTCGGGTTGAACATATTGTATGAGCTGTCGCTTTCTTTTCGATTTCAAGTACTAATGTTACCGCTGGATAGGCCCACTTGTAATGGTAAGGCGAATCGATCACCAAGACTCATGAGCCGGGGATGGTAGTATGGGATCTATGCCTGAGCTGTCGGCTTACGCTGGGGTAACGAGCCTCCCCGTAGTGTCCATTGAGCATCCGTGGAGATGACGAGCCTACTACCTGACTATGGGAAGGGGTGATGAGCCCTTTTCCCACCTGACTTGGGCGTGGCTGACGAGTCACAGCCAAATCAGGCTCTCGAGCCAATAACCCAAGCAAGGATTGAGGGATTACTGGCGACGATAGGCCTTTGCCACGCAGGGAACCAGATGGTCCCGGTTCAGCTGAGTGATAGAACGATGGTACGTTAGCTTCGCCAACCGGCTGGATGCTCAAATGGAATAATTAACAACTTGACTAATCATGCATGGTTTGGCATGGCATACATTGTGCGGGCGATGGGGTGGTGCCTCATTCGCTGGCGGCTCGGGTTTGTACAGTGATGTGGTGGTTCCACTCACTCTCGATTGTGACCAAAACGGTGATCGGGCATGCATTTGCATTTCATTCATTCATACATTAAGATTACAAGATGTGGTATTATGCTATGCCTATGACTGCTACATGCGTATGTTTGATTCATTACCTACGTTTGATTACATTTGTTCCTTGAATAACTTAGGGAAATGGAACCATTGAGTTAGCTACTTACTCCCACTCTGGGAGGGTGTTTTAAAACACCAACGAGGCGATTTCATTGATGCAAGTACCCCACAAGCAAACACACTAGATGAGACATAGTTAGACTATTTGGGTGGACTCTTTTATGAGATGGGTATTGTATATTTTACTTTTAGCTCACTTAAATTCAATTATGTCTTTATTTCATTGCTCAAATTGACCTATCATTATGATTTGATGCAACGTAGAACAATCACTTGCATAACATACACCTGCGTATGCATGAGTGACTCCCGGGATATCGGAGTTCGAGTTTGTGCTTGACCCCTGAAATTTCGGGCTATTACAGTTAGAAAGCTAATTCCATGCCCTAAATTTGGTGTAGATCCCACAATCATGGATTTTGAAATGACCTATGAGAAAGCCTTCAAAAACTTCTGTTTTTTTTTTTTTTTTTTTTTTTTTCCCCTTTTCTTTTGAAGTTTAAGGCAGATGGGTTCCGATGAAGAGATTTTATTTTTTTTGCTTCTTCTTTCAACTCTTCCAACAACTTCTAATTATCAAGAAATAAATCAGTTGCTTCACTAATCTAAAATACCTTAGAAACAAATAATTCCAGATAGCAGCAATTCTGAGAACAGAGCAATGATTCAATGATAATTATTCAACTAAACAACTAAAAAACACATCAGTAGCTTAACTAATCGAAAAACCCTAGTGGGACCCAATTTCCACACCTCCTAAAAATCCTAACTGGTGATTATAGGTGGCCCCACAGAGGACTTTACACCATAATGCGGTGAAAAGAATTTGAACTAGATCATCAATCAACAAGAAGAAACCCTAAATCCAATTAACGAAACAACCATATATAATACAGAAGAGTAACATTATAACAAAAACGAACTGACCTTTGCATAGTAATCTTTCCAGACTCTGCGAGCGATCTGATGCCCACCCAAATCAAAAGCCTTGAACTTGATTTTCCCAATACTCAACTCCTCAGAAGTCGGATACTGCGTCGGCTGATGCTGAACTAATCTCTAACAGAAAATTAACAAGTAAATCAAATTAAAAAATCGCCCTAAATAGAGAAAATCTTAGAAAACTAGACGCACCAAATATTTGAAAAAAAGATTCATATAAAATCCAAAGAAAAAAAAAACTTGAATGTCCGAGAAAAAAGCTCAGGAATCAAGATCGACTGAAATTTTTCAAGAAACAAAAACAACTGAAAATCCAAAAAAAATGGAATTTGTTCGAGAAAATTTCAGACAGAGAGAGACCTCATCTTTTAACATGTGAAGGAGAGTCGTCTTTCCGGCGTTATCGAGCCCTAGAAAAAGGATCTTAGCCTCTTTCTGCCATAAACCCAGAGAGGCGAGAACTCCGTAGATCCAATCCAGTAGAAACATGATTTTCCGGCAACAAATTGCCGGAATCCGACCGGAGATGCACCAGGTCGGCAATGAACAGTTGTGATCTCTCGATCGAGGTGTCCAAAAATATGATGGCGAAGATTCCGAGTGGGAAGGGGTGGATCTGGGGAGGGACGTCCGGCTGGAAATCGGATTGCGTAATGAGTTACTCAGTACGATCTTATCGTCCTGAGTAAACTCTGTTGGGCGACTGTGAATGTATGTGATTTATCCACGCCGTCCATCCGTTTTTCCAGCTCATTTTAGTGGTTGACCCAAAATTGGACCTGTTCATAAGATCACCGACATAAAGGAAGGTAAAACACAAATATCAGCTTGATCCAAAACTTCTGTGCCCATGACAATTTTTCAATGGTAGGCATTCAATTCACACCGTTTTTGTGATGTGGTCCACTGGAGATTTTTATATGCTTCAGTTTTTGCTCAAGCCCTAAAATTATCCAGTGAAATGATTGTGTGACGTGGATTAGTTACTGGCAGGTTGAGTAGCGGCTACGTAAGTAACGTCACCTTGGTCTGTAGGCCTCCGCATGATGTATCTGTTGTATCCACACCGTCTACTCATTTGAAGAGATCATTTTAATGCATGACTCAAAGAATGAGGCAGATCCAGATCTCAAGTGGACCCCACCACAGAAAACAGTGGGAGAGTGATATCCACCATTGAAAACTTCTTAGGGGCCATAGAAGTTTTCGATCAAGCTAATATTTTTATCTTCCTTTCCTCTATGTCTTTGTGAATTTATGAGCAGGTTTGATCTCAAATAAAAATCATGGTGGGCCTAGGAAGTTTTCAATGGTGATGTCACTGTCCCTATTATTTTCTGTGGTGGGTCTACTTGAGCTTTGGATCTTCCTCATTTTTCGAGTCATGCCCTAAAATGATCTCTTCAAATCGATGAACGGTGTGGATACAACATATACACCATGCTAGGCCCACAGAACACGGTAACGTCAACCTGTCAGTAGCTAATCCGCGTCCGACGGTGCTCAGCGTACTAAGTTACTGACTACACGATCCCCTTCCGCCCAGCTGAGGTGGGAAACAATTTTCTGACATGGAGGCACGAATTGCAACGCGGATCGGCAACACCAGCCCCGGGGCTGGTGTCAAAGCTGTGTGGCCCCACCATGTGTTTTATCCACGCTGTCGATCCATTTTTCCACCTCATTTTAGGACATCGTCCAAAAATGAGGCAGATCCAAATCTAAGGTGGACCACACACACCTCAGGAAACAGTGGGAATTGAATTCTCACGGTTGAAAACTTCTTGGAGTCGACGTAAGTTTTGGATCAAGCGGATATTTGTGTTTTCACTTCATCTAAGGTCTGTGTGACCTTATCAACAGGTTGGATGGCAAATAAACATCACGGTGTGCCCTGGGAAGTTTTTAAGGGTGGACGTTCAATCAACACTGTTTTTCTGTGGTGTGGTTCACCTGAGATTTGGATCTGCCTCATTTTTCAGCCTATGCTCTAAAATGAGGTGGAAAAATAGAAGGGTAGCATGGATAAAACACATACATCATGGTGGCGCCCACACAGCTTTGACACTAGCACCGGGGATGGTGTTGGGGTCACTAGCCAATCCGCATCTCACAAATTGGGATCTTGCCACCACCGACCTCTGTGGTGGTAGGACTCCGTGGGGGCGGACTCGGTTTGCATCCTTCCTCATATGGACGCAAAGAGTCCAAACTGGACTGTGGAGGGGCCCACCTTTATGTATCTATTCATCCACACCGTTCATCTCTTTTCTATGACCATTCTAAGCCATAAGATGAAGAACAAGGCAGATCCGATGCCCAGATTGGCCACACCAAAGATACTCTTGCATTTAATGCAACTTACATTTTATGCTGAGGAGCATTTAATGCCCCCAAGCTCACTATTTGGTGTGGCCAACCTGAGCGTTGGATCAACCTCATTCTTGGTCTCATGGCTTAAAATGATCATTGAAAAGGGATGGACGGCGTGGATATACAGATACATAACGGTGGGCCCCTCCACAGCTCAGTTTGGACGCTTTGTGTCAATACTGTGCACACCGTGTGTTTTATCCATGAGAGCGGATAAGGTGAGACCTCAAGCTCACTCAAAACGATGCAGCCCTTACTGTGGGATATTATGGGGCTCACATTGATGTATTTATTATGTATCCACACTGTTCATACATTTTTAAATATCATTTTATGACATTATTTGAAAAATGAAGCACATCTAATTATTTGGTGGATCATACCATAGGAAATAGTGTTGATTAGACATTAATGGGCCACAAAAGTTTTCAATCAATTTGATATTTGTTTTTTACCTTCATTCAAGCTTATGTGACCTTATCAACATATTAGATGGTAAATAAACACTACGAAAACATTAATATGTGCCCTATGAAGTTTTTTATGGTAGGATGGTCAATCACCACTGTTTCTTATGTTATGGTCCACCTGATAATTGAATCTGCTTCATTTTTTGGGATAATGCACTAAAATGATCTTAAAAGATGGATGGATAGCATGGATACATAATAATACATCAATGTGGGCCCCACGGTAACCCTATGGTAAGGGCCGCACTATCTTAGGTTAGGACGAGGTCACACTTAATCCGCTCTCCACATGGGGATAATCGTTGAAAAAGCCTTGATTTATGGTGTCATTTGTGACGTTAACCCCTTGTCAAGCCCTTTTTTTATCTAGCCTCCTGGGCATTGTTTGAATTTTCGCTGCACCAAAATGACCCTTTGCCACACCCTCGCATACCTCCTCTCATAATGCAGCAACTTTTTGTGGAAGTCGAGAAGGCCTTTTGAGAATTGGGTGTGGGCCCTACAAAATCAACTGTTGGGGTCACCCATCGGCCAATTTGATCCGTTCACTTTAATCGAACATCCATGAACCCACAAAAGGGTCATTTCAGGAAAAAAAATGAAACTTTCTGTGGCCCACACTTACGTTAACGCTATGAGTTAATTTCAAACTATTTCCTCCAATGTGGTCCATCCGTGATGAGTTTTACCCTCAAACTTAGACAGATGGCATGGAATTAAAACTCATTTCATGTGGACGGCTTGAATCTGCTCCAAGACTATCCAGTGGACCCCACATAAGACGTGGGATGAGTTTAATAGATGGGTCACTTGCATGAGAAAGTTCATTTGACCATTTTCTTTGCTTCTTTTTTTTTTTTCAGGAAGGGGCTATTTGACTATTAGGATCATTGTCACCTCTGCGAGACCAACTTCGACGAGCTTCTGACTTGCATCTGGCATCATTCCCTCCATTCTATTGAGCTTCTAAGTGTTTTTTTTTTTTTTTTTTAGTTAAACTGTCATAACTCCATATAGGTTGTATATACCATGAAATGGGGCCCATTTTTGGGCAATCACGTGGTGTCTAAATGATGTGATTCCAAAGCCATCTGAAAGTCCATCAAATTATTTTTCTAACAAGTACAAGATCACTCAAATCAGGCATGTAACGAGAGAGTTATGACTGTTTTCGGTAAATCTGCGAACGACGAGTGACAATAACTTTGGGCCTACTTTTAGGCAATCAAGTGGTGTCTAAATGATGTGATTCCAAATTCATCTGAAAGTTCATCAAATTACTTTTCCAACAAGTACAAGATCACCCAAATCAGACATGTAACGAGGGAGTATGATCGTTTTTGTTGGATCTGCGAATGATGGAGTATCGACGAACAACAGTGACTTTAAGCCCACTTTTGGGCAATCAAGTGGTGTCCAAATGAGGTTATTCCAAAGTCATATGAAATTTTATCAAATTATCTTTCCAACAAGTACAAGATCACCAAAATCGAACATGTAACGAGAGAATTATGATCTTTTTCGTCGGCAGACACTAACCGTCGCCGATACTCATTGACCGACGCCGATACTACTGACCATCGCCGATACTCTCTGACCATCACTGATGCTCACTGACCAATCGTTGATACTCACTGACTAATCATCGATACTCACTGATCATCGCCGATACTCATTGACCAATCAGCGACGGTCAGTGTTTGTCGGCGATGGTCAGTGTCTATCAGCGAAAATGATTTAATTCCTTTGTTACATGTCCGATTTTGGTGATCTTATACTTATTGAAAATATAATTTGATGAACTTTCAGGTGGCTTTAGAATCACCTCATTTGGGCACCACTTAATTTTCCAAAAGTGGGCCCAAAGCCATTGTTGTTCATTAATACTTCGTTGTTCGCAATCCAATGAAAATGGTCATAATTCCCTCGTTATATGTTCGATTTAGGTAATCTTGTACTTGTTGGAAAGGTAATTTGATGAACTTTCAGATGGCTTTAGAATCACATCATTTAGACACCACTTGATTGTATTGAGCTCTGAATTGTACATATTCTAACCCCAATTCATCACACAATTACATTAATTGAGCTATTAAAAGAACCTACTTATATGTGTATTTGTGTTTGTAGGAAAGAGAAAGAGACCTCATGAACTACATGTTAAAATGCCACTTTGAAACACTCAAAAGATTAGGTGAAGAAGAACCTAGAGGTGAAAGAAATTAAAGCTAAAAAAAGAATTAGGAAAGATCAAGCTACAATGCCTGAATTATCCAGAAAAGATAGAGTGCAGAGTTGCAGGGCCAGAAAAGTAAAATACAGAAACTACAGGAAATAGCCCTGTTGTTACACTGACGATCGGTCGCTGGCCTCAGCTGACCGGTTGTTCTCAAAATCTGACCGGTTGGGATAGGTCAAATCTTGACAAAATTAAGCGCAAACTTTCTGGATTGTTTTTATCATATCCGATCGGTCGTCTAACCGATCGGTAGACAAGTCTAGACAGGTTGGGACAGGTCAGCAAACGCCCATAAATCAATTTTTCAGTTATATTCATTGGAATTTTGAGCTCCGACTGGTCACCCACTGCCCAGATTGCATAAACACTCCGTAAATTCTCAAAGATTTTAAGGCGATGATGCAATTTTGCTATAAAATGACACCTCTAGTCTCGTCTAAAGACATCCTAAAAGGGTTCTATAGTCGCTGGAAGTGGAGAGGATCAACGTGGAGAGTCTACAACTCCTCCGACTAGGGTTTTTTCAGTTTTTCTATGCTTTTAGTAGCTTTTCTGTTTGATTCTAGTTTAATCATGATAATGGTTGGCTAGAACCTCTTAGCTAGGGCTAAGAGGTGAAGCTTATAGTTAGTTTTGATGTATAATTCGCTTATTCAAGCACTCTTTCTTTGATTTTGGATTTTTAAGTTCTAGTTTGAATAAAATTAGTATTTTTTATATGATTTTTTAGAGTTTGTGTACTCCGGACACAAGTTACTTGCAAATCTCTGAGGATGATCATGTTGGTTTGATGATATTTGAATTGTAGTAACTCTGGAGCATGCCATGATCTCTTAGTATGGTTGTTACTTCGAAGACTATAAGTTCATCTTCTCCATACTTCATTAGAACTAGAAGTTTTGATTTCCATATTTAAGTTGGTTTATGTGTTTGAATGTAATATCTTCCAATTGGATGAGGGATAGGACTTCAATTCCAATTGTGTTTGTTCTTAGATGAATGGATTGACATTAATCTACTACAAGTGGATCCTTAGCGCTCTAGTTAGCTTTTAATTCTCAGATTTCTCTTAACTATTTTTCTGTTTTCATTCTAGTTCTAAATCCTAAATTTCCTGAACTTCTTAATTCAAGTTATTAGAAAGTTAGAAGTAGTTTATTTATAATCCCTGTGGATCGATCTCGATCTCATGATCGAGTTATTACTACTTTGCAACCTTGCGCTTGGGGCGAGCAAACAAATTACCTAAAAGTGGGCCCCATTTTCATGGGATCTACAACCCACATGGAGTTATGACAGTTAACTCCAAAAAACACTCAGAAGCTCTCTAGAATAGAGGGAATGATGCCAGATGCAAATTAAAAGCTCGCCAGAGTAAGTCCCACGGAGCTAGTAATAGTCCTAACAGTAAATAATCTCCTCCTAGGAAAAAAAAAAAAGAAATGAAGAAAATGGCCAAATGGCCTTTTCCGCGCAAGGGACCCATCTATTGAACCCATTCCACGCTTATGTGGCGTCCACTGAATAATCTTGTAGCAGATCCAAGCCGTCCACATGAAAGGGGTTTTAATTTCATGCCATCTGTCCAACTTTGAGGACGAAACTCATCATGGATGGACCACACGAGAGTAAACATTTCAAAACTAACTCACAGTATTAAGGTAGGTGTGGGCCACAAAAAGCTCCAATTTTTTTTTTAAATGACCCTCTTATGAGTTCATGGATGTCCAATTAAAGTGAACGGATCAGATCGGCCGATGGGTGGCCCCAACAGTCGATTTTATGGGGGCCCACACCCAATTCTCAAAAGGCCCTCTCAACTTCCGCAAAAAGCTGATGCCGTACAAGAGGAGGTGTGCCAAGGTGTGGCAGAGGAGCATTTTGGTTAGCGAAAATCCAAATAGTGCCCAGGAAGGTAGATAAATAAAGGGCTCTAACACGCATGCTAATGTCACAAATGGCATCATAAATTGAGGCTTTTTCAACTATTACCCCCTTGACAGGTGAATTAGGTGAGACCCCAGCCTTACCCAAGACGATGCAGCCCTTACCGTGGGGTTATTGTGGGGACCACCTTAATGTATGTATTATGTATCCACACCATCTATACATTTTTAAAGATAATTTTATGACATTATTCGAAAAATGAAGCAGATCCAATTATTAGGTGGACCATATCATAGGAAACAGTGTTAATTGACCATTAATGGGCCATAAAAGTTTTAGATCAATCTGATATTTGTTTTTTACCTTCATCCAAGCTTATGTGACCCTATCGACAGATTGGATGGTAAATAAACACTACGAAAAGATTATTGTGCCTCCTAAGAAGTTTTTATTGGTAGGATGGTCAATCATCACTATTTCTTATGTTATGGTCCACCTGATAATTGAATCTGCTTAATTTTACACCCACATGCACCTTTGGGACAGTGGTAGACTGAGTGAAGATAACCTTGTCTCAACGCTAAGGACTGGGTATCGAATCCCAAGGTGGGGGTGGCTAACATTGCTGGGTGACTAACAATGTGGGTGTGTGTACTAACACTGGGTGTGCTAACCCAAAAAAAATCTGCTTCATTTTTTGGGATAATGCCCTAAAATGATCTTGAAAAATGGATGGATAGTATGGATACATAATACATACATCAAGGTGGCCCCCATGGTAACCCCACGATAAGGGCCACACCATCTTGGGTGAGGGCGAGGTCTCACCTAATCCGTTATCTTTATCCCTTCCGTTGCGGACGCGACAAGAAGCTAGTTTGGCCCACTGTGATATTTGTGGGAAATCCACCCATCCATCCATTTTGCCCGACCATGTCTGAACATGGGCCCAAAATGATGCAATTCCAAAACTCAAGTGGACTGCACGAAATTAAGAATACAAGGGCAGCTAAATGCCTACCATTAAAACCTTTGTCAAATCCACCAGGATGTTTATATGCCATCCATATCATTCATAAGGTTATTCCTACTGGGATGACCTAAAAACATAAAAATTAGCAAACTGATCCAAAACTTCTATGGCCCCATGAATGTTTCATCAATGGATGTTCAATCTTCTATCATGTAGCTCACTTGAATTTTGGATTTATCTCAAGAATGTTTCATCAATAAATGTTCGATCCCCTAGCATGCAACCCACTTGAGTTTTAGATTTACGTCACAGAGTGGATTTGGCACAAATATAATGGCAGCCCCAACTAGCTTCATGTTGCAAGAAGTTTATGCTAAGGGCCTGCTTTGTTGGATGTAATTACATGTATTTTCATGTAATTCTATTAAATTAGCCATATATATATATATATATATATATATATATATATATATATATATATATATATATATATATATATATATATATATACAAACTAAGGTGCTTGAAAGTGAGGAGTTGCATGGATCATTTTTCATGTCAAGGTGTATAATTTGAGGCCAAAACTTTGTAGGCCCCACCATGATGTGTTATTACAAATTATACAAATCATTTTAAGATATTGGCCCAAAAATGAGGAAGATTGAAAGCTCAAGTGGACGACACTATAGAAAACAGTGGAGATAGAACGTTAACCATTTAAATGTTCTTCTTATAGTGTAGTCCACTTGAGCTTTCGATCTACCTCATTTTTGTAAAAATACCCTAAAATGATTTGGCCAAATTAATGGACGGCGTGGATAAAACATATACATCATGGTGGGACCTACAAAGTCCCTTCTCATTTTTTGTGCTTATAAGTTACTTTTGTCACATCAATATAGCTTCTTCCATCACAAATCATGGTGGTAAGTAAGGTCTTGTTTGGTTGCAGAATCTAGATTATAGAGAAAATTCAAATTCTAGTGTTAGAATTCAAAATTGCAGAAACTGAATTGAAAACCCATATGGAACTTGCTATTTGGTTGAAAATGTGTAATCCAGATTCTGTTTGGTTGAAAACTATGTGATCAAACCATTGCTTGCAGCATGGCCCACTTGGGCTTCAAATCCGCCTGAGAACTTGACCCCTAGCCTATAATACTCCTGCAAGATAGATGGCCGGGTTGGATGGCAAATAAACATTATAATGGGCCCTAAGAAGTTTTTAATGGTGGACATTCAATCAACACTATTTTCCCATGGTGTGGTCCACTTGAGATTTAGATCTGCCTCATTTTTTGTCTAATGCCCTTAATTGAGCTCTCAAAATGGATGGATCGTGCATGAATATAAAATGCATACATCATAGATGTACAACGCATACATCGAGGTGGGCACCACTCTAGGGGTATTATTATCAATATTGAATGATGCTCGCTTCCGCCTCTTTTCCCTTTCATAGAAACGTCCCCCACACTGTTTCTACTAATCCCGATTCCAGCCAATTTAGGTTTCTAAATGGAATCCTGTTTGGCTGGAATTTGTCGCCAAACACACCAGTTAAAATTGGATTTTACTGGAATCCAAATTTTAAGCTGGAAATAGGCTTCCGGATGCCAACCAAACAGGCCCTAATTAATGTTATAAAGTGTAAAATACACTACAACTCCCTCGCAATACATCCAACCAAACATGCCCTAAAGGCTTTCTCGGGGAATCTGCTTTTTCATTTTAGGCCCTGAGCCCAAAACTGAAGGCAACCGATTGCGTGGTGTGCCACAGACCACTGCCTTGGCGGTTTGATGTGGCAAGGTTCAGTGGGCCCATATGTATATGTTATATCCACATTGTCCATCTATTTTGCAAGATCATTTTAGGGCACGAGCCCAAAATGAGGCAAATCCAAACCTCATGTGGACCACACCACAAAAGGTAGTGTACATTGTTGAAACCTTCCTAAAGCCCATTGTGGTGTTTATTTGCCATCCAACCTGTTCAAAAGGTCACATTGGCGTGGATGAAGAGAAAAAGACAAATATCAGCTTGATCCAAAATTGAAGCATATCCAAAGCTCCAGTGGACCACACCACGGGAAACAAAGGACAATGAGGTTCATTGAAACCTTCTTAGGGCCCACAATTTTGTTTATTTGTAATATAATCTT
Organism: Liriodendron chinense; assembly: GCA_003013855.2. NCBI lineage: Eukaryota > Viridiplantae > Streptophyta > Magnoliopsida > Magnoliales > Magnoliaceae > Liriodendron > Liriodendron chinense. The sequence goes on from PVNU02000506.1 coordinate 481,824, forward strand.
ATTCATAAGGTTATGTAGACTTGGATGAAGGGAAAATACAAAATATCAGCTATTTCAAACCTCTATCACCCTCAAGAACTTTTCAATGATAGGTGGTCAATCCTCGTGGTGGTGTGGACCACTTGAGCTTTAGATACTTTAATTTGGACACAGGACTAAAATGAGCTGGTAAAAGGGGATGAACAACGTGAATAAATGTCACGCCCTGAAAATCGGGCATCGGGAAGTCCTCGGCTCCCGACTCTTCCGGGGTGCCTATACTTTGCAGAAGCATATTTAAATAGCACAACACATGGCATCAACTCATAAATAGAGATTTAAGCTAAACAATATACAATTTAGTTTGAATTAAAGTGTAAATACATACAATCATCCGCACAATCAAGGAGTCCACTCAGCTAGGGCTCAAATATATACATGACAAAAAATGAATACAATATAAGTCCAAAGCTACTCCGATAGGCAAGCCAGCAAATCCTACATCTCACTCATCAAGTAGTGGAAGTTCCTGCATCAAAGATAACTGATTGGTGTTTTAAAACACCCACCCCCCAAGTGGGAGTGAGTAAATCATACCCAGTGTTACCATTCCCTAAGTTAAACATGTTATCAACACAATCAAGCACATGTAATGAAGCATAACAAATGGTGGTTCTCTCACACCTACCACCCCAGTATCAGCAGATAGCATCATCTCACAATCAAGTTCATATTCTAGTTAAATAATGCATGCAGTCATGATATGTAAATGTTATGTTTCGGAAAAATAAACGGTGGGGTTACTACTCAGCAGCAACATCAGATCAATGCACGTGAAAATGTAATACATGCATGTTTGCCAGGTATTTATTTAACTTTGTATTCAATCAGCCGTATTAGCGAAGCCAGAATACCTCAATTTTGTCAAGACTCTAATAAATAGGAACATAACTGACAGGAATGCGATCAAACACTAGACAGCGAGGAAATCCTGACACTGGATAGTGGCCTTACCGAACACTGGACAATGCCAGGTCGGGGTACCCTATGCCAGGTTGGGGCCCACCACTAGGCCAGGGTGTCCTATGGCTGGCTCTTAGAATCCCAATTTGGGTCCGTCACCCAACATAACTCAATAATGAATTAAACGGTAAGGGTCTCAATGCCCTAAAATATCATATACATGGTAATAGGTCATCACCCAAGATCAATGATGGTAGGATCGTTACCTAGCATCGGTGCTCAAAACTCTCTGTAAGACTATTTGAATCATACAGGTCAAATACAGCACAAACAAAGTTACCCATTATACCATGCTTGACCCATGAGCTTTAGTATGTAGGATTCAATGCTCAAGGCTATTGGAGGGGCTCATCACTCATTCCAGCCAAAGACAGCGTAAACACAATTACCTATATTCCATGTCTGGCTCACGAGACTTTATATGTACTGTTAGAACTGAAAATGCTACAAGGACATTTTCTGGGTATTGTTGCTCTGAGGTTCTGAGTAATGGAAACATTCATAGATAATCACAAGCATTTACAAAAGTACACAAGAAGAGATATCGCAAGGAGAATTTTATTCCAGAGATTCTGAGATCTTGTACATTCCAGGCTGTGATCTGGCACAAGCCCTTAATTACATCGAATGATCGATGACCCTTGATTAAAAGGCAAAAGACTAGTCAGCAGGGACTATGGTCTTTGAGTTTGTGGTCATAGAGACCTGTATGTTTTGTTATGGACTGGGCCATCTTTGTATGAGTTAGATGTCTATGTCCCATATTTTGGCTAGAGATCCGAGTTGAGACTATCAAGGTTTTAACTGAGAGGGTGCGACTTTGGACTCGCGCTTGTCGTTTTTGGACATGTGACCTCGGGAAAAATGGTCTGCAGTTGTATGTACTTGAGTAGCCCAACAGACGGATGTCATTTGAATGGGTAGGGCATCAACTATTGTATTAAGGCAATTCAGAGCAATTATTTTTGTAAAGAATTGGAACTCTTTGATACGGTTTATTGTGGTAACCATAATTCCGTTTGTCTAGTTTTTAACCTTAATCAGGTCATGTTTCATATTACATAATGATACATTTGTACAATTTTGGGCACTGGCGGCTTTCTGAGAAGTTACTTTGCTCATTGCGTTAGGTCGGATCAAACTTCGAATGCTTGTATTCTGCTCATTGGGTGTTCTGGAATGACCATTTGACTATTTTGTTGCGTCCAAAACACTCAAAATACCCAAAATTGGCTTAAATATAGCCTGAAAACACTTAAAATGAGGTCCGACGAAATTGGTTGATTTTTTTGAATGTGTGGGACAATTTTACGGGTGCGTTGGACTGCGATGCACCCTTAAATTGTCTGTCCGATTTGTTGATTTTATGGGTGTGTTGGACTGATTTTACGGATGCGTGGGAGTCCAATGCGCCTATAAAATACTTGTCCGATTTGTTGAATTTACGGGTGCGTGGGAGTCCAATGCACCCTCAAAATAGTTGTTTGAATTGCTGAATTTACGGGTGCGTGGGACTCTAATGCACCCTCAAAATACTTGTCTGATTTTGCTAATTTTATGGGCGTGTTCCCATACTTATGATTTTTTAGAATCAGGACCTACAGTGGTCTGATCGGAATGATCTTCAGGTGGAAGATGTCGGTGATCGGAAAGGGATTCCGGCGAGAATCTCAAATGCCCAAAGGACAATAGCTCTCTCTCTCTCTCTTAAAACGTACTAATGAACAGTAGGAAGGAGTATTTATACCCGAGAATATCAGAGATCGACCAATGAGAGGTTGTCACGTATCACACATCCGAAATGTCTCTGACGCACCCTAAAACTAGTGTATGATTTGCATTGAATTTATGGGTGCGTGGGAGTGAATTTACGGATGCATGAGATGATTTTACAGGTGCATCGAAAGTCAATACACTCTTAAATCATTTTCTGATTTATGTTAATTTTATAGACGCGTGGGATGATTTTACGGGTGCATCGGACGTCAATGCACCTTTAAATCATTTTCTGATTTATGTCGATTTTATGGGTGTGTTGACCTGAATTTACGGATGCGTTGACAGACTTCTTTGTTTGTTTCAATTGGGTTTTAGAAAATGATGGGTTTGTGGGGCCTGTTTGATGATGAATGGTCATGCACTACTCATGATAATTCATGATGATGATCTTGACTTGATTTTGGGTGGTTCCGATCACGGTGATTTGCGGGGCCCAACGTAGATTTTTACAAAAATGGCTAAGGGGGCCTCAACCTCGTAAATCTTATTTTTATGTGTAATGAAGGATGTTTTATCGGATTCTTTTGGAGGTATGTGAATATTTGTTCGTTTTGAAGACCCTAACATTTTAGGACCCCAACATGTATAATTATAAGTGACTATACAACAATGGTAATTGTGGTATTCGAGATTCTACAGAATTTGTAACAATGAACAAACAAATATGATTAACCCTAAAATTGACTGATTTGGTAGGCCGAATAAAACATCAACGAACCCGACTTAGCTAGGGTCGGTCGATCATGTTACTCCCAAGTCGATCGAATAAGTCTGTGACGGCCAAACCCAAGTAGGCAGTCCATAACTTATGATTTTCAGAGATTAATCCCAATCACGTCAACAACATAACGTTTTAAGCATGATATAAACAAAATGGAACATCATAACATTCATTTACTCAATCAAGCATAAAACCAAACAGTTGATATGCAATATACTTCATTTCATATATGAGCGTAAATCCAAACACTTGGCGTGTTAAGGCAGGCCATCTCATTAGATTCACAATCAGGCACTAGCCTGGGTGAATGATAATCCACTCACTCAAGCATACATGAATTTCAGTTCACTCAGGAATTTCATCAAATACTTGATGTGCACAACTAAGGTTTTACCCTATTTCACAATAATCCATCATAAATGGATTCTAAACAAACATTAATCAAGTACATATAGCATAAGAATCATAATCATGCAATACTCCTATCATTTAAATACATCAAATCACATTAAAAGCCCTAAATTCACTAACTATGACTATCAAGGGCTGATAAATCTAACTTAGAAAAATAGTCCTCACCTGATTGGCGAATCCACGAACTAGGAATGAGTATTCCTCAAGTATTTGAAGAAAATGCAGTTAGAACACCTAAATCTAATAAAAACCCTAATTAAATGATAGTCCCTAATGAAACTTTCTAATTTTTATAACAGGAGGGGTATCTTACCTCAAGACATGGCCAGCCTACGATCGACAGAAAGAATGGTGGCGGAATTGAAGGCTTTAGAGCAAACCCTAGTAAAAAAACAGAAGCAAAATCCCAAATTCTATTCCAAATGGAATTCTCAAATGGGCTTATTGTTTATAGTTCCAGATGGTCCAAAATGAAGGTGAGTTACAAAACTCACCCTCTCTGGTCTCGATCTAAGTTTTACGGTTCGGGATTGGGTGTTGGATATCTGATGTAGGGGAAAGGTCAAGTCCACTAAGACAATCGATTCCGCTTGGTTTATGATCAACGGCCCACTAACGAACGATCTATAGCTGTTCTAGGTTTTCAAGACACCATTTAAATTATTTTAGGAACAAAGTTATGTGAATCCTTATACTGGGCTGTAGCGTATACTGACGGGTATCAAATTATAATGGTAACGCGGATTTATTTGGGGTTTCAAGCATTATGAATTGGATTAGGTGATCAGTTGAGTCATAAGGGTGTTTGGTCAAATTGGCTTCTAAACTTAAGATAACCAAGATCTGATTCATAGATTTGTGTAGTCTAAGGTGGATGTACATGAGGAATTAATTATACAGGTTGTTCAGTTGTGATTAGAGCTGGGCATGGGTCAGGTCAACTCGGTAGACTTGACTCGTCCGACTCGTTCATACCTAACTCGATCCAAATCGGATGGGTGAGTTGATCCGATTCGAGTACACTTCGCCTAATCCGAACTTCAATCGAGTTGAGTCTGGGTCACCCAATACCTTGACTCGACTCGACCCGAAATCCAACTCGATGCTAACTCGACTCAATCCGAAACCCGACTCGACTCGGGTGCGAGTGGTATATATGAAAAAAAACCCTAAATCTAATCTAAACTACCCGCGGCACCTGACATGGGTAGAAAGAAGAAGGAAGAAAAACTTTGGCAGTGCACGCTCAGGAAAGAAGAGAAAACACTTATGCTCCTCTTACGGGGTATCTTAGTCGTTGGATTTCTTCTATGTGTTGACTTGCTACTATTGTAGGAGGGGGCATGAAATTCTTGAAAAGGTTCAGAGAAAGAAAAAGAGTGACTTAGGTCGTTTGGTTGACATTCAAGTAAAATGGTTTTCGAGCATGCTTAGCAAATCTGAACACTCCTAGCAGGTTGCAAATTATTCAGCATGGTTTCCTTATCCAAAGGATGATTCACAAATGGGCTTGTACAGAAAAAACGGTTATGAAAGGCCTGAATTTGATACATTGATCATCTACTTGATCAGAGTAGAAAGGTCGTTATATCATTTCCTAGTCCTGGTGGATCCTAGTCTTCTGCTCGGTCAAGCAGTGAGTCCATTGGTAATCACCCAGGGTTGGGAATTAAGTCAAACCGTGAATACTTCGCAAGTATATAGTTCCGTAAATCCGTGATCTGGTAATTCTAAATGCTTAGGAAAAATCAAGTGTTACTGGAAAATTCTTGTTTCACATTTTTAAGGTGGTCCTTTAGGTTAAGTCTAGAGAATGATCATGATAGGTTTATGCTCGATTCGATGGAGAATGAATTTCTCAAGGTGCCTAAGTCTAGATGACTACTAGAGAAAGGTTTTTAATCGTCGGAGATTAATCAAAATTAAAGCTTCAGGTTTCATCAACCTAACTTGAGCCATTTGGGTTTATACAAATTATGCTACCTAAGGTCTAATAGTACACCTACCAATCTTATTCATTCGATTATATAAATGTCAAAGTTCTAAACTGGCGGGGGTTTGGTGTTGCTAGCATTCATCGTGGTGATGGTACTAGGGAAAGAAAAATGATGTAAGGAAGTTGTAAAATATGACACAAGATTGGCATGGTAAAGGGAAAAGAACGAGCACCAACTCCCCTACATGTAGACCTCAAATATATAAAGAGTCATGGGTATAGAATCCACAAGAACTAAAGGTAGCTTATGGAGTATAAAAAAATGAAACATAAGGCCTTACGCAATAGAAAGAAAACTCTAACTAAGAGTCCGAATGTAAACTGTTAGAGACATCCCCTTGAATTGCTCTGCGCTTACTAGGGTGACAGGTGCTAACTCTGACTGGGACGTACCAGCCTCAATTTCAGCTACTGGTGTCGTGTCCATCTTTAAAAAAAGAAGGGACAAGAAACCCTTAGCCTCAGGAAACTGCAAACATACTACGATTAAAGAACTATACCATTGGGAATTCTAGTGATTCTAAGTTCGCAAATATCAACAAGTGAGGGGTGATCTAATCCTAAAACACTAAGTAGAAACATTGTGTTGTTCACAGGTAACTCCCAAGTCATGCTCTGATACCAACTTCTGTCACGCCCCAAATTCGGTTCTCGACATCCATTCGCCGTAACTCGAATTCAGAGGTGGCAGCCTCCGTAGTACCCCGATCTCGGATCCTAACCCCACACGCCAGGTTCCGATCCTGGGATACCACAAGGAGGATTTTAGGGTCTGAATTTTTTTTTGAAACATGAGCATCACCATATGAGTACCATCAAAGACAAACACAATATTTCCACTAAGTCATTTCTTTTACATACAGTACTGAAAGATAAATACACAATGCGTAAATATAAAAACTGTGCGCAATCCGACACCTCCTGCTATTGCACTCCCAATTCCAACTCAACGTTGCTAATACACTCTGGTATAACCTGCAGCGTAACAAACGCGCATAAGCTTCGAACGAAGCTTTGTGAGTGCGTGTGTGCGTGTGCAATGCGTATGACAAGCATGATAAATATCAGAGTAAGCAGTAAACCATGATGAGAAATTTAAACCAAAACTTAGCCTAATTAGGCTACACGATCATGTGTTGTGAATAACCAGTCTACCACGGTTATGCAAGCATGCAATACATATAACTAGCCTACCATGGCGATGTAAGCATGCAATACAGGTAACCAGCCTACCAAGGCTATATACTCATACTATACGATGGCCTACAGGGCCTAATGTAACATACAATGATCCAATGCATGTATGCAAATCATCACCTCTCAGTACAGTGGTCCAGATATGAACAGTCATAATGTGATTGCCTAAGCAATGCAGGACTCGGAACTGGTAGCTCGCCTAGTGTGGTAGCTCACCCAGGCTTACAACCCCGCTCACATCACACCCGCACACGTCAGGACCGTCCCACACCATACAGAACATCAGTCATATCACTGATACCAATACCATCTCTGAAACGGAACATCACTGGGGTCTCACAGACCTCACTACTCACCAGTAGAATGCCAAAGCCTATCTGGTGCAATAGTAGACCTACTCACAGCTAGTCAAACTCAACCCACTTTGCCAACACTCTTCTGGCAGGTTAGGTCAGACCTCCTTCCAAACTGACCACGTGCAGTGAAAAACACCGTCGTTTGATATTCAGCATACTGGTGTATGATTAAACCACCTGGTCCTTGAATGGAGCACCCACCTTGGTACCAACGGGATCAGGGACTTTCACCCAGGGACATCTTTGGCATCCAGTTTAAAGATCACATATTTACGGTGTTCTGCAAACCACGATGGGACTGTGGTTGCAATGTAGTAACCATGCTATATGAGGCACAAGCAGACGGTGCGAAATGCAACCATGCATACAAACATAGGACGACATGCCCGTGCAAGTCTCTAAAGAGCACCATAAAACTATAGGGTCTCAAATACAATGTCACCGTCAACTGGTAATGAACTGCACGACAATCGCGACCGCTATGGCCGGTTGACACAAGACAATCAGATGAGCCAAGTATTCATGATGCATGAGCCAAGCATAGAGTATGAGTGCCAACAAGTAGTCAATCTACCACGATGGCAATAAATCAATCTAGTCCAACCTATTTGAGATATAATTAAGATGAGGGGACACATATGAATGATCGAGTCATAGTGCGGGATGTCGCTAGCCAGGGAATCTCGCACCAAGGGATACAAGGTATGCTAAGTTATTCCTACCATACAGTGTAAGTCAGGATGATAGATTCCTGTCCTCGAATAGTCCCATACCTATTGGAGAGTTTTGCGATAGAGAGCACATGAATTACATTTGCCCGACTACATCTCGAATGCTTTATGAATGCATTTATGCCCTAGCAGTCCCCAACTAACAATGGTGATTCAGGATGCATACTCATTACACATGCATGGTGGTCGTCAAAGCATATAGTATATAGATCGCATAAGAGTATTCCAAATAACACTACGTGTGGCAACAGACATACTAAAAATAACATAAAAAGATAATTCACTTATAATACAAGCAAACATAAAGAGATAGGACTCTAAATGGATGGTATACAACAACACAGATGGTCCAACAACTGAACGGTGTAGATTAACCTTCAACATTTAGATAACCCAAATGGAAAGAAAATGATTGAATACACTACCGACACATCGAAGGTAGAATCTACTTGAGCGGCAAGAGTAGAATACTCAAAATCATGCCGAGACCCATAATCCTGTAGTACAGTTGAGATAAATACAATAATGGTCCATAAAAGGAATGTCATAGAACGAGTTGCAAGATAGACAGGTTATGACAGAGAATCATACATGATAGGGTAATCTGAGATAAATGATCAATACGATGAGGTCCGAAAAGGGACGACAAGTCTAACCTCATACTACAAGATAGGCACCATATAATGGATGGCCTAGATGACATACGAACATCAAGGATGAGCCCCACACTCGTCCTAAAGGTAAACGGACGGTGTGGATGGGATATACACGATATGGTGGTCTTTAATAGTTGGGTACAAGGGTAGAAGGGGTGAGTCATATGAGTATACAACAAGCTGAGTTACCAGGATTAATCAACATGGAGAGTCAATAAGGTGGGTCAATAAGGGAGGTTGACAAGGCGGGTCAATATGGTGAGTTAACAAGCTGATTTGACCAGACGGTTCAACAGGGTGAGGTAAGAAGGTAGCCCTATGACTTGGTTCACGTGAACTTTAGGAATTCCCATGCATCCAGATCTATATGACCTTTCAACAAGGGTTTACACAACTAATCATCAAGGTGGACCCACGGGATGGACAACGAGGTCATTCGAACACGCACACTAAGGTGGTCCCAAGGCTATCCTGTACATAACATGCTAGGGTCCATTCATTTAGATGGATTGGATTAAGCACAAAATTAAGGTGGTCCTATTGATGGGCAATATACATATCGCACTATAGTGACCAATGGCTGACGTGGATAGAACACATGATAAAAAGGTGGACCCGTGGTTGGGGATAACCCCACAAAGGAGTGGGGAAGCCACATACATCAATGGGCCCCAACAGTATAGGATCAACCCGATATTTGTACTTTCCCACTAATTAAGTGAGATGGCAACCAAACACCATAGTGGGGCCCGCACACCACATGTGTGGAACCCCACCCATGGCTGGGTGACTTATGAACAGGAAGAATGGCAAATAAACATAACAGATGGGTCCTGTAAAGTTTCCAATGGTAAGCATTCAACCACCCTTATTTTCTACGTGTGGCCCACCCAAAACTGGGCCCACACCCCTGCCAAGAAGAACGACAAGGTATACCTAACATTCATCAAGGTGGGATGTAAAGTTGGGCCTCATCACCTTTGGTTAGATGGATAAATAAACATTACAATGGCCCCAAGGAAGGTTTCAAAGGTGGGCATCAATGACCACTGTTTCCTACAATGTGGTCCACTTGAGGTTTGTATTTACCTCGTTGTGTCTGCCCACGGCCTTAAAATAATATGAAAAAATAGATGGTCGGCATAGATAAAAAGATGCATCGTGGTGGGACCCATAGGGTAGGCCACCTGCTAGGCAGCGTGCCAAAGCACGCTGCTTGGAGCGTGGCACCCAAATGGGCCCCAACAGTTTTGAATCAAACTGATATTTTTGTTTGCTCCTTCATCCATATCCATGTGATCTTATGAACAGGTTGAATGACAAAAAAACATCACTGTAGGGCCTGGGAAGGTTTCAACGGTGGAATTCATTATTCCCACTGTTTCCGTGGCATGGTCCACTTGAGGTTTGGATATGCTTAAATTTTGGCTCAGCCACTAAAATGAGCTGGAGAAACATATGGACGGAATAGATAAGGCACACACATTCTAGGTGGGTCCCATGAGTGGGCCACTTGCTAGGCAGCCCACCCAGCCCAGCCAGCGCCCCCTTCTGTTGGATGACAAATAAACATCACTGTAGTGGGGCCCACAGAAGCTTTCAATCAAGCTGATATTTTGCCTTCCCTTCTCCACACGTGTGTGGACTTATGAACAAGTTGGATCTCAAATAAACATCATGGTGGGCCGTAGGAAGGTTTCAACGTTGGGGTCACTGTCCTCACTGTTTCCTCTCAAGTGGGGTCCACTTGAGATTTGGATCTGTCTCATTCTTCATATCATTCCCTAAAATGATCTCCCCAAATGGATGGACGGTATGGATATATCACACACATCATGGTGGGACCGACTGAAGTTGGTGACGTCACGTCAGCAGGGAGATAGCTACTTGACGTGAAATCCAGCGTCCGCTGGTTGCTGACGCTGGGAGCATTCTCCTTTCTTTGTTTTTTTTTTGTTTCTTGGTTTTAGTCCAGTGGGGCCCACAAGGGGACGATCCACTCCGTCTATCAGGTTCCCCAGCTCGTGGGGGACCTAATGAGCCCTATATTGGGCATATTAAGTAGGCTACAAATACCAAAGTGGGCTGAGGAAAACTCGACAGTAGACATCATTATTTCCACTTTTTTTCATGTGGTGCAGTCTGTTTAAGATTTGGATCAGTTTCATATTTGGGCCTTGGCCTAAAATGATCTGGGAAAACAGATAGACGGCATGGATTACACAAAAACATCAAGGTGGGTCCCACGAGTGGGGACCCATTCAACCTGTCCAGGTGACACTGGACTGTTCCAGCGTTCTGACGCTGTGAACGTCCAGCGTCTGACGTTCCCTTTTCCTTTCTTCCTTTTTTTTTCTTTTCTTCTTTGTTCATATCAAGTGGGGCCCACATGGGTATGATCCAATTCATTCATCAGGTTCCCCAACTCATGGGGAGTCCATAGAGTCCAATATTGGACCGGTAAAAACGTTCACAAACATCACGGTGGGCCCAAAAAGTTTCGACAGTGGACATCCTTATCTCCACTATTTTTGATGGTGTGGTCCACCTGAGATCTGGATCAGCTTTATTTTTGGTGTCTTGGCCTAAAATGGGCTGGAGAAACAGATTGACGGCGTGGATCAATTACATACATTAAGGTGAGTCCCACAATGTCAACGCCCAAAAGGGCTTTCAGCCCAGGCGTTGCTGGACAGCAGCGTTCTTTAGACGCTGACTGTCTAGTGGCCCTCTTCTTCTTTTTTCTTTCTTTCTTTCTTTTTTTTTAAATACTTTTTTTTGTTGTGCCTTGACCAGTGGGGTCCACACGTGTAGGATCCACTCCATTCATCAGCTGGGCCATCTCATGGTGGGCCCAATTAGCTTTGGATCAAGATAATCCTTATATTTATCCTTCATCCATATCTTTGTGTTTTAAAGAATGGGGAAGAAAAGAAAATCAAGCATCATGGTGGGCCATTGGCCACATTAATCATGCCACAAAATGGGTCCCTAAGTGGGATCCACACCATCAAAAAGTGGGACCCATTTGAATCCTAGATTCTACACAAAACCTAATAGGAACATGGATGCACTCACAATGATGGTTGGACGATCGGATGGGGTTCGATTGCCGATCGGACGGTCCGGATGATGATTGGGGTCCTCCAAGCTTGATCTCCACCTCTAATCTCTCTTTCTCTCTCTTGATCTCCCTCTAAATCTCTCTCTACTTCTCTCTCTTCTTTCAAATCTCTTTCTCTCCTTTCTCTCTTTCTCTTTCTCTCTCCTTTCTTACAAATGGGAATGAGAAGACCCACCCCCCTACGTATGGATCTTGTATGGGTAGAGAGGAGGGTGCATGAGGTGATGATGATGATGATGGGAAAGGGCATGGGAGGTATGGGTGGCATGGTTAGAGTTGACTTTGGAGGCGAGAGAGTGATGGGGTGGGTATGGTCTGTGTAGACTAGGGTGATGAGAGGGGTATGGGTTGTGTTGACTTGATTGATTTGACATATTCTTGGGATTTGTGAAGTGTGGCCCACGCCACACGCGCGTTGCGCGGCCCACCTCGGATTGCACAAAAGTACGCATCTTTCACACCGGGTATCGCAATGAGGCATGCCGCATGGCGTTGGAATCGCAGCGCCTACGCGGTCGCCGGGGTATAGGTCTTGGGTCGATGCGGTACTAAAATAGGGTCGCGATCAACGCTCGCTAATCTGGTCCATCCGGGAAGTACCGGTACCAGAAACTAAACGTACGTTCGGTTAATCAGGGTATGGGTATTACATAGAGCGTATTGAATCCAATTCCTTCGATCATATAGGTCTAGACTAGCTCAAAACAATTAAGAACTCAAGCAATTCTTCTAAACATCCATGAGCCATCATAAGATTTAAGAAAAACTACTTAGACTTTATTTAAACTTCAAACCATTGTTCTTCATTAATAATCCAACTTGAAACCAAATCAAACGAATTGAAACATCTTAGATTCAATACAAGCTTCACCTCTTAACCCTAGCTAAGAGGTTAAGCTGTTCATGATCCAAGGAAACATGAAAATAACTAAACAAAGCATAAAACTAGAAAAACAAGCTAGGGGGAGTTGTAGAACTCCGAATCCGACTTTCGCCGTCTCCCACCGTGCTTAATCTCTTCTAGGATGCCTTATGAAGGAGCCCTAGGTCCCCTTTTATAGAATAGTGCGGAGAGTTCTAGATTGCGCATGAAATCCCAGACTGCGCAGAGAAAATCGGAGCTTATGAAACACGCTCTATTACGCAGACGACCAGTCGTACGACCGGTCTGAGCTCCTTGACGATCGGTTTCAAAAACGCAAAAACTGTCCAGAGACTTTTTCAAAAATTCGAACTCAGATTTTTAATTCGAGGACCGGTCGCACGACCGGTCTGAGCAGTGGACAACCGGTCGTACGACCGGTTGTAGATGGTCTAGCAAGTTATGCAGTATGGCTCCTTCTGTTGAGTGTTCGGACCGGTCGTCCGATCGGTCCTGGGCTATGGACGACCGGTCGGACGATCGGTCTTCAGTATATTCTTCTGCTTTCTTTCTTCTCTCCTTTGCTTCTTTCTTCCATCCTTTGACACTTGGTCTTGTGATCTTCAATGCTTGTAAATAGCGTCTTTAAGCCTTCTATTGATGAATATTCTCTCTCATTCTTATAACCACAAAACCATGCATTAGTTGGGTCTTTAATCATGTATTTCAAGCATAGTTAGTGATAAAATGGGGTTAGAATATGCACATTTAAGAGCTCAACACACCCCCCAACCAGCATTTTGCTAGTCCCGAGCAAAACATGCGTGAAACAAATTCGATTCTTCAAAACCCAACTCTCCTTCAGAAACCATGTTTCTTTATACTTATTGATATGCGAGTGCAAGAATCAGGAAAACTTAGTGATAGAAGTTGAGACCTTAACCTTCTCATAACATAACAAGTATTTATATGAAATTTCCACTAATTGATTGATAAATAGAAGAATCCAAACAATTTATCCTAGTGTGCTCGGTGAATGCTCATCTCATGGATTTCCGGGATTACCTTCCTTGTGAATTAATTAAGGTATGGATTCAACGGTATATAGTTCAACAACAAACCTATGACAGGAATTTGCCTTATCGTCCTTCCGACGGCTTTCACACTACGTCCCATTTCCGGCTTTGGTTACGAGTAGACCATCCCCCGGCTGGTAATAGGTAGCCCTTTTTGGAATTTTCCACCATATTCTCCATCATTCCCATATTTTCATCCTTCCTTTCCCGTTTTCTTTTTCATTAGATAGGATTTTTAGAAATCCATATCTTTCGTTATTTTCCCATGGACAAGGATGGACAAAGTACCCCGGCTTGGTTTCTCAACACCTCAAATTTAAACTTAACCAGTCCACAATTCTACATAATACTTTCAAAGCGTGAGAATCGTGTAATGTGAACTAGGTGTAAAAGTGTTTAGAAATTCTATCAATCATAAAAATAGGGGAATTCACATATAAAACTAGTATCTTAGAGATCGCTCAAGATATTCAACTTTACTCACTTTACTTTTCCTTTTTCATATACTTACACTATCTCAAATGCATAGAAACAAAGTTTTCCAACGGAGTTTTGAATTTTGAAAAATTGAAAAAGTGTGCCTACATAATTGCTCGAGATGTTACAAAACACTGGATTCATCCTAGTGATCCAACACCCCCCAACCAAATCTTGCATTGTCCTCAATGTAAAAGATATGCAATGAGCAAAACATGAGAGCAAATCTAAAATAAAGGGAGTGAGGAATGATAGTACCTGAGAGAACAAAAAGTGAAATTCTACCTCTTTCTATCAAACCTATGAAAAAGCAAACAAAAGTAACAAAATCGTAATCCTAACTACTCTATACCTCCATTAGACTAGGAGATCAATCATCCTGATACACAAGATCAGTCAGAGGTATGGACATACAGTTTGTATTCAACAACTCGACGGTCCCCTATGGGTAGACAGTTTGTACAATGTAGGGACCGGTCCATCGAGATCTCAATTTCTCCGAAAATAAATGTAAGCGAGAATTATATATAAGGACTTTTTGATTAATCATGAAGGTCCTACGAAGAATGTTCTTATCATGGAACACCTTCGTCTTGTCCTTGTAAATTCTCGCATTGTCATATGCCTCGTTTTGGAGTTCCTCAAGTTCATTTAATTGAAGTTTGCGTAACGAGCTAGCTTTGTCAGAATCAAAATTCATCTTCTTTATTGCCCAATAAGCCCTATGTTCCAATTCCATGGGCAAGTGACAAGCTTTCCCATAGACAAGTCTATAGGGAGACATTCCAATGGGGGTTTTAAAAGTGGTACGGTAAGCCCAAAGTGCATCGGTAAGTCGAAGCGACCAATTCTTGCGATCGGGGTTCACCGTTTTCTCCAAAATATGTTTAATCTCCTTATTGGATATCTCAGCTTGTCCACTTGTTTGTGGGTGATAGGGAGTGCTCACTGTGTGATTTACGCCATATTTCTTCATTAAGGCTTCAAATGGGCGATGACAAAAGTGAGACCCTCCATCACTTATGATGACTCGAGGTGTTCCAAACCGGGAAAGAATATTCTCTTTTAAGAAATGAATGACTGTTTTATGGTCATTATTTCGGCATGGAATCGCCTCGACCCATTTGGATACATAGTCGACGGCAAGCAAAATATATAAGTTTCCAAAAGAAGATGGGAATGGGCCCATGAAATTAATGCCCCAACAATAAAAAATTTCGATTGGTAAGATGTGATTGAGTAGTATCATATTTCTGCGGGAGATTCCTCCCAATTTCTGACAAGGCTCACATGTTTTACAAAACTCATGAGTGTCCTTGAACATGGTGGGCCAATAAAACCCACATTGCAGAATTTTGGCTGTGGTCTTCTTAGCCGAAAAGTGGCCACCACACGCCTGAGAATGACAAAAGGAGATGATACTATGTTGCTCATCATCCGGCACACATCTCCTTATAATTTGATCAGGACAATACTTGAATAAGTAAGGATCATCCCATAGGAATTTCCTCACCTCGTTGAAGAACTTATCTTTATCTTGCTTTTTCCAATGTGTTGGAGTTGTACCTGCAGCAAGATAGTTAGCAATGTCCGCATACCAAGGCAATTGGGAGACTTTAAAAAGTTGTTCATCAAGGAACATGTCATTGATCGCGGTTGTCTCAGAGGAATCGGTGAGAACAAGTCGAGAGAGATGGTCAGCCACTACATTTTCTACTCCTTTCTTATCACGTATATCTATGTCAAATTTTTGGAGTAGGAGGATTCATTTTAACAAACTTGGCTTAGCATCCTTCTTGGAGAGAAGGTACTTAAGCGCGGCATAGTCGGTGAATATGATGATCTTGGATCCAATCAAGTAGGACCTAAACTTGTCCAGGGCAAAAACTACGGCTAAAAGTTCTTTTTCTGTAGTAGTGTAATTTGCTTGGGCTGAGTTTAAGGTTCTACTTGCATAGTAGATAACACATGGCTTCTTCTCTTTTCTTTGGCTTAACACAGCCCCAATAGCGTAGTCGCTCGCATCGCACATAATTTCAAAAGGAAGGCTCTAATCAAGTGGTTGCATTATGGGAGCACATGTCAACATACCTTTAAGTTTGGTAAAGGCAT
This sequence comes from Liriodendron chinense, assembly GCA_003013855.2. Lineage (NCBI taxonomy): Eukaryota > Viridiplantae > Streptophyta > Magnoliopsida > Magnoliales > Magnoliaceae > Liriodendron > Liriodendron chinense. Next base: position 498,327 of record PVNU02000506.1, read on the forward strand.
TTGGACAATCTTCATTCTACTAGAATGAGTTCTCCTTTTGAAGTAGGTTACATAAAGGACGAGAGAGTGAACTGAAGTCCTTTATGAATCATCTATAAAATCCGGCGTGTCCCAAAAAGGACCGCACATCTCGTATGCTCTTAGGTGGTGGAAGGTTAGAGATAAGATCGATTTTAGCTTTGTCCACCTCGATTCCGTTTTGTGAGATGATGTGACCAAGTACAATCCCCTTTTGAACCATGAAGTGACATTTCTCCCAATTCAACACAAGGTTCTTTTCTTCACATCTTTTCAACATAGATTTCAAGTGCATAAGGCACTTATCAAAGCTACAACTAAATACAGAGAAATCATCCATGAAGACTTCGAGAATTGTCCCCATCATATAAGAAAAAATACTTACCATACAACGTTGAAAAGTGGCATGGGCATTACATAGTCCAAACGGCATCCGTCGATAGGCGAAAGTGCCGAATGGACATGTGAATGTAGTCTTCTCTTGGTCCTCTAGGGCGATCTCTATTTGGTTGTAACTTGAATAGCCATCAAGGAAGCAAAAATGGGAATGACCCGCCAACCTTTCTAAAATTTGATCAACAAACGGTAGGGGGAAGTGGTCTTTCCTTGTAATTGTGTTTAGCTTCCTGTAGTTAATGCACATTCTCCAACCGGTAGTGACTCTGGTTGGTACGAGTTCATTATTGGCATTGGCTACGATGGTTATTCTGGATTTCTTAGGCACCACTTGAGTTGGGCTCACTCATTGACTATCGGATATTGGGTAAATGATACCCACATCCAATAGTTTCACCACTTCAGCCTTAACCACATCCTTCATGTTTGAATTGAGTTGTCTTTGTGGTTGCGTAGATGTTTTCGCATCTTCCTCAAGGTGTATGCGATGAGTATAAATCAGTGGGTCTATGCCTTTGAGATCCGCAATCGACCATCCAAGGGCACTCTTATGCTCTATTAGAGTGGCGATTAGCCTACTCTCTTGTTCCTCATCCAAGTGGGAAGAAATCACCACCGGATATGTCTCATCTCGACCTAACTCATCTCGACCTAAATATACATATTTTAAATCACTTGGTAATGGTTTTAGGTCAAGTGTTGGTGCCTTGATATTGGATGGGAGGGGCTTGTTCTCGTTTAAGGGTAAAGGCTCAAATAGTTCCCTCCATCTTTTGTTATCAAGTACCAGCATCACATCTAGAATGGCATCCATCTCTCGTACTGTGTCATCATTTATCTCATGAGAATGGGCCAAACATGCCTCCAAAGGGTCGGAATATAATGTCGAGGGAAATGTATCCTCCACGAATGATTTAATCAAATTTATCTCGTGGATCTCATCATCGACTTCCCGTGGTTGTTTGCATAAATCAAATACATTCAGCTCGAGAGTTATATTTCCAAAGGACATTTGTACAAGCCCGTTTCTACAATTGATAATCGCATTTGAAGTAGCTAGAAAAGGGCGGCCAAGTATGACGGGAATTTGAGCACCGGTACCTATCACGGGATGTGTATCCAAGACAACAAAATCTACTGGGTAGTAGAATTTATCCACTTGGACTAAGACATCCTCAATCACTCCTATCGGTATACGAATAGATCTATCAGCAAGTTGGAGTGTGGTTTTGGTGGGTTTTAATTCACCTAACCCAAATTGTTCATAAACCGAGTATGGAATGAGGTTAACACTTGCCCCTAAGTCAAGTAAGGCTTGTTTAATTCGGTAGTCTCCTATAATGCATGAGATGGTTAGACTACCCGGATCCTTGTATTTTTGGGGCACCTCTTGTTTGATAATAGCACTTAAATTCTCAGTCAAAAGTACTTTGTTATGAACATTGTGTTTCCTTTTGACTGTACACGATTGATTTAGAAATTTGGCATAGGATGATATTTGCTTTATAGGATCCAAAAATGGGATGTTGATCTTCACTTGCTTAAAAACCTCTAAAATTTTCAGTTTTTGTCTAAAGGTTTGGGTGAGATCAACCTTTGGGGAAATGGGGCAACCGGCTTGTATTGCCTTTCCAGTTCTCTCTTGTGGAGTGTTGTTCGGGCTATCATCCTCTTTGGAATTTTTTGGATCATTAGGCTTTGGGGCCTTCACCGGATTAGATTTATCGATTATTTTCCCACTTCTCAAAGTGGTGATAGCTTGAATATGCTTCGTATGTTGGGAGGATGAGCTTGCGTCTTGTATCTCAAATTGGGTCCTTGGGTTAGGAAGAGGTTGGGCAGGAAGTGTGCCTTTCTCCCTAACACTGAGGTGAGATTCAACTCTAGCCATTGAGGTTTTCAAGTCATTGATGGCTTGAGTTGAATTTTGATTAAATTTCAATTGCTCTTGCATGAACCCATCAATTTTAAGAGAATTAGTCTTGTTATATTCAGCTTGAACCGATACAAATGCACCCAACATCTCCTCTAGCGTAGCTTTCGGTGTAATGACTAAAGATGGACCGAGTAAAGGTTGAGCTTGAGGGGTATTGTTTGCATTCGCAGTGGGTCCATTCCTTCAACTGAAGTTGGGATGGTTCTTCCAACTAGAATTATACGTGTTTGAGTTTGGAGCACTAAATGGTCGTTGATAACTGTTTATGGCATTTGACTATTCTTGTAAGATATCTTGGAATGCTGAAATTGTGGGACAATCTTGTGTGGCATGTTGATTTCCGACACAATTCCACAAACAGTTTCAATTTCTTTTGAGTTGATCGTCTCTCCTTTCTTTAATTCCATGGCCTCGACTTTTCTTGTGAGGCTAGCCACACGTGCACTTATATTATCTTCTTCTGAGAGGACATAAATTCCTCTTTTTCCATTTGTTAGCTAGTCTTGGAATTTGTTGGTCTAAATGCATCCCAAGACTGTGCATTCTCGGCCAATTCTTCCAAATAGTCCCATGCTTCCTCGGCTTCCTTATTCATGAATTCCCCATTACACATCATCTCTACGAATTGGCACATGGGTGAAGTCAGTCCTTCATAGAAAAAGCTTATAACCCGCCAAATTTTGTAGCCATGATGTGGGCATGCATTTAACAAATCCTTAAACCTCTCCCAACATTGGAAGAAGGTCTCATCCTCTTTTTGGGCAAAGTTCATGATAAGGCGCCTCAACATGTTCGTTTTGTGAGTAGAGAAGAACTATTAATGAACTCCCTAGACATCTCAGTCCATGAGCCGATTGATCTTGGCCTTAATGCATGAAGCCATCCTTTAGCTTTCTCTTTAAGGGTAAAAGGAAATAATTTGAGTCTCACCACATCATCGGTTACATTTGCAAAGTGCATTGTGGCTATCACCTCATCAAACTCTTTAAGATGTTGATAGGCACTTTCATTGTCTAATCCATGGAATCTCGAGAGGAGTTGGATTACTCCTGGTTTCAAATCTATGTTCCCTGCATTTTGTGGAAAAACTATGCATGAGGGAGTGCTCGCTCTTGCTTATTGCAAGTAATCACATAATGTTCTGGGTCGGGGAACATTCTCAACCACATTCTCTCCCGTTTTCGATTTTTTTTGTCCAGATTTTGATTGGCCATAGGATTGGGTTGATTTACAGCCATACTTTCAGACAAAATTGAAAATTTTAAATGTCTTTTAGCACGTGGTTCTCTATCAATTCCTTCAATTATCCCCCCCTTCACTAATGAGTCGGTCATTAGAATCTCGAACCCAATGTGGCATGCAAATCCTAAAAAAATGAAATAAGAAAGAAAGAAGAATTCTTCCTTCCTTTCTTTACTCTTCTCTAAGACCGAAGCACAAGGTGTCTTGCAATGGCTGAGCTAGAAGCAAGAATAGAGACCGATTTCTCCTGGTCAATAGGGGTTCAGAGAACTCCTCACCCACTCTTTGAGTCTTTTGAGAAAAGTGCAGAAAAAGAAGAAAGAGGAATAGGATTGAGAAGAGAAATCTCTGAGCACAATGTGATCTAAGACGGCAGTGCCGACCAATAGGAATCAAGGCGGCACAAGGCCAACCTATCAGAGATCCAAAAAGGAGTCTCCACCCACTCTACAAGAGATGAATATGATAGGAATGAATAGGGAAAGAAGAAGAGTAAGGTTAGAAAGATAAAACCTGATTTGAGAACTTAAGATCCCTAACTTCTTCTTCAACTTCCTAAAATCCCTACAAAAGAAGAAAAATCAAAATAAAACAAACGAAGTTAGTACTGTTCCTAAAAATTTCAATAGAAACTATCTTCAAAAATTTTAGAAAAACCGTCAAAGTCCCCGGCAACGGCACCAAAAACTTGTTCTCTTCCCCAAGTGTAGGGTTGCGATGTAGTAATAATCTCGGTAAGACCGAGGTTAATCCACAGGGACTTGTGTAGGAAATCACAAAATACTTCTAATGGTTTCTACTGAAAAGCTAACTAACAGAAATTTAGTAATTTGATGAGGATAAGAATTTGAACTAAACTGAAGGTAATCAATTAATAAAAAGGCACTAGGGGTTCAAGGATCCACTTGTAGCAATTCTTGATGCTCAATTCGCTGTGGTTTCTCACTTTCTCAACTAGAATCGAAATTAAGTTCTATCTAGTCGGATGATAGAGCAGTTAAAAACAATCAATCTGTCATATGCATGACTCATGTACATGATTCTCTCAATTCAAGCTAGGACTTGAGCACACTCAATTGCATAGGTCAATCCTAATTCCAATAGGTTAAGATCATAATCATAATCATCATTAAACTCTGTCACTAAGCATAATTAGATCATGATTTGAACTTGATCCAAATCACATACACAATCTCACATAATCCAGAAATTCCAGAAAAATAGACTTTTGGTATGAAGTTCCCACATGAGGATCATAGATCTAGAGCGTATTGAATCTAATTCCTCGGATCATACATGTCTAGATTAGCTCAAAACAATTAAGAACTCAAGCAATTCTTCTAAACATCCATGAGTCATCATAAGATTTAAGAAAAACTACTTAGACTTTATTTAAACTTCAAACCATTGTTCTTCATTAATAATCCAACTTGAAACCAAATCAAACGAATTGAAACATCTTAAATTCAATACAAGCTTCACCTCTTAGCCCTAGCTAAGAGGTTTAGCCGTTCGTGATCCAAGGAAACATGAAAACAACTAAACAAAGCATAAAACTAGAAAAAAAACTAGGGGGAGTTGTAGAACTCCGAATCCGACTTCCGCCGTCTCCCACCGTGCTTAATCTCTTCTAGGATGCCTTAGGAAGGAGCCCTTGGTCCCCTTTTATAGAATAGTGTGGAGAGTTCTAGATTGCGCACGAAATCCCAGACTGTGCAGAGAAAATCGGAGCTTGTGGAACACGCTCTGTTACGCAGACAATCGGTCGCAAGACCGGTCTAAGCTCCTTGACGACGGGTGTAAAAAACGCAAAAACTGTCCAGAGACTTTTTCATAAATTTGAACTCAGATTTTTAATTCGAGGACCGGTCGCACGACCGATCTGAGCAGTGGACGACCGGTCGTACGATCGGTTGTAGATGGTCCAACAAGCTATGCAGTATGGCTCCTTCTGTTGAGTGTTCGGACCGGTCGGATGACCGGTCCTGGGCTATGGACGATCGGTCTTCAGTATATTCTTCTGCTTTCTTTCTTCTCTTCTTTGCTTCTTTCTTCCATCCTTTGACGCTTGGTCTTGTGATCTTCAATGCTTGTAAATAGCGTCTTTAAGCCTTCTATTGATGAATCTTCTCTCTCATTCCTATAACCACAAAACCATGCATTAGTTGGGTCTTTAATCATGTATTTCAAGCATAGTTAGTGATAAAATGGGGTTAGAATATACACATTTAAGAGCTCAACACTTGTACAGGTTATGCCTATCAACCATCATATCAAACTTTACCGTACAACACGTATGATCTTCACCGGGAGAGTCATCGCATCTCTAGTCCAAGGGAAGAACCAACCATGGTAATTAATAATCATTATAAAACATCTTCCTCTTATGATGACATATATATACAAATCCTTGAGGACTTATGAGCAATCAATTCAAAACTATTCGCCATCTCTTGAAGACGTTGAGCCCAAAATTGGGATTACTGAATCAATCCACAATAATGAGGAGGATGAGGCTATCCAAGCCCAACCTTATTCGGATTTAATGACTAAACTTTTAGAGGAGATTGATTTCGATGATCTCAATGTCATCATCAATTATGGTAAGTCCACTTTCTCTTTTGGATGCTTTGAACTTAATGATGAAGAGATTTCAATGACGGTTGACGAATCTGAGGAATCCATTAAATCTGAAAGCGATAGTGGGGTTACTTACAATGAGGGTTCAGTGGATGCTTATGAACCTATGGTTTCTTTTTCCTAAGGGCATAATGATTATGAGTCTTTAGAGGATATGCATGCTAGAGAGATTGTCGAGGTTAATATTTTTGAGTTACTCCACCAACTTGACATGCTTAATTTTAATGTGGAGAATATGACTCCCAGATTGAAAATTCAGATTCTTTGGATGAATGCTTGGCTCACTTTGAAAATTCAAATGACCCCATTATTCAAGAGATTGTTAAAGCCTTGCATACTTCCGACTTGGTGCCTCATACTGGTTATGGAAAACCTAGTTTGGAAGAATTCCACTTCATAGAGGGCGAGTCCCTCACCATCGAAACTGAATTTTTGCACTCACTAAAGCAAGATCACGATCCTTCATCCGACTATCTCAATTTTCTAGAGAAAAGCTTGGCCTACTCCGATGATCTTGATAATGAGATGATTAAGGAGTTGGATAGTTTATTAGACGCGGTGCCGGTGCTTGATGAACACCATTTTTAACTCATCCCCATTGATTGTGGAGACACCAACTATTTCTGAAATTGTGGAGGAGATAACTTTAGCCAATGAAAACATGATGAATGTCTCTCCACCATCATGGGTTCTTCAGTACATTAAGAATTCTGATTGGGAGGACCCGTTTCTAATAAATCATTACCCAATCCAGAATTTGAGGAAACATCTTTTTGCTGCTCTTATCTCCTCCTTTCATGCATGTGGTGCACGTAAATATTGGATTTCAATGAAAAAAAGCACCCATGTTTACTGTCGAGCAGGACTTTGAATGGTCCTCATGAGAAACTTATTGAAATTCATGAAGATCCTGCTCAAATTTGATTGTGTAGTCGATCAGACTAATCAAAGGTAAGTAGGTATGTTAGGATTTATTTTTCTGCCTTTAGGATTGAATAAGTCTCATCGAGACAATGGAAAATGCTAGAATTGATCAGCTTGCTACCTCAGGTACTCTCGTTCTTACTCTCCTTTATTTTATTCCATTGCTCTCAGTCTTGCGTATCGCATATCTTGTTATATTGAGGACAATGTAAGATTTCGGTTGGGGGGTGAGATTGATAAGATGAATCTATACTAGTTTTTGTGACATTTCGAGCAATTATTTAGAAAAAAAATTCAATTTTTTTTGAAAATTCAAAACTGTTTTAGAAAACTTTGTTTCTATGCACTTAAGATGTTATTAGTATGAAAAAAAGATAGATGAAGTTATTGATTTTGAAAGCATTGAATTACCTGTAACATGATAGTTTTCTATATGAATTTCCCCATTAAGTTGATTGGTAGAAAGTTTTGAACACTTTTGAGTCTAGTTCACATTATACGAGTCTCATGGTTTGAAAAGATTATGTAGATTTATGGATTGGTTAGACTAAGATTTAAGGTGTTGAGGAACCAAGCCGGGGAACTTTGTCCATCATTATTCATGTGAAGTAAGAAAAAAATGAAAGATATGGATTTCTAAAAATCCTATCTATGTTTATAGTGAATGAATGAAAATGAAAGAAAAAATGTGATTATTATTGAATATTTGTTGACAAATTCCGAAAAGGGCTACCTATTACTAACCAGGGGATGTTCTACCCGTAACCAAAGCTGGAAATGGGAAGTAGTGTGAAAGCCATTGAAGGAACGGTAAGGCAAATTCTTGTCATATGCATTTGGTTGATCTGTACACTTCTATATCTTTAGTTTCGCTACTCTATGAAGAAGGTAATCCTAAAAATTCATAAGATGAACTTTCACCATGCACACTAGACCGCACTTATTCAGATTCTTCTATTTATCAATCAATCAGTGGGGATTCTATATGAATAACTTATTATGTTTAGGGAGTTTAAGATTTCAATTTCTATTGCTAAGTTTTTCTGAATTTTGTATTCGTATATCTTTAAGTTTATAGAAGTATATTTTCTAAAAGAGAGTTGGGTTTTGGGAAAGACGAATTTGTTTCACGAATGTTTTTCTCAAGACTAGCAAAAAGCTAGTTGAGGGGTGTGTTGGGCCATGAATATTTCATATTCTAACCGCTTTTCATCACCACATTATACATGTTTTTTTATGATAAAGACCTATCTAATGTATGTTTTTGTGGTTGTAAGTACGAGAGAGAGATTTCATTGTTATGATACTTAAAGACCTCCCTAAAACACCATTAAAGACCAAGGAGAAAGTAGAGGGAAGATGTAAGGAGAGAAGAGAAGGAAGGAAAGAATAAAAACAACCCAAGGAGAGGTCCGACCGGTCGGCCAAACAGGTCCCAACTGGTCAAGACTGGTCGGCCACCAAGGATGGCTGCCACAGAGCTTGCTGGACTATGCACTGACTGGTCAAGACCAGTCGTGTGACAGGTCACTACCAGTCTTGTGGCAGGTCGCTACAGTGCCCCGATCGGTCAAGACCGGTCGGCCATGCACAAACAGCAAGTGCAGATTTTCTGCATGCAAAAATCAGGTTTTCTAATGCGCAAAGGACACGCGGTTTCGCGATTTTTCTCACGTGGCGACACCTCCAAGCTATAAAAGGACACCTACACCTTCTTCCTAAGACATTTAGCAACATGGGAAGAAAGAGATTAAGACCTAGGAGGCTTCTTAGCCTCCTAGAACGGATTCTTCTTTTATTTCTATTTCAAGTTTTTCTTTTTATGTTTTCTTTTAGTAAACTCTCAGCTAGAGCTGATGGGGGAAATCTTCTAATTTTTAATGATGCTTTGGTACATTGATTTCGAATTATGGTTTAATGTTTGAAGTGATTCATTATAGTTTGAATAAAGTTGATAGTTTTAGATGATTAAAGGAGTTTGTGTGCCAAGTACATGAGTTCTTGTTGGATTTCTGAGATTAATCAGAATGGTTTATGAGTTGTTGATTGATGAAAGCTTTTGATTCAAGTTCTCCATGATTCAAATAGTGGAATCTCTATTAGAACTATGATGGAAAGTTCATGTATCCTTTGTGAAATTTGTGATAGTTTGTGTTGCTTATTGAAGTTGGTTTAATTAGAGTTCTAATCATTGGTCGTAGTGGAATCTAGCAACAGGAGTTGATGAAAGCTATGGTTGTGAATCTCAACTAGATTGGAAAGAGGTTTGGCCTATACAATTGAGTGTGCCCACAGCCTGAGCTTGATTGAGGGAATCAAATCAGTAAACACCCATTTATTTCAGATTATTTATGTGCTTAGATTGTTATATCTATCGGCTAGATAGAGATAGAAATTCGATTCCAGTTGTGCTTTGAATTGAATCATTGGATTGAGCATGATTAAGGCTAGAAGTGGATCCTTTATGCTCTAGTTTCTCAATTATCAGATTTTTCTTGTTTTAGATTTAGTTCTTAAAAATTGATTTCATAAACCTTCTTAGATTCTAGTTATTAGAATAGTTCGAATTGTTTACCTCTTTCCCTGTGGATCGACCTTGGTCTTACTGAGAATTATTACTATATCACAGCCTTGCACTTGAGGCGAGTGAACACCAACAAATCCTACATCTCACTCATCAAGCAATGGAAGTTCTTACATCAAAGATAACTGATTGGTGTTTTAAAACACCTCCCCAGGTGGGAGTGAGTAAATCATATCTAGTGTTACCATTCCCTAAGTTAAACATGTTATCAACACAATCAAGTACAGGTAATGAAGCATAACAAATGGTGGGGCTCTCACACCTAATACTCCAGAATCAGTAGATAGCATAACCTCACAATCAAGTTCTTATTCTAGTTGAATAATATATGTGGTCATGATATGTGTTTACATCGAATTTGGTAACAGGATCCTCCAGACGTTCACCTTCCTTCAAGATAGCTTCCTTTCGAACCTGAAAGGACACAAAAAGAAACTAAGGGTGGCCGGCGTCCAATCGTTGGCCCTCTGAAGCTCAAGTCAGATAGGATATGATAGTAAATCAAATAGCCAAGTATTAGCTTAGAGATTGTGTACCTTTATCTTCTATGGAGTCATCTATTTACACAAATTCGAGTGACCCAGTTTGTTACGTAAGACGTTAAGATTTCTATTGATGTTCCGGAAATAGAGGGTTATCCGATGAATCCTTAGATAAACGGATAGTCCTAACTCAATTGGACATCTAGCTGATTACATTCTTTGACGGAGCTCCCTTGAGATTCGGAGTCATGAACAAAGATAAGCCCAAAGCCGGCCTATACGAGCTGCTGGTACTAGAAAAGCGGAGGATGCTCAGGCTCGGAGGTAACTGCTCGCATGTTGAGATGTGACCCCTTTAGACGACCATGATCTGAGCTGCTCACATGTTGAGATGCGACCCCTTTCGACGACCACGAGCAGAGCTGCTCACATTCGATCGGATGACATTGCTCGGGGATCTGAGATGAACTATAAACGGAGGAAGCTCGCTATTGAACAGACTGATCGCGACTTCTCTTAATCACTTTCTGATCGTATCTTTCGACGACCAACTTTATCCTACAATAGATGCCCCCCAAATCCTTAGCGTTGAGAAGCTACGCCAAGGGTTTTGTTTGTATGTGTAACCGCCTGTTGGAGGAGAATTCGTACGTGAATCATCCGGAGTGACCCTGCATTTATGACTGCCAGCTTTCCGCAGCTTTTTGGCTAGGAGAGGTGAAGCGGCGCTTGCCACGTGCCTCTGAATTTAATGTTTGTGCCTGTTCGATTGTCGTGCCAAATGAGAGGCCGCCGCGTGTCACCCGAATCAAACGAAATGATTGCATATAAATATCGGATCCGTGGAGATTACCTTATTTTTGAAATCCTGCCGCAGAGTTTCAGAAAACCCTTCTTCTTCTCTCCTTCTGTCTTTGGTGTAAACCTCTTCACAGAGGTATCCCTTCTCTTGCCTTTCCTCTTTCTTTCTTCCTGTCTTTTTCCTTTACAATGGCGGGGGTTTCTGATGAAGAGATCGTTCCTCTGGGAGATGATACCCCCGATTCTTCTGAATCGAACAATGCTCGAGTACCGGTGGGGAGATATTCTGCCCCCGTTATCCATCTATAATGACGGAAGAGCAGCTCTCGGACCTACGAGAGAGGTATCGGGTTCCGGATTCCGTTGTACTTAAGTTACCTGGGAGAGGAGAGACCGCTGATTCCCCGTCGCCGGACTGTGTAGCTTTTTACGAATATTTTTTCCGGCTCGGTGTGCGTCTTCCCCTTCATCCCTTCATCCGGAACTTCCTTCGCACTTATAAGATTGCCCCCGGCCAACTTATTGTAAATGGCTAGAGGGTGCTTATAAGTGCCTTCATTCTCTGGAAACAAGCGGGTAACGAAGATCTGACCGCTGAGGAGTTTTTGAGGTTATACCAGCTGAAAAAGGCCCCAGCTAGTGAGGGTTGGTACTACCTCTGCTTCTGGCACCGGGATAAGTTTATCCTGGGAAACCCATCCTCCAATTATCCCGGGTGGAGGAAAAAATGATTTTACGTCTCCGGCAATTGGGAGTCAGACGTGGGCTCCAACCCCAAAGGCCACAATGTTAATCGCTTCTTCGGCGAAGGTGGGTTGATTTTCTGCCCCTTTGCCCGAAGAAAAAAGAATTTCGTGCCGCTTTCAACTAATGTGCCCTCATCTTCTTCTTGCAGGCATTCCGATTGGGGCTAGGCCAAACTTGTGAGGACTTAACGAGAAGCTCATCAAGGTCTCTAAACTTTCAGTGGCTGCTCGTAACGTTAACGTTGCCTTGGACCTTCGCTGTCTCTCTGCCGCGGGTCTAATCTCCCAAGAAGAGATGGTGAATGTGGGAGATAAAAGGGGTGCGCTGGGGGTGCTTCCCTGTCTGAAGGGCACAACTTCGAAGAGGCAAAAGAAGTCAGTAGCTGGTCCTTCAGCTGCGCTTGCTCAGTCAAAGGGTCCTGCTTGCGGCTCACAACCGCGTAGTGCTCCTCAAGAGGGAGTTGTCGCGACACCTCCTACTGCTGCGACCCCTCCGGCTAGCTCCCGCGGCCAGCCGATAATCGAGGTCATTGACAACTAGCCGAAAGGCGATCGAGCGGAGCCAAATCTTCCTCCGAGGGACATGTCATGCGAGCCCAATACTGCTCGCGAATCAGCCACTCCTGCCTCGAGGCCTGTGAATACTCGCGAAGCAGGCTCTTGTGAGATGGTTGTAGCCCAGCCCTCAGGGTCGGGAGTTTACGTCATCCCACCACACTTGCATTCGATATGCAAGTTTATATTTGAAAATATTGCCCCCTACTCTTTTGGGGGCCTCCCTAAACCAAGTCCAGAGGCTCTCTCCACCGACATTGGAGTGAGATTAGTTCAGGTGACAGCCTTTTTCTCCATCTCTCTTTCTTCTTCAAATTATTCATCTGGTAGACTGCCTCTAACTTTTTTTTTTCTTTTGGACAGAGTCTGGACCTCACGCTGCGAACAAGGCGTGACATCGATGCTGCCCGTCACATCATCGATGAGGGGGAGAAGAAGAAGAAGGCGATGGAGGGCGAGATCCAGGGAACGACCGCATAATAAAGTCCCAGGAAGCCCAGATCGCCAAAATAAATGAGGAGAAGCAGATCCTCATCGCCAAGGTTCAAGCTTTGACTGATCGTTTTTAGTCATTGGACCTCAATTTTGCAAAACTCCAAGAAGTTCACACCAAGCGTGAGAGGGAGAAGGAGATCTTTCACCAGGATAAGATCTCCCTCGAGGAGCAGCTCAAGGATTGTCGAACTCGAATTAAAGAGGCTAGGAAGACTCTCGCCCAGCTGAAGGATGATTCCATTCACTGGGAGGAGGAAAGAGTGACCCTCATCAAGATGATATCCGATGAAGGTTCCCCGTGTGGTACTAGGAGTTCCAAACCTCTCAACTCTACGACGAGGAGCGTTATGAGGCATATATCGCTGGTCGGGACTTTGCGGTTAGGGTTATGCAACAAATTGCTCCCTCCTTCAATGTCGAGGAGTTCAAAAGAGTGACTTTCGAGGTCACAGCTAGAGAGCAAGCTGCAGCCGAGAATGAGGTCACAAGGGCTACAGACGCCGTACATGCTCCCAAGGCAGGCCCCAAGGCGGAAAGTCGAGAAGTCCCCCCGGACGAGGAGTGACTGGTCTTCGAGTTCCCCCCCCCCCCCCCCCCCCTTTTTTAAATGTAAATGTACTCTTCCCTCATTTGTAATGGATTCGAATGAAATGAAATTCTTTTTGATGCTATGTACCTTCTTTCCTTTTCCTTTCTTTATTGATCGCATGTTGAATGCTTGGATACTTAACTCATGAAAGAACGAGTTATGCTCAATCCGGGGGTCGTGATGACCATGTCCGCGTTGAGATAAACTGGTCTATCAATTGAGACTTTGACTCTGCCTGAAGCAGAGGGTTTGGTCAAGGGAATGCGTATATTCCCTTCGGGGCTATTCGGGTCCAACTAGTGGAGTAGCGACCAAAAGATCCATCTTTATTTGAATGTCGGTGGAATTTACATCAAATTTATGAAAAATATTTGAGTAGATGCTCTAGTGCCAAGGGCGACGTAAAGGCCTTCCTTACATGTCTTTGAGATAATATGTGCCTGGTCGCACAATTTTGATAACTCGGTAGGGGCCTTCCCAGTTTGGATCCAACGAGCAAGCAGGAATTCCGAGGTGCTGTCTAAGGACCAAATCACCGAGCTGAAAAGCTCTAGGTCGGACCTTAGCGTTACAATAACGAGCGATACGCTGTTGATAAACTGCTGCTCGAAGTTGGGATGTGTCCCTTCGTTCTTCCATGAGGTCGAGATGAAGCCTCAGACCTTCTTGATTACTAGTGGGGTCATACTGCTCAACCCGATACGAGGGCACCTGAACTTCGACTGGGACCACTACGTCAGTGCCGAAAGCCAATGAGAATGGAGTTTCCCCAGTCGATGTGCGAGTTGTTGTTCTATAGGCCCATAAGACTTCCGGCAAGAGTTCTGGCCACATGCTTTTACATTCACCGAGCTTGGTCTTTAAATGATGTTTAATGATCTTATTCACTGCCTCAACTTGCCCATTAGCTTAAGGATGATACGGGGAGGTGCGAACACTTCGTATCTTCCATTTTTCGTAGAATTCTGAAAACGCAACGTTGTCGAATTGCCTTCCATTGTCGGTGATTATTGTATGGGAAAGCCCATAACGGCATATGATATTTCTCCACACGAACCTGGTGGTCTGCTTTTCAGTGATTCTAGCTAATGGTTCTGCCTCGACCCATTTAGTGAAATAATCGACTGTCACGATTGCAAATCTGTTCTGACCTTTCTCGGTGGGCAAAGGCCCGATGATATCAACTCCCCATTGGGCGAAGGGCCAGGGGTCATCCACTGGCATCATTTGCTCGGACGGTACATGAGGTATCGGAGAATATCGTTGGCACTTGTCACATCTTTTTGAAAATTCGATTGCGTCTGCCTTCATAGTGGGCCAATAATACCCTTGCCTCATTGCCTTATATGCTAGAGAGCGTCCTTTAGGATGGTTACCACATGCCCCTGGTGTATTTCATCAAGAACGCGACGTGCGTCTTCTGGGTGAAGACACTTTAAGTATGGTAAAGTAAAGCTCTTACGCAATAGCACTCCGTTAAGTAGTGTATACTTGGCAGCACGATGACGAATTTGCAGTGCGGATTTTTTATCATCCGGGAGCTGTCCATCTTTGAGATAAAGGACGATGGGGTCCATCCAACATGGAGAGGAGCATATTGTGATTACTTGCTCGGGGGTCGTTCAACAAGTACTTGGAGCATGAAGGTGCTTGATGGGAATAGATCACAGTAATTCAAACTCTGGTGCAGAGGCCAGCTTTGCCAGGGAATCTGCGAGTTTGTTCTTCTCGCGAGGGATGTGAACTATTTCATATTTCTTCAGCTTCGCGAGCAAGATAAGTACTCGGGATTTATATAAAGCCATTCGCTCTTCTTTCACCTCGAATTCGCCGAGTACTTGATTGACTATGAGCTGAGAATCACTATGAATAAGTAGACTTTGAATCGAGAGAACGTTTGCTAGTTCGAGGCCGACGATCAAAGCCTCATATTCTGCTTCATTGTTTGAGACGTGAGAGTCAAATCGTAAGGCATATTGAAAGCGCGACCCATCAGGAGCAACTAAAATTAAGCCCGCTCCGCTACCGGTGGCCTGTGAAGATCCATCCACGAAGAGAGACCAGGGGATCTGGTCGCTGGTCGTAGAGTTAACATTAGAGGAGGAATATGTGAATTCGGCGATGAAATCGGCCATGACCTGACCCTTAATGGCAGTTCTAGGGCAGAACGAAATATCATGCTCTCTGATCTCAATCGCCCATTTAGTTATCACCCCGACAGTTCAGGTTTTTGAAGGAACTGTCTTAACGGATGATTTGTTGGCACCAATATAGCACGGGCTTGAAAATAAGGTCGCAGTTTTTGAGCGGCCGTAACTAAGGCGAGGGCTAATTTCTCCATATCAGAATATCGAGTTTCGGCATCCACCATTGCTCGACTAATATAATAAATGGGCCTTTGTATCAAAAAATCTTCTCTTATTAATGCGGCACTAACAGCTGTAGAAGACACAGATAAATAAAGGAGAAGCTGCTCGTATGCCACAGGTTTGGATAAAACGGGAGGTGCACTCATATATTACTTCAGTTGTTGAAATGCTTCTTCGCATTGCGGAGTCCACTCCCAGTCGACTTTGGCGGTGGCTTGAAGGAGCTTAAAGAAGGGTAAGCATTTATCAGAGGCACGTGAAATAAACCTGTTCAACGATGCAATGCGACCAGCCAGACGTTGAACATCTTTGAGAGTAGACGGAGACTTCATGTCAATCCAAGCCTTTATTTTCTCAGGATTTGCCTCGATTCCTCGTTGCCCGACCATAAATCCGAGAAATTTTCCAGCAGACACTCCAAATGCACATTTTTCTGGATTTAGCTTCATCTGATACTTCCTCATTAAGTCAAAGGCTTCTCGAAGGTCGGCGAGGTGGTCATTTTCTACGACGCTTTTCACGAGCATGTCGTCGACATAAACCTCCATATTCCTACCGATTTGCGCGGCGAATATTTTATTGACCAAGCGCTGATAGGTGGCTCCTGCATTTTTAAGACCAAAAGGCATTACCTGGTAGCAATACAGGCCGCGGTCAGTGATGAAGGCAGTGTGTTGACTGTCGGGCGGATGCATCATAATCTGGTTATAACCAGAATAAACGTCTATAAACTGAGCAGGGTATGCCTTGCCGTTGAATCAACCAATTGGTCGATTCGCGGAGTCGAGAAACTGTCTTTCGGGCATGCTTTGTTTAAATCAGAGTAGTCAACGCACTTTCTCCACTTGCCGTTAGCCTTTCGAACGAGGACCACGTTCGCGACCCATTCTGGGTAGTCGACTTCCTTTATAAAATTGACTGTTAGCAGCTTCTCGACTTCAGTCTTAATCACCATTTGCCTCTCTGCAGTGAAGGCATGCCGACGCTGGTGAACAGGTTTGTACTTTAAATCAATGTTCAAACGATGTACTATGACGCCGGAGTCGATACCTGGCATATCACTATGGGACCAAGCAAATACATCTTGGTATTCGGTGAGAAAACGAACCAGATTTTCTCGAAAGACACTGCTTAAAGAAGATCCAATGTAGACTTTTCTGGACGAATTGTCTTCAGAAAAGTGGATTGCAACTGTCTCTTTTCCTGGAGTTCCTGATTGGAGAGCACTTTCCCTTGGGTCCAACGATGTAGCCATCGGAGGGCTCGATGAATCTTTTGTCACCATCATAATTGGCGTTGCCTGGGCCTTCTTGCGGTCTTATATGCAATCTCGTAACATGCTCGCGCTTCCTTTTGATTCCCTCGTATAACTCCGACTCCATTTGGAGTGGGGAATTTGATGCATAGGTACAATGGGTGTAAAGCCGCCCCTATCTTATTGAGCGAAGGTCGGATCAAAATGGCGTTATACGCTGATCTCCGATCCACCACGAGAAAATTAACGAAGATAGTAGTTTTTGCTGGGCTTTCTTCGAAGGTGACTGGAAGGTCGATGCTTCCTTCCAGTATTACCACTTTGCCCCCGAAGCCAACAAGAGGAGTTGAGACCGGTTTGAGTAGGTCCCTGGCGAGTGCCATTTTATTGAAAGCTTCCAGGTAGAGAGTATCAGCGGAGCTACCTGTATCCACCATAATACGATGAGTCAAATAATTTGATACCTTTAATGCAACCACAATAGATTCTTCGTAAGGAAAGCGAATCCCTTTTGCATCTTCAACAGAAAAGGAGATCGGAGGATGGCCGGGATTCGACGCATGGGCGTCTTTTCCAACCAATAGATATCTTGGGGCTTCTGAGACGCCTTGCGAGTGTATGCTTTTCTTGATGCTTGAGAATCTCCCCCGCGAGCCAGTCCTCCGACGATGGTTCGGATCTCCCCAGTGGGTTCAACGTCTTCTTGTGAAGTATGATGTTGAGGTGACTTCTTCTGGTGTGATGGGGCTTCCGCCCTTTGAGGTGACCGACTCTGTCGGGCTACGTAATCTCGAAGATGATCTTTCTGAATGAGAGCTTCGATGTGATCTCGCAGAGATATATAATCTTGGGTGTTGTGCCATGATCTTTGTGGTAATGGCAAAATTTACTCTTATCTCTTTTTTCAGGATCAGATTTGATCTTTGAAGGCCACTTCAAGTAAGGCTTGTGCTTGATCTCCATTAATACTTTCTCAGGGGATTGGATAAGAGGGGTATAATTGTGATATTTACCGGAGTAAGGCTTCTTAGGGGAGCGGTCCCGTCGATCACGCCGGTATTTCTTGTCGGGAGGAGAAATCTCCTCAGTCTTACGCTTCTTGCCCTGTACACCGTGACGTGTCAAAGCGACTTTTTCCGCATTGATGTATTTCTGGGCCTTTGCTTGAAACTCCGTCATAGTTTTGGGAGGGTTCTTATCCAAGGCGAATCTGAATTTTTTGCTTGTAATTCCGACTATGAGGGCGGTGAGGCCTTTATCTTCGGTATAACCTTCAGTCTGGACGGATTTTGCAGTGAACCGAACTGTAAACTCCTTTATCATCTCCCCATGCTGCTGCTTCAAATCCATTAAGTGAGATGCCGGCTTTTTGGTACGGATGCTTCCCATGAACTGAGAAAGGAAGAGCTCCGATAGCTGAGAGAAGGACCCGATGGATCGGGGTTTTAGCCCCCGGAACCATGTACGCGCTGCATCCTTTAGGGTTAGGGAAAAAACCCTACATATAATTTCTGATCCATGTCCCTCCAGCTCCATTAGAGACTTATACGTTTCCAGATGTTCAAGAGGATCGCCAGTGCCTGTATACGGAGTGATGATAGGCGTGTGATACTTCTTAGGTAAGGGTGCTTCTATGACCTCGCAGGTGAAAGGAGATTCTGATCGATGTATTGACGCAACAGCAATAGATGGTCGATTCGTCTGATATCGTTGTTCCATATCGTCGAAGCGATCATGGATTCTTTTGAGGTCTCCTTCCCATGGTAAGGTGTAGCCTGAAGTTTCGACGGCAGACCCTTGAGATTACTGTTGCTGGGAGGTATTGGAGTGTATAGAATGTGGAGGGGGTATCGGGACTTGATTATTGAGTGGCATTCGATTTGATGGAGGAGGATTTGGCTGGGTTTGTGGCTCGTTCGGAGACTGTCTAGAAGCCACTGTATAGGTTGTACCGGCGGCCCTTCCGGAGGTTGCTGCTGAGGCTTCGAAAAATGCTGATCAAGCCTATTAGATAAGGCTTGAAACCCGGCTTTGAGAGTTAGAAGTGTGTTTCCGAGGAAACGCATAACGTTTTCTTGATTGTCAGATGCATCGAACAATGGGTTTTGTAATGGCATGTTAAGCTCTCCCCAGGGGATGCCCGTCAAAGCAGTCCGAGGGAGGTTAGGCGCTGGTTCGGTAATGTCAGGCGGAAGTAACGTCTGCCTTGAAGTGGATGGATGAACCGGCTTTTTGGGAGGCATGGTGGGAGATCTCGATCAGTGATTAGAATGGCTAATCCTGATGATCTTGTTCCCACAGACGGCGCCAATCTGTTTACGTCGAATTTGGTAACAGGATCCTCCAGACGTTCACCTTCCTTTAAGACAGATTCCTTTCGAACCTGAAAGGACACAAAAAGAAACTAAGGGTGGCCAGCGTCCAGCCGTTGGCCCTCCGAAGCTTAAGTCAGATATGATATGATAGTAAATCAAATAGCCAAGTATTAACGTGAAGATTTCTACTGATGTTCTGGAAATAGAGTGTAACACCCCAGATTTTCGAGATTTATTTGAAAATTTTTGAAAATTCATTTTTAATTTATTTATTTTATTAATTATCTTACATTTACCATTGATTTGTGAATAGCGGGACATCCGTAGGAGATCTGATAGGGGACCCTTTACAAAAGTTGCTTAGAATGATCCCATCAACATGGTAGAAAGATCAGATTTAAAAAATCACGCACTTTTTAGATAATTACAAAAAATGTCATTAGTTATACTTAAGTTAAGATGCCATTTTTAAGTATATAGTTTCTGACGATCACTTTCACGCGAAACCCTGGATTTAAGCTTTTGGGCACATATTAACCATACACGTAAAATTTCAACCCTTAAATCATAGTAGAAGTGGTCCAATTGTCAAATTAGCCCCTTAACCCTTGATTTTCATGTCCATCGAGTGAGGAAAGTAGATGGTTAGTCGTAGTCGAATATTTCTCTTCATATGAGTGACTTGGATCGTCTTTATCATGAACCAATAGTGTGATTTGAGTGCCCCGCCTTGATAAGCCTCTTTCTTATGCGCGAAGTTATCCCCTTATAGAAATTAACAAGTTACCAACTCTTTCTAAATCTGAACCTTTCAGTTTACCTACTTCTCACCATCAATAGCTTCTCAAATTTGGACCACCCATTATACTCATATGACTATGAGTTTACACAAAATTTGGACCCCGATCTATAATCTTACACCGTTGAACCACAAAGCCAGCCCCTTCCTTTTTCGCCAAAAGTTGGAATTTCAGATCTAGACATTTCTCACCATCAATCAACCACTAAACTTTGTACAATTGTTTGCCTATCATGACTACATATTTTTTCAAAATTTGGGCCCGATCATCAAGCGTAGACCGTTAATTGAGATCAAGCCCATTTTAACAGCCGTCAGGCCATTTTCAAGGATCGGCCAATCTAGAATGTAGATCATCAAGAAATTTATGTATTCTGACTCTAATTTTTTAACTTGATAAGATGAACGGATTGGAATTGATCAAAGATCATCCTAATATTGAGATTTGAGAAACCCACCTCAAGAAGTTGTTACACAAGACCTCGCGTGCACATCCCTCTCCATATTCCTACTACGCACCTCCAAGCCCTTCTCCTAACCCTAGCTTCCATGCCCTAGAGAGAGAGAGAGAGAGAGAGAGAGAGAGAAGGGAGTTCTTTCTTATATTTTTCCAGCGACTAAGATATTCTACAACCCTCTTCTAAGTCCATCCTAAGGTGAGGATTTTCCTTCAAGCCTTTCATTAATAATATTATGATTATCATAAGTTTCTTTTATGGCATGTGAAGTTATTTTGTTTTGAATTGCTGATCCATATAACATGAAGTTTAATATAGAATTTACAATGAATATCATTACATAATGATGTGATTCTTTGTTTATATTTTTGACTAAGAAGCATGTGTATTTGTGTTATTTATCTTTGTGAAATCTATGCCCTTATTTCCTTAATCTGTGTTTTACAAGGAACATTGGTTTTCATATTGTGATATGAAATATGTGTATAAGATCATCATATGGACATCCCATTATTATATACTCTTTGTCCCTAAGTTGGTAAAATTATTCGATGTAGAGAGATGGAACCCGTGAGAGGTGTCCATGATGGAAGAATATATCTTGACTTAACTAAGAGAATGAAGTGATTGTTTGTTAATGGATCCTTACATGTACATGATGCTTGATTGGATCCATTTACATTACATGGGTATTTTAATGAATTTGGTTATGATGTACAACATTGGCTTTTTGGGACATGATGAAATCATAAAACGGGACAATGAGTGGGCACTAATAGTATACAAATTCTCATGAGCAGGGTTGGTGCTATGGACACTAATCCCGTGCTGTCGGCCTATGCTGGGTTGCTTGCGACTCTCCATAGTGACCATTGAGTTTTATTTAAATCGGTTGTATTCGAAAACACTTAAATAAAGGTGAAACTAAAGTCATGCATTCACTTGGCTCCATGTGGGTGTACGGAATTGAGAATAGGCTAGAGTGTCCTACTTCTCCCGTACACTGTCACGTGTAGATTTGGGCTATGAGCGTCCCGTTTCTCACGTGGTCGGGCAAAACTATGGGCTTGTGCGTCCCAGGAACCTCTGGTGACTAGTGGCTAGCATGAAGTTGTAACAGGGAGTCTCCCACTTCATGTATTGTGATTTTAGCCGGGGTGTCTTAGCCAGAGCATGCATTCCATGCATCGCATTAAAAAAGATTTTTAATTGGTTGTTTTAATTTGATTAAATGATAATATCCTGCTTGCGTTTACTCTGTACCGTTATTATTATTCTTGACTATCTTGGAGGAAATATTCCCCACTATGATAGCGTTTAACGCTATCCCAATCTCAATTTAGATGATGCAGGTGGAGATTTAGGTATCGAACTCGACTTTCAAGGTGAAGAGTTCGATGGTTCGTACGATCACATGGCGGATGAAGACGTTAAAGGAATGTAGTTGATATTTTTATTTATTAGACATTTTTTTATTAGTGGTTACATTTATGGAATTGTAATAAGTCTTCAAGAGAAGACATGGTTTTGTATTTTAATTAATCAGTATGGATATTGGTTGGTTCCCTTATTTAAACATTGATGATGACGTAGTAAGTTTGATAGAATAACATGATAATTGTTTTCGCCATTGTGCTTGAATGCTATATTTCATTATTTAACAAATCAATTAGTCCATGATTTACTTGGGAATTCGGTCGTCGTGTTATACACGAGAGTCGAAAATCTCGGGTCGTTACAGTTGGTATCAAAGCACAATCGAGACCTCTGGGTGAGAAGCCCGACCTTTATCATAATAAACATACCCTAGGTCTTAGGTCCCCATGAACTATAAAAAAAAAAACCTAGGTTCAACCCCTATTGGTTGCTTGTGATGTTATGAACTTAGAAATCAAAACTTAGGCCCCTTGAAATCATTAGGATAACCGATAAACATAGAAATCTGTAAACTTTAGGATTTTTGGGAAGTGAATTCTAACTTTTTGCTTGGCGTTCGAGGCTTTCATCAATTTTTCATGTTTAGATCAGCGTTTCACTGAAATGTGTGAATTATCTCGTTCAAATCTTACGGCTATCTATTTTATTTTGAATTTTTCCGTTAGGTCAGATTTTCAAATCCAGCAGCAATACTCCCATTAGAAAATGAACTTTCAGACTTACAAAATTTTTGTAAATTTTCACAGAGACTCCTAACTTATGTCCTAGAACTCTAATAAAATTTCATATCAATCGGACATGTAGATAATTCAGGAAAATTCTGACAGTAGTGAAAATCTTGCATAAAATTCTGCTGACCTGCTACGCTTTTTGGACTTAATTAGGACAGAAACATGTGTTACTGTAGGAATATTGATCTGATAAAAATTAGTTATGTTCCACACCTAACCTACAGCCTACCTTCCAAATTTTAGGTGAAACTGAAGCCCGGTTTGAGAGAAAGAATTATAGGAGTACTTATAGGTCCTGCGTTCCAGATTCGGCGCTACCCTAGTCCTTAGCCTCGAAACCCCTTTGATTAGACCTAGTTTGTAAGCATGTACTCTTAGAAGTGTTTTTTTAACATTTTCTTATACGTCTCTATGAATTTTAGGCCCAACTCAGTTACCTTAGGTAGGTTATCATGACCATAGAATGCTACTTATCAACCCCCACATAGACCTTTGACCATAGCTAGCGACGGAAGTAAATATGACCCCGTAAGGTTGTGATGTTTTGTATTGATGAATTTCTTTTGGATTTTATTTGTTGATGTTTGCTTTGTGGGAGAGTGTATAAAGGTCCCCACGATGTTAGGCTAAATCGACCACATGGGAGAGCGGAACCGTATCTTATGCGATGTGTAAGCGATTGGATCCAAGTTCAAATCCTGAGGGGCGTCACTCGGAATTTCAAATGAATACTAAAGAACTCAATGCTCAAATGCGAGTAGAAGATCTAAGTATCGGATCCAAATCTACTTGAACCGTTCGCCCGTGATGTCGACACTATATAAATCGCATCCTTGTTTTAACTGGACAGCTTTGTGCATTATCTTGGAATGTGTATGATTGTTTTTCTTTGGATGACTAAAATAAGATATATGTATAGACGACCCTAGGACGTAGAAGCTTAGCTACTTAGACCCTATAAAGAGTTAGAATATGGTATCCCTAACCTCATCTTTCCATCGCACCTTCAGCTATTAAAGAACCGTCGATGATATCTCATTCACTTTGTTATCTACTTGTTTATCCACTCATTCAAGTGACCATCCGATCATGCCAACCTAATCAAACTCAGATCTATCATTTAAACTCTTGATCAGTCATTTCTTTAGCGATCAGACATCCTTGATAATTAGCTAATCCTAATTGTCTTAGATCCTTGACTATAAGAGCACCCACCCAAACCTGAGATATATTAGGCCGCTAGATGATTGAATGATTTGAGAGACCAATCAATATATTCAGAACCATCTAGGAATCAGAGTGCGCAGTGAAAGCATGATACGACAGAAATTTGGTGGATCTTGTAAAAATCGATGTCGAGTATGGATTTATTTTTAAGGAGGATGGATTGTGATCGCGTCTGACCCGGAATAGTTCAGAAAGTTAGACGAGGAGTCATGAAGTAAGATTGCCCTCAATCTTTTATCGACGATGCTTAGGAAACTTCGGGGGCGAAGTTTGTTTTTAAGAGGGGTGGTTTGTAACGCCCCATATTTTCGAGATTTATTTGAAAATTTTTGAAAATTTATTTTTAATTTATTTTTTTATTAATTATCATACATTTGTTGTTAATTTGCGAATAGCGGGACATCCGTAGGAGATCTGATAGGGACCCTTTACAAAAGTTGCTTAGAATGATCCCATAAACATGTAGAAAGATCAGATTTAAAAAATCATGCACTTTTTAGATAATTACAAAAAATGTCATTAGTTAAACTTAAGTTAAGATGCTATTTTTAAATATATAGTTTCTGACGATCACTTTCACGCAAAACCCTGGATTTAAGCTTTTGGGCACATATTAACCATACACGTAAAATTTCAACCATTAAATCATAGTAGAAGTGGTCCAATTGTCAAATTAGCCCCTTAACCCTTAATTTTCATGTCCATCGAGTGAGGAAAGCAGATGGTTAGTCGTAGTCGAATATTTCTCTTCATATGAGTGACTTGGATCGTCTTTATCATGGACCAATAATGTGATTTGAGTGCCCCGCCTTGATAAGCCTCTTTCTTACGCGCGAAGTTATCCCATTATAGAAATTAACAAGTTACCAACTCTTTCTAAATCTGAACCTTTCAGTTCACCTACTTCTCACCATCAATAGCTTCTCAAATTTGGACCACCCATTATACTCATATGACTACGAGTTTACACAAAATTTGGACCCCGATCTATAATCCTACACCGTTGAACCACAAAGCGAGCCACTTCCTTTTTCGCCAAAAGTTGGAATTTCAGATCTAGGCATTTCTCACCATCAATCAACCACTAAACTTTGTAAAATTGTTTGCCTATCATGACTACATATTTTTCAAAATTTGGGCCCTGATCATCAAGCGTAGACCGTTAATTGAGATCAAGCCCATTTTAGCACCCGTCAGGCCATTTTCAAGGATCGGCCAATCTAGAATGTAGATCATCAAGAGTATACAATAATGGGATGTCCATATGATGATTTTATACACATATTTCATATCACAATATGAAAACCAATGTTACTTGTAAAACACAGATTAAGGAAATAAGGGTATAGATTTCACAAAGATAAATAACACAAATACACATGCTTCTTAGTAAAAAATCTAAACAAGGAATTATATCATTATGTAATGATATTCATTGCAAATTCTATATTAAACTTTATGTTATATGGATCAGCAATTCAAAACAAAATAAATTCACATGCCACAAAAGAAACTTATGATAATCGTAATATTATTAATGAAAGGCTTGAAGGAAAATCCTCACCTTAGGATGGACTTAGAAGAGGGTTGTAGAATATCTTAGCCACTGGAAAAATATGAGAAAGAATTCCCTTTTCTCTCTCTCTCTCTCTCTCTCTCTGTCTTCTCTCTTCTCTCTTTCTCTAGGGCATGGAGGCTAGGGTTAGGAGAAGGGCTTGGAGTGCGTAGTAAGAATATGGAGAGGATGTGCATGCGAGGTCTTGTGTAACAACCTCTTGAGGTGGGTTTCTCAAATCTCAATATTTGGATTATCTTTGATCAATTCCAATCCGTTCATCTTATCAAGTTAAAAAATTAGAGCCAGAATACATAAATTGTCCCTAAGTTAGTAAAATTATTCGATGTAGAGAGATGGAACCCGTGAGAGGTGTCCATGATGGAAGAATATATCTTGACTTAACTGAGAGAATGAAGTGATTGTTTGTTAATGGATCCTTACATGTACATGATGCTTGATTGGATCCATTTACATTATATGGGTACTTTAATGAATTTGGTCATGATGTACAACATTGGCTTTTTGGGACATGATGAATTCATAAAACGGGACAATGAGTGGGCACTAATGGTATACAAATTCTCCTCAAATGGAGGAGATAAGAGCAGAAAAAAGATATCCCCTCAAATTCTGGACTGGGTAATGATTGATTAGAAATGATTCCTCCCAGTCAAAATTTTCAATGGCCTGAAGAACCCATGATTGTGGAGAGACATTCATCATGTTTCCTTCAGTTAGAGTTGTCTCCTCCAAAATTTCAGAATTGTACAGTGCTTCCACAAACAATGGTAAATAGTGTAAATCAGTGGAATGGTGTTCTTCAGGCACAGACACCCTATTTAACAACATATCTAACAACATATCTAACTCCTTAATCATCTCTCATCAAGATCATCGGAGTGGGCTAAGCATTCCTCTAGGAAATCGAGATAGTCAGATGAAGACTCTTGATTTTGCTCGAGTGAATGCAAAAATTCAGTTACGATGGTGAGGGACTCGCCCTCCATGGGGTGGAATTCTTCCACACTAGGTTCCTCATAACCAGTATGGGCGCCAAGTCGGAAGTATGCAAGGCTCTAACAAACTCTTAAATAATGGAGTCATTTGAATTTTTGAAGTGAGCCAAGCATTCATCCAAAGAATCTAAATTTTCTCTCAAGGGGGTCTCATTCTCCACATTAAAATTAAAATGTAGAGTTGGTGGAGGGACTAAAAAATATTAACCTCACCAAGCTCTTTAGCGAGAATATCTTCCAGAGACTCATAAACTTTCTACCCTTGGGAAAAAGAAATCATGGGCTCACAATCACCCATCAAACCCTCATTGTAGTCAATCACACTATCACTTTTAGATTTATGGATTTCTCGAGTTCGTCAACCGTCATTGAAATCTCTTCATCATTAAAATCAGGGTATCTAAAAGAAATAGTGGATTCACCATAATCTATGAAAATATCGGGATCATCGATATCAATATCCTCTATAAGTGTAGTCATTAAATTCGAAGAAGGTTGGGCTTGGATAGCCTCATCCTCCTTATTAGTGGGGCTTGATTCGGTGTTCCCAATTTCAGGCTCAACATCTTTAAAGGATGGCGAGTAGGCTTGATTTGATTGCTCATACTCGTACTCTTTCTCTAAGTCCTCAAGGATTTGTATATACATGTCATCATAAGAGGAAGACGTTTTAGAATGATTGTTAATTACCACGGTTGGTTCTTCCCTTGGACTAAATGTGTGATGACTCTCCCAGTGAAGATCATACGTGTTGTATGACGAAGATTGATATGATAGTTGATAGGCATAACCATACAAGTGATCACGTAATGTCTTAACCTGTTGATCATTACTCCCCTAATCCTTTTTCTTATTCTTACCTCTAGTCAAACTCGGTGGAACACTCATGTTATTTTCAATTCGATATTCATGAAGTGTTTTCCCCGGTTGATCATTATATATCTTGGCCTTGTTCCGGTACTACCCCATCGTCTTACGTCGTGTCTCATCATGTATATTATCTTAATTATAGTAATCACGCAGTGTTCTACGTTGGAGGGTAATGGAGGTTGTTTGAAACTCAGAAAAATACTCATACTTGGAGGGATTGCAATCATAATGAGTTTGGGTCCCATAATTCGATATCTCATCCTTCAAAAAGTACTTATACGCACCATCCGTCAAATTATGCATGATGAAATTATAAGGAATTAAAAACTATCCTAATCTAGGAAAAATAATAAAAAGAAGGGAGATGGGGAGATGTTACCCAATAGGGTGAGAGAACTATGTTAGCAACGAGTCCTACAAAACAAAAAACAGAGAATTGTTAGTAATCTAGGAAAATGAGAAAACCTATTTATAGAAAAATTGGAAATCCTACCTAACTAAGACTACTCTATAGCTACTAGAACAATTAGAACCGTTTAACCTTTTCACCGGCAATGACGCCAAAAACTTCTTCGCTCGCCATAAGTGCAAGCCTGCGATGTAGTAATAACTCGGTGAGACTAAGGTCGATCCACAGGGAAAGAGGTAAACGAATTCAAACTATTCTAATAACTTAAATCGAAAAAGTCTAGGAAATCAGAGTTTAAGAACTTAAACAAAAAATCTGAGAAAATAAGAAAGACTAGAACATCAAGGATCCACTTTTAGTTTTAATCATGCTCAATCCATTGATTCGATTTAAAGCACAACTGGAATCGAATTTCCATCTCTATCCAGCTGGGAGATATAACAATCAAAGCTCACAAATAATCTAAAATAGATGGGTGTTTGCTGATTTGATTCCCTCAATAAAGCTCAGGCCTTGGGCACACTCAATTGTATAAGCCAAGCCTCTTTCCAATCTAGTAGAGATCACAACCATAGCCTTCATTAAATCCTGTCACTAGAATTGACTACAACCAATGATTTGAACTCTAATTAAATCAATTTCAACAAGCAACCAACACCTCTCTCAGATTCCATAAAAGATACATGACCTATCCATCAATAGGTTCTAATATAAATTCTATTGTTTTGATCCATGAATTATTCAAACAATAAATCATAATTCGAAATCAAGGGATTAAAGCATAACTAAAAACTAAGAAATTTTACCTCTCAGCTTTAGCTGAGGGTTAACTAAGAGAAAGCATAAAATAAACTAGAATTAGAACTAGACGAGGAAGAAGAACTAGTTGTAGGAGGCTAGAAAGCCTCCTAGGTCTTGATCCCTTTGCTCCCCACGTTGCTAGATGTCTTAGGAAGGGAGTGGATGTGTCTTTTTATAGCCTAGATCCCCCACCAAGTGAGAAAATTTGAGAGATCGCTTATGTCACGCCCCAAATTCGGTTCTCGATGTCCATTAGCTGTAACCCGAATTCAGAGGTGGCAGCCTCCGTAGTACCCCGATCTCGGATCCTAACCGCACACGCCAGGTTCCGATCCTGGGATACCACAAGGAGGATTTTAGGGTCTGAATTTTTTTTTTTGAAACATGAGCATCACCATATGAGTATCATCAAAGACAAACACAATATTTCCACTAAGTCATATCGTTTATATACAGTACTGAAAGGTAAATACACAATGCGTAAATATAAAAACTGTGCACAATCCGGCACCTCCTGCTATTGCACTCCCAACTCCAACTCAACGCTGCTGATACACTCTGGTATAACCTGCAGCATAACAAACGCGCATAAGCTTCGAATGAAGCTTTGTGAGTGCGTGTGTGCGTGCGCAATGCGTATGACAAACATGATAAATATCAGAGTAAGCAGTAAAGCATGATGAGAACTTTAAACCAAGAATTCGCCTAATTAGGCTACTCGATCATGTGATATGAATAATCAGTCTACCACGGCTATGCAAGCATGCAATACATATAACTAGCCTACCATGGCTATGCAAGCGTGCAATATAGGTAACCAGCCTACCAAGGCTATATACTCATATTATGCAATGGCCTACAGGGCCTAATGTCACATACAATGATCCAATGCATGTATGCAAATCACCACCTCTCAGTACAGTGGTCCAGATACGAACAGTCATAATGCAATCACGTAAGCAATGCAGGACTCGGAACTGGTAGCTCGCCCAGTGTGGTAGCTCGCCCAGGCTTACAGCCCCGCCCACATCACACCCGCCCACGTCAGGACCGTCCAACACCATACAGTGATACCAATACCATCTCTGAAGCGGAACATCACCGGGGTCTCACAGACCTCACTACTCACCAGTAGAATGCCAAAGCCTATCTGGTGCAATAACGGACCTACTCACAGTTGGTCAAACTCAACCCACTTTGCCAACACTCTTCCGGCAGGTTAGGTCAGACCTCCTTCCAAACTGACCACGTGCAGTGGAAAACACCGCCGTTTGGTATTCGGCATACTGGTGTATGATTAAACCACCCGGGCCTTGAATGGAGCACCCACCTTGGTACCAACAGGATCAGGGACTTTCAACCAGGGACATCTTTGGCATCCAGTTTAAAGGTCACATATTTCTGGTGTTCTGCAAACCATGATGGAGCTGTGGTTGCAACGTAGTAACCATGCTATATGCGGCACAAGCAAATGGTGCGAAATGCAACCATGCATACAAACGTGGGACGACATGCCCGTGCAAGTCTCCAAAGAGCACCATAAAACTATAAGGTCTCAAACACAATGTCACCGTCAGCTGGTAATGAACTGCACGACAATCACGACCGATATGGCCGGTTGATACAAGACAATCAGATGAGCCAAGCATTCATGATGCATGAGTCAAGTATACAGTATGAGTGCCAACAAGTAGCCCATCTACCACGATGGCAATAAATCAATCTAGTCCAACCTATTTGAGATATGATTAAGATGAGGGGACACATATGAATGATCGAGTCATAGTGCGGGATGTCGCTAGCCAGGGAATCTCGCACCAAGGGCTACAAGGTATGCTAAGTTATGCCTACCATACAGTGTAAGTCAAGATGATAGATTCCTGTCCTCGAATAGTCCCATACCTATTGGAGAGGTTTGCGATAGAGAGCACGTGAATTACATTTGCGCGACTAAATCTCGAATGCTTCATGAATGCGTTTATGTCCTAGTGGTCCCCAACAAACAATGGTGATTCGGGATGCGTACTCATTACACATGCATGGTGGTCGTCGAAGCATATAGTATAAAGATCACATATGAGTATTTTAACAACACTACATGTGGCAACAGACATACTAAAATAGCATAAAAAGATAATTCACTTATAATACAAGCAAACATAAAGAGATAAGACTCTAAATGGATGGTATATAACAACACAGATGGTCCAACAACTGAACGGTGTGGATTGACCTTCAACATTCAAATAACCCAAATGGAAAGAAAATGATTGAATACACTACCGACACATCAAAGGTAGAACCTACTTGAGCGGCAAGAGTAGAATACCCAAAATCATGCTGAGACCCATAATCCTGTAGTACAGTTGGGATAAACACAATAATGGTCCGTAAAAGGAATGTCATAGAACGGGTTGCAAGATAGACAGGTCATGACAGAGAAACATACATGGTAGGGTAATCTGAGATAGATGGTCAATACAATGAGGTCCAAAAAGGGACGACAGGTCTAACCTCATACTACAAGATAGGCTCCATATAATGGATGACCTAGATGACTTACGAACGTCGAGGATGAGCCCCACACTCGTCCTAAAGGTAAACGGACGGTGTGGATGGGATATACATGATATGGTGGTCTTTAATAATTGGGTACAAGGGTAGGAGGGGTGAGTCATATGAGTATACAACAAGCTGAGTTACCAGGATCAATCAACATGGTGAGTCAACATAGTGAGTCAACAAGGCAGGTTGATAAGGCAGATCAACATGGTGAGTTAACAAGGTGAATTGACAAGACGGTTCAACAGGGTGAGTTTAAGAAGGTAGCCCTGTGACTTGGATCGAGCAAACTCTAAGGATGACCTTTCAATAAGGGTTTACACAACTAATCATCAAGGTGGATCCACGGGATGGACAATGCGGTCATTCAAACACACACACTAAGGTGGTCCCAAAGCCATCCTGTACATAACATGCTAGGGTCCATTCATTTGGATGGTTTGGATCAAGCTCACAAATTTAAGACGATCCTAATGGATGGCCGACATACATATCGCACCATGGAGGCCAATGGCTGACGTGGATAGAACACATGCATAACAAGGTGGACCCGTGGTTGGGTATAACCGCAGAAAGGAGTGGGGAAGCCACATACATCAATGGGCCCCAACAGTTTGGGATCAACCCGATATTTGTGCTTTCCCACTAATCAAGTGAGATGGCAATCAAACACCATGGTGGGGCCCGCACACCACATGTGCGGAACCCTACCCATGGTTGAGTGATTTATGAACAGGAAGAATGGCAAATAAACATAACAGATGGGTCCTGTAAAGTTTCCAATGGTAGGCATTCAATCACCCTTATTTTCTACATGTGGCCCACCTAAAACTGGGGCCACACCCCTGCCAAGAAGAACGACAAGGTATACCCAACATTCATCAAGGTGGGACCCAAAGTTGGGCCCCATCACCTTTGGTTGGATGGAAAAATAAACATTACAATGGCCCCAAGGAAGGTTTCAAAGGTGGGCATCAATGGCCACGGTTTCTTAGAATGTGGTCCACTTGAGGTTTGTATTTACCTCATCTTTTCTTGGAGGGCCCATGGACTAAAATAATATGAAAAAACAGATGGGCGGCATACATAAAACAAATACATCGTGGTGGGACCCACAGAGCGTAGCACCCAAGTGGGCCCCAAGAGTTTTGAATCAAACTAATATTTTTATTTTCCCATTCATCCATATACATGGGATCTTATGAACAGGTTGAATGACAAATAAACACCACTGTAGGGCCTGGGAAGGTCTCAACGGTGGAAATCATTATTCCCACTGTTTCCTGTGGCATGGCCCACTTGACATTTGGATATGCTTAAATTTTGGGCTCAGCCACTAAATGAGCCGGAAAAACATATGGACGGAATTGCTAAAGCACATACATTCTAGGTGGGCCCAACGAGTGGGGCCCATGGAGTGGCGCCCACAAGGTTGCTGGGCAGCAGCGTCCCCTGGACGCTGTTTGTCCAGCGACCCCCTTTTTTTATTATTTTTATTTATTTTATTTTTTTTATAAGAACTCAAAAAGTGGGGCCCATAGAAGTTTCGGATCAAGCCGATATTTTTTTGTTTTTCCTTCTTCCATGTATGTGTGAACTTATGAACAGGTTGGATCTCAAATAAACATCACGGTGGGCCATAAGAAGGTTTCAACGGTAGGGCTACTGTCCCTACTGTTTTCTGTGGTGGGGCCCCCTCGAGACTTGGATCTGACTCATTCTTGGGGTCATGCCCTAAAATGATCTCCCCAACTGGATGGACGGTGTGGATACAGCACATGCATCATGGTGGGACCCACGAGTGGGCCACCAGCTGGCAGTACGCCCAGCGTCCAAGGACGCTGGTACGCCCAGCGTCAGAGGCTCTGCCTCCTTTCTTTCCTTTTTCTTCTTCTTTTCTTTTTTTTTCTTCTGGTACTTATATCAAGTGGCGCCCACATGGGTCTGATCCACTCCGTTCATCAGGTTACCCTTCTCATGGGGGACCCAACAAGCCCAATATTGGGTATGCAAATCGGTCTAGAAACATTAAGGTGGGCCAAATGATTTCTGACAGTAGAAATCATTATTTCCACTGTTTTACGCGGTGCAGTCCACTTAAAATTTGGATTGGTTTCAAATTTGGGGCCTGGTCCTAAAATGATCTGGGAAAACCGATGGACGGCGTGGATGGAACACAAACATCAAGGTGGGTCCCACGAATGGGGACCCCACTAACCCCTCTAGCGTACGCTGGACGTTTCCAGCGTCTCTGACGCTGGGACATCCAGCGTCCATGTCTTTTTTTCTTTTTTTTTTCTTTGTTCATATCAAGTGGGGCCCACTTAGTGAAGATCCAATCCGTCCATCAGGTTATTCAGCTCCTGGGGAACCCAAAGAACCCTATATTGGGTGTGCTACGGGGCCTACAAACATCAAGGTGGCCCAAAGAAGTTCAGCAGTCCACATCATTATCTCCACTGTTTTCCTATGGTGTGGTCCACCTGCGATCTGGATCTGCTTCATTTTTG
The DNA here is from genome assembly GCA_003013855.2 of Liriodendron chinense. Lineage (NCBI taxonomy): Eukaryota > Viridiplantae > Streptophyta > Magnoliopsida > Magnoliales > Magnoliaceae > Liriodendron > Liriodendron chinense. The sequence goes on from PVNU02000506.1 coordinate 532,052, forward strand.
GTGTCCAGACATAAAATGGGCTGGAGAAACAGACGGACGGCGTGGATCAACTACATGCATCAAAGGGGGTCCCATGAGTGGGCCCCAACGTCAACGCCCAAAAGGGGCTTCGCCACAGCGCTGCTGGGCAGCAGCGTCCTCTGGACGCTGGCTGTCCAGCGGCCATCTCTTTATTCTTTCTTTTTTTTATAATACTTATTATTATTATTATTATTATTATTATTATTATTACAAGTACGTGGGGCCCGTTCCTGATGATCCAGCCCATCCATCTCATTGCCCATCACAAGGTGGGCCCAAGAAAAGAAAATGAAAGATAAACGAGAAAGAAGGGGGGGAAGTTGCACTCACAATGATGGTTGGACGGTTGAATTGCCGATTGGACGGTCCGGATGATGATCGGGGTCCTCCAAGCTAGATCTCCTCCTTCAATCTCTCTAACTCTCTCTTTCTCTCTCTTGATCTCCCTTTAAATCTCTCTACTTCTCTCTCTTCTTTCTCTTCTCTCAAATCTTGGAATTGTAATGGACGAGTGGTGCTTGGGAAATTGGGGGGGGGGGGGGGGGGGGGGGGGGGTTTCTTAGAAATATGGTGATGATGGCTAGCATGGGAGGTATGGGTTGTGATGATGGCTAGATAATGATGATGATGATGGGAGAGGGCATGGGAGGTATGGGTTGTGTTGACTTTGGAGGTGAGAGAATGATGGGGGTGGGTATGGTGATTGATTTGACATGTTGTTGGGATTTGTGCAAGTGGGGCCCACGCCACACGCGCGTTGCGCGGCCCACCTCGAATTGCACAAAAGTATGCATCTTTCACACCGGGTATCGCAATGAGACGTGCCGCGTGACGTTGGAATCGCAACGCCTACGCGGTCGCCGGGGTATAGGTCTTGGGTGGTTGCGGTACTAGATCAAGGTCGCGATCAAGGCTCGCTAATCTGGTCCGTCCGGGACGTACCGGTACCGAAAACTAAACGTACAGAGGGCAATTCAGGGTACGGGTCTTACAGCTTATCCTCCCCACATTAGGAAACTCGGTTCTCAATTTAGAAATTTGCAAGTTGAGCAGACTGTGTGTGGCCGACCGGTCATGACCGGTTTGACCCACCTAACGTTGGTCCAATGTGGTCTGAAGTGAGCAGCAAGGGTTGGCCGACCAGTCATGACTGATCGGACTTGCCTGGCCAACCGGTTGGACATGGATGTGGCCTCTATTCTTTCTTCTTGCCTTTTCTTCTCTCTTTGCTTCATTCCTTCACCTCTTTGGCCTTCCTTCTTTTGATCTTCAAGGTGTCCTAAAGTGATCTTTTAGCACCAAAATGGTGAAGTCTCTCTCTCATTCCTACATTCACAAAAGCATGCATTAGATGAGTCTTTTAGGCATAGAAACCATGCATAATGTGTGATGAATTGGGGTTAAAATATGTATAATTGAGGGCTCAATAATATTCTATGTCTGGCTCATGAGACTTGATATGTACGATTGTGAGTGACTGTACAACAATGGTAATTGTAGTATTCGAGATTCTACAGAATGTGTAACAATGAACAAACAAATATGATTAACCCTAAAATTGTCTGATTTGGTAGGCCGAGTATAACATCAACCAAATTGGGTTAGCTAGGGTCGGTCGATCATGTCACTCCTAAGTCGACCAAATAAGTCTGTGATGGCCAAACCCATGTAGGCAGTCCATAACTTATGATTTTCAGAGATTAATCCCAATCACTTCAATGACATAACATTCTAAGCATGATATGAACGAAATGGAACATCATAGCATTCATTTACTCAATCAAGTATAAAACCAAACAGTTGATATGCGATATACTTCATTTCATATATGGGCATAAATTTAAACACTTGGCGTGTTAAGGCAGGCCATCTCATCATATTCACAACTAGGCACTAGCTTGGGTGAATGGTAATCCACTCACTCAAGCATACGTGAACTTCAGTTTGCTAAGAAATTTCATCAAACACTTGATGTGCACAACTAGAGTTTTACCCATTTCACAATAATCCATCATAAATGGATTCTAAACAAACATCAATCAAATACATATAGCATAAGAATCATAATCATGCAATACTCCTATCATTCAAATACATCAAATCACAATAAAAGCCCTAAATTCACTAACTTTGACTATCAGGGGCTGGTAAATCTAACTTAGAAGAATAGTCTTCACCTGAATCGCGAATCCACGAACTAGGAATGAATGTTCCTCAATAATTTGAAGAAAATCCAACTAGAACACCTAAATCTAACAAAAACCCTAATTAGAAACGATAGTCCCTAATGAAACTTCTTAATTTTTGTAATAGGAGGGGTATCTTACCTTAAGGCACGGCCCGCCTACGATCGGCAGAAAGAACAGTGGCGGAATTGAAGGCTTAGAGTGAACCCTTGAAGAAAGCCCAAGCAAAATCACCAAATTTTATTCCAAATGAAATTCTCAAATGGGCTTGGTATTCATAGTTTCAGATGGTCCAAAATGAAGGTGAGTGACATAACTCACCCTCTCTAGTCTCGATCTAAGTTGTGCTGTTCTGGATAGGGTGTTGGATATTTGATGTAGGGGAAAGGTCAAGTCCACTAAAACGATCGATTCCGCTTGATTTCATGATCAACGACCTACTAACGAACGGTCTATAGTTGTTCTAGGTTTTCAAGACACCATTTAAATTATTTAGGGAACAAAGTTCGGTGAATCCTTTTATTAGGGCGTAGCGTATACTGACGAGTATTGGATTATAATGGTAACACAGATTTACTTGGGGTTTTAGGCATTATGAATTGGATTAGGTCGTCCATTGAGTCATAAGGATGTTTTGGTCAAATCGGCTTCTAAACTTAAGATAACCAAGATCTATTTCATAGATTTGGGTAGTCTAAGGTGGATCTACATGGGGAATTAGTTATATATGTTATTCAATTGTGATTTCAATAGATCATAGTTCGAGGTTCGTAAATCAACAGATCGGATGTAGGATTTGACGATTAGAAAGGAATCTATGACTATCCATGATATCTGACGAAGAATGTACAGTTATATTGATGTGATCTAGTGTCTTACAAGGGTTAATCGAATCGGAGCATTCAAACTAGGGTTTCCTGTATAAATATCCTTGAGTCTTGCTTCTACATCAAGCATATGCATTCTCAATTGAGAAATTAAATCCGAAAAATTTCTAGAGGTGCTAGAGTACTCTCTAGACTCAAGGATTGAAATTTTCAGGGCGTTACAATAAAACACATACATCAAGATCAATTCCACAAAGTCCTGCCACCACGAAGGTGTTGGTGGCAGGGTCTCCACACGTCCACCAATATGCGGGTTGGTGGGGGACCTACCCAACTCTATGGGGTTAGTAATGCCCTAAAATTCGGTACCTGAGTATCGGTGACTCAGGTCCCGAGTTTGAGGGTGTTAACCTAATAATGACAACGCATAAATCAGAGTAACGCTAAATCAAATGGAGGATATCAGAGATAAGTAACCATGTCAGGGAAAAAGCAGGCTAAATATAACCATGTATAATCCAAAATGGTGTCCACCCAGATGGGGATTATACAAACCACATATTGTCACATAGATTTGGACAACTAATGTGGGTGGTTAGGATCAGCCACGTAGCTTGTTACCCGCATGTAAGAGCTTCTCCGGATCATCGAACCTACATAGAAAAGAGGAAGTAGTAGGGGGAGGTGCTGCTGGGTGGTAGGGAACTCTTTGATGCCTAAGTCAGGTTCTGGACTAGGAGAATTAAGGTCTAAGGATAAGGAGTTTCATACTTTGAAGGTGGAGATCCTGGTCCCATTTAAAGGGCTTAAAGGCAGTTTTGGAGAGTTGGATCCTGCTAGAATACATCAGTAGAGTCCCTATTTCACTAAGATCCTTCATCCCAATCGTGTTGGAGAGGTATTGTTAGGAATGGAGGTAAATCTCGAAGATCCATGAATATCCGGATCTCCGCAGGTATCTCGGACCACCTTTAGGTGGTTGGGTATCTCAAACTGCCTTTAGGTGGTGGGGTATCTCAGACCGCCTTTAGGTGGTCGGGTATCTTGGACCGCCTTTAGGTGGTCAGTCATTTTCATTTAGGGAGCTCCGTGTCCGAGATCTCTTACTTTAGGATCATTTCGGACTGTAGTTTTCCTCGAGTGAGACGAGGTCTTCGGTAGCGTATGCCTCTTAGGCGAATTGTTATTGACAGGTCCTCGGTCCTCGGCCTTGGCTGAAAATCGGGCTATGTATCTTCTCTCCGCAGTCTATAGAATTAATGGAGGTCATCGTTGTATCATCTCTCTTACTCTAGGCTGAGGACTTGTACTTGGGCCTTTGGGCTTATCCCATCTGTGGGCCAACTTAGAATATCCCCATAACAGTTGCCCCCTACTCCCAAAGACGAGCTTGCTAGGGCTAGGGGGTAAGGTTTTATAAGGCGAGCTGATCTCAGAGGCGCGCGGGAACTTTAAATTTGTATCCGTATTTACGAGCTATAAGGTGGGATAAGGGCATTAATGGTGGGATCTGAGAATGATGAGGCGAGTTGGAATTTTAAATCGTTGCCATTATTATTCGTATGACACAGCGACCTCTTCAGTTGTCGGGCAAATAAGCTCTTAACACGTGGTGGCGGCCTGTCGCATGGTCTATTGCATCATTGATTAGTCTCTCCCATCGCGACATGTGGCAACAATTCGGCTCGGTGAGGTCACGCCTAATACAAGCGAACCCCATTGTGCCGTGTGGATGAGCCTAGTAGCCGAGATGTTGCGCTCCACGTGAGGCAATCCCGTGATGACACGTGGTGTTGCACGGTGGCTGAGGCAACATGGAAAGGGTTTATAAATACCCTTTCTTCTTCTTTCATTTCACTTTCGCATTTCGAATGCCCAAACTCTGTTGGACTGTCACCGTGATTCTGCCTTAGCCATTTTCTCCGTCCAACCTTCTAACCTTTCGAGCATTCGTGTCAAACTCCTTTGGTACAATACTTCTTTTTGCACCTTTCTTTTCAGTTCTAGTTCTTTCCTTCCCTATTTTTTCTTTCCTGTCCATCTGTTTGTCCCTCATGTCTAAGGAGAGTTCTGGTGAGGTTCTGGCCTTGGATGAGGGAGTGGAGGCCTGTCAGGGAGAACAAGGCCGTGAGGTTGAGTCTTTACATATGAGGCCAACCTCCAAGCATGAGGAGGTCTCAAAATCTGACGAGGAGGATGGGTTTGAGACCTCCAACTTTAGCTTATTCCACAGACTTATTTGAGTCCAATTTGTCGTCGTCTGACCTAGAGTATCTTAGGTCGTCATATCATATTCCCAGCTCAGTGAATCTTCGGATACCTCGAGCTGGTGAGTTTCGATCCAACCTCTCGATAGGGAGGTTGCGCTCTATTCTATCTTTTTTTAGTGTAGTTTTTGTCTACCTCTTCTCCCAATGGTGAGAGGTTCTTCACTGTCTTCATCTAGCCCCCAGACAGTTGTAACCCAAAGCTTGGAGGACCCTATTCAGTTGCTACATCCTGTGGCAGCTGGTTGACAATAATGAGCTCACTACGGATGAGCTCTTTTATTTGTTTCGAACTAAGGGCAGTCTGGCCCATGGTTGGTTTTATTTTTCTTCATGGCTGGGTAAGGTCGACCTAGTTATGACCGTCCATCCATCCTCGAACAAGGACTGGCAGGACAGGTGCTTCTTTGCCTCCAATAACTCGGAGGGACTATTCACTCGCCTCAAGTGCAAGGCTGCGGTGTAGTAATAATTCTTGGTAAGACTGAGGTCGATCCACAGGGGAAAGAGATAAATAATCCAAACTATTCCAATAACTTCAATTTAAACAGTCTTGGAATTTCATATTAAGAACTAGAACTAAATAGTAAACTTAATGAATTAAATATGAGAATTAAAGAGAAACTAGGGCTTTAAGGATCCACTTGTAGTAGTCCAATGCCAACCTATTCATCCAAGCACAAACACAATTAGAATCAAAGTTCTATCTCTCATCTAATTGGAAGATATAATATTCAATCACAAACAACCCACTTAAGTCAGAAATTACATATTCTAGTTCTAATAAAGCACATAAAACTTGAACTTGTAGCCTTCGAAGTAACAACCATACCAAGAGATCATGGCATGCTCCAGGGTTACTACAATTCAATTTTAATCAATCCAAACATGGTAATCTCAGAGAATTGCAAGGAACTCATGTCCGAAGCATATGAACTCTCATAAAACATCTAAAATTTCAACTTTTATTCAAATTAGAACTTAAATTCCAAACTTAAATAAGAGTACTTGAAACAAATGAATTCAACATTGAAACTAGCTACAAGCTTCACCCCTTATCCCTAGCTAAGAGGTTCTAGCCGAATATTATCATACTTCAACTAGAATAAAAATAAAACTACAGAAAAACATGAAAAACCGGATTCGAAGGAGTTGCAGATGCTCCACGACGATCATCTTCACCTCCCACGACTTCTAAGCATTTCTATGATGATTTTAGATCAAGCCCTAGGTTTCCTTTTATAGATTTGAAGCTCCACCGACTTAGAAAATTTCAGAATAGCGTAGCAACTTACGTAGGGCGCAGAAGAAATTAGAGTTTCGAGTAGAAGATGTTGGATTTTGAAATTGCAAGTGGCCGACTGGTCATGACCGGTCGGACCTTGTATGTGTCCAACATGCTCCCAAGCTCCACTGCATTGGTGGCCGACCGGTCATGATTAGTCGGACCACTCTATGGGATTGGTTTTTCTTCTCTTTTCTTCTCTTCTTTCCTTGCTTCTTCACTCCATCTTTTCTCCTTTCTTCCTTAGTCTTCAATGATGCTTTAAAAAGTTTCCTTAATCATCGAATTTTTCAAGTATCTCTCTCATTCCTACAATCACAAATCATGCATTAGATAGGTCTTTTAATCATACAAATCATGCATAATGAGTGATGAAATTGGGTTAGAATATGCACAATTCAGAGCTCAACACCAAACATTTTTCTAGTCCCGAGCAAAACATGCTTGAAATAATTCACTTCTCCAAAAAATCAACTCTCCCTTGGAAACTATACTTCTATAAACTTAAAGACATACAAGTACAAAATTTAGAGAAAATTAGTGATAAAAAACTGAAATTCGAAACTCCTTAAATATGATAAGTGTTTCAAATAGAATCCCCACTGATTGATTGACAAATAGAAGAATTCGAACAAGTATAACCCAGTGTGCATAGTGGATGTTCATCTCATAGATTTCCAGGATTACCTTCTTCATAGATCAACTAAACTAAAGATCTAAAAGTATACAGATCAACCACATGCCTATGCTGAGAATTATAAGAAAAAACTTCTTTGACAATGTATGGGCCGGTCCATTGAGATATCAATTTTCCTAGAAAAAGATGAAGTCGGAATTATACAAGAGTACTTTATGTCCTTCATGGAAAGATTTCATGAAAATGTGTTTGTCATGGTAGGCTTTCATCCTACTCTTGTAAATTCTTGAGCTTTCATAAGCATCGTTTCGGATCCGTCAAGCTCATTCGGTTGGAGTTTGCGAAGAGAGCTAGCTTTGTCAACATTGAAATTCAATGCCCGAATTGCCCAGTAGGCTTTGTGTTCAAGTTCCATAGGTAAGTGGCAAGCTTTTCCATGGACAAGTCTATAGGGAGACATTCCAATTGGGGTCTTATAAGCCGTACGGTGAGCCCAAAGTGCATTGACTAATCTCAGCAACCAATCTTTGCGATCCAGCCTCACTGTCTTCTCTAAAATTTATTTGATTTTTCGATTGAAAATTTCAACTTGCCCACTTGTCTATGGGTGTATGGGCAACTCACTTAATGCTAAATTCCATATTTCTTCATTAAGGCTTCAAAAGGCTTATTGCAAAAGTGAGAGCCACCATCACTTATGATGGCTCTAGGCGTTCCAAATCTAGATAGTATGTTTCTGTGAGGAAACGTAGAACTGTGCGGTGATCATTGGTTCTACATGGAATCGCCTTTATCCACTTGGACAGATAGTCTACGGTAAGCAATATGTAGACATATCCAAAAGACAAGGGGAATGGTCCCATGAAATCGATGCCCCAACAATCAAAGACTTCGAGATGTGGAATTGAGTTGAGAGGCATCATATTCTAACGGGACAATCCTCTTAGCTTTTCACAGCACTCTCATGCTTTGCAAAACTCGTGGGTGTCTTTAAACATAGTAGGCCAATAAAAACTACACTGCAGAATTTTCGCAGTGGTTTTCTTGGCAGAAAAATGACCCCCACATGCTTAACTATGAAAAAAGGAGATAAAAAAATTGTGTTCATCATCAGGGATACATCTCCTTATAATTTGGTCTGGTTAATATTTAAAAAGTAAAGGTTCATCCTAAAAAAATCTGCGCACTTCCCTTAGAAATTTCCGTTTATCTTGTGTAGTCCAACGAGTTGGTATCACACCTGTGGAAAGATAGTTCGCTATATCAGCGTACCATGGTGGGCGCATAGCAACAAAGAGTTGCTCACCAGGGAATGAGTCCTCAATGGGTGACTCGTCAATGGAATCAGGCAAAACTAGGCGGAATAGATAATCCGCCACCACTTTCTCTACTCCCTTTTTATCTTTAATCTCTAAGTCGAATTCCTGAAGTAGTAGGATCCATCTAAGTAAGAGGGGCTTAACATCTTTCTTGGAAAGAAGTTGTTTCAACGCCGTATGATCCGTGTAGATAATGACTTTGGATCCTATCAAGTAAGGTTTGAATTTGTCCAAAGAAAAAACAATGACTAGGAGTTTCTTCTCCATAGTCGAGTAATTGACTTGGGCGGGATTCAAGATCCTACTCGCATAGTAGATAACATGGGGCTTCTTATCCTTCCTTTGTCCTAACACCGCTCCAATAGCATAATCACTCGTATCATACATCAATTCAAAAGGAATAGACCAATCCAGTGGTTGCATGATAGGTGTGTTGTCAACATGTCCTTTAGCTTTGAAAAAGCTAATTAAAATTTGACACTCCACTCGAATAGACCAATCCTTTTGGAGAAGGTTACATAAAGGCCTAAAGATATGACTGAAATCCTTTATGAATCTTCGATAAAATTTGGCGTGTCTAAGAAAAGACCGCACATCGCGTATGCTTTTGGGTGGTGGTAGATTGACAATGATATCAATTTTGGCCTGGTCTACCTCTATTCTATCGGATGAGATGATATGTCCAAATACTATTCCTCTTTGTACCATGAAATGACACTTTTCTCAGTTTAAGAAAAGGTTCTTCTCTTCACACATAGTCAAGACTAATCTTAAGTGATTGAGGCACTCATCGAATGTACAACCAAAAACAAAAAAATCATCAATGAATACCTCGAGAAACTCACCAACCACGTTTGAGAAAATACTCAACATGCATCGTTGGAATGTGGCGGGTGCATTATATAGTCCGAATGACATCCTTTGGTAAGTGAAGGTGCCAAACGTGCATGTAAAGGTGGTTTTCTCTTGGTCTTTCGGGGCTATCTCAATTTGGTTGTAGCCGGAATAGCCATCTAGGAAGCAATAGTAGGAATGACTTACTAACCTCTCTAAAATTTAATCCATTAATGGGAGAGGGAAGTGGTCATTCCTAGTGATCGTGTTTAGCTTCCGATAATCTATGCACATACGCCAACCGGTGGTCACTCTAGTTGGTGTAAGCTTGTTGTTGGCATTTTCTATGATGGTGATACTGGATTTCTTAGGGACAACTTAGGTAGGACTCACCCATTGATTATCCGAAATGGGGTAGATGATACCCACATCTAGTAGCTTAAGTACCTCGGCTTTGAAAACCTCCATTATGTTTGGATTCAATCGTCTTTAAGGTTGTCTAGTCATTTTTGCATTCTCCTCGAGGTGTATACGGTGAGTACAAACCGAAGAGTCAATCCCCTTGAGGTCCGCTATTGTCCATCCTATGGCTCCTCTATGTACTTTGAGTAGCTCAATCAACTTGAGCTCTTGGTCTTTTCCTAGGTGAGAGGCTATGACAACTGGGAATGTCTCTTCTTGACCCAAATAGACGTATTTTAGCTTGGATGGCAATGGTTTTAGGTCAAACTTCGGCGGTTGGATATTAGACAGTAGAGGCTTTGATGTAGTTGGTGGCAATTTTTCAGAGTGAGTCCTCCACCGGCCAATATCAACTACCGATTTACTCAGGGCTTGCACAATATCATATAAGATGGGATCATTGGAATCCTCAAAGTGTTCTAAGCATGTCTCCAAAGTTTCGAGTGGTTCAAGTTAGAGGAGCTCCTCTTATTTAAAAGATTTGAGCAGTTTACCTCAAAGAGCTTATCATCATCCTTATTCCTTTGCTTTTGCACATATAGAACACGTTCACCTCCAATGGCATGTTTCTAAAGGACAATTACATCACCCCATTCTGACAATTTATAATTGTGTTTGATGTAGCTAAAATGGGTGTCCTAGTATAACCGGTTTTTGAGTGCTAGCGTCCATAACTGGTTGTGTGTCCAAGACGATAAAATCTACCGGGTAGTAGAATTTATCTACTTGGACTAGAACATCCTTAACCATCCCTCTCGGTACACAGATGGATCTATCAGCGAGTTGCAACATGGTTTTGGTGGGTTTTAGTTCACCAAGACCCAATTGCTCGTATACCGAGTACGGGATCAAGTTTACGCTTGCCCCCAAATCTAGCAAAGCACGCTTAATCTGGTAGTCACCAATGATGAATGAGATTGTGGGACTACCGGGATCCTTATAATTTGGGGGGGGGGGGGGGGGGGGGGTGTCTTTTGGGTGAGAATGGCACTCACTTTCTAATTAAGAAAGGCCTTTTGTTGCACATTGTATTTACGTTTGGTTTTGCACAAGTCCTTTAGAAATTTGGCATAAGAGGGAATTTGTTTGATGACGTCAAGCAATGGAATGTTGATCTTGACTTGTTTGAAAACCTCTAAAATATTATGAGAGTTTGGGAGGGGTTTTGGAGCAACTAATCTCGAAGGGAATGATGCTACGGGCTTGTGAACGCGTTTTATTTCTTGTGGGGCTAAGCTAGATCCATCCTCATTCTCAGAAATTACCGGATCATTAGGCTTGTCAGCCTTCACCGGAATAGATTTATCGATTTGTTTATCACTTCTAAGAGTGGTGATGGATTTTTCTTGCTCCACATGTTAGTTGGGGAGATTAGGGGCTCTGATTTCATATGTTTGTGTAGGATTGGGCTTAGGTTGGGCCGAAAAGGTCAATTCCCTAACATTCAAGCGTCCTTTAATCTCATCAACCGACACTTTAAGCTCTTGGAACATTTGCTGATTGTTTGATTGATTTGCGTTTGCCCTTGCATAAACGCCTTTAAGGCATCTTCCATTAAGAATTGAGGTGGGGCCATGTTTGTGTTACGTTTTGCATCGGTTGCCCTCTTTGAGGGTTGGTAGGATTGGCTATGGGACCATTCCTCCAATTGAAATTGGGATAATTCTTCTAAGTATAGTTATACGTGTTACCTATCGGTCCATTGAAAGGCCGCTGATAACTGTATGTGGTGCTTGCTTGCTCTTGCAACACTTCTTGAAACGCAGGAATTGTAGGACAATCCTGAGTAGAGTGTACATTAGCGGCACAAATTCCACGCACATTTTCAATACCTTCAGTGGAGTGGGAAGTTCCACTCTTACTAAGCTTCATGGCCTCTATCTTCCTTGTGAGGCTAGCTATCTTTGCATTAACATCGTCTTCCTCCTTAAGGACGTAGATTCCCCCTTTCTCTTTTTGTTGAGGAGGCTTGAGGTTACTAAGTTTGTCCGAGTTATCTCATGATTGGGCATTCTCAACCAACATTTCTAAATAACTCCATGCATCATTGGGATCTTTGCTCATGAACTCACCGTTACATCATCTTTACGAATTGGCGCATATTCGAGTTCAATCCTTCATAGAAGAAGCTAATGATTCACCATATCTTGTAGCCATGATGTGGACAAGCAAGTAGGAGGTCCTTGTATCTCTCCCAACTTTGAAAGAAAGTTTCACTCTCTTTGACAGAAAAATTCATTATAGCTCGTCGAATGGTATTTGTTTTTTGAGCCGGGAAGAATTTTTTCAAAAACTCCCGGGTTATCTTAGTCCATGTCCCAATCAACCTTGGTCTTAGAGAGTGAAGCTATGTTTTGGATCTTTCTTTTAAAGAGAAAGAGAATAACCTTGATTTCACTACATCCTCTGTCACATTGTTATATTGCAATGTAGTTACTATCTCAATTGTCAATTGTTCCGGCGTTGGTTGGAAAATCCATGCATGAAGGCGCAGTAGCACGGGTTAGTTGTAGGTAATCACGCAAAGATCTCATTGGAGGAGCATTATTTACCTCATTCTCTACTACTCCCTCTTGATTTGCATTTGTAGTTGGAGTAGGAGGGGGAGAATTCTTTAAGGGTGTTTGATCCATACACCCTGAACTTTCATAACGTTCCAGATATTTCCTAATTCGCCTTTGGACAAAAAGTGGTCCAACTAAACCACCTTCGGTTTGGAGACGCTTTGTGTGGTCACGTTCCCAACAGGACATAAACCACGCAAACACAATATGAAACTAAGAACTAAACCTAAAGCTTAAAACAAAATATGTAAATTAGAATGAAATTCTAAAAAAACTAAAAATTGAAAAACTCAAATAGAAGGAGTTCTAAGTTAGAAAGAAATTACCTGATGCGCTTGAATTAGAAGAAATTCCTACAAAACAAAGCAAACAATGTTAGTTCTAGAAATCAGAAAGTAGTCCTAAGAAAACAGGAAATCCTAACTAACTCTACTCTATAGCTACTAGAACAATTTAGAACCGTTTAACCAATTCCCCGACAACGGCGTCAAAAACTTGTTTGCTCGCCTCAAGTGCAAGGCTGCAATGTAATAATAATTCTCAGTAAGACTGAGGTCGACCACAGGGAAAAGAGATAAATAATTCAACCTATTCTAATAACTTCAATTTAAACAGTTTTGGAATTTCAGATTAAGAACTAGAACTAAACAGTAAACTTAATGAATGAAATATGAGAATTAAAGAGAAACTAAGGATTTAAAGATCCACTTGTAGTAGTCTAATGCCAACCTATTCATCCAAGCACAAACACAATTAGAATCAAAGTTCTATCTCTCATCTAATTGGAAGATATAACATTCAATCAATAACAACACACTTAAGTCAAAAATTACAGATTATAGTTCTAATAAAGCACATAGAACTTGAACTTGTAGCCTTTGAAGTAACAGCCATACAAAGAGATCATGACATGCTTTAGGGTTACTACAATTCAATTCTAATAAATCCAAACATGGTAATCTCAGAGAATTGCAAGGAACTCATGTCCAAAGCATATGAACTCTCATAAAACATCTAAAATTCCAACTTTTATTCAAATTAGAACTTAAAAATCCAAACTTAAATAAGAGTACTTGAAACAAATGAATTCAACATTGAAACTAGCTACAAGCTTCACCTCTTATCCCTAGCTAAGAGGTTCTAGTCGAGCATTATCATACTTCAACTAGAATCAAAAGAAAACTACAAAAAAACATGAAAAACCAGATTCAGAGGAGTTGCAGACACTTCACGACGATCCTCTTCACCTCCCACGACTTCCAAGCCTTTCTATGATGATTTTAGATCAAGCTCTAGGTTTCCTCTGAGAGATTTGAAGCTTTACTAACTTAGAAAATTCCAGAATAGTGTAGCAATTTACGTAGTGCACAGAAGAAATCAGAGTTTCAAGTAGAAGCTGCTGGATTTTGAAATTGCAAGTGGCTGACCCGTCATGACTGGTCGGACCTACCCTGTATGTTTCCAGCGTGCTCCCAAGATCCATTGCATTGGTGGCTGACCGGTCATGATCGGTCGCACCACTCTATGGGCTTGGTTTTTCTTCTCTTTTTTTCTCTTCTTTCTGTGCTTCTTCACTCCATCTTTTCTCCTTTCTTCCTTGGTATTCAATGATGCTTTAATTCGAGCCATGCATTGCTTGGCCGTCTTCCCGTATTTTTAGGACGGGTGACCATTGGAGTACACGAACTATGACTGTTGGATGACACAACTCAAAGTCACCATATGCTTTCTTTTTGCACTGATGACCGCAGGAAGGCACATCACAACTATTTGATCAACTCAACTTACAGATCCCTGATTAGGACGGGTAGGGCATTGACCAGCTTTTGTAATGGCAGTTCTAACAAATGTTTTGAGTGTTGTTGGAACTCTTTGATCACGGTTTCTAGTAGTAACCATAGTCCCTTTTGGTTAGTCTTGAGCTTCAATCCGGGTAAAACTATAGTTGTGTAATGAACATAATCGATACAAAGTTCCTATAATCAGTTGTCAAATCAGCCTGGAGGCTGCTGACTCTTCTTCAGAAGTGATCCTGATCCTGCACCTTTGTTAATAGCTAATCCGCAATGAGAGATAAGTAAAGAACCTGCTCATGTATATATAAATGTGCAGGACATTAATTATAATAAGGCAAGGGATCTTTGGTGCACGATGAATGCAATAGAATATATATCGTATGAGATTGATTGTGTGTGATGGACAAAATATAAGTATATCATATGAGAATGAATGTATATGAGAATACAATAGTATGTATGCTATGTGAGGTTGAATACATGTCAAGTTAAGTAAGGTAAATGCTAAGTTTAAGTAAGATGAATGCTGGATTAAGCAGAGATGAATGCTGAATTAAGCATAGATGAATGCTGGATTAAGCAGAGATGAACATTAGATTAAGCCAAGATGAATGCTAAATTAAGTAAGATGAATGTTGATGCATGAAGTAAGCAATATTATCTAATCACAGCTCCATTTCTGTACAGATTTGTACTAAAACGATATTTTTGTCATTTCGCGGCCTGAAAATTCTAAGTAAAAATTTGGATTTTTAATATATCCATAGATTGACCATAAAATATCATGAATATTTTACTGCTCTTTGGTGTTTTAGCATAATTAGGGTGTGTCAGATTTTTTGGACGGTTTAGATTCGAAGAAAACCCCTTCGTTCAAAAGACGAATATTTTTGGAGTGCTAAAAAATCGCGATTTGTACTTCGGATGGAAAATCAAAATCTTTATTATCAAAATTTCTTTTTTAGTATTTTTATTGAATCCAAATCGGGGGTACTTCCTTATTTACATAAATAACTTAAAGTAAATGGACATTTACTTAAATGTTTTTATGTAAATAAGGTGTGCAGAGTGTAGTGCAGGTGAAGTGTAGGCAAGTGTAGTGTAGTGCAGAGTAGGTGTGGCCAGTCCAAGCGCATGTGAAGAGAAAGTGGGCACATGTGCCATAGGATGGGCATATGTGAAAGTGGGCGCATGTAGGAGTGGCGCATGTGGGAGTTGGGTGCATGTGGGAGTTGGGCGCATGTGTCCCTTGCTGCTCTCTCTCTCTCTCTCTCTCAGTTCTCTCCACTCTGCATACTGAGGTCATCAGGGGTCGGGGTATTTATAGTCTGTAATCGGGTCTAGGTCCAGGCAAGGAGAAGTTGATGCATGTGGGGACTGTTCGAGCGCATGTACTTCTTGGAGATGGAGAAATGAAGCTCCGAGCGTATGTAAGTATTCCCCGGGCGCATGTGGACATGCCCTGGGCGCATGTCCCTCTTGGCAGCTTCCAGACTTAGAATTTTTTCAGCATTTCAGGCCGAGCGCATGTTATTCAGCACTCGCATATCCACGAAAATGACTGTAACGTCTTCGTTACAAATCCGATATAGACACTCTTATACTCGTCGAAAAGTTATTTCATTGATCTACGTAATGAAATTATCATGATCACATTTAAAAGCCTCTTTTGTCTTAAAAAATGGGCTACAAGTAATCAATGTCATCAATAATGCACGATCTTCGATGAACGACACATATCTCCTTCGTTACAACTCGGAATTAGATGATCTTGGACTTATTGAAATCATGGCTTAGTATGAATTCCCATGATGTATCATTTTCTTCGAACGTATATTGCTTATGCAGTCATCCTCTGACTAGAACTGAGATTTTCACTGATATTTGTTCTCATACTTGAAAAAATTTAGGTTTCAGGCTCTGACTATTCACTCCAATGGACAGGTACCTTTTTGGGGATCAAAGTCACTGATGCCAGAGCACTTTTAGCCTTTAATAATGTTACTGAATGAATGGGTCGGCTAGTGAATGGGCAAATGGTGTTAATTTTCGTAGTTCCTTCCCAATTCGGATCCTTCAGTTAGCTCTTAGCAGGGGAAAACGTACTTTAGGGTGCGCAGGCAGAAATATGCATCGCATGACATCCAAATTCAGAGGTTAGGGGTTTTAGGGAATTCTGAATCATTTGGCGGTAATACGCATGTCCAGATCAGCTCTAGAATGATAGATTTCAGTTCTGGGTGATTGCGTGAGCTGCCCGGGCCAGGACCTCACCAGCACTCTGCCACTTTTCTGACCGTCTATAGCTCTGTTGCTAACTTAGACTATTATATTCGAGTTGTCACTTTTTTTTTTTATCATCGGTGATATTTTGAGCCCCAACATCTCCCAACACTGATGCTCCACTAGATTGTATGCGTCCTAAGAGGAGGTCATCCAACTTTTCTTCCTTTTGGACACCTCATTTGCATGCTCGCTCAAGATTGCGGCTTTCAAACCACCAAAGACATCTCAATTCCTCCTACTGATATTACCATTGAGAGTCCACTGTTGAACCTCCAAATTTATACATGTCCTAGCCCATTACATCACATTATATGCATGGTTTGTATGCTTAAAAGACCCATCTAATGCTTGTTCTGTGAATATAGGATTAAGAGAGAGACTTTGCACAAATATTAGCTAAAAAGAGCATATATTTGGAGCCCTTGAATGAAGGCCCAAGGTGGACCAAAGAAGGAAGAAGAAAGAGGGAGAAAAGAGAAGAAAGAAAGGAAGAAAAAAGTAGAGAAATAGAGGTCCGACCGGTCGGCCAAGGGAGCCACGACCGGTCGCCCACCCTACTGTCCCCCTCTCTGGAACGCTGGACCAAGGACCAGTTTGGTCCGACCGGTCAAGACCGGTCGGCCAACCTAGTTTGACCGGTCACGACCGGTTAGGCCATGCGTAAACAGCAACCTTCTATTTTGAAGCTCCGATTTTTCTGCACATTGCATAAGTATTGCGCAATTCTGAAAGATTCCAACACGGCAGAGCTTCCCCACTATAAAAGGACACGTAGGGTCTTTTCTTAGGGCATCATAGAAGCTGAGGAACTTCGTAGGAGGTGAAGAGAGCCGTCGTGGAGCATCTGCAACTCTCCCGAATCCGGGTTTTATGCTTTTTATGTTTTTTTCATTGAGTTCTAGTTGTAGTATGGCAATGCTCGGCTAGAATCTCTCAGCTAAGGTTGAGAGGTGAATCTTGTAGCCGATTTCATGTTTAATTTAGTTTGATTCAAGTACTTTCACTTTAAGTTTGAATTTTGAATGTTCTAATTCATATAAAGTTGATATTTTTAGAAGTTTTATGAGAGTTCATGTGCTTCGGACATGGATCCCTTGCAATTCTCTGAGATTATCATGTTTTGCTTGATTAGATTCGAATTATGGTAACCCTTGAGAATGCCATAGTCCATAGGCATGGCTGTTACTCCGAAGGCTATGATTTTGAATGCTATGTGGTTGAATGGGACTAGAACTTGGAAGTTCAGCTTATGTGGGATCGAATGTGTTTCAATGCTTTATCTTCCAACTAGATGAGAGATAGAACTTCAAATCTAGTTGTGTTTTATGCTTGGATTGATTGGATTGACATGGGATTGCTACAAGTGGATCCTTGAAAGCCTTAGTTCCTTTAATTACTGATTTTCCTAAATTACTGTTTAAGATAATTCTCTCCATTGAATCTCTTAATTATTTCAATCCTAGTTGCTGGAATAGTTTAGAATTGGTTTTCTATTCCCTGTGGATCGACCTCAGTCTTACCGAGAATTATTACTACATCGCAGCCTTACAATTGAGGCGAGAGAAGAAACTACCACCACCAGAGGCAGCCGCACCGGTAAAGTAGGACCATCACAGCCTACGGAGGCTACTTTATCATTCGCTACAAAAACACAAGATGACACGCCATCATGGCATCACTTAGCTAGTCCATAGGCTTCCGCATCTGCCACACAAGCCGACATGCTCAATCAGATATTCGAGATGCAGTCTCAGCTAGTTACAAGACAAGCTCAGATTTATGTAAAGCAGGCTCAGTAGGGAGTTCGCTTGACACACTTAGAGAAAATGGTCCAGGCCTTGCAGTGCATGGCTTAGGATATAATGTCATACTTAACTTGTAGGAGAGATGATGTCTCCGCGCTAGGACCGTCTAGTTAAAGTATGGTGAATGTCAAAGATAGAGTTTAGTAGTGTATTTTGTTGAGTCTTTTGACCATCTCGGTCATGGAGCTATCATTTATACTTATCTGATTGAGAGATATTTGTTAGAGCCGTTTATAAATGGTTTAGATTCATACTCTTGGGTATTTTGGTTTGATACTTTGGATATTATGGTTAATTCCTTTGGATGTCATGGGTTGATACTTTTTGAGAATTTTAGATTATATGCCATTATGGTTGCTTTACTTCTTTATCTTGCGCGTATATGTGGTTATGTGGATGGCTACATTCCCCATGTATGTGATTGCCATATTTTCTCCCTTACCATGATTAACATATTTTTTGCACTCTTATAGGTATATATCTATATATGTCAAATTTTATCTATGTGTTAGCCCTATTTTACTTTTATAGGTACATTCTTTTTGGGCTAACCATGGTATGACCCTTTGTCAATTACTGAAAAAAGGGGGGAGAACTCACTCCCACCAAAGTGTCAATTATATCTTTTTGTAGGCTTTCTTTGGTGCAGGGACTTAGGGGGAGCGTAGTGTGAAGATTGTGTCAGTTGTACATGTCCAATTTTGTAATTAAGAATTGTAAATCTTGTATATGACATGTAATTTTGAGCTAATGTTTTGGATTGTCATTGGTATGGACCATGACGTTGTCTAGGATTAGGTTTTGTCACGCAATTGACAATAAGTGCAAATGTTTGTCAATTGGTGTGCATATTGAGTCATCGAGTCCGATGAGCCCCAATGATAGTCGAAGTCTTGAAGACTCGAAGACTTACGGCGATCAAGGTTTGAAGATACAAGAATATGACGCAAATGCCTTGGTAATTCATGAACTGGTATTACCCAAAACCTAACCCTCTAGTTAGCTTAATCTTAGTAGGAATACCTTAAGCCCTTGTAGCCTAAAGGTGGAGTCCATTTGATCAGCATGGACGCGGCGAAAATGTGTGCAAAGAACTAGAAAAGATGAATCATGAAAAATGCATAGATTGAGTGGTACTCGATCCTATCTACAGTCCCTCGATGGGACTCGATAGGATCGAAGACTGCCCCTTGATAGCATCGAGATCAGCCAAAAACAGTCCAACAACCTATCTATTGAAATTCTTATTTTTTTCAATACTATCGAAGGACCACTTGATAGTATTGAAGATGGACAAAAAATTGTCCAGCAACAAAATCACCTAAATCTTGATTTTTTATCCTCTCGAGGAGCTATTCAATCATATCAAACTAATCGATTTCTGCCCCTTTTTTTTATGTTGCAAACTGAATCTATTTAATCATTTGTTAGGGTTCTTATACAACCAGATGGGAATTCAATGGAGCATTATCGTAGGTGTTATCCTCTTCAAATCTCTTCTCCCTAACTCTATTCCCATTGAGTTCATTCTTCAATCCTTGTTGTTTAAGAACATTTATAAGCATTCAAAGCTCGAATTAAATTACTAACTCAAGCATTAATGGGCTGACTTGATTGAAATAGGTAAACCCTTTATCAAATGGTCATTGAATGCTAGCTTAGGTGAATCCTACCCTATACCCCACAAATCCCTAACTTGTAGTGAGATTCATCTGCCCTTCTCGCAAACCTTAGAAATACATTAGAAGATCTAAGCAAGGTGCTGATCGTAAGACTTGAAGAGAAGTTGTTTTAAGTAAGAAGAGTCATCTCATCATTGT
Source organism: Liriodendron chinense (assembly GCA_003013855.2). Lineage (NCBI taxonomy): Eukaryota > Viridiplantae > Streptophyta > Magnoliopsida > Magnoliales > Magnoliaceae > Liriodendron > Liriodendron chinense. Next base: position 552,161 of record PVNU02000506.1, read on the forward strand.
GTTATCATGAGGCTCATCCAGCTAGGTAAGTCTTAGTATTGGAGTCCAAGTCTTGTCCCAATTTCTTATGGAGATTTGGATTCAGAGTTTGAAACCCAAACTCACATTATAAGTCTCTGTGAGAGCCTCCGGCGGGAGTATACGTAGCTAGTTCTTGTGTAGGACTAGTGAGGAGTTGAGATCCAAACTCTATAAGACCTTATATAGGCCACTTACGAGTGTATACATGTACATCCTTGCGTAGGACGTAAAGGTTAATGGTGAACCTATTTTAAAACCATAAGTGATAGTGAAATTCAGCACACTCAAGTTTGTGTGCAATAGCCGGGAGTGGAGTAGACAAGTAGTCGAACTACTATACATCATGTGCAATGAGCTGAATGTTATTTTCTCTATTCTTGTGCTCATGTGTTAAATTCTATGAATGCCTAGATAAAATGAAGCTTACATGTGTTGAGCTCTTAAATGTGCATATTCTAACCCCATTTAATCACTAACTATGCATGATTTACATGTTTAAAGACCTACCTAATGCATGGTTTTGTGATTGCATGATGAGAGAAAGAGATTCCACCATTTTGAAGATTAAAAGAGCACTTCAAAGGATCATTGAAGAATCAAGAAGGAGAGGAATAAATTAAGTGAAGAAAGTCCGAAGAGATTGAAGAAACAGGCAGTTTCGATGGATCCCCGATAAGTCTTCGATTAATCAGAGGATGTTCCGATAGGTCTCCGATCCATCGGACCATCCATTGGACACACCTGAAAAATTGAATTTTTGAATAACTCTTTGGACAGATTTTCGATCCATCGAAGGAGTTTTGATCAATCGATCAGGGGTGTTCCGATCAATTAGACTGATCTCTGATCAATCGGAAATAGTGATGGAAAATAGCAACTCTCTTAACACTTTTACGATCCATCAACCATCGTCCGATCAATCAAAGACTGTCACGCCCCAAACCCGGGGACCGGGCTCACTAAATTTCAGATCGCCGACCTTGGTGCCAATAGCCTCTGTAGTACCCCATTCTCGGCTCCTAGCTCTCATGTGCCAGGTTCCGTTCCTAGGATCCTACCAGGAGGATTTTCAGGGTAAATTTTTTTGTACAGGAGCATAATCAAAACCATAAAACATCATCAAATATCCACTAAAAAGTTTATTGAGTACAGTGCTAGAAAGGGAAATACAACATGTAGCAGAAGTCCAAAATATTAGGTACATGCACCGCGCTCAACGCTGCTGATGTGCCCTAGTACCTGCAGTGTAAACAAACGCGCATGAGCTTCCTACGAAGCTCAGTAGAGTGCGTGTGTGTGCATGTGATGCATATGACAAGTATACAGATACCAGAGTAAGCGAAAGTAGTAGAGGGCTAAGTTACCAAGTTCATGAATACTATCAGCCATCCTAAGGCTATGCGATGCAAGGGCCTACATGGCCGAGTGTTACATGCTAGAGATGCAATGCAAACACGTCAATCCTCAACTGATCCACATATCAAAATAGTTCTCATCTGGGACATCACTGGGGTCCAGTGTACTCTAATACTGGCCGCCGCACATCGCGCGCATAACCAAGCGAGTAGAAAAGACCTCACTATCCACCTCGTCAATGGTATGCCAATGCCCACCCGGCTCGCCGATAGCGGACCCATTCCATGAGCTGGTCAGACTCGACCTAGCTTACAGCCCACTGCACCCTGGCGGATAAGGTCACACCCCTTTCCAACCGACCTCGACACAGTGGGAGACGCGGCCTATTGGTATTTAGCACACGGGCGCTCATGTTATCCACTCGATCTCGACGTTGGAGTATCCTACTGGTACCACAGGGTTTAGGGACTTTCACCCAAGGACATCCATAGCGCCCACGTACTAGAACAAGTTTCCGGTGTCCAAGACTGCCAACCATGATGTGACTATGGTGGCCACCACCCCGATGCTGCTAAGGTGTAAAAGCGATTGTGACATATATAATGCGAAATGCATGAGTCATTCAATCCAAATCATGCACCAAACTTACGCATACTGCGCAATCATGTGGGGCGACCCTGTCTCACACGGGTCCCCTAAGTATAACAAGCCAATTAGCATATGCTATGGTTAATCATGATCCATAACAGGCATACAAATGATGGGTATGGGCATATGAATGAGCATGGTATTCATTATACTAAGCATGTTATCAGTGTGACATATCAAGCTAATCATACTAGCATGTTACCAAAACGTATCAAGTAACATTGGCCTTAAAAGGCCTAATATATATATATATAGATAGTGGGACCCGGACTGTGGGTCCCATTGGAAATGTAAAGGTCTTCGTGGCATAGCCCACTTGAGACCACATCGGCCCCATACTTGGGCCTGCACATACAAGATAGGCCGTCAAAATAGGTGTACGGCGTGGATAAAACATATATATCAAAGAAGGAACCATGGTGGGCATCAATGACCACTATTCCCTGCGGGTGTGGTCCATCTAACATCTGGATTTGCCTCATTGTTGGGGCCGTATCCTAAAATAATATGGAAAAATAGATGGGCAGCATGAATAGAACAGATACATCATGATGGAGCTAATAGATACATCACGTTGGGACCCATAGGGTGGGCCACCTGCTGGGCAGCGTGGTACCCATCTGGTCCTAAAAATTTTGAATCAAGCAGATATTTGTGTTTTCTCCTTCATCTATATCCATGTGATCTTATGAACAGATTGGATGGCAAATAAACATCACTGTAGAACCTGGGAAGGTTTCAACGTTGGAAATCATTATCTCCCACTGTTTCCCATGGTAGGGTCCACTTGACATTTGGGTATGCTTAAATTTTGGGCTCGGCCACTTATGAAACAGGTTGGATGACAATTAAACATCACTGTAGGGCTGGGAAGGTTTCAACGCTAGAGATCATTATTCCCACTATTGTCCCGTGGCATGGTCCACTTGACTTTAGGATATGCTTAAATTTTGGGCTCAGCCACTAAAATGAGCTGGAAAGACATGGACGTAATAGATAAGGCACATACATTCTAGGTGGGCCCAACGAGTGGGGCCCATGGTCATGCCCAGAGGGCTATGATGCTGGGCAGCAGCGTCCCCTGGACGCTGTCTGTCCAGCGGCCACGTCCCTTTTTTTGTTATGTTCTCATCAAGTGGGGCCCACAGAAGTTTTTGATTAAGCTGATATTTTTGCTCTCCCTTCTCCCATGCATGTGTGAACTTATGAACAGGTTGGATCTCAAATAAACATCATGGTGGGCCATAGGAAGGTTTCAACGGTAGGGTCACTGTCCCCACTGTTTTCTGTGGTGAGGCCCCCTTGAGACTTGGATCTGACTCATTCTTGAGATCATGCCCTAAAATGATCTCCCCAAATGGATGGACGGTGAGGATATAGCACATGCATCATGGTGGGATCCACGAGTGGGCCACCAGCTGGCCTCACGAGCCAGCGTCCGTCGACGCTGGTACGCCCAGCGTCAGAGATGCCTTTGCTTCTTCTTTCCTTTCTTTCTTTTTTTTTGTTGTGTGGTTTTGATCGAGTGGGGCCCACATAAGGGTGATCTACTCCGTTCATCAGGTTCCTCGGCTCATGGGGGACCCAATGAGCCCAATATTGGGTATGTAATTCGGTCTAGAAACATTAAGGTGGGCCAAAGATGTTCCAACACTAGGCACCATCCTCTTCACTGTTTCCTGTGGTGCGGTCCGCTTAAGATTTGGATCAGCTTCATATTTGGGCCCTGGCCCTAAAATGATCTGGGAAAACAGATGGACGGTGTGGATACAACATAAACATCAAGTTGGGTCTGACGAGTGGGGACCCCATTCACGCTGTCCGGTTCTTCCCTGACGCTGGATCGTCCCAGCGTCTCTGACGCTGAGGATGTCCAGCGTCCCGTTCTTCTTCCTTTTTCTTTTTCTTTTTTATTTTAGATTATATCAAGTGGGGCCCTCTTAGGGACGATCCACCCCATTCATCATAGTTCCCTAGCTCATTGCGGACCTAACAAGCCCGATATTGGGGAGGTGATTTGGTCCACAAACTTCAAAGTGGGCCAAGGAAGTTTCAATAGTGGACATCATTATCTCCACTGTTTGCTATGGTGTGGTCCACCCGAGATCTGGATCTTCTTCATTTTTGGCGTCCAGCCCTAAAATGGGCTTGAGAAACAGATGGACAGCGTGGATCAAATACATGCAGCAAGGTGGGTCCCACGAGTGGGGACCCTGCTCGACGCCCAACAAGGGCTTTAGTCCACGCGCTGCTGGGCAGCAGCGTTCTCTGGACGCTATCTGTCCAGCGGCACTCTCTCTGTTTTTTTTAATATAATAATTATTATTATTATCATTATCTAAGTTGTGGGCCCATTCATGGATGATCCCATCCATCCATCTGATTGAACACCACCAGATGGGCCCAAAAGAAAAAGGAAAATGAAAGAAAATCAAGAAAATGGGGGGTTTATGTCCCCCTTGCACTCACCTTGATGGTTGGACGGTTGGATTGGATCGGGTTGACGATCGGACGATCCGGACGGTGATCGAGGTCCTCCAAGCTTGATCTCCACCCTCAAACTCTCTAATCTCTCTCTTGATCACTCAAATCTCTCTCTTCTCTCAAATCTTTCTCTTTCTCTTTCTCTCTCCTCTCAAATCTCTTTCTCTCTTTCTCTCTCCTTTCTCTTCTTGCAAATTTAGGAAAATGAGGAGGCCTCCTCTCGCCCTACGTATGGACTTGTATGGGGGGGGGGGGGGGGGAGGAAGCATGGGGGGTGATGATGGTGGTGGTGGTTAGCATGGGAGAGGGGTATGGGAGGTATGGGCCTTGGTTGACTTTGGAGGTGAGAGAGGGATGGGGGGTATGGGGTGAGTAGAGTAGGGGTATGGGTGAGAGTGATTTGATTGATTTGACATGTACTTGGGATTTGTGCAAGTGGGGCCCACGCCACACGCCCATTGCGCGGCCTGCCTCGGATTACGCAAATGACACAACTTACACACCGGGTATTGCAATGGGGCGTGCTGCGCGGCATTGGAATAGCAGCGCCTACGCGGTCGCCGGAGTATAGGTCTTGGGTTGATACGGTACTAAAACAAGGTCGCGATCAAGGCTCGCTAATTTGGTCCATCCGGGACGTACCGGCACCGAAAATTAAGCGTACGAAGGGCAAATAAGGGTACGGGTCTTACAACTCTCCCCTCCTAACAAAAAATTTCGTCCTCGAAATTTTCAATACAAACCCAAACTAGCCGAAGATCATAAAAAAAGGGAATCGCATCACTATATATGCATATCGAATCGAAAAGCAATCATACAGATACAATCAATCATAAAAAAGATGAGGATAAGACTCGCGAATCTCTGCCTCTCGCTCCCACGGCGCCTCATCTGCGCTATGATGACTCCACTGGACCTTCACCAAGGGAATGACCTTGGTCCGGAGGACCTGCTCCTTCCGGTCAAGGATACGAACCGGCTGCTCAATGTAAGAAGCATCCTCACGAACCTCTAACAGCTGCCAATCTATCACATGAACCACTTCTGACTCACACTTCCGGAACATAGAAACATGAAAAACATTGTGGACGCCAGACAACTGAAGTAGCAAGGCAAGCTGATAGGCCACGACGCCAACACGGCCAGAGATCTCGAAGGGTCTAATGAATCTCGGGGCAAGCCTCCCCTTGGCTCCAAAACGAACCACGCCCTTCATGGGCGAGACCCTGAGATACACACGATCCCCAATGGAAAACTCTAGGGGACGACGTTGACGATCTGCAAAACTCTTCTGTCGACTCTGAGTTGTGCTCATCCTCTGCCTGATGATATCGATAGCCTCTGATGTCCTCTGCACAAGCTCAGGACCGAGGAGACGATGCTCTCCAACCTCGGCCTAACAACTAGGAGACCTACAAGGTCTACCATACAACGCCTCAAAAGGAGACATACCGATAGTCGCCTGGTAGCTGTTATTATATGCAAACTCAGCCAAACGCAGGTGTTTATCCCAACTACCTGAGAAATCCAACACGCAAGCTCGAAGCATGTCCTTAAGGATCTGGTTGACCCTCTCGGTCTGTCCATCAGTCTGAGGATGATATGCGGTGCTGAACTTCAAGGCAGGCCCCATCGCCTTTTGAAAACTCCTCCAGAACCGCGACGTAAATCTCGGATCTCGGTCAGAAACGATCGAAATTGGGACTCCGCACAGTCTCACAATCTTCTCGATAAACAATTCTGCAAGTCGGTCCAATGGCCAGGTCGCACGTATCGCAAGAAAATGTGACGACTTCGTCAAACGATCAACAACAACCCAGATAGCGTCGTGACCGCGATCAGTCCTCGGCAAGCCCATAATGAAGTCTGTGGTCACGTGCTCCCATTTCCACAACGGGACACTTAACGGCTGCAGGGGACTTGGAGGTTTGCGATGATCGGCCTTGACACGTTGGCAAGTGTCACACTCAGCCACAAAACTGGCAATCTGATGCTTCATACCAGGCCCAAAAATACTGCCTCCTCATATCGCGGTACATCTTGGTAGAACCTGGGTGAATCGTGAACCTCGATCGATGTGCCTCATTCATAAGATCTCTGCGCAACTGAGGAATATCTGGAACACACAACCGACCCCTGAAACGAAGTCCACCTATCTGACCCAATCTGCCAATCTGTTTGACCCTCTGACGCAGCCTCTTCCCAATAATCCTTCAACGTCTGATCTGTCTGCTGAGCCTCGATCACCCTAGAAACTAGAGAGGGTTGAATTGACAAGCTCGATAACTGCGCGATAGAAGACTGGAGGCTCAGCTCAAAATCATACTCGGCAACCTCCTCGAGCATCCTCCACTCCCGAACCATCATATGCGCCACCAGGCCTCGTGGCTGATGGCTAAGGGATCTGCCACCACGTTGGCCTTACCAGGGTGGTACTGAAGATCAAAATCATAATCCTTCAGGAGCTCCATCCAACGTCTCTGCCTCATGTTCAACTCGGACTGCGAGAAGAGGTACTTCAGGCTCTTGTGGTTAGAAAAGAGCTCGAACCTGACCCCATAAAGATAGTGCCTCCACACCTTCAGTGCTAAGACTACCACTGCTAGCTCCAGATTATGCGTGGGGTAGTTCTGCTCATGGACCTTGAGCTGGCAAGATGCATACGCTACTACTCTGCCGTGTTGCATCAGGACAGCACCTAAGCCAATACGTGAGGCATCTGTAAAAACCACGAATCCTTCACTCCTGGAGGGAAGAATGAGGACTGGTGTAGAAGTAAGACGGTCCTTCAGTTCTGCAAATGCTCGCTCACAGGAATCACTCCAAACGAACTCAGCGCCCTTCCGGGTCAACCTGGTCAGCGGGGCTACAATATGAGAGAAGCCCTCTATGAAACGACGATAATAACCTGCTAACCCTAGGAAACTCCGAATTTTGGACGCGTTCGTGGGCTGACCCCACTGACGCACAGCATCAATCTTCACCGGATCTACTGCTACTCCCTACCTCGTCACCACATGACCGAGGAACTTCACCTCCTCCTGCCAAAACTCACACTTCTCCAACTTCGCATAAAGTTGGTGTGTGCGGAGGGTCTGCAAGGTGATCTTCAGATGCTGCGCATGCTCCTCCCGAGTCCTCGAATAGATCAGTGTCATCGATAAACACCACAATGAACTGATCAAGGTAGGGAGGAAAGACCTCGTTCATCAATTGCATGAACACAGCGGGCGCATTGGTCAGTCCGAAAGACATGACCTGGAACTCAAAATGACCGTAACGCGTCCTGAATGCCGTCTTCGGGATATCCTCCTCCCGGACACTGACCTGATGATAACCGGACCGTAGATCAATCTTCGAAAAGAACTGGGCCTCTCGCAACTGGTCAAATAAATCGTCGATCCTCGGAAGCGGGTACCTATTCTTAATCGTGACCTTGTTGAGCTCGCTGTAATCCACGCAGAGCCTCAACGAGCCATCCTTCTTCTTCACGAAGAGTACCGGCGCTCCCCACGGTGAACTGCTCGGACGGATGAAGCCTAGTTCACGCAACTCGTCCAACTGCTTTCACAGCTCCCGCAGCTCCAATGGTGCCATACGGTACGGGGCCTTTGAGATAGGCGCAGTACCGGGCACGAGGTCAATCTGAAACTCGGTATGTCGATGAGGCGGCAACCCCTGGAATCTCCTGAACCACATCCGAAAAATCACAAACTATCGGCAGTTGGTCGATGCACAGGCAACCGATTCCTCTACGGCACACGACATCAAAGATGACAACTGCTCTCCTCTGGGCTCGGCAATGAACTGAAACTACGGCATGCCTGGTATAAGGAAAGTGACTGTTCTTGCGAAGCAGTCCAATACAGCGTGATACTCGGCCAGCCAATCCATGCCCAGGATAACATCAAACTCGGTCATCGGTAAAACAAACAAATCGGCGGGCAAAAAGGTCTCTCCTACCAAGACGGGGCAAGACGAACAGATCAAACTCAATACTGCGGTCTTCCCTAAGGGTGTCGACATTGACAAACCCTCGCGCACGGATTCTAACGGCAAACCAGTCGATCGGCAGAAATCATCGGATACAAAAGAATGCGATGCACTAGAATCAAACAAAACATGAGCTGTGCATGCAGAGACAATGAGTGTACCATCAATGACTCCTCCAGGTGCCTAAGGATCCTGCTGGGCTGCATAGAACCTGCCCTGAGTCTGCTGGGGATGTGTCTGTCCCCTCTGCGGTCGTCGCTGCTGCTGCTGCGGTCTATGCTACTGCCTCTGCTGCTGTGGCTGCTGCTGCCTTTGCTGCTGTGGCTGCTACTGTGGGTGGGGACACTCATGCCTATGATGCGCTGTCCCCCCACATCCGTAACAAACACCTACAAACTGTCTCTAGGACGGTGCTGGAGGTGCTGCTGTGCTACTGGTGGTTGAACGGATGGACGAATCGGGTGCCTCTGATGTGCCCGAGTCTGCTGCTGCCGGAAGCTGCTAGAAGGAGCCTTCCTCTTCCCCTTCCGGTCTCCACTCTGGTCACGGATCCGCTGCGCATCGGCCCACTCTGCCTCATATATCTGGGCCCGCTCTACCACCTCCTCGAGCGTAGGAAGCTTGTGTCCCGTGACACGGCCACGAAGGCCAAGGCGCAGTCCGGTCTCGAATCGACGGGCCTTCCGCGCCTCATCATCCACGAGATATGTTACAAATCTGGACAGCTCAACGAATCGAGCCTCGTACTGCGACACTGACATATCTCCCTGGACCAGTGTCTCGAACTCTAGAGCACGCTGCTGGCGGACATGCTCAGGGAAGAATTTTTGGTCAAACCGGTCTACAAAGTCCTCCCATGTCCACTCGAAATCAGGCCCGGCGGCTCAGGTAACCGATGCTCACCAGTGCTCGGCCTCTCCCTGAAGGAGGAAAACGGCAAGAGGAACTCGCTCCTCGGTCGAGCATCGCATTGTGGTAAAGATCTTCGTTACCTCCGATTTTCATCTCTCTGCTGCCACCGGGTCTGGCCCGCCCAAAAACCGTGGGGGATCCATCCGCCTGAAATTCATCAGCAAGGAACGAGCACGATCCTGCTCCGATGGGGCAATTACGTCAGATGACCTCCACTCCTGGCGCTCTACCATGGAGGTCATAACCCGCATCATCTCCTGGAACTGACCAGCAGTCATAGCTGGAGTTGGAGCTGGGGCCGAGGCGGTCCGGGATGTACCCGCACCGGTTGATGGCCTACCGGTGGCTCTCTTGGGCGTCATATCCTACAGAAAAGGATAGGAACCTCTTAGCATTGATACTCTCGAATGCACACATGTTAGGGAATCATATTCATAAGTTTCTAAGCTCAAAATAGGGAATCCTATTATAACTATGTTGTAACAGGATCCTAGTGTGGGTCGCTAAGTGCATGAGATCGGGATCCTAATCATCCTAAGTTTGCAACAATCATTCAGTTAAGGGTAGTTAATCTAAGGCCATTAGTAGATATGTGATGTCATCCGCAGGTATTCCCAAGTTATGCTCTGATACCAACTTCTGTCACACCCCAAAACCGGGGACCGGGCTCACTAAATTTCCTATCGCCGACCTTGGTGCCAACAGCCTCCGTAGTACCCCATTCTCGGCTCCTAGCTCTCATGTGCCAGGTTCCGATCATGGGATCCTACCCGGAGGATTTTCAAGGTAAATATTTTTGTACAGGAGCATAATCAAAACCATAAAACATCATCAAATATTTACTAAAAAGTTTGTTGAGTACAGTGATGGAAAGGGAAATACAACATGTAGCAGAAGTCCAAAATATTAGGTACATGCACCTCGCTCAACGCTGCTGATGTGCTTTAGTACCTGCAGTGTAAACAAACGCGCATGAGCTTCCTACGAAGCTCAGTAGAGTGCGTGTGTGCGCGTGTGATGCATATGACAAGTATACAGATATCAGAGTAAGCGAAAGTAGTAGAGGGCTAAGTTACCAAGTTCATGAATGCTATTAGCCATCCCAAGGCTATGCGATGCAAGGGCCTACATGGCCGAGTGTTACATGCTAGAGATGCAATGCAAACACGTCAATCCTCAACTGATCCACATATCAAAATAATTCTCATCTAGGACATCACCGGGGTCTAGTATACTCTAATACTAGCCGCCGCACATCGCGCACATAACCAAGCGAGTAGAAAAGACCTCACTATCCGCCTCGTCAGTGGTATCGCCAATGCCCACCCGGCTCGCCGATAGCGGACCCATTCCATGAGCTGGTCAGACTCGACCTAGCTTACAGCCCACTGCACCCTGGCGGATAAGGTCACACCCCCTTTCCAACCGACCTCGACACAGTGGGAGACGCGGCCTACTGGTATTTAGCACACGGGCGCTCACGTTATCCACTCTGTCTCAACGTTGGAATATCCTACTGGTACCACAGGGTTTAGGGACTTTCACCCAAGGACATCCATAGTGCCCACGTACTAGAACAAGTTTCCGGTGTCCAATACTGCCAACCATGATGTGACTATAGTGGCCACCACCCCGATGCTGCTAGGGTGTAAAAGCGATTGTGACATATATAATGCGAAATGCATGAGTCATACAATCCAAATCATGCACCAAACTTACGCATACTGCGCAATCATGTGGGACGACCCTGTCTCACACGGGTCCCCTAAGTATAACAAGCCAATTAGCATATGCTATGGTTAATCATGATCCATAACAGGCATACAAATGATGGGTATGGGCATATGAATGAGCATGGTATTCATTATACTAAGCATGTTATCAGTGTGACATATCAAGCTAATCATACTAGCATGTTACCAAAACGTATCATGTATCGGCCTTAAAAGGCCCAATATATATATAGATAGTGGGACTTGGACTGTGGGTCCCATTGGAAATGTAAAGGTCTTCGTGGCATAGCCCACTTGAGACCACATCGGCCCCATACTTGGGCCTGCACATACAAGATAAGCCGTCAAAATAGGTGTACGGCATGGATAAAACATATATATCAAAGAAGGAACCATGGTGGGCATCAATGACCACTATTCCCTGCGGGTGTGGTCCATCTAACATCTGGATTTGCCTCATTATTGGGGCCGTATCCTAAAATAATATTGAAAAATAGATGGGCAGCATGAATAGAACAGATACATCATGATGGAGCTAATAGATACATCACGTTGGGACCCATAGGGTGGGCCACCTGCTGGGCAGCGTGGTACCCATCTGGTCCTAAAAATTTTGAATCAAGCAGATATTTGTGTTTTCTCCTTCATCTATATCCATGTGATCTTATGAACAGATTGGATGGCAAATAAACATCACTGTAGAACCTGGGAAGGTTTCAACGTTGGAAATCATTATCTCCCACTGTTTCCCATGGTAGGGTCCACTTGACATTTGGGTATGCTTAAATTTTGGGCTCGGCCACTTATGAAACAGGTTGGATGACAATTAAACATCACTGTAGGGCTGGGAAGGTTTCAACGCTAGAGATCATTATTCCCATTGTTGTCCCGTGGCATGGTCCACTTGACTTTAGGATATGCTTAAATTTTGGGCTCAGCCACTAAAATGAGCTGGAAAGACATGGACGTAATAGATAAGGCACATACATTCTAGGTGGGCCCAACGAGTGGGGCCCATGGTCATGCCCAGAGGGCTATGCTGCTGGGCAGCAGCGTCCCCTGGACGCTCTGTCCAGCGGCCACGTCCCTTTTTTTTGTTATGTTCTCATCAGTGGGGCCCACAGAAGTTTTTGATCAAGCTGATATTTTTGCTCTCCCTTCTCCCATGCATGTGTGAACTTATGAACAGGTTGGATCTCAAATAAACATCATGGTGGGCCATAGGAAGGTTTCAACGGTAGGGTCACTGTCCCCACTATTTTCTGTGGTGAGGCCCCCTTGAGACTTGGATCTGACTCATTCTTGAGATCATGCCCTAAAATGATCTCCCCAAATGGATGGACGGTGAGGATATAGCACATGCATCATGGTGGGACCCACGAGTGGGCTACCAGCTGGCCTCACGAGCCAGCGTCCGTGGACGCTGGTACGCCCAGCGTCAGAGACGCCTCTGCTTCTTCTTTCCTTTCTTTCTTTTTTGTTGTTGTGTGGTTTTGATCGAGTGGGGCCCACATAAGGGTGATCTACTCCGTTCATCAGGTTCCTCGGCTCATGGGGGACCCAATGAGCCCAATATTGGGTATGTAATTCGGTCCAGAAACATTAAGGTGGGCCAAAGATGGTCCAACACTAGGCACCATCCTCTTCACTATTTCCTGTGGTGCGGTCCGCTTAAGATTTGGATCGGCTTCATATTTGGGCCCTGGCCCTAAAATGATCTGGGAAAACAGATGGACGGTGTGAATATAACATAAACATCAAGTTGGGTCCCATGAGTGGGGACCCCATTCACGCTGTCCGGTTTTTCCCTGACGATGGACTGTCCCAGCGTCTCTGACACTGAGGACGTCCAGTGTCCCGTTCTTCTTCCTTTTTCTTTTCTTTTTTTTTTTATTATAGATTATATCAAGTGGGGCCCTCTTAGGGACGATCCACCTCATTTATCGTGTTCCCCAGCTCATTGGGGACCTAACAAGCCCGATATTGGGGAGGTGATTTGGTCCACAAACTTCAAAGTGGGCCAAGGAAGTTTCAATAGTGGACATCATTATCTCCACTGTTTGCTATGGTGTGGTCCACCTAAGATCTGGATCTTCTTCATTTTTGGCGTCCAGCCCTAAAATGGGCTGGAGAAACAGATGGACGGCGTGGATCAAATACATGCAGCAAGGTGGGTCCCACGCGTGGGGACCCTGCTCGACGCCCAACAAGGGCTTTAGTCCACGCGCTGCTGGGCAGCAGCGTCCTCTGGACGCTGTCTGTCCAGCGACACTCTCTCTTTTTTTTAATATAATTATTATTATTATTATCATTATCTAAGTTGTGGGGCCCATTCATGGATGATCCCATCCATCCATCTGATTGAGCACCACCAGATGGGCCCAAAAGAAAAAGGAAAATGAAAGAAAATCAAGAAAATGGGGGGTTTATGTCCCCCTTGCACTCACCTTGATGGTTGGACGGTTGGATTGGATCGGGTTAACGATCGGACGATCCGGACGGTGATCGGGGTCCTCCAAGCTTGATCTCCACCCTCAAACTTTCTAATCTCTCTCTTGATCACTCAAATCTCTCTCTTCTCTCAAATCTTTCTCTTTCTCTCTCCTCTCAAATCTCTTTCTCTTTCTCTCTCCTTTCTCTTCTTGCAAATTTAGGAAAATGAGGAGGCCTCCTCTCCCCCTACGTATGGACTTGTATGGGGGGGGGGGGGGAGAGGAGGAAGCATGGGGGGTGATGATGGTGGTGGTGGTTAGCATGGGAGAGGGGTATGGGAAGTATGGGCCTTGGTTGACTTTGGAGGTGAAAGAGGGATGGGGGGTATGGGGTGAGTAGAGTAGGGGTATGGGTGAGGGTGATTTGATTGATTTGACATGTACTTGGGATTTGTGCAAGTGGGGCCCACACCACACGCGCGTTGCGCGGCCCACTTCGGATTACGCAAATAACACAACTTACACACCGGGTATCGCAATGGGGCGTGCCGCGCGGCGTTGGATTCTCAGCACCTACGCGGTCGTCGGAGTATAGGTCTTGGGTCGATGCGGTACTAAAACAGGGTCGTGATCAAGGCTCGCTAATCTGGTCCATCCGGGACGTACCGGCATCGAAAATTAAGCGTACGGAGGGCAAATAAGGGTACGGTCTTACAAAGACTACATTCCGATCAATCAGAACTGTCTGCGTAACTGCGTAAAGAGTTACGTAATTTTAGAAGATTCCAAGTCGGTGGTGGACTTTTGTTATAAAAAGGCACCTCTACTTTGTTCCTATAGTATCCTAGAAGAGATCTATTGCATTGAGAGGTGGAGAAGGACGAATTTGGAGTTTTACAACTCCCTTTACTTTGTTTTCTTTCTAGTTCTTCATGTTTAACTTAGATTTCTTGTTTTTGTTTAGTATGGTTGGGTAAACCCCTTAGTTAGGGCTAAGAGGGGAAGCTTGTAGTTGATCTAAGATATTTTTGATTCATTTTTATGGTTTCATGAATTGGTTTTAATGTTAAACAATAATTTGTTAAGTTTGAATGAAGTTCTAAGTAGTTTTTCTTAATCTTATAATGACTCATGGATCTTTAGAAGGATTTTACTTAGTTCTTAGTTGTTTCGTAAAGATCTAGACCTATACGCTCCGAGGAATCAGATTCAATACGCTCTAGAACTTGGTTCTTCATATGGGAATTTCAAACCAAAGTTCTATCTTTTCTGTAAAATCCGATATGTGTGTTGCATGTCTATGTGATTTGAATCAAGTTCAAATTATAATATTAGTTAAATCTAGTGACAAGGTTTGATGATTATCATAGTTGTGATCTTAATCTATTGGAAATAGGATTAGCCTATGCAATTGAGTGTGCCCAAGTCCTAACTTGAATTGAGGGAATCATGTTGATGAACAACACATGTGTTAGATTGTTTTGTTAATTTAACCACTCTATAATCCGGCTAGATAGGATTTGATTTCGATTCTAGTTGTGTAATTGAGAAACCAAAGAGAAGTTTGCATCAAAGATAATTACAAGTGGATCCTTGGTGTTCTAGTGCTTATTTAGATTATTAAACTCATCTCAAGTTTACAGATTACCCATTTACATTCAAATTTCAATTTGTTTTAGTTTGATTTCAATTAGAGATTATTTGAAGAAATTTTGTGAATTTTTGAGTTAGTCCTTAAGGATGATCTCGGTCTCTACCGAATTATAACTACATCGCAACCCTACACTTGGGGAGAGAACAAGTTTTTGGCGCCGCTGTCGGGGACTTGACAATTTTTACAAGATTTTTAAAAATAGTTTTCTATTGAGATTTTTATGAATCTTTCTAACTTAGTTTGTTTTATTTTGATTTTTGTAGGAATTTTTAGGAGTTGAAGAAGAAGTAAGTTAGTTCTCTTAGATTTTCAAATTAGGTTTTGTCTTTCCAACCTTATTCTTTTTTTTCCCTATTCTTTCTTATTCTTATATCATCTCTTGTAGAGTGGGTGGAGACTCCTATTGGTCGATTTAACCGCCTTGGATCTCTGATAGGTTGGCCTCGAGCCGCCTTGATTCCTATTGGTCGGCATTGCCGTCTTAGATCACCTTGAGCTCAGAGATTTCTCTTCTCAATCAACTCCTCTTTCTTCTTTTTCTGAACTTTTTTCAAAGATTCAAAGAGTCGGTGGGGAGTTCTCTGAACCCCTATTGACTAGGAGAAATCGGTCTTTATCTTTACTTCTGGCTCAGTCATTGCAAGACACATTGTGCTTCGGTCTTAGAGAGTAGTTAAGAAAAGAAAGAAGAATTCTTCTTTCTGTTATCATTCTTTTTGTTTTGAATTTACAAGCTCCATTGGGTCCAGGATTCAAACAATCGCTTAATAAGTGAAGGGGAGATTGTTGAGGGAATTGATAAAGAACCACGCTCTAAAAAATGTTTAAATTTTTTAGTTTTGTCTAAAAGTATGGTTGAAAATCAACCCGATCCAAGGGCCAATCAAAATTTTAGCCAAAATCAAACGGAAACGGGAGGGAACGAAGTTGAGAATGTTCCTCGACCAAGGACTCTACGTGATTACTTACAACCTGCAAGAGCGAGCACTACCTCATGCATAATTTTTTCATATAATGCAGGGAATATTGATCTTAAATCGGGAGTAATCCAACTCCTTCCCAAATTTCATAGATTAGACAGTGAAAGTGCCTATCAACATCTTAAGGAATTTGATGAAGTGATAGCCACGATGCACTTTACAAACGTATTAGATGACGTTGTGCGACTTAAATTGTTTCCCTTTTCCCTTAAACAGAAAGCGAAGGCTTGGCTTCATGCATTAAAGCCAAGATCAATTGGCACATGGACTGAAATTACTATAGAATTCATTAAAAAGTTTTTCCTAACTCATAAAACCAACATGCTAAGGCGCCTAATCATGAATTTTCCCAAAAAGAGGATGGGACCTTTTTCCAATGTTGGGAAAGGTTTAAGGACTTATTGAATACATGCCCACATCATGGCTATGAAAGTTGGCGGGTAATAAGCTTTTTCTATGAAGGACTGACTTCGCCCATGTGCCAATTCGTAGAGATGATGTGTAATGGAGAATTCATGAGTAAGGAAGTCGATGAAGCATGGGATTACTTTGATGTCTTGGCTGAGAATGCACAATCTTAGGATACAACTAAACCAGTAAATCCCAAGATAAGCCAACAAAGAGAAAAGAGAGGAATTTATGTCCTTTCAGAAGAAGACAATATAAGTCACGTGTAGTTAGCCTCATAAGAAAAGTTGAGGCCATAGAATTAAAGAAAGGAGAAACAATTAAACACATAGAAGTCATTGATAATGCTTGTGGAATTTGTGCCGGTAATCAACATGAAACACAGGATTGTTCTACAATTCCTACGTTTCAAGAAGTTTTGTAAGACCAATCCAATGTCATAAAAAATTATTAACGACCATTTAGTGCTTTAAACTCTAACACGTATAATTCAAGTTAGAAGAACCATCCCAACTTCAATTGGAGGAATGGACCAACTGCGAATGCAAATAACACCCCTCAAGCTCAACCTTTACTAGGTCCATCTCTAGTAATCACACCAAAAGCTACACTTGAGGAGATGTTGGGTGCATTCGTGTCAATTCAAGCTGAATATAACAAGACTAATTCTCTGAAAATTGATGGGTTCATGTAAGAACAACTATGTTTCAACCAAAACACATCTTAAGCCATCATTGATTTGAAAACTTCAATGGCTAGAGTTGAATCTCATTTTAGTGTTAGGGAGAAAGGCACACTTGTTGCCCAACCTCTCTGTGGACACTCGACTTTCTGCGCTCCCGACCCTCCCTTTTGAAAAGGGGTATGCGTGAATCGTCGTTGTGCCACTGGCTCTCCTCGTTCTCAAGGGCTTTTTTTCTCGGTTATCGTGTTAAACTGGATATGTTTGAATGAGTTCGTATAAGACCAGAGTCGCCACTAGCCTGTTACTTCGAATCTACAGTCGGCTAGACCCTGTAGAGACGTCAGAGAAGAGAATCCGAAGATTCCTTCCTCTAAAATGACTCCTTTTGATCTGCGGTCAGAGATTCGAGGTAAGTGATCACGGTTACAGGGTGGGAAGGTGTTCAGCACCCACTTTGCCCGTACCGAAGTACGGTCTCTACTTCACATAATCAAACTAATACTTAAAAGTCTGATTTAATCCTCGTACACTCTAATGAATGATATGATACATGAATGTAGGTCTGAACAGTAAGAGTTTCTGATGGGCAGGTTTCCATTAACAGGCAAGCCCAGAGCATATGCTCGAACTGATAGGGGCTTTATGCGGGATACATGCTGTGTATTTGATTAATCAAAGTGCTTGCAGTGATATGATAAGCAGGGGGGTTGGAAGAATAGTAAATTGTTGAGTGCTTAAATGTGTATATTCTAACCCCATTTCATCACTAACTATGCATGGTTTTCAAGTTTAAAGACTATTCTAATGCGTAGTTTTATGATTGTAGTAATGAAAGGGACTCCGCCCAATTGATGACTAAAAAGATCTATTTAGGAGCCTTCGATGAAGACTCAAGGCGGGCCAAAGAAAGAAGAGAGTAAGGAGAGAGAAGAGAGAAGGAAAGAAAGAAGAAAAAATGTATGGATCCAAGTCCGACCGGTCATGACCGGTCGGCCAAGAGGGCCACGACTGAGCTAGACCGGTCGGCCACCCCTCCTTACATCTCTGGACACTAAGCATAAGAGGGCCGACCGGTCTTGACCAGTCGACCAGGACCTGCCCTTTACATTTTTGAACGCTGGATGATCCACAGACAGGTTAGACTGGTCGGCCAGCCCAGTCCAACCAGTCTAGACCGGTCGGCCAGTGTAATTGCGGCAAAATTCCAGTAACTTCCTCATGAAGCTCCGATTTTTATGCGCAAGTGCGTAAGCACTACGCAAATCTGAAAGATTCTGAGGCGGTAGAGCCTCTCCACTATAAAAGGGGACCTAGGGGACGTAGCTAGGGTATCTTAGAAGAGATCTACGAAGGTGGGAGGCGGCGAAAGTCGGATTCAGAGTTCCACAACTCCTCCTAGTTTGTATTTTCTAGTTTTATATTTTTAGTTGTTTTCATACTTCCTTGGATCATGAACTGCTAAACCTCTTAGCTAGGGTTAAGAGGTGAAGCTTCTAGTGAATCTGAGATGCTTTAATTCGTTTTGTTATGGTTTCAAGTTGGAATTATTGAAGAACAATGGTTTAGAGAAGTTTGAATAAAGTTTTAAGTAGTTTTTCTTAATCTTATGATGGCTCATGGATTTTTGGAAGAATTGCTTTAGTTCTTAATTGTTTTGCATAGTTCTAGACCTGTACGCTCCGAGGAATCGGATTCAATACGCTCTAGACTTAGATTTCCATTTGGGGACTTCAACCAAAGTTCTACCTTTTTGTTCTAATTTCTGAATTATGTGTTGATTGTATATGTGATTTGAATGAAGTACAAATCATGATCTAATTGTGCTTTGTGACAGAGTATAATGATGATTATGATTGTGATCTTAATCTATTGGAACTAGGATTGACCTATGCAATTGAGTGTGCTCAAGTCCTAACTTGAATTGAGGGAATCGTGTTTATAATCACACATGTGACAGATTGTATGTTACAACCACTCTATCATCGACTAGATAGGATTTGATTTCAATTCTAGTTGTGTAATTGGGAAACCACAGCGAATTATGCATTGAGGATTGCTACAAGTGGATCCTTGAACCCCTAGTGCTTTCTTATATTGATTACACTCACTTTTAGTTCAAAGATCATATCTACATTCAATTCTAGAAATCTGTTTGGTTAGCTCTCAAGTAGAGAATATTAGAAGTAATTTTGTGAATTTCTGTAAGTCCCTGAGAACGATCTCGGTCTCTACAGAATTATTACTACATCGCAACCCTACACTTGGGGAAGCGAACAAGTTTTTGGTGCCACTGCCGGGGATTTTCAACGGTTTTTACAAAATTTCTGAAAATAGCTTCTATTTGAGATTTTTAGGAGTCCTACTAACTTAGTTAGTTTGTTTTATTTTTCTTTGTTTGCAGGAATTCTAGGAGTCGAAGAAGTCACTTCAATTAGGTTTTTCTAACCCTTTTTATTTTTTTTTTTACTTTTCTGAGAGTTGCATGCCACATTGGGTTCGGGATTCTAACAACCGACTCATTAGTGAAGGGGAAATTGTTGAAGGGATTGATAAGGAGCCATGTGCTAAGAAACGTTTAGACTCTCCAATTTTGTCTAATAGTATGGCTAAGAATCAACCCAACCTTATGGCCAATCAAAATTTGGGCCAAACTGAAACGGGTGAGAATGAGGTTGAGAATATTCTTCGACCTAGAACTTTACGTGATCACTTGCAACCTGCAAGAGCGAGTACTCACTCATGCATAATTTTTCCAACCAATGCAGAGAATATTGATCTAAAACCGGGAGTAATCCAACTCCTTCCCAAGTTCCTTGGTTTAGACAGTGAGAGCGCATATCAACATCTTAAGAAATTTGATGAGGTGATAGCCACGTTACACTTTGCAAACGTATCTAATGATGTTGTGAGACTTAGGTTATTTCCTTTTTCTCTTAAAGAGAAGGATAAGGATTGGCTTCATGCATTAAGGCCAAGATCAATTGGCACATGGACTGAGATGACTAGGGAATTCATTAAAAAGTTTTTCCCTACTCATAAAACAAACATGTTGAGGCGCCTAATCATAAATTTTGCCTAAAAAGAGAATGAGACCTTCTTCCAATGTTGGGAGAGGTTCAAAGACTTATTGAACACATGCCCACATCATGGTTATGAAATTTGGTGGGTAATAAGCTTTTTCTACAAAAGACTGACTTCGCCCATGCGCTAATTCGTAGAGATGATGTGCAATAGAGAATTCATGAATAAGGAAGCCGAGGAAGCATGAGACTATTTTGATATCTTGGCCGAGAATGCACAATCTTAGGATACAACTAAACCAGTAAATCCCAAGATAAGCCAACAAAGAGAAAATGGAGGAATCTATGTCCTCTTCGAAGAAGACAACATAAGTGCACGTGTAGCTAGCCTCACAAGAAAAGTTGAGGCCATAGAATTAGGGAAGGGAGAAAAGACTAAGGAAGTTGAGAGTATTTATGGAATTTGTTCCGGTAACCAATATGCAACACAGGATTGTCCTATAATCTCTGCGTTCCAGGAAGTTCAACAAGAACAATCAAATGCCATAAATAACTATCAATGTCCATTTACCAATCCAAACTCAAACACGTATAATTCTAGTTGGAGGAACCAGCCCAATTTTAGTTGGAGGAATGGGCCATCAGAGAATGCAAACAATAACCCAAAAGCTACGCTTGAGGAAATAGTGGGTACATTCGTCTCGGCCCAGGTTGAGTACAACAAGAATAATTCTCACAAAATAGATGGGTTCATTGTTGAGCTCTTAATTGTGCATATTCTAACCCCAATTCATCACTCATTATGCTTGTTTTTATGGTTTATAGACTAAACTAATGCATGGATTTATGATTGTAGGGATGAGAGAGAGGAAGCATCAATTGAAGACTTAAGGACGCTATTTAGAAGAAAAGAAGACCAAAGGACCAAGTGGAAAAGTGTGGAAGAAAGAAGCAAAGAAGAGAAGAAAAGAAGGAAGAAGAAGACACCCACGACCGGTCGTCCAAGCCCAAGACCGGTCGTCCGATCGGTCTCATCACTCAACAGGAGGGGCCACAGAGCCACATCTCACTGGACTGTCCACGACCGGTCGTCCATGGCTCAGACCGGTCGTGCGACCGGTCTTTGAATATATTTTATGGGCTAGAAAATCCTAAAACTCTTTGGACGATTTTGACACTTTTGAGACCGGTCGTGCGACCAGTCGTCCAGTAGCTGCGACCGGTCGTGCGACCGGTCATCTGCATAATAAAACGTGTTCTATAAGTCCCGAAATTCTCTGTGAACTGTCAAATCTTACGCAATTTCTGAAATATTCTGATGCTGCGGAGCCTCCCCACTATAAAAGGACACCTAGGGATCGTTCCTAGGGTATCTGACAAGAGTTTGAGCAAAGTGGGAGGCTGGTGGAAGTAGATTTCGGAGTTCCACAACTCCTTCTAGTTTGTTTTGCTGTTTTTATGCTTTTCCTAGTTGTTTCATGTTTCCTTGGATCATGAGCAGCTAAACCTCTTTGCTAGGGCTAAGAGGTGAAGCTTGTAGTGAATCTAAGATGTTTCAATTCGTTATAAGTTGGTTTTAAGATTGAATTTCATGTTTATGAACAATGGTTTGAAGTTTATATAAGTTTTAAGTAAGTTTTTCTTAGTCTTATGATGACTCATGGATATTTGGGAGAATTACTTAAGTTCTTAATCGCTGAATGTTAGTCTAGACTTGTATGATATGAGGAATTGGAGTACGCTCTAGTACTATGATCTTCATGTGGGAACTTCCTACCAAAGTTCTACTTTTCTGGTTTTCTGAATTATGTATGGGACTGTGCATGTGATTTGATTCAAGTTCAAATCATGATCTAGCTTTGTCTGGTGATAGGACTTAATGATGATCATGATTATGAACTTAGTTTATTGGAATTGGGACTGACCTATGCAATTGAGCATGCTCATCCTAGCTTGCATTGAGTGAATCATATACATTGGCCTTACATATGATAGATTGTTTGGTTTAACAGCTCTATCATCCGGCTAGATAGATCTTAATTTCGATTCTAGTTGAGAGAATGAGAAACCACAGCAAATTCAGCATCAAGGATTGCTACAAGTGGATCCTTGAATCCCTAGTGCCTTTTGATAATTGTTTACCTTCAATTTAGTTCAAAGTTGTTACTTACATCAATCTCATACAAAATCTGATTGTTAGCTTCTCAATAGAAACTATTGGATGTGTTTGTGAATTCCTACATAAGTCCCTGTGGATCGACCTCGGTCTTACCGAGTTTATTACTACATTGTAACCCTACACTTGGGGAAGCGAACAAGTTTTTGGCGCCGTTGCCGGTGGACTTTGATGGTTTTTCACAAAATTCTGAAAATAGAATCTATTTAGGATTATTAGGAATAGTTCTAACTTAGTTTATTTTGTTTGATTTGTTTTCTTTTTCAGGGATTTCTAGGAAGTTGAAGAAGACATAAGGATCTCAAGTGCCCGAATCAGGTTTTATCTTTCTAAACCTTACTCTTCTTCTTCTCCTATTCGTTCCTATCGCATTCATCTCTTGTAGAGTGGGTGGAGATTCCTTTTTTGGATATCTGAAAGGCAGGCCTTGTGCCACCTGGATTCCTATTGGTCGACTTTACTGTCTTGGATCACCTTGTGCTCAGAGATTTCTCTTCTCACCTCTACTCCTCTTTCTTCTTTTTCTGCACTTTTTCTCAAAAGATTCAAAGAGTGAGTGGGGAGTTCTCTGAACCCCTATTGACCCGGAGAAATCGGTCTCCATCCTTGCTTCTGGCTTAGCCATTGCAAGATACCTTGTGCTTCGGTCTTAGAGAAGAGTAAAGAAAGGGAGGAAGAATTCTTCTTTCTCTTTGTTTCATACTTTTAGGATTTTTGCATGCCACATTGGGCTTGGGATTCCAATAACCGACTCATAAGTGAAGGGGGAATAGTAGAAGGAATAGACAGAGAACCACGTGCTAGGAGACATCTAACTTCTCCAATTTTGTCTGAAAGTATGGCTGTGAATCAACCTAATCCGATGGCCAATCCCAATCTGGGCCAAAACCAAACCGAAACGGGAGAGAATGTGGTTGAGAATGTTTCCCGACCAAGAACTTTACGTGATTTCTTGCAACCAGCAAGAGCGAGCACTCCCTCATGCATAGTTTTTTCACAAAATGCAGGGAATGTGGATGTGAAACCGAGAGTGATCCAACTTCTTCCTAAATTCCATGGATTAGACAGTGAAAGTGCCTATCAACACCTTAAGGAGTTTGATGAGGTAATAACCACCATGCACTTTGCTAATGTGACTAATGATGTGAAATTGCTGTTTTACCGCTTGTAGAGACACTCGGAGATATGTCTAAGGACCTAGAGAGGGGGGGGGGGGGGGGGGGGGGGGGGGGGGGTGGGGTGATTAGGACCTTTGAAATTCTTTTCGCCTACTTACACAATTAAACAAATTAAGCTATGTAAGCAAGAACACTTCGGCTTCCAAGCCTAGGTGGGTCCAATCACAAGACTAGCAAAAGTTTAAGCAATAAACAATCCTAGTCTAAGCATGCATAGGTAAGTAAATGATACAACTAATTAAGCTTCTAACCTATGCAACTTGTGTAGACTTATGAGAGTGGATCAATGAGCTCAAGTCTACACAATTAGTGAAGGTACATCTTGTGTGTGGATGAGCCTAATAAGTGCCTAGCATTCATTCCTATCAAGCATTCATAATTAAGCAATTAAACTAACAATGCAAAGATATAAATGTGCTCAAGAACAATCACAAACACAAGGATGTATAGTGGTTCGACTACTTGTCTACTCCACTCCCGGTTCAAGTAATCAACCCCTTTGAGCACACCGGCATTCACTATCAGAGGTTTTAAATGAGGTTCACCTCTCAACCTTTACACGAAGTTTTAGACATAGGCTAACTCTCAACCTAACGCACGTTTACTCCTGTGTCGGAGGCTCCCCCTTGGAGACTTGGTTTAGGGCCGGCTAATGGGCCAAGGAACGGCTAACGTCCCTAGGTCGAGTTCAACAAACAAACTCTAAAATGGACTCTCAAATAAGACAACCTACTTGTCGGATGAGCCCCTTGTTTAGCGCCGGATTGGGTTGCTTGATCTCCGCTCTCCTGTGCTTCAATCAGCTTCCCTTGCTCCCACGATCGTGTTGCCGTTGCGTCGCCAATACCTCAGCCACACTTGATCAAACACCTTGCATGCGATACCTTTGAGATGCCCAAGGTGCTAGGAGGATGGGTTTGAGAACTCTACAACTGATGGGTAAGGGTTGCCTAGAGTCTCTTACCTACAACGATCTCATCTTAGAGTTTTGGACAAGGATTTGCCAATCAAGAAGCTTCCAAACTCTAGAGATCAAGAGGGGATGAAGGTCATCTTCTTCATGAGCTTGAAATGCTCTAATCTTGTGTTAAAGCACAAGGAAGATGCCTTGCATGGGTCAAGGAATGAGCCTCAAATGGTCTCCTACAATGGTGGCTTCACTCCTCAAAAATCCCTCTCTCAATGCCCAAAAATGGAGCTCTATATGTAAGAAAAGAAGGCTCCAACGGTCATAAAACGGGCATAAAACGGCTCTTAGCCGACCTGTCCCGACCGGTCCCGACCGGTCGGAACCCCTTGCTGGACAGCCTGAAAAACATACAGGCCGACCGGTCTTGACTGGTCGGCCCACCTTGCTGGACAGCCTTGAATGTGAAGGCCGACCGGTCAAGACCGGTCGGCAAGGCCTGCTGAACCACAAGAAATGTGAAGGCCGACCGATCTTGACCGGTCGGCTGCCCATTGTATAGCTGCTGAAGGCTTTCATATGAGAAGGCCGACCGGTCTTGACCGGTCGGCTGGCCATTGTAACATGCAGCAAGGCTGCTGGCCGACCGGTCTTGACCGGTCGGACCAGCCTGGTTCTCCTTCTCCTTTTGCTGATCTTCGCATGCATCAGCCTTTCCACTTTGGCCAAGGTTTGGGTGTTCAATTGGGACACCTAGGGCCAATCTATGATGACAAAATGGTTTCCTAATGAGGTCAAGGTCATCAAAAGCAAAGGGGTTGGGTTTTGGTCAAGGTTAAGGCACCAAGGCATTACTTTTACCTGAATCTTCTTCCTTGATGCAGCCGGTCCGTCTTGAGTCTTCGGTCTTCGTCTTCATTGGGCTCAACCGACACTAGACTCAGTGACGTAAGTGATTGACAAACAAGGTGCACTAGTATGCCACGGAAAAGTGCACTAACATGATGTGGTGAGACTCAAATTCTTCCCTTTTACTCTTAAAGATAAAGCTAAAGGTTGGCTTCATGCATTAAGGCTAAGATCAATTGGTGCATGGACTGATATGCATAGGGAATTCATAAAAAAATTCTTCCCTACTCACAAAACAAACATGTTGAAGTGCCTTATCATGAACTTTGCCCAAAAGGAAGATGAAACCTTCTTCCAATGTTGGGAGAGGTTTAAGGACTTATTAAACGCATGCCCACATCATGGCTATGAAATTTGGTGGGTTATAAGCTTTTTCTATGAAGGACTGACTTCATCCATGCGCCAATTTGTAAAGATGATGTGTAATGGGGAGTTCATGAATAAGGAAGCTGATGAAGCATGGGATTATTTGAAAGAATTGGCTGAGAATGCACAGTCTTGGGATACATCGAAACCAACAAATTCCAAGACTGGCCAATAAAAGGAAAAAGGGGGAATGTATGTCTTATCGGAAGAGGATAGCATAAGTGCACGGGTGGCTAGCCTCATAAGAAAGGTCGAAGCCATAGAATTAAGGAAAGGAGAGACGACCAACTCTACTGACGTTGAAACTGTCTGTGGAATTTGTGCCGAAAATCAACATATAACACAAGATTGTCCCACAATTTCAGCAGTTCAGGACATCTTACAAGAACAATCAAATGCCATAAACAGTTATCAACGACAATTTGGTGCTCCTAACTCAAACACATTTAATTCTAGTTGGAAGAACCATCCCAACTTCAGTTGGAGGAATGGACCCACTGCGAATGCAAACAATATCCCTCAAGCTCAACCTATACTAGGTCCATCTCTAGTCATTACTCCAAAAGTGATACTAGAGGAGATGTTGGGTGCATTTGTATCGGTTCAAGATGAGTATAACAAGACAGATTCTTTGAAAATAGATGGGTTCATGCAAGAGCAATTGAAATTTAATCAAAATTCAACTCAAGCCATCAATGAATTGAAAACATCAATGGCTAGAGTTGAATCTCATCTCAGTGTTAGAGAGAAGGGCACACTTCCCGCCCAACCTCTTCCTAACCCAAGAACCCAATTTTAGATACAAGATACAAGCTCATCCTCCCATCATACGGAGCATGTTCAAGCTATCACCACTTTGAGAAGTGGAAAAGTAATTGACAAATCTAATCCGGTGAAGGCCCGAAAGCCTAAGGATCCGGAAAATTCCAAAGAGGATGATAGCTCAAACAACAATCCACAAGAGAAAGAACTGGAAGGACAATACAAGCCAGTTGCCCCATTTCCACAAAGGTTGATTTCACCTAAACCTTTAGATAAAAATCTGAATATTTTAGAGGTTTTCAAGCAGGTGAAGATCAACATCCCGTTGTTGGATGCCATAAAGCAAATACCATCCTATGACAAATTTCTAAAGGAATTGTGCACAGTCAAAAGGAAACACAATGTTCACAACAAAGTACTTTTGACTGAGAATTTGAGTGCCATTATCAAGCAAGAGGTGCCCCAAAAATACAAGGATCCGGGTAGTCCATCCATCTCATGCATCATAGGAGACTACCGGATTAAACAAGCCTTACTCGATTAGGGGGCAAGTGTGAATCTCATTCCATACTCGGTCTACGAACAACTTGGGTTAGGTGAATTGAAACCGACTAAAACCACACTCCAACTTGCTGATAGATCCATTCGTATACCGAGAGGAATGATTGAGGATATCCTAGTCCAAGTTGATAAATTCTACTACCCAGTAGACTTTATTGTCTTGGATACACATCCCGTGATAGGTACTGGTGCTCAAATTCCGTCATACTTGGCCGCCCCTTTCTAGCTACTTAAAACGCAATTATCAATTGTAGAAACGGGCTTGTACAAATGTCCTTTGGAAATATGACCCTTGAGCTTAATATTTTTGATTTATGCAAACAACCACGAGAAGTTGATGAGGATATCCACGAAATAAACATGATTGAATCATTCGTGGAAGATACATTCCCCTTGTCACTATATTCCGACCCTGTGGAGGCATGTGTGGCCCATTCTCATGAGATAAATGATGACACGATACGAGATATGGATGCCATCTTAGATACGATGCCGGTGCTTAATAAACAAAGATGGAGAGGCCCCTATTTTGAGCACTTTGACCCGTAAACGAGAATAAAGCTCTCCCATCTAATATTAAGGCACCAAACAACTCGACCTAAACCATTATCCAAGTGAGCTGAAATATTTATTTAGGTCGAGATGATACTATCCGGTGGTGATTTCTTCCCACTTGGATGAAGAACACGAGAGTAGGCTGTTTTCACTCTATTAGCGCACAAGAGTGTCATGGTGGTCAATTGCGATCTCAGCCACTGATTTGTATAGAAATACCTGAGGAGAAAACATTGAGACATCATCAAAATGAAGATGGGTTAGGCCAATGGTAAACTATTAGCTGTGGGTATTATTACCCAAATCGATAGTTAATGGGTGAGCCCAACTCAAGTGGTGCCTAAGAAATCCGGAATAACCATCGTAGACAATGCCAACAATGAACTCATGCCAACCAGAGTCACTATCGGTTGGAGAATGTGCATTGACTACAGGAAGCTAAACACTATCACAAGGAAAGACCACTTCCCCCTACCGTTTGTTGATCAAATTTTAGAAAGGTTGGCGGGTCATTCCCATTTTTGCTTCCTTGATGGCTATTCAGGATACAACCAAATAGAGATCACCCTTGAAGACCAAGAAAAGACTACATTCACATGTCCATTCGGCACCTTCGCCTATCGACGGATGCCGTTTGGACTATGTAATGCCCTTGCCACCTTTTAGCGTTGTATGATGAGTATATTTTCTGATATGGTGGGACAATTCTTGAAGTCTTCATGGATGATTTTTCCGTATTTGGTTGTAGCTTTGATGAGTGCCTTACGCACTTGAAAGCTGTGCTGAAAAGATGTGAAGAGAAAAACCTTGTGCTGAATTGGGAGAAGTGTCACTTTATGGTTCAAAAGGGAATTGTACTTGGTCACATTGTTTCACAAAATGAAGTCGAGGTGGACAAAGCAAAAATTGATCTTATCTCCAACCTTCCACCACCCAAGAGCATACGAGATGTGCGGTCCTTCTTGGGACACGCAAGATTTTATAGAAGGTTTATAAAGGACTTCAGTTCACTTTCTCGTCCATTATATAACCTACTTCAAAAGGAAACTTCATTCGAGTGGAATGAAGAATGTCAAAATGCCTTTACCACACTTAAAGGTATGTTGACATGTGCTCCCATAATGCAACCACCTGATTGGAGCCTTCCTTTTGAAATTATGTGTGATGCTAGCGACTATGCTATTGGGGCCGTGCTAGGCCAAAGAAAAGAGGAAAAGCCATATGTCATCTACTATGCAAGTAGAACCCTAAACTCAGCCCAAACAAACTACAATACTACTGAAAAAGAACTTTTAGCCGTAGTTTTTGCCTTGGACAAGTTTAGATCCTACTTAATTGGATCCAAGATCATCATATTCACTGACCATGCCGCGCTTAAGTACCTTCTCTCTAAGAAGGATGCTAAACCACGGTTGTTACGATGGATCCTTCTACTCCAGGGATTTAACATAGATATACGTGATAAGAAAGGAGTAGAAAATGTAGTGGCTGACCATCTCTCTCAACTTGTTCTCACTGATTCCCCTGAAACGACCGCGATCAATGACATGTTCCCTGATGAACAACTTTTTGCTGTTTCCCAATTGCCATGGTATGCGGACATTGCTAACTATCTTGCTACAGGTACAATTCCTACACATTGGAAAAAGCAAGATAAGGATAAATTCTTCACTGAGGTGCAAAAATTCCTATGGGACGACCCATACTTATTCAAGTATTGTCCCGATCAAATCATAAGGAGATGTGTGCCCGATGATGAACAACAAAGTATCATCTCCTTCTGTCATTCGCAGGCATGTGGTGGCCACTTCTCGGCTAAAAAGACCACAGCAAAAATTCTGCAATGTGGGTTTTATTGGCCCACCATGTTCAAAGACACACATGAGTTTTGCAAAACATGTAAACCTTGTCAGAAATTAGGAGGAATTTCCCGTAGAAGTATGATGCCACTCAATCCCATCTTAATAATAAAAAAATTTTGATTGTTGGGGCATCGATTTCATGGGCCCATTCCCATCTTCTTTTGGAAACGCATATATCTTGCTTGCCATTGATTATGTATCCAAATGGGTCGAGGCCATCCCTTGTCGGAACAATGACCATAAAACGGTCATTCAATTCTTAAAAGAGAACATTCTTTCCCGGTTTGGAACACCTCAAGTCCTCATAAGTGATGGGGGGTCTCACTTTTGCAATCGCCCATTCGAAACCTTAATGAAGAAATATGGCGTAACACACAAAGTGAGCACTCCCTATCATCCACAAACGAGTGGACAAGCTGAGATATCCAATAGGGAGATTAAACACATTTTGGAGAAAACGGTGAACCCCGATCGCAAGGATTGGTTGCTTCGACTTGCTGATGCGCTTCGGGCTTACCGTACCGCTTTTAAAACCCCTATTGGAATGTCTCCCTATACTTGTCTATGGGAAGGCTTGTCACTTGCCTGTGGAGTTGAAACATAGGGCATATTGGGCAATTAAGAAGATGAATTTTGATTCTGACAAGGCGAGGTCGTTGCGCAAACTTCAATTGAATGAACTTGCAAAAATCTGGAACGAAGCTTATGAGAATGCGAGAATTTACAAGGACAAGACGAAGATATTCCATGATAAGAACATCCTTCGTAAGACATTTACGATCAATCAAAAAGTCCTTTTGTACAATTCTCGCCTCCATCTATTTCCGGGAAAATTGAGATCTCGATGGACTGATCCCTACATTGTGCAAACTGTCTACCCATATGGGACCATCGAGTTGTTAAATCCAAGGAATGGCAACATTTTTAAGGCGAATGGTCAGTGATTAAAGCCGTTCTTTGAGAAGTTTCCTTCAGAAGGTATGTCCATACCTCTGACTGATCCTGTGTATCAAGATGATTGATCTCTTAGTCTGATGGAGGTATAGAGTAGTTAGGATTAGGATTTGGTTGCTTTTGTTTGCTTTTACTTAGGTTGGTTAGAAGGAGGAAGAATTCCACTTTTCACTTTTTCAGGTACTCTCATTCCTCACTCCCTTTTATGTTCAAATTGCTCTCATGTTTTGTTCATTGCGCATATTTTATATTGAGGACAATGCAAGATTTGGTTGGGGGGTGTAGGATCACTTAGATAAATCCAGCGTTTTGTAACATTTCGAGCAATTATGTAGAAAATTTTCAATTTTCCTAAAATTCAAAACTCTTTTGGAAAACTTTGTTTCTATGCATTCAAGATGATATGAGCATAAGAGGAGATATGAAGTGTATGAGGATGTATGTCTGGAACTTCTCATAGCATAATGGTTTTATATGTGAATTCCCCTAGTTATGTGATTGATAGAAAATTTGAACACTTTTACACCTAGTTCACATTACACGATTTTCATGAGTTGAAGGGATTATGTGATTTATGGATTAGCTAGACGTTGATTTAAGGTGCTGAGAAACCAAGCCGGGGTATTTTGTCCATCCTAGTCCATGGGAAAATAATGAAAGATATGGATTTCTAAAAATCCTATCTAATTTAAAAGAAAAAGGAAAAGGAAGGATGAAATTGGGAATGATGGAAAAATGGTGGAAAATTCCGATTAGGGCTACCTACTACCAACCGGGGGATGGTCTACCCGTAACCAAAGCCGGAAATGGGACGTAGTGTGAAAGTCGTCGGAAGGACGGTAAGGCAAATTCCTGTCATTGGCTTGATGTGGCTCTATATACCTTGAAATCTGTAGTCTAGTTGATTTATGAAGAAGATAACCCTGGAAACTCATGAAAAGAATTTTCACTATGCACACTAGATTGAATTTATTCAAGTTCTTCTATTTGTCAACCAATTAGCGGGAATTTCATATGGATACTTATTATGTTTTGAGAGTTTACGGTTTCAACCTCTATCGCCTAATTTCTCTAACTCTTACACTTGTGTAGCTTGGGATGTATAGAAGAATGGTTTCTAAAGGAGAGTTGGGTTTGGAGAATGAATTTGGTTTCACGCATGTTTTGCTCGAGACTAGAAAAATGCTGGTTGGGGGGTGTGTTGAGCTCTTAATTGTGCATATTCTAACCCTAATTCATCACTCATTATGCTTGTTTTTATGGTTTATAGACTAAACTAATGCATGGATTTGTGATTGTAGGGATGAGAGAGAGGAAGCATCAATTGAAGACTTAAGGACGCTATTTAGAAGAAAAGAAGACCAAAGGACCAAGTGGGAAAGTGTGGAAGAAAGAAGCAAAGAAGAGAAGAAAAGAAGGAAGAAGAAGACACCCACGACCGGTCGTCCGAGGCTCAAGACCGGTCGTCTGACCGGTCTCATCACTCAACAGGAGGGGCCACAAAGCCACATCTCACTAGACTGTCCACGACCGGTCGTCCATGGCTCAGACCGATCGTGCGACCGGCCGTCCATGGCTCAGACCGGTCGTGCGACCGGTCTTTGAATATATTTTATGGGCTGGAAAATCCTAAAACTCTCTGGACGATTTTGACACTTTTGAGACCGGTCGTGCGACCGGTCGTCCAGTAGCTGCAACCGGTCATGCGACCGGTCGTCTGCGTAATAAAACGTGTTCTACAAGTCCCGAAATTCTCTACGCACTGCGAAAGCTTACGCAATTTCTAGAATATTCTGATGCTGCGGAGCCTCCCCACTATAAAAGGACACCTAGAGATCGTTCCTAGGGTATCTGAAATGAGTTTGAGCAAGGTGGGAGGCGGCGGAAGTGGATTTCGGAGTTCCACAACTCTTCTAGTTTGTTTTGCTGTTTTTATGCTTTTCCTAGTTGTTTCATGTTTCCTTGGATCATGAGCATCTAAACCTCTTAGCTAGGGCTAAGAGGTGAAGCTTGTAGTGAATCTAAGATGTTTCAATTCGTTATAAGTTGGTTTTAAGATTGAATTTCATGTTTATGAACAATGGTTTGAAGTTTATACAAGTTTTAAGTAAGTTTTTCTTAGTCTTATGATGACTCATGGATGTTTGGGAGAATTACTTAAGTTCTTAATGGCTGAATGTTAGTCTAGACCTGTATGATCCGAGGAATTGGAGTATGCTCTAGTACTATGATCTTCATGTGGGAACTTCCTACCAAAGTTCTACTTTTCTGGTTTTCTGAATTATGTATGGGACTGTGCATGTGATTTGATTCAAGTTCAAATCATGATCTAGCTTTGTCTGGTGATAGGACTTAATGATGATCATGATTATGAACTTAGTTTATTGGAATTGGGACTGACCTATGCAATTGAGCATGCTCATCCTAGCTTGCATTGAGTGAATCATATACATTGGCCTTACATATGACAGATTGTTTGGTTTAACAGCTCTATCATCATGCTAGATAGATCTTAATTTCGATTCTAGTTGAGAGAATGAGAAACCACAGCGAATTGAGCATCAAGGATTGCTACAAGTGGATCCTTGAATCCCTAGTGCCTTTTTATAATTGTTTACCTTCAATTTAGTTCAAAGTTGTTACTTACATCAATCTCATACAAAATCTGATTGTTAGCTTCTCAATAGAAACTATTGGATGTGTTTGTGAATTCCTACATAAGTCCCTGTGGATCGACCTCGGTCTTACCGAGTTTATTACTACATCGCAACCCTACACTTGGGGAAGCGAACATTCATACAAGAACAACTAAAATTCAATCAGAATTCATCTCAAGCCATCAATGATTTGAAAACTTCAATGGCTAGAGTTGAATCTCATCTTAGTGTTAGGGAGAAAGGCACACTTCCTGCTCAACCTCTTCCTAACCCAAGAACCCAATTTGAGATGCAAGACCTCAGCCCATCCTCCCAAAATACGGAGCATGTTCAAGCTATCGCCACTTTGAGGAGTGGCAAAACAATTGATAAATCCAATCCGGTGAAAGTTCCAAAGCCTAATGATCCGGAAATTGCCAATAAGGATAATATCTTGAACAACACTCCACATGAGAAAGAACCGAAAAGAAAATATAAGCCGGTTGCCCCGTTTCCCTAAAGGTTGATTTCACCCAAACCTTTAAACAAAAACTTCAAAATTTTAGAGGTTTTTAAGCAAGTGAAGATCAATATTCCGTTGTTGGATACTATAAAACAAATACCATCCTATGCCAAATTTCAAAAGGAATTGTGTATAATCAAAAGGAAACACAATGTTCACAACAAAGTACTTTCGACTGAGAATTTGAGCGCCATTATTAAACAAGAGGTGCCCCAAAAATACAAGGATCTGGGTAGTCCTACCATCTCATGCATCATAGGTGACTACTGGATCAAACAAGCTTTACTCGACCTTGGGGCAAGTGTTAACCTCATCCCATACTCGGTCTATGAACAACTTGGGTTAGGTGAATTAAAACCCACCAAAACCACTCTTCAACTCGCTAATAGATCTATTCGTATACCGAGAGGGATGATTGAAGATGTCCTCTTCCAAGTCGATAAATTCTATATCCAGTAGATTTTATTGTCTTGGATCCACATCTTGTGATGGGAATCGGTGCTCAAATTCCTGTCATACTTGGCTGCCCTTTCTTAGCCACTTCAAATTCGATTATCAATTGTAGAAACGAGCTGGTACAAATGTCCTTTGGAAATATGACACTCGAGTTGAATATTTTTTATTTATGCAAACAACCACGGGATGTTGATGACGAGGTCCATGAAATAAATCTGATTGAATCATTTGTGGAAGACAAATCCCTCCTGACATTCTATTATGATCCCTTGGAGGCATGCTTGGCCCATTCTCATGAGATTGATGCTAACATGATAAGAGATATGGATGCTACTTTAGATTCTATACTGGTACTTGATAATAAAAGATGGAAGGCACCATTTGAGCCTTTGCCCTTAAGCGAGAACAAGCCGCTTAAATCTAATATCAAGGCACCGAAGCTTGACCTAAAACCATTACCCACTGATTTGAAATATGTTTATTTAGGTCGAGATGAGACATATCCGGTGGTGATTTCTTCCCACTTGGATAAGGAACAAGAGAGTAGGCTGATAGCCACTCTAATAGAGCACAAAAGTGCCATTGGATGGTCAATTGCGAATCTCAAAGGCATAGAACCCCTGATTTGTACTCATTGCATACACCTTGAGGATAATAAGAAGACATCTAGGCAACCACAAAGACGTCTCAATCCAAACATGAAAGAGGTGGTTAAGGCCGAGGTGTTGAAACTATTGGATGTGGGTATCATTTACCCAATATCCGATAGTCAATGGGTGAGTTCTGTTAGTGCACTTTTCTGTGGCATACTAGTGCACCTTGTTTGTCAATTACTTAGGTCAGTGGGTCTAGTGTCGGTTGAGCTTAATGAAGATGAAGACTGAAGACTCAAGACGGACCGGCTGCATCAAGGATGAAGAAACATGAGATGTCTTGGTGTGCCTTACCTTGACCAAAACCTAACCCATAACCTCTTAGATGACTTGCACCACCTAGGTATACCTTTAGTCATCATCATTAGTCTTAGAACTCCATGAAAAACATGATAAATTAGACTAATTAAAGAGGTGGAAGCTGCTGCAATAAAAAAGGCTCAAACAGCAGTTTTCGATAGGTCTCCGATCAATCGTACAGGAGTTCCGATAGGACTCCGATCGATCGGACAGAAATTTCGATCAATCGAAAATTGTCCCAGAAAAAATTGAAAACTCACTGGACATATTTCCGATCAATCGGACAGTCTTCCGATCCATCGGAAGGGGCCGTCCGATCAATCGGACAGTGTTCCGATCAATCGGAATTTCTTCCAGAGACTTCTCTGGATAGATTTCCGATCAATCGGACTTGTCTCCGATCAATCGGACTGGGCTCCGATCAATCGGACACTTTTTTCGATCAATCAGGAGATGCACGAATCTGCCCATTTTTTGACCGTTGGAAGAAAATCTATTTAAAAGGGGGATTCATTTTTTGAGCAAAGGAGAGGGGATTTTGAGGAGATAGGAGCTACCATTGTTGAAGATCATTAAGAGCCCTATTCCTAACCCAAACAAGTGATCTTCCTTGTGATTTATCACAAGTATGGAGCATTCAAAGCTCAAGAAGAAGATGCACTTGTCCCTCTTTTGATCTCTAGAGATTGGATTGATCTTGATAGTCATATTCCTATCCAATACTCTATGATGAGATCGTTGTAGGTGAGACTCTCTAGGTAACCCATTCCCATAAGTTGTAGAGATCTCAAACCTACCTTCCCTAGCACCTTGGGCATCTCCAATGGAGCATCACATGCAAGGTAGCTGATCTTGGAGCTGAAGCCTTGGCAAAGCAGCGGCGTCAAAGATCGGGGGAGCACAAGGGGAGCTGATTCAAGCACGGGAGAGCGAGAAGAAGCAACCCAAAGCGGCGCTACAAAGGGGCTCAATCCGACAAGTAAGGTTCTCTTGTTAGGAGTCCATCCACTCAATTCCCTGTGGGAGTTGAGTGTAGAGTTTGCTTGACAAACTCGCCCCGGGGTCGTTAGCCGATCCTTGGCCTATTAGTTGGGCCTAAAATCTAGGGACGTCAGCCGTTCCTTGGCACGTTAGTCAGGACTAAAACAAAGTCTCCAAGGGGGAGCCACCAACACGGGTGCAAACGTGTAGGTTGGGAGGAACCTGTAAACTCCCCGGTTGGGTGGATCCGAGTTAAAACACCTTGGTTGGGAGGAACCAGATTTAAACTCCCCAGTGAATGCCGGTGTGCTCAAAGGGGTTGAGTACTTGAACCGGGAGTGGAGTAGACAAGTAGTCTAACCACTATACATTGTTGTGTTTGTGATTGATTCTTGAGCACATTTCTCTTTATGCATTATGTTTAATTGATTAATTATGATGCTTAGTTAGGAATGTATGCTAGGCACTTGATAGGCACATCCACACTCATAAGATGTACTTTCACTACCTCATGTTGACTTGAGCATTTCTTGATCCATCCTCTCTAGTCCACATGAGTTGATTATACTAGGTTGTTAATTGCTTTATCTTTTGCTAGTCTATTAATTGGACCCACTTAGGCTTGGAAGCCGAAGTGTTAATCGCTTACGTAGTTCAATTTGTTAAATTTGTTAAGTAGGCGAAAAGATTTTTGAAAAGGTCCTAATCTCCCCCTCCTATAGGTTTAGCCATAATTCTAGTTGCTCCTCAAGCTTCCGCACGCATATGCGTAGGGTGTCGTGTTAGGCTACCCGACGCAATTTCAAGTCCAACTCAAGTGGTGCCTAAGAAATCTGAAATAACCATCGTAGCCAATGCCAATAATGAACTCGTGCCAACCTAGAGTCACTGCCGGTTGGAGAATGTGCATTGATGTTCGCTCGCCTCAAGTGTAAGGCTGCGATGTAGTAATAAATCTTGGTAAGACCGAGGTCGATCCACAGGGAATTGGATAACAAATTCCAAACTATTCCAACAACTCAGTTTGCAATAGATAAGAGATTCAATTGGAATAATTATGCTAAAACAGTAACTTAATGAAAATTAATAGTTTAAGGTACTAAGGCATTCAAGGATCCACTTGTAGCAATCCCATATCAATCCAATCAATCCAAGCAAGATACACAACTAGATTTGAAGTCTTATCTCTCATTTAGTTGGAAAATAAAGCATTAAACACATTCAATCCCATTCAAGTTGAACTTCCAAGTTCTAGTCCCATTC
Source organism: Liriodendron chinense (assembly GCA_003013855.2). NCBI lineage: Eukaryota > Viridiplantae > Streptophyta > Magnoliopsida > Magnoliales > Magnoliaceae > Liriodendron > Liriodendron chinense. The sequence goes on from PVNU02000506.1 coordinate 589,529, forward strand.
AATCAATGTAGAATTCAAAATCGTAGCCTTCGGAGTAACAACCATGCCTATGGACTATGGCTTGCTCAAGGACTACTATAATTTGAATCTAAACAAGCACCATATGATAATCTCATAGAATTGCAAGGAATCCATGTCCGGAGCACATGAACTCTCATAAAACATCTCAAACTATCAACTTGAAGAACTAGAATAAATAAAAATCCAAACTTGAATTGAAATTACTTGAATTAAACTGAATCAAACATGAAATTAGCTACAAGCTTCACCTCTCAGCCTTAGCTGAGAGATTCTAGCCGAGCATTGTCATGCTACAACTAAAACTCATGAAAGAAAACATAAAAACTAGAAAACCCAGAGTTTGGAGGGTTGCAGACGCTCCACGACGGCTTCCTCTCTCTAGCACCACGTCCCTTAGCTTCTATGATACCCTAGGAAGAGCCCCTAGGTGTCCTTTTATAGTGAGGATGCTCGATTGCATCGAAATCTTCCAGAAACCGAGTAAGGTTACACAGTGCGCAGTATTTTTCGGAGCCCAAAATAGCAATTGCCTGATTTTCTATGTGGCCGACCGGTCACGACCGGTCGGACCTACCTGTTTAACTGTCCAGGGAGCTCAAGTGGGAGAATGACCTGCTGGCCGACCGGTCAAGACCGGTCGGACCAGACTGGTTGTTAGTCCAGCAAGCACACAGGGGGCACCGACCGGTTGGCCGACCGGTCAAGACCGGTCGGACCAACTGGTCCTTCTTCTAGTGATTTCCAAGGTTGTGGCCGACCGGTCGGACGACCGGTCGGACCAACTGTTCTTCTTCTTTTTCTTCTTTTCTTTATTCTCTTTTCTCCCTCTTTCTTCTTCCTTCTTTGGTCCACCTTGGACCTTCATTCACAGGTTCTAAATGGACCCTTTTTAGTCTCCAATTGAGTGAAGTCTGCTCTCATCCCTACAATCACAAAACATGCGTTAGATGGGCCTTTTAATCATGAAAACCATGCATATAATGTGATGTAGTGGGCTATGCAATGTATAAATTGGAGGTTCAACAATTGACTACAGGAAGCTAAACACAGTTACAAGGAAAGACCACTTCCCCTTACCATTTGTTGATCAAATTTTAGAAAGGTTGGTGGGTCATTCCCACTTTTGCTTCCTTGATGGGTATTCAGGGTATAACCAAATAGAGATCGCCATAAAAGACCAAGAGAAGACAACATTCACTTGTCCATTCGGCACTTTTGCCTATCGAAGAATGCCGTTTGGACTATGTAATGCCCCTGCCACTTTTCAGTGTTGCATGTTGAGTATTTTTTCTGATATGCAGGGGACGATTCTCGAAGTCTTCATGGACAATTTCTCTGTATTTGGTTGTAACTTTGATGAGTGCCTTGTGCACTTAAAAACTGTTTTAAAAAGATGTGAAGACAAGAACCTTGTGTTGAATTGGGAGAAATACCATTTTATGGTTCAAAAAGGAATTGTCCTTGGTCACATCATCTCACAAAATGGAATTGAGGTGGACAAGGCTAAAATCGATCTTATCTCTAACCTTCCATCCCCCAAAAGCGTACGAGATGTGCGGTCCTTCTTAGGACATGCCGGATTCTATAGACGGTTTATAAAGGACTTTAGTTCACTCTCTCGTCCTTTATGTAAACTCCTTCAAAAGGAAAACTCATTCGAGTAGAATAAGGATTGTCAAAATGCCTTTGATAAACTTAAAGGCATGTTGACATGTGCTCCCATAATGCAACCACCTGATTGGAGCCTTCCTTTTGAAATCATGTGTGATGCAAGTGACTACGCTATTGGGGCTGTGTTAGGCCAAAGAAAAGAGAAGAAGCCTTGCGTCATCTACTACGATAGTATAACCTTAAACTCGGCTCAAGCAAACTACACTAATACAGAAAAGAACTTTTGGACCATAGTTTTTGCTTTGGACAAGTTTCGGTTCTACTTGATCGGATCCAAGATCATCATATTCACCGACCATGCAGCGCTTAAGTACCTTCTCTCTAAGAAGGATGCTAAGCCACGCTTGTTAAGATGGATCCTCCTACTCCAAGAATTTGACATAGAAATACGTGATAAGAAAGGAGTAGAAAATGTAGTTGCTGACCATCTTTCTAGACTTGTTCTCACCGATTCCCCTGAGATGACCTCGATCAATGACATGTTCCCTGATGAACAACTTTTTAAAGTCTCCCAATTGCCATGGTGTGCGTACATTGCTAACTATCTTGCTACAGGTACAATTCCGACACATTGGAAAAAGCAAGATAAGGATAAGTTCTTCAACGAGGTGAGAAAATTCCTATGGGATGACCTATACTTATTCAAGTATTGTCCCGATCAAATCATAAGGAGATGTGTGCCGGATGATGAACAACACAATATCATCTCCTTTTGTCATTCTCAGGCGTGTGATGGCCACTTTTCAGCTAAGAAAACCACAGCCAAAATTCTGCAATGTGGGTTTTATTGGCCCACCATGTTCAAGGACACCCATGAGTTTTGTAAAACATGTGAGCCTTGCCAGAAATTGGGAGGAATATCCCGTAGAAATATGATGCCACTCAATCCCATCTTACCAATTGAAAATTTTGATTGTTGGGGCATCGATTTCATTAGTCCATTCCTATCTTCTTTTGAAAATCTATATATCTTGCTTGCCATCGACTATGTTTCAAAATGGGTCGAGGCGATTCCATGCTGGAACAACGACCATAAAATAGTCATTCATTTCTTAAAGGAAAATATCCTTTCCCGGTTTGGAACACCTCGAGTCATTATAAGTGATGGTGGATCCCATTTTTGTAACCGTCCGTTTGAAGCTTTAATGAAAAAATATGGTGTCAATCACAAGGTGAGCACTCCCTATCACCCACAAACAAGTGGACAAGCTGAGATATCCAACAGGGAAATTAAATATATTTTGGAGAAAACAGTGAACCCCTGATCGCAAAGATTGGTTGCTTCGACTTATTGATGCACTCTAGACTTACCGTACCGCTTTCAAGACCACCATTGGAATGTCTCCCTATAGACTTGTCTATGGGAAAGCTTGTCACTTGCCCATGGAGTTAGAACATAGGGCATATTGGGCGCTAAAGAAGATGAAGTTTGATTCTGATAAGGCAAGCTCGTTGCGCAAACTTCAATTAAATGAACTTGCGGAACTCCAAAACGAGGCTTATGAAACTGCGAGAATTTACAAGGATAAGACGAAGGTGTTCCATGATAGGAACATCCTTCGTAAGACCTTCACGATCAACCAAAATGTCCTTATGTATAATTCTTGATTACATTTATTTTCGGGGAAATTAAAGTCTCGATGGAACCGGTCCTTTCATTGTGAAAACCGTTTATCCATATTGGACCGTCGAGTTGTTGAATCTAAGGAACGGTAATATCTTTAAAGCAAATGGTCAACGCCTAAAGCCATTCTTTGAGAATTTTTCTTCAAAAGATATGTCCATACCTCTGACTGATCCTGTGTATCAGGATACTTGATCTCCTAGTCTGATGGAGGTATAGAGTAGTTAGGATTAGGATTTTGTTGCTTTTGGTTTGCTTTTTCATAAGTTTGTTAGAAGAAGGTCGAATTCCAGTTCTCTTTTCTCTCAGGTACTCTCATTCCTCACTCCCTTTATTTTATGATTGCTCTCATGTTTTGCCTATTGCATATCTTTTACATTGAGGACAATACAAGATTTGGTTGGGGGTGTGGGATCACTAGGATGAATCTAGTGTTTTGTAATTCTCGAGCAACATGAAGAAGATTTTTCAGATTTTTTCTAAAAATTCAAAACTCCATTGTATAACTTTATTTCTATGCATTCGGGAGGGTGTAAGTACAAGAAAAAGAGAGGCGAAGTGAGTGATGTTGAATATGTTGAACAATCTTTAAGGTACTATTCTTGTATGTGAATTCTCCTATTTTTATGAATGATAGAACTTTTGAACACTTTTACATCTAGTTCATAGAACTTTTGAATTCTTTTACACCTAGTTCACTTCACACGAATTCTCATGTTTTGAAAGGATTATTAGATTTGTGGATTAGCTAAGTTTGGATTCGAGGTGTTGAGAAACCAATCCAGGGTACTTTGTCCATCCTTGTCCATGGGAAAATAACGAAAGATATGGATTTCTAAAATTCCTATCTGATAAAAAAGAAAACGGGAAAGAAAGGATGAAAATATGGGAATGATGGAGAACTTTGAGCCGGGGAATGGTGGACAATTCCGAAAAGGGCTACCTATTACCAACCGGGGGATGGTCTACCCGTAACCAAAGCCAGAAATGGTAAGTAGTGTGAAAGCCGTCGGAAGGACGGTAAGGCAAATTCCTGTCGAAGGCTTGTTGTTGCTCAGTGCACCTTAAACTCCATAACTTAGCTAAATTATGAAGAAGATAATCCTGAATTCCCATGAGATGAGCATTCACTGAGCACAGTAGGTTAAATTGTTCAAATACTTCTATCTATCAATCAATCAACGGGAAATCCATGTGAGTACTTGTTATATTCTTGAAAGTTTAGTGTTTCAACCTCTATCACTTAGCTCTTCCGATTTTTACATTTGCATATCTTTGAGTGTATAGAAGCATAGTCTCTAAAGGAGAGTTGGGTTTTGGAGGAATGAATTGTTTCATGCATGTTTTGCTCGGGACTAGCAAAATGCTGGTTGGGGGGTGTGTTGAGTGCTTAAATGTGTATATTCTAACCCCATTTCATCACTAACTATGCATGGTTTTCAAGCTTAAAGACTATTCTAATGTGTGGTTTTATGATTGTAGGAATGAGAGGGACTCCGCCCAATTGATGACTAAAAAGATCTACTTAGGAGCCTTGGATGAAGACCTAAGGTGGGTCAAAGAAAGAACAGAGCAAGGAGAGAGAAGAGAGAAGGAAAGAAAGAAGAAAAAATGTAGGGATCCAAGTTCGACCAGTCATGACCGGTCGGCCAAGAGGGCCACGACCGGCCTAGACCGGTCGGCCACCCCTCCTTACATCTCTGGACACTAAGCATAAGAGGGCCGACTAATCTTGACCGGTTGACCAGGACCTGCCCTCCACATTTCTGAACGCTGGATGATCCACAGACAGGTTAGACCGGTCGGGCAGCCCAGTCCGACCGGTCTAGACCGGTCAGCTAGTGTAATTGTGGCGAAATTCCAGCAGCTTCCTAGTGAAGCTCCAATTTTTATGCGCAAGTGCGTAAGCACTACGCAAATCTGGAAGATTCTGAGGGGGTAGAGCCTCTCCACTATAAAAGGGGACCTAGGGGACGTAGTTAGGGTATCCTAGAAGAGATCTACGAAGGTGGGAGGCGGCAGAAGTCGGATTCGGAGTTCCACAACTCCTCCTAGTTTGTGTTTTCTAGTTTTATGTTTTTAGTTGTTTTCATGCTTTCTTGGATCATGAACAGCTAAACCTCTTAGCTAGGGCTAAGAGGTGAAGCTTCTAGTGAATCTGAGATGCTTTAATTCGTTTTGTTATGGTTTCAAGTTGGAATTATTGAAGAACAATGGTTTAGAGAAGTTTGAATAAAGTTCCAAGTAGTTTTTCTTAATTTTATGATGGCTCATGAATTTTTGGAAGAATTGCTTTAGTTCTTAATTGTTTTGCATAGTTCTAGACCTGTACGCTCCGAGGAATCGGATTCAATACGCTCTAGACTTGGATTTCATGTGGGAACTTCAACCAAAGTTCTGCCTTTTTGTTCTAATTTCTGAATTATGTGTTGATTGTATATGTGATTTGAATGCAGTTCAAATCATGATCTAATTGTGCTTTGTGACAGAGGATAATGATGATTATGATTGTAATCTTAATTTATTGGAACTAGGATTGACCTATGCAATTGAGTGTGCTCAAGTCCTAACTTGAATTAAGGGAATCGTGTTTATAATCACACATATGACAGATTGTATGTTACAACCGCTCTATCATCCGACTAGATGGGATTTGATTTCGATTCTAGTTGTGTAATTGGGAAACCAGAACGAAATATGCATTGAGGATTGCTACAAGTGGATCCTTGAACCCCTAGTGCTTTCTTATATTGATTACATTCACTTTTAGTTTAAAGATCATATCTACATTCAATTTTAGAAATCTGTTTGGTTAGCTCTTAAGTAGAGAATATTAGAAGTAATTTTGTGAATTCCTACAAGTCCCTGAGAACGATCTCGGTTTCTACCGAATTATTACTACATTGCAACCCTACACTTGGGGAAGCGAACATAAATGTTGCACTTATGCAAGATGTGAATGAGATGATGCTAATAAAAAAGTAGTTGGATGGATGGAGGTGTCGCAAGGGTTTGCTTCAAGTGGCTAAGATTGGGACTTAGCTTAGGAGACTTGGACCAGGGTCAGGCTGGGCTTGACCAGGGCTAGGCTCTTCTCACTCGGGCTCTCCTTGGTGGAGAAATGGGCTAAAGGGATGGAGCTGGACTCGAAATTTCTGGATGTTGAGGGATTTTTTCTTGATGCTAAAACAAGAGAGGAGGGGGGTATTTATTGCTGCGAGCAGTGGCAGCTTGGGTAATTAGGCTTGGGAGGCCCCCTGGGGGCCGCCCGTACGGACTCTTTGCTCCAGCTTCGGAGCGTACGGCCCCCGAACCTGAAGCAGAAAAGCCCGATGTTCAAGGTTTAGAGCTACTCCGAAGCTATGGCTCGGAACCAGGTGAGTTGATTGGGTTTGAAAGATGGATTGACACGGTGAGTTGACTGGGTGCAGGGGCTGGATTGACCCGTGAGTTAACTCGGTGATTTGACTCATTGGGTTGACTCACCAAATTTGACTTTTTGGGGATTTTTTGACTGGTTTTTCTTATAGGGGGTTTTTCAGGCTGATGTTTAGGGGTGAGTCGACTGAGTTCAGGCTTAAGCTGGGCTATGGATTGGGGCTTACAAGGGTGAGTTTGGCTGGGTTTGGACATGGGATTTGGGGGTATGGACCTTCAATCATTCATCTATCTCTACCAACATTGTAGCCGAAGGTGGGGTATCTACAGATGCCCCTCTTTGGCAGAGGTTGCGTGCAACCGAATGTCAAAGCGAGTGGATACCCCACTTCTGACCCGGTCATTCATAGATAGTGGTCTGGAATCTTTGCTTCCTGTTGAGCTCTTAATTTTGCATATTTCAACCCCAATTCATCACTCATAATGCAAGGTTTTCATGATTTAAAAACTAATCTAATGAATGATTTTATGATTGCAGGAATGAGAGGGACTTCATCCTATTGGAAACAAAAAAGGATACATTAGGACCCTTTGAATGAAGGCCCAAGGTGGACCAAAGAAGAAAGAAGAAAGAGAGAGAAAAGAAAAGAAAGAAAAGAAGAAAAAAAGAAGAAAATGTTTAAGGACCGACCGGTCTAGACCGGTCGGCCGACCTGCCTGGCCCCTGTGAAGTATGCATGGCAAAGGACCAGTTGGTCCGACCGGTCAAGACCGGTCGGCCAACGGGTCGGTGACCATGCTGAGTGTCACGCCCCAAATTCGGTTCTCGACGTCCATTCGCTGTAACCCGAATTCAGAAGTGGCAGCCTCCGTAGTACCCCGATCTCGGATCCTAACCCCACACGCCAGGTTCCGATCCTGGGATACCACAAGGAGGATTTTAGGGTCTGAATTTTTTTTTTTTTAAACATGAGCATCACCACATGAGTACCATCAAAGACAAACACAATATTTCCACTAAATCAAATCGTTGATATACAGTACTGAAAAGTAAATACACAATGCGCAAATATAAAAACTATGCACAATCCGGCACCTCCTGCTACTGCACTCCCAACTCCAACTCAACGTTGCTGATACACTCTGGTATAACCTGCAGCGTAACAAACGCGCATAAGCTTCGAATGAAGCTTTGTGAGTGCGTGTGTGCGTGCACAATACGTATGACAAGCATGATAAATATCAGAGTAAGCAGTAAAGCATGATGAGAACTTTAAACCGAGACTTCGCCCAATTAGGCTACACGATCATGTGATATGGATAACCAGTCTACCACGGCTATGCAAGCATGCAATACATATAACTAGCCTACCATGGCTATGCAAGCGTGCAATACAGGTAACCAGCCTACCAAGGCTATATACTCATACTATGCAATGGCCTACAGGGCCTAATGTCCCATACAATGATCCAATGCATGTATGCAAATCACCACCTCTCAGTACAGTGGTCTAGATACGAACAGTCATATCGCAATCGCCCAAGCAATGTAGGATTCGGAAATGGTAGCTCGCCCAGTGTGGTAGCTCGCCCAGGCTTACAGCCCCACCCACATCACACCCTCCCACGTCAGGACCGTCCCACACCATACAGAACATCAGTCACATCACTGATACCAATACCATCTCTGAAACGGAACATCACCGGGGTCTCACAGACCTCACTACTCACCAGTAGAATGCCAAAGCCTATCTGGTGCAATAGCGGACCTACTCATAGCTGGTCAAACTCAACCCACTTTGCCAACACTCTTCCGGCAGGTTAGGTCAGACCTCCTTCCAAACTGACCACGTGTAGTGGAAAACACCGCCGTTTGGTCTTCGGCATACTGGTGTATGATTAAACCACCCGGTCCTTGAATGGAGCACCCACCTTGGTACCAACGGGATCAGGGACTTTCACCCAGGGACATCTTTGGCATCCAGTTTAAAGATCACATATTTCCGGTGTTCTGCAAACCACGATGGAGCTGTGGTTGCAACGTAGTAACCATGCCATATGCGGCACAAGCAGACGGTGCGAAATGCAACCATGCATACAAACGTGGGACGAAATGCCCGTGCAAGTCTCCAAAGAGAACCATAAAACTATAAGGTCTCAAACACAATGTCACCGTCAGCTGGTAATGAACTGCACGACAATCACGACTGATATGGCCGGTTGATACAAGACAATCAGATGAGCCAAGCATTCATGATGCATGAGTCAAGTATACAGTATGAGTGCCAACAAGTAGTCCATCTACCACGATGGCAATAAATCAATCTAGTCCAACCTATTTGAGATATGATTAAAATGAAGGGACACATATGATGATCGAGTCATAGTGCGGGATGTCGCTAGCCAGGGAATCTCGCACCAAGGGCTACAAGGTATGCTAAGTTATGCCTACCATACAGTGTAAGTCAGGATGATAGATTCCTGTCCTCGAATAGTCCCATACCTATTGGAGAGGTTTGCGATAGAGAGCACGTGAATTACATTTGCGCGACTACATCTCGAATGCTTTATGAATGCGTTTATGCCCTAGTGGTCCCCAACTAACAATGGTGATTCAGGGATGCATACTCATTACATATGCATGGTGGTCGTCGAAGCATATAGTATAAAGATCACATATGAGTATTCCAACAACACTACGTGTGGCAACAAACATACAAAAAAAAGCATAAAAAGATAATTCACTTATAATACAAGCAAACATAAAGAGATAAGACTCTAAATGGATGGTATACAACAACACAGATGGTCCAACAACTGAACGGTGTGGATTAACCTTCAACATTCAAATAACCCAAATGGAAAGAAAATGATTGAATACACTACTGACACATCAAAGGTAGAAACTACTTGAGCGGCAAGAGTAGAATACCCAAAATCATGCCGAGACCCATAATCCTGTAGTACAGTTGGGATAAACACAATAATGGTCCGTAAAAGGAATTTCATAGAACGGGTTGCAAGATAAACAGGTCATGACAGAGAAACATACATGGTAGGGTAATCTGTGATAGATGGTGCTACAATCCGAAGATTGCACACCCAAGTGTAGGTAGCGAAGTAGTAAAATACTCGGTAAGACCGAGGTCGATCCACAGGGATTGGGGTTAAGAACACTTAGAGGAATTAGTTTAGGTGAGTGAGATGAAATCTGGTTTATCCACGAGAGTGGAGCAAGTTGTGTGTGGTGAAAGACAAAAAATAGAAAAGGGGCTAAGGCATCAGGGATCCACCTTTGATTCATTCACAAGATTTGATTCATTGGTCCAACTGTAACTCAACTGGAATTGAATAAAGATTCATTCCAACCGGAAGATAAAACAGTTAAACCATTTGCATATTTCATAAAAGATGGTGATCTGAACCGATTGATTTGACCATGAAGCACTCGTTAGTTGATCGCAGGGAATTCCAAGCATCCACTGTGCCCGGAGTCGACAATGGATCAAAGAATTATACAGATCAACAACTTTGCCAACAAGTCAACCGATAAGATCACAATTCATACGATCAAATGCATACTTACAAGATAGGAGGCTTTGATTGACCGATCCAACCGTTAAGATCTCGTCTATTGATCGCAGGGAATCCAAAGCATCCAATGTGCCCGGAGTCTACAATGGATCAAGGGATTTTACAGATCGATGACTTTACCTGCACTAGCTCGATGATCGTAGGGAATCCAAAGCATCCAACGTGCCCGGAGTCGACAATGGATCAAGGGACTTTATCGATCATGAACTAGCTAATTGGTGTGCAAGGGATCCCAAGCATCCAACGTGCCTGGAGTCGACGATGGATCAAGGGGCTTGCACAACAATAGCGTCCGCCGAGGTGGATAACCGAACCAATCATCCAAAGAAAACTCCAACATTCACACACCAATGTTGAACCAAAAGAACCGAAGCTTGTAAATTTCTTCAAAGGCTTCACCCCTAGCCTTAGCTAAAGGTTTAGCCAACCATGCTACAATGGAAGACTAAATTCTCTACAAAGGAGAAAACTACACTACTCTACACTACAAAAGAAAAAAGAGAAGACTAAAGAAGAGAGAACTCTTGGATGGGATGATGAGAATGAGAGGGAGAGGAGCTTCTTTTATAGCCTTATGAGGAGCTCCCAAGCCTAGGTGGCACTCCAAAAGTTTCTTTTGGTTTGGGAATGGAGTTAGGCTTGGAGTGCCCAAAGCAAACTTTGCTTTTAGGTTCGGGCTTGGAGTAAGGCTTGGATGGACATGTGGCAAGAAAGGTACTCCAATCCTAGGTGTCACTCCAAGCCTAAAGCAAACTTTTCTTTTAGGTTTGGGCTTGGAGTGAGGCTTGGATGATGAGGTGGCATTCCAAGCCTTACACATGTGTGGAGAGAGAGAGAGAGAGAGAGAGAGAGAGAGAGAGAGAGAGAGAGCTCCTCTCTTGCTAGCTCCACACGTGAGATGAAGGGAGAGGGAGAGCAGCTGGATGTGATGATGCTGAAGAGCTGCAGCTGTGCAGGGATGTTGCTGATGATGGACGTCCAGCAGCTGGAGATGGATGGACGTCCACTGCTGGACGTGATGTGGGTCCCACCTGACGCTGGAGATGGAGCTTTGATGGATGGCTGGATGAAGCTGCTGCAGATGGGTTGGACGGCTGGAGATGGACGATGGAGGTCCTCCTTGATGTTGGGACTTGAAGTAGTGGGGTCCACAACGTTGCTGGCCGTGATGGTTTTCATCAGCTGGACGGTTGCAATGATCTGCTGGACTGCTGTGGACGGCTGCAATCTGTTGGATGGATGGATTGCAGGAGCTTGGATGAACAGTGGATTTTAGTCTGCAGGTGTGAACTGTGGGGTCCACTGGATGATGGACGATGTTGCTTGGACGGCTGCTGTTGTGTTGCACGTGTGAGATTCTCCAGTTGCTGCCTTGGAGAGTGAACGGCCCACTTGATGATGGCGAGAATGAAGTGGATGGTGGTTGAGTTCGGGACTTGACTTCCAGCTGGTTGGATAGACGGAGGGGATTGAAAGTGGGGTCCACCATAGTTGAGTGCTGGCCGTTGGATGAAGATGAGGCTGGTAGATGTGATGGTGGAATGGATGGACGATCTTGATGATCTCCATGGCTAGTTGGGGGGGGGGGGGGGGGGGGGGGGGGGGGGGAGCATCCTTCAGCTGGGCGCTGGACACTGCACATGAGTTGAACGTCCACCGTAAGCTGGACATGGATGATGGACGGTGGCCACTTGTTGGTCGGTCTGGATCTGGATGGCTGCTGATGAATGGTGCTGGAGATGGAGGCTTCCACCGTTGATGCTATGGACAGGTGATCAGCTGCCCCCTTTTACTTGCACGTGCACACTGTAGCACATTCAAACAGTGGAGTCCACTTTGATGGCTGGATTTGATGCAGGTGAGATGTGGGGTCCACCCGCTGCTGTGGATTGAAGGCCACTGTACACGTGGTGGAGAATGACATGGAGAGTCCCTTCTAGCTGTTGATGATGATGGTTTATGGAAATGATGGGTCCATATATGTCTAGGATTTGATCAACGGCTAGAGAATGGACGGTCATCTGGAATGGGCAGTTGTTGTTGACCGTTGGAGCTTCTTCAATGGACGAGTTCACCATGGATGGGCGGTGATGGACAGTGAAAGTCCTGAGGCACCTTGGCTTGGTGGTCCACCTACTATGATGGACGCTGGTTGTGGGGTCCATTGAGCTGGCCATTGATGTGAATGGACGTCCGGCAGCTGCTGGACGGTGGAGATTGGATTGCACGCTGAGCAGCTGCAGCTGCAGCTGGACTACTGTGTGGCCCACCTGGTTGATCTGGCACATGTGAGGCTGGTGGACGTCCATCCTTGCTGCACGCTGCACATAGTGGTGTCCACCTTGGCCAGCCCTACACAGATGATGGATGGTTGGATATGGACGGTTGTGATGTGCATGGATGACTGGTGTCCAGCTGATCGTGATGGATGGATTGGATTGTTGGAGATGATGGTATGGTCCAAAGTGCTAGTCGATTAGGGCCTTTGATCTGATGCTCATGAAAGTGTCGCCAGCCGTGATGCACAGTTGGTCCTAACTATAGACATCCAATCTTGACCATACAGGCCTTGATCACGATCATCATAACATGTCTTAGATGGACCTCCAAAATATGTCGATTTGATGAGGCCTTCTGAGACTTCAGATCCACCACAGAATATGGTTCACTCTTCGATCTTTACGCCCTGATTTTCCTCAGGATTGCCACACACTTGACGTTGATTACTTTTGGGCACTAAATCGTCTTGATTGACTCGGATTTTGTCCAACCTCTCCTGATCACCTGAAGACAGAAAATTCACCTACTGAGAGATAATTAACCGGGAAAACAATGATAATGCCCTTAATAACCAGGGTTAATTATACAATATTAGGTACTCATCAGATGGTCAATACAATGAGGTCTAAAAAGGGACGACAGGTCTAACCTCATACTACAAGATAGGCTCCATATAATGGATGGCCTAGATGACATACGAACGTCGAGGATGAGCCCCACACTCGTCCTAAAGGTAAACGGACGGTGTGGATGGGATATACATGATATGGTGGTCTTTAATAATTGGGTACAAGGGTAGGAGGGGTGAGTCATATGAGTATTCAACAAGCTGAGTTACCAGGATCAATCAACATGGTGAGTCAACATGGTGAGTCAACAAGGCAGGTTGATAAGGCGGATCAACATGGTGAGTTAACAAGGTGAATTGACAAGACGGTTCAACAGGGTGAGTTTAAGAAGGTAGCCTGTGACTTGGATCGAGCAAACTCTAAGGATGACCTTTCAATAAGGGTTTACACAACTAATCATCAAGGTGGGTCCACGGGATGGACAATGCGGTCATTCGAACACACACACTAAGGTAGTCCCAAAGCCATCCTGTACATAACACTGCTACGGTCCATTCATTTGGATGGTTTGGATCAAGCTCACAAATTTAAGGCGGTCCTAATTAATGGCCGACATACATATCGCACCATGGAGGCCAATGGCTGACGTGGATAGAACACATGCATAACAAGGTGGACCCGTGGTTGGGTATAACCGCACAAAGGAGTGGGGAAGCCACATACATCAATGGGCCCCAACAGTTTGGGATCAACCCGATATTTATGCTTTCCCATTAATCAAGTGAGATGGCAACCAAACACCATGGTGGGGCCCGCACACCACATGTGTGGATCCCTACCCATGGTTGAGTGATTTAAGAATAAGGAGAATGGCAAATAAACATAACAGATGGGTCCTGTAAAGTTTCCAATGGTAGGCATTCAATCACCCTTATTTTCTACGTGTGGCCCACCCAAAACTGGGCCCACAGCCCTGCCAAGAAGAAAGACAAGGTATACCCAACATTCATCAAGGTGGGACCCAAAGTTGGGCCCCATCACCTTTAGTTAGATGGATAAATAAACATTACAATGGCCCCAAGGAAGGTTTCAAAGGTGGGCATCAATGACCACTGTTTCCTACAATGTGGTCCACTTGAGGTTTGTATTTACCTCATCTTTTCTTGGAGGGCCCATGGACTAAAATAATATGGAAAAACAGATGGGCGGCGTAGATAAAACAGATGCATCATGGTGGGACCCACAGGGTGGGCCACCTGCTGGGCAGCGTGCCAAAGCACGCTGCTTGGAGCGTGGCACCCAAATGGGCCCCAAGAGTTAGAATTAAACTGATACTTTGTTTTCTCATTCATCCATATACATGTGATATTATGAACAGGTCGAATGACAAATAAACATCACTATAATGCCTGGGGAAGGTTTCAATGGTGGGAATCATTATTCCCACTGTTTCCCGTGGCATGGCCCACTTGACAATTGGATATGCTTAAATTTTGGGCTCAGCCACTAAAATGAGCTAGGAAAAACATATGGACGGAATAGGAAAGGCACATACATTCTAGGTGGGTCCCATGAGTGGGCCACCGGCTGGGCAGCCCAGCCAGCCCACGGCCAACGCCCTCTTCTTCTTCTTCTTTTTTATTATTATCTTTTTTTTTATTATCAAGCGGGGCCCACAGAAGCTTTCGATCAAGCTGATATTTTTGTTTTCCCTTCTTACATGCATGTGTGAACTTATGAATAGGTTGGATCTCAAATAAACATCATGGTGGGCCATAGGAAGGTTTCAACGGTAGAGTCACTGTCCCTACTGTTTTCTGTGGTGGGGCCCCCTTGAGACTTGGATCTGACTCATTCTTGGGTTCATGTCCTAAAATGATCTCCCCAAATGGATGGACGGTGTGGATACAGCACATACATCATGGTGGGACCCACAAGTGGGCCACCAGCCGGCACGAGCCAGCGTCCTGGACACTGGTACTACCAGCGTCAGTGACGCTGCCTCTGCTACTTCTTCTCTTTCTTTTTTTTTTTGTTTTATGGTACTTATATCAAGTGGGGCCCACATGGGTCTAATCCACTCCGTTCATCAGGTTCCCCATCTCATGGGGGACCCAATAAGCCCAATATTGGGTATACAAATCAGTCTAGAAACATTAAGGTGGGCCAAATGATTTCTAACAGTAGACATCATTGTTTCCACTGTTTTGTGCGGTGCGGTCCGCTTAAAATTTGGATCGGGTTCATCCTTGGGCTCCGGCCCTAAAATGATCTGGGAAAACCAATAGACGGTGTGGATACAACAAAATCATCAATGTGGGTCCCATGAGTGGGGACCCCATTCCAGCCGTCCTGACGCTGGACGGTTCCAGCGTCCCAGACGCTGTGAACGTCCAGCGTCTGGACGTTATTTATATATATATATATATATATATATATATATATATATATATATATATATATATATATATATATTTTCTCTTAGTCATTTCAGGTGGGGCCCACTTAGGGAAGATCCAATCCATTCATCAGGTTTCCCAGCTCGTTGGGGACCTAATAAGCCCAATATTGGGCAGGTGATTCTGTCTACGAACATCACGGTGGGCCACGGAAGTTTCGACAGTGGGCATCCTTGCCTCCACTGTTTTCTATGGTGTGATCCACCTGAGATCTGGATTTACTTCATTTTTTGTACCCAGCCTTAAAATGGGCTGGGGAAATAGATGGACGGCATTGATCAAATACATGCATCAAGGTGGGTCCTACGAGTGGGGACCCACGGTCAACCCCCAAAGTGGCTAGGCCTGCTGGGCAGCAGCGTTCTCTGGACTGTTGACTGTCTAGTGGCCGATTCTTCTTCTTTTTTTTCTTTTCTTTTTTTTTAATTATTATTATTATTACAATTATGTGGGGCCTATACATGGATGATCCATCCCATCCATCTCATTGCCCATCACAAGATGGGCCCAAGGAAAGAAAATGAAAGGTAAACGAGAAAAAGGGGGGAAGTTTGCACTCACAATGATGGTTGGACGGTTGGATTGCCAATCGGACGGTCTGAATGATGATCGGGGTCCTCTAAGCTTGATCTTCTCCTTTAATCTCTCTAACTCTCTCTTTCTCTCTTGATCTCCCTCTAAATCTCTCTACTTCTCTCTCTTCTTTCTCTTCTCTCTCAAATCTCTTTCTCTCTCCTTGCAAACATGAAAAATGAGAAGGCCACCCCCCCTACGTATGGCTCTTGTATGGGAAGAGGGGGGTGCATGATGTAATGATGATGATGATGGGAGAGGACATGGGAGGAATGGGTTGGAGTTGACTTTGGTGAGAGAGGAATGTGATAGGTATGGTGTGTGTAGGTTAGGGTAATGATAGGGGTATGGGTGAGGGTGATGGTGATTGATTTGACATGTTGTTGGGATTTGTGCAAGTGGGGCCCACGCCACACAAGCGTTGCGCGGCCCACCTCGGATTGCACAAAAGTACGCATCTTTCACACCAGGTATCGCAATGAGGCGTGCCGTGCGGCGTTGGAATCGCAGCGCCTACGCGGTCGCCGGGGTATAGGTCTTGGGTCGTTGCTGTACTAAATCAGGGTCGTGATCAAGGCTCGCTAATCTGGTCCGTCCGGGACGTACCGGTACCGGAAACTAAACGTACGGAGGGCACTTCAGGGTACGGGTCTTACACTGAGCTCGCTGGACTGTTACTGAAGATGGTCCGACCGGTTTTGACCGGTCAGCCAACAGGCCCTGAACACGCTGGACAATTTAAATAGAGAGGTCCGACCGGTCGTGACTGGTCGGCCAGCCCAGTCCGATCGGTCCAGACCGGTCAGGCCATGCGTAAAACAGAAAACTTTCCTATTTTGTTCCGTATTTCTCTGCGCACTGCGTATCGTTACGCAAATTCTAGATGATTCCGATGTTGCGGAGCCTCCCCACTATAAAAGGACACTTAGGGATCGTTCTTAGGGTATCTTAGAAGGGTTTGAGCACGGTGGGAGGTGGCGGAAGTGGATTTCGGAGTTCCACAACTCCTCCTAGTTTGTTTGCTATTTCTATGTTTTTTCTAGTTGTTTCATGTTTCCTTGGATAATGAACGGCTAAACCTCTTAGCTAGGGCTAAGAGGTGAAGCTTGTAGTGAATTTAAGATGTTTTAATTCGTTTAAAGTTGGTTTTAAGTTGGATTTCATGTTTATGAACAATGGTTTGAAGTTTAATTCAAGTTCTAAGTAGTTCTTCTTAGTCTTATGATGACCCATGGATGTTTGGAAGAAGTACTTGAGTTCTTAATTGTTGTGTGTTAGTCTAGACCTGTATGATCCGAAGAATTGGAGTACGCTCTAGTACTATGATCTTCATGTGGTAATTTCCTACCAACGTTCTATTTTTATGGAATTCTTAAGTATGTTTGAGACTGTGTATGTGATTTGAATCAAGTTCAAGTCATAATTTAGTTTTATCTTGTGATAGGATTCAATGATAGTTATGATTGTGATCTTAGCCTATTGGAATTGGGACTGACCTATGCACTTGAGTATGCTTGTCCTAGCTTGCATTGAGTGAATCATACACATGGCTCTCACATATGGCAGATTGTTTAGTTTAACTGCTCTATCATCCGATTAGATAGATCTTAATTTCGATTCTAGTTGAGAAAGTAAGAAACCACAGTGAGTTGAGCATTAAGGATTGCTACAAGTGGATCCTTGAACCCCTAGTGTCTTTTATTAATTGATTACTTCAGTTTAAGTTCAAAATTGCTATTCACATCAATCTCTTCAAAAACTTATTTGTTAGTTTCTCAGTAGAAACTATTGGAAGTGTTTTTTGAAGTCCTACATAAGTCCCTGTGGATCGACCTCGGTCTTACTGAGATTATTACTACATCGCAACCTTACACTTAGGGAAGCGAACAAGTTTTTGGCGCCGTTGTTGGGGACTTTGACGGTTTTTCACAAAATTTCTGAAAATAGTATCTATTTAGGATTTTTAGGATTTTAGTACTAACTTAGTTTGTTTTGTTTGATTTTTCTTTTGCAGGGATTTCTAGGAAGCTGAAGAAGACATAAGGATCTCAAGTGCCCAAATCAGGTTTTATCTTTCTAAACCTTACTCTTCTTCTTCTCCTATTCATTTCTATCATATTCATCTCTTGTAGAGTGGGTGGAGACTCCTTTTTGGATCTCTGATAGGTAGGCCTTGTGCCACCTAGATTCCTATTGGTCGGCTCTGCCGTTTTGGGTCACCTTGTGCTTAGAGATTTCTCTTCTCAATTCTACTCCTCTTTCTTCTTTTTCTGCACTTTTCTCAAAAGATTCAAAGAGTGGTTGGGGAGTTCTCTGAACCCCTATTGACTAGGAGAAATCGGTCTCTATCCTTGCTTCTGGCCTAGCCATTGCAAGACACCTTGTGCTTCGGTCTTAGAGAAGAGTAAAGAAAGGAAGGAAGAATTCTTTTTTTTCCTTTTTGTTTCATACTTTTAGGATTTGCATGCCACATTGGGCTCGGGATTCCAATAACCGACTCATTAGTGAAGGGGGAATAGTTGAAGGAATTGACAGAGAACCACGTGCTAGGAGACACCTAACTTCTCCAATTTTATCTGCAAATATGGCTGTAAATCAACCTAATCTGATGGCCAATCCTAATCTGGGCCAAAACCAAACCGAAACGGGAGAGAATGTGGTTGAGAATGTTCCCCGACCAAGAACATTACGTGATTACTTGCAACCAGCAAGAGCGAGCACTCCCTCATGCATAGTCTTTCCACAAAATGCAGGAAATGTAGATTTGAAACCGGGAGTGATCCAACTCCTCCCAAAATTCCATGGATTAAACAGTGAAAGTGCCTATCAACACCTTAAGGAATTTGATGAGGTAATCACCACCATGCACTTTGCGAATGTTACTGATGATGTGTTAAGGCTTAAATTATTTCCTTTCACCCTTAAAGATAAAGCTAAAGGTTGGCTACGTGCATTAAGGCCAAGATCAATTGGTGCATGGACTGATATGCATAGGGAATTCATAAAAAAATTCTTCCCTACTCACAAAACGAACATGTTGAGGCGCCTTATCATAAACTTTGCCCAAAAGGAAGATGAGGCCTTCTTCCAATGTTGGGAGAGGTTTAAGAACTTGTTAAATGCATGCCCACATCATGGTTATGAAATTTGGCGGGTTATAAGCTTTTTCTATGAAGGACTGACTTCACCCATGCGCCAATTCGTAAAGATGATGTGTAATGGGGAGTTCATGAATAAGGAAGCCGATGAAGCATGAGACTATTTGGAGGAATTGGCTGAGAATGCACTAGTCTTGGGATACATCTAAACCGACAAATTCCAAGACTAGACAACAAAGGGAAAAAGGAGGAATTTATGTCCTATCAGAAGAAGATAGCATAAGTGCACGGGTGGCTAGCCTCATAAGAAAAGTCGAGGCCATGGAATTAAAGAAAGGAGAGACAATCAACTCTAATGACGTTGAAACTATTTGTGGAATTTGTGCCGGAAATCAACATATAACACAAGATTGTCCCATAATCTCAGCGGTTCAAGACATCTTACAAGAATAATCAAATGCCATAAACAGTTATCAACGGCAATTTGGTGCTCCAAACTCAAACACATTTAATGCTAGTTGGAAGAACCATCCCAACTTCAGTTGGAGGAATGGACCCACTGTGAATGCAAACAATATCCCTCAAGCTTAACCTATACTAGGTCCATCTCTAGTCATTACTCCAAAAGTTACGTTAGAGGAGATGTTGGGTGCATTTGTATCGGTTCAAGCTGAGTATAACAAGACTAATTCTCTGAAAATAGATGGGTTCATGCAAGAGCAATTGAAATTCAATCAAAATTCAACTCAAGCCATCAATGAATTGAAAACCTCAATGGCTAGAGTTGAATCTCACCTAAGTGTTAGGGAGAAAGGCACACTTCCTGCCCAACCTCTTCCTAACCCAAGAACCCAATTTGAGATATAAGATGCAGGCTCATCCTCCCAACATACGGAGCATTTTCAAGCTATCACCACTTTGAGAAGTGGGAAAATAGTTGATAAATCTAATCCGGTGAAGGCCCTAAAGCCTAAGGATCCGGAAAATTCTAAAGAGGATGATAGCTCAAACATCACTCCACAAGAGAAAGAACCGGAAAGGCAATACAAGCCAGTTGCCCCGTTTCCCCAAAGGTTGATTTCACCCAAACCTTTAGACAAAAATCAGGAAATTTTAGAGGTTTTCAAGTAGGTGAAGATCAACATTCCATTGTTGGATGCCATAAAAAAATACCATCCTATGCCAAATTTCTAAAGGAATTGTGTACGGTCAAAAGGAAACACAATGTTCACAACAAAGTACTTTTGACTGAGAATTCGAGCGCTATTATCAAACAAGAGGTGCCCCAAAAATACAAGGATCCGGGTAGTCCAACTATCTCATGCATCATAGGAGACTACCGGATTAAACAAGCCTTACTCGATTTGGGGGCAAGTGTGAACCTCATTCCATACTCAGTTTACGAACAACTTGGGTTAGGTGAATTGAAACCCACCAAAACTACACTCTAACTTGCTGATAGATCCATTCGTATACCGAGAGGAATGATTGAGGATGTTCTAGTCCAAGTTGATAAATTCTACTACCCAGTAGACTTTATTGTCTTGGATACACATCCCGTGATAGGTATTAGTGCTCAAATTCCCGTCATACTTGGCCGCCCTTTTCTAACTAACTTCCAATGCAATTATCAATTGTAGAAACGGGCTTGTACAAATGTCCTTTGGAAATATGACTCTTGAGCTTAATATATTTGATTTATATAAACAACCACGAGAGGTTGATGATGATATCCACGAGATAAATATGATTGAATCATTCATGGAGAAAACTTTCCCCTCAACATTATATTCCGACCCTTTGGAGGCATGTGTGGCCCACTCTCATGAGATAAATGATGACACAATACGAGAGATGGATGCCATTTTAGATGTGATGCCAGTGTTTGATAACAAAAGATGGAGGGCCCTATTTGAGCCTTTACCCATAAACGAGAACAAAGCCTTCCCATCCAATATCAAGGCACCAACACTCGACCTAAAACCATTACCAAGTGAGCTGAAATATGTCTATTTAGGTCGAGATGAGACATATCTAGTGGTGATTTCTCCCCACTTGGATGAGGAACAAGAAAGTAGGCTAATGACCACTCTATTAGAGCACAAGAGTGCCAATGGGTGGTCGATTGCGGATCTCAAAGGCATAGACCCATTGATTTGTACTCATCGCATACACCTTGAGGAGAATGCGAAGACATCTAGGCAACCACAAAGACGACTCAATCCAAACATGAAGGACGTGGTTAAGGCCGAAGTGGTCAAACTATTGGATGTGGGTATTATCTACCCAATATCCGATAGTCAATGGGTGAGTCCAAATCAAGCGACGCCTAAGAAATCCGGAATCACCATCGTAGCCAATACCAATAATGAACTCGTACCAACCTAAAGTTACTACCGGTTGGAGAATGTGCATTAACTACAGGAAGCTAAACACTGTCACGAGGAAAGACCACTTCCCCCTACCATTTGTTGATCAAATTTTAGAAAGGTTGGCGGGTCATTCCCATTTTCGCTTCCTTGATGGGTATTCAGGGGACAACCAAATAGAGATCGCCCGTAAAGACCAAGAAAAGACTGCATTCACATGTCCATTCGGCACTTTTACCTATCGACGGATGCCGTTTGGGCTATGCAATGCCCTTGCCACTTTTCAGCGATGCATGATGAGTATCTTTTCTGTATGGTGGGGACAATTCTCGAAGTCTTCATGGATGACTTCTCAGTATTTGGTTGTAGCTTTGATGAGTGCCTTGAGCACTTGAAATCTGTGCTGAAAAGATGTAAAGAGAAGAACCTTGTGTTAAATTGGGAGAAGTGTCACTTTATGGTTCAAAAGGGAATTGTACTTGGTCACATCATTTCACAAAATGGAATCGAGGTGGACAAAGTGAAAATCGATCTTATCTCTAACCTTCCACCACCCAAGAGCATACGAGATGTGCAGGTCCTTTTTGGGACACGCAGGGTTTTATAGAAGGTTCATAAAGGACTTCAGTTCACTCTCTCATCCTTTATGTAACCTACTTCAAAAGGAGAGTTCATTCGAGTGGAATGAAGATTGTCAAAATGCCTTTACCACCCTTAAAGGTATGCTGACATGTGCTCCCATAATGCAACCACCTGATTGGAGCTTTCCTTTTGAAATTATGTGCGATGCAAGCGACTATGCTATTGGGGCCGTGCTAGGCCAAAGAAAAGAGAAGAAGCCATGTGTTACCTACTATCTAAGTAAAACCTTAAACTCAGCCCAAGTAAACTACACTACTACAGAAAAAGAACTTTTAACCATAGTCTTTACCTTGGACAAGTTTAGGTCCTACTTGATTGGATCCAAGATCATCATATTCACTGACCATGCCGCGCTTAAGTACCTTCTCTCTAAGACGGATGCTAAACCACGGTTGTTACGATGGATCCTTCTACTCCAGGGATTTGACATAAAGATACGTGATAAGAAAGGAGTAGAAAATGTAGTGGCTGACCATCTCTCTCAACTTGTTCTCACCGATTCCCCTGAAACGACCTCGATCAATGACATGTTCCCTGATGAACAACTTTTTGCAGTTTCCCAATTGCCATGGTATGCGGACATTGCTAACTATCTTGCTACAGGTACAATTCCTACACATTGGAAAAAGCAAGATAAGGATAAATTCTTCATTGAGGTGCGAAAATTCCTATGGGACGACCCATACTTATTCAAGTATTGTCCCGATCAAATCATAAGGAGATGTGTGCCCGATGATGAACAACAAAGTATCATCTCCTTTTGTCATTCACAGGCATGTGGTGGCCACTTTTCGGCTAAAAAGACCACAGCCAAAATTCTGCAATGTGGGTTCTATTGGCCCACTATGTTCAAAGACACAAATGAGTTTTGCAAAACATGTGAACCCTGTCAGAAATTGGGAGGAATCTCCCGTAGAAATATGATTCCACTCAATCTCATCTTAATAATCGAAATTTTTTATTGTTGGGGCATCGATTTCATGGGTCCTTTCCCATCTTCTTTTGTAAACGTATATATCTTGCTTGCCATTGACTATGTGTCCAAATGGGTCGAGGCAATCCCATGCCGGAATAATGACCATAAAACAGTCATTCGTTTCTTAAAAGAGATTATTCTTTTCCGGTTTGGAACACCTCGAGTGATCATTAGTGATGGAGGGTCTCACTTTTGTAATCGCCCATTTGAAACCTTAATGAAGAAATATGGCGTCACACACAAAGTGAGCACTCCCTATCACCCACAAACTAGTGGACAAGCTGAGATATCCAATAGGGAGATTAAACACATTTTGGAGAAAACGGTGAACCCCGATCACAAGGATTGGTCGCTTCGACTCACCGATGCGCTTTAGGCTTACCGTACTGCTTTTAAGACCCCTATTGGAATGTCTCCTTATAGACTTGTCTATGGGAAGGCTTGTCACTTGCCTGTGGAGTTGGAACATAGGGCGTATTGGGCAATAAAGAAGATGAATTTTGATTCTGACAAGGCGAGCTCGTTGCTCAAACTTCAACTAAATGAACTTGCGAAATTCGGAACGAAGAAAATGAGAATGCGAGAATTTACAAGGACAAGATGAAGGTGTTCCATGATAAGAACATTCTTCGTAAAACATTCACGATCAATAAAAAAGTCCTTCTGTATAATTCTCGCCTACATTTATTTCCGGAGAAATTGAGATATCGATGGACCGGTCCCTACATTGTGCAAACTGTCTACCCATATGGGACCGTCAAATTGTTAAATCCAAGGAGCGGCAACATCTTTAAGGCGAATGGTCAGCAATTAAAGCTGTTCTTTGAGAAGTTTCCTTCAGAGGGTATATCCACACCTTTGACCGATCCTGTATATCAGGATGATTGATCTCCTAGTCTGATGGAGGTATAGAGTAGTTAGGATTAGGATTTGGTTGCTTTTGTTTATTTTTCATAGGTTTGTTAGAAGGAGGAAGAATTCCACTTTTCACGCTCTCAGGTACTATCATTCCTCACTCTCTGTTATTTTCAAATTGCTCTCATGTTTTGCTCATTGCACATCTTTTACATTGAGGACAATGCAAGATTTGGTTGGGGGGTGTTGGATCACTTGGATGAATCCAGTGTTTTGTAACATTTCGAGCAATTATGTAGAAATTTTTAGATTTTTCTAAAATTCAAAACGCTTTTGGAAAACTTTGTTTCTATGCATTTAAGATGATATGAGCATAAGAGGAGGATATATGAAGTGTATGAGGTTGTAGGTCTTGAACTTCTCATAGCATAATGGTTTTATATGTGAATTCCCCTAGTTATGTGATTGATAGAAAATTTGAACACTTTTACACCTAGTTCACATTACACGATTTTCATTATTTGAAAGGATTATGTGATTTTTGGATTAGCTAGACTTAGATTTGAGGTGTTGAGGAACCAAGCCGGGGTACTTTGTCCATCCTTGTCCATGGGAAAATAATGAAAGATATGGATTTCTAAAAATCTTATCTAATTTAAAAGAAAAAGGAAAAGAAAGGATGAAATTGGGAATGATGGAAAAATGGTGGAAAATTCCGATTAGGGCTACCTATTACCAACCGGGGGATGGTCTACCCGTAACCAAAGCTGGAAATGGGACATAGTGTGAAAGCCATCGAAAGGACAGTAAGGCAAATTCCTGTCATTGGCTTGTTGTTGCTCTTTATACCTTGGGATCTATAGTCTAGTTGATCTGTGAAGAAGATAATCCTGAAAACTCACGAGATGAACTTTCACAATGCACACTAGGTTAAATTTGTTCAAGTTCGTCTATTTATCGACCAATCAGCGGGAATCTCATATGGACACTAATTATGTTTTGAGAGTTTACGGTTTCAACCTCTATCACCTAATTTCTTTGAATCTTACACTTGTGTATCTTGAGATGTATAGAAGAATGGTTTCTAAAAGAGAGCTGGGTTTTGGAGAATGAAACTTATTTCACTGCATGTTTTGCTCGGGACTAGCAAAATGCTGGTTGGGGGGTGTGTTGAGCTCTTAATTGTGCATATTCCAACTCCAATTCAGCACTCATAATGCAAGGTTTTCATGATTTAAAGACTAATCTAATGAATGATTTTATGATTGCAGGAATGAGAGGGACTTCATCCCATTGGAAACAAAAAAGGATACATTAGGACCCTTTGAATGAAGGCCCAAGGTGGACCAAAGAAGAAAGAAGAAAGAGAGAGAAAAGAAAAGAAAGAAAAGAAGAAAAAGAAGAAGAAAATGTTCAAGGGCCAACTGGTCTAGATCGGTCGGCCGACCTGCCGGCCCTTGTGAAGTATGCATGGCAAAGGACCAGTTGGTCCGACCGGTTAAGACCGGTCAGCCAACGGGTCGGTGACCTTGCTGAGCTCGCTGGACTGTTACTGAAGATGGTCCGACCGGTCTTGACCGGTCGGCCAATAGGCCCTGAACACGCTGGACAGTTTAAATAGAGAGGTCCGACCGGTCGTGACCGGTCGACCAGCCCAGTCCAACCGGTCCAGACCGATCGACCATGCGTAAAACAGAAAACTTTCCTATTCTGTTCCGGATTTCTCTGCGCACTACGTATCCTTACACAAGTTCTAGATGATTCTGATGTTGTGGAGCCTCCCCACTATAAAAGGACACCTAGGGATCGTTCTTAGGGTATCTTAGAAGGGTTTGAGCACGGTGGGAGGCGGCGGAAGTGGATTTCGGAGTTCCACAACTCCTCCTAGTTTGTTTGCTATTTCTATGTTTTTCCTAGTTGTTTCATGTTTCCTTGGATAATGAACGGCTAAACCTCTTAGCTAGGGCTAAGAGGTGATGCTTGTAGTGAATCTAAGATGTTTTAATTCGTTTAAAGTTGGTTTTAAGTTGGATTTCATGTTTATGAACAATGGTTTGAAGTTTAATTCAAGTTCTAAGTAGTTCTTCTTAGTCTTATGATGACCCATGGATGTTTGGAAGAAGTACTTGAGTTCTTAATTGTTGAGTGTTAGTCTAGACCT
Source organism: Liriodendron chinense (assembly GCA_003013855.2). NCBI lineage: Eukaryota > Viridiplantae > Streptophyta > Magnoliopsida > Magnoliales > Magnoliaceae > Liriodendron > Liriodendron chinense. The sequence continues at coordinate 615,799 of PVNU02000506.1, forward strand.
GTATGATCCGAGGAATTGGAGTACGCTCTAGTACTATGATCTTCATGTGGGAATTTCCTACCAACGTTCTATTTTTATGGAATTCTTAAGTATGTTTGAGACTGTGTATGTGATTTGAATCAAGTTCAAGTCATAATTTAGTTTTATCTTGTGATAGGATTCAATGATAGTTATGATTGTGATCTTAGCCTATTGGAATTGGGACTGACCTATGCACTTGAGTATGCTTGTCCTAGCTTGCATTGAGTGAATCATACACATGGCTCTCACATATGGCAGATTGTTTGGTTTAACTGCTCTATCATCCGATTAGATAAATCTTAATTTCGATTCTAGTTGAGAAAGTAAGAAACCACAACGAATTGAGCATCAAGGATTGCTACAAGTGGATGCTTGAACCCCTAGTGCCTTTTATTAATTGATTACTTCAGTTTAAGTTCAAAATTGCTATTCACATCAATCTCTTCAAATACTTATTTGTTAGCTTCTTAGTAGAAACCATTGGAAGTGTTTTGTGAAGTCCTACATAAGTCCCTGTGGATCGACCTCGGTCTTACCGAGATTATTACTACATCGCAACCTTACACTTGGGGAAGCGAACACTTCCCTTTGTATCTGAGTCAATTGATTATCTGAAAATTGATAACTCACACATACCACGGGAGTTTGGAGAAAATGTTACGATTGTCCCTGCATGAGCTGCATCTTGGGTACCCAATCGTAAGCCTTCCGTTCTCGATCGGTACTAACATCGAAAAGGTACAGTAGAGCCTTTGCGTCCATCATAGTCTTATGAGGTTACCGACCCTGTGACTGATTGTTCGTTGCTTTCCTGGATCACTTCAGGAGTACTTGTTTCACTTGGCTGTCAAAGTGGTTAGCTGCCCTGCGTCTGCGCGGCCTTACGAGTAATCCACTACTCTGACTTGGACTCAGTCAAGGTACTTCAGGCATCCACGCCTAAGTATGTGCTGATGAACTTTTTCCACCCAATCTTTTGGTTTTGATACTTAGGTTATAATTCATCGTTTCCTACCGTTCAGACGGTTTCTTTGACCGAGCCTTTTGGCTTTCATCTTTTCGTATCTTGGCATTTGGTACGACCGCATTGACACTGGAGTTCAGTTCAATAGTACTTTGAGTGCATTGGATCCAATGGTCTTCAGGGAAACCGCAAGACATCAGATCTTATTTGATTTTTGCGTTGGCTCCTACCCAAAGATATGGAAGATCTCTTAGTGTTTTGGAGGCTGAATGCTCTACCGGGAAAATATTTTTTGGATTTTGAAAAGGTACCCACTCTGGGGAGTGATACTCCGTGGGGTTTTTATTTGCAAATAGGGACATATATATTTTATCTTTTCGAAAAGGAAATCTGGCTTGCACGCGCCTCCACTAGGGATGCCTGTGGGGTCTTTGGCTAACTGACTTTTATTTTGAAAGCAGGTAAACATGATGATTGATGCGATGGATGCCGATGCATGCGGATGCATATTTGATGATGGATGCATGATTTGGCTCGTTCTCTTTCAGTTCATTGATTTTTCTTTTGCTAGGGATGCAGAGAACTTTGAGCTTATTGCTTGCAGGGTTGTGCTTCCCTAGAGATTTTCTTTTCAATGCAGATGTTTGGTTAGCGAGTTGGTCAAGATCCAGACCCATGGTCGATCAGGTTCATCGTCCCAAGATGCTGTTTCTTTGCTGATGGGGATGGATGAAGGAGGTTGTCAGTTGTTACCTCAAGATGTTCTTCTGGGGAATGGGTGTGATTAGGATGGTGTTTAGTTGCCAGTTTTGGTCAAGATTCCAATTTGCGGGCGATCGGATCTGTCATCCCAAACTATGAAATGGGTGAGGGGAGTTCGTGACTCCTGAAGTGCTGTGCTGGAGATAGTGACAATTTTTGTGATTTTGTTTGAAAATATTTGATCCAAATCTTTTCCTGAGTAGTCAGGATCGAGATCGGTTATTGAAAACAAAGGAAATATTTTTATGATTTTGAAGATTTTTTATCCCAGTAAAGATCGGTGTTATTGAAAACCAAGGAAATATTTTGTGATTTTTGTAAGCTGATTTTGCAATGTTGTGGTGTTTTGTGATTTTTCTGAAATGCAGGGAAAGGTATGGAATTTTCGTCCATTTCTATCTTTTACTACTAGTAAGGCACCTGTTCCATTTTACGTCAGCGAGCAAGATGAATCTCACACAGTTAAGTGTCGTAGTTTTACATCTTTGAATGATTGGATTTTGAGGGTTTTCGGTCAACACACCCACAAAGTTGCTTATTCCTCATGTGCAATGCATATAGACCACGTATCGTCTGACGAACTCCTTCGGCCACAAAATGAGACACATCCTCATATTTCCCTTCATCAATCCAGTTTGGGGTCTTATGTTGCTCACAATTTCGTGAGGGTGCGCTTGACCTCCTAACTGCCTTAATCCCCTTCATGAGTTTTAGGAATAGAGAACATTCGTCAGATTCAACAGCGACTTCCAAGTCAAGGTTGTCTATCACGGTGTGTTTAACACGAACAGGATCGCGGGGCTTCTGCCCGCCTCAGCCCTTACCTGTTTAGAAGATTCTGGACACCCGTACGATGAAGTGTCAGCCATGTCCGGGATAGGTTGGGAAAGAAAGCCCCTGAGAAGTTAATCCCAGTGTAGTTTTGGGTCTTCGGACCGCTGGGGATAAATTTGTACAGTTAAAATTGATGGTTTTTTTTTTTTTGTGAAAGTTCCAGACCTTGACTCGAGTGATCGAGATTGATACTGTTTTTTATGGAAAGCTTAAAGTCTTTTTAGTATTTTTGAAATGATCCGGGTCATCGAACCTGGACTCGAAGGGCCGAGATTGATGTCGATTTTTTTTGTTGGAAACAAAAAAGTCCCCGAGAAGTTAATCCCAGTGTAGTTTAAGGTCTTCGGACCCAAAATTGTGTACATGCTGAAAATACGTTCTTTTTGTGATTTTTTGAAAAGATCTGGATTATCGAACCTTGATCTGAGTGGTCGAGGTCGACGCCGGTTTTTGGTTGAAAGCAAGAAAAATCCCCTCAGAAATTAATCCCAGTGTAGTTTAAGGTCTTCGGATCGAAATTATGTACATGCTGCAAATACATTCTTTTTGTGATTTTTTTGAAAAAATCCGGACTATCAAACCTTGATTCGATCGATTGAGGTCAATGCCGGTTTTTGGTTGAAAGCGGAAAAGTGCCCCGAGAAATTAATCTAAGTGTAGTTTAAGGTCTTCGGACCACAATTTGGGAGTAAGACTGGGAATATATATATATATATATATATATATATATATATATATATATATATATATATATATATATATATATATATATATATATATTATTTAAAAAAAAATTCTGAGTCATCGATCCTGATTTTGATGGTTAAGATCGACGTCAGGTTTTATTAGAAATCCCTCAGGATTTTGATCCTGACATAGTTTAAGGTCTTCGGACCCAAACTATTATACACGCAAACACAACATTTTTTTTTTTTTCAAAAGATCCAGTCTATCTGACCCCCTCCTTGATTGGTTGAGATCGAATGGCAGTTTTTATTATGAAATCTCTCGGGATTCTGATCCCTACGTAGTTTAAGGTCTTCGGACCAAAACTATGTACAGAATAGGATGGCATATTTTTTTTTGAGATTTTTTTTTCGAAATGATCCAGTCTATCTGGTCCCCCCTTGAGCGGTTGAGATCGAATGACGGTTTTTATTACGAAACCTCTCGGGATTTTGATCCCGACGTAGTTTAAGGTCTTCGGACCAAAACTATGTACAGAATAGGGTGACACATTTTTTTTTTTTGAGATTTTTTTCGAAATAATCCAGTCTATCTGATCCCCCCTTGAGCGGTTGAGATCGAATGACGATTTTTATTACGAAACCTCTCGAGATCTTGATCCCGACGTAGTTTAAGGTCTTCGGACCACATTTTGTACATTGAAAACCAGGGCTGGAAATTCTTGGTGTCTTCTGAAAAATGATTTAGATCATCAGGCCATGACTTTGGATGGTTGAGATCAATGTTTGACCAAGTCAATTCTTTTTCTTTTTCTTGAAAATCTCATGGAGCTTTTTCCGCATCATCAAGCTAATTTCTCTCCAAGTTCTCACAAGATGAGATTTTGGTGAGATTCCTTTCTTTTTCTCATGCTTCTCTTCTATCTCTTCATTCTTACATGGAGGCACAAGATTCACTTGCAACTACTCTTCCCAAGGTGGAGTTCTTCCCAAGGAGAGAGAGAGAGAGAGAGAGAGAGAGAGAGAGAGAGGAGTCACTTCACTTTGATGGGAGGACGGTTGGCCCCCTGGGTGCCGCCCAAGCCTCCTCTGCCCATTGATTTTTCCAGTGGGCTGGGTAATGGGGTGCCCTCCCTTTTTCTATATAACATGGGGCACCTCTTACACTTCCAACGTGCAATCTCTCTCTCCTCTTTCTCACACTCTCTCTTTTTTTCAAGTTTTTTCTTCCTTTTGGTGGCCCTTTTGCTTTTTCAAGTGGTGAAGCTTTGGTGGAGTTTTGGGACAGCAAGGTGGTCCCCCTTTTGTGAGTGGTGAAGGTATAGACCACTCCCTTTCTTTCATTTTATTGCTTTCCTTTTCATTTTCTCTTCTCATGTTCTCTTTCTTTTCTTCATGTAGATACTTCAAGAGAGTCAAGGTGGGCCCAAGCTTTTTGGCCTTTTCCACTTTTCCAACTCTACTCAAGGTGGTGCATGGAGATGGACATTTCAAGCTTCATCTTTTTTCCCTTTTTTCGTTCTTATATACTCCCTTCATGTGTATGTAAAGGGTAGTTTTGCCATGTCCATCAAGTGTGCATGGTAGAATATCCTATTCTCTCTCATGGGAGTTGGGCCCCTTTTTATGTGTATTAAATGGGCTCAAAGTGAAGTCATGGCCCTTGGTGTATTTGACGGGCCCGATACTTCATTTTGGGCTCCCTCATGCTCTCTTTTCCTTTTCATATTTTCCTTAGATGCTTTCTCTTCTTTTTCATCTTCTTTTCAAGGTTTGGGCCCATGAGATTGGTAGGGCACACCTCAAGTTTTGGGCTAACAATGCTCACTTTAGATGGCCCCTTCTTTCTTCACATATGTATGGACAAAAGTGACTAGCCCATTCTTCACTTGATCTCAAGTGGGCTAGATTTCTTAGTTGGGCCTTTATGGACAAATGGCCCAAATCTTCCACCATCTCTTGATAATGATGTATATCCTTATACACAAAGTGTGGTGGGCTCTTTGGAATTCCTCCACCTAGATGGGCTTTTAGGCCCTCATTGAAACTTGTGAATTTCTTTTAGTCATGTGTGCACCACTATACTTTGTGAATGTAGGATTCTTTCCCTCCATGCCTTTTCTTTGGATGGATGGAGGACTTGGGTTACTTGATCCTTTACAAGTCCTATGAGTCAGTTGTTTCAACAATCTCACTAAGCTCAAATGGTTTTCTTATGTTGTAGGAAAGTGGTTCTCAAGACTTTCCTTTAATGTTACCAACCTCAAATGGATGACCCTTCTTCAAGTGAGCTATCCATGCAATTATATCTCCTTGAACTTCTCTTAGGGTGTTTGCTGGGTGTTGAGGTCCCAAAAGTCAGGATCCTGAAAACAGGGATTACAAGTGTACGATCCATCACATCACAAGATTTAGGGCCAGTGCATCAGCAAATTCGGTAAAAATCACAAGAAACGCAAGACTTAACCAAAAATGGAAAGTTGACCCAGTGGTGGGCCCCACCGTTCATCATGATCAGAACCCTCCAAATTTGGGAGGGTAAGTTCAATCATGAATAAATAGAGCCAGTGCATCGACATCCATCACAGAGTGGGCCCCGCAAGCCCTTCGTTTCGCAAAACCCAATTTTGTAAAACACAAGTACGTCGGCGCATCAAGAAATTCATGGTCAGCGCATCATAAAATTCAGCAATTTTACAAAGTGAATTTCGGGACGCACTGACCCTCAGCGCATCAATAAATTCAGAAAGTTTTACAAAGTGAATTTCAGGACGCACTGAGGGGAAATTCACCCAGTTTTACAAAGTGAATTTTAAGACGCACCGACCCTCAGCGCATCAAGAAATTCGTCTAGCGCATCCAATAATTCAGGAATTTCAGGACGCACTGACCCTCAGCGCGTTCAATAAATCAGGCATTTTCAGAAATTTCAGGACGCACTGCAGCCAGTGCGCCCTAAAATCAGCATTCAAATAAAGACATTTTTAGACGCGTCGAGTGATTTTCTCGACGCGCTGGAATGATTTCTTGACGCGCTACACGTGACGGGCTCCTATTGGTTGACTTCGGGTATAAATACCCCCTTTTCCGGCTCATTTGAACGGATCCAAAGAAGGAGAAAGTTTTGGGTTTTTGAGATCACCGGAATCCCTCGCCGGAATCATTTTCCGACCGCCGGAAAACCTTCTCCGACCACCGAAAATCCCACTCCCGACCACTATAGGTCCGGCGAAGAGAAACCTAATAATATACAAGTATAGTGGCGCATCGCAAAATGCGTTGAATCAAACTCGCTTTATCGACGCACTGGCCTCAGCGCATCACAGAAATGCTCCAGCGTATCAGAAAATACCCTCAGCGGATCAAATAAATCAATATTTTAAAAATTAAGCATTTTAAGGACGCACTGGCCCCAGCGCAGCACAAAAATAGGCCAGCGGATCAGAAAAATACACATCTTAACAAAAATCATTTTTGGACGCACTGGCCCCAGCGCATCACAAAAATAGGACAGCAGATCAGGAAAATTAAACACTTAAAACAAGTCATTTTGGACGCACTGGCCCCAGCGCATCACAAAAATAGGCCAGCGGATCAAGAAAATCAAACATTTAAAACAAGTCATTTTGGACGCACTGGCCCCAGCGCATCAATAAAATCAGGCCAGCGGATCATAAAAATCAGCACTTTGAACGTTCATTTCAGCACATTTAAATCTTCATTTTATGATGTTTTCGGGCCCCGTTTGGGCCTATCTTGGGTATTTCGAGCATTCCGGACGCAATGGAGCAGTCAAATAACTCATCCAGGCCACCCAATGAGCAGAATGCAAGCCTTCAGAGTCGGATCCAATCCAACGAGATGAACGAAGCAAGTTCTTGAAAAGAGGCCGCTAGTGCCCAGAATCATATTGATGTATCATCATCACATGTACTATGATAATATGACCCGGATTCAGGTCCGGACTAAGCAAATGGGACTATGGTTAGCATGATAAACCATATAGAGAGTTCTGAGGTATTACACAGAATTTGTTAGAGACTGACACTTCAAGAACAGTCGATGCCCTACCCATCCAAACGGCATCCGCTGGTTGAGCTGCTCAAGTACATACAACTGCAGATCGGTCTTCCCGCGGTCACCCATCGCAAATGACGGGCGCAGACCCAGAGTCGCACCCCTCGGTTAAAAACCCTGACAGTCTCAGCCCGGATCTCCAGTCAAAACATGGGACATAGACATCTGACTTGTATAAAGATGGATCAGTCCATAACAAAACACAACAAATACAGGTCTCCACGACCATACAAATACAAGTCTCTACGACCATACAAATGTAGGTCTCCACGACCACACAAAATACAGGTCTTTACGACCATGAACTCTGAGACCATAGTCCCCGCTGACTAGTCTTCTGCCTTTTAATCAAGGGTCATTAATCATTCGATGTAATTAAAGGCTCGTGCCAGATCACGGCCTGGAATGTACAAGGTCTCAGGATCTCTGGAATAAAATTCACCTTGCGATATCTCTTCTCTTGTGTACTTTTGTGAATGCTTGTGATTATCTATGAATGTTTCTATTATTCAGAACCCCAGAACAATAAAACACCAGAAAACTACGTCCGAGCATTTTTCTAGTTCTAACAAACTGGCGACTCTACTTGGGATCGAACTATACCAGATCCTTTGATTCTATCTGAATATAGAAACACTCTAAGATCGATTACTTGCAAACACGAATCTACGCATAAGAAAGTTACCGCGAGGCGTAATGTTTCGGTGCCCTTTGGGCACCAAACTGGCGACTCTCAACGGGGACGTTCTTCCCTTCATCTTTAAGGCAATAGATGCTTTAAAAAGGTTTTCAAACCCACAAACTTCCACAACTACACGTATTTGTCTCCTTCTTGCTCATTTTTGTCAGTTTACGCACCGCGATCGATGGGTTCATTCTCCCGACCGCATTTGTGAACTGTTCTAATGATTTTTATGACGAAGCAGAATTAGCAAGATACTAGGACAGACAGAAGAAATGACATGCTTAATGAACAGTTTGTGCACCTTCCTTGCCACCGGAGGCTTCAGCTTCCCTTGCTTCATCTCAACCATGACAAGTGCTTCCAATTCAGGATGACAGTTGGTCGAAACGCGCCGTCAGAAGAAAGAGCAGAAGAAAGCGGCCAGCTTAACAGCCTATAAGAAGGCGAATGTTGCAAGACCTCGCCCCATGATCAGAAGACAATGACAGCCAAAACAGGGGCAGAAGATCCCTATCAGCGGTCAAGTCGCATCAACCAGGTCCCCGGTGCTCGTGATGATGGTCGAACAGTTTCCACCATTGTCCAGGACCACCTGTGTCACACATAAGTCGACCGGGACCATACTTGTGAAGAACTCCAAGCCCGCGACAGTTTTCGACCCAAGACAAGGGCAGGTGCGGAAGGTGCAACCGATGCTAGTCGCAATGGTTCAGGTAGCAGAGGAAGAAGAGGGACCGTATGGAGCAGAAGAATTGCCGACAGTCCAAGATCAAATCAACAGATTAGTTCAGGCCAATCGTGAGACGAATGAACGGATGAGGATCATTCAGGAAGCATTGACCACTCTGATAGCCCAGAACGCTACCAGAAGTCCTGTACCACCTACGCGCCAGTCAGCCGAAGAATCTCAAGGGGCGGCGGAAGGGCCAGCTAACGCCGAACAGCTTACCCAGGCTAGAAGAATTCCAGCGGAGCGAATACCAGCCCCGACTGTGCAAATGTCGAGAGAGGAACTGTCGCAAACAATTACGAGCCTCATGCGACAAGAGAAAGAGAAGGAAAGAGGAACCGGGTATAAATATTAAGTCCCGTACCCACTAGAGATGGAAGAGATACCATTCTCGATCAATTTTAAATGTCCAGATTTCAGAAAATTTGACGGTAGAGGATCACCAGAGGAGCATATTACTCACTTCCTCACAGTGTTGGGGAATTGGTCGGCCGTCCCGTCGTACTGTATGCGGCTATTTGGGTCGACGCTGACAGGGAAAGCTTTTTAATGGTACATGTCGCAACCAGCTGGATTAGTGAGATCGTGGGAGCAAATGCGAGACGGTTTTATCTCGAAATTCTTCTTTACAGAGAGAGAAACATCAGTGAAAGACCTGGCCTTAATCAAACAAAGACAGGGCGAACCCGTGGAAAAGTTCATGGACCGATGGGGGACGATAGCTGCTCAATGCCAAGAGTTGCCCAGTGAGAAAGAACAGATGAAGATGTGTATGTGAGCCCTGGACCCAATGATATCATACGGATTATCGGGGAATAGTTTTCACTCTTTTCGAGAAGTGGCCACCAAAGCACACCTGGTAGAAGAAGCCGCAGCACGGGTGAACTTCAGGCCCGAAAGGCAAAGAAGAGGAGTATGGATTGCAGAAACGCACAATATAAACAAAGGCAAAGGTATGATAGATCGGAAGCGACCCGCCGTGGATTCCAAGACAGACACGAAAGCAACACCTATCCAAGATAGAGGCAAGAGGCCTTACGTTTCTCGAGGAATAACAATAGCCGAGAGAGAAAGAGTCAATGGCCCGTACACATTCGACATGGCCGATCTAATCCCCATCATGGAACAACTAGTGGAGGAGAATGTGATTCGCTTACCAGAACCAATTCATCCACACGAAGTTGGAAGGGTGAATGATCCCTGATATTGTAAATACCATCGATGTCTGAGCCACAAGACAGAAGACTGTTTTAGTTTAAAGGGAAGAATACAAGGGTTGATCAACCAAGGGGTGATCAGTATGAAGTCACCAGAAACAACGACAAAGGAAACATCTGGGATAGTTTTAGCCTTCCCCTCAGAAGAAAGCATCCGATTGCACATCCCATCCCCTGAACCTGAAGAACCCTGGACTTTGGTTAGCAGCAGGAGGAGGCTCGAGAATAGACGAAGACTCCTTAACCGCAAGAAACAAGGGACGAGAAAGAAGAGTAGCCAGGAGAATAGCCGACTTATCAAGGCACAGGTACATTGCGCGATGGTATCATTCACAGAACAGCCGTCAGCAGGAGAGACATTACAGGACAGGTGAAGAAGAAGTTAACGCCGTCATCCTCCGATCAGGAAGGAAAATGCCGGAACGTGTTCGGCCGGAACCAGTCGACCCGATGCAAGAAGATGGAAACCCGGATACACCATCAATAAGGCTCCAGGGGTAGAAGTTGAAAGAGAAAGTTGTTGAAGCCGCATCCAGTCGGTCGGAGCCAAGGCAAGGGGCAGCACCAGTAGCATATGATGTCGTATCACACCTGCGAAAGGTCCCGGCTCGCCTGACTATATACGATGCCTTATGTCTCTCAAAGGTGTATAAGGAGATGTTGATCAACGCGCTACTAGACAGTGAAGTCAGAGAAGTGATGATGACAGAGATCGAAACAGAAATGAACGATCCAGACAAGTTTTGGGAAGGAAATGCACCGATTCAGCGAGCGATGCAGATAGATCACCCCTCTGTAATCACATTCTCCGAAGAAGATCGCATGATTGAAGCGACAGACCATAATCGTCCGTTGATGGTTACATGGACGATTAAAGACACAAAAGTTAAGCGATGTATGCTTGACGATGGGTCCTCAGTAAACATCATGTCGTTGAAAACGCTGCAGCGGTTGGACCACAGACCGTCAGCCCTGCGTCCCAGCACCATGGTGATTCAAGGGTTTAATGAAGATAGCCAGCGCACTCTGGGATCGATCACCGTGATGCTAGAAATTGAAGAGCTAAAGACGAAGGCAACATGTCAAGTAATCGGCGTAGTAACAACGTATAATCTCCTGTTAGGGAGGTCGTGGCTCCATCAGAACCGCGTCATTCCCTCAACATATCATCAATGCTTCAAATACAACAGAGAGGGAGTTCGATACAGAGTGGCGGCAGACCCGAAGCCGTATACAATTGTGGAATCATTCTTGGCCGATGCCCGGTACTATGACTTGGTCAAGGAAAGAGAGGTCACGAAGAAGCCTGATGTAATGAAGAAAGGGCAAGGGGCAAAACCTTGAGTCAATAAATTTGAACAGAAAAACAAGCCTCATTTCATTACTCAGGAAGAAACTGTAAGTTAGTCACTGAAGAACCGCAAGGGACCACCAAGAAATTCTATATAATCCCGAAACACTTGCGACAGCCAGGGCAGTTCGTCTTAGAGATGATATTGAACCAGCATATAAGTGTGCTCAAATCTAGCTTCAACATGCCAGTACCAAAAATAGGAAGAGTTAAACCTTTCCCAAGAGCTCCTAGCCAGTTTGTGGTACCATCAAGTGCCAATGCTAATAAAGAGATCAGATTTTATTCAGTACTCGATGAACCTGTGCAGTCCAAGGATGAGACCAAAAGATCAGTCAGTTTACCTCAGCCAATAGAAGAGGAAAGATACAGTGAAGCCAGCCGCAACATCATGAAGAATATGGGCTTCTATTACTCAGAGTTAGCCTCAAACGGAAAAATGCTAGCACCGTTCGAAGAAAACACCGAGGCTTACCAAGGCAGAGAAGGGCTAGGGGCAAGGATGAAGATTAGACATGTCAATATGGTGACAATCAGCCCCACAGAAGAGGCGCAGCCCCAAGAGACAACCGACGTCATCTAACCTAGTGCCGCACCCGCACAGATAGAAGACGGGGGACAGCCCACGATAGATGAGCTTGAAGAAATAAATCTGGGAACCCCAAAGGATCCTAGAAATACGTATCTGAGCAAGAATGTCCCAGAAGAAGAGAGGGAGAAATACATCCAACTGTTGAAAGAGAATAAGGATGTGTTCACTTGGACATACTCAGAAATGCCAGGGCTCAGTCCAACGATTGCGATGCATAGGCTAGACATCATGAAAGGGAAGAAGACGGTCAAACAAACCTAACGACGATTCCATCCAGACATAGTGCCCAAAATCGAAGAAGAGGTTGAGAAGTTAATCCAAGCTGGGTTCATCCGAGAAGTCAAATACCCACGATGGATTTTGAATATTGTGCCGGTCAAGAAAAAGAGCAGTCAAATCCGAATCTGCGTAGACTTTCGGAACCTCAATAAAGCACGCCCTAAAGATGATTTCCCACTGCCTATCCCAGAACTACTGATTGACAGCACGACAGGATACACCGTGATGTCCTTTATGGACGGTTACTCGGGGTATAATCAGATTCGTATGACTCTAGAGGATGAAGAATCGACAGCATTCCGTACGACATTGGGCATATATTGCTACTGCGTGATGCCGTTTGGGTTGAAGAATGCAGGGGCAACATATCAGCGCGCGATGCAAGTAATCTTTCAGGACATGATGCATAAGCACGTCGAATGCTATGTAGACGATCTGGTAGTGAGGTCGGCCGGACATGAGCAGTATAGAGAACATCTACGGCAAGTGTTTCAAAGACTAAGAAAGAAAAGCCTCCGTATGAACCCGTTGAAATGCGCGTTCGGAGTTTCCTCTGGCAAATTCTTGGGGTTTGTTATCAGACACCGAGGCATAGAAATCGACCCAACAAAGATTAAGGCAATCAGGGAGATGCCACCTCCGAAGAATCTCAAAGAGCTGAAAAGTTTCCAAGGCAGGGTCGCGTACTTAAGAAGATTCATCTCGAACTTATTAAACCGCTGTCAGCCATTTTCACGTCTTAACAAGAAAGGAGTCCGGTTTGAGTGGGATGATGCTTGTCAAAAAGCGTTCGACTCTCTGAAAGACCTGCTTGAAAAATCTCCGGTCCTAACAGCACCGATCAAGGGGGAGCCACTAATTCTCTATATCGCAGTTAGCGAAAATTCACTGGGAGCCCTCCTAGCCCAGAAGAACGAAGAAGGAAAGGAAGGCGTACTCTATTACTTGAGCCACACACTAGTGGGAGCCGAGTTTAGCTATTCAGCGATCGAAAAGGTTTGTCTGGCATTAATCTTTGCCGTCAAGAAACTCAGACATTACTGTCTCTCTCACCGGATAACATTGATATCCAAAGCCGATCCTCTCAAGTTTCTCATGAACAGACCCATGTTATCTGGGCGGTTGGCCAAGTGGGCCCTTCTCTTGTCAGAATTCGACTTGACATACATGCCGGCTCGGGCCATCAAAGGACAAGCAATTGCAGACTTCCTTGCCGCACATCCAGTACAGAGTGGTGAAGAAATAGAATATGACCTCCCAGATGATCAGGTTATGGCAGTGAATGAAGCATGCCATTGAGAGATGTATTTCGATGGTGCGGCCAGAGCGATAGGGTCAGGGGCAGGAGTTATAGTCATCAGTCCGCAAGGGGACTTGTTACCCTATTCATTCACGATAGTCCCGGCATGCACCAACAACGAAGCAAAATACCAGGCTCTTATCATCGGGTTACAATTGGCCCTGGAAGTGCAGATCAAGGAAATACGTATCTATGGAGACTCTAGGCTTGTCATCGGACAACTGACGACAGAATATGAAGTCCGTAAGCCCGAGTTATCGCCCTACTGCCATCAGGCATAGTCAATGTTCGATCAGTTTCGGAACAGCAGTATCTCACACAAACTGAGACAGGAGAATGTACAGGTGGATGCACTTGCCAGCTTAGCCGCTACTTTGGCCAACTCCGGGGGCAGCCCACTTCAGGTAACAATTGAAGAAAGCAGAATTCTACCGACAACTGCGTTGCGCAGTGGAGAATTGAGTGCCAATCCCATTTGCTGCTTCGAAGTTACAGAGGAAGATGATTGGAGAAAATCATTCATCGATTATCTAAAGTACGGATTTCTACCGGAAGATCCCAAAATACGCACACAAGTTAGAACATGCGCCAATTCATTTATACTCCAGAAAGATGTACTTTACAAACGATCATACGAAGGAGTACTACTGCGATGTCTAAGCCGAGACGAAGCGCACGTTACATTGAGAGAAGCTCACGGAGGAGAATGTGGTGCTCACCAGGGAGGGAAGAATTTGCATCACCGCGTACGACACATGGGTTACTACTGGCCTGCAATGACGAAAGATGCGATAGAGTACGTCAAGAAGTGCCACCAGTGTCAAATCCATGCGGATATCATACATTCACCACCGGAAGAATTACATCAATCGGTGATGTCCTGGCCTTTCGCAGCCTGGGGCATGGACGTGATTGGGCCGATTAGTCCACCATCCTCCCAGGGGCATCAGTACATCCTTGCGGCGACCGATTATTTCTCCGAATGGGCTGAAGCAGTCGCCCTGAGAAATGTGAAAGCCAGACACGTCGAAAGCTTCATTCGTCACACCATATTGTACTGACATGGTATCCCTGAGAGAATTACCATGGACAATGGAACACCTTTCAAGAACGCTATTATCGATAAGCTGTGCGCGAAGTTCAAAATCAAGCACTGTTATTCATCGCCTTATTACCCTCCTGCGAATGGACTGGCTGAGGCATTTAATAAGACTATCGTGAAGATTCTGAAAAAGACAGTGGCAGAAAATAAGAAAGACTCGGACAGACGATTGCCCGAGGCATTATGGGCATACCGAACTACACACCGCACAGCCACCCGAGCTACACCCTACTCGCTAGTGTACGGTATGGAAGCTGTGATCCCGATGGAGATACAGGTTGAGTCACTATGGGTCGCTCTCCGACACTCCCTGACAACCGAGCACAATGCCAAGATCAGAATGGCCGAACATGATGATTTAGATGAAAAGAGCCTCGCCGCCCAATAAAGGCTCGAAATGTATCAAAAGCAAATTTCAGCCGCGTACGATAAGCGTGTCAGAGGCAAATCATTCAAGAAGGGTGATCTCGTGCTAATGATGAAGCGTTCGACACCGACCCAAGGACCGAAAAGTAAATTTGACCCGAAATGAGATCCCGTCTGCATCATCGATGAAGTATATTCCAACAAAGCCTATCGGGTAATAGATTGCAAAGGGCAGGGCATCAGTTCGCTAGTGAATGGCCGATTTATGAAAAGATATTACACCTAACATAGGCTTATCGTCGCAAGTTGTAAACACCCCAGTAGAGGAAAAGTGTAATAAAGTAGATACCAAAAGAAAGGATACCATACAATGACTAAACCAAAATGCTAATCATCTATTTTGTGCTTGCACAGGTATCGAAAAGGTTGTTAAGACTCAAGACACGTCAAGCATGACACCATGCCTTTTCGAGACCATTGAAAATTGGGATAAGCCCTAAGCCAAGGCTCGGTTACATCTTCATTCACATAAGTGTAGGTTTGAGTCCTAACAGGGGGACGTTCCTTTCCAAATGGCGCCATCTATTTACATTCAAACTCAAATAAACGGGCATATAGGCTAAAGACACAGCATAAATTTAGAAGTACAATAGTATACATATTGTTACATCATCCATTACAATATATTCTAACATTACAAGCGAAGATTATTACAGTTCAATATCTAAAGTCTTCAAACATTGTTCTAATAAGTTGACCGCAGATTCTTCGATCGCCTTCTGTCTCGCCTCAGCCTCGGCCAAGACTAGGGCAGGGTCAGGAGTGTCCTGAAGAGACTGCTTCAGCTCTGTAACTTGTTCCCTCACGGCATTACACTTCGCCTCGTGCTGGTTGATGGAGGACTGCAGGCGTGCCTTCTGACCGCTGAACTTCGAGAGTTTGAGATGGATGACAGAATGTTCGGCTCGTAGCCGGGCCATCTAGTTCTTAATCTCTTGGTACTCCGCGAGACGTCCAGTAGCCTCTTGGTACTCCGCGTCAACAGCCTGCCAATCTTTCCTTACTGCGCCGCATCCGCCTCGTGTAATTCAAGCTTCGGAAGGAGGGACCACAAGTGACCGCGTCTTTCCTCAACCGAAGGATCAACCCTGAGGTGCCTCACCTCGTTCACTCGAGCCATCCCTTCCTTGAACTAAGCTACGTGACCGACTATCAAAGAAATGTCAATTCCGAGCCACGTAGCGTTGAGTTCTAGTGCCTATAGTGCTTCGTCCAAAATGGACCATTCATCTCCATTCTTTAATGAATCAGCGATGTCAGACAGGAGGCTCTTTAGCAAATTTTCTTTGGTCCTTGACAAGCCTCGAAGAGAAGAAGCAAATACATCGGGCAAAACTGCAGGAACTGGGACACAGGCAGGAGCAGTGACTGATAAAAGAAATGATAAACATTAGCACACTGAAGGAAGAAAAAGAAGCAAGCGAGGTAATAAGGCAAGTAGTATACCAGTAGGAACTTCATCGACCGGAGCGCTGATGGAAGCAACGGGCACTGATAATGCTGGGGCACATTCAGTTGCGACCTCCGTGGATGGTGCAGGCAACTCGGGAGAAGAAGGCGTGACGATCTCAAGGGCGGTAGACGCCTGTATTGATTCGGCAACAACGTCGGAGGGAACGGTTTCTTGAACAAGAGGTGCTGTCTCTTCCAAAATGGCAACAGGGCTTGCCTCAGGGGTAGGGCTAGGGTTGATTACCGCCACGGTACTAACAGGGTCGACAAGGGGAGGATCTTCAGCTTGTGGCCCACCGTCAAGGTCCATAGGGATGGGCTCTGTGTCTGCTTCAGGAACAGATCTATCATACACCGGCTCATTATCTCCACCCTCTTCCGTGGAGTGATTCCCGCTGAAGCCTGCCCATGAACTCATCTCCCCTTCCTCCCACGGTCCATTGGCATTGTCGATTGGGACGCTGCTGGCAGTCTTAGAGAGTCGACTCCGTGCTTTCTCTACCCGGTAAAGCTTCCACATATCTTTTATTTTCTTTCCCCCATCAGCAATGGGGACGCGAGGGGAGGTCTTCACTCGAGGACCAGACCGCTCAGGAGACAGTTCAGAGTCACTATCCCTTGGAACAGAACGTCTGGATAGACTTGTCCAACTCGTTGGACTCTGATCGTAACCTCCCCGACCACCGGTCAATGGGGTCACAGCAGTCCGCAACGTCACCCTCTCCACCCCCTTCGATGTCTCCACCACCTTCACCACCCTCGACATCACCGCCTCCGGCGTTACCATCACCAGCATCTTCGTCACCTTCACCACCAATGTCATCACCCTCGTCACAACCCCCACCGTCGCCATCCTCATCATCATCACCAATATCATAACCCTCTCTCTGCTCCTCTGTCATGGGACCCACAAGTGGAGAACTCTGATCTTCTCGCAGCGTGATCCTCTGCCCATAAGCAACCCACCCTTCTAGGGTGTGCTCAGGCTTCTCATGATCTATTACCACATTCAGGGAGGTCAGAAATTTCTTCACACCAGGAGTGGCCAGTTGATGTAGTGGCTCTGATACATGGCCCAGGCCATCAGCAGGAGCAGGGTCGACGATGGGAGGAGGAACGAAGACTGGGTCAGCTACATGACGATTGTTCCGAATTAGGGAATATTGGTGAGCCCACCACCTCATCCACCCGTATGTAGCACCGGGAGTATACTATGTTCCCGGGACGATGAAGGAACAGCCCGACCGGGTTAGCAAGAGTTGTCGCCATATCCACTTCCAGTGAATCGGTCCTGTGCGGTAGGCTCGCTGCTCTCGCGTCACCGGTTCAAGAGTTTCTGGTGCCCCTTGGTCGTAGCCGAATTGGCGAACAAATCTGTTCGGATAGTATGGCTCTCTCCAGAACTCAGCCCCCTCCCTCAAAGGCAATGAACTCGGGCGGATGGACACAAAAAATGAGCGCTGATAGGAACCAAGGCTCTCGTCGTCGTCGAGCAATTCTTGATCCTCACTGTTGGTCCCAGAGAAAAGGAAGAAATCAACGTCGTCATGATGAGCTATCTTTGTCTCGATAGTTGCTAAGTTTTCGCTGTTCATCTTCCGCTTCTGAAAGGCGTGCAGTGGAACCTGATCCTCTCCAGATGAAGTCCTTGAGTTCCATACCATAGACCCATGGGAAGTACACCCCGAGCCAGCCTGAAAAATAGTGCCACCCACAGAAGGACGAGTTTATTCCGAAGGAAGCGGAGCCTTTGTTACTGATGTCACCACCGAAGGCTCGGTAGATAGAACATAAGACTGCCGGAGCCAGTGCGTAGTGATGCTCGTTGGCCAAACTCCCCGCCACAGCCAAGCAAGAAACTCTTACGCTGTCCGCTTGTTTAGAGCTCGGTAAGGCCACACAGCATAGCCAATACGCCAAGAACCCGGCTAGCTCACAGGTGGGAGATAATTTGTTTGGCTGTGGGAACTTTGTCTTCATCTTGGCTTCCAAGACCGATTTGTCTCTGCAACCTTCGTCATATGGGGTGTAGTTCAAGTTGAAAGGGAAATAAGATCATCAGTAAAAGAAGAAAAATGGAATGGAATGCAGAAATGCAACTCACATCAAGAAACTCACTTTAGCCCATGGCTGAAGTAAATCAACCAATCTTCAAACGACACTTTATCCTTGGAGCCCAGGAACTGTGGCAGCTCCGCAAACAGTTCATAGCAGGCTTCGGAGTAGAAGCCTTCATCCACGCCCTTCTTCTTCTTGGACAGCTCACCATCACTGGGCGTCCATTCATCATAGATTCGGCCACGGATGGGAAGACCGGCTATCCGATATAAGTCCCAGAGCGATATGCTCATTTCTCCGTATGGCAGATGGAAGGAGTTTGTAATGGAACTCCAATGGTTCAGAAACCCTTTGTAGACACATGGCTCCCTGTAGAAATAACTTGAGGTCGCTTGGATGGCCCTTAAAAGACCCACCTGCTACAGGGTATCTTCATGTTGCTCGATAATTCTATTGGCCCAAGCCTCATAGCCTGGATGAGGACTCAGATGACCTCGGGTCCTGAACCCACCGATTGGCTAAATCTCCGCATCTGACAAGGGGCGGAATCTCTGACGCAATGTCTCGTAATAATGAGTCGGAAATGGTTGGTGGGGATCATGGTTAGGCTCCAGGAATATCATGTCCTTCTCCCCAAGGACAGATTGCAGTGTGCCGTTCTTGGATACAGCGCAATTGAGTAGTGTCTCCGGAATAGATGTCCACGAATCGACACTGTAGAAAGAATTGGCTCGGCATACGTCTGAAGGTTCAATACTAGGGAGAGAGCGATATCGCTGAAAACTCTTTGGGAACCGAATGTATTGCTTCGTGTACGGATTGCGGATGATGAGAGACGACACTGCCAATTTCACAAAAGACCAGACAACCCTCATCCGGTCAGACTTCGACTTCGCCTGTTTCTCCATATATACTTGTTTGGCGCTCTTGCCAGCTGTCTTCGGGCGGCCGCGCTTGACGGATTGCACAGGTGCAACCGGGCTAGCCTCACCCTCCTCAGACCCAACCACTTCGTCGGCCTGGAAGCCTTGTAGGGGAGTGTACCACGCATCCCACTCTTCCTGGGTGCCCTCATTAGGAGGGGCTGGTAGGACCTTGTCGCAAAGAATCTTCCTTTGAATTTCCTTAGACAACAACAAGATGCGCTCGTAGAAGTTAAACTTCTCGGGAGAATGGAACCACTGCGGGTTCTGATCAGATGGTCGCGTCACTTTTTGAGGTGAAGTTCTCTTGCATTTACGCGTAGTGGCCTTGGAGCCTGAAAGACCAACCTTCGAAGGACCAGCGTGGGAAGAACCACCAGCCATGAATATCTGCACAAGCACACCCAAAACATCAGGCAAGTACAAGTATCAGAAAGGATGCATTCGGGTATGCGGAAACTCCGAATAATTTAAGTTAGAAAGAAACATCGTACTCAGTTCAACCTGACCCAAGGGTTTCGGGTATACGGAATCCAACAAATCCACCCATAAAAGCCCAAAAGGGAAGGATGGACCCCGTACGCCCCGAAATGACAACCTCAATATCACGGGTAATGATCAGTTGAACCGAGGGGCGAGCGTATTTATCAAGATTAAAGAACAGGCAAAGTCGGAGGTCTAACAAATGGACAATTTCATAAGTTCATAAACTATACGCGCTAGCCCTGGCACGTTCAAAAATTGAAAATTTGTGTATAGAATCCCACGCGTAAGAGCCAGCGCGTCTAAAAATGGGATAACTTCTCCAAGTCCGCGAAATCCTACGCGCTAACCCTGGCGCGTCCGAAAATCGGGCTGCTTGTGCTTAAGTTTACAAAACATGACACGCTGACCGCAGCGCGTCCATTAATTAAGGCCAATACACGCTAAATGCTGGCGCGTACAAAAATGGGTTTCCCCAGAACACGCGGGTACGCGCTAGGCCCAGCGCGTCACGAAAATGGGGAATTTGGTAAAGTCCGAAAAATGATAAGCGCTGGCCCCAGCGCGTAACTAAAATGGGTTTCTCCCAAAAACACGGAAGGCCGCGTTGACCTTAGCGCATCAATAAAAGGGGAAAATTTTAAAAACTTAGAATTATACAACGCGCTGGGGTAAGCGCGACTATTAAACCATGCGCAAGACTATGGCGCGTTGAAAAACTCAAGAAAAAAATCAAGTCCTATTTCAGGACGCGCTGGATCCAGCGCATCGATAAAAGGCCTCACCTTGAATTAATGAACGCGCGAGATATTTTTCTACGGGCTAGCGACTATAAATCGATGCGCTGGGAATAAAATGACGGGCTGACAAGGGCTCTCTCGTGCGCAAATAAATGGGAAATGACCGAAATGACCAAGTTTCTTCAATTTATAGTGGGACCCAAAAATCCGATGCGATGCAATGAACGATTGCACGTCCATCCCAACACATCAGAGGGGCATCTGTTGGGGTTCCTGCTACAATTCGAAGATTGCACACCCAAGTGCAGGTAGCGAAGTAGTAAAATACTCGGTAAGACCGAGGTCAATCCATAGGGATTGGGGTTAAGAACACATAGAGGAATTAGTTTAGGTGAGTGAGATGAAATCTGATTTATCCACGAGAGTGGAGCAAGTTGTGTGTGGTGAAAAACAACAATAGAAAAGGGGCTAAGGCATCAGGGATCCACCTTTGATTCATTCACAAGATTTGATTCATTGGTCCAACTATAACTCAATTGGAATTGAATAAAGATTCATTCCAACCGGAAGATAAAACAGTTAAACCATTTGCATATTTCATAAAAGATGGTGATCTGAACCGATTGATTTAACCATGAAGCACTCATTAGTTGATCGTAGGGAATTCCAAGCATCCACTGTGCCCGGAGTCGACAATGGATTAAAGAATTGTACAGATCAACAACTTTGCCAACAAGTCAACCGATAAGATCACAAATCACACAATCGAATGCATACTTACAAGATAGGAGGCTTTGATTGACCGATCCAACCGTTAAGATCTCGTCTATCGATCGCAGAGAATCCAAAGCATCCAATGTGCCCGGAGTCTACAATGGATCAAGGAATTTTACAGATCGATGACTTTACCTGCACTAGCTCGATGACCGTAGGGAATCCAAAGCATCCAACGTGCCCGGAGTCGACGATGGATCAAGGGGCTTTATCGATCATGAACTAACTAATTGGTGTGCAAGGGATCCCAAGCATCCAACGTGCCCGCAGTCGACGATGGATCAAGGGGCTTGCACAACAATAGCGTCCGCCAAGGTGGATAACCAAACCAATCAACCAAAGAGAACTCCAACATTTACACCACACAATGTTGAACCAAAAGAACCATAGCTTGTAAATTTCTTCAAAGGCTTCACCCCTAGCCTTAGCTAGAGGTTTAGCCAACCATGCTACAATGGAAGACTAGAACTCACTAAGAAAGAAAATTCTACACTACTCTACACTACAAATGAAAGAAAGAAAGAAAACTAAAGAAGAGAAGAGAGGAGAGGAGTTGTAGAGAATGGGATTTGAGGGATGAGATGAGATTTTGAGGGATGATTGAAATGAGGAAGAGAGGCCTCCTTTTATAGACTTTTGAGAGGCTTCCAAGCCTCCTCCCAATCCTAGGTGGCACTCCAAACCCAAAGCAGATTTTTTTTTAGGTTCGGGAATGGAGTTAGGCGTGGAGTGCCCAAAGCAAACTTTTGGGCTTGGAGTTAAGCTTGGAATGACATGTGGCAAAAAAGTACTCCAAACCTAGGTGGCACTCCAAACCCAAAGCAGATTTTTTTGGAGGTTTGGGAATGGAGTAAGGCTTGGATGATGAGGTGGCATGATAGCCTTACACATGTGTTGGGAAGAGAGAGAGAGAGAGAGAGAGAGAGAGAGAGAGAGAGAGAGAGAGAGAGCTTCTCTCTTGCAGCCATGGTGGAGTTGCAGCACTGCTGCTGCTGGATGTTTGGATCTAAATGGGGTCCACTGTTTGGACGCTGGGGAGATTTGGACAACTGTCCATTGCTGGACGTTGTGCCTGGTCGTGGGCTGATTGTGGGTCCACCTTGCTGGACACTCTTCAGGACGAGCTGGGATGAAGTTGCTGCAGAAGGATGCTAGATGAAGGAGATGATTTCCACTGCTGCAGCTGCTTGGACGGCTGGGATGATCAGCTGGTTGGATAGACGGCTGGAAGGATGGAGTTGCAGCACTACTGCTGCACGTGCAGGCTGTTGGTGAGGACGGCTGCTGATGAATGGTGCTGGAGATCTCCAGCTACTGGACGGTCTTGATGGATGGAGGCCTGGACTGACGTTGAATCTGCAGCATTACTGCTGCACGTGTGGGGACGCTGATGGACGGCTGGGGATCTGCTGGACGCTGAAGCTTGCTTCCACATGTGCTGGAGAATGTGGGTCCCACCATCTGGACTGATAGGTGAGATGGAGGGTCAGATGGGATCCTTATTGTTGGACAGTTTATTGCTGAACACAGGGTCGTCCTTGATGGACGGTTATCTGGAGATGATTGTGTGGTCCACTCAGCTGCACGTGAGTTGGAAATCTCGCCCATTCATTACATGTGTGATGGTGTGGTCCACCATAGTTGGATGATGGTGGATGAAGACGTGCTCCACTGCAAGTGGACGGTTGAAATTGCTGCTGGATGATTACTCTATCTGTTGGACGGCTAGAATGGACGGTTGAAATGGGGGGATGGGTGGTGATGGAGTTGATGGGCGGTCCATCTGAAGATGTGGCTGCACATGTTTGGAAGATTTCTGGCCGTTGGATGGAAGTGACACATCTGATGAATGGATGGCTGAGGACGTCGATCATCAACTGCAGCCGGGAGGAGATCAGATTGCTGATATCTGCTGTGGACGGTGGACGTTGGAGATCACTGCTGGACCCATGGCTGGTACGAGCTACAGCTGGGACGTCCAGCAGATGGACTGGATGGAGGTGGCTGTTTAGCTGGTGGAGCCCCCTTAACGGTGTTGATCATCTGGCCACTGGATTGGAGATGAGGGACGTCCTTGATTGGATCTGGATGTGGATGGTTCAGATGAACGGCGTTGGAGATCTCCAGCTACTGGACGATGGAGTTGCTACATGTGTAACAGGTGGGGTCCACTGATTGAACGGCTGGATTGGAAGGGCTGCTATTGCTGAAGCTTGGATGTCCAACCCTGGTGGACGGTTGCAAATGGATAGCGATTGAGGTGGGTCTGCCCTCAATGGACGGCCAGATTTTTGGGCTGCTGCGTGGCTCACCTTGTTGATCTGGCATGTGTGAGGCTTGGACGTCCATCATCTGGCCATGGTGATGCACAGTGTGATGAGGAAGGATGCCCAGGTCTTGGTGATGCACACGTGTGGAGCTGAAGAACCGTTGGATGGCTAGATGGTTTGGTCTGGTCAGTGGCTAATATGGATGGATGATGTGTTGCGGCTTCCTTGAACGGCTGAGATGAAATGGATGTCCATGTGATGGCCGGATGGACGGTTGGGATTGTTGATCACGCATGATGGATGGTGGAGACGTCCTTCACTTGTTGGTTGATGTACGGTTGATCCACATGTAGCCATCTAATCTTGATCATTCAAACTTGCGTGCTTGCCTAATCACCAGAACCTAGATTTCCAAATGAGCAGATGTGGTGCGGTCCATTGTAGCATGTGATCCATCATTTGACCTTTTCGGTTTAGTTTCCTTCAAGACTATCGCACACTTGATCTTGATCACTTTTACGTCCGAAAATGCCCTAATTGGCTTGGATCTTGTCCAACCTCTCCTGATCACCTGAAAACAGAAAATTCACCTAATGAGGGATAATTAACCGGAACAACAATGATAATGCCCTTAACAACCCGAGTTAATTATACAATATTAGGTACTTATCACACCCCCCAACCAGCATTTTGCTAGTCTCGAGCAAAACATGCGGAAATCATCTAAGGATTTTTCAAAATACTGCGATCAATCTTATCCTCGACAGTTTTCATCAATCGAAATCATCTCAAGACTTTTCTTATTTCCTAATAAAACAAAGATAAAGGAAGAAAAGATTTTATGTGATCCTTCAAATTATCTAAACAGTAGAGTTTCCAAGGCATATAGTTTTGAGAATATTTAAATATAGATTCTAGTCACTTAGTAAACAACTTAATTGAGTTTAAAGCATTAATGATTCAATAGAAGCATTCTAAACATTGAGTTCCATGGTGCACGATGAAGTCTGGCCTTAACACAACTAGGGGTTCTGTCTTCTACTTTCATGTTAACACTGATGATTGAAGAGAATGGTCAGATCAACCAAGTTACTAATTCCGAACCTTGTTACTGTTCTTTTCAATATTTTTCCAGCTTTTGATTGATTTTTTTTTTTTTTGAACCTAGAACCGATAGCCGAAGACTCCAAAAGGCTCACTTCGTACTATGGTAATGTTTTGTAATGGTAACGACAATGGATGAAAATCCTTGCCCCAAATTACGATGAATATTCTCTCCCCCCCCCCCCCCCCCCCCCCCCCCCCCTTTTTTTTTTTTGTGAACCAAGTAAACAAGGATCTCCAGGCTTGGTTCCTATCACTCTCAACAATCATCAAGTCAACATTATAGTATCAAACTTAAATCCTAGCAATGCAAGCTAGATGTGAACTTGTGAAAATTCATGACTCAATCAATGTTTATCATTTTCTAATAGAAAATTAATGGAAATAACTCAATTTTGAAATTTACTGAAGCGACTAAACTTTAAGCTTTAACATTGCCATCACTAAATGCCTTTTCATTCTACTATTCAAATTATTTCAAAATCACATAAATCACATAAATCCCTAGATTTTTTTTAAGGCTAAAGAAATAATAATTTATAGACAATACAACCACAAAATTTCCTGTTCCTTTTGTGCAATGCACATAGACCACGTATCATCCGACAGACTCCTTCGGCCACAAGATGAGCCACATCCTCACATTTCCCATGATCAATTCATTTTGAGGTCTTACGCTGCTCATAATACCATGAGAGTGTGCTTCACCTCCCAGCTGCCTTAATCCCCTTCATGATTTCTGGGAACAAGGAATATCTGTCGGTTTCAACAGCGATTTCCAACTAAGGTCCTCTATCACGGTGCGTTCAACACGATCAGGATGTTTCCAATAAAACCATTTTTTTATTTTTTTTATTTTTTATTTATTTATTTATTTTTTTTTTAATTTTTTTGAACCAAAAATAACAAAGAGATAGGCAAAATAGCAAAGAGTTAGACAATTGGAAAGATTTTTCACAAGAATTTCACACCCCCCAACCTAAATGTAACATTGTCCTCAATGTTGAAAAATAAATGCATAGACAAATGCAACATGAGAGCAAAATGGTAAAGAATAGAGGGTAAAGAGTACCTGAGAGGATAAATACTTGTAAGCACTGGAATTTTCCAAGTTGCAAAACAAAATACAACAAACAAACTAACCTACTAGTATACAAAAGGGGATCTCCGTTAGACTAGGAGATCAATCCTGATAAACAGGATCTTCCAGAGGGGTGGATTCCTCCTCTGGGGCAAATTCCTCAAGAAAGGGCTTCAAACGCTGCCCGTTCACTTTAAATACATTTCCATTTTTGGGGTTCTCAATCTCAATAGCCCCATGAGGGTAAACAGTTTTGACTACAAAAGGGCCGGTCCATCGAGATTTCAGCTTTCCTGGAAACAGATGTAGCCTAGAATTGTACAAGAGAACTTTCTGAGATGGTTCGAAAGATCTTCGAAGGATATTCCTATCATGGAATACCTTCGTTCATTCCTTGTATATTCTGGCATTATCATAAGCCTCATTCCGGATTTCCTCCAACTCGTTCAGATAGAGTTTGCGAAGCGAACTGGCCTTGTCAAGATTGAAATTGAATTTCTTTATAGCCCAATAGGCTTTATGTTCCAACTCCACAGGCAGATGGGAAGCTTTGCCATAGACAAGTCTATAGGGAGACATTCCAATCGGGGTTTTGTACGCTGTACGGTAAGCCCACAACGCATCGGTTAGTCTTAGAGACCAATCCTTGCGATCTGGATTCACAGTTTTTTCCAAGATGTGTTTGATTTTCCTATTGGAAACTTCCGCTTGACCACTTGTTTGTGGGTGATAGGGCGTACTCACCTTGTGTGTGATATCATATCTCTTCATCAAAGCCTCGAAAGGTCTGTTACAGAAGTGTGTACCCCCATCACTGATAATGGATCGAGGTGTCCCAAATCTTGATAGAATATTTTCTTTTAGAAATCGTAGAACCGTTTTGTGATCATTGGTTCTACACGGGATTGCCTCAACCCATTTGGAGACATAATCGACAGCCAATAGGATATACAGATATCCAAATGAGGAAGGGAATGGTCCCATGAAATCGATGCCCCAACAGTCGAAAACTTCGATGATCAATATCGGATTTAAGGGCATCATATTTCTACAGGAGATTCCTCCAAACTTCTGACAACGGTCACATGCTTTGCAAAAAACATGGGTGTCCTTGAATATTGAAGGCCAGTAGAAACTGCACTGGAGAATCTTGGCAGCGGTTTTCTTAGAAGAGAAATGACCACCACATGCATAAGAATGGCAAAAGGAGATGACACTGGTTTGTTCATTATCTGGAACACACCTCCTTATGATTTGATCTGGGTAGTATTTGAACAAATACGGATCATCCCAGAAAAAGTTGCGTACCTCTGTGAAAAATTTCCTTTTATCTTGTGGGGTCCAATGACTCGGAATTCTTCCTACAGCAAGATAGTTAACAATGTCGTAAACCAAGGTTGGCAAGAGACTTCAAACAACTGTTCATCAGGGAAAGTGTCCTTTATCGGTGTCGTCTCTACGGAATCAGAGAGTACTAGGCGAGACAAGTGATCAGCCACTACGTTTTCTACTCCCTTTTTGTCTCGGATCTCAAGGTCGAATTCTCGGAGCAAAAGGATCCACCTGAGCAAGCGAGGCTTAGCATCTTTCTTAGAAAGAAGATACTTGAGAGCCGCATGATCAGTAAAAATCACAATTTTGGACCCAATCAAGTAGGACCTGAACTTGTCAAGTGCAAAGACTACGGCAAGGAGTTCCTTTTCCGTAGTTGAGAAGTTTAATTGCGCACTATTCAAGGTTCTACTTGCGTAGTATATAACATAGGGCTTCTTGTCTTTTCTTTGCCCCAAAACTGCCCCAACAGCGTAGTCACTTGCGTCACACATGATTTCAAAAGGTATAGTCCAATCGGGTGGTTGCATTATTGGTGCGCTAGTCAACATGCCTTTAAGCTTGGTGAAAGCTTCTTGGCAATCATTGGAACACTCGAATGGAGCATCCTTTTGCAGGAGATTGCATAATGGACGAGAGATATGACTGAAGTCCTTTATAAATCTCCTATAGAATCCTGCATGACCCAAGAAAGAACGAATGTTTCGTACACTTATGGGGGCTGGTAGGTTGGCAATTAAGTCGATCTTTGCCTTGTCTACTTCTATTCCGTTGGACGAAATATTATGTCCAAGAACAATTCCCTTTTGAACCATAAAATGACACTTTTCCCAATTCAAAACAAGATTCTTTTCTTCACACCTTGTCAAGACCACTTGCAAATGGTTCAAACATTCATCAAAGGAACAACCAAATACCGAGAAGTCGTCCATGAAGACTTCCAAGAAATCTCCAACCATGTCAGAGAAAATGCTGAGCATGCATCTCTGAAAAGTGGCAGGAGCATTACACAGTCTGAAAGGCATCCTCTTGTATGCAAAGGTGCCAAATGGACAAGTGAATGTGGTTTTCTCTTGATCCTCTAGGGCAATCTTTATTTGGTTGTATCCAGAGTACCCATCTAGGAAACAGTAATAGGAGTGACCAGCTAACCTTTCTAATATTTGATCAATGAATGGTAAAGGAAAGTGGTCCTTCCTAGTAACAGTATTCAGTTTCCTATAGTCGATACACATTCTCCAACCAGTAGTGACTCTAGTTGGTACCAACTCATTGTCTGCATTCGCAACTATGGTAACTCCAGATTTTTTGGGTACCACTTGGGTTGGACTTACCCATTGGCTATCTGAAATAGGGTAGATGATACCCACATCCAATAGCTTGAGGACCTCGACTCTAACCACTTCAGTCATGTTTGGATTCAATCTCCTTTGTGGTTGTCTAGAGGGTTTAGCATTCTCCTCGAGGTGTATCCTATAGGTACAAATCAGGGGATCAATTCCCTTGATGTCAACAATTGTCCAACCTATGGCATCCTTGTGTTCCTTGAGAACATTGATCAATTTGTCCTCTTAGTATTTATCAAGGTGAGATGAAATAACCACAGGAAAAGTATTGCCTTGACCCAAGTATGTATATTTCAGTTCCAAAGGTAATGGCTTCAGGTCAAGCTTTGGTGCTTCAACTCTTGATGGTAGAGGTCGTGAATCATTAAGAGAGAGTTTTTCAAAATGAGGCCTCCACTAGTTTGTATCATGCATAAGAGTGGATTCTAACAATCCATTCACCACTTCCAAAATTGTCTCATCATCAAAATCAGGAAAGTGGGCTAGACATGCTTCTAAGGGTTCGGACAGAGAGGTTAGAAGGAATTCTTCTTCCATGAGGGTATCGATCAGGTTGGCCTCATGGATCTCATCATCATTCCTTTGTTGTTTACACATGTTGAAAACATTTAGCTCTAACTTCATATTGCTAAATGAAAACTTCACGACCCCATTCCTGCAGTTGATCACAGCATTGTAAGTTGCCAGGAATGGTCGGCCAAGAATAACAGGTATCTGGGTGCTAACATTTGCTACAGGTTGGGTATCCAAGACGATGAAGTCTACTGGGAAGTAGAATTTGTCGACTTGTACCAACACATCTTCCACTACTCCTCTCGGTATCCGTACAGATCGATCGGCAAGTTGCAACGTGGTCCTGGTAGGTTTCAATTCACCGAGTCCCAGCTGTTCGTACACCGAGAAAGGTATAAGATTGACACTCGCCCCTAAGTCAAGAAGTGCTTGTTCGACCTGGAAGTTCCCTATTATGCAAGTAATAGTAGGACTACCTGGATCTTTGTATTTTGGGGGAGAGTTCTGGTTAATGATAGCATTGACCTGTTCAGTCAAAAAGGCTTTCTTTTGTACATTGAGCTTGCGCTTAATAGTACAAAGATCTTTCAGAAACTTGGCATATGAAGGTATCTGCTTGATTGCATCCAACAAGGGTATGTTGATTTTCACTTGTTTAAAAACTTCCAAGACATCTTGAGCTTTAACCATTGCTTTGGATGAGAGTAGGCGTTGGGGAAACGGGACCACTGGCTCGAAAACATGCTCTGTCTCCTTCTCAGGTTGATCATCACTAGATCTGTCATCACTCTTCGATTTAGATGATTCCTTAGGTTTATCAACTGTCCTAGGAATATCTTTTTCAATCACCTTACCACTTCTTAGAGTGGTGACAGATTTAGCGTGCTCAACATGAGGGTTGGAAGAACTCGAATCATTCACCTCATACTGTCCTCTCGGGTTAGGTTGAGGTTGGGCCGGAAAGGTCCCTTTCTCCTTAACATTCTGTCGTGATTCGATTCTTTCAACTGAAGTTTTGAGCTCTTGGAGGGTTTGCATGATGTGCGTGATGTTCTGATCTTGTCTTTGATTGATTTGAGCTTGTCCCTCCATGAATGTATGCAAAGTATCCTCTAGGGTCTTCCTTGGTGGGGGCACATACGGTGTGCCAGTGGAAGGCACTTGAGGATTATTGCCTACATTGGCAGTTTGTCCGTTTCTCCAACTGAAGTTTGGATGGTTCCGCCAATTAGGATATACGTGTTTGACACTGGGGCATTGAAAGGCCTTTGATAAGTATTCATGACATTGGCTTGATCGTGCAATAATTCTTGAAAAGATGTGATTGTAGGACTACCCTTGGTAAAGTGTGCATTGCTCTTACAAATGTCACAAACACTTTCAGTTTCCCTAGTTTTAATAGCGTTGACCTTCCTTAATTCCATGGCTTCTATTTTACGTGTGAGCCCTGCTATCTTTGCATTGACATCGTCATCCTCGGTTAAAAGATAAACATCTCTTTTTTCATTGGGCCCAAGCTTGGTCTTAGCGGGTTTGTCAGATGTGTCCCAAGATTGGGAATTTTCTGCTAAGAAGTCAAAGTATTCCATAGCCTCATCAGAACCTTTGCTCATGAACTCCCCATTACACATCATTTCTACGAATTGGCGCATGACTGGGCTCAATCCATTATAGAAGAAGCTAATCAAGCGCCATGTTTCGTAGCCATGATGTGGGCAGGCAAGTAAGAGTTCCTTGAAACGTTCCCAACACTGAAAAAAAGTTTCATTCTCCTTTTGGGAAAAATTCATTATATCTCGTTTCAGGGTGTTGGTCTTATGAATAGGGAAAAACTTTTTAAGAAATTCCTTAGTCATCTCTTGCCATGTCCCTATGATTCTGGGCCTTAAGGAGTGCAACCAAGACTTGGCTTTCTCCTTCAAAGAAAAAGGAAATAGTTTTAACCTAACCAAGTCATCAGAAACGTTGTCGTAATGCAAAGTAATGATTACTTCATCAAATTCCCTCAA
The DNA here is from genome assembly GCA_003013855.2 of Liriodendron chinense. Classification (NCBI taxonomy): domain Eukaryota; kingdom Viridiplantae; phylum Streptophyta; class Magnoliopsida; order Magnoliales; family Magnoliaceae; genus Liriodendron; species Liriodendron chinense. The sequence continues at coordinate 646,910 of PVNU02000506.1, forward strand.
ATGTAAATAGGGACTTTCAGTGTCGAGTCCATGAAATTTAGGAAGTAATTGTATCACTCCAGGTTTAAAATCAATGTTGCCTGCATTCACCGGAAAAACCATACAAGAAGGAGTACTCGTTCTTGCAGGTTGCAAGTAATCACGTAAACTCCTAAATGGTGGCTCATTGTGTACTTCATTCTCATCTTGATCATATTAATTTTCATTCTCGGCCATGTTTATGGTTAATTCACAAGTATCAGGAAGTTTTCTAACACAGTGATTGGATAGTCCTTCAACCAAAATTCCGTTGCTTAGAAGACGTCTTGTGTGATCACGAGTCCACTTACGCATAAACACTAAACAAGGAGATAAGGAAAGAGGTTACCCGGAAAGAAGAATACTTGGCTATGAGTGATTCCTGAGAGCAACAAAAGAAAATAAGTTAGTAGACTATTAACAATATACTTACATAAACCAATTCCAAAAATATTCTAAAATCGATGCCAGTCCCCGGCAGCGGCGCCAAAAACTTGCTACAATCCGAAGATTGCACACCCAAGTGCAGGTAGCGAAGTAGTAAAATACTCGGTAAGACCGAGGTCGATCCACAAGGATTGGGGTTAAGAACACTTAGAGGAATTAGTTTAGGTGAGTGAGATGAAATCTGGTTTATCCACGAGAGTGGAGCAAGTTGTGTGTGGTGAAAAACAACAATAGAAAAGGGGCTAAGGCATCAGGGATCCACCTTTGATTCATTCACAAGATTTGATTCATTGGTCCAACTATAACTCAATTGGAATTGAATAAAGATTCATTCCAACCGGAAGATAAAACAGTTAAACCATTTGCATATTTCATAAAAGATGGTGATCTGAACCGATTGATTTAACCATGAAGCACTCATTAGTTGATCGCAGGGAATTCCAAGCATCCACTGTGCCCGGAGTCGACAATGGATTAAAGAATTGTACAGATCAACAACTTTGCCAACAAGTCAACCGATAAGATCACAAATCACACAATCGAATGCATACTTACAAGATAGGAGGCTTTGATTGACCGATCCAACCGTTAAGATCTCGTCTATCGATCGCAGGGAATCCAAAGCATCCAATGTGCCCGGAGTCTACAATGGATCAAGGGATTTTACAGATCGATGACTTTACCTGCACTAGCTCGATGACCGTAGGGAATCCAAAGCATCCAACGTGCCCGGAGTCGACGATGGATCAAGGGGCTTTATCGATCATGAACTAACTAATTGGTGTGCAAGGGATCCCAAGCATCCAACGTGCCCGCAGTCGACGATGGATCAAGGGGCTTGCACAACAATAGCGTCCGCCAAGGTGGATAACCAAACCAATCAACCAAAGAGAACTCCAACATTTACACCACACAATGTTGAACCAAAAGAACCATAGCTTGTAAATTTCTTCAAAGGCTTCACCCCTAGCCTTAGCTAGAGGTTTAGCCAACCATGCTACAATAGAAGACTAGAACTCACTAAGAAAGAAAATTCTACACTACTCTACACTACAAATGAAAGAAAGAAAGAAAACTAAAGAAGAGAAGAGAGGAGAGGAGTTGTAGAGAATGGGATTTGAGGGATGAGATGAGATTTTGAGGGATGATTGAAATGAGGAAGAGAGGCCTCCTTTTATAGACTTTTGAGAGGCTTCCAAGCCTCCTCCCAATCCTAGGTGGCACTCCAAACCCAAAGCAGATTTTTTTTTAGGTTCGGGAATGGAGTTAGGCGTGGAGTGCCCAAAGCAAACTTTTGGGCTTGGAGTTAAGCTTGGAATGACATGTGGCAAAAAAGTACTCCAAACCTAGGTGGCACTCCAAACCCAAAGCAGATTTTTTTGGAGGTTTGGGAATGGAGTAAGGCTTGGATGATGAGGTGGCATGATAGCCTTACACATGTGTTGGGAAGAGAGAGAGAGAGAGAGAGAGAGAGAGAGAGAGAGAGAGAGAGAGAGAGCTTCTCTCTTGCAGCCATGGTGGAGTTGCAGCACTGCTGCTGCTGGATGTTTGGATCTAAATGGGGTCCACTGTTTGGACGCTGGGGAGATTTGGACAACTGTCCATTGCTGGACGTTGTGCCTGGTCGTAGGCTGATTGTGGGTCCACCTTGCTGGACACTCTTCAGGACGAGCTGGGATGAAGTTGCTGCAGAAGGATGCTAGATGAAGGAGATGATTTCCACTGCTGCAGCTGCTTGGACGGCTGGGATGATCAGCTGGTTGGATAGACGGCTGGAAGGATGGAGTTGCAGCACTACTGCTGCACGTGCAGGCTGTTGGTGAGGACGGCTGCTGATGAATGGTGCTGGAGATCTCCAGCTACTGGACGGTCTTGATGGATGGAGGCCTGGACGGACGTTGAATCTGCAGCATTACTGCTGCACGTGTGGGGACGCTGATGGACGGCTGGGGATCTGCTGGACGCTGAAGCTTGCTTCCACATGTGCTGGAGAATGTGGGTCCCACCATCTGGACTGATAGGTGAGATGGAGGTTCAGATGGGATCCTTATTGTTGGACAGTTTATTGCTGAACACAGGGTCGTCCTTGATGGACGGTTATCTGGAGATGATTGTGTGGTCCACTCAGCTGCACGTGAGTTGGAAATCTCGCCCATTCATTACATGTGTGATGGTGTGGTCCACCATAGTTGGATGATGGTGGATGAAGACGTGCTCCACTGCAAGTGGACGGTTGAAATTGCTGCTAGATGATTACTCTATCGGTTGGACGGCTAGAATGGACGGTTGAAATGGGGGGATGGGTGGTGATGGAGTTGATGGGCGGTCCATCTGAAGATGTGGCTGCACATGTTTGGAAGATTTCTGGCCGTTGGATGGAAGTGACACATCTGATGAATGGATGGCTGAGGACGTCGATCATCAACTGCAGCCGGGAGGAGATCAGATTGCTGATATCTGCTGTGGACGGTGGACGTTGGAGATCACTGCTGGACCCATGGCTGGTACGTGCTACAGCTGGGACGTCCAGCAGATGGACTGGATGGAGGTGGCTGTTTAGCTGGTGGAGCCCTCTTAACGGTGTTGATCATCTGGCCACTGGATTGGAGATGAGGGATGTCCTTGATTGGATCTGGATGTGGATGGTTCAGATGAACGGCGTTGGAGATCTCCAGCTACTGGACGATGGAGTTGCTACACGTGTAACAGGTGGGGTCCACTGATTGAACGGCTGGATTGGAAGGGCAGCTATTGCTGAAGCTTGGATGTCCAACCCTGGTGGACGGTTGCAAATGGATAGCGATTGAGGTGGGTCTGCCCTCAATGGACGGCCAGATTTTTGGGCTGCTGCGTGGCTCACCTTGTTGATCTGGCATGTGTGAGGCTTGGACGTCCATCATCTGGCCATGGTGATGCACATGTGATGAGGAAGGATGCCCAGGTCTTGGTGATGCACACGTGTGGAGCTGAAGAACCGTTGGATGGCTAGATGGTTTGGTCTGGTCAGTGGCTAATATGGATGGATGATGTGTTGCGGCTTCCTTGAACGGCTGAGATGAAATGGATGTCCATGTGATGGCCGGATGGACGGTTGGGATTGTTGATCACGCATGATGGATGGTGGAGACGTCCTTCACTTGTTGGTTGATGTACGGTTGATCCACATGTAGCCATCTAATCTTGATCATTCAAACTTGCGTGCTTGCCTAATCACCAGAACCTAGATTTCCAAATGAGCAGATGTGGTGCGGTCTGTTATAGGCAAAATGATGGAGATCAACTTAGCTGCTAAGTTTTTACGCGGACGCCCATCCGACTCTCGAGATCATCTGATCGAGAGTCGCAGATCGAGTAAATACGAAGTGCTCATTCGACTCTCGAGATCGTATACTCGAGAGTCGCAGATTGGATAAGTACGGGGCGCTCATTCGACTCTCGAGATCATATGCTCAAGAGTCGCTGTTATAGTCAAAATAGCGAAGATCATCTGCTGGAGATAGACCTCGCGAGCACCCTTATCCGACTATCGAGAACGTCTGTTCGAGACTCGCATATTCTGAAGATACTCCGATCTCGCGAGCACCTTTATCCGACTATCGAGAACGTCTGTTCGAGACTCGCATATTCTGAAGATACTCCGATCTCGCGAGCACCTTTATCCGACTATCGAGAACGTCTGTTCGAGGCTCTCTTCCTATCTTCCTCTTCGTCCCAGGTTCTGATGCACACTCGAGGCTCGTATATTAGGAAAACGATGCCCGACTACCAAAGCTTCGAGAAGTTGTATTTTTTTCCTGCGAGCAGATCTTCTCACAAGTCGTTGAAAGGTGTTACATCTAAATGAGCGAGCACTTGGACTCGCGATCATCTTCCAACATGCGAACATCTTTCTCTGTGGCGACACTCCTTAGCCTTCAGTACCAGCAGCCCGGATAGGCCGATTTTGGGCTTATCTTCTCTTATGGTTCCGAATCTCAAGGGATTGTTATCAAGGAACGTGATTGTCAAGACAAGTCATTGGGTTAGATCTCTTCTCTAAGGATAAGGATCTTATCCCACGAAATCAGCGGGATCTCGATATCGTACATGAAATCAGCGGGATCTCGATATCTCACGTAACAGATTGGACCTTTCCAGATCTATATAAGGAGAAGACTCCATTAAAATACAGGTACATAATATTCAATCCCTGGTCTCGTTTTGCCTGGCTATTCTTCTTCTTGCTTTGCCTGACTTAAGCATCGGAGGGCTAACGGCTGGACACCAGCCACCCTTAGTTGTTTTCTGTCTTCTTACATGTCTGGCGGAGGAAATCCCTGTTGGAGAGAAGGTGAACGACCGGAGGATCCTGTTACAAAATCTGACGTTAACAGTTTGGCGCCGTCTGTGGGAACGACTTGATCGTTAAAATCAATCGTTCTAACCACCGATCAAAATCCTTCTGCGATGCCTCCTAAAAAAGTTGTTCATCCTTCGACTTCAAGGCAGGCACCACCTCCGCCCGATGAGACGGAATCCATACCTGCTCTTCCACCCAGTTCGACGAATATCCCTCAAGGAGCCCCAAATATGCCATCAGCAAACCCATTATTGGAGGCTTCTGGAAATCAAGACGATGTCCTGCGTTTCCTCGGAATACTCTTCTAACTCTAAATGCCAGAGTTCAGGCCCTGTCAAATCGGCTTGATCAGCATTTCCCCGAGCCAGCAGAAACAACCCTCCGAAGGGTTACCATCGCAACCCATACCAGTGGCTTCCAGACATTCTATGGACGAACCACAGGTCCCACCACCTGGCAACCATCTTCCTGTGCCGTCTCCACATTCTATACATTCTAGTTCATCTCGACAACCTCAACCTCAAGGCTCTACTCGCCGAAACATCAGGCTATACCCTACCATGGGAAGGAGATCTCAAAAGAATCCATGATCGTTTTGACGTCATGGAACAGCGATATCAGGCAAATCGGCCATCTGCCATCATGGCGTCGATACATCAATCCGAGTCCCCCTTTACCAACGAGGTTATGGAGGCACCGTTACCTAGAAAGTATCGAACGCCGGTTATCACCCCGTATACAGGTATTGGTGATCCTCTTGAACACCTAGAAACATACAGGTCTATCATGGAGTTGGAGGGACATGGCTTAGAAATCATGTGTAGGGCCTTTTCCCTAACATTGAAGGAAGCAGCTCGTACATGGTTCCGCGGGTTAAAGCCCCGTTCCATCAGCTCCTTTTCCCAGTTATCGGAGATATTCCTTTCTCAATTCATGGGAAGCATTCGCATTAAGAAGCCAGCCTCCCATCTGATGGATCTGAAACAGGAGCAAGGGGAGACAATAAAGGAGTTCACAATACGATTCACTGCCGAAGCCGTTCAAACTGAGGGTTATACTGAAGAAAAAGGTCTTACAGCCCTCATAGCCGGAATAACGAGCGAGAAATTCAGGTTTGCTTTAGATAAGAGCCCTCCAAAAACTATGGCAGAATTCCAAACCAAAGCTTAGAAATATATCAATGCAGAAGAAGTCGCATTGACATGCCATGGAGTACAGGGTAAGAAGCGCAAGCCAGAGGGAACCTCTACTGCAGATAAAAAATATCATCGTGATCAGCGCGAACGTTCCCCCAAGAAACCTTATTCTGGTAAATATCATATCGGTCTCATGAAAAGGTTCTAATGGAGATAAAACACAAGCCATATGTGAAGTGGCCTGCAAAGATAAAATCCGATCCCGAGAAGAGAGACAAGAGCAAGTTCTGTTACTTCCATAAAGATCACGGGCATAGAACCCAAGATTGCATCTCTCTACGAGATCACATTGAAGCCCTTATTCGAAAAGGCCATCTTCAGGATTATGTCGCTCGTAAAAATCGATCACCAGAAGGGGCGAAGCCTCACCACGCCAAAAGGAACCGCCTCATCATCATACTGCCCAAGAGGACGCTGAGCCTACTGGAGAAATTCGCACCATCGTCGGAGGACCAGCTTGTGGGGGTGACTCTCAAGCTTCAAGGAAAGCATACACTCGGAAGGCGTCTAAAGAACCCCAGCATATCTATTGGCTGGAACAGACGCCCAGCTCGTCAAAAGCCAGCCATCCTCCCATTTCTTTCACCCTCGAAGATGCAGCGGGAATTCACTTCCCTCACGAAGATTCCATCGTAGTCACATTAAAGGTATCAAATTATCTGACTCATCGAATTATGGTGGATACAGGTAGCTCAGCCGATATTCTATACTTGGAGGCTTTCAACAAAATGGCTCTAGCCAGAAGCCTACTCAAGCCAGTTTCAACCCCCCTCGTCGGCTTCGGAGGTGAGGTAGTAACACCTGAAGGAAGCATTGATCTCCCAGTTACTTTTGGAGAAAATCCAACGAAGACTACCGTCTTCATAAACTTCCTTGTGGTGGATCGAAAATCAGCGTATTACGCCATTTTGGGGCGACCGTCTCTTACTAAGGTTGGGGCAGCCTTGCACCCTTCATATCTGTGTGTCAAATTTCCTACCCCAAATGGTATCGGGGTCGTGCGAGGAAGTCAACAGGAGGCACGGTCTTGCTATCAGATAGCCCTACAAGATCGAAAGAAGGCTCAAGCGACAACCGTTATGGAGATAGCACAAGATTCACCCAACTTTTCCACCAACACCTCTCTGGATCCGAGAGAGAACGTTCTCCAATCAGGAACTCCTGAGGAAGAAACAGTGACGATTCACCTAACCAAAGACGACCCGTCTAGGGTCGTGTACATTGGGTCTTCTTTAACCAATGTCCATCGTGAAGATTTGGTCCGTTTCCTCACCGAATACCAGGACGTGTTTGCTTGGTCTCATAAAGATATGCCAGGGATCGACCCCAATGTCATCGTACATCGTCTCAATATCGACCCGAAGCATAAACTCGTGCACCAGCGTCGACGTGCCTTCACTGCAGAAAGGCAAATGGCGATCAAAGCTGAAGTGGAGAAGCTACTCACGGTCAATTTCATTAAAGAGGTTGATTACCCAGAGTGGGTCGCGAACGTAGTTCTCGTCCGGAAAGCTAATGGCAAATGGAGAATGTGCGTCGACTATTCAGATTTGAACAAAGCATGTCCCAAAGATAGCTTCCCGACACTGCGGATTGACCAGTTGGTCGATTCAACAGCTGGGCATGCTTTGCTCAGTTTTATGGATGCTTATTCTGGTTACAACCAGATCATGATGCGCCCACCTGATAGCCAGCATACCGCCTTCATCACAGATCGGGGACTATATTGCTACCAGGTAATGCCATTTGGTCTTAAAAATGCAGGGGCCACCTATCAGCGCCTCGTCAACAAAATATTCGCTGCCCAAATCGGCAGAAATATGGAAATTTACGTCGATGACATGATCGTGAAAAGCATCGTGGAAGATGATCATCTCCCTGATCTTCGAGAAGCATTCGATCTGATGAGGAAATATTAGATGAAGTTGAATCCAGAAAAGTGTGCATTCGGGGTATCTGCTGGAAAGTTCCTCGGGTTCATGGTCGGTCAGCGAGGAATTGAGGCAAATCCCGAAAAGATAAAAGCATTGATAGAGATGAAATCCCCCACTACTCTGAAGGACGTCCAGCGTCTGGCTGGTCGCATCGCATCGTCGAATAGGTTCATCTCGCGAGCATCCGACAAGTGCTTACCATTCTTCAAACTCCTCCGTGCAACGGCCAAGTCTGATTGGAAATGGACGCCAGAGTGTGAGGAAGCCTTTCAACAACTGAAGCAATACATGAGCACACCTCCCATTTTGTCAAAACCTGTAGCACATGAGCAACTCATTCTTTATCTTTCTGTGTCCACTACGGCCATTAGCGCCGCTTTGATAAGAGAAGATTCCGGGGTGCAAAGGCCCGTTTATTATATCAGTCGAGCAATGGTTGATGTAGAAACTAGGTATTCTGATATGGAGAAGCTGGCCCTAGCCTTAGTCACGGCAGCTCAAAAACTGCGACCATACTTCCAAGCTCACGCTATTCTAGTACCAACAAATCATCCACTACGGCAAGTCCTCCAAAAACCTGAGGCTTCCGGACGCTTGACTAAATGGGCGATCGAGATCAGCGAGCACGATATCTCATTCTGTCCTAGGACTGCAGTCAAGGGCCAGGCCGTGGCTGACTTCATCGCCGAATTCACATACTCCTCCGATGATAATACCATGACCAGCGACCAGCCTCCTTGGTCACTCTTCGTGGACGGGTCGTCGCGGGCCACTGGCAGCGGAGCGGGCCTGATTTTAGTGGCTCCCGACGGGTCGCATTTCCAGTATGCTCTACGTTTCGATTCTCGCGTCTCAAATAATGAAGCAGAATATGAGGCCCTGATCGTTGGTCTCGAACTGGCCATTGTCCTCGCAATTCAGAATCTGTTAATTCATAGCGACTCCCAGCTCATTGTCAACCAAGTTCTTGGTGAATTCGAGGCCAAAGAAGAAAGGATGGCCTTATACAAGTCTCGTGTCCTCATCCTGCTCGCAAAACTGAAGACTTATGAAATAATTCATATTCCTCGCGAGAAGAACCAACTTGCCGATTCCCTGGCAAAGCTCGCCTCTGCATCAGAATCTGAGTTATCACATTTGATCCCCATCGAACATCGTCAGAACCTGAGTATCGACCCAGCAACTCTTGAGCAAGTAATATCATACAATCATCTCCATGCTGGATGGATCCCATCATCCTATATCTCAGAGACGGATACCTACCAGAGGACAAGAAAGCTGCAAGACAAATTCGCCTTCGGGCTGCCAGGTATACCTTGCAAGACGGAATATTGTTGCGCAAGAGCTTTTCCTTGCCTTATTTAAGGTGTCTTCATCCAGAAGAAGCACTTCGTGTTCTAGACGAAGTACACCAGGGGGCATGTGCTAATCACCCCAGGGGGCGATCCCTAGCATATAAGGTGATGCGGCAAGGATATTATTGGCCCACTATGAAAGCAGATGCAATTGAATTTTCTAAAAAATGTGACAAGTGCCAACGATATTCACCTATACCTCATGTACCATCTGAACGGATGACTTCAGTTGATAGCCCTTGGCCTTTCGCTCAGTGGGGGGTCGATATCATTGGGCCCTTGCCCATGGGAAAGGGACAAAATAAGTTCGCAATTGTGGCGGTTGATTACTTCACCAAATGGGCCGAGGCAGAACCATTAGCCAAGATTACTGAGAAACAAACTACCAAGTTCATATGGAGAAATATCATATGCCGTTTCGGACTCCCTCACACTATAATTACCGACAACGGAACGCAGTTCGACAACGCGGCCTTTGATGAATTTTGTGAAAAATGGAAGATACGTAATCTCCGCACTTCTCCATATCATCCTCAGGCGAATGGGCAGGTCGAGGCAGTGAACAAAATCATTAAGCACCATTTAAAAACCAAGCTTGGTGAATGCAAAGGTGAATGGCCAGAACTTCTACCAGAGGTATTATGGGCATATAGGACTACAACTCGTACATCAACGGGTGAGACCCCTTTTTCCTTAGCATTTGGTGTCGATGCGGTAGTACCAGTGGAAATTCAAGTGCCCTCGTATCGGATCAAACAGTATGACCCCACAGGTAATCAGGAAGATCTTCGACTTCATCTCGACCTCTTGGAAGAACGAAGAAATACCTCCCAATTACGAGCGGTCGCATATCAGCAACGTATTGCTCGCTATCAAAATGCTAAAGTTCGACCTAGGTCCTTCCAGCTCGGAGATTTGGTCCTGAGGCAAAGACTCGGGGTTCCCGCTCGTTCGCTGGATCCAAATTGGGAAGGCCCTTATCGGGTTATTAAGATTGTGCGACCCGGTACTTATTACCTCGAAGACATGCAGGGAAGACCCGTACGTCGCCCTTGGCACGTAGAGCATTTGCTACAATACTATCCCTAGATTCGATGTAGTTCATGACGACATTTCGTGAATAAAGTAAAAAGGTATCTTTTGATCGCTACTCCATTAACTTGGACCTGAATAGCCCCGAAGAAGATGCATACGATCTCTTGGCCAATTGCCTACCTTTGGTAGGGTTAAATTCACCTAGGATGGTCGCCTTTCCATTTTATGGATCGAAAACAAAACTGCAGAAGAGCTTGTTTGTATTCTCGACCATCCTTCTACCCTTGGTAAATTTAGAGTCTCAATCGATAGATCAGTCTATCTCCACGAGGGTATGGTCATCACGACCCCCCGGATTGAGCACAACTCATTTCTCAATCGATAGATCAGTCTATCTCGACGAGGGTATGGTCATCACGACCCTCCGGATTGAGCACAACTCATTTCTCAATCGATAGATCAGTCTATCTCCACGAGGGTATGGTCATCACGACCCCCCGGATTGAGCACAACTTATTCCTCGATCGATAGATCAGTCTATCTCCACGAGGGCATGGTCACTACGACCCCTCGGGTTGAGCATAATTCATTGAAACAAGGAAGGCATTCATTACATGAAAGGGAAAGAGAGTAAACAAGAAGAACAACACTACTTCCAAAAAATAACTTTTCATTAATATCAAATGTTTACAAGTATCAGCTCAGCAAGTACAGGAGAAAGGAAAATAAAAAGGAAAATCAATCTCTCGGAGAAGGAGCCGTGCTCTCGACTTCAGGGCCCATTTCAGGAGCCCCTCCAGCCTGCGTGGCCTCGGTCACCTCGTTCTCAGCAGCAGCTTGCTCCTCTGCAGCTATGATGGTCGCGACTCGCCCAAATTCCCCCATATCGAAGGATGGGATCATTCGTTGCACTACTCTTAGCGCAAAGTCGCGACCAGCATCATATGACTCATATCTCTCATCGTCATATAGTTGCGAAGTCCGAAACTCGAAAATTGCCCGAGGACCTTCCTCCGAGAGCATTTTTACAAGGGCGACTTTCTCCTCGTCCCAGTGGATCGAGTCGTCCTTAAGCTGTGCAAGAGCGGAGCGCTCCTTCTCCAAGTTGTCATTGGCTTCTTTGAGCTGCGACCTGGCCTCCGCTAGCCGCTCCTCCAACGAGATCTTATCTTGGCGAAAGATCTCCCTCTCTCTCTCTCCACTTTCTCCTTCAAACCCGTGAGCTTCGCGAAGTTAGAGTCCAAGGCCTGATACCTGTCGGTCAGGACTTGGACTTTCTCGATGAGGATCTTCTTCTCCTCATCTATCTTCGAGATCACTGCTTCACGGGCCTTGAGCAGTTGATCCCGTCCCTGGACCGCCTTCTCCAAGGCGATCCTCTTCCCTTCTGCCTCATCGATCACACGGCGAGCAGCGACGATATCTCGCTTCGTCCGCAAGATGAGGTCTAAGCCCTGCAAAACGAAAAAGAAAAACGTGAGAAAAAACATTTGAGAGCCCCAAAATAATGAAGTTAAAACTAAATCTCCAAGGTTTTACCTGCACCATCCTTACCCCCGCCTCAAGGAAGAGGTTCTCAGGGCTTGGCTCGGGAAGAGAGCCAAAGGTTTGGGGGGAGACATTCTCGAACAAAAATTTGCATATCGGATGGAGGTGGCGAGGGATAGAATATGTCCCACTTCCAGATGCTTGGGCAACGACCAACCCAGCCGGCTCGCAAGGCGGGGCCATCGACTCGCGAGTAAGACCCTGCTCGACAGCAGGGATCAGCTCGCGAGGCTCTATTTTCTCGCGAGCCTCTTCAGCTGGGGGGCAGCTGGATCCTGCCCCATCCGGGGAGTTGTCAGTGATGTTAATCACTGGCGGTCCAGGTGCGACCACCAATGGGGGAATATTGGGCACTGCCGGTACCCCCGCCGTGCTCGCGAGAGGGGCAGGTTGGTCGCTACCCTTACGGACGGGTGGTTGAGATGGTTCGACAAGTGTTTTCTTCTGCCTCTTGGAGTTCGTGCCCAGCAGACCCCTCTTCTCCTCGGCCTTCGTCATCTCGACTTCTCCGCTGGATATTAAGCCCGCTGCAGCAAGTCGCGAGGGAGACAAGCAAGCCTCATGTGCCTATCACCAACAGGCACCTTGTACACCCTGACTATCTTCTCGTTGATCCCTCCCTTCAAATTTGGTTTTTTCAAGGCCGGGATACCTGCGAGCACAAATAGAGGTCAAAAAATGAAGTGAAAACCCTAAAATCTTAACTGGAGAAAACTGCACAATGTGGGATTGTGCCTACCTTCACAGAAAAAACGGGTAACTCCTGGACCTCTGGAGGAAGCAGACTCCCAGTACCCGGAAGCATAGAACCACCGTTTCCTCCAGCCGGGATAGTTCGAGGAGGGTTTCCCCAGCACGAAGTTATCCCGGTGCCAGTAGCACAGGTAGTACCAGCCTTCGCTGGAGGGTGCTTTCTTCAGACAGAACATACGGAGGAACTCCTCCGCCGTGAGCTCCCCGTTGCCGGCCTGAGCCCAGAGGGCAAAGGAGTCCAGAACTACCCTCCATCCGTTCACGATGAGTTGCCCGGGGGCAATCTTGTAACATCGGAGAACGTCGCGTATGAAGGGATGGAGGGGGAGGCGTACCCCCAGGTGAGCTGGTACTCATAAAAAGCTACACATCCTGGGGGAGGGGAGTCTGGTGTCTCTCCATCTCCGGGCAATCGGAGAATGACTGAGTCGGGGATCAGGTATCTCTCCCGTAACTCAACCAGCCGGTCCTCCGATAAAACAGAAGGATATCCGGCTGCTGTGTATCTCCCTGCCGGAACCCTCGCACTGCTAGAAGCAGAGGATTCCGGAGTGGCATCACCAAGAGGGACAGTAGTCTCGTCAGAGTTCCCAGTCATGAGAAGATTAAAAAAAGAAAAAGAGAAAAGGAAATGTACCAAGTAACAAAAAAAGAGAGGAAGGAGGAACACTGAAGGAAGAAAATAGAAAGGGAGATGACGGGAGAATTCTTTCCTTCGAAAAAACTTCTGTAGAAAACCAGAGAAATGGCGGACTCCGTATATTTATAGGCAATCATTCCGCCGCATCTGGTGATACGTGGCAGCCCCTCCTTCGGCGCAGCAATCGAGCAGGCACGTGGCAAGCGCCCCTTCATTTTCTGTCTGCGGAAAGGCTGCGGAAAGCTGGCGCTCATTAATTCCAGCCCATCATGTATGGTTCCGTTCTCAATGAAGGCAGCGGGCAGTTACGTGTGATAGTAAGCTAAGTCCTTCCCTTAAGAATTCTTGGCGGCAAGGACTTGGGGGGCATCTGTTATAGGCAAAATGATGGAGATCAACTCAGCTGCTAAGTTTTTACGCGGACGCCCATCCGACTCTCGAGATCATCTGATCGAGAGTCGCAGATCGAGTAAATACGAAGTGCTCATTCGACTCTCGAGATCGTATACTCGAGAGTCGCAGATTGGATAAGTATGGGGCGCTCATTCGACTCTCGAGATCATATGCTCAAGAGTCGCTGTTATAGTCAAAATAGCGAAGATCATCTGCTGGAGATAGACCTCGCGAGCACCCTTATCCGACTATCGAGAAGTCTGTTCGAGACTTGCATATTCTGAAGATACTCCGATCTCGCGAGCACCTTTATCCGACTATCGAGAACGTCTGTTCGAGACTCGCATATTTTGAAGATACTCCGATCTCGCGAGCACCTTTATCCGACTATCGAGAACGTCTGTTCGAGGCTCTCTTCCTATCTTCCTCTTCGTCCCAGGTTCTGATGCACACTCGAGGCTCGTATATTAGGAAAACGATGCCCGACTACCAAAGCTTCGAGAAGTTGTGTTTTTTCCTGCGAGCAGATCTTCTCACAAGTCGTTGAAAGGTGTTACATCTAAATGAGCGAGCACTTGGACTCGCGATCATCTTCCAACATGCGAACATCTTTCTCTGTGGCGACACTCCTTAGCCTTCAGTACCAGCAGCCCGGATAGGCCGATTTTGGGCTTATCTTCTCTTATGGTTCCGAATCTCAAGGGATTGCTATCAAGGAACGTGATTGTCAAGACAAGTCATTGGGTTAGATCTCTTCTCTAAGGATAAGGATCTTATCCCACGAAATCAGCGGGATCTCGATATCGTACACGAAATCAGCGGGATCTCGATATCTCACGTAACAGATTGGACCTTTCCAGATCTATATAAGGAGAAGACTCCATTAAAATACAGGTACACAATATTCAATCCCTGGTCTCGTTTTGCCTGGCTATTCTTCTTCTTGCTTTGCCTGACTTAAGCATCGGAGGGCTAACGGCTGGACACCAGCCACCCTTAGTTGCTTTCTGTCTTCTTACAGGTCTGGCGGAGGAAATCCCTGTTGGAGAGAAGGTGAACGACCGGAGGATCCTGTTACAAAATCTGACGTTAACACGGTCCATTGTAGCATGTGATCCATCATTTGACCTTTTCGGTTTAGTTTCCTTCATGACTATCGCACACTTGATCTTGATCACTTTTACGTCTGAAAATGCCCTAATTGGCTTGGATCTTGTCCAACCTCTCCTGATCACCTGAAAACAGAAAATTCACCTAATGAGGGATAATTAACCGGAACAACAATGATAATGCCCTTAACAACCCGGGTTAATTATACAATATTAGGTACTTATCAGTCCCAAAAGTCAGGATCCTCAAAACAGGGATTACAAGTTTACGATCCATCACATCACAAGATTTAGGGCCAGTGAATTAGCAAATTTGGCAAAAATCACAAGAAAAGCAAGACTTAACCAAAAATGGAAAGTTGACCCAGTGGTGGGCCCCACCGTTCATCATGATCAGAACCCTTCAAATTTGGGAGGGTAAGTTCAATCATGAATAAATAAAGCCAGTCCATCGACATCCATCGCAGAGTGGGCCCTGCAAGCCCTTCGTTTCGCAAAACCCAATTTTGTAAAATACAAGTACGTCGGCGCATCAAGAAATTCATGGTCAGCGCATCATAAAATTCAGCAATTTTACAAAGTGAATTTCATGATGCACTGACCCTCAGCGCATCAAGAAATTCAGACAGTTTTACAAAGTGAATTTCAGGACGCACTGACCCTCAGCGCATCAAGAAATTCACCTAGCGCATCAAGAAATTCAGACAGTTTTACAAAGTGAATTTCAAGACGCACCGACCCTCAGCGCATCAAGAAATTCGTCCAGCGCATTCAATAATTCAGGAATTTCAGAACGCACTGACCCTCAGCGCATCCAATAAAATTAGGCAATTTTAGGAATTTTAGGACGCACTGACAGCCATTGCGCCCTAAAAATCAGCATTCTAACAAAGACATTTTTAGACGCGCCGAGTGATTTTCTTAACGCGCCGGAATGATTTCTCGACACGCTACATGTGGCGGGCTCCTATTGGTTGACTTCGGGTATAAATACCCCCTTTTCTGGCTCATTTGGACGGATCCAGAGAAGGAGAAAGTTTTGAGTTTTTGAGATCGCCGGAATCCCTCGCCGGAATCCTTTTCCGACCACCGGAAAACCTTCTCCGACCACCGAAAATCCCACTCCCGACCACTACAGGTTCATCGAAGAGAAACCTAATAATATACAAGTATATGGCGCATCGCAAAATGCGTTGAATCAAACTCGCTTTATCGATGCACTGGCCTCAGCGCATCACAAAAATGCTCCAACGCATCAGAAAATACCCTCAGCAGATTAAATAAATCAATATTCCAAAAACTAAGCATTTTAAGGACGCACTGGCCCTAGCGCATCACAAAAATAGGCCAGTGGATCAGAAAAATACACATCTTAACAAAAATCATTTTTGGACGCACTAGCCCCAGCGCATCACAAAAATAGGCCAGCGGATCAGGAAAATCAAACACTTAAAACAAGTCATTTTGGACGCACTGGCCCCAGCGCATCACAAAAATAGGCTAGCAGATCAGGAACATAAACATTTAAAATAAGTCATTTTGGACGCACTGGCCCTAGCGCATCAGTAAAATCAGGCCAGCGGATCATAAAAATTAGCACTTTGAACGTTCATTTCAGCACATTTAAATCTTCATTTTATGATGTTTTTGGGCCCCGCTTGGGCCTATCTTGGATATTTCGAGCATTTCGGACGCAATGGAGCAGTCAAATAACTCATTCGGGCCACCCAATGAGCAGAATGCAAGCCTTCAGAGTCAGATCCAATCCAACGAGATGAACGAAGCAAGTTCTTGAAAAGAGGCCGCCAGTGCCCAGAATCAAATTGATGTATCATCATCACATGTACTATCATAATGTGACCCGAATTCAGGTCCGGACTAAGCAAATGGGACTATGGTTAACACGATAAACCATATAGAGAGTTCTGAGGTATTATACAGAATTTGTTAGAGACTGACACTTCAAGAATAGTCGATGCCCTACTCATCCAAACGGCATCCGCTGGTTGAGCTGCTCAGGTACATACAACTGCAGATCGGTCTTCCTGCGGTCACCCGTCGCAAATGACGGGCGCAGGCCCAGAGTCGCACCCCTCGGTTAAAAACCCTGACAGTTTCAGCCCGGATCTCCAGTCAAAACATGAGACATAGACATCTGACTCATACAAAGATGGATCAGTCCATAACAAAACACAACAAATACAGGTCTCCACGACCATACAAATACAGGTCTCTATGACCATACAAATGCAGGTCTTAACGACCACACAAAATATAGGTCTTTATGACCATGAACTCTGAGACCATAGTCCCCGCTGACTAGTCTTCTGCCTTTTAATCAAGGGTCATCGATCATTCGATGTAATTAAAGGCTCGTGCTAGATCACGGCCTGGAATGTACAAGGTCTCAGGATCTCTGAAATAAAATTCGCCTTGCGATATCTCTTCTCTTGTGTACTTTTGTGAATGCTTGTCTATGAATGTTTCTATTATTCAGAACCCCAGAACAACAAAACACCAGAAAACTGCGTTCGAGCATTTTTCTAGTTCTAACACTGGGTCACCTACCATCCTTCTCAAGGATGAGTGATTTTTTTTTCAATTTATGGGAAAGAATGATACCCATAAGTTGCCCAAAATTGTCCCATGCTTTGGGGCATTTTGGACTTTGATTTTCAAGTGGGCTATGTATATCCTTCTTAACCATTTTCATGATGGTTGGATGACTCATCAAGCCATGCCCTCTTGTGTTCAAGTGATCTTCTCTTTGGTAAAGAAATTGGTGCACATAAGTTGCCCAAACTTGTCCTTGCATGGACATTTCTAACTTTAATTCTTCATGTGGGCTATGTGCATCAATTTTTTATCATTGGCTTCTTTGACTCATATGTTTGTGGCTAGACCACCATATTGTATTCCCATAGTTAAAACATTTATCAAGATGATGCACATAAGTTTCCCATGATTGACCCAAGAGTGGGTTCTTATGGTTCTTCAAGTGGGCTATGTGCTCCTTTCAATCCATTGAGGTGGGGCACTTGAGTTGCTCTTGGGGATCAATTTCCTTCCTATTCCCCATTTGTCCATGTACATATGTAGAAAGATGGAAACATCTTAAATGAGGCTCATTGCTTTGATATGGAAAGTGAACCAAACCTTGGTCACACATAGACTTTGAAAATGGATTTTTCATATGAAGCTTGATTCTTATCCCACTTTGATCTTATGGCACTTGAGTGCATTTGTTGTCCAAAATGTGTCCTTGGATGGTGGATTTTCCTCATCTAAGGCATGGCATGCAACCCTTTTTAAGGTGGGCCTTGCCTTCTTCAATGGGCCCAACACATATCCTAGGCGACACATGGAGTTGGACATTGGATTTTTACATTTGAATGTAAGTCCAAATCCATGGGTTTCCTGGATAATGATTTGGATTTTAATGGGTAAAGAATATGAGCTTACCTTGCCAAGCTTGTAGGATTTGATGGCGGACGACACGAGGGGGCGTACAGCGATTAATGAGGACGACCCTGCCTTCATTATTCGCCGTGAGGACCATATGTGTTCTCTATCCAAGGAGCACCAACCTCTGCCTTCCATAAAAGGTCGGGGCACCCAAGACCTTTGGGATAACTGGGTGGAACAACCACAACCGATGCTTGAACGCATTCTAGCCAACAGTCCTTTCGCAGCCTTCTTACATTACGTTTCCACAACAATAATGCCAACCATATGCTACTTACAGCCCTTTGTGAGAGGTGGAGGGACGAGACCCACACCTTTCAACTTCCCTGTGGCGAATGGGGGATAAATCCTTTGGATTATATATATATATATATATATATATATATATATATATATATATATATATATATATATATATATATATATATATATATGTTTTCCATTCCATGGGGCAGTTATTCCCCATGCGGACTCTCTTAGCCCAATTACCCCCAATGATTGGAAACGGCTTGTGGGAACCATCCCACCCGAGAGTGAATTTCAGAGTAGCCAAGTGAAACTGCGGTGGTTTCACAACACCTTCGCTGCTGTCATCCCTACTACCAAGCTGGAAGCCCTTCATAAAGCACAGGCTATGATTACTTACGCCTTCGGGTCATTCTTTTTCTGTCATGCGAATGAGAGGATCGATCCTAGATTTCTTCACTTGACTGAGGATCTTCACAATTCATATAATTGGAATGGGGCCATCTTGACTCGCATCTACCAGGGCTTGGATAAGACCTCTTGGAGTAGTAGGTCTTTTATAGGTTTTTGGCCTCTCGTGGAGGTATTCTCTTTGACCTCCCTCGGAGATGTTTGTCTTCTTTCTTCATCTAGTCATTGTGTTTGTCCTTGTCCAAACCTATTTCTATGATCATTTTGCTCACCTGTCCCCGAGGATACGGGATGATGTTGAACCATCCTTGTATCGCTTCACACATTGGCGTCAGCAAAACTGTCAACAAAATCCTCGAGTGTCTGGGGATAATTGGCGTGATGACATAGATGGATTGACTACCGAGGACATACGTATCTTGTTTTCCTTATCCGTTGTGTTGTACTGCAATTGACTGTGGTGCTTTTCTTTCTTGTGGTTCGCTCGAATGACATATGCCTATTTTCCCCTTTACTATACTCCTCAACGCGTGTAGGCATATGATTCTTCGTGTCTCCATATCATGCTCTCTGATGCTGAATCATTTCAGTGGTACCTCGGAGAGAGGCTGCTCTGACAGATTACTGGCGTGGCCCGGGTTCCTTGTTCTGCATCCCCTCAGGTTGCTCGGATTTCGGCTGACGCTATGGCTGATGCTCTCAAGGGTCAGCCTGAATTTCGCTTCACGATCTCCGATTGTGATTATGATGAGTGGTATCTGCTGTATCGACAGGGATCTCTTCTTTCTTCACTATACGTTCCAGGGGGTCGTCGCAGGTATGCTGGACGATCAGTGACAGCTCCTCTGATGGACCTTCATCGTTGGGAGCGGGAGGAGAGGAGGGATGATGATGATTATGTCGGTGATCTGTAGCCTGCTTCTCTGAGGATGTACTCAGCTTGTTGATATGTGGCCTTCTTGACATTTTTAAGGCCCCCTCTTTTTTTTTTTTTTTTTTTTTGCTTTTCTTCTGTATAAAAATCTTCTAAATGAAATACAACTCCTATTTTGCCTTAAATTTCTTGATGATGCTTGGATGCTTTGATTTTCGATCCATTCTTTCCATTCTCAACTGCATGGATGATGACTTGAACGGTTCAGATTGCTTGATTTGGCCATGTGGGCCCTTTCAGATTTCAGCTTTGCTTTGGAACACCTATCCTTGATACTCTGTGCGGCTAAGAAGGCTTTCCATGGTACGGACAATGACTTAAAACGGTTCAGATTGCTCTTTTTAGCCGTGTGGGCCCACTTGATGATCAGATCCTGGACTCTGGCCTTCTTTCTTGACGATCAAACCCTTAATCTTGCTATTTTATGACTCATGTAAGCTTTTCATGGTTTGGATCATGATGATCTTGCCTTTGAATGACTCAGATTGCTTGTGGGCCCCTCTGGATCAACTTTTCTTCTCTTTGACTTGGTCAGACCCATTTTGGTCGTAGTTCTTCATGATTGGATAGGTGGGGCACCTTCCAGGTGGTTTGGATCAGATTCGATCAAAATTCGGAGTCAATCGGAGCTTTGGGCGGCCCTTAGGGTGCCAACTGTTGACGTGGACTGACAGTCTCACCTACTAGAGGCTGCGGGGCCAATCCTGCGGAGAGAGAGTGGAGACCGTTTGTATGGGCTGCCCACAGGGGGCCGCCTAGACCTCTCCTTATGTGCGGTCTGTGCGGGTTCTGGTTCAGACATTTCACTCTGCCCCCCTATTGTTGTCTCCTTGATTCTTTGCGTACGAGGTTTCGATTCAGCCATGAATCCTTCTTTTGTCTTCACTTTTCTTCTCTTTTTGTCTTTTTCTCACTTTGTCCTTTCTCAAGCAATGGATGGTGGAGATTTAGGGGGCTGTGGGGGCTGTCCATGATGGGTCCCACTCTTCAGATTTTCAAATGAGCTTTAATGGAGGGGAGATGCCTTTAATGGATGAGGCAGATGGGGCATTGAGAGGGGACATTGATGAAAACTTGAGCTTAGTGGTTGGTGGAGCTTTGAATACCTCCATTAATGGTGGGATGGCTGGAATTTCAGATTTGAATAGGTCATTGGATGATGAAATTTTGGATGGAATGGATAAGATGGGGAGAGTGGCTATAAGTGAGGCTATGCACCCTTTGAGTGTGGGCCACATGGATGATGTGATTGATGGTGATGATGGGGTTACGATGGACATAGATGGGCTGATCTCATGTTTAGATGGTATGGACGGTTCATATGATACCTTTGATGGCTTGGATGCACTTGATGACGGCCAAGATATGCGGTACACTTGCTTGGGCGGACTTGATGTGATCATTGATGATGTCCCCTTGATGATGGACGGTGTGGATGTCTCGATGATTCCTTTTATTGGACAGAGTGATGGTTGGGTTCCCGATTTTATGTTTGAGCAGACTGCAGGTCCAGATCTGACCGTAGATTCTTTGATTGGGGTCGTTGGGGCCCTTCTTGACGGTTCAGATGCATTTTTCAGCAGTTAGATTGATCAGGATGCCACAATGTGTAGCGTGATCTTTGCTGATAGCCTTCTTGATAGAGAGTGCCGACCTTCTCCTGATCATCGACCCTTTACGCATTCGGTTCACGAGGTGGGGGAGTCTTCTCATGCTGCTGAGGTCGTGACAGTTTCAGATAGCGATGCGATTATATCAGACATAGTTGCTACTGGGGATATGTCAAGGACTGTCGAGTTTACAGGGGTTCCAGCTTTTTCTTCTCCTTCGCCCGTTGATCTTTCAATCCTTGATGAGTTGTCATCGATTCTTGGGCCTTTTATTCTGGAGGGGATTCCTGTGAGGACTTGCCAGTTGCTTTCTCGTCCTTTTTGCTCGCCACGATTGCTTGCTTTACTTGACAGATTGTCAGCTTATGAGATTCAAGAGTTGGAGTCCTATGGCTTTGGCGGTCTGATCCATATGGCTAGGGTTGACATTGATTAGAGGATGCTTGGGGCCGCACTGATTGACTGGGTCCCTTCATTGAACTTGTTTGCGTTCAATGATATGGAGATGGGACCTTCTTTAGAGGAGCTCGCGCGCTTGACAGGTCTTCCCTTAGATTATGCTCAGTATTTTTCGCCGAAGACTTTGCCAAAGACTGCCACTCCGCAGATTTGGTTTGGGATTCTGTATCTTATTCAGCCTGCAGCTAACGGTCAGGATGTTGTGGTCTTCTCTTTACACTTGCTGTATAATTTTTTCTCGGGCCCTCAGAGTGTGGCAGGGTCCTTACTTTCTCGGAATGCGCTGATGTTCTGTCTGATAGCTGAGGTGCTATTCTCGGGATGGCGCAGATCTTAGACCCCTTTGCTCTTCGAGGTGATGAGCCAAGTTGCTCGACGGTAGGGAATCATTTCTCTTGTCCTGGCTGAGCTGTTCAATGGGCTGACTGACTGTGCCTTAGGCCGCACCCGTGTCCTTTGCAGCTGCTGTGCATTTCTCCAGGAATTCATTTTTGTACTTTCTTTTCCTTCTCTTTTGGGAACTGCTTTGCTTTAGCTGAGTTCTTTACTTTCTTATGATCAAATTTGGCTATGGGAGCATCTTTCGCTGACTGTTCCTGTATCATTTCCCGGCACTCGCGGCCCTGATCTCATGCGACATACATGGAGTTTCTTCCTCATACAGCTAGGATGAGTGAGCCCTTGTATCGCAGGATGTTTACTGAGCTGCGTGATTGGAATGTTCATTGGGAGTCATCTTGGCTTTCACTTCCTCTAGTACTTTGTGATGCTCATCGCCTTCCTCTGATGCTGGTAGGCTTTCGCTCTTACTTTTCTTATCACCATATCCGGTTCCTGCGGCAGTTTAGGTATGAGCAGGATGTCCTCTTTTTGCTTTCTCGGGTATTGGGCGTCGAGCACTTCCGGCTAGATCATCTGACTTTAGGACTTGGATTGATAGGTCATGGGTGAGTCACCTGACTGCTGATTTGCTTGGTTTTGAGCCACGGACTTTTCCGATGGCGGCTGCCCCATACCAACATTGGGTTGCTGAGCAGTCTCTATATCGGCGCATTCCTTGCTGGCACCTGACCACTGATGAGGATGAGTAGGATGTCCTTGGGGATGCCGATTCTTCATCTGGTTCATACGAGCCCTTTGAGGAGCGTCCCTTCATCGACCCTGGCTTCCTCTTGGCCACTCATGGCCATCTCCTGTCTGAGATTTCTGCCCTTCGGTATCATTGTGAGATGATGTCGAGGAGATTAGCCGTTGATCAGAGATTGTCTGATGAGGAGGCAGCAATTCATATCCTTGAGAGAGATGAGGTGTATTACCTGCACATGGAGGTGAGCATGCTGAGGGCGAGGCTATTTTATTATGAGTCAGAGGACTTACTTGACGTAGCTGGAGGGGGGGGGGGGGGATTGATTTTTTGCCTTTGAGAGTTGTATCGGCTGTCTGTACGTCCCTTTTTGCATGGTGCATGACTGGCGATGATGTATTATTTTTTATATTTTTGAAAGAAATGATATGATATATGTAAAAGAAATATGATGCATTAATGGAAAGAAAAAACTTTTTGAGAACTTATCGTGCCATGAGTTATCTTATGAGTGTGTGTCTGGATTTTGTATCGGGACATAGGAATCAGAACTGAGGCTCGGCCAATGCTTTGACCGATGTGTCGAGATTGACTTGTATGAGATCCCTTTGGTTCCCTAGAGGCGTAGGCAATGGAAATTGTTACTTCCTGAGAGTTCTTTGTCCCCGACTGTACTTCTTCGTGTTTTTGAACTGTAACTACTTGAGCTGATCTTGACCGTCTTGTTTCTTGGTACTTGCACTTTTTATTTTTTTCTTTTTCTATTCGAGCCATTTTTGCCTGCAGCGCTCTTTCGAGTTTCACTATAGCCGGCTTTTTTCCATCATTTTTTCCTGTGGCGCCCTTTCGGGTTTTTATCACGTCCCGGGTATTTGATCTTACCTGCCCCTTGGCAGTTATGCTGTTTTTACCCTCGGCGCCCTTTCGGATTTTTACCAAGTTCGTTGTGTGCCCACTGTTTTTACTCGGAGCGCCATTTCGGATTTTCACTCCGCCTTCTTTGTTTAGGCACACACTTTCATTTTTTTCTTCTTTTTTCTGGATTTTTCTGGATAATTACAGTGGCTAGAGGTCGGGAATCTGTCATTGCCGGCCGATGGCAGCCTTTCAACCCATATCCTAAGTTACGATGATAGAGCTGTCGGTCTTAGCTATAAATCCTTCTGGGATGGATGGATGGGTGACTGTGTTTCCTTTCGGGTTGATTTTTCTCGGGTGCCTTGTCTTTTGGCTTCCCATTTTCTTTCTTTTTATTCTTTTTGAATTCTCTCTCTTTTTTTATGTCTTCTTCTTCTCTTTTTTTTCCTTTTAAATGATTTCTTAGAGGTTTTAGCTTTGACCTCTTGACTTGAGCTCTACTAATGTAACTCTTGATAAGGTTAGAATGACTTACCCCTGAAAGATCTTCACTTTGTTGGCGTTGATTGGCTCCGGAAGGTCCACTGTTCGCTCGCCTCAAGTGTAAGGCTGCGATGTAGTAATAAATCTCGGTAAGACCGAGGTCGATCCACAGGGAAAGAAGTAAACAATTCCAAGTACTCTAATAACTAGAATCTAAGAAGTTTAAGAGAGTAGTTTTTCATATGAAATAGAAAAATCTGAAAATAAGAAGAACTAGAGCATCAAGGATCCACTTGTAGTAGTCCAATGCCAATCCATTCATCCAAGTACAACACAATTAGAATCAAAGTCCTATCTCTCATCTAATTGGAAGATATAACATTCAAGCACAAACAATCCCACTTAAATCTGGAAATTAGATTTCTAGTTCTAATGAAGCACATAGAACTTGAACTTGTAGCCTTCGGAGTAACAGCCATGCCTATGGACTATGGCATGCTCAAGGGTTACTACAATTCTAATTCAAACAACCCAATCATGGTAATCTTAGAGAATTGCAAGGAACTCATGTCCGGAGCACACAAACTCTCACAAAACTTCTAAAAAACCAAACTTTATTCAAACTAGAACTTCAAAATCCAAAATTAAGAAAAGGGTACTTGAAATAAAAGAATTAAAGCATTGGAACCAACTACAAATTTCACCTCTAGCTCTAGCTAAGAGGTTAGCTAAGGAAAAACATATTAAAACTAGAACTAGAACTAAGAAAAGGAAGAAAAACTAGCTGGAGGAGGCTAGGTAGCCTCCTGGGACTTGAACTCCTTGCTCCCCACGTCCTTGGTTGATTTGGAATAGAAGAGAGCACCTCCTTTTATAGTGCAGCAATAGTACAGCAACATAGCAGAATTTGTTTCGCCTGGTACGGCTTAACCAATGGTCGGATTGCCTTCAAATTTGGTTTGTAGCTTCCTTATAATGTGATCTTCCTCATAGATGATTTAGATTTCCAAGATTATCCTCTGAATGGGCCCACCAATCACATCACCGACCGCCTCTCAAAATCGCGCACTTTGGGTACCTTCAGAACCAGTCATCTTGCTTTCAACGCCCTGGAGTGTACAGAGGTCGGATTGATCTCAAATTTAAAACATTGGTAGAAAACTTCATCCTCTACATGATAGACGGATTAGATTTTCCAAAACAATCCCAAAATGTGGTCCAAAAATTAGAACACTTAGGGCTTTTATAAACTCTGCGCAGTTGGATCATTCTGGATGGTCCATCTTTCTTCAACCGGTACGATCAAACCACACATCCTTTTGATCTGAAAATTTTGTGGTTATTCATATATGGATGTGTTCTAAAAGATGGTCAAAGTAGATTCTTCATATCATCAATGATGAGTCCTCTGGACCGGCCCAGAGTTGAACAGCAAAATCTGGAACTTTCTGGACAGTTCGTATTGTTTTGGCCACCACGGTCAATCCGTAGCTCCGATCGACACGAAACCACTTGGGTTAGTTCGGCGTCGAGCTCCTCTTCGACATGGATGTGTTGGATTTCCAAATATCATCAAGATGGCTTCAGAAAACTGGTCCGAAAAATCAGGTGCGGGAGTACATTGCTGTTTTAGAATCTGGAATCTGAAACTTGCATGGCCGACCGGTCACGACCGGTCGGACAGGGCTGGCCGACCGGTCATGACCGGTCAGGCCCTCTTTGGCATTACTCCAGCAAGCATGGCCGACCGGTCAAGACCGGTCGGTCTCTTTTTCTTCTTGTTTTCTTCCTTTCTTTCTTCTATTTTCTTCTTTCTTTGCTTCCTTCTTTCTTTGGTCCACCTTGGGCCTTCATCAAAGGCTCCAAATGGCCCCTTTTTGGTCTCTAATTGAGTGAAGTCCGCTCTCATTCCTATAATCACAAAACATGTGTTAGATGGGCCTTTAAATCATAAAAATCATGCAAACCATGTCATGTAATGGGCAATGCAATGTATAAATTGGAGGTTCAACACACCCCCCAACCAGCTTTTTGCTAGTCCCGAGCAAAACATGCGTGAAACAATTTCAAACCTCCAAACCCAACTCTCCCTCAGAACCCATGATTCTATCCATTCCAAGGTGTATAAGTATAAAATTTGGAAAAATTAGGTGATAGAAGCTGAAATCTTGGACTCTCAAAACATAATAAGTGTCTACATGAAATTCCCGCTGATTGATTGATAAATAGAAGAACTCGAACAAATTCAACCTAGTGTGCATAGTGAAAGTTCATCTCATGAGTTTCTGGGATCATCTTCTTCATAGATTAAGTAAACCAAGGATTTTAAGGTGCACAGAGCAACAACAAGCCTATGACAGGAATTTGCCTTACCGTCCTTTCGACGGCTTTCACACTACGTCCCATTTCCGGCTTTGGTTACGGTTCGACCATCCCCCGGTTGGTAATAGGTAGCCCTTTTCGAAATTTTCCACCATTTTCCTTCATTCCCGATTTCATCCTTTCTTTCCTTTTTCTTTTAAAATTAGATAGGATTTTTAAAAATCCATATCTTTCATTATTTTCCCATGGACAAGGATGGACAAAATACCCCGGCTTGGATTCTCAACACCTTTATATCAAAGTCTAGCTAATCCACAAATCACATAAACCTTTCAACTCATGAAAATCGTGTAATGTGAACTTGGTGTGAAGGTGTTCAAATTTTCTATCAATCACAACAATAGGGGAACTAACATATAAAACCATTATGTTGGGAGAATTCAAGACTTACAACATCACACACTTCATATCTCCTCTTCTTATACTCATATCATCTCGAATGCATGGAAATACGGTTTTCTAAAAGAATTTTGAAATTTTAGAAAATTCGAAAAAATTTGCGCATGTGAGGCTCGAAATGTTGCAACATGCTAGGTGAGGAATCTCATCTCACCCCCCAACCAAATCTTGCATTGTCCTCAATGTAAAAAGATATGCAATTAGCATGAACATGAGAGCAATGGTAAAATATGAGTGAGAACAATAGTACCTGAGATAGCAAGTTGATCAATTCTAGCATCTTCCATTGTCTCGATGAGACTTATTCAATCCTAATTGCAGAAAAATAAATCCTAACCTACCTACCTACCTTTGATTAGTCCGATCAACTACATGATCAAAGTTGAGCAGGATCTTCATGAATTTCAATAAATTTCTCATGAGGACCATCCAAAGTCCTGCTCGATAGTAAACATGTGTGCTTCTTATCATTGAAGTCCAATCGTATTGTGCACCACATGCATAAAAGGAGGAGATAAGAGCAGCAAAAAGATATCTCCTCAAATTCTGATTTGGGTTATGATTGATTAAAAATGGGTCATCCCAATCAGAATTTTCAATGGGCTGAAGGACCCATGATGGTGGAGAGACATTCATCAAGTTTTCATTAGTTAAAGTTGTCTCTTCCACAAATTCAGAATTGTACGGTGTTTCCATAAACAATGGTAAAGAGTGTAAATCAGTGGAAAGGTGTTCTTCAGGCACCGACACCGTGTCTAACAAAATATCCAACTCCTTAATCATCTCATCATCAAGATCATAAGAGTGGGCCAAGCATTCCTCTAGGAAATCGAGATAGTCGGATGAAGGGTCCTCATCCTCCCTTAATGATTGAAGAAATTCTGTTTCAATGGTAAGGAATTCCTCCTCTATAGAGAGGAGGTCTTCCAAAGAGAATTCTTCAGATTCAGTGGTAAGCACATCATTTAACATTGGTTGATCTTTGAAAATTTCAGATTGTGCCACCTCATCATCCAAAGGAATAGAATTTTCAATCAAAGGGAGGTCTACCACACTAGAATTTGGCATGTGTTGTTGGTGGAATGACTCAAAAAGATCGACTTCGGCCATCTCTCTAGCATGCATATCCTCTAGAGACTCATAATCATTATGCCCTTGGGAAAAAGAAACCATAGGTTCATAACCATTCACCACACCCTCATTGTAGGCAACCCCACTACCACTTTCAAATTTTATGGATTCCTCGGGTTCGTCAACCGTCATTGAAATCTCTTCATCATTAAGTTCAAAGCATCCAAAAGAGATAGTGGACTCACCATAATTGATGATGACATTGGGATCATCGAAATCAATCTCCTTTAAAAGTCTATCCATTAAATCAGAAGAGGGTTGGGCTTGGATAACCTCATCCTCCTCATTATTGGGGATTGATTCGGTGTTCCCAATGTTGGGTTTAATATTTTGAGATGGCGAGAGGTTTTGTATGTATTGCTCAGTTGTTTTCATAAACTCTCGCAGCACATCCTCAAGAGTTTGTGTCGGTTGCGGCTCATGAGAAAGAAACTCTTGAGGATAGTTGTTGGCATCCATGGTTGGCTCATCTTCCAAGTTGAAATTTTGATGCTCCCACCAATTTGGATTATGCATGTCATATGTTGGGCTTTTAGATGGTTGTTGACATGTGTAGCCATACAAGTGATCATACATTGTCCTAACCGGTGGAACATTATTCATCTCTTTCCAATACTCTCCCATTATCTTACGTTGTGCCTCAATATGTGTATTGTTTTCATTAATGTAATCACGCATCGTCTTACGTGGGGAGGTAGTGGAGGTTGATTGAATCTCAGAAAAATACTTATGCTTATAATGGTTCCAATCATAATGATTTTGGGTCTCAAAATCCGACGTCTCATCCTCCAAAAGGTACTTGTATGCACCATTCGTCCAATCAGACATGATGAAATTTTAAGAAATTGAAAACTACCCTAATATAAAAAAAAAGAACAAAAAGAAGGGATATGGGGAGATGTTACCCAATAGAGTGAGATCTATGTCAGCAACAATGTCCTACAAAATCAAAAAAATTTGTTAGTAATCTAAAAAAAAAATCAGAAAATCTACTTCTATAAAAACTGAAAATCCTACCTAACTAAGATTACTCTATAGCTACTAGAACAATTAAAACCGTTTAACTTTCTCCCCGGCAACGGCGCCAAAAACTTGTTCGCTCGCCTCAAGTGTAAGGCTGCGATGTAGTAATAAATCTCGGTAAGACCGAGGTCGATCCACAGGGAAAGAAGTAAACAATTCCAAGTACTCTAATAACTAGAATCTAAGAAGTTTAAGAGAGTAGTTTTTCATATGAAATAGAAAAATCTGAAAATAAGAAGAACTAGAGCATCAAGGATCCACTTGTAGTAGTCCAATGCCAATCCATTCATCCAAGTACAACACAATTAGAATCAAAGTCCTATCTCTCATCTAATTAGAAGATATAACATTCAAGCACAAACAATCCCACTTAAATCTGGAAATTAGATTTCTAGTTCTAATGAAGCACATAGAACTTGAACTTGTAGCCTTCGGAGTAACAGCCATGCCTATGGACTATGGCATGCTCAAGGATTACTACAATTCTAATTCAAACAACCCAATCATGGTAATCTTAGAGAATTGCAAGGAACTCATGTCCGGAGCACACAAACTCTCACAAAACTTCTAAAAAACCAAACTTTATTCAAACTAGAACTTCAAAATCCAAAATTAAGAAAAGGGTACTTGAAATAAAAGAATTAAAGCATTGGAACCAACTACAAATTTCACCTCTAGCTCTAGCTAAGAGGTTAGCTAAGGAAAAACATATTAAAACTAGAACTAGAACTAAGAAAAGGAAGAAAAACTAGCTGGAGGAGGCTAGGTAGCCTCCTGGGACTTGAACTCCTTGCTCCCCACGTCCTTGGTTGATTTGGAATAGAAGAGAGCACCTCCTTTTATAGTGCAGCAATAGTACAGCAACATAGCAGAATTTGTTTCGCCTGGTACGGCTTAACCAATGGTCGGATTGCCTTCAAATTTGGTTTGTAGCTTCCTTATAATGTGATCTTCCTCATAGATGATTTAGATTTCCAAGATTATCCTCTGAATGGGCCCACCAATCACATCACCGACCGCCTCTCAAAATCACGCACTTTGGGTACCTTCAGAACCAGTCATCTTGCTTTCAACGCCCTGGAGTGTACAGAGGTCGGATTGATCTCAAATTTAAAACATTGGTAGAAAACTTCATCCTCTACATGATAGACGGATTAGATTTTCCAAAACAATCCCAAAATGTGGTCCAAAAATTAGAACACTTAGGGCTTTTATAAACTCTGCGCAGTTGGATCATTCTGGATGGTCCATCTTTCTTCAACCGGTACGATCAAACCACACATCCTTTTGATCTGAAA
Source organism: Liriodendron chinense (assembly GCA_003013855.2). Taxonomy (NCBI): domain Eukaryota; kingdom Viridiplantae; phylum Streptophyta; class Magnoliopsida; order Magnoliales; family Magnoliaceae; genus Liriodendron; species Liriodendron chinense. Next base: position 677,460 of record PVNU02000506.1, read on the forward strand.
ATTTTGTGGTTATTCATATATGGATGTTTTCTAAAAGATGGTCAAAGTAGATTCTTCATATCATCAATGATGAGTCCTCTGGACCGGCCCAGAGTTGAACAGCGAAATCTGGAACTTTCTGGACAGTTCGTATTGTTTTGGCCACCACGGTCAATCCGTAGCTCCGATCGACACGAAACCACTTGGGTTAGTTCGGCGTCGAGCTCCTCTTCGACATGGATGTGTTGGATTTCCAAATATCATCAAGATGGCTTCAGAAAACTGGTCCGAAAAATTAGGTGCGGGAGTACATTGCTGTTTTAGAATCTGGAATCTGAAACTTGCATGGCCGACCGGTCGTCGGACAGGGCTGGCCGACCGGTCATGACCGGTCAGGCCCTCTTTGGCATTACTCCAGCAAGCATGGCCGACCGGTCAAGACCGGTCGGGCTTCCTTGGCCGACCGGTCAAGACCGGTCGGTCTCTTTTTCTTCTTGTTTTCTTCCTTTCTTTCTTCTATTTTCTTCTTTCTTTGCTTCCTTCTTTCTTTGGTCCACCTTGGGCCTTCATCAAAGGCTCCAAATGGCCCCTTTTTGGTCTCTAATTGAGTGAAGTCCGCTCTCATTCCTATAATCACAAAACATGTGTTAGATGGGCCTTTAAATCATAAAAATCATGCAAACCATGTCATGTAATGGGCAATGCAATGTATAAATTGGAGGTTCAACATCCACCCCTTTCATGCTGGTGAGTTTGAGGGCGCCTCTAGGAAGTACTTCTCTGGTGATCAGCGGTCCGTCCCCTGATGGTTTGAACTTTCCTCTGGGATCCGGAAGGTGCAACGGTAAAATCTTCTTCATGACCATGTCGCCCACCTTGAAACTTCTTTTTCGAACTCTTTTGTTGTAAGCCCGAGCGATCCTTTTCTGATAACATTGGGAATGACTTAGCGCACGCATGCGCTTCTCATCTGCTAGCTATAACTAATCAAATCTGGCCTGTTCTCATTCTCCTTCTTCAATTCTGCTTTCCAGTAACACCCGTAGTGACGGTATTTCCACCTCAACTGGTAAAACTGTTCCATTCTGTAAGTAAGCTCGAAGGGAGTAATGCCTGTAGCAGACTGTACAGATGTTCGATAGGCCCAAAGTGCATATAGGAGCATATTTGACCAATCTCGATAAGTCACAACCATCTTCTCGAGTATCCTGACGATTGTCTTGTTTGCAGCTTCTACCCCACCATTCATTTGAGGACGGTAAGGGCTCGATCGATGACGTTGAATCTTGAACTTGCTGAGGAAGTCATCCATCTTCTTATTGACGAACGAGGTCCCATTATCTGTGATGATAGCATTAAGGATTTCGTACAGGCATATGATGTTGTTCTTCATGAATTTGATCACCTAGGATGCTACAATCATGGTGTAGGAGGCTACTTCTACCCACTTGGTGAAGTAGTCAATTGCCACAAGTATGTCCTCAAGACCGTTTGATGCTTTTGGACTCACCTTCCCAATGATGTCGAGTCCCCACATAGAGAAGGGCCAGGGAGTTGTCAAGTTGTACAGTTCTGAGGAGGGGGCATGAATTTGATTTGCATGCTCTTGCCACTTGAAGTATTTTCTAACGTGTTGGCGGCAGTTTGTCTCCATGGTGAGCCAATAGTAACTGAGTCGTAGAATCTTCTTCGCCATCATGTGCCCGTTCATGTGTGGGCCACAGATTCCTTCATGATCTTTGCAGCTTCTGTTTCGTTAACGCATCGAAGGAGGATTTAATTATAGGATTGCTTGTAAAGAATTTCGCCACTGATGGTGAATTGGCTGGCCAATGGTTCGTCGATCTGTTGCTGTTGCCGCTTTTGGATACTCCTGGGTTTCGAGATATTGCTTGATGTCGGCATACTAGGGTTTGTCAGGGGCGGCTTCGGCTTTTTCTATTTGCAGGCATAAAGCAGGTTCATCTTGAGTTTCGACTGTGAGCTCCCATTCTGAAGCTCCTTTCAGGGTCTCGAGCATTGATGCAAGTGTCGCGAGAGCATCTGCAAATTGATTCTTGGCCCTGGGCATGTATGAGAAGGTGATTTCTTTGAATTCTTCGACTAGATTTTCAAGGTACACATGATATGGTATCAACTTCTCGTCCTTGGTTTTCCATTCACCATTGGTCTGATTGATGATAAGCTGTGAGTCTCCAAATATCATAACTTCTTGACGCCCAAGATTATGGCTTCCCTTAGACTAGTGATGCATGCTTCATACTCTGCCATGTTGTTGGTGCACTCGAATGCTATGCGCCTTGAGATAGGAATAGGGACATCGTCTGGAGAGTAGAGGATTGCTCCGATACCTCTTCCTTTAGAGTTCGCTGTGCCATCGAAGAATAACGTCCACTCATCTTTCTTCTTCTTTTCTTCACCTTCGATGAGTAAGAGATCTTCATCAGGAAAGAATGTCACGAGCGGTGGATAATCCAGGAGAGAGTGAGCGGCGAGATGATCGGCGAGGGCCTGCCCCTTGATTGCCTTCTGAGTGACATAGGTGATGTCGAATTCAGACAGGAGTAGTTGCCATTTAGCTATCCTTCTAGTGAGTGCTGGTTTCTCGAACAGGTATTTGAGTGGATCCATGTGACCGAGGAGGAGAATAGGGAGCGCAATTATGTATTGACGGAGTTGCTGAGTTGCCTAGACTAGGGCGAGGCAAGTCTTCTCGATCGGGGAATACCTGGTCTTGTAGTCGGTGAACTTTCGGCTCAAATAGTATATTACTTGCTCCTTCTTCCCGGTCTCGTCGTGCTAGTCGAGAACACAGCCAATGACTTCTACTGCTACCGAGATGTATAACAATAGTGGTCGTCCGGGAGTGGGTGGCACTAGTACTGGAGGATTTATGAGATACTTCTTGATGCGGTTAAAGGCGACTTGGTAATCGTCATTTCATTCTTTTGGAACGTTCTTCCAAAGGAGCTTGAATATGGGTTCACAGATAGGTGTGAGTTGTGCGATGAAGCGACTGATGTATTGAATTCTGCCAAGGAAACCACGAATTTCTTTCTCTGTTCTAGGAGGGAGCATCTCGATGATTGCTCTGGTTTTAGTTTCGTCGACCCTGATGCATCCTCGCTCACCATAAAGCCAAGGAGTTTACCTCCAGTTGCACTGAAGACACATTTCTGAGGGTTAAGATGAAGCTTATACTTTTCTAATCTGTTGAATAACTTATTCAGATCTTCAAAGTGTCCTTCGATTGTGCGAGATTTGACGATCATATCGTCCACATATACTTCAAGCTCTTTGTTCATCATATCGTGAATAATGTTGTCATTGCTCGCTAATATGTTGCTCCTACGTTCTTCAGATCGAACGGCATTACCCAGTAGCAGAAGGTTCCCCATGGAGTGATAAACGACGTCTTCTCACGATCTTCAACGGCCATTTTGATCTGATTGTAACTTGAGAATCCGTCCATGAATGAGAATATCTTGTACCTTGCAGTGTTGTCGACCAGAGTGTCGATATGTGGCAAAGGGAAGTCATCTTTAGGACTGGCTTTGTTGAGATCTCGAAATCGATGCACATTCAAACCTTGCCATCCTTCTTTAGTACTGGTACAATGTTGGCGAGCCATTCAGGGTAGTTGGAGACTACCAAGAATTCTGCATTGTACTGCTTGATGACTTCATCTCGAACTTTCAGAGCCCATTCTGGCTTCATTCTTTGAAGCTTCTGCTTCACTGGCTTCATATCTGGCTTGGTTGGAAGATGGTGTACAACGAGCTCTTCATCGAGCCCCGACATGTCTTCATATGAGAACGCGAAGTTGGACAATCTTGGAGCCAGGAACTCTATCATACGTACTTCCCAAAGGATCTCGGGTGTTCCCAAGTTTACTACCTCAAAATCATCGGCTACAACATTAGCTTTAGATTCGTACTTTTTGAGGAGATCCTCTAATTCGGGAGCCAGGTCATCATCTTCCTCATCCCGAGCTTCATCTAGACCCATAAGTTCGAAGTCTAATTTTATGTCAAAATCATATGATTTGACTTCAAACTCATGCGACTCTTCAGACGAACTTGGCACATTATTGAATGCAGGAAAAAAATGTTTTTTGGTTTTTGAGAATTTTCTGAAATTGAAATGCTAGATGTTTTTGGCTTTTGAAAGTTTTTTATTTTTTTGAATTTTTGAAATTCACAGGACCTTGAACAAGCGGGCATTGCAGACCATGATTGATCCCAGCTTGTACTGAGTACCTCTTGGTGCTTAAACCGGCATTTTTTTTAGAAGCCAGAGCCCTTAGACGACTCTCTGGCTGATTCAAAAGTTAAGGGAATAGATGACCATTCAGGACCCCACACTCCTTCCCCTGGAGAGGTGGGGGTTGATGATTTGGGCGAAGAGTCACAGTTTGGCCCAATGACCATGATTTCTCGCTGGTTGGGTTCGATATTTGAGTCATACTCAGTCCCTCCCGAATCACTTACCTCGCATTGCAATTCGTTGTTCGCTCGCCTCAAGTGTAAGGCTACGATGTAGTAATAAAACTCGATAAGACCGAGGTCGATCCACAGGGAATTAGAAATAACTTTCAAACTACTCCAGCAACTCAGTTTGCAATAGATATGAGATTTAATTGGAATACTTATGCTAAAACAGTAACTTAACAAAAACCAGTAATTTAAAGTACTAAGGCATTCAAGGATCCACTTGTAGCAATCCCATGTCAATCCAATCGATCCAAGCAAGATACACAACTAGATTTGAAGTCCTATCTCTCATCTAGTTGGAAAATAAAGCATTAAACACATTCAATCCCATTCAAGTTGAACTTCCAAGTTCTAGTCCCATTCAACACATGTAGACTTCGAAATCATAGCCTTCGGAGTAACAACCATGCCTATGGACTATGGCTTGCTCAAGGGTTACCATAATTCGAATCTAAACAAACACCATATGATAATCTCAGAGAATTGCAAGGAATTCATGTCCGGAGCACATGAACTCTCATAAAACATCTCAAACTATCAACTTAAGGGACTAAAAGATTAATAACCCAAACTTGAATTGAAATTACTTGAATTAAACTGAATCAAACATGGAAATTATCTACAAGATTCACCTCTCTGCCTTAGCTGAGAGATTTTAGCCGAGCATTGTCATACTACAACTAGAACTCATGAAAAAAGCATAAAAACTAGAAAAACCGGAGTTTGGAGGGTTGCAGACGCTCCACGACGGCTTCCCCTCCCTAGTAACACGTCCCTTAGCTTCTATGATGACCTAGGAAGAGCCCCTAGGTGTCCTTTTATAGTGGGAAAGCCCCTTGCATCGGAAACATCCAGAAATTGAGTAAGGTTACGTACTGCGCAGAAAATCTCGGAGCTTCACGGAGAAGCTTTGTTATGCAGACGACCGGTCGCACGACCGGTCTTAGCTCCCTGACGACTGGTCGCAAAACGTCAATTTCAGTCTAGTGAGTTTTGCCAAAAAATCGATTTAAACTTTTAATGCAAGGACCGGTCGCACGACCGGTCTGGGCATCGGACGACTGGTCACACGATCGGTCGTGAATGATCCAGTGGCCTCTATGAAAAATTCTTCTTCTGCAAACAATCGGACAGGTCGGACGACCGGTCCTGGTGATGGACGACTGGTCGCACGACCGGTCTTGGCTTCTGTTTCCTGCTTTCTCCTTGGATTTCTTTCTTCCTTTCTTCTCATCTCTTTCTACTTTCTTTAATCCTTCTTCAATCTTCATCCAATGGCTTCAATTGCCTCTTTTTAGTCCCCAATTTGGTGAAGTCCGCTCTCATTCCTGAAATCACAAAACATGCATTAGATGGGCCTTATAAACATGAAAACCATGCATATAATGTGATGTAGTTGGCTATGCAATGTATAAATTGAAGGTTCAACATTTGTCTGGTTCCAAGCAAGACACAAGTTTAGAATCTAGACATCAGACCAATCCAGGGCTGTCCATTTCCCTTTTTTAGTCCTAATGGATGGGCTGCTTCTGCCCTTGGCTGATGGTTGATGATGTTGATTCTGCAGAGATGGACGGGTCGTGCCCCTTGTTGATTGATGCTGAGATGGGCAAGTTGTGCCCCTGGTTAGCTAGAATTGAAGTGGGCAGGTTGTGCCCTTGGTTGAGTGCAGGTATCAGATTGCCCTGGTCCTCAAGCTGCTGTATTTGATTTTCTTCTTTGTCTTCATCCTCTCCTTCTTCTTCTGGAGGCTTAGATGGTTCGAGAATCCAGTCCCATTGAATGGGGGGCCACATGGCCCAAGCTAGGCTCGTCAGGAGGCCTTTGTGTAATGCAATTGGTTGATTTCTTCTTGGATCTCTGCAAGGCTCTCCTGGCCTGATGAATTGAATGAGTGAGCACCGAAATTTCTTTTTTCTTTTGTCCATGATGACTGACCTGTACCCGAGTCTCCATTTGCGTTGATTATATACCAGCGGCATCTTTCTGAACTTAAAATGATTCTTTATACGATACTTGAGGCTCAGACGTTCTGCTAGTGAAAAGACATGATCCACACTTATCGGTTCTGGATTGGCGATAGTGTTCACAGTCTCAAATTTAAAACTATGAAACGGGACGTCTTCTTTAGAGTGTTGGATGTCGATGACAGGGATATCTAGTTCAGTGGCAGCAACATTGGAAGGAATGATGAGCTCCTTCTCTGCATGGACAGAGATCACTTGATTTCCATAGATATACTTCACCTGTTGATGCAAAGTTGATGGCACAGCTCCGACCTTGTGCAGCCAAGGTCGTCCGAGCAACATGTTGAAAGAGGCTGATATATCCAGGATTTGGAATGTGATGGTGGAGATTTCTGGACATATTTGTACATCTATGTCGACTTCCCCTTCCATTGATCGGTGGGTGTTGTCGAATGCTCTAACGTACATAGTGCTGGGTCGGAATGAGGAGGGACTAATTCCCAGGTGTTCCGCAGTCTTGAGCGGGCAGACATTTAAGCTTGAGCCATTATTGATAAGGACCAGCGGGACACAGATGTCTTTATATCGTAAGGCTATGTTGAGGGATCGCCCATGGTCGCGTCCTTCTGGTGGCAACTCATTATCAGTGAAGGTGATGGCGCACGGAGCCAGGAGCTGTCCGATCATCAATGCTATCATTTCAGGTGCTGAATCAGAGGAGACATGGGCATCGCTGAGGGTTTTGGCGAACATTTCTCGGTGTATGCGAGATGTGCAGAGTAGCTCCCATATCGAGTTTGGGTAGGGATTGACTTGAGTTAAGTCGCAACATCGTATGCAGTTTCATTTTTGTTGCCGAGGCCTAAGAGAGCACTTTTAGGATCTCCTCTGTTCTGATTATCTCTTCGGATACAATGCCCATTGGGATTCATGTTTCCTACCTCTGCACATTATGGATAGTGCCATGGGACTTCTTTATAATTTTCCTCTCCTTTGCTTTGTAAGACCATTGGTTCTTGCAATGGTGCTGGTTTGGGTACCAGATCTTAATCATATGAAGCTTTTGCCTTGAGGATTACATTATTGCCTGTGCTGAAGGGATAATATCGAGGCTTGTCTTCATAGATCACATAAGGTTGCGGCCCCGGCTTGATTGTTCCCTAAGCAGGAGGTTCCCATGGAATGAACACTGGTCCTCTTGATATGGCGAGGGGTTTCTCTGTTCGGCCCAACTATTGTAGTGTAATTGACACACCTCCAGGACGTCTTTGCGGCTCAGGAACAGAACTTGCCCCTTGCAATATGACTAGGCTCAACTGGAGGAGCCCCCTCCAAGACAATGGGTTCTTGCTGCTGATAAGTATAATCCCTCCATTGTGGATTGGATTGTTCCTGAGCTGAACTTGCCCCTTGCAAAACAACAGGTTCGTATGTGGGCTCGATGTATGACTGTACTCCTTCCAGGATGATTGGCTCCCAACATGAATGGTTGTAAGGTCCCCCTTACAAGGGGATAGGCCCTTGAATAACTGGTGCATCATATGGAGGTGCTCTTTCAAGTACTAACGGCTCGAAGACTGAAGGAAGAAAGGGTTTGCCCCCTTGCAAGATCGGAGGAGAATTTGTTGGCCCATAAGTGTAAGCATGAATGGACTGGATAAGGGGAGAAGAAGTGACGAGACGCTCTCCTTCTTCTATGTTGTTGACGGTAGGGCCATGAGACGAACTGGGGTCTGTCGGATGCTGAGGTAGACGATTTTGAAGGATGTTGGTAGGAGCTGCTGGAGGAGTTCCAGGGATCGAGATGACGATCTTGCGGTTATCAATAAGATTTTGTATGGCATTCTTCAGAGTCATGCATCGATCAGTGGTGTGGTCACGCCCTTGATGGTAGGCACAATATTCATTTTCTCAATAGTTCGGAGGCAGAGGATTTGGAGGAGGCCTGGGTGTCATTAGAGTGAGTAACTGCTTTTATACCAGCATAGTCATGACTTGACTGAGTGGCTAAGTGAGAGGAGTGAATTTCCTGAACCCCCTGTAATTCTGCCTATTCTGATATGAGTATTGGCCATTCCCCCTGAACTGTTACTGCTGTCGAGGTGATTGTGGCTGTGGTTGAGGATTTGGTTGTGGTAGGAGCGGCTGTGGCTGATACCTCTGAGGTTGATGTTGAGCCTAATTCGGCTGATATGGTTGACGTCCCTATGGGGGAGCATATTGGTTGCCCTGAGCAGTGGCGATGATGTTGTTTACCTCTATTAGGCGAGGAGGAGAACCGTTGTGGTTTCTACTCCCATATCCAATAGGTCTTCCTTCCACACTGTTCTGTTTGACTGGAGTGGCCTGATGAGGCCATGGGGAGATTGTCCCTGTGCGGATTCTTGCTTCGCCTTGCTCTCCAGCACGGATCAACTGTGAGAAATTCGCATATGGATGCGAGATGAGATATCCAGATATGCTAGGATATGTTGAATGAACAATCATGGAGATTTGTTCTTCGTCGTTGATGGGTGTCCATATTCTGGCTGCCATAGCTCACCAACGTCCCACACAAGTTGATAACGTTTTGTCACTCCTTTGCCTGAGAGCTGTGAAGTCGGCTCTCCCGGGTGTCATGTTGAGATTGTATGCGAATCTATTGATGAAAGCCAAGGAGAGTTGCTCCCAAGTCCTGATTCGGTGGCAATCCAATGATGTGTACCAGTCTAGGGCATCACCCTTCAGAGATTTTTGGAACAAGCGAATGAGGGCTCCTTCATTCCCTGCGATCGCACTCAGCTCTCCACAGAAAGCCTTGAGGTGCGCTATGGGACAATCGTTGCCGTCGTATCTTTTGAATTTTGGGACCTCAAAGTTTTGAGGTATATGAGCGTCTGGAAATAGACACAAGTCTCTAAACTTGGTCGAGGGTAGATCGATTCCCTGTTGTCGATGTAGTTGATTTTGCAAGATCTAAAACTGCTCCCGCAACTCGTCCAGTCCTGCATGATCTACTCGAGCGATTGGTTTCTCTCGAAGTAAGGCACATTCTTCTTCGGCATAGTGGTCGATGACTTCGACCCTATGGGCTTGCTGAAAAGTAACCGTTTGCTGAATTTGATTTGATGATTGAACTGGATTCTGACGAACTTGTGCTTGAAATGACTGTAATTGAGCTGGAGACTGTACTGAAGGTTAAACTGGAACTTGTTGGAATTTAATTGGAGTTTGCTGAATTGAAGATTACTGAAAATTAACTAGATTTTGCTGAATTGAAGATTGCTGGAAATTAACTGGAATCCCATTGGCGGGGATGTGCTAGAATTGAAAAGTGCTCCTGTTTGTAGGAGGCTGAGATGCTGGGAAGTGACTCCGTTATTGGGTATTCGCCACTGTCCGCTGATTGATTTGAGCTTGACACTGACCCCCATTGTGGGCATTCGCTAGTGCTGTCCTTGCTGCTGGAAATTGAATTGAAATTCCATCAGCGGGAATGTGCTGAAATTGAGTAAAGGTCCTATCGGCGGGGACATGGTGAAAAAGGAAAGGGGTCCCATTGGCGGGGACATGCTGAGAAAGGAAAGGGGTCCCATTGGCGGGGATATGCCAGAATCTACTGAGATTGTTGCTTGCAAGATTGACTGGAAGTCCCAGCGATGGGAATGCTCTGAGATGGTCTTGTCATCGTAGGAAGGTATTGAGAAGGATGCCCCATAGCAAAGGGCTGAGATGGCTGTTGTTGGTATTCTTGGGCAGACTCTGATGGTTATGCTTGATTTGAACTGGAGGCCAGAGGGACCCGGTGTGGCTGCTGAGATTGCTGAACTGGGCCAACTTGATTGTTGTCTGTTGTGGTAGCTTATGCTTGCATGAATTGCAAGAGCATTTCTTGCATTGCTCTCATTCCTTGTGCCAATTCTTACATGATTGGCGTATTCTCAATTGGTTGTTGCGCTGGAGGTTACGCTTCAGCCATGTCAAGGGCGGGGAAGAGGTGAGCTTCCTCTTCGTGGTCGGACATGGCTTGTGAGCTCGAGTGAGGAATATGCTGCGGAAGGGAAGTTGTTTCTGAAGATGTTGAGCCCGAGGAGGCGCAATGGTGAGGAAAATGCTCTACTTTTTTTTTTAGTTTTAAGATTTTCTATTTTTTTATGGAATGCTATGCAGATGAGATTGTATGAGGACTAATGACTTTCAAGTACAAGAGGGATTCCATTTTTCGAGTTGAATCATAACTAGTGGGACTAGCATTTCCCAAGCAGAGTCGCCATTCTGTGGACGATCGCTTTTTCGGGCTCCCAACTCTCCCTTTCGAAAAGGGGTATGCGTGAATCGCCGTTGTGCCACTGGCTCACCTGGTTCTCGAGGGCTTTTTTTCTCGGTTGTCGTGTTAAACTGGATATGTTTGAATGAGTTCGTATAAGACCAGAGTCGCCACTAACCAGTTACTTCAAATCTACAGTCGGCTAGACCCTGTAGAAACATTAAAGAAGAGAATCCGAAGATTTCTTCCTCTAAAATGACTCCTTTTGATCTGGGGTCAGAGATTCGAGCTAAGGGATCACGGTTACAGGGTGGAAAGGTGTTAAGCACCCACTCTGCCTGTACCAAAGTACGCTCTCTACTTCACCGAATCGAATTAATACTTGAAAGTCTGATTTAATCCTTGTACACTCTCATGAATGATATGATGCATGAATGTAGTTCTGAACAGTAAGAGTTTCTGATGGGCAGGTTTCCATTAACAGGTAAGCCCAGAGCATACGCTCGAACTGACAGGTACTTTATGCAGGATGCAACTATGTATTTGATTAATGAAAGTGTTTGCAGTGATATGATAAGCAGGGGGGTTGGAAGAATAGTAAATGTTGCACTTATGCTAGATGCGAATGAGATGATGCTAATAAAAGAGTAGCTGGATGGACGGAGGTGCCGCAAGGGTTTGCTTCGAGTGACTAAGAGTAGGACTTAGATAACTTGGGAGACTTGGACCAGGGTCAGTTTGGGTTGGACCAGGGCTAGGCTCTTTTCACTCGGGCTCTCCTTGGTGGAGGAATGGGCTAAAGGGATGGAGCTGGACTCAAAATTTCTGGACGTTGAGGGATTTTTTCTTGATGCTAAAACAAGAGAGGAGGGGGGTATTTATAGCTGTGAGCAGTGGCAGCTTGGGTAATTAGGCTTGGGGACTCTCTGCTCCAGCTTCGGAGCGTACGACCCCCGAACCTGAAGCAGAAAAGTCTGAGGTTCGAGGTTCGGAGCTACTCCGAAGTGTGGCTCGGAACCAGGTGAGTTGACTTGGTTTGAAAGATGGATTGACATGGTGAGTTAACTGGGTGCAGGGGTTGGACTGACTCGGTTAGTTGACTCGGTGATTTGACTCAGCTAGTTGACTCACCAAGTTTGATTTTTTGGGATTTTTTTACTGGGTTTTCTTATGGGGGGTTTTTCAGGATGATGTTTAGGGGTGAGTCGACTGAGTTTAGGCTTGAGCTGGGCTATGGATTGGGGCATAAAGAGTGAGTTTGGCTAAGTTTGGACATGGGATTTGGGGGTATGGACCTCCATTCATTCAGCTATCTCTACTAACATTGTAACCGAAGGTGGGGTGTCTACACTCTCCCTAACTGAAGAACTCAATTAGAGATACAAGATCCCGGCTCATCCTCCCAACATATGGAACACGTTAAAGCTATTACCACCTTGAGAAGAGGCAAAACAATTGACAAATCTAATCCGGTGAAGGCTATAAAGCCTAATGATCCAGAAATTGCCAACAAGGATGATAGCTCTAACAACACTCCACATGGGAAAGAACCGAAAAAGCAATACAAGCCAGTTGCTCCTTTTCCCCAAAGGTTGATTTCACCAAAACCTCCAGACAAAAATCTAGAAATTTTAGAGGTTTTTAAGTAAGTGAAGATTAACATCCCATTGTTGGATGCTATAAAACAAATACCATCATATGCCAAATTTTTTAAGGAACTTTGTACGGTCAAAAGGAAACACAATGTACACAATAAAGTACTTTTGACTAAGAACTTGAGTGTCATCATCAAACAAGAGGTGCCCTAAAAATACAAGGATCCGGGTAGTCTAACCATCTCATGCATCATAAGAGACTACTGTTGAGCTCTTAATTGTGCATATTCTAACCCCAATTCATCACTCATTATGCAAGGTTTTCATGATTTAAAGACTAATCTAATGCAGGTTTTGTGATTGTAGGAATGAGAGTGGACTTCACCCAATAGGAGACCAAAAGGATCTACTTAGGAGCTTTGGATGAAGGCCCAAGGTGAGCCAAAGAAAGAAGAAAGCAGAGAGAAGAAAGAAAAAAAGAAATGAAGAAGAAAAGGGGCCAAGACCGGTCGGCCACGCCATTCCCCCCTTTTGTAGAGACGCTGGACAAGGACCAGGAGGGTCCGACCGGTCAAGACTGGTCGGCCACCCCTGCTGAACTCACTGGACTATAGATCCAAAACGTGTCCGACCGGTCTTGACCTGTCGGCCAACAGACCCTGTGCACGCTGGACAGTTTTACTGAACAGGCTAGACCGGTCACGACCGGTTAGCCAGCCAGTCTGACCGGTCACGACTGGTCGGCCACATGCAAAGATAGACAGTTTCTAAATTGGGCTCCGATTTTTTCTGCTCAGTGCATATTCTTACGTAAATTCTGGAAGATTCCGACGTTGCAGAGCTTCCCCACTATAAAAGGACACCTAGGGATCGTTCCTAGGGCATCCTAGAACAGAACTAGCATGGTGGGAGGCGGCGGAAGTGGATTTCGGAGTTTCACAACTCCTCCTAGTTTGTTTGCTATTTTTATGTTTTTCTTAGTTGTTTCATGTTTCCTTGGATCATGAACGGCTAAACCTCTTAGATAGGGCTAAGAGGTGAAGCTTGTAGTGAATCTAAGATGTTTCAATTCGTTTAAAGTTGGTTTCAAGCTGGATTTCATGTTTAAGAACAATGGTTTGAAGTTTAATTCAAGTTCTAAGTAGTTTTTCTTAGTCTTATGATGACTCATGGATGTTTGGAAGAAGTACTTGAGTTCTTAATTGTTGTGTGTTAGTCTAGACCGGTATGATCCGAGGAATTGGAGTACACTCTAGTACTATGATCTTTATGTGGGAACTTCCTACCAAAGTTCTATTTTCATGGATTTCTGAAGAATGTTTGAGACTGTGTATGTGATTTGAATCAAGTTCAAATCATAATTTAGTTTTATCTTGTGACAGGATTCAATAATAGTTGTGATTGTGATCTTAGCCTATTGGAATTGGGACTGACCTATGCCCTTGAGTATGGTCGTCCTAGCTTGCATTGAGTGAATCATACACATGGCTATTATATATGGCAGATTGTTTGGTTTAACTACTCTATCATCCGACTAGATAGATCTTAATTTCGATTCTAGTTGAGAAAGTAAGAAACCACAGCGGATTGAGCATCAAGGATTGCTACAAGTGGATCCTTGAACCCCTAGTGCCTTTTTATAATTTTTTACTTTCAATTTAGTTCAAATTACTATTCACATCAATCTTCTACAAATCTGGTTGTTAGATTTTCAATAGAAATTATTGGAAGTATTTTGTGAATTCCTACATAAGTCCCTGTGGATCAACCTCGATCTTACCGAGTTTATTACTACATCACAACCCTACACTTGGGGAAGCAAACAACTACCGGATCGAACAAGCCTTACTCGATTTTGGGGCAAGTGTTAACCTCATCCCATACTCGGTCTACGAACAACTTGGTTTAGGTGAATTAAAACCCACAAAAACCAGACTCCAACTTGCTGATCGATTCGTTCATATACTAAGATGTGCTTGTACAAGTCGATAAATTCTATTATCCAGTGGATTTTATTGTCTTGGATACACATCCTATGATTGGTACCGGTGCTTAAATTTCTGTCATACTTGGCCACCCTTTCTTAGCCACTTCAAATGCAATTATCAATTGTAGAAATGGGCTTGTATAAATGTCCTCCGGAAATATGACACTTGAGCTGAATATTTTTTATTTATGCAAACAACCACGGGATGGTGATGATGAGGTCCACGAAATAAATCTGATTGACTCATTCGTGGAAAATACATCCCTCTTAACATTTTTCTCCAATCACTTAGAGGGGTGTTTGGCTCACTCTCGTGAGATTAATGATGACATGATACGAGAGATGGATACAATTTTGGACTCTGTGCCAGTACTTGATACTAACCGATGGAAGAACCCATTTGAGCCTTTGCCTTTAACTAAGAATAAGCCTCTTCTATCTAGTATCAAGGCTTCAAAGCTCGACCTAAAACCTTTGCCTATAGATCTCAAATATGTATATTTAGGTCGAGATGAGACTTATCCGATGGTGATTTCTTTCCACTTGGATCAGGAACAAGAGAGTAGGTTGATTGTTATTCTAAAAGTGTATAAAAAGGCCATCGGGTGGTCAATTGTGGATCTCAAAGGCATAGATCACCTGATTTGTACTCATCGTATACACCTTGAGGAGAATGCGAAAACATCTAGGCAACCACAAAGATGCCTCAATCCAAACATGAAGGAGGTGGTTAAGGCCGAGGTGTTAAAACTATTGGATATGGGTATCAATTATCCAATGTTCAATAATCAATGGGTGAGTCCAACTCAAGTCATGCCTAAGAAATCTAGAATAATAATCGTAGCCAATGCTAACAATGAACTCGTGCTAACCAGGGTCACTACCGGTTGGAGAATGTGCATTGACTACCGGAAACTAAACACAGTCACGAGGAAAGAACACTTCCCTTTACCTTTTATTTATCAAATCTTAGAAAGGTTAGCGGGTCATTCCCACTTTTGCTTCCTCGATGGATATTCAAGGTATAACCAAATAGAGATTGCCCTAGAGGACCAAGAGAAGACAACATTCACATGTCCATTTGGCACTTTTGCTTATCAAAGGATGCCGTTTGGACTATGTAATGCCCCTGCCACCTTTCAGCTTGCATGTTGAGCATCTTTTCCGATATGGTAGGAAAAATTCTCGAAGTCTTCATGGACGACTTCTCGGTATTTGGTTGTGACTTTGATGAGTGCCTCATACACTTAAAAATTATTTTGAAAAGATGTGAAGAGATCTCAAATATGTTTTGAATTGGGTGAAATGTCACTTTTGGTTCAAAAGCAAATAGTCCTTGGTCACATTATCTCAGCCAAAGGAATTGAGGTGGACAAAGCTAAAATTGATCTTATCTCTAACCTTTTACCACTTAAGAGTGTACGAGAGGTGCGGTCCTTCTTAGGACATGCCGAATTCTATAAGAGGTTCATCAAGGACTTTAGGACCCTCTCTCATCCTTTATGTAACCTCCTCCAAAAGGAAAACTCATTTGAGTGGAATGAGGAATGTCAAAATGCCTTTGTCAAACTTAAAGTTATGTTGACATGTGCTCCTATAATGTAACCACCTGATTGGAGCACTCCTTTTGAGATCATATGTGATGCCAGTGATTACACTATTGGGGTAGTGTTAGGCTAGAGAAAAGAGAAGAAGACGTACGTCATCTACTATGTAAGTAAAACTCTAAACTCGGCTCAAGCAAACTACACCACTACGGAAAAGGAACTCTTAGCCGTAGGATTTGCTTTGGACAAATTTAGGTCCTACTTGATCAGATCCAAGATCATCATATTTACCGATCATGCTGTGCTTAAGTACCTTCTTTCTAAGAAGGATGCTAAGCCGCGCTTGTTGCGATGGATCCTCCTACTCTAACAATTTGACATCGAAACACGCGATAAAAATGGAGTAGAAAACGTAGTGGCTGACCATCTCTCTAGACTTGTCCTCTGATTGTACCGATTTCAATGACATGTTCCCTGATGAATAACTTTTCATAGTCTCTCAATTACCATGGTATGCGGACATTGCTAATTATCTTGCTACAGGTACAATTCCGACACATTGAAAAAGCCGGATAAGGATAAGTTCTTCAACGAGGTATGAAATTCCTGTGGGATGACCCGTACTTATTTAAGTACTGTCCTAATCAGATTATAAGGAGATGTGTGTCAGATCATGAGCAACACAGTATCATCTCCTTCTGTCACTCTCAAGCATGTGGTGGCCACTTCTCGACTAAGAAGACCACAACTAAAATTCTGCAATGTGGGTTCTATTGGCCCACCATGTTCAAAGATACGCATGACTTTTGTAAGGCATGTGAGCCTTGTCAGAAATTGGGAGGAATATCCTGTCGAAATATGATGCCACTTAATCTCATCTTACCAATCGAAATTTTTTATTGTTGGGGCATTGATTTCATGGGTCCATTTCCATCTTCTTTTGGAAATTTGTACATTTTGCATGTCATTGATTATGTTTCAAAATGGGTCGTGGCAATTCCATGCTGGAATAATGACCATAAAACAGTCATTCAATTTTTAAAAGAAAACATTCTTTCCCGATTTGGAACACCTTGAGTCATTATCAATGATGGAGGGTCTCACTTTTGTAACCGGCCATTTGAAACATGAATGGAGAAATATAGTGTTACTTATAAAATGAGCACTCCCTATCACCCACAAATAAGTGAACAAGCTGAGATATCCAACAGGAAAATCAAACACATTCTAGAGAAAACTGTAAACCCTGATCACAAGGATTGGTTGATTTGACTTACCGATGTACTATGGGCTTACCGTACAGCTTTCAAGACCCCCATTGGAATGTCACCTTATAGACTTATCTATGGAAAAGCTTATCACTTGCCTGTGGAGTTGGAACATAGGGCATATTGGGCGATAAAGAAGATGAATTTCAATTCTGACAAAATGAGCTTGCTGCGCAAGTTTCAATTGAATGAACTTGCAAAACTTCGGAATGAGGCATATGAGAATGTGAAAATTTACAAGGATAAGACGAAGGTGTTCCATGATAAGAACATCCTTCGTAAGATGTTGAGCTCTTAATTGTGCATATTCTAACCCCAATACATCACTCATTATGCAAGGTTTTCATGATTTAAAGACTAATCTAATGCATGGATTTGTGATTGTAGGGATAAGAGAGAGGATTCATCAATTGGAGACTTAAAAGACGCTATTTACAAGCATAGAAGATCAAAGGACTAAGCGTCAAAGGATGGAAGAAAGAAGTCAAAGGAGAGAAGGAGGAAAGCAGAAGAATGTACCCAAGACCGGTCGTCCGACTGGTCCGAACACTCATCAGAAGGGACCTCATTGCAAACATTGTTGGACCATCCAAGACTGGTCGTGCGACCGGTCGTCCACTGCTCAGACCGGTCATGCAACCGATCCTTGAATTAAAATCCTGGGCTTGAAATTTATAAAAACTCTCTGGACATTTTTTGCATTTTTGAGACCAGTCGTCTAGGAGCTCAGACCGGTCATGCGAACGGTCGCCTGCGTAACAGTGTGTGTTCTACAAGCTCCGATTTTCTCTACGCAGTCCGGGAATTCGCGCGCAATCTGGAACCTTCCGCACTATGCTATAAAAGGGGACCTAGGGCTTCTTCCTAAGGCATCCTAGAAGAGATTAAGCACGGTGGGAGACGGCAAAAGTCGGATTTGGAGTTCTACAACTCCTCCTAGTTTGTTTTCCTAGTTTCATGCTTTGTTTAGTTACTTTCATGTTTCCTTGGATCATGAACGTCTAAAACTCTTAGCTAGGGCTAAGAGGTGAAGCTTGTAGTGAATCTAAGATGTTTCAATTCGTTTGATTTGGTTTCAAGTTAGATTATTAGTGAAGAACAATGGTTTGAAGTTTAAATAAAGTTCAAAGTAGTTTTTCTTAGTCTTATGATGGCTCATGGATGTTTAGAAGAATTGCTTGTGTTCTTAACTGTTTTGAGATAGTCTAGACCTGTATGATCCGAGGAATTGGATTCAATACGCTCTAGACCTATGATCTTCATGTGGGAGCTTCTTACCAAAGGTCTATTTTTCTGGAAATTCTGAAGTATGTGAGATTGTGTATGTGATTTGGATCAAGTTCAAATCATGATCTAGTTTTATCTTGTGACAGGATTTAATGATGATTATGGTTGTGATCTTAACCTATTCATATTGGGATTGACCTATGCAATTGAGTGTGCTCAAGTCCTAGCTTGAATTGAGAGAATCATGTACATGAATCATGCATATGACAGATTGTTTGTTTTAACTGCTCCATCATCCGGCTAGATAGGACTTAATTTCGATTCTAGTTGAGAAAGTGAGAAACCACAGCGAATTGAGCATTAAGGATTGCTACAAGTGGATCCTTGAACCCCTAGTGCCTTTTATTTATTGTTTATCTTCAGTTTAATTCAAGTTTCTATCTACATCAATCTTCTACAAATCTGTTAGTTAGCTCTTCAATAGAAACTATTAGACGTATTTTATGAATTCCTACATAAGTCCCTGTGGATCGACCTCGGTCTTACTGAGATTATTACTACATCAAAACCCTACACTTGGGGAAGCGAACATAAGACTTTCAGATCAATAAAAAAAATGTTTATCCATATGTGACTATCGAGTTATTGAATCTAAGAAAAGGCAACATCTTTAAAGCAAATGGTTAGCGTTTAAAGCCGTTCTTTGAGAATTTTCCTTCAGAAGGTATGTCATACCTTTGACTAATCCTGTGTATCAAGATACTTAATCTCCTAGTCTGATGGAGGTATAGTGTAGATTAGGATTAGGATTTGTTACATGGAGGAAGAATCCCGAGTTTTGCTCTTTCAGGTACTCTCATTCCTCACTACCCTTGTTTTTATCATTGCTTTCATGTTATCATTGCATTCATATCTTGTTACATTGAGGACAATGTAAAATTTGGTTGGGCGTGAGATTCATCATGATTCATCATCTAGTATTTTGTACATTTCGAGTACTCATGTAGAAAAAATTTCAATACTCTGAAATTTCAAAACTCTCTTGGAAAACATTATGTCTATACACTATGGATAATATGAGTATAAAAGGAAGAGAAATGAAGTGTTGTGATTTGAAAATCCTTGAATTGTCTTAAATATAGTAGATTTCTATATGAATTCCCATATTGAATGATTTATAGAAATTTTGAACACTTTGAGTCTAGTTCACATTACACAATTTTCATAATGGAAGGGATTATTAGATTTGTGGATCGAGTAGACTGAGATTTAAGGTGTTGAGGAACCAAGCTGGGGAACTTTGTCCATCCTTGTTCATGAGGAAATAAGAGAAAAGAATGAAAGATATGGATTTCTAAAAATCCTATCTAATTTATATGAAAAGAAGTTCGGTTATTATTGAATATTTATTGAGAAATTTCGAAATGGGCTACCTACTAACTAACCAAGGGAAGGTCTACCCGTAACCTAAGCTGAAAATAGGAAGTAGTGTGAAAGCCGTCGAAGGAACGGTAAGGAAAATTCTTGTCAAAGGCTTGTTGTTGATCTGTACACTTTGGATCTTTAGTTTGATTGATTTATGAAGAAGATAATCCTTGATGTTCATGCAATAAGCATTCACTTTGCACACTAGACCACATTTGTTCTAGACCTTCTATTTATCAATCAATTGTGGAACACTTACGGTATTTGGAAGGTTTAAGATTTCAATCTCTATCATTCATTGTCTCTGATACTTATACTTGTATGTTTTAGAGTTTATAGAAGAATTTTCTAGGAGAGAGTTGGATTATAGAGGATTGATTTGTTTCACGCATGTTTTGCTTGGGACTAGCAAAATGCTGGTTGGGGGGTGTGTTGAGCTCTTAAATGTGCATAGTGTAACCCCATTTCATCACTAATTATGCATGATTTACATGTTTAAAAACTTACCTAATGCATGGCTTTGTGATTGTAGGATGAGAGAGAGAGAGAGAGAGAGATTCTAAAATTACGTCGGGTAATCTAACACGACACCCTACGCATACGCGTGTGGAAGCTTAAGGAGCAACTAGAATTATGGCTAAATCCTAGAGGGGGGTGATTAGGACCTTTTGAAATTCTTTTCGCCTACTTAACAGTTTTAGCAAATTAAACTAAGTGATTAACACTTAGGCTTCCAAGCCTAAGTGGGTCTAATCAAAAGACTAGCAAATGATGAATGCAATAAACAACCTAGTCTAAGCAACACATGTAGATCATAGAGGATGGATCAATAAGAACTCAAGTCTACATGAGGAGTGAAAGTACATCTTGTGAGTGTGGATGTGCCTACCAAGTGCCTAGCATACATTCCTAACTAAGCATTCATAATTAACCAATTAAACTCAATGCATAATGAAAAATGTGCTCAAGAACAATCACAAACACAAGCATGTATAGTGGTTCGACTACTTGTCTACTCCACTCTCGGTTCAAGCACTCAACCCCTTTGAGGACACCGGCATTCACTGGGGAGTTTAAATCTGGTTCCTCCCAACCAAGGTGTTTTAACTTGGATCCACCCAACCGGGGAGTTTACAGGTTCCTCCTAACCTACACGTTCACACTGGTGTTGGTGGCTCCCCTTGGAGACTTTGTTTAGGCCCGACAAACGTGCCAAGGAACGACTAACATCCCCAAATTTAGGCCCGGCAAACGAGCCAAGGAGTGCCGAACAACCCCTAGTCTTTAGGCCGACAAACAGGCCAAGGAACGACTAACGTCCCTAGACTTTAGGCCGACAAACTAGCCAAGGATCGGCAAATGACCCTAGTTCAAGTTTTTCAAACAAACTCTACACTCAACTCCCACAGGGAATTGAGTAGATGGACTCCTAACAAAGACAACCTTACTTGTCAGATTGAGCACCTTTGTAGCGTCGCTTTGGGTTGCTACTTCTTGCTCTCCCATAATTGAAACAGCTCCCCTTGTGCTCCCCCAATCTTTGATGCCGCTGCTTTGTCAAGGCTTCAGCTCCAAGATCAGCTACCTTGCATGTGATGCTCCATTGGAGATGCCCAAGGTGCTAGGGAATGGTGAATACTCTACAAATGGTAGGAAATAGGTTTTCTAGAGGAATACAACTAGTTGGACTCCTATGTGGTGTTTAGACAAGGGATTTAACTATAATCAAGGTGTCTAAAACCCTAGGAATCAAGAGGGAACAAGTCCATTCTCAATATGCCATTGAATGGCCTAAGCTTGTGATGAAAACACAAGGAGAATGTCTTGCTATGGGTTTGGAATAGAGCCTCTAATGGTCTTTAACAATGGTGGCTTCTATCTCCTCAAAATCTCCTCTCTTAGCCCTAAAAATGAACCCCCCACTTTTATAAAGTTTCTCCCAACGGTCAAATAACGGGTAGATTCGTGCAGGGTCGGGCGTCCGAAATCCGGTCCAATTTTAAAATTTTAAACGCTGGATAGATTTGGAGTTGGTCGGGTGCTCGGAAAAGTTGTGGTCGGGCACCCGATGGACTTTTTTTTCACTGGTCGAGCGCCCGATGGACACTTGGTCAGGCTCCCGGAATTCAATCTTAAAATGGTTTGTGCTGCTGGACGGTTTTTACACTGGTCGGGCGCCCGATGACCATTGGTCTTTTAGGCCAACTCACTGGACGGATTTCCCTCAAGTCGGGCGCCCGGTGGATACCAGGTCGGGCGCCCGGCCAAGCATGATTTTCTACTGATGAATTGTGTTTTGCAGCAGATCATGCAACCTCTTTGGCCATTCTTTTGGTGGTCTTTTGAGACACCTAAGGCCAATCTAAGATGACTAAGGGTATGCCTATTGAGTCATGGTCATTTAGAGGTTAATGGTTTTGTGTAGGTACAAGGTTAAGGCTCACCAAGGCATCACTTTTACCTGTTTCTTCATTCTTGATGCAGCTGGTCCGTCTTGAGTCTTCGGTCTTCGTCTTCATTTAGCTCAACCGACACTAGACTCACTGACCTAAGTAATTGACAAACAAGGTGCACTAGTATGCCACAGAAAAGTGTACTAACAGATTCCACCATTTTGAAGATTAAGGAGCACTTCAAAGGATCATTGGAGAATCAAGAAGGAGAGGAAGAAATCAAGTGAAGAAAGTTCAAAGAGAAAGCAAAAAAGATTGAAGAAACTGGCAGTTTCGATGGATCCCCTATAGGTCTTCGATCAATCGGAGGACATTTCGATTGGTCTCCGATCCATCGGACTATCCATCGAACACACCTGAAAAATTGAATTTTTGAATAACTCTCTGGACATATTTTCGATCCATCGGAGGAGTTCCGATCAATCAATCAGGGGTGTTTCGATCAATCAGAGTCATCTCCAATCAATCGGAAACAGTGATGGAAAATAACAACTCTCTGAACACTTTACGATTCATCGACCATCGTTCGATCAATCGAAGACTACATTCCGCTCAATCGGAGAAGAACTCCGATCAATCGGAACTATCTGCATAACTGCTTAAAGAGTTACGCAATTCCAAAAGATTCCATGTCAATGGTGGACTTTTACTATAAAAGGGCAACTCTACTTCGTTCTTATAGTATCCTAGAAGAGATCTATTGCATTAAGATGTGGAGAATGATGAATTTGGAGTTCTACAACTCCCTTTACTTTGTTTTCTTTTTAGTTCTTCATATTTAACTTAGATTTTCTGTTTTTGTTTAGCATGGTTGGCTAAACCCCTTAGCTAGGGCTAAGAGGGGAAGCTTGTAGTTGATTTAAAATGTTTTGACTTGTTTTTATGGTTTCATGAATTGGTTTTAATGTTGAACAATGGTTTGTTAAGTTTGAATGAAGTTCTAAGTAGTTTTTCTTAATCTTATGATGACTCATGGATGTTTGGAAGGATTTTACTTAGTTCTTAGTTGTTTTGCAAAGATCTAGACCCGTACGCTCCGAGGAATCGGATTTAATACGCTCTAGAACTTGGTTATTCATGTAGGAATTTCAAACCAAAGTTTTATCTTTTCTGTAAAATCCGACATGTGTGTTGTATGTCTATGTGATTTGAATCAAGTTCAAATTATGATATTAGTTAAATCTAGTGACAGGGTTTGATGATTATCATAGTTGTGATCTTAATCTATTGGAACTAGGATTGGCCTATGCAATTGAATGTGCCCAAGTCCTAACTTGAATTGAGGGAATCATGTTGATGAACAACACATGTGTTGGATTGTTTTACTAATTTAACCGCTCTATAATCCGACTAGATAGGATTTGATTTCGATTCTAGTTGTGTAATTGAGAAACCAAAGCGAATTATGCATCAAGGATAGCTACAAGTGGATCCTTGGCGCTCTAGTGCTTCTTTAGATTGTTAAACTCATCTTAAGTTTACAAATTACCCATCTATATTCAAATTCCAATTTATTTTAGTTTGATTTCAATTCAATTAGAGATTATTTGAAGAAATTCTGTGAATTCCTGAGTTAGTCTCTGAGGACGATCTTAGTCTCTACCGAATTATTACTACATCGTAACCCTACACTAAGGGAGCGAACAACATGTTTGTATCATTGCCCACACAAATGTTATTTTCTTAGTTTATAGACTTACACATATTGCCATATCTTGATTAGTTTATATATTATATGCACTTCAGAATTTATGTTAGTGTTTTAGTTTTAAATTGAAAATTTTAAAAAGATCCTATTCACCCCTCCTCTAGGACTTATCCAAAGTTTCTAACTCCTATCGTAGTGGTAATTGAATTTAAACAGCAATTTCATGATGTGCTCGTCGTGTTATATCTTGGATATCGTGTATGTGTTATGTCACTTTTATGGTAGTATCGTTAGTTTGGCATGTGATATGCTTGTGGTTCCATGATGATCTTTGAAAAAGACGGAGCTATAAATGTCCTAAATGCCGAGGGGGGGGGGGGGGGGGGGGGGGGTGAATAGGACACCATAATTCAATTTTGCTTCTTGTAATCTTAAAATAAATCAGAGTATTAATAACAAGATTAGCAAGAATAAATATGCAACTAACCAATTTGAAAGCAAATAATCAAATAGAGAGCAATTTGAAAACTTGGATTAAATCGTAGAACAACCTTTCACTTAGAAATTAAGTAGTACAACCTTTCACTTAGTAAACTAAGTAGAACAACCTTATATCACTTAGAAATCCAAGTAGGACAACCTTATGTCACGATTTAAGGTTTCATAAACAATCAGGGACATAAGAAGATAAAAGATTAAACAATCACCATGACACAGAGAGTTATAGTGGTCCAGAGTTAAAACAACTTGCACCTACTCCATTCCCAAAATTACTACTCCTTGTAATTTTGGCTTTCCACTATATAAAGATTTTCACAGGTTCACCTTTAAAACTTGATACAGAGATTGTGATTTTCAAAGGCTTATCACAACAAAACCTCAAGTGATTTTCACAGGCTAATCACTAACCTTAAGTGATTTTCACAAGATAATCATTAATAACCTGATTTGAGATTTTCACGGGCTATCTCAAACAAAACCCAAAGTATGGAAAGATATTACCGTTCTTCTTATAGAAGTTGATGAAGCTTAATAAAGATGAAGCTTCAATGGTGCAGCGATCCGATCTTTGAAGAAGATAAACCAATATATCTCGAACAAGATGGATCTAGAAATTTCTAAAAAGAGTTTCCCTAAAAGCTGCAATTTCAGTTCTCTTATCTCTAGTATGAGAATGATCTTCTCTTTACACAATCAGATTAAATAAGAAGAGAACTGAGATAGCTATAAAATAAACTAGGAATTAAGATCAGATAACTAGACTATAATGGAGGACTTTTTCACCAGAGAGATAGTATTTTCATGCTTTTTCTTAATGAAAAATAGAGAGAAGAAATCCCTATTTATAGTAAAAAAGTTAGGTCTTCGGCTGACCTAAGTTTACCTTCGGTTAACTTAACATTCAACCGTTTTATCCTAACGGCTATCAAATTTCGCAGAATAAGAATTTGTTTAAACTTTTGATGACCTGAGTGTCGGTTCAGCTGACCCGAGTGAACTTCGGCTGACCCGAGACAGGGTCGAGCTGACCCTAGTTCCGGGTTCAGAAAAAAGTTTCGAATATGAAAACTTGACCGAACTTTCTTGGACTGACCGAAGCATGTTCGGTTGGCCAAACACAGGGTCGGGCTGACTGAACATCTTCTGAATTTTCCAATTACGCTTGCTGGAAACTTAATCGAAGTTTCCAGGCTGGCCGAAGATTTCTTTGACCGAATACAGGGTTAGGCTAGCCAAATTTTCTTGAAATATGACTTTAAAAGAAATTAGAATGATTAATTTAAAAGTCATATGAAATCACCTAACCTGGGGTCATCCCTATGGTCAATATTACCTTTGGCATATATGGTTTATCTTTGATGCTTTGTCGCAACTTCTGTTATAGAGTCGATAATATTGATCTTAATATGTTTGTTGAGGTTGACTCTTGTATTCTCAAAGAAATTGGCTTGCTCACACAACCTCATGCACTATACTATTGTCTACGAAATTTGACAACTATACTATGCTTAGCACTTACAATCTTAGTGTACGATGTGCATTGTATTATTTATTAAAAGGATCAATTAAATTCTTGAGTTAACTTGGTTATCTGGTGTTGGGGCTCAAAATATCATTGATAAAAGGAAAACTGACAACTCGAGAACAACGGTCCGGATCGGCGAGAGATTCAGAAACGGTCAGAAGAATGACAAAGTGCGTGTATAGCCCCAGGTCCTGAGCAGCCTGCGCAACATATTTGGGACTGACGCCTACCATTTCAGAGCTGAATTAGACATGCGCTTCGGGACCAAATGAAATGGAAGGCCCAAAAACCTTTAACTCCCGAATGTGACCCCCGAACAACGTTTATTTTCACTTGCGCACCTAGAACGCGTCATACCCCTAACAGGACAAATCAGAGAGGTCCAAATTAGCTTGTATATACCAAAATTAGCTACAATTGACCAGTTGCCTACCGACCCATGCGTTCAACTACATGATTTAAGGAAAAAAAGTACCAAGGCGCATATATGGGTGGTCCCGGAAAAGGTAACTGTACATTAGGGAGCACATACGCTTACCTAAGAAATCCTGAATTTTTTCTGAGTACTGAAAACTGAAGAGTTGTTGAACTGTTCTGCAGAACTGGGCAGGGGGCACATGCACCTAACCTAAGGATGCAAGATTGTTCTACAAAAGTGGGCAGAGGGGCACGACACATGCGCTTACCCCCAGGCCACATACGCCTACCTCCAAAAAGCCCAGATTTGTAAAAGAAGAGGCAACATGCACCTAAGGGAGAGGTCCACATGTGCCTTCCCTGCCTCATACGCCTACCCCACATGCGGTTGCCAATACACATGTGCTTAGCTCTCATTGGCTCTGTCCCCGTGATCTCCGGCTATAAATAGCCTAACCTCTACATGACACAATAACGAGAGCAGGAGAGAGTGATGCAAGGTACATGTTGTTGGGGCTCAAAATATCACTGATGATAAAAGAAGAAGTGACAACTCGAATACAATAGTCTAAGTCAGCAACAGACCCAAAGACAGTAAAAAAAGCAGTAGAGCACCAGCGCACCCCTAACCCTAAGCGGCCCACGCAATCATAACCAAAACCCACGACTGCTATTTCGGAGTGGATCTAGACATGCATATTGCTGCCAAATGATCTGAAATTCCCAAAAACCCTTTACACCTAAATTTGAATGTCGTGCGATGCATATTTCCATCTATGCACCCCGAAGTGCATTCTGCCTTGTTTGGAGCTAACCGGAAGGTTTCGAAACCTACAAATGTTATTTCAGAGCTGATCTGGACATGCGTATTATCACAAAATGGTTTGGAATGCCCAAAAACCCTCGACTACCAAGTTTGAAAGCTGGGCGATGTATATTTTCGTGTGCGTGCTTCCAGAAGCGAAGTTCTAATACTAAGACCTGACCTGGAGGGTCCAAATTGGGAAGCAACTATCAAAATTTGTAATGTCTAATCCTCCACACCCCATCTCATTCATTTGATAGGTCAATAAGAGCTTAAAAGTGGCTTGGCGTCAGTGACTTTGGTCCTCGAAAGGGTACTTGTCCTTGGAGGGATCGCCCGTTGAAGCCTGAAAATCCTAAAATATTAAGTTTGGAGGTTGTTTCTCTCGTATAGAGTGCAGAACCCAGAAATATTCAAAGTAGTGAAAATTTTACACTTTACAGAGGAACATGCGCCAGCCCTAGAAACACATGCGCCCGAGGCATTTTCTCCCGAAGAATCTCCCAAAAAACTTCCGAAAAAGTGCAAGTTTTAACACATGTGCCAACCCCGAAAATCCATGTGCCAGCCACAGTCGCCCGGAACATTCGCCCGAAAACTCTCCCAGAAACACATGCACTCACCACCTTCTGTTGCCTAGACCCGAAGCCGATTAGCCAACTATAAATAGTAGGTCGACCTGATGACCATAAGCGACATCATCTGCAAACGATATCAGAGCGACGCAAGAGGTAACATGTGCCCATTCCTTCACTATTTTATACATTTAAATCTGATTGGTGTGGTACACCATACCAATTCATTCAATGAACTCTTAGATTACATCTAACGGTTATTTCCTTCTGACTATTTTGTCAGTCATATGTTTTTCACATGAAAGGCTTACAAAGCATGTTCACATTCATAAGGTTATCGCTGTCTAAAAATAGTAAAACTTGGTCCACTGAGGAACCTGAATACCAGGAAACAATGTGAGGTTCGGATTATCGACCAATAGTAAGGTCCGCGCTACAATATGGGTCAAAGACCCTTGGCACAAGTGGCTTGGACGTCCCAGGCATGCTTCCACTTCTTTTCCTTCTTTTCTAAATGAGAGAAAATCTCTCCTTATTTAATGGGAAGCAAATCTCTCCTTCATCTTAAAATATTTTCTGGTGCAACGTGGTACATTGTCATATTGTATCCATGCTACCTTCAAACTGGGATCCACCCATACGGGACTATGATCTAACCCATCCATTTTACTCATTAACAAAAAAAAAAATATGTAAGAAGATTATTCTGTCACATAGATTTGGTAGATTAAAGGTAGATTGATGATATTCCTGGTGGGACCCATGATCTCGAGTTCTACCTTGATTGAAGATCATATCTATTTGATCCGGGTCCACCACAATGATCTCAATCTTCCCTAGGCCATATTCCAAGTTTATATGTACAAAACTAACACAAAATGACAATCAAAATCAACGATCATAATCTAACAAGTCTATAATCATCAAGGCCCACCAGATCTGACGATCTGGGTCCATGATCACAGCAAAAATCAACTAATTAAATGTCTAATTAAATCAAATCTAAGAATTTCTCCATTGAGTTTACCATATTATCCAAAAATATAATTTAAAATTTATGTACACCGTTAATTCATTGTGGGGCCCAACACTGACAGAGGTAGCCATCCGAGTGGTCCACTCCACTCTGATGTGGTAGTGAAATAGATCTGTCCACTACACATCAGGGTGTGGGGTCCACATGGTCCTATTTGGAGAAGGTGTGGACATCCACACGTTCCACATGTGACAAGTGTGATGTTCCCATCTCTATCTTAGAGATGGGGTATGACAGATCTATCACATTCATTTGTAGGGTCCAGTCATGTAGGCCTTATATATGTTCCAATCCTGACTTTGATCAAACAGATATCTGGCCCATTACCAATGTACGGCCCATAACTCAGGTCATGATTGTGATCAAGTTAGAAAGAGCTCTTAAAATTTGAGACATACCTCAGCGGGATGGAAAAGAAGGGTTTGGATGGCTTGGATCTAAGGTTGGGAAGTTGGGTCCACTCTTCGGGTTGAGTGGATGTGGTTTGGTATGGGCGCCCCTTCTTATACACTTGGCTTGTACGGATGAGGCATGGCACGGGCGCGACTTGGGTGAGACCCCGGAACCAGCGATGTGGGTGGGACCCTGAACCTAGGGCCCACCTGGATTTATTCTTCGTAGATCCAAGCCGTCCATCTATTTCTTCATATTATTTTAGGATGTAGTCCCAAAAATGAAGCAGATTCAAATTTTAGGTGGACCACACCCCAAGAAACAGTTCTCATTCAACCGTGACCATTAAAAATTTCCTGGAGTCCACCGTGATGTTTATTGACCATCCAATCTGTTGATAAGGTCATGTAGACAGGGATGAAAGGAAAAAACAAATATCAGGTTGATAGAAAAATTTTGTGGCTCACAAAAGGTTTTTAATGGTCATTAACCAGTTTTTCTTATGTTGTAGTCTACCCAAAATTTTCATCTTCTTCATTTTTGGTATCAAGTATAAAATAATCTGAAAAAGCAGATTAACGACATATATCTACAAGGAATACATCCAGGTGGGCCCTAGGTTCAGGGTCCCACCCACATCGCTGGTTCCGGGGTCTCACCCAAGTCGCGCCCGGTGTCACGGTTGAATGAGAACTGTTTCTTGGGGTGTGGTCCACCTAAAATTTGAATCTGCTTCATTTTTGGGACTACATCCTAAAATAATATGAAGAAACAGATGGACGGCTTGGATCTATGAAGAATAAATCCAGGTGGGCCCTAGGTTCAGGGTCCCACCCACATCGCTGGTTCCGAGGTCTCACCCAAGTCGCGCCCCATGGCACCACGTCTCGTTGTTAAGAGATAAACCTCTGTTATTTTGTGGTTTATTCCCCTGGCGTGTACTTGCCACGCTAGAATGGGCCCCTCCATCACCTATCGTCTCGATCCACACGAACCGTTTGGTTACTTAGATGATTACATGTATGTGAAAAGTCATTCCACAGTGAGATGGCAATCAGGTATTCCTAAATTAATCCTGGCCTTTTATGGGTCCGAAGGTGCATCCAAGCTATGTACACTTCAATTATCAAGGAATGAGGGTACACATATGTGTGTGTGCGTGCCATGCATGCATGTCATTAACGACTACAAACTAATGAATTCTAACCGTATAAAATTGAAGATCATAGTTCATATGTATATGGAAAAATAATAGCTAAGTTCAAATATTACAGATAGATGAGATATTGGATGGTCAAGATGATGTCTCTTGTACACGCGCATGATCTAGCATGATTTAAGCATATTAGATATGATCAAGTCAAATAACATGATAAATCTATTTAAGATTAATCCAATGAAAGTAGTTTGACACAAATCAGATTATCAGATTGTCTAATATCTTCATTAAACTATGGCCATCCACACGTTTGGCCTTAGATCCTGAGTTTCGCTTAGGAGAAAATCATCAAACTTTTATCATTTTGAAGGTCTTTACAAGACGAACAAAATGACCAGTGGTCATTAGATGGACATATTCTAAAATGATTAATTTTGAGGGTTTAAGTCATCCATCCATCGATCTGACCTTTTATAGCTTTTGTTTTAGCGATCCGAAGGTAGGTTTGCGTTTTAAACGTCATAGATGGTCAATCCATGGTTTAGATCAGTGTTTCGTTGGATAGTTGACTTATATTTATGGTCAAGAGTCATATGACCCATCAAATGGTCAAGATCTATCCTTATTTTGAAAAAAAAAATTGTACCTCTAAATTTTGTTCAGTATATTACACTTCCTCATTTGCTTTATTTAATTTATCTATGACTCTTGTATACATTTACTTTTACCTTTTAATCAAGGGTGATCATCTATTAATGTAATTAAGGGCTTGTACTAGATCATGGTCTGGAATGTATAAGAATTCAGAATCTCTTGAATAAAACTCATCTTGCGATACCTCTTCTTGTGTACTTTTTTATTGTTTATGATTGCCTATGAATGTTTCCAATACTTAGAACCCTGGAACAACGAAACACAAGAAAACTGTTTTGTACATTTTCTAGTTCTAACACATGTGCTTGCCCCAAAACTCACATGTGCTTACCCCAAAAAACCCCGAAAATCCCTCGCCGGAATTCACCATCCGCCATATGAGAAAGGAATCCAGAAGGGGGAGAGGATGTTGAAAAAATTAAGTACCTGAGGGAAAATTTTCTAAGGAGTGGATGAATGGCTCCCAACATGTGCCTATCCCCTGTGACCCAGCTCCAACGTGCACTTGAGGAGGGGGGGCTTACATGTGTCTGACCCCCCCCCCCCCCCCCCCCCCCCCCCCCCCCCTTCACACACACACACACACACACACATGTGCCCAGGCGTGATCCTCCTGGGTTGGGGGGTGGCACCAACGCCTACCATTTGTAAGGTCCACCTCACTAACGCCTGATGACTTTTGGACACATACTACATTAGTTGAGAGGTTCCCTGGGCCCTCTGCCTTAACGATCATGATCAATCATGCCAAATTAGCAACATTTACCTTAATGATCAATACTTAGACATTTTTAACCCTGAAAACACCCTGATCGCACCTAAATCGACTGACGCCTAATAGAATTAAGCGTAATCAGATCGACGCCTAACTTGATTTAGCATCTCTTTGATATAAAGTAACTGAATTGAGCGTTCTCTTAACATTAATCGTCACTGTTCATCACACAATAGTGTAATTAAGCACCAGATGACCCAAGTACTTAGCCATTTTTAGCGTTGAAAATGCCCCGATCGCACCTAAATCGATTGACGCCTAATAGAATTAAGTATAACCGGACCGATGCCTAACTTGATTTAGAATCTCTTAAACCCAAGGCAACTTAATCGAGCATTCGCTTAACGTTAATCGTCACCATCCATCATAAAGCAGTGCAATTAAGCATTTTATGACCCACAACTTAGCCATTTTCATGCCCCAAAGCACATAACTTGACTATTGCCTCCTAGAATTAAGCATAATTGGACACTCGCCTACCTCAATTCATTACTCTTATACCTCAAAGAAACACGATTGGGCATTAAATTAGTTTAATCCATCATTTTCCCATTACAATGCATCTCCAATCGACATTAACCTAACCGAATCAAGCATACGCTTAAGCAACTGAACCTAATTGAGCATGTATCTCACTTGATCCAATACTCATTCAGCATAATCCAATCCTCTCTGACATACATTTAAGCAGATACAATATGTATTTTATTTTATTCATCATATACCAAAAGACCCTCCACCTTGTTTTTAGTGTCCCGCACACTTATGCATGCATGAGCAGGTTCTCTATTACACTTTTATTACTCATTGGCTATGAGCAAGTGCGCAGGGATGGAAATGCTTTTGAAGACGAGTCGCCAAACTCTAGCATGATTCAATATTTACTCTGTACCCATTGCATTCATTGTACAACTATTCTTTAACCCAGATTGAAGGTTTTGACTAACTAAAGAGCTATGGTCACCACTAGAAACTGTGATCCCAAAGTTCTTGAACATTAAAAAATATTTTGCTATGAACTGCTATCTCGAAATTAGTTGATGTAGTACTCATCCAAAATGGGATCTGCTGGTTGAGCTGATCAGGTAGTCGTTGTGTGTCTTCCTACAGTCACTCGTCCACAGCGACGGTCACTAGCTCTGTGTCGCACCACTCGACGATCGTAGTCCGTGTCTTCCTGCAGTCACCCATCCACAACGACGGTCACTGGCTCTGCGTTGCATAACTCGGACCACACAAAAGAACATGGGACATATCATTCGACTTGTCCAAACGATAACTTAGTCCATAACAAAACTAAACAAGTCTTTACGACTACGAACTCCAAGACCATAGTCCCTGGTGACTAGTCTTTTGCCTTTTAATCAAGGGTGATCAACCATTGATGTAATTAAGGGCTCGTGCCAGATCACGACCTAAAATGTATAAGATTTCAAAATCTTTGGAATAAAATTTGCCTTGCGATATCTCAGCTTCTTATGTGTACTCTTGTGATTACTTATGATTGTCCATGAATGTTTTCATTACTCAGAACCTCAGAGCAACAATGGATAAGAAAATGTCCTTGTCTCATTTTCTAGTTCTAACATCGGGTGATCAGATCTCTTATTACAAAGGTAAATGGCACAAATCGTGGATTGATAACCATGAGAACCTGAGGCACCTGACCGTGTGCCAGACATTGGGAGCTACCATTAGAGAGACTGGATGGACTTTATAGAGGATCAGTATGACTCCTTAATCTTCTAACTAAGAAGTCTTGTTCATCATGTATGCTTGCTTGGTGAGAGCACGTAATGGTTTTAGGGAAAGTGGGAGATTGTTGGAGTAAGTGCTCTAGAAAACCATATGTGCCCTTATCTACTAGCCACGTATGGGAGGATCTCATCCATTGATCATGGTGACCATGGGTCCTAAATTGAACATGTGAATGCCTAAGAAAGATTTAGTATTGCTCTCATTCATTGAGTTTGTTGAGGAGTGATTCCTTTGGTAGTCCTTAAAAACTTGAGATTGTACATGTTGGTCATTGACTTGGTAGAGTCGTGGTCCATGGATCTCAGTACCCTGTTAGACCATGACCGTCACAGGTGCCACTACAAGAAATATGACTTTTACCGAGGAAATTTTTCCTGGCTAAATGTCATAATTTCCTCGGTAAAAGTTATTCCCAACGAAAATGTTCGTCGCTGTTTTCGTCGAAATATCACCCTCGGGAAAAAGAATTACCGATGAAATTAAATTTTTTGTCGGTAAATAGTTGACCATTTGCAACAAAAAATTTCCTCGGTAAAAGTCAACAATTTCGTGGCTATTGTTTAATTCGTTGGGAATTATGCGACTTTTACTGAGGAAAATTTTCCTTGGAAAAACTCTATGACCAAGGAAATGTTTCCTTGGAAAAGGTAGTAGAATTACCTTTTCATTGCCAACGAAATATTTCTTTGGAACATCCACTATCCCTGCCACCTGAAAGCATTCAATATCCCAATCACCTTATAGAACATTCAATATTCAATATCCCAATCACCTGATAGAACATTCAATCATATACCAATCAAAATGACCATTCAACCGTAATAATGCTTTGAATAAAATCGAAATGTCAATCCCACCGCTACATACAACCAACAAAAAAAAAAAAAAAAAAAACAATTAGCACGAACATCCCTGCTATCACCAACTGCAAAATAAAATAAAATACAATATTAGTAATTAATAACTTATAAATAAAACATGCAGTTAGGTGTTCATTTTTCTTTTTCAAATCACATTATGAAACTAAATACAACTTGAATTGAAGATTAAGACCATGTAGGCATGACCATGTGCAATTTCAACAGTTGGGGGCCCACCATTGATACCCCATGGACGGCACAACTCTACTGCAAAGACAATTCTATCAATTCAAAACGTGGTCATCATGCATTCCTTAATCTTATCTGTCCATACATGGAAAGAGTGATTTGTGGAAACTGGTATTCTGTACATAACCTTATCATGGTGGGATCTACCCATTGAACGGTTCTGATCGTTCATATACATGGCCCAACAGGTGAACGAATAAGAGATTTTAGTAGTCCACCGACTACAATACCACACCTCTTATTCTTGAGGGTGATTTGATACTTTGGAGCTAGTTCATCACAACGAACCATCATACGGTCTTATAGATCATTTACCAGTATTAATATTCTATTTTTTTTTAAAGGTGACTCTGGGTGTTGTACTTATCTTTCATTCTCTGCAACCCGAGTACATAACAGCCTAGACCATCACCTAGGACATGAGTCTACTGTTTGATGCTTGGACAATGTTCTTGGTTGACTAATAGTTTCAAAGAAATTTATTTCTCTAGACTGATTTCTTATGTGCAGAAAGCCCACTTTTTTTCTTGAAAAATACTTCTATGCTGTGCATATATATACTCTACTTAATTCGTGGCTGGGTTTCTTAGAATCCTTTACCATGCTTTGATATGTATGAATCTTGGAAATTGTCATTCTATCCTAAAATGAATCCAAATGATCATTGGTGATGTTTGGACAATTTTAGTAGTGAGCTAGCTTTTATGCTATGACTCAATTCCCATAGGGGCTTCATCCCATTTAGGAAGTGGGTCCAAAATATTAGAAGGAAAGGAGGAAAACTCACCATCCCATTTCAAGGCTCCTTCGTCAACACATTAGAATACTTTATGCAAGGACTGAATGATACACATGGATTCTCTGCATTTCAACAGCTTTAAAAGGAAAGCCAAAAAGCAGGTATGGAAGATTAAAAATCAACATTACATGAGTCTCCATGCATCTCAACCAAATGATACAAGAAGAAAGATACATGTTTGCTTGTTGGAAGAAATAATGAAATAAAGGTGTTATCTGCGCATTTGGAGAACACAAAAGCAAGTACCTTCTTCTGGATTTGGTTTCTTGCCTATGTTTTGAGCACAAGCCATAGCTAACCTAACAGACCTTGCCTTAAATGCCTCCAATATGATGTCAGGTTTTGACCAATTCTCAGCTGCATTAAAAAAATAAGAAGAAGAAAACATCGCTCAGATGAATGCATCTTCCACAAAGATGACACTCAGCCTCATGTGAGAAAGCATGCATAGCAATTGTCCTTCAACTTTGACATTAGTAAGCTTTAAGAAACAAATTATTTGGCTGCAAAAAATGCCTCTTACAAAACATGCACCCTTCTAAAGGAAAATGTTGCATGCCTATTGGTAATTCCAGATCATCCTATAAGAAGAGGATTTTAGAAACATTTTACTGAAAACCATTCTTTCATTCCAATGAGCAAAATTCAAGCATCGCCGACTTATCTGCAGGTAATTGGAGACAAAACACATGAGCTAAATTCAAGCATCACTGTCTTTTCCATTTTTTCATGGAGAGAACACCAAAAGTTCATATTGTCTTCTTCTTTTTTCTCCTCTAGAGGCCCAAATGTTGATAGTTTTCTTTTTGCCTAGAGAAAGAACAGAACTCATCAACTCTCAAGGACCATTCTCCTAAAGATGGACATGGAGACGTAAGCCCCGCATTGCCAAGAATTGTCACAATCAAGAAGCATTTCTTATTTGTTTAGATTATGCTAAATGGCATACAAGCATAAATGCAAATGAGCTTATTAAGAAAGAACGTAGAAGCTACCTTATTAGGAGTAATGTTTATCGTCCTCCCAGCCAGACGACACACATCCATTGTTTCCTGCAAACAAGGAACTTCTCTGTTTTTCAGATTGTGTTGTTTTTTACAGTCTCACTTACTGGCCATTGAATAGTGATAAATGCTATTGGTGTGCTTCCAAACTGGGATGCCACATGCCACATCTTTACTACTTTCAATTTTGTATGTTTTCTTTGAAACAGGGCCCTTTCATTCATGAAGGTTTTCAACAAACAACCTGTGATGCTAGAGAGCAGAGAACACAAATCTGAGTTTTCACTTGCCATCAAAGAGCAAACAGAATTGTGGTACACTGGTACTAAAGTGGTTTGGACATTTCACCAATAAGCTTTGTGTGTTTATTGTGTGAAATAGGAAAGGTATGCCAAGGCCATCTGGTGGGTTTGGCTGCCACTTGTGAATCACAACATGTGCAACTGGAGCATTTTCATCAACAACTATAACAGAGTCCATTAATGTAAAAATAGTATCAACAGGCATATTGCATCACTCTAGATTTGGAACTATGTACTATTCCATCTTAAGGTATACGTAAAACAACAGTTTTGGAACCAGAACACATCAGCACCCAAGTAAGCATGGTGATGGAAAAAACTTTTAGGAACTAGAATATGAAAGTACTTACTAGTTCGGGACTGAGCTCAAAGATGTTAAAATAACTACATGGGATCGTTTCACAGAAAAGCTAAGGTCCTGTTTGGTAGACACCTAAAAATGAGTATGTCCCAAATGGACATTTGGTCGAGCAGTTACTGTGCAGGTATGGGCAAATTATCAGCTATGTTCCAAATGGACATTTGGTCGAGCAGTTGCTGTGCGAGTATGAGCAGATCATCAGCTATATCCTAAATGGACATTTGGTCGAGCAGTTGCTGTGCGGGTATGGAAAATCATTAGTAGAAATTTTAGGGTACCTAAATCGAGTCTAGATCCAGACTCCGGTCGGTACCGGATGCGTGGGAGTTAAAACCACCTGCCAAAAAAATTTTTCCACAAAAAACCCAGAAATTTGATAGACAACACAATCCAAAGCCAATCCCAAGGTATAAACCACACCTCCTTGAATCGAATTATATTAGGATAGCGAAATGATCTGTGATTTATAATCTCCCTCGCCATGCTCTCGTCAATCTGTAAGAATAAAAATAAAAACTAATATTTCTCATAACAGAAAATCGATTAACAAGACAGAAACAAAATTACCAAATTACGACGAGCTCTCTCGTCTCCTTATTTCTCATAAGCCGGGAGACGTTGAAATTTCCAGATCCGATGTCTCACCACCGTAGAAGCAGGACTATGTGAGGTGTAAATACAGCTCCATCCCAAACTCATGTGGACGAGGTTATCCAATCGCATTTTTAACTATATGAAAAGAATTAAAACCCTAACAACAAAGAGCTTCACAAAATGCCATTTCAAACCCTAATCTTCCACAAGATTTCACAGAAAACAATAAATAAAAGAAAAAGAAAAAGAAAAAGAAAAGAGGAAGAGAAAAAAATACCTTGGGAGATCTGGTGATGCTCCTCGACAATCGGAGCCACGGCGAGAGAGAGAGAGAGAGAGAGATTTAGAGCGATGGCCGTGAGGGTGAGGGTGAGGGAGAGGGAGAGATCTGGCATGAGAGGAGAGAGAATGAAAGGTTTTTGAGAGGGAGAACGAAAGAGGGAAAATGTGGTTTCATTTGGGGGGACGCGGTTTGGCTATTAATGCTATGGGCCCCACCGTGATGTGTATGTTATATCCACACCACCGTACATCCATTCGGAGAGATCATCCACCGTGATGTGATCCACGTGTGCAATGCCTGTATGCATGTGTATAAATGGTCAATGTCTTTTATGAGGTTTGCTAATCCCACACGCGTGTCCACCACTACACATCACCCAAAGGCACGTGCAAATGTTAAACACGTGTGTGATCTGAGCCTTCCATAAGGTTGGAAATCATCCTTAGATACTCTGCTTCAAAACAGACAAAATGTACAGCTCACGAACTTACAAAGTAAATCGACGGTCAGATATCCTTTTTTTCTTGCTATTCATTTGTTTTGGTATGTTGTGGACCACCTGAGTTGTGAAATGGCCTGATTTTAGCTCACCTGATGGAAAACTCAAATCTCTCACACGTGTCTCACTGAAGGTCTCTCACACATATGGAATCAGCAAACAATTACTTTTGCAATATGCGATTGAAGGAGGAAGAAAATGGGGTCCACCTCTTCTGATCTCATTTAGAAGGAGGATACACAACCCGTGGACTGTTAATTATGACCAGTGGACCACATGTTTAGGTAATTTGGACCATTGGTATGTTGCATCCTAATATCAGACCAATCTTGTGAAACTTTTCAGTTGAAAGTATACAGTTGCTGTTTTTCTCAACCGTCTGTATGCGGGCCCAAAACTATCACAAGATCCAAGGCTTAGCCCAAAGCAAGCCGGACTTTAGTGGACCAACATAGCATAGCCCAACCGTCACGGAGCTTCGATAACGAGCTTTTGGAGGTGGGCGTGTATGGGAACCTTCACATACACCTGTTGCAGATTGATCTGGACCGTCCATTTAGCCTGACCCACTTTTCACAGTCTACCTTGAAAACACCATACTGATGGGATGATCCAAACCGTCCAGTCAGCAGCATGCAAAAACTAATGAACAAGATTGTTTATAGAATATAGGTTCGATTATGAATGTTCAGGACCATCCAATTACGATGATTTAAACAGCAGCAGTAAATACCATTTCCGTTTCCGCAAAATGCAGATGGACTAGATTGCATTGGACCCCATTCCCAATTTAGGGTATATCGAAGGGTCGTTTGGATGCAGGTAATGTTTGGACCACACCTTACATCCATTCGGAGAGA
Source organism: Liriodendron chinense (assembly GCA_003013855.2). NCBI lineage: Eukaryota > Viridiplantae > Streptophyta > Magnoliopsida > Magnoliales > Magnoliaceae > Liriodendron > Liriodendron chinense. The sequence goes on from PVNU02000506.1 coordinate 716,704, forward strand.
CCATCCACCGTTATGTGTATGTTAAAAAGTAACTTTTACTAAGGACAAATTTTTCGAGTAAAAGTGAGAATTATCAACCAACTTTCCTCGATATCTGAGGGCTTTTACTGGTGATTTATTTTCCTTAGTAAAACTAAGTTAAAACTATTGCATTTTTTGCTACGAAATAACTTTCCATTTATCGACGCAATTTAAATTTCGTCGTCATTTATAACTTTTACCAAGAAAAAGTTCTGTATTTAAAGGCTCCTATTTTATCGAGAAAAATAATCCTTGGTAAAATTCCTACTTACCCAAGAAATGTGCATTTCATTGGTGATTTACTCTTTTACCGAGGAAGTTTCTCCTTGGAAAAAAATTTACTTTTACCCAAGAAAACTTTCCTCGGTAAAATGGACAATCACCAACAAAATTATAGGTTCTTGGGTAATTGGAGCTTTTAACCAGGAATATTTTCCTCGGTAAATGTAAGCTAAAACTGATCTTTTTAGCCACGAAATAATTCCATCTTTACCTAGGAAATTTTAATTTCGTCGATATTTATCCCTTTTACCAAGGAAAATTTTCCTTGGTAAAAGCACATGAGTATTTACCTACAAATTTTTATTTTCGTCGGTAAAAACATACTATTACCCAGAAAATTTGCTTCCTTGGTAAAAATTTCCTAGGTAAAGGTGATTTTTCTTGTAGTGTGCGAGGATACACCTGTGGATATCAGTTGATGAGATGTACAGTAATTCTATGTGAGGGGACTGACTTCTATCAGGGACTCAGGATGGACAGTCTCCACCATTGGGAGTCAACTTGGTGTCGGCTTATACCTTTCTCTTACCATACACAAGAGTGTGAGTGTATCATGAACTAAGGATCCAAGTTCGGACCTTTGGTCACTCACATTAGTGGATCAAGATTAAGTCAACAGTCTAAGGGCCCATTCGCTTGGACTATGATCATAAGATTAGGACTTAATGATGTATGAAAAATTGTTTGATCCTTAAACCTGAGAACATGTAAGGGTCACGATCTTGACTGGTCGGTTTTAGCTCTTCCTATAAGGTCCATGTAAGGGCCAATAAAGTGGACGTAGCTGGATACTTCTATAAAGAGTCGTTGATTATTGCACGAGCCAATAAGGGATCCATTGGTTTGCCTAGCAACATGTTTATGACTTTTATCTGGATAGATCAGGAACTCATCAATTGGTTTTTCCACTGGGCCCAACACTCTGAATGTTTTAATCGAATTTTTTAAAGGTTTTTAATAGTTAAAGTTTTGTTTTAACCATTAAAATTGTTTTGAACGTACTTGATGATAACCTGATGGCCCAAATCTGATGTTATATTTTTTATTAGCATGAGATATGATAATTAGTGGATATACCATGGCAGTGGAGGAATTAAATCATAAGTATATACATGGATGATGTAAATTGACGGGCCTCCTTCACAGTAGGTTACACTAAAGTAGGTAGGGTGGTGGAGCATCATACCGGGTGCACTCCTGAAACCCTAAACAATCTTTATTTATATGATACTATCCCAGAGGAGAGTTAGAGCTAGCCCTGGATGTCCCTATCCCATTGGACGTGTGACTATGAGGAAAAAGAAAAAGCATGTGAGAGAGTGGAGATCCACTTCATCCTCTTCGATTGTCCTCAAGTGTGATCCACTAGTGTGGATGGTATACGTCTTCCTCGGCACCTACCAGAGAATTAGATGTTGGACTATCTCGATTCCACGATACTGGGATAGACAGGGAGAGATTCATTGGTTTAGGAGATCGACATCGACAGATCGGCATCACATACATTTCTTTTGTGTACATCGCATGCAGGTATGATATCCACCATTTATACATATTATTATATTGTAGAAATTTGATATGATTGAAAATGAGAATTTTTGGAATGGGTCTCATGATCAAATTGTATTGTACTATATTTTGCTGCATTTGTACGCTAAGGACCCAACAACCCTCTCCTAACCCTAACACTAAAAAGGTCTTTTTTTTCATGATCAATAATAAATTATAATGGCCATGAGATGGTTCCATCGTGTTTCACTAGTGAATGCTTGTCATGGGGTATTTTTGGACAAAAATGAAAAATAAATATGACTATTTGGTAATAGGTATGAGGGAGGGGTAAAAGGAGGGTGTTCTTTTTCTTTGGGACAAAAGGGAGAGTACCATGTATTAAAACGCCAAACCTTCGTGTAATCAAGTACAAGTATAAATAAGCATGAAATGTATTATGTGGAGGGTGTCTACGAATCATAAACAATATTGCATGCACAAATAGTCACATAAAACATATGCGATGTAAGGATTAATTATGATTAATTGCTGAAACTTGATTTTTTTCCCTCTGATTTCACTCAGACCTTTTCAAGCTGCCCTTCGGGGCCATTCTTAGCTTCTTTTGCAATAGCCTCATCATGGATGGCCACGTCTCGAACACTGCCATTAACTCCATTCCTACCCTTAAACAACCAAGCAACAACCAAGAAGATAAAGAAGTTAACACCGTTGATTGTAGTCAAGATCCAATAGAAATAGTCGAGGCGACTCTGGTTGAGGTTGTTCCGTAGCCAACCCTTCCCTTCCCCTCCTGTGCTAGACTCGACGATCTTGACAATTGCAGTGCTTAACCAACTACCGATCCCGATCTCACTCAAGAACATTGCACTACTAAGGCTCCGGGTCCCGTCTGTCGCTTCATCATAGAAGAATTCAAGCTGGCCGACATAGGTGAACACTTCTGCACTGCCTATGAGAAAGAACTGAGGGAGCAACCAAAAGACGCTCATGCTTGGTGGGTTGATATGGTCACGACGCTTCTTTTCAACCAAGGCGGCAGAAACCATAGCAAAGATGGAGACGAAGAGTCCAACGCCTATACGTTGTAAGGATGTGATCCCGCTGCGGTGGCCGGTGTATCGTCGTAGAATGGGGACCACGAGACCCTCGTAGATGGGTACGAGTACGAGAGCATTGATGGCGCTGAAGATAGGGACCGAGCCAGGTGGAATGGTGAAGTTGGTGTTGGGGAGCTTTCGGTCCATGATTTTGGCCTGGCTTACAAAGAAGGTGGAGAGTTGAGCGAATGAGATTGAGAGGGCAATGGTGGAGGCCCACACGGGCAGGACCCTTACAAACGATTTGAATTCTTCGACTTGGGTAACAGTGCATAACTTCCATCTGTTTGTGTCGCTGACCCTGGAGTTGGTTACTACGGCAGCCTTATCCAAGAACCTGAAAATTTTCCAATCTTGTTATTTCCTGAAGGCTTAAAAAAGAAAAACAATAAAATAAAATAGAATTTTGACCTTCCAAATAATAATAATAATAATAATAAATTAGAACGGCAATGCTTAAATGAGCTATTGTGGGTCCACAGGTTGCGGGACCCACATCCGGAGGGCCATAGTTTGCAATGCTCAACTAAGCTAATAATCTGGTCCTTTCAATTATCAGGTGGGCCATAGTTTATAAAAACAAATTTACAGCTAAAAAACATTAATTTGCTAAGGATTTTTTAATACATTGTGGCCCACTTTCTGACTGGGCTAGATTTTTGTTAGAGAACATTTACATATCAGAACCACCTAATGAATAGCTTGGATACTTCACTTGTCAGCACATGTGTTGTGGTGTGGGTTATTAACCTTTTAAACATGTGGCTTAGCAAAGCTCTTGGATTGATATCTTTGTATTACCGTGCTAGAGTATCCAAATTTTTTCTAGTTATTTGAGATGTGGCAGAATATTTGAGACTCTGGCAAAGCATGAGAACCAGACCAATAGGGTGACTTAAAACTGATTAGGTGGACATTGCTTCTCCATCAAATACTTATATTTTTTTATGGTATCTTAGATTTTAACCCATGGACATTCATATGGTCTGCTCTTCCAAGGATACACACATACTGTACGGTCCAAAAAGTAGTTCCCACCATAGCTAGCCAACTCAGAATCTGACTTGGACCTTCTCCTGGTGATTTGACTAGGTACTCGGAATCAATATTTTAATTATATACTTATTATATAAAGTTAATAAAAAACAATAAAAATCTAAATAATAAAGGTCCAAGCCACCGCATGTATGTTCATGGCTAGGGGAGAATAATCCAAGCCATCCGTCAGGTTAGAACCATGTGAAGTTGCCTTCGCTCAAACATCAAGCCAGCCTACTTGCCAAGGGATGGCTATAACTTGAGGATCCGGCTCTTTCTAAATGTTTGGCCATGCGATGCTTGAAATAGTTTTATTTTTAGGACATATCGTCAACATGGAAACATGATTCACTTGATGGATATCTTAGAGTACTGCCATATGCCAAAGGGGCACTTACCATTGGGGCGATCATGCGATGATGGGTCCACATGAACAACTTAGAAAATTTCTAGTGCGCGGTATGGAGCGGGAGCATAGGTTGTTAGAGCTACCGCCGAACGACAACCATTTTTTGCTCTCACCCAACCACTGTGGTGATGGGGTGTTCCTCCTTAGAAGTGAGGAGAGATGTGCAGTTCAAGGGGTCATCGAGCAACCGACCATGTTGGATCGCGTGACCAATACTCACCTAAATTAGTCAATTTCTCGTTGGACTATTTGTGGACAATGTCAAGCGACCGAGGGTTAGAGTTTGGATGACCGAAACTCGGGGGATTTTTCTCTGCAACTCTTTGGATATATTTGGCCATGTTCGGGCGACCGAGACGCTTGGGTCGGTCGACCGATGGTCGCTTGATTATTTTATGCAGTTTCCTATTTTGTTTCTAATTCTGACTGAAGTTCTATATAAGCACATGCTAATGTGGAAGAAGAAAAGTTTGAGATAAAGAGAGAGGAAGATTGAAGAGAGTGGAAGATCGGGTTCATGAAGCTCATCCACGACGCTGGTCTATGTTCATAGCAGCTCCAAAGTCTTCAGTGATTAGATCTCTTTGTTTATCATTCTCTTTTATTGTAATCCGCCTTAGGGGTGAAGATATTGGATTCAAGTGTGTTATGAGCTCGTGATCGCTGTATAATATTCTTTACATAGTGGATTTGTTGACTAGACGAGGTCCCGTGGTTTTAACCTCTATTGCTAGAAGGTTTTCCACATAAAAATGTTACGTCATATGTGGTGATTTCTTTTATCCATCTTAGATATTCAAGTTTGTTTTAAACAACTCAGTTACACCTTAATTTAGTTGGTTGGGGATTGCGAGATCCATCATATTGTGCATCCTTCCCCAACATGTGGAATTCTAAAAGGTGTGGGAAATGGAGAGGCCCATCATTCTACAACATTTATATGATAAACTTATCATACACACGATGTGTGTGTCTTAGTGAACTTTTCTGTGGCATACTAGTGCACCTAATTTGTCAATTACGTAGGTTAGTGAGTCTAGTGTCGGTTAAGCTTAATGAAGACAAAAACTAAAGATGAAGACCAAAGACTCAAGCGGACCTGACGCATCAAGGAAGAAGAAACAGGTAAATGAGATGCCTTACTAAGCATTGAATCTTGAACCAAACCAAAATCCAAACCTCTAGATGACCTTAACTAAATAGGCATATCATTAGTCATCTTAGATTGGCCCTAGGTATTCCAAAAGAAGGATGGCCTTAAAGGTTGCATGTGTTGCTGTAAAACACAATTCAAAGATAGTAGAAAACATGCCTGCTGACCGGTCTTGGCCTATGGCCAACCGGTCGTTAGAGGCCCCAAATGGGACAACAACAAACTAGCTGAAACAAATTATCCCTGGGGTAATTCGACCGGTCGTTGGGTCTATCCGACTACTCGTCCGACTAATCAGTAGAGGCCTAAAAAGGGACAACAACCAAACTAATTATTCAGTGCGTACCTAAGCTAATTCGACCGGTCGTTGACTGGTCTGCAGAAGCCAAAAATTGGACAACAACAATTTCCCTATCCAAGCCTTAATTCGACCGGACTTCCCTCAACGACGGACCAGACGTGGACCCCTTGCGACCAGTCTGATGACCGGTCGGTAAAGAGCCGTTGGCAGCCATTTTATATATGTTGGTGCTTTTCTTATATAAAGGTTGGGCTCGATTTTGGGGGTATTGAAAGAGATTTAGTACATTAGAAGGCACCCTTATTGCCCATACCATTAGGATCTAATCCTAAACATTCCAAGTCATCTTCCTTGTGCTTGATCATAAGATAGAGCTTTCAAAGCTCATGTGAAGATGGACTAACTCTCTCTTGATATTTAGAAGTTTAGGCATCTTGACCATAGGTAACTTCTTTGTTTAAATCCCTCTAAAGATCCTATTAAGTAAATTTTTTCTAGGAAACCAACTCCTATTAGTTGTAGAGAATTCACACCATCTCCTATCACCTTGGACATCTCAAAAGAATCACAAGCAAGATGATTGATCTTTAGAGCTGGAGCATTGGCAACACAATGACAACAAGATCAGGAGAGCAAAGAGGAGCTGATTGAAGCACGGGAGAGCGAAGATCAAGCAACCCAAGAGGCACTACACAAGGGGCTTAATTCGACAAGTAAGTTGTCATAATAAGAGTCCAGTTGCACTGCTTCCTCGTAGAGGATTGAGTGTGAGAATTTGTCTTTCAAACTCGAACAAGTCTTCAAGGGGAGCCTCCACCAGAGTATACGCTAGATTCTTAGATTGGAATCGAAGAGTTGAGAGGAATCTTGTCAAACTCTTGGATAGGATGGATCCCTTAAACATCTTGGTTAAGAGATGAACCAGTAAAATCTCCGTCATAGGTTGGGAGGAACCTTGTCAAACTCCCTGGTAGGGTGGAAACGATTTAAAAAACTTAGGTTGGGAGGAACCTGATTTAAAATCCCTAGTGAATGTCGGTGTGCTTAAGGGATGAGTACTTGAACCGGGAGTGGAGTAGACCTATAGTCGAACCACAATACATGCTTGTGTTTGTGATATATTTAAGCACATTGTTATCTTAGCGTTATATGTTTAATTGCTTAATTATGAATGCTTGATAGGAATGTATGATAGGCTCTAGATAGGCACATTCACACACAAGATGTATTCTCACTAAGTAGTGTAGACTTGAGCTCATATAATACATTCTCATATGGTCTACATAGGTTGCATAGATTCAGTACTTGATTAGTTAAATCATTTGATAATCTATGCATGCTTAGACTAAGTAGCCTAATTGCTTTATCTTATGCTAGTCTTTATGATTGGACCCACTTAAGATTAGAAGCTAAGTGTTCTTGTTTTAATTAGTTTATAATTGCTAATTAGTTTAATTAGGCAAGAAGTTTTTTAAAGGATTTTAAAACGGTTCTAATCACCCCCCTCTAGGACTTAGCCATAGTTCTGCATACTCTGTCAAGCTTTCGTGTATATACATATGTTAGACTACCAATGCCATTTCAATTGATATCAGAGTGAGTTGCTCTTCAAGGACTTAACCGTCTAGAGTAAGATCCGATACCGAAGCTACAACACGATGTATACCCAAGAGGAAAGTAGTTTTGTCACTGGACCAGCATACTTTAACGGGTCAAATTATGCGTACTGGAAGGCCCTAATGCAAGTATTCTTAATGTCCCTCGATCCAATAGTATGAGATATTGTAGAAGATGGTTGGACCACACCGGTGGAAACGATGGATCGAGATGGAGTTCCGGTCACTCAACTCAAACCTATGAGAACTTGGAGTGATCGAGAAATGTCTCTTTGTGGCTACAATGCCAAGGGTCTTAATGTAATATTTACTGCTATCTCATCCGATGAATTCAATCGTATATATAATTGTGGGACTAGCAAATCGGCTTGGGAGATCCTAAAGACCACACATGAGGGAATGTCTACCATCAAACGTTCTAAATTGCAACTCTTCACCACACAATTTGAAAATATTAAGATGGATGAGGAAGAAAATATCATAGAGTTCTTTTTTAGATTGAATTTAATTTATAACTCCATGTGTGACTTAGTAGAATGGGTTTCTGATGAAAAAATTTGCAGAAAAATACTTAGGTCCATCCCGAAAATATTTATCTCCAAAGTCATTGCCTTAGAAGATTGTAGAGATATAGATAACATGAAAGTAGAAAAACTCTTAAGTTCCTTACAAACTCATGAACTAAGCTTTAAGACCCCCTTTAAGAAAAAAAATATTGCCTTGAAGGCTTCACATAGGCACTTACATAGGCAAAAACAAATTGAGAGTGAGTCTTCTGAAGATAGTGATGATGAGGAAGAGAAATTGAACAAGAAATTTAAGAGATTCCTCAAATTTGAAAGAGGAAAAAGTTGTAACAAGAAGGACAAGAAGGATAAGAAATTCAATGGAAAATCCTTCAAATCTGTTCAATGTTACAACTGCGATGGGTATGGTCATGTTGCCAATGAATGCCAAGAAAAGCCCAAAAGACATGGCAAGAAGGCTATGACAGCAACATAGGATGACATGGAGGAGTCCAAATCTGAATCTAGTGACTCCACTAGTGATGTGAGAAAAACACCAGTGAGAATTCTCACGGCCCCCATCACCACTACCTCTCTTCACATGGGAGCTTGTTGTGGTCGTCCATGGTTGCCTCATGGGGTATGATGATGACAACAACCACCATGGACGATAGCTTCCATAGTCATTAGCAATGTTAAATGAAATACACATGAGTTTGAGTTGATAATTCATTGATTAATGGTGTGTACGCCAACTAAATTAGATGGCCCATTCATCAACCAGAATGAACAACTATGGTGGTGGGTCACTCTAGTTTACTATTAAAAGTACCGTGGGCACTACATCCATGACAGAGAGAGGGAACATGAAGTTGGCCAAGGAATTATAAACATGTCTCTTGTCATTACAACATGCTACCATATGTTGTGATCCAAACATAATGTAAAGATCAATGAAAAAACCAAGCTATCCATGTTCATCTGTAACTATTCTGAGAAGGGCACAGAGTAGCCATGAGACACTAAATCATCAAAATTCATGTAGAAAATTCTATTGTAATTGTGTAGTTTGGTCGGTTCTTTAGCTAATGCAATCACCCATAATTCTATTTTTGTTTTAAAAAACCGAACTATTATTTAGTCAATATCTTTATTAATTTCTTGAAATCATTGTCTGGACTCGAAATTGTTCTTAGCCTAGGATCTGATAAGTCCTTGAACTTGAGTTTAGGTCCTTTTGGATTTGGGTCCTTACTCATGCCTCAGTGGTAGATTCTCAAGAGTTTCAACACGAGGTCATCAAAGTACCGATCGTGGTATGAGTGTGTGGGGGTGTGTGGATGTGTTAAAAAATAAAAATATAAAAGCTCCTTTCAGATTTTTTGGGCCAATGTTCTATTCAGATCTAAGATTCTAATTGCCCATACATCTGACATTTTCCACTACATTACTAAGTGACCAATTTTCATATTATAATATTATCATCTTCTTTAAGACTGAATAGAACACTTCAGCCTAAATTGCTCATCCTATCATCCTAGTCATGGGAATGGGACAATACCTAGGCATTATGTTTGTACAAATTTCAAGGGTCCAAAGTGACTAGACAAGTACGTATTACAACCTTAATAGGCCAGTCACCCATCTCTTTTCCAATGGTATTAAGAATATTCATTAGGAGAAATGGATTGAGTGTGATCCTATTTTCTGAGTATTAGGAATTGAATTAATTGTGTGTTCCACCAAAATAGAAATAATCGAGAATGTTTATCACTCCTCAAATTTAAAGAGCACGACACATGTGTTATGTATTAAGGATCAATAAGGTGGTGTTCGTCTCGAATCAGGTATTGTTAAACCCAAAATAATTCATTATTTGGTTCAGATAAGGTGGGGAAGATAGTGTTAATTATACAAGTTCAAAAGGTCCGTATACTAGATATGTGTTATACCATTTGTACTTGTATTGTTAGAATTCAATCAGCCTCATGTTGTGAAAATCAATCGTATGTTATGATCTCGACTTAAAAGAAGGGATCATAAATATGCACTAGGTTTTAGACCAAGCTTGACAATTAAGCCCTATTATCCTGAATAATTTAATTGACTGCCCCAGCCTTTGGATAAGGATTAGCATGATTTTATAGTATCAAGTCTTTCTTCACGCTTAAAATGATGGGATACTTTCTAATACGATTTTTGGATCCTTCTTGTCTCAGTTATGTTTGTCACATCCATTATCTCTCAGAATTAAACATATCATGTTGTTTTCTAATTTTTTATTCTATTGAGATTATAATGCATTATACTCCTAAAGGTGACTATAGGGTCATATCCTTCAAATGGAAACCACCAGCAACATAAAAGGAAAATATACTTTTCATCTTTAAATTAAGTGTAATTAATGGACCTGAAAATTCATGGTAGATTAATTCAAGAACTACTACTTATATTCGAAGCTTCATGTAAAGGTCTACAAGGAGTTGTCATCTTATTGATGCATAGCCTTACGTTGTCATGAATAACAACGCATATGTGAAATTTAAAGCTATAAAGATTTATAGGTTAAAGTTACAATCAAAATTTTATTTAGACCTTGATAACACCATTTATATACCTTCCGTTAAGCAGAGAATAGTTCTAATATCGCATTTCAATGCTAAAGGATATACATTTTCTTTACGAATGGAAAGTTTGTATTGTCATGTGGTCCAAATGTGATTGGTTTTGAATAACTAGTATATAACCAATATCAATTGAACATCGATAACTCGTATTTTCAATCAATGAACTCTACGCATGAAATAAGAACATGAATATTGGTGTAAAGAGAAAATTAATGAGAATTCCTTGATGTTATAGCTCAAATGCCTTAATAATATTTCTTGTGAGAGAATCAAATGGCTTATGAAAGAGAGAATTCTAAGCCTCTTAGACTCCCTAGTTTGTGTCGATTGATTGCATAAATAGGAAGTAGATGAGAATAAAGAAGTTATATGCCACTAGCAACTCTAGTTCTTGAGAGGTGATACACACGGATATTTGTAGTTCATTTCTTGACTTCATAGAATAGACAAAAATATTTTATCACCTTTATAAATCACTATTCTCGATATAGGTGTTAGAGTACAAAAAGTACGCACATGCACATGCGTAGGAGGGAAAACGAAGGCACAAAAACAGAGGCAAAATAGAGTCTAGCGCATGCACATGTGCAGAACCCAGACCCACCAACCCAGTACATTAAAAATGAAGTACCCCAAAAAAGGGGAAGTAGATGACATGTGGACATGCGTAGGGTCCCATGAGTCCAGCGCATGTAACCACGTTAGCAAAGGACACCTATAAATGGCCCAAACAAGAAAGGAGCCCACTGTAAGGTCCTGCGCATGACCATGCACTGGCATTTTCTGACCAAAAGTCAAGTTTGGGCAAAACCCCAACACATGACCATGCATGTCAAGGAAAGTCCCTACGCATGACCATGCGCAGACCCCAATGAACAGTCCAAAATCACATCTCAAAAGGCCCACTTCATCCGACGTAATGACATCCGTTGGGACCCAAGTGCGTGCATCAAACAGAATTAAGAAATGTCCTGCGCATGACCATGCATAGGACCCTTTTTCACCAAATATCATGCGCTGGACCCGATTTATCATGCACTAGACCCGATTAGACATGCGTTGGACCCCTTGTCCCAAGATTTTGTCTATAAATAGTCCAACCCACTTCATTTATAAGAATCCTACTTCAAGAAGAGAAACCAAAGAGAGATTTTCAAAAAACCCCAAAACATCGTCAGATTGTTCTGATCAAATTCGGATAGAGTATCCAATCTAGTTCCTATGTCAGACCAACACAGGTGCAATCTACTTCACCCTTTAGAAGTACATTTCAAACCTAATTTCGGAGTTATGCCCCCAGACTTCGTCCTTAAGGTCAAGTATGAGACTTGGTCTCCAAGTATCATTCTATATTACAGAGATTGTTCAAAGATCCTTTCAGGAAAACATACCAACCATCGATATAAACAGTAAAAGGAAGAAAACAATAATCTTTAGACTATGAACCAAAGGGTGTTACCCCAAAAATTACTATCTGCCGGCGATCGATGTACTAGTCATTAGAATCGATCCGTGCTAGTCAGACGACTTGAGTTTACGGTCGCAACTCAGCTTTCTTGTGGTCCCCGTCTCTACAACGGAAGAAGCCCCAATGTTATCACTAGACTATCGCTTAACAGTCTCCTAGCTCAAACTCGAGATTACATGAGACATAGGCATATGATCTGTCGATAGTAAAGTTTTACTTACACAAATAGATAAACTCATCCTCTAAATTACAAAGCACACATGCCATAAATACATTCTCCTAACGAGACAGTCTTTGCTTTCAATCAAGGATTTTTATGATTTAATGTAATTAAGGGGTTGTGTCAGATCACGGCCTAAAATGTACAAGATCTCAGAATCTCTAGAAATAATAAAAATTCTGTTTACATCTTGTCTCTTGTGTATTTGTTTGTATTATTTGTGAATGCCTATGAATTTCCCAATTCTCCCCAAGTAAGAAAATACTAAATGAATTTTGCTTAATCATCGAAATTCAGTTTTAACAATAGGTACTTATACTTAATTCATGATAAGTCAGCGCTCCTAAATAGGAAGTAGATGAGAATAAAGAAGTTATGTGCCACTAGCAACTCTAATTCCTAAGAGGTGATACACACAGATATTTGTAGTTCATTTCTTGACTTCGTAGAACAGAAAAAAATGTTTTATCACCTTTATAGATCACTATTCTCAATATAGGTACGTACTTATACTTAATTCATTATAAGTCAATGCTCTGAATGTTTAAAAAAATTAAAGACCAGATCAAGGATCTAGGATCAAGTCAATAAAAGAATTAAGGTCGTCAGATTTAACCATGGTGATGAATTGGTAAATATGACAAAATAGGTCAGAATCCAAAGTCATTTGTTAGATTCCTATAAGAGCACGATATCGCTAGTCAATATATCATGCCTGGTATGCCAGAGAAAAATGGTGTAGCTGATCAGAGACGAAACAAGACCCTTGTTTACACAACAAAATGTTGTTTTGGTAATTTGGGAATTCATTCATATCTTAACAACTAATAAAAAAGACAAAAAAAGAAGGGACATTCATCATCATTTTTATTCATTATAGAAAAAAGTTCTTTTAAATTCTGTTGATACATCCCTTGATTTTGATTAAGATACAATAAGAATAGATTGGGGCGGGTTTGATAGATTAGAAATGAAAGTAATTGAATGTAAATAAGTAATGATTACTTACCTTCGTATTTCCTTTGGACATGCATATTCTCCCAAAAAGTCTCACATTAGGTACCATGCTATGTACTAAAATCCTATGGGCCTCACCATGATATATGGGTTGTATCTATACCGTTCATTTATTTTTCTATATCATTTTAGGGCATGAACCAAAAAAGATGCAGATCCAAAGCTCGAGTGGCCTACAATAAGAATAATTATGTCTACCATTGAATCCACTGTTATCTATGGTGTGGTTGTTGAGCTCTGAATTGTGCATATTCTAACCTCAATTCATCACACATTATGCATGGTTTACATGTTTTTGTGTTTGTAAGAATGAGAGAGAGAGAGAGAGAGAGAGAGAGAGAGAGAGAGAGACTTCGCCTATATAATGTTAAAAGAGTCACTTTGTATGCATTGAAGACCAATAGAACAAGTGCCAAGAGGTGGAAGAAAAAAGCACAGAAGATAGAGAAGAAGGAAAGAAAAGTGCAAAAATATTGCACCGTCGACCAGTCGCCAGACCGGTCAAAAATTTAAATTGCATGGTAGATTTCCTACTAAACTCGTTGGACTAAAAAGTCCTATCTTCGACCGGTTGGCAGAGGCTCCGATCGGTCAGCAGACAGGTCTACAAGACTTCCAAATTTAAAATATTGTTAAGTTCGTTGGGTTTTTTAGCTTCGACTGGTCGACCATAGGCTCCGACTGGTCAACCACCGCCTCAAACTGCGTAAGTTCTTACGTTATTCTAGAAGATTCCAAGTCGATGGTAGATTTTTCTATAAAAGGACACCTCTAATTCGTTCCTAAGGCATCATAGAAGGCTTAGGAAATCGTGGGAGCTAGAGAGGATTGTCGTGGAGCGTTCGCAACTCCTCCAAGTAGGATTGTTACAGTTTTTTTATGCTTTCAAGTAGTTTTTCTTTTTATTCTAGTTGTAGTATGACAATGCTCGGCTAAAACCTCTTAGCTAGGGCTAAGAGGTGAAGCTTGTAGCTAGTTTCAATGTTCAATTTGTTTATTTCAAGTTTGGATTTTTAAGTTCTAATCCAATAAAGTTGGTATTTTTAGAAGTTTTATGAGAGTTCATGTACTTCAGACATGAGTTCCTTGCAATTCTCTGAGATTATCATTATGGTTTGATTAAATTTGAATTATAGTAACCCTAGATCATGCCATAATCTCTTGGTATGGATGTTACTCTGAAGGCTATAAGTTTGAATTTTACATGCTTCATTAGAACTAGAATTCTGATTTTGCATATTTAAGTGGGACTGTTTGTGTTGAATTAAATATCTTCCAATTAGATGAGAGATAGAACTTTGATTCTAATTGTGTTTGTGCTTGGATGAATGAATTAGCATTGGATTACTACAAATGGATCCTTAAAAGCCCTGGTTTCTCTTTAAATATCATATTTTCCTTTACTTAAGTTATTGTTTTAGTTCTATTTCTTAATTTGAATTTTTTAAACTCTTATATTAAAGTTGCTGGAATAGTTTAGATTGTTTACCCTAATTCGCTGTGGATCGACCCCGGTCTTACTGAGTTATTACTACATCGCAGCCTTGCACTTGAGGCGAGCGAACAGTGGTCCACTTGATCTTTGGATCAGTCTCATTTTTGGGCTCATGTTCGAAAATGATTTGAAAGGATGAATGAGCAATGTGGATATAACACATATATCATGGTGGGGCCCACATAATTTTTCTTTAAAAGATGTTGAAATTAACATTATTTTCAACGCAGAACTCCACCTCTCTATCAAACGGGTGGTGAAAATCATCATTATGCTTTTACTTTCATTTACCGCCAATCAAACAGGCCCTTAATGTAAATAAATTTCAACGGAACTTCTCCCTTGTTCATATCTTGCCAGAATGGCAGAGAAATAACACGAATCGTGTGTTTCAGAATTGCCTTCTTGGCCTTGAGCTATGACTTCAAGAAATGATTCTTCGAGAGTGGCTCCCAAACCTTACGATCATGCCTTAATCTCTTTTAAATACATATAGAAGAGAAATAAGAACCAGTTGTTATGGCATAAAAAAATACATTGAGGGCAGTCGCATAATAAGGTGTTGTGTGGGTTTTGGAGGTGTTGTGTAGGTGGTTGCACGGATTCTAGACCTGTTGTGTGGATTCTGAAACTTTTGTGCGAGCTAAGCACCCTCACAACTCCAAGTAACATAGAAGCACAACTCCAAGTAGCAATTTTGCGTAACACCGAGTAGAGCAGTTGCACAACTCTAATCAATAAAGATGTGCAATGCTAAGCAATTACTCAATCGCGTAACTCCAAGCAACGAAGTTGCGTAGCAGCAAGCAACGAAGCTACTAAGAGTGAGCAACGAAGCTATGTAAGAGTGAGCAGCACAGAAGCGTAAGTCCAAGCTTTTACGCAACCGCATAACATCAAGTACCAGTGTTTCGTAACTCCAAGATGTTACGCGACCGCATAACACCAAGGACCAGTGTTTCGTAACTCCAAGATGTTACGCGAAAAGGGGGTTTCACACATTTGGGAGCCTATAAATACCCCCAAGGGTCTTCATTTGGACATTCATTTCTCCAGAGCTTAGAGCTTTCTTCTGCCAGAGTCTCCAGAGCTTCGAACTTGCCCCAATGACACATGAGGTAAGAGAGAAGACTCGTGCATCTACTCTATTCCAGGTTGATACATTCATTTCGTCCCCAAAAAAACGACAGAACGACGAGATGAAGGAGAGGAGGAGCTGAAAATTAAGGAGAATGTGCTTCCCATTTTATCTTACATAGCTGCGTAAGATAAAAATGTCTTATGCGACCGTATAAGCACGGGTCTTTTACATGAAGAAGTCTATGAGGAGATGTTCAGAAGCACTTTTCGTGAAGTCGAAGCTTTGTTGATGCTCTTTTTCGGTGTGTATTCAAAGAATAGCTTCGAAGGAGTTCCGAAAATGTCTCGAGTGGAGTTTTTGAGTGCTTCAAGGGCTTGCTTCAAGACAGAAGAAGGCGATTTCGTGATAAACAGAATTCGCACTACTTCTCTGCCATTTCGGCGGAATATGCACAGAGCCGAAATACTATCAAAATTTACTTTCAGCACTTAGATATTCCATCCAATTGTATCTTATTTTAGAATCAAGGGATGTAATGAACAGAATGTAAAGAACCCTTATTTATATCAATAAAATCGTTTGATGGTGAATGTCTTTCATTCAATCTCTTGTTAACCATTAGAATACGGATTCCCTTATCTATCCAAACAACATTTTGTTGTGAAAATACCAACTTCGAAAAATGCCTCCTGGAAGATCGTAAGGTCTGGGAACCAGTCTCAAAGAATCCTTTCTTGAAGTCATAGCTCAAGGCCAAGAAGGCAGTTCTGACATACAAAATTCGTGTTATTTCTCTACCATTCTGGTAGGATACGAACAGGGATGAAGCTCTGCCAAAATTTATTTACATTAATCCATTCTTATTGTATCTTATTCAGAATCAAGAGATGTATCAACAGAATATAAAAGAACTCTTTCCTATAATGAATAAAAATAATGATGAATATCCCTTCTTTTTTGTCTCTTTTTTTAGTTGTTAAGATACGAATGAATTCCCAAATTACCAAAACAGCATTTTCTTGTGTAAACAAACCCTTAAGGACATGATAGGGTTCATAATAAGCAACTTCACCTTATCAAAATTATCGTAGGGTGATGCCTTAAATACAATAATTTACATCCGTAATCATTTCTCAAGTACAGTTTGAAGTAAAACTCCATACGAATTATGGACATGAAGAAAATTAATTACTTTTTGAGTAAGGTTTCAAGTAAGACTCTATACAAATTATGGACATGAAGAAAATTAATCACTTTTTGAGTAAGGTTTCAAGTAAAACTCCATACGAATTATGTAAAGAAAGAAAACATAGCAATAAGCACTTCTACGTGTAGGTTTTCCAGATGAAGCAAGGATACGCAACTTATAGGAAAGAAAATATAAATGGTTACTTTATCAGTTATCCCGAGCGGTCGAAGGGTTCAAGTTTTATAACTATCGACATACTGAAAGGATGGTTGAATCAAGAACTGTAAAATTTCTTAAGGATGACGAAAACCATGCAAAACTTAAGAATTTTATATTTGACAAGCAAATGTTGATTGAACCTATATCATTCAAAGGGAAGATCTATGTTTATCGCTCAACTAATAAACGAGGAAATAGTGAGAGATTAACCATAAGCTCCGTAAGACAACTCCATTAAAAAAGAAAACCACCTAAGAAATGCTTTTAAAGAGATCTCAAATGAATCACAATAATGATATATAACAGTTACATCATGTATATTTAGAAGCATGAGTTTGACATAAGTGTGGAAGATGACCCCAAATTTTACATATAAGACAAGCAAAATATTAATTTCTCTTATTGGATTGATGCCATGAAAATAAACTAAAGTTTATTAAAAACAACAATGTCTAAGATCTAGTCGATCTATCCAAAATTGGAATCTATAAGGCTGAGAAATAGTGAAAGATTTAAGGGCACTATTCATCTTTCCTATCATGTTTCTATTGTTGGCGTCAATGGCAAATTCTTCAGATATTTTTTTTATTTAGCTTTCCCTTTATTCAACTGATGAGTGATTGAAAAATTTTCATATTACATTATGACCTACAACCAATCGGTTGATAGCGTTCGCGCCTTCAAGTTCATCTTTTATACATCCAGAAAATAGTTGGTCTAAATCACAGGTGGGTCACACCTCATGAAAGAGTTGGAATGCCATCCATCCATCCATTTAGAAGATTTTCCCGATCAGTGGTGCCATTTTGAATGTCAAGTGAGCCATAGCACGTGGTTTCCAAGGTTTTATGCATTATTTTATATCGGTGGATCACAGAATGGGTCGGATTGGACGTCATTCAAACATCACTATGTCTTTGAAGGACAAAAAGCGAAGAAACGAAAACAAAAACAAAAACATGTGCACCTGTACTGTTGCGTGTGAGGCAGCTTCCTAGCACCAACGATATCCGACTCTGATGTCCCCACTTCGTAAAGATGAGTCCCATCTCTTAGCTTAACCCCATGCATATGGTTCCTAACGGCGACGATGCCAACCTGAAGAAAGCGTGTGAATGCGCTACCTGTGGGCTTCTGGTACCTATAAAAGCGAACCCCGGCACCCAGCACCACAATCGACATGAACATGGCCACTGTGGGTACACCGAAGCCCCAACCCCATCCCATGGTGACCTGCACGTGCACCACGAGTGTTATCCCAAAGAGCACTCCCATGTTGATGGCGAAGAAGAACCAATTGAAGAATGCACACTTCTGGCGTGTCTCCTTCGCATCCCCATCGTCAAACTGGTCTGCTCCGAATGAGGACACGCATGGCTTAATACCACCTGTTCCTAGGGCGATCAGCCCAAGTGCAGTGTAGAGGAAAACAGTCTGGCCGTCAGTTGCAGGTGGGCATGTCCTCCGGTTTCTTGGATCCAGGCAGGGAGAAGGGCGCAGGTTGTCTATAGAGCCCGAGAGTGTCAAAAGGATCATTCCCTGGAATTGCATACATAACATGATTCAAAAAACAAAACACCATGACCCACCAACAATCACTTTCAACTTGGAATGTGAGTGCGAACAGTGGCTGTTATATTTCCAAACAAGGGTGACATGTGGGATCTATCCGATGATCATCGCATATACAGAACATGTGAATTGCCTTGTCATTAGGGACTCCTGTAAACCCTAATGAAAAAGTGTCATGTGCCTGTATTAGATGTGGGGCTATATTAAAAATAGTAAAAATGAAAGATCCCAAAGTGTAAAATCACTGTTTTGCCTTTTCTCTTGGGCTCCTCTCTACATTTTACAAATGCTAGTGACACCTTTTCCATGGGCCACATCAATTTGTACAAGTCCCAAGATACTATTTTGGAGTGGCTCTTGCTACATCTGTGGAACTGTGAACTTGAGCCACTGAAACCTTCCATTCAATGATGTACGTTCATCTCAGTATGAAGCTAGTCATCCTCATTGTGATATCTATCACTTGGCGTAATTCCTCCATACTGACTCGTCCAAGGAAGCTCTTAGAAATTGGACGGTTGTAATTAATCTCGTGAGAATGTCAAAACTGCATTCCCCAACGGAGCGCTAACAAGCCTGCTTGATAATCAGTTGTACAAATTGTACGCAAGTGGTACAAGCATGAATTGAGTGTAGGTGGAGAGGAGGAAATGATACCATTGCATAGATGCAGGAGAAAATGATGATGGTTTTGAATCTGCCCAAATAAGCGTCAGCAAGGAAGGCTCCTAGAAGCGTAAGAACAAACGCAGCTCCAACCCAGTCCGTTACATGTGTGACAGCGTTGGGCAATGACTGGTGCATCTCCGACACCAAGTACGACACCATATTCACCGCTATTGCGTAGAATGCCAACCTCTCCGCAACCTCGTTCACTGAAATTCACAATGAGACCATCAAAATTACCGCACATATAGCCAACTTCCTAACTTAAGGGGTGGATTTCTCACAAACATCACGGTGGGCCCCACCTAGCTTCCCGTCACTGGCAATCCGCGTCTGCTGAAATGGAAGGCTCACCAATGCAACAAAAAAAAAAAAAAAAAAAAAAAAAATACACCAGTCCATTCATTAGGTGGACCTCTCGTGTACATTGTGTTGTACACTTGTATCCATTGGGTGTCCATTGCTTTCTAGTGAAAGATTTTCCAGCGATGATCTTCAAGCTGTGGCCCACCTTTTCAGCAGCCCGGATGTCTTACACAAGTGACACATTGGCTGAGAGAGAGAGATAGAGAGAGAGAGATGAACACACACCGATGACAAAAACAGAGGCTTTCCATCGGCCCGTTTTCTCCTTATCAGCTAGTCGCCCACGAAAATCAACACGGCCGTTGCTCACCAACGTAGACGAGCCACCTTCTTTCTGTGAAAAGAAATAAGAAAAAGGAAAAAAGAAGACAAGCCAAGCAGAGGTATGTAAGAGAAGATGTACGATCATGCATTATCACTGAAATCAATATACCGTCGAATTCCTAGTACCTGTCGATGCTCCTTGTGCTGTTCTCCCTCCATTCTGTCTGTCCTGGAAAATGCGGAGCAATGGAAGAGTGTGGTGCGTGAGTGGGGGCTTTTTCTAGGCCGCATGGAGCAGGCAGCTGTTTCCCTTGCTTAAATTACAGAAATACCCTTCATCCATCAAAGGACTGCACATTCGCCATTTGCTAGCAATTCGTTTGACCGTCTACTTTCGGAGTTTCTGAGCCTCTCCTTCTCACCAGGCTTCGGTGTTTGTCAATTTCATAGAACGGGGGCCCCACATGACGGATCGCATGGCACATGCGTCGGAGATCCAGGCCATTCGTTGGGATCTCGTAGATCACACTTTTATAAGAAAATTGGTCGTTTCTTTCAACAGTCTACATTCAAAGTAAATGTGTCGCTCACGCCTGATTTCTTGCACGTGCCATATATTTCTTAGTTGATTGTCCAGGATCTCTTACATGTGTGCCTTCCAACGGTGGGAACTAAACTTGACATGGTAACTGTCGCAAGGGCTCATTCTACCAAACCTTAAAATTATCAGTGCTATTTCAGTATTTCCAAACGCCCATCCATCATGCGTGTTCATCTCCGTGAGATCCACATCATTGATTAGGGTGGTTGCCCTGTTGAAGGTGCTTTAGCCGGCCCCAAAAATCAGGCTTGTTAAATCTGTCAGGTGGGCCACACAAAGATATATAGATGGCTAGATGTTGACCAATGATCTTTAGGGCCCGTTTGGATTGTGTTAGTGTACTTTTCTGTGGCATACTAGTGCACCTTATTTGTCAATCACATACGTCCATGTAATGTTGATTGACCCTCGGCAAATTAAAGACCGAAGATTCAAGTGGACCAGAAGCATCAAGGAAGAATAACAGGTAAATGAGATGCCTTGGCAACCTTAGCCATTTGAACCAAAACACCAAAATCCTTTTAGATGACTTGGACCAACAAGGAATACCCTTAGTCATCCTTATTAGCCTTAGATCACATAGAAAAACATTATAAATTAGGCTAATTAAAGAAGTAGAAGTTGCTATAAACAAATCATCCCAAACAACAATTTTTTATCGGACTTCGATCAATCAAAAATTGATTTTCCAATTGAT
Source organism: Liriodendron chinense (assembly GCA_003013855.2). Lineage (NCBI taxonomy): Eukaryota > Viridiplantae > Streptophyta > Magnoliopsida > Magnoliales > Magnoliaceae > Liriodendron > Liriodendron chinense. The sequence continues at coordinate 738,124 of PVNU02000506.1, forward strand.
CAGAACCTTAATCGATCGATCGAAAATCTTGTCTAGCAATCTGATGAAATCACTGGATTGATTTTTCGATCGATCAAAATTATATTCTGATCGATTGAAGTAGCCGTTGTCTGTCTGCTTTATGATCGTTTGAGACTTTTCTTTAAATACGGGAGATACAATTTTGGGACTTTAAATGAGAAATTTTTAGGAGATAGAAGCTACCACCATTGCATACTATTAGAAGCTCTATTCCTAACCCTAACAAAGCATCTTCCTTGTAATTCATCACAAGATTATAACATTACAAGCTCATGTTAAAGATGTACTTGTCTCTCCTTTATCTCTAGATTTTGGATTGATCTTGATAGTGATAATCCTATCCAAAACTCTATGATGAGATCCTTGTAGGTGAGACTCTCTAGGCAACTCACTTCCATTAGTTGTAGAGATCTCAAACATATCTTCCATCCACCTTGGACATCTTAAGAAGATCAGCAAATGTAAGGGGATTGATCGTTGGAGCTGGAGCATTAGCGACGCAGCGGCATTAACATCGGGAGAGCACAAGGGAAGTTGATTCAAACACAGAAGAGTAAGAAGAAGTAACCCGAAGCAGCGCTCAACGGAGTTCAAATCCGACAAGGTTGTCGTTTTTGTTGAGTCCATCTACTCTTTTCCCGATGGGAATTGAGTATAGAGTTTGCTTGTCAAACTCGAATTTAAGGTCGTTTGCTGATCCTTGGCTTGTTAGTTGAGCTTAAAAGCATAGGGGCGTTTGTTGTTCCTTAGCACGTTTGTTGGGCCTAAAGTCTATGGACGTTTTCCATTCCTTAGCACGTTTGTCGGGTCTAAACAAGTCTTTAAAGAGAGTCACCAACATATTTGTGAACGTGTAGGTTGAGAGGAACCTGTAAACTCCTCAGTTTGGTGGATCTGAGTTAAAATACTTTGTTTGGAAAGAACCAGATTTAAACTCCCTAGTGAATGTCGGTGTACTCAAAGGGGTTGAGTACTTGAACCGGTAGTGGAGTAGGGTGACTGAACCACCATGCATGCTTGTGTTTGTGATTGAGTCGAGCACATTTCTTATTATGCATTATGTTTAATTATTTAATTATCGATGCTTAATTAGAATGTATGCTAGGCACTTGATAGGCACATCCACACACACAAGATGTACTTTCACTTCTTGAGTAGATTGAGCTTATATGATCCACTCTCATATATATGTCTACTTAGGATGCATAGATTAGGAGCTTGATTAGTATAATTATTTAATAATCTATGCTTGCTTAGATTAGGTAGTTAATTGCTTTAATCATATGCTAGTCTAGTGATTGGACCCACTTAGGCTTGGAAGCCGAAATGTTCCTGCTTATTTAGTTTAAATTAATAAAATTGTTAAGTATGAGAAAAAAATTTCAAAAGGTCCTAATCCCCCCTTCTAGGACTTAGCTATAATTCTAGTTGCTTCGCTCTTAGCTTCCGAACACATACAGGTCCACAATTGTAATCAAAGTGACGCAATTTCAATTGGTATCAGCGAGGGTTACTCTTCAAGGACTTAACCGTCTATAGTGGGATCTGATACCAGAGCACTAGCATCATGTCTAATCGAGATGAGAGTACTATCAACTGTTCACCATTAATGATTTAATAATCTATGCTTGCTTAGACTAGGTTGTTAATTACTTTAATCATATGTTAGTCTAGTGATTGGACCCACTTTGGCTTGGAAGCCGAAGTGTTCTTACTTAGTTAATTTAAATTGATAAAATTGTTAAGTAGGCGAAAAGAATTTCAAATGGTCCTAATCCCCCCTTTCTAAGACTTAGCCATAATTTTAGTTGCTTCGCTCTTAGCTTCCACACGCATACGTGTCCACAAGTGTAATTAAAGTGATGCAATTTCATATTATAAGTTACTTAAGATAAATTACTTATCAGATAAGTAACTAATCTTTATTTCTACTTAATTAACAAATAAGTATGTTTGGTAAACAATATGCTTATCAACCAAAAAGTAGAAAAAGCATGTTTATTTCCAACATCATTCCTCAAGTCTGTTTGGTCCCTGCACATCCACCATCCATCATTTGGGGCCAACCTGTGGTGTGGATTGCTCATTGTGTGGGCCCTGCCTTTGATGTGGGCAGTACATCATGTGGGCTATTTGCATCGTTCTTTATGTGGGGCCACCATTGATGTTGGTCATCCATCAAGTGGGCCAACCATCAATATCCACTGCCCATCATGTGGAGCCACCTTTAATGAGATCATCCCAAATGTGGGGCCCACCTCTAATGTGGATCGTCCATCATGTAGGGCCCGCCTTGGATATGGGCCACTCATCATTAGGGTCAACCCATGGTGGGCGTCAATAACCACTGTTTCCTAAGGTGCGTTCTATTTGAGATTGGATTCTATTTCATTTTTGGGATGGACCAACAAGGGTGGACGGTGTGGATTTCATGTGTACAGCATGTGGCCCCACTACCCAGCAGACCACTCAAAACTAGTTGGAAAAACAGATGAACGTCATGAGTAAAATACATCACGCTGGACCCAAAAAGGTTTCAAGAGTATCATCATTATCACTGTTGCTTCTTAATGTGGGGTCCACCTGTGATTTAGATATGCCTCACATGCTAGCCCCACTCATGTCCAAACCAGATGGACAACACGGATCAAATATATCGCAGTGGACCTAGCAAGCTGGATGGTCAACATGGATTCGGCGGTTGCCGCGAAAATTAGCAGTGTTTACAGCTATGGTTGTTTTACTCTGTGGTGAAAAGTTAAAAAGCAAAATAAAAATGCAAATACTTAACTAATTTTCAATAAATAAGTAATGATCATTATTTATTAACCAAACTAATTTATCTCAAGTACTTACTTAACTGCCGCCATCATCAAGAAAAGCAACTTATTTGGTGGTATCCAAACGGGCTCTTAATGTGCATCTGTTGGGCACTTGACGTACGTGTCTTCATGTGTTTTTCGAGTTAGTTCAAATGCAAAAAGAGGCCGTTCTGATTTAATGTCTGGTTTGCACGTACTTGGATATGCTTCCCAATGACAGCACATCCAGCAGGGCTGAAATGACATGGCCAGGTTTAAGTGGCCTGCTGTATGTGGGCCGTGGCCTTTATAAACTTTTTGGCGGGGCTATCTGACACCGCATATGTCCCACGTACAGTGGGCCAATCAAATTTCACTACGTCATTTCACCATAATCCATGTCATGGAGCCTAGGATCCACCGAGGTGGGTGGGAGCCCTGACTGTGGGGCCCACCGTGACGTATTTGACTACATCCACGCCACCTATCGGCATTGAAAGCCCAATTTAGGGCATGATCTAAAAAATGAAACATTCCAAATCCCATGTGAACCAAAGTACAGGAAACAGTAGTAATTGACCATTAAAGACTTCTTGTGGGCCACAAAAGCTTTGGATCAAGATGATACTTGTGTGGTGTCTTCATCTAGGGCTTTGTGACCTAATCAACAGGTTGGGTGGCAAATAAACAAAGCAGTAGAATCTATGAAGTTTTTAATAGTGGGGATTCAATTAATTCTGTTTCCTATGGTGTGGTCCCCGTGAGATTTAGATCAGCTTCATTTTTTGTATCATGACCTAAAATAAGATATCAAAATGGTTGGACGGTGTGGATTTAAGGCAAATACATCACTGTTAGCCCTGCAATCAAGGGGTCCAATCCTATGAGATCCATAGCTCAAGTGGTAAACTGAGTGAAAGATAACCTCGTTAAAACACTCGAGGTCTTCGTATCGATTCCGAAGGGGGTGGCTAACACTGCCGTGTGACTAATAGGGGTGGGTGGGTGTACTAACAGTGGGGTGTGTGTACTAACCCACCCACCATGATAAAGATCCAAACCAATCATCTTGTAGCCTATACCTTTGGGTGGGCCATACCCATTCAAAATTGATCTATCGATTCCAACCATCGTGTGGAAGGCCTTTCGGGAAAAGAAAATCAATCAAAGATCCTTTGACAGCCATTAGTTTCCTAGAAAAATCCTCCAGACCAAGGCATAGGAGCGGCCCATTTAAGGTAGGGTCTGCCTGACGAACGGTTAAGATCTCATACATGTTTACGAAAAAGTCAGTGGTAATTAAGGTAGCAAAGCAAGGGATAAACAGCTTAGGCTTTCTCATCTCATTAATACTATTGAATAATCAGCTTTTGGATACATCTCGGTATCGTTTAGACACTGGGCACAATTCAAAAGTAGGCAGATGAGATACGTGAGGAAAATGTCAAAAGTCAAAATGTGGCCGTAAGTCCATTAGAAAGAGCGAATGAAGGAACAAGTCAATAGCCGTCCAAGCGTTAAGAACATCTTCTTTCTTTGGGACATGTACCAGGGCACTCATCAATTCTAACAAGTGGATGCGATGCTGTTTTGGCTCTAGCTTCATGTACCAGGGCGCTCATCAATTCTACCAAATCGGTGTGATGCTGTTTTGGCTCTAGCTTCATGTACCAGGGCACTCAATTCTAACCAAATGGGTGTGATGCTATTTGGCTCTAGCTTGGCCCGGAGATCACACTAGGTCAAACAATCCTGACCATCTCTTCTTTGTCATCAAATGGACGGTTCAAAGGGACAAACTAGGTGCATGCTCGAATTTTACAAGTCCCTCTAATCAGTTGGTTTCGTCCGCTTCTAATTGGGGCTGTCAATGGATCGGGCTTGGCCCACCTCAGGCCGGGATAGGATTGGAGTTCTAAGCCCGTGGATCGAGTTTGGGCTTTAAGCTTGAGCCCGATTCTCAATCTAGCTGAGCTTGGACTTGCCTGTCTAAAGCCCGAAGACGGCCTGGCCCAACATTTTTTAAAATAGTTAAAATTTAAAACAAAATTTTTTTCCTCCCATCTTTTCCCCTCCCACTTTGCTTTTTTACATCAACCACCTATGTTAACGTTTGATTCTAGTAACAGGCTCCTCCAGACGTTCATCCCTCCTTCAAGCAAGCTCTCCTTTAGACCTAAAAGCCAAAGAAGAAAAACTAAGGGTGGCCGGCGCTTGGCAGTTGGCCCTCCGAAGCATAAGTCAGAGGTGAGTTGATAGTAAGATGAAGTGTGAGACGTAGGCTTAGAGATTGTGTACCTTTATCATCTGTGGGACCATCTATTTATTCAGATCCAGGTGATCCAGTCTGTTACGCAAGCTGTTAAGATCACTGTTGATTTATGGGGACCCCTCGTGATCTGAGACTATGAATAGAAACAAGTCAAAGCCGGCCTATACGGGCTGCTGGTACTATGAGATGAGGAACGTCCCCAGCAAACGACCAGCGACCAGGGCTACTCGGATTTAGGAATATCCTCATTAGATGACCAGGGAGCAGAGCTGCTCGGATATCGAAGGTATCCCCACCCAACGACCAGCGACCAGGCCTGCTCGCATATTCGGGAATATATACGGCCGTGTCTATGCGATATGCGAGCTGTGACCATAAGGGCTCATTGGTTGAATGATCGGGTCGTGTTTTTATGGAACCAAAAGGCGCTCACGGGTCTCGGCTGTTAAATCTCTTCGACGACCAACTTTATCCTATAACAGATGCCCCCCAAGTCCTTAGCGTTGACGAGTCTAAGCGAATGACTTGCTTGTCTGCACATGTAACCACCTAATGCGTTTTTTGGAGGAGAAGCTGTACATGATTGAGCCCTCATTTATGAGCGCCACCTTTCTGCAGCTTTTCGACTGGGAGGAAATGAAGCGGCGCCCGCCACGTGTTTCCGGAGTTAATGACCGTGCCCATTCGACTGTCGTGCCAAACGAATGATCGCCGCGTGTCGCCCAAATCTTGAAGGAATGATTACTTATAAATATACGAAGCCTGCGGAGATTTCTTCATTTCGAAGTTTCATCGGAGGATTTCAAAAGTTCTTCTTCTCTCCTTGTTTATGTTTCCCTCTGGTGTCCCTATCTCTCTCTGGCGTAACTTCCATTTTCTTTTTTCTTTGAGGTATTCTTTTTTCTTTTTTCTCTTCTTTAAACGGAAATGGTGAGAGATTCCGACGATGAGACTGTCCCTTTGGGAGACGCAACTCCGGATTCTTCTTCCTCAAACAACGCAAGAGTCCTTACAGGGAAATACTCTGCTTTCGGGTATCCTCCAGTAATGACGGAGGAACAACTAACTGAGTTACGGGAAAGATACCGGATTTTTCGACTCCGTCATTCTCCGATTACCTAGAGAGGGTGAGACTCCGGATTCCCCACCTCCAGGCTGTGTAGCCCTATATGATTACTTTTTTATTCTTGGTGTGCGTCTTCCCCTTCACCCCTTTATCCGAGACGTACTTCGTATCTACAAAATTGCCCCTGGACAACTCATTGTAAATGGCTGGAGGGTTGTTCTGAGTGCTTTCGTTCTCTGGAAGCAAGCCAGCAATGGAGATTTAACCGCCGAAGAGTTTCTTAGAATGTTCCAACTCAAGAAGGCTCCTTCTAGTGAGGGCTGGTATTACTTGTATTACTGGCACCGAGATAATTACATTTTGGGAAAACCCACTTCGAATTACCCCAGATGGACGAAACGGTGGTCTTATACCTCCAGAAATTGGGAATCTGATGTGGGATCCACCCCTGGGGGCCATAACTTGAGTCACTTCTTTGGTGAAGGTGAGTGAATCTTCATTCTGCCGCAATTGTCGTAGTAGTGTTAAACTCCTATTTACCCAACTCCGCTCATATTCGCAGGTATTCCGACTGGGGGAAAGCCGAGCTTGAAAGGGGGGATCAACGAGAAGATAGTTAAAATCTACAAACTGTCAGCCAGTGACAGGAATATCGAGTCTTGTCTCTCACTCTCGCGACTTACCGCTTCTGGACTGATATCTCAGGAGGAAGCTGCCATGGCAAACGTTGGAGAGAAGAGAGGATTGTTGCTCCGCCTGAGGGGTACCGGCTCGAAGAGACAGAAGAAGATGACGGCCAGTCCATCTCACCCGTCTGGTCGGTCGGGTGAACCTGCCTGAAGCTCGCAACCATGTGACCCTACTCCTGAGTCTGCGACAAATGTTCCCGTGGTTCCTCCAAAGCCGCCGGTTATTGACATTGTTGACAATTCCCCGAGAAGTGAGGGGGTGGGGCCAAGTCGCCCCCCGACTGAAGAGCATCACGAGCCTAAAGTTGCTCTCGAGTTAATCCCTGCTCGCGAGCCATCCGTTGCTCAAGATGCGAGCACTACTGGGTTGGTCATGGCTCAGCCTTCTGGAGTTGGGACATTCACTGTCCCGAGTCACTTGCATCCAATTTGCAAGTTTTTATTCGACAACATCACCCTACAGACTTTTGGTACTCTCCTTGAGCCTAGTCCCGAGGATCTTTCCCTAGATGCGGGGGTGAGGATGATCTAGGTAAAAGTACTTTGAATTCGACTTGTTTCTAGCTTCCTCCCTTTTTTTTTTGATAATCTAATAACCCTTTTACTCCTCGAACAGGGACTGGACCTCATTATACGGACAAGACGCGCGACGTCATAGATGCTCGTCGTATCATTGATGAGGCTGAGGAGAAAAGGCTCGCACTGGAGAAGGCGGTCCAAGGGAGAGACCAAGTCATCAAATCTCGCAAGACCCTGATCGCGGAGATGAATGAGGATAGAAAGATCCTCATCGAGAAAATCCAGTTCTTGACCGAAAGGTATCAGACCTTGGATATGAACTTCGCAAGGCTCTTAGAGATGAAGGAGAAGATAGAGAAAGAGAGAGAGATTTTCCGCCAAGAAAAAATCTCTCTAAAGGAATAGCTCGCTTAGAGCAGGTCGCGACTAAAAGAAGTCAGTGACAGCTTGGAGAAAGAGCAGTCCACCCTCGCGCAGCTCAAAGATGATTCCATCCATTGGGAGGAGGAGAGAGTGACCTACATCAAGATGCTATCTAAAGAGGGACCTCGAGCTGTCATGGAGTTCCGTACTTCGCAGTTGTATGACGACGAGCGGTATGAGTCATACGATGTTGGCCGCAACTTCGCACTGAGAGTAATGCAGCGGATATCTCCATCATTCAATATGGAGGAATTCGAGAGGGTCACGGCCATCGTCACTGCTGAAGAGAGAGCAACCACTGAGAATGATGTTACAGAGACTACCCAAGCTGCAGGGGTCCCAGAAGCAGGCCCTGAGGTCGAGAGTAGCGCTCTTCCTCCAAGTGACGCGCGGGAATGATCGTCTCTTCTCTTTTCTTTTTCTTTCTCATGTTGATTTTGGTCGTTCCTCTATTGTATAACAATCTGGATATCTTCTTTAATAAAATGAATATTTTTTTAATATTTTGGCTTCTTCAATTGATAGGTGATTCATATGTTGAATGTATAAATACTTAACTCATGAAAAATGAGTTAAGCTCAATCTGGGGGTCTTGATGACTATGTCCACGTAGAGATAGACTGATCTATCGATTGAGGCTTTGGCTCTGCAATAAGCAGAAGATTTGGTCAAGAGAGCGTTTGTCTTCTCTTAAGGGCTATTCTTGTCCAAAGCAGAGCAGTGACCAAATTATGAAATTTATAGTTGATCAACCATAATGGAAGAAATGGTCTTTATTCAAACGCGATCCAAGTAGTTAATACATGAATGTTTTATGAATAATATTGAAGTAGATGCTCCACATACCAAGGGCGACGGAGTGGTCTTCCTCGCATGTCTTCTAGATAATATGTACCTGGTCGCACAATTTTGATAATCCGGCAGGGGCCTTCCCAATTCGGATCCAACGAATGAGCAGGTGTTCCAAGATTTTGTCTAAGCACCAAATCGCCGAGCTAAAAACCTCTAGATTTGACCTTTGCATTACGGTAGCGAGCTATACGTCGTTGTTAAGCTGCTGCTCGAAGCCGGGATGCATCCCTTCTTTCTTCCAAAAGGTCGAGATGAAGCCTCAGACCTTCTTGGTTGCTCATTGGGTCGTACTGCTCGATTCGATATGAGGGTACTTCAATCTCGACGGGAACAACTGCTTCAGTACCGAAGGCCAAAGAGAAAGGGGTTTCTCCAATTGACGTGCGAGTTGTCGTTCTGTAAGCCCATAAGACTTCAGGTAGAAGCTCCTACCACATACCTTTACATTCATTGAGTTTAGTTTTCAGATGATGTTTGATGATCTTATTGACTGCTTCAACTTGTCCATTAGCCTGAGGATGATACAGGGAAGTTCGAATGCTTCGTATTTTCCATTTCTCACAAAACTCCAAGAACGCAGCATTGTCGAACTGTCTTCCATTGTCAGTGATTATAGTATGGGGGAGCCCATAACGGCATATGATGTTTCTCCATATGAATTTAGTATGCTTTTCGGTGATTATGGTTAAAGGTTCTGCCTCGACCCCTTTGGTGAAGTAATCGACTGCTACAACTGCAAACCTGTTCTGGCCTTTCCCGGTGGGTAATGGTCCGATTATATCGACTCCCCATTGGGCTAAGGGCCAAGGGCAATCCATCGGTGTCATCTACTCAGATGGTACGTGAGGGATTGGAGAATACCGCTGGCATTTGTCGCATTTCTTGGAAAATTTGATTGCGTACGCCTTCATAGTGGGCCAGTAGTACCCTTGCCTCATTGCTTTATATGCTAAAGATCGTCCCTTAGGATGGTTACCGCATGCCCCCTGGTGTATTTCATCAAGAACACGGTGTGCCTCTTCTGGATGGAGACACCTTAAGTATGGTAAAGTAAAGCTTTTACGTAATAAAATTTCGTTTTGTAAGGTCTACCTGGCAGCACGGTAACGAATTTGTCGCGCAGATTTTTTATCGTCTGGGAGTTGTCCGCTTTTGAGGTAAAGGACGATGGGATCCATCCAACGTGGAGAGAAATGCACTGCGACTACTTGCTCTGGGGCAACTTAATCAATACTCGGAGTATAGAGATGCTCGACAGAAACAGATCGTGTCAAAACAGACTCTGGTGCGGAAGCTAACTTTGCTAGGGAATCTGCGAGCTTATTCTTCTCGCGAAGAATGTGAATTATCTCATATTTTCTTAGCTTTGCGAGCAGGATAAGTACTCGAGATTTGTACAAGGCCATTTGCTCTTCTTTCACATCGAATTCGCAGAGCACTTGATTGACTATGAGTTGAGAGTCACTGTGAATAAGTAAATTCTGTATTACGAGCACATTCGCTAATTCGAGGTCGATGATCAAAGCCTCATATTCTGCTTCATTGTTAGAGACATGAGTGTCGAAGCGTAAAGTATATTGGAAATGTGATCCGTCAGGAGCAATTAGGATCAAGCCGGCTCCACTGCCGGTGGCGCATGAAGACCCATCTACAAAAAGCGACCAAGGGACCTGCTCGTTGGTCGCAGGGTCATTGTTGGAGGTGGAGTCAGTGGGGGTCGAATACGTAAATTCAGGGATAAAATCAGTTACAGCTTGGGCCTTGGTGGTGGTTCTTGAACAGAATGTAATGTCATGTTCACCGAGCTCAATTGCCCATTTAGTCAATCGCCCTGATACCTCAGGCTATTGAAGGACTTGTCTTAATGGATGATTCGTAGGTACTAATATGGAGTGGGCTTGAAAATATGGTCATAGTTTCCGGGCTGCAGTCACTAAGGCGAGAACTAATTTTTCCATATCGGAATATTGAGTTTCGGCATCCACCATTGTTCGACTAACATAATAAACGGGCCTCTGGACCCCAGAATCTTTTCTTATTAAGGCAGCGCTAACGGCCGTGGAAGATACAGATAAATAAAGAAGGAGCTGCTCGTGTGGAACAGGTTTGGATAAGATAGGAAGTGCGCTCTTATATTGCTTCAGTTGTTAAAATGCCTCCTCAATCTGCTGGGTCCATACCTAGTTGGTTTTTGCGGTAGTGCGAAGAAGCTTAAAGAAGGGAAGGCACTTATCAGAGGCGCGCGAAATAAACCTATTCAACGATGCAATGCGACCAGCCAATCGTTGGACATCTTTGAGAGTGGATGGAGACATTTCGATCAAGGCTTTTATTTTCTCAAAATTTGCTTTGATCCCCCGTTGACCAACCATTAACCCAAGAAATTTACCGGCCGAGACCTCGAAGGCACATTTCTCCGAATTTAACTTCATCTAGTACTTTCTCATCAGGTCGAAGGCTTCCCGGAGATCTGCGAGATGATCATTCGCCGCGACGCTTTTCACTAGCATGTCGTCAACGTAAACTTCCATATTCTTGCCAATTTGTGTAGCGAACATTTTTTTGACCAAACACTGATAAGTGGCTCCTGCATTCTTGAGACCAAAAGGCATTACTTTATAGCAGTATAAGCCTCGATTAGTGATAAAGGCAGTATTTTGACGATCGGGCGGATGCATCATGATCTGGTTGTAACCAGAATAGGCGTCCATAAAGCTGAGCAGGGCATGCCCTACTGTTGAATCAACCAATTGGTCGATGCGGGGAGTCGGGAAACTATCCTTTGGGCACACCTTGTTCAGATCGGAGTAATCTACACACATTCTCCATTTACCATTGGCTTTGCGAACAAGGACCACATTCGCGACCCATTCTGGATAGTCAACCTCTTCAATGAAATTGACGGCCAATAATTTTTCGACCTCAGCTTTGATCACCATTTGTCTTTCAGCCGTGAACGCTCGCCGACACTGATGAATGGGTTTATGCCCTGGATCCACATTCAGACGATGGACCGCAACGTTGGGGTCGATACCTGGCATGTCTTCATGAGACCAAGCGAATACATCTTGATATTCAATTAGGAAATTAGTCAAGTTCGCTCGAAAGACACCGCTTAAAGAGGATCCGATGTAAACCTTCTTAGAGGGATTATCTTTAGATAAGTGGATTTCGACTGTCTCCTCCCCCGGGGTCCCTGATTGATGAGCTTCCTCCCTTGGGTCCAACGTTGTTGCTATCGGGAGATTCGCTTGGTCTCCTGTAATCGTCATAATAGGAGCTGCTTGGGTATTTTTTTTATCTTGTACGGTGATTTCGTAGCATGCTCGAGCCTCCTTTTGGTTCCCTCGTACTACCCCGACTCCGCTTGGAGTAGGGAATTTAATGCACGGATATAGGGGGTGTAAAGCTGCCCCTATTTTGGTGAGTGAAGGTCGACCCAAAATAGCATTGTACGCTGATTTTCGATCCACCACAAGGAAATTGACGAACATTGTGATTTTGGCTGGACTTTCTCCAAAGGTGACAGGAAGGTCGATGCTTCCTTCTGGTGTTACAACTTCGCCCCCGAAGTCGACGAGGGGAGTGGAGATAGGTTTGAGTAAATTTCTGGCAATTGTCATTTTATTGAAGGCTTCTAAGTAAAGGACATCTGCGGAGTTACCTGTATCCAACATAATATGGTGAGTTAAATAGTTTGATACCTTTAACGCGACCGCGATGGGGTCCTTGTGAGGGAAATGAATTCCTTCAGCATCTTCAAGGGAAAAAGAGATTAGATGATGGCTAGGATTTGATGTATCGAATGATTTTTCCAACCAATAAATATGTTGAGGCTTCTAAGACGCCTTGCGAGCATATGCTTTCCTTGAAGCTTGAGAATCTCCCCCGCAAGCTGGACCTCTAGCAATGGTCCGGATTTCACCAGTGGGTCCCGCATCTTATTATGGAGGATGATGTTGAGGCGACTTTTTTCTTCGTGATGGGGTATCGGTTCTTTTAAGCGACTGATCCTGTCGCGCAACGTAATCCCGGAGATGTCCCTTCCGAATGAGAGCTTCAATTTGATCTTTCAGAGATATACAATCTTGGGTGTTATGCTCATGATCATTGTGGAAATAGAAGAACTTTCTATTGTCTCTTTTTTCAGGATCTGATTTGATCCTTGAAGGCCACTTTACATAAGATTTATGCTTTATCTCCATTAATACTTTATCAGGAGATTGATTGAGAGGTGTATAGTTATAATATTTATCGGAGTAAGGCTTCTTAGGGGAACAATCCCACCGATCATGCCGGTATTTCCTATCAGAGGAAGAGATCTCCTCAAACTTACTTTTCTTCCCTTGTATACCGTGACGAGCCAAAGCAACTTCTTCTGCATTAATGTATTTCTGAGCCTTGGCCTGTAATTCTGTCATGGTCTTATGAGGGTTTTTATCCAGGGCGAATTGAAATTTCTCGCTGGTGATTCCTGCTATAAGGGCAGTGAGGCCTTTGTCTTCAGTATAACCTTTAGTCCGGACGACTTCTGCAGTGAACCGAACTGTGAACTCCTTAATTGTTTCTCCATGTTGCTGCTTTAAATCCGATAAATGACATGCAGGCTTTCTGTTACGAATGCTTCCCATGAACTGAGAGAGGAAGAGATCTGATAATTGGGACAAGGATTCAATAGACCAAGGTTTTAGGCCTCGAAATCATGTACGTGCTGCATCCTTTAGAGTTAAGGAAAAAGCCCTACGCATAATTTCTGAACTATATCTTTCTAACTCCATGAGAGACCTATACGTCTCTAAAGGTTCGAAAAGATCACCGATACCTGTATATGGGACGATGCTAGGCGTTCGATATTTTCTAGGCAAAGGGGCCTCCATTACCTCGCGGGTAAAGAGGGGTTCAGATCGATGGATTGATGCAAAAGCAGCAGGTGGGAGATTAGATCGGTACCGTTGTTCCATATCAGCAAAACGATCTTCGATTCTCCTGAGATCTCCTTCCCAAGGTAAAGTATAACCTGACATTTCGACGGCAGATCCCTGAGATCATTATTGCCAAGAGGTACTGGAGTGGATAGATTGTGGAGGGGGTGCCGGAGTTTGATTGCCGAGTGGCATTCGATTCGAGGGAGGGTTTCGCTAAGCTCGTGGTTCATTTGCAGAATGTCCGGAGGCTACTAGTGCAGATCGTAGTGGCGGCCCTTCTAGAGGTTGCTGCGGTTCAGGAAAATGCTGATCGAACCGATTAGATAAGGTTTGAAGCCGAGCTTTGAGGGTAAGGAGTGTGTCTCCGACGAGACACATAACGCCATCGTAGCCACCAGATATATCGTGAAATGGATTTTATGACGGTAGGTTGGACTCTTCCAGGGGAATCCCCGTCGAAGCGGTTTGAGGGAGATTGGGCGTTGGTTCAGGGATGTCAGGCGAAGGTAACATCTGCCTTGAAGTAGAAGGATGAACCGTCTTCTTAGGAGGCAGAGTGAGGGGTAACAATAGGTGATGAGAACGGATTAAATTTCGAAAAAGTTCCCACAAACGACGTCAATTTGTTAACATCTGATTCTAGTAACAGGCTCCTCCAGAAGTTCACCCTCCTTCAAGCGAGCCCTCCTCTAGACCTGAAAGCCAAAGAAAAAACTAAGGGTGGCCAGCTGTAGACACCCCACCTTCGACTACAATGTTGGCAGAGATAGCTGAATGAATGGAGGACCATACCCCCAAATCCCATGTCCAAAACCTAGCCAAACTCAACCTTGTATGCCCCAATCCATAGCCCAGCTCAGGCCTGAACCCAGTCAACTAACCCCTAAACATCAGCCCAACAAATCCCCCATAAGAAAAACCAGTCCAAAAATCCCAAAAAGTCAAACTTAGTGAGTCAACCCACTGAGTCAAATCACCGAGTCAACTCACTAAGTCAGTCCAGCCCATGCACCCAGTCAACTCACCGTGTCAACCCATCTTTCAAACCCAGTCAACTCACCTAGTTCCAAACCACAGCTTCGGAGCAGGTCCGGACCACGAACCTCGGGATTTTCTGCTTCAGGTTCGGAGGTTGTACGGGCGGCCCCCTGAGGGCCGCCCAAACATAATTACAAGAGTTGCCACTCTCTGCTGCTATAAATACCCCTTTCCCCCTTCACATTCAGCATCCCTCAAGTCCCAAAGAAATCCCATTAGTTCAAGTTCATCTCCATCCCTTTAGCCCATTCCTCCACCAGGAGAGCCAGAGTGAGAAGAGCCTAGCCCTGGTCCAGCCCAGCCTAACCTTGGTCTAAGTCTCCCAAGCCACCCAAGTCTTGATCTAGCCGCTCGAAGCAAACCCTTGCGACACCTCCGTCCATCCAGCTACTCTTTTACCAGCATTATCTCATTCGCATCTAGCATAAGTGCAACATTTACTTTTCTTCCAACCCCCCTGCTTATCATGTCATTATAAGCACTTTGATTGCTCAAATACACAGCATGCATCTCGCATAAAGCACTTGTCAGTTCGAGCGTATGCTCTGGGCTTGCCTGTTAATGGAAACCTGCCCATCAGAAACTCTTACTGTTTAGACCTGCATTCATGCATCATATCATTCATGAGAATGTACGAGGATTAAATCAGACTTTCAAGTACTAGTTCGATTTTGTGAAGTAGAGACCGTACTTCGATACGAGCAACGTGGGCTGCCTAACATCTTCCCACCCTATAACCGTGATCCCTTACCTCGAATCTCTGGCCACAGATCAAAAGGAGTCATCTTAGAAGAAGGAATCCCCAGATTCTCTTCTCTAACGTTTCTACGGGGTCTAGCCGACTGTAGATACAAAGTAACTGTGTAATACCCCGAAAATTTGGGCGCACGAGTAAGTACACGAGTGCAGTTTCACACGTGGAAAATTTAAATTATGGGCTGTGTTGTTCACACGCACACACGCACGTATATACTTTTATACGCATTCTAACACTTTGTAAGGCCTTTGAAAACTCAGTATATTTAGCTAAATCAATAAACTGACCATTAGAAGGATCTATCATTGTTAGACCGGAGGATCTAACTGTCCACTCCGATTTCGGAGTACGCGATCGATGTAAACCGCCGTGCATCGCCCTGTACACATGTCTGTCCATAAAATTGACCCATACATCGTGTCCGTCACAAGGCAGGTGCTTAGACCAGTGATTTCTTAGCCCTATGAGCCTGCTCGGGTGTGGTTGTAACACCCTAAGATTTTAGAATAATCTAAATTATAAATTGGTTAACTATTTAAGAAATTAAATAAATGTAATATAAATAAATTAATATTAATTAATCCGTAAGAAATTATGGTATGGCTCCTTCATTAAAATTGCTCAACATGAACCCTAAGATAGTATGGAAGTGTCAGACTTCGCAAAACTTATAAATTTACAAGTACTAGGAAAGTACCATTAATCAGCTTAAGTTATAGGACCAATTGCGAGTTTTATTATTTCTGAAAATCATTTTTACGCAAAACTCTACATACTAGTTTTAGGGCACGATCTAACCATACACGTCGAATTTCAACCCCCCGATCATTCTACAAACGCCCTAAACAGAAATCGAGCCATAAGTGGGCCACCGTAGCTCGGATCTGTCTCATTTTTTGTGTCACACCTCTAAATGTGATGGCCTACCGAATGATTGGAGCGGATCTTGCATATACATCGAGGTGGGACCCACGTGTACAAAACAGTGGCCGGCCACGCCGGTCAACGCGCGTTGACCGCGCTTCCTGCGCAACGCGGACGAGCGCCCGCTGCGGACGCTGTTTCAGCGGCAGCGTTGCCGCTGTCGCTGATTATGGGCCACACCGTCCATCAATGTGGACCCCTTCAGTTGATCCAAGCCGTCCATCTGGTGCGTCCCTCGCACGGGCTTCGAGGGTAGGTGACTTCAGCGAAGTCGGACGATTCTTCCGTCCACCACAGTCCGTCAAACCCGACCCTAAGATCCTAGAAACCCCAAGATCGACAGATCTGCGATGCATGGGTGGGCCAGGCCTCTTCCAAACTTTCGTGCAGACCCCACCTAGGTTTCCAACGGGCTGTTTGTGCAAAGGAATCCCCGAAATATTCGGACTCCTTCTCCAACTTGAACCGGAATTCCTTATACGACCGCACCTGTACCGCTTCTCCACCGCCCTCATTACTTATATAAGTCTTCACCGTCCACTTCTATACTCTAAGAAACGCAAGAGAGAGAGAGAGGGTGTGGGAGAGAGTCTCGAGTTGGGGCGTTAAGGAGAGAGAGAGCAAGAGAAGTAGCAGCACGTGCTGCTGCTGCTGTTGCTGCTCGTGTTGTTGCTGCTGTTGAGGTGTGTACCCCTGCTGCCGCTGCGTCTGTTGTTGTTACTACGGCCCTTGCTGGGGCAGCAAGAAAGAGAAAGAAAAGAAGAAAGAGAAAAGAAAGGAAAAAGGAAAAAGAAGAAGAAGAGAAGAAACGAGATAGAGAGAGAGAAGTGGTGAGAGAGAGAGAGAGAGGAAGGTAGTTGCTGATGCTGTAGGGATAGCACCAGTCAGCAAGAAATAAGAAAGAAAGAAAGAAGAAGAAGAAGAAAGGAAAGAAAAGAAAAGAAAAGAAAAGAAAAGAAAAGAAAAGGGGAAGAAATAAGGAACAAGAAGGAGAAAGAAAGAAGAGAGAAGGAGGATCTTCTAGACATCCAAACCAAGCCGACTCGCTGAGCCAACCGATATTCAGGTTTGGGCTTGTAGAGAGCCTATCGTTCGTCACAAGTGAGTGATTCATCTCACGTAACTTTCTCTGTTAATATCCTTTAGTGTTCTTCCTTGTCTGCGTTCAATTTAAAAAGATTCTTCTCTAGTTAGGAATTTAAGTATACATTCTTTCGTACCATGGAATCCTAGGTAAGGGATCCGTCCATGTCCTATCTCTATATCCATAAAAGTTCATCGCCAATTATCCTGTTCTTATTTAATTAATCTTCTCAAGTTTTCGTTTCAATGCACATGTTAGAATTCTATGACAGTTCGATTTAGGATTAGTTACATATGACGTAAGCATCATGCAGTACTGGATACATGTAGTATTCTTAAAATTCCCCGTGACATCATTCTCAAACTTTCCGATAAACAACAACTTAGGGTTCGACAGTATACAATACATCACCCTTGAACAATGTTAGCCTGTCAACGCACTAGATCTTACGCAATGACCTTCCCAAATCCCTCGATCAACGATAACTAAAATTAGATAAAGAATTAACTATCTGAATGAAAATAACATATGCATAGTGTGATTGGAATTGAGTTGATATGCATTGTATGCTTGAAGAGTGCTTCCATAACTCATGACATACATACATTTATACACTGCGACAGAACAGGAGCATGGTTGATTTGACTCCTGGCGTGCATGGTTGATTTGCCGCCTCGCTGTACCGGTTAGGATGAGCATGGTTGATTTGCGACAGGTTCCTAATGTTCAGTGGCAGCGAGTTCTGGTCGTTTCACTTATTGAGCATGGTTGATTTGCTCGGTTGGATCAGTGGTGCATGGTTGATTTGCCCACTGGCGTGCATGGTTGATTTGCCGCCTCGTTGTACCGGTTAGGTGAGCATGGTTGATTTGCGACAGTTCCTAATGTTCAGTGGCAACGAGTTCCTAGACGTTTATTGCTCTCGCACGTATCATGACATACATGACATCATGCTAATCATGTTCTTTTGATAATAAACTATAAAGTGTATCAATCATAACATTATCCTCATATATTGCTCACAATTCTATCCATTGATGACTCGCATTGTATCTTTTATTAACTGGAATATTACCTGTGATGGAAATGACCTCACTGGGCTTTTAGCTCACCAAAATTCACCACAGTTCTTGCAGGTTTTCAAGAAGGACAAGTCATAGACGGAACAAAGTATTCAGAGGGTCACATATCACACGAGAGTCGAATGTAATCGATTTATTTTAGTTTTGTAAAATTCAATGTAACAAGACATTAGTGGAAAAGAAACTTTATATTTGGGATTTACTTTAGTTATGCGATGTGTGGAATGGAATCTCATGGAATCTACGCTCGAATTTTATATTCACACCCTGGAACTCGGGCTTCGGGTTGTTGTACTCGGGTTCCGGATTTCAGGGCGTGACAAACTGGCTAGTGGCGACTCTGGTCTTACACAAACTCATCCAACATATCCAGCTTAACACAACAACAGATAAAAAGCCCTCTAGAACGAGGCAAGCCAGTGGCACAAATGGCAATTTGCGCTCACGCAACCCCCTTTTCCGAAAGGAAGGGAGAATTTGGAAAGCGCGGAGAGGCGAGCGTCCACAGAATGGCGACTCCGCTGGGGATATGCTAGTCCCACTAGTCGTGATCTAACTTGAGAAACAGAATCCCTCCTATATTTGAAAGTCATTAGTCCTCGTACAATCTCATCTGCATAGCATTCCATCCAGAAAACAAAAAAATAAAAAATTCCAAAACTCCAAAAAAAAAGTAGAGCATACTTCCCCACCATTACTCCTCCAAACCAAATCACCCTGCCATGCCCAATACAAAACCTACGTGGCTCTCCAATTCCCTACCCTCGAAATACTTGAGGCTTGCTCTCCACAGTTAAACCCAACAGAATCCATGCCAATTCCTGGCATCCAAGAGCTACAACAAAGCATGAAGGCGATGCATGACATGCTCCTCCGATTCACACAAGCCCAGGTTTCAACAGTCAATACCTAGGCTATTCTACTGCAACAACAACAACCACCATCTCTCCCAACCTCTAGTTCAACCCAACCACAACCGCCAGGGTTCGCTCAGGACTTTCGATGCCCTCCTAACAGGGGCCTTCAATCAGAACAACCATCGACCTCAGGGCATTTCTTTCAATATCCTCCTGCAAATGGGAGCCATTTTCAGTCACATCCCGCAATCCGGACTCCTAGCCAATTCCAACATCCTTTCCCTAAGAAGAGTTCCAGTCAATTTCAACATGCTCATATGGTCGGAGTTTCTCTGCAATCTCATTTTCCAGCCTTAGTTCAACAAAGTCTCTATAATGAGAGTAATTACCAGGCCCAACCTCCTTCAAGCAAGAATCATAGGAGCATCAATGACACCAATTATTACAAAAGGGGGCCAGCTCAGGCCTGGCAAGGGACAAGATCTCCCTCATTTGGTCCCTCTGAAATCGAACAACTCCGAGAGTATATGCATAGAGGTGGGCAACGATCTGGGTCGAGTCGAGTTAGCCCTAGTTTGGTTTGGTTTGTTTTTGTACCACCGCAGTTTGTGGATCGGTTTGGTTTGGGTTTCGGGCCGACCCATGCGGCCCGAGTTTGGTTTGCTCCAGAAAAATCTGGTTCGAGCTGAGATCGGCTTGGTTGAAAATTTCGAATCGGGCCGGGCCGAGTTTAAACAGACAGTCGCTCTTTTTTTCCTTATTCATTTAAATAGAAAAGAATTTAAAAACTTAGAAAAAAAAGTACAAACATATCTTACTATATGATGTTTAACATCCTTCAAAAGAGTGCAACTTCAAAATAGGCATGTAAGAGTATTTTCCAAACAAAAGTACACAAGCATAATCTTACAAGTGCAAGGAAACAGTGTGTATTCATGTAAATGTATTATGTATTATCCATGTCATCATGTATATGTATTATCCATGTTATCCATATGTTTTACGTATCATTTTAGGACATGATCCCAAAATGGAATCATATCCAAAGCTCAAGTGGATCACACCACAGGAAACAGTGTGCTTATAATCTACGAGCTGAATCAAACCGAGCTGAATCAAATCAAGCTTCGAGTTGAGCCGAGCCGGAACTGCCCTAGTTTGAGTTTGGTTTGTTTTTTCAAACGAGCTTGACTCGGAGGCTTGGTTTGTTTGAACTTCCATTCAAACTAATCCAAGTCGAGCTTTTTCGAACCAATCCGAGCCGAGCTTTCGAGCTGGCTTGGTTTGTGCCCACCTCTATAGATGCAAGATATGAAGAGAAAGTTGCAGAAGTAGCAAGGGGTGGATCTTCCATCCACTAAGTTCAAGGACCTATGTCCATTTCCCAATGCAATGGTACCTCAAGGCTTCCAGGTACCAAAATTTAAAAGATATGATGGGACAGGGTGTCCTGTAGACCACCTATGAGCTTTCTATGGGGAGCTTGATGCCATGGCGGGCAATGATGGAGCACTCATCCGCCTGTTTCAAAAATCTCTGAAGGACGATGCCCTAGACTGGTATACATAATTGGACTGCCATCGCATTAGGACGTAGGAACAGCTTTCCCAGGCTTTTGTTGACAGATTCGCATACAATCTTAACTCAGCACCTAGAAGGGCGGATCTTACAGCCTTAAGGCGGGGGATGATGAATCATTATCAGCTTACATTGGACGGTGGCGGGCAATGGCCACTAGAATGAAGACACACATCGACGATGAGGAGCAAATCTCCATGATCATCAACTCGACAAATTCGAGTATCTCTGGATACCTCGTCTCATATCCGTATGCCAACTTTACCCAACTCATTTGCACCAGGGAACAAGTCGAAGCCGGAATAAGGGTTGAGATGATCTCCCCTTGGTGGCCTCATCAGGCTTCTCTAATACAACCGATAGTAGAAGGTGAGCCTACTAGATATGAAAGCGATAATAATAGTGTTCCCGTCTCCCATCCAATGGAAGAAGATGATCTTGTCGCCTTTACCGAAAGTGCACTATTCCTCCCTCAGCATGGACAACCGCAGCAACAGCAACAACCGAGATGGAACTCAAAGTTTCCTAATCGAGGTCGGCAAGGGGCACCCCTAACGAGTCCAGTTTCAGAACCCCTCATCCTGCAAGGGGCATGTCTAGTTGATCCAGTGTCCACAATGCAAGGGGCACCTCCTGCATATCCAGCTTTCACCAACCAAGAAGAGCCTCCTCTCCAGTTTATCCGTGTCATCGACTCTAGTTCAGAGTTCGAACCTGTCATCCTGTAAGGGGCACCCTCAACTATTTCGATCCAAGAGCCCATCATCATACAAGGGGCACCTTCAGTCGATTCATTCTTCGCACCCATTTCTAACCATGGGCACAATCAGCCTATCTCAGTCAACCAAGGGGACAATCTCCCTAACGCAGCATCAACAAACCAGGGGCACAACCTGCCCATCTCAGCAATAGTCAGTCAGGGGCACAGCTTACCCACTCCAGCTTAGCAGGGGCAAAGCCTGCCCATCTCTCCATCAAGCAATCAAGGGCACAACTTGCCTGCCGCACCTGTCTATTCGGCTTCTACTTCAGCCATCATCCTCCAAGAAGAAGACCCTTCCTTGGACAGCATGCCACATGCCCTAGCAGAATTGGCGCCCAGCTTCAATTATGTGGCCACTATTGAGGAGGTCAAAGGGGAGATTGGTGTCCAGGTTCTGATTGGTCAAAAAATATCAACCATTACTCTTCAGGTCTTGGACATCTCAGCTTTATTCCATCTCCTTCCTGATCAGACCTGGTTTCACAGAATCAATGTCATCTTTTCAAATCTTCACCAAAGGGTCATGCACATCTTAAGAGATAGGGCGATCACCATCATCACCAATCCCGAGCAAATTCACATGGTAGAAGCATACAACCTTCGAGAGCCTACCATCCCAGCCATGGACGTACAACGCTCTAATGGGGAGGTCTCATACCAAAGTCTCGAGTTTCACAATGCAAATTACTTCCCTCGTGCATGTCCCATCGGATTAAACTACGTCTTCCTTCCTGCCGAGCGTCAAACCTTCTACTATCAGCTTAAATATCAAGACTCGGCCCAAATCATGGAGGTTCAAGAAGATATGGATATAAGAAGACTACGATATCAGCCCACTCTAATTCGGAAACCAAATTGCGGAAGTATCAGAAGAAGACGAGGTCGTCAAGAAGAAGGCAATCCCTGCATTTGCACACCAATCCAGTTTATCAATGCAGGGATTATCTACCCTGATGATGGGTTAAATTTTACCTTCGATGATCAAGTGAGCAGATTGAGTCTGACAGAGCTGACTGAAGAAGACTTAAGCAAGGGGTAGGAATTTTCCCCGATTGACTGGACCGCAGTCTTGGTCCCACCTCAGCCGAATGAACCCGAAGAGCTGCAATTCATCGGGGACGAACCAGGAGAAACCGTATCTGACACTGACTCGGAGCCCAATTCTAAATCTATCATGATGTTTGGGCGCGACAATGAGGGTTGGCCTACTGATCCCTCTGGCCCTGCCTCCTGAGGGGAAGGAGTGCAGGGCAATAACAGGTTTGTAGTCCCCATGACGGCCAATAAAAGCTGACAGTGCTTGGCTCCCCGACTTGAATTAAGCAACACTTGGTTCACATTGCCGTCTTGCTCGGGTCCTTTACAAAAAAAAAAATTTTAAAACCAGAAAATTCAAAAACCCAAAACACCAAAATTTCAAAATTTTTAAAAAAAAATCAAATTTTCAGAGAGTCCAAAAAAAAATCCAGATATTCACAAAATTCCCAAAAATAGAAAATCTTTCAAAGCAAAAAAAAAAATCAGAAATCTTTCAAAAATCTCAAGCAATAAAATGTCAAGTCTCTCTATCAAAGCACTTGAGTATGAGGTTGACTCATAAGATTTCGATCTAGAGTTGGACTTCAAACTCAAGGGTCTGAACAAAGCCAAATGATGTGGAAAATGATGAGCTGACTCCCAAACTAAGAGGGTCTTCTCAAAAGTTCGAACTAAAAGCCAATGTCATCTCAAAAAAATTTCAAAATTATAAACCTAGGATCTCCTGAGACCCATAAGGAAGTGTGCATTGAGAATCCTTGTCCCCGAAAAATAAGCAGAGAATGATCGAATTTTTGAAGTCACGACTTCCCAGTCTTGCGTCCTATGAAGACTTATCCAGACTCCATCAAAAACTCACAAGCCTATCAAGAAGATGCTGCCAAGACTATGCTTGCATTCCTTGCTGGAGTATGCGACCTGACGAATGATCGGAGAAATCTCGCAGCTCAATGAAGACAAGTTGCTGACAACATGTCAGAAAATACTTCAAGTGTCAACAGCATGCACATCGAATCCATGTGTGTGCTTCAAGCTGACAATTCTCCAACTATTCACTGTACGAGAATAACATCATCAATTGTTAAGGGTTCCCACATGCTATCAACGTTGGCAATGGGACGTCCTTCGAAATCTAAGGATGGAAGAGTTCCTCGAGAAGCTTAAAATCAGAAGATAGACCTACGAGTTCGAGTCAAAATCATGTCACTGTGAGTGCTGATGAAGAATGAAGCCGAAGAACGAAAAGTCATATCGGGTTTACAACAAGCACTGCCGAATCTATCAGACTCAAGAGGCAAGCCCCGAGAATCAGAGAAGTTCTTCTGGGAGGCACTATTTGACTCACCAACCTGAGGGGTAAGGATCTTCTAGAGCCAATTAACGCCGACAACATGAAAATCTCCCACAGGTAAGCCAATCCAACCTTATCAAGAGTTAGCTTAGACCTCTGAGAATCCCTTCCCGTCTACCAATAAGTGTTCCAAATAAAGAGTTCAAAAGCTAAAGAAAAAAGAAGAGAAAAAAAAAGAATAGAGTAAAAAAATAGGGGTTAAAAAGGGGGGGGGCACACAACCCAAAAAAAAATATCAACTCAAAAGAAACACATCCATCCACCGCAGAAGGGTCTGTAGCTAAGGCTGACAGCTCTGCTATTATAACTTAAGATAAGGACCGAAAGGTTACCATCAGTCGGCAACGACAGATTCCTGACTTTTGGTCGCCGCGGTTATCAAAAAAAAAAAAGAAAAGAGATGTGTGCTTAAATAAAGAGGGCGGAGTGAAAACCCGAAAGGGGGCTCCGAGTAAAAACAATGGGCACACAGCGAACTTGGTGAAAACCCGAAAGGGCGCTGAGGGTAAAAACAGCATAGCTGACAAGGGGCAAGCAAGATCAAATACCCGGGATGTGATGAAAACCTGAAAGGGCACCACGAGAAAAAATGACTGGCAAGCCGGACGTGGTGAGAACCTGAAAGAGCGTTGCGGGTAATAATGGCTAAGAAAAGAAAATAAAAAAAAAAGCAGGTACATGAAAGATCCAGGCGACATAAAGATTCTACGGAAGTAAGGATGATGGCCATGAGTCAAGAATTCTTTTAAGATCTACCTAAATTCTAGGGTCAGGATACCATTGCGCATTATCTTAAGGGGACCAGGACTCTTGGTGAATAATTAAGAAAATCGAGTATGACATCAGGCTGAGTCAAATATTCTGATTCCTACATCTAAAAGCACAAGTCTAAATCACGCACAGATAGACAAGCACTTGACACAAATTTTTATTTTATGATTTGCATATATTTTTTAAAAAAAATCATTTTTCCTTAATCATATATATGCACAAAAAAAAAAAGATCTTACAGGGCTTTAAAAATAAGCATCCCCCAACCAACTTACGGAGCGTCTCGTTCAAGCGCATTTCTCCCGATTATTCCTCCCAGAAGGTAAGTATCTCTCTTCTTGATTTAATGCTTCAATCATTTTGCTAAAGTGTTTTCTCTCCTCACAGATACTAGAAGGCAATCTAAGATTAGCCCATTAATGCTTCAATCCTTTTCCTTATTCATATATATCCAAAAAAAAAAAAAAAAGATCTTACAGGGCTTTAAAAATAAACATCCCCCAACCAACTCACGGAGCGTCTCGTACAAGCGCATTTCTCCCGATTATTCCTCCCAGAAGGTAAGTATCTCTCTTCCTGATTTAATACTCAATCCTTTTGCTAAAGTGTTTTCTCTCCTCACAGATACCAGAAGGCAATCTAAGATTAGCCCATCAATGTCTATCATGGCCCCATCTCCATCATCAATCACACCATCTATATGGCTCACACTTGAGAAATGCATAGCCTCACCCATGGCCACTCTTTCAAATTCATCTCTACCATCCAATCCATTATTAAAGGCCCCACCAACTAAATCTGAAATTTCAACAAGGTCACCATTAATGGAGACATTTAAGACCTCTCCAACCACCATCCTAAATTCTCATCAATTCCCACATTCAAGGCCCCATCTACCCCATCCATTATAGGCATCTCACCTCTTAAGCTCCTTCGAAAATCTAAAGGATGGGACCCACCATGGTCAGCCATCACAGCTTCTGAATCCTCACAATCCATTGCTTGAGAAAGGACAAGGCAAGAAGAAGACAAAAAGAGAAGAAAAGTGAAGACAAAAGAGGGATTCATGGTTGGATCGAAACCTCGTGTGCACAGAATCAAGGAGACACCAATAGAGGGCAGTGAGGAATGTCCGAACCAGGGCCCGCACGGACTGCACATGAAGAGAGGTCTGGGCGGCCCCTTACGTACACTCTTCCTCTCTCTCCGCAAATTGGCTCAGGGGCCTTGTGGTAGGCGAGATTGTCAGTCCATGTCAGCAAATGGCACTCTGAAGGCCCGAAACTCCGATTGACTCCAGATTTGGACAGAGGCTGATCCAGACCGTCTGAAGCATTCTCCACAAGTCAAATCATGAAGAGCTACGTTCAAAATGAGTCTGATCAGTCCAAAAAAGACAAAAGTTGATCAAGTGTGGGCCACAAGCAATCCAGACTGTTCAAAAGTTAAACCATCATGATCCAAACCATTGAAGAGCTTCCTTAAGTTACCAATTTCCAAGATCAAGGGTCCAATCATCAAGATCTGGCTTCCAAGTATGAGAATAGAAGTACAAGAGGTCCTACATGGCCCATTCAAGCAATCCAGACCACTCAAATCATAATCAGCCCTGTCAGAAACCAAACAAAGCAAGGTAAGTATGCCCAACCATAAATTTTGATCCGAAGACCTTAAACTACGTCGAGATCAACATCCCGAGAGACTTTTTAATAAAAACCGGCATCGATCTCGACCACTTGGATCAAGATCTGATGACCCGGATCTTTAATAAGAAACACACAAAAAATATACATTTCCATGCCTCTCTTGTACATAAAATCCAGTCCAAAGACCTTAAACTACGTCGGGATCAATATCCCGAGAGACTTTTTAATAAAAACCGTCATTCGATCTCAACCGATCAAAGAAGGGGTCAGATAGACCAGATCTCTTCAAAAAATCACAAAAAGAATGTTTTTTCAACTTTTACATAGTTGTGGTCTGAAGACCTTTAACTACACTGGGATTAATTTCTCGGGGGACTTTTCTTGTTTTCAACCAAAAATCGGCATCGACCTCAACCGCTTGGCTTAAGGTTCGATAATCTGGATCTTTTCAAAAAATCACAAAAAGAATGTATTTTCAGCATGTACATATTTTGGGTCCGAAGACCTTAAACTACACTGGGATAAATTTCCCGGGGGACCTTTTTTGCTTTCAACCAAAAATCGGCATCGACCTCGACCGCTCGGATCAAGGTTCGATAATCTGGATCATTTCAAAAATACCAAAAAGATTTTGAGCTTTCCATAAAAACCAGTATCAATCTCGATCGTTCGAGTTGAAGTCTGGAGCTTTCTCAAAACAAAAAAATTCACCATCGATTTTAATTGCACAAATCTATCCCTAACGGTCCGAAGACTTAAAACTACACTGGGATTAACTTCTCTAGGGCTTTCTTTACCAACCTGTCCCGGACATGGCTGACACTTAATCGTACAGATGTCTGGAGTCTTCTAAACAAATAAAGGCTTGAGGCGGGTAGAACCCCGCGATCCTGTTTGTTTTGAATGCACTGTGATAGACAACTTTGATTTGGAAGTCGCTGTTGAATCTGACGGATGTTCCCTGTTCCTAAAACTCATGAAGGGGATTAAGGCAGTTTGGAGGTGAAGTGCACCCTCACGAAATTGTGAGCAACATAAGACCCCAAACATTGATAGAGGAAAATGTAAGGATGTGGCTCATTTCGTGGCCGAAGGAGTCCGTCGGACGATACGTGGTCTATGTGCATTGCACATGAGGAACATGCAACTTTGTGGGTGTGTTGACTGAAAACCCTCAAAATCCCCTCATCCGAAGATGTAAAACTACGACACTTAACTGTGTGAGATTCGTCTTGCTCGCTGACGTAAAATGGATCGGGTGCCTTACCGGCAGTAGAAGTTGGAAATGGATGAAATTTCCATACCTTTCCCTGCTTTTCAGAAAAACCAACAAAATACCAAAACATTGCAAAATCATCTTTCAAAAATCATAAAATATTTTCCTCACTTTCAATAAACACTGATCGTTACTCGGACCAAATATTTTCAAAATCACAAAAATGTTTCCCTTGTTTTCAATAATCGATCTCCATCCTGACTACTCAGGTAAAGATTTGGACCCAAATATTTGCAAAAAATCACAAAAATTGTCACTATCCCCAGCATAGCACTTCAGGAGTCCCGAACTTTGCTCACTCACTTCACAGTTTGGGATGACGGATCCGATCGCTCGCAAATTGGAATCTTGACCAAAACTGGCGACCAAGCACCATCCCAATCACATCCATTCCCAGAAAAACATCTTGAGGTCTGACAACCTCCTTCATCCATCCCCATTAGCAAAGAAACAGCATCTTGGGACGATAGACTTGATCGACCACGGGTTGGGATCTTGACCAACCCGCTGACCAAACATCTGCATTGAAAAGAAAATCTCCAGGGAAGCACAACCCCGCAAGCAATAAGCTCAAAGTTCTCTGCATCCCCAGCAAAAGAAAAATCATCGAACTGAAAGAGAATGAGCCAAACCATGCATCCATCATCAAATATGCATCCCCATGCATCAGCATCCATCGTATCAATCATCATGTTTACCTTCTTTCAAAATAAAAGTCGGCTAACCAAAGACCCTACAGGCATCTCTAATGGAGGTGCGTGCAAGCCAGATTTTCTTTTCAAAAAGATAAAAAAAATATTATATATATTCCTATTTGTAAATAAAAACCCCACGGAGTATTACTCCCCAGAGCGGGTATCTTTTCAAAATCCAAAAACATTTTTCCAGTAGAGTGTACGGCCTCCAAAGCACCGAGAGATCTTCCATATCTCTGGGTAGGAGCCGACGCAAAAATCAAATAAGATCCGATGTTTCGCGGTTTCCCTGGAGACCATCGGATCCAATGCACTCAAAGTTCAGTCGAACTGAACTCCAGTGTCAGTGCAGTCGTACTAAATGCCAAGATACGAAAAGATGAAAGCCAAAAGGCTCGGTCAAAGAAACCGTCTGAACGGTAGAAACGATGAATTGTAACCTAAGTATCAAAATCGGCAGATTGGGTGGAAAAAGTTTACCCGCACATACCTAGGCGTGGATGCCTGAAGTACCTTGACTAAGTCCAAGTCGGCGTAGTGGATCTCCCGTAAGACTATATGGATGCAGGGCAGCTAACCACTTTGACAGTCAAGCGAAATAAGTACTCCTGGAGTGATCCGGGAAAGCATCAAGCAATCAATCACAGGGTCGGTAACCTCGTAAGAATATGACGGACGCAGAGGCTCTATTGTACCTTTTCGTTGTTAGTACCGATTGGGAATGGAAGGGTTGCAATTGGGTACCTAGGTTGCAGCGCATGCAAGGACAATCGCAACGTTTTCTCCAAACTCCCACAGTATGTGCGAGTTATCAATTTCCAGACAATCAATTGACTCAGATACAAGGCAAGCAAAGATTTCAGACCACGATCTATGAATGACCGGTCAGAAGTGGGGTGTCCACTCGCTTTGACATTCGGTTGCACGCAACCTCTGTCAAAGAGGGGCATCTGTAGACACCCTACCTTTGGCTACAATGTTGGTAGAGACAGCTGAATGAATGGAGGACCATACCCCCAAATCCCATGTCCAAAACTCAACCAAACTCACCCTTGTAAGCCCCAATTCATAGCCCAGCTCAGGCCTGAACCCAGTCAAATCACCCCTAAACATCAGCCCAAAAAACCCCCCATAAGAAAAACCAGTCAAAAATATCAAAAAAGTCAAACTTGGTGAGTCAACCCGCGAAGTCAAATCACCGAGTCAACTCACTGAGTCAGTTCAGCCCATGCACCCAGTCAACTCACCGTGTCAACCCATTTTTCAAACCCAGTCAACTCACTTGGTTCCGAACCACAGCTTCGGAGCAAGTTCAAACCCCGAACCTCGGGATTTTCTGCTTCAGGTTCGGAGGTCGTACGCTTCGAAGCAAAAGCAGCAAGGGTTTACGAGAGTTACCACTCTTCGCTGCTATAAATACCCCTTTCCCCCTTCACATTCAGCATCCCTCAAGTCCCAAAGAAATCCCATTAGTCCGAGTTTATCTCCATCCCTTTAGCCCATTCTTCCACCAAGGAGAGCCCGAGTGAGAAGAGCCTAGCCCTGGTCCAACCCAGCTTGACCCTCGTCTAAGTCTCCCAAGCCACCCAAGTCTTGATCTAGCCACTCGAAGCAAACCCTTGCGACACCTCCGTCCATCCAGCTACTCTTTTACCAGCATTATCTCATTCGCATCTAGCATAAGTGCAACATTTACTTTTCTTCCAACCCCCCTGCTTATCATGTCATTATAAGCACTTTGATTGCTCAAATACACAGCATGCATCTCGCATAAAGCACTGGTCGGTTCGAGCGTATGCTCTGGGCTTGCCTATTAATGGAAACCTGCCCATCAGAAACTCTTACTATGTAGACCTGCATTCATGCATCATATCATTCATGAGAATGTACGAGGATTAAATCAGACTTTCAAGTACTAGTTCGATTTTGTGAAGTAGAGACCGTACTTCGGTACGAGCAACGTGGGCTTCCTAACATCTTCCCACCCTGTAACTGTGATCCCTTACCTCGAATCTCTGGCCGCAGATCAAAAGGAGTCATTTTAGAGGAAGGAATCCTCGAATTCTCTTCTCTAACGTTTCTACGGGGTCTAGCCGACTGTAGATTCGAAGTAACTGGCTAATGGCAACTCTGGTCTTACACAAACTCATCCAACATATCCAGCTTAACACGACAACAGATAAAAAGCCTTCTAGAACGAGGCAAGCTAGTGGCACAAACGGCGATTCACTCACACGCAACCTCTTTTTCGAAAGGAAGGGAGAATTTGGGAAGCGCGGAAAGGCGAGCGTCCACACCGGTGCTTGGTCGTTGGTCCTCCGATGCTTAAGTCAGAGGTGATTTGATAGTAAGATGAAGTGTGAGACTAGGCTTAGAGATTGTGTACCTTTATCATTTGTGGGACCATCTATTTATACAAATCCAGGTGATTCAGTCTGTTACGCAAGCTGTTAAGATCACTGCTGATTTAGGGGGATAAGAAGCTTATCATGTTAATCCTTAGATAAGAAGATGATATGGCCACTCTAGATGTCTAGCTAATCATGTTCCTTGATGGGGATCCCTCATGGTCTGGGATTGTGAATAGAAACAAGTCAAAGCCGGCCTATACGAGCTGCTGATACTATGAGACGAGGAACGTCCCCAGCAAACTGATTAGCGACCAGGGCTGCTCGAATTTAGGAATATCCTCGTTAGATGACCAGGGAGCAAAGCGGCTCGGATAGCGAAGGTATCCCCACCTGACGACCAACGACCAGGCCTGCTCACATATTCGGGAATATATACGGCTGCGTATACATGATATGTGAGCTGCGACCATAAGGGCTCATTGGTCGAATGATCGGGTCGTGTCTTTATGGAACCAAAAGGCGCTTGTGGGTCTCAGTTGGTAAACCTCTTCGACGACCAACTTTATCCTATAACAACTTATATATATTCGACGACCAACCTTATCCTATAACAACTTATATATATATATATCTCTCTCTCTCTCTCTCTCTCTCTCTGAGTGTAATTGCTATTATCAAGGTGTATCTTCCCTCTCTCTACATTCACTGTTTTAATTGGACTATTAGATTGGTTGTGGACATGTTGTGAATTTAGGAATTTGTTCAAGTCATATGTTAACTTTTTCAAGAGAGTTGGGTCCCCTCTCTCTCTTCACTTTTCTTTTTCTTTTATCAAGGAGAAAAGCAAAGAAACTTTGTAAGTCTTCTTCTTGTTCTTACTTATTTTGCTATTGAAATCCTTATGGTGATTGCTAGAAAAGGCTGGAAAATGATGAGGAAAAAAGAAAGAAAAAATTGAGCTTTGATTAGGGCCGGGCTCAGATTGGGCCTTGCAAAACCAATTAGGGCCGGGCTCAGGTTGGACTATCTTGGCCCATAACGGACCTGGATCGAGTATGGGCTAAGGTTTAAATTTGAGGGCCGGGCTTGGACAGGGCTTGGCCCAGCCCTAACCCAGCTCATTGACTCCCCTGCTTCTAATGATATCTTGAAAGAGTAGGATGGGTGATGAGTAGGCACTCGTATTTGTACCTCAAATTTAAAGAGCACTCAACAGCCCAAGTATACAGAATCAGATCGGATCCAACATATCTACAAGTGACCTTGTAAAGCAAAGCCGATGATCTATGGTTTTCATCCAACGGTCCACCAAACTTACTACCAGAGAGGAATAGTATAGGTTTACTTCTTTCATCCAACGGTCTGAATGGGACAATGGAACACGATCAACGGTGTGGATCATGTCATCAAAAGCTATATGAAGGTATAGGCTAAATTAGGCCTGGCAAAATTTCACACGACCCGTTAACCTGCACGAAACCCACACGAAAACTAGTGTTCAGGTCCAGCCTCATCGTGTCAGGTCACTAACAGGTTGACCAGTTAGGACCCGTTAACATAACAGGTCGGGTCATATTTCACCCATGAACCTGTTTAACCCGTTAACATAATAGTCTAGATCACCAAACCATGGCCCACCTATGAACCTTAACACTCCATCATATGCAATATTGCAATGAACAGGTGATTCCTTCCCGTCTCACTCGTGAATCCTATTGTTTTCGGTGATACAATGGGCCCAATAGGTGGACCACAGCTGTACGTTGGGTCAGATTGTCAGTTGTCCTCATCAACGGTGTGGTCATTTGATGAGTAGATTGTCCTAACGGGTTAAACGGGTCGGGTTACCGGCCGGGTTTGGGTGAGCAAATTTTTGACATGACACGAACACGGTTCAACATGACCCGTTGCTCGGCCTGCTAAATGTCCATAGGCCCACTGTGAATTCCGCGATCTCTCTCTCTCTCTCTCTCTCTCTCTCTCTCTCTCTCTCTCTCTGCAAGGGTTTCCGGTCATGTTTGCCACTTGAGGGTGGCTTTCCGTTGCCGCTGTTGCTGATGCTTGAGGGCAGAGTTTTGTCGCACGCTACAACAGCGGCTGTCACCACTACCTGCATTGGTAGTCCACATCGTAGAGAATATTGTCTAGTACTCTTCCATTGAGGTTACATATGAATGAGAGATTTCTGGAAGATCTTATAGGACATCTTCTGGAGATAAGCTACTTAAAATAAAAATAAAAATAATATAAATCTAACCTAACAATGAAATAACCTAATATACTTTAACATCCCCACTTAAACTCAAGGTACTATGAGAAGAGGAATTTGATAGTTTGGAAAGATATGCATTTATTCAGAATAAAAGGGGGGAAACGCTTCCATGGCAATGAACTGGCTAAGCAACGGCGCAAGTGGAGAGCAAGCGGACGAGTAGCATAAGGGACGAGATGATGAATGGTAATAAAATGACGAATAACCTTATAGATGAGCAGGCATTTTTAATCTTAGGCCTCTGTATTTCTCCATAATTAGTCCAGTTCCTAGCATGCCTTAACTTATTTATAGTATATGAACAAGCCTCTACTATTAAGGGTTGTTTGGATAGCCTGTAAATCATTTACTAGTAAATGGGCTCCCATTTGCTAGTAAATCATTTACTACCTGTGTAAGTCATTTACTAGCAAATGCCTTCTCCCATTTACTAGCAAAAATGTGAGGTTTCATTTACTAGTAAATAAGATGAGGGGTTGTAAATGGCAATGGATCTATTTTTGAAATTTCTGTTATAAAGCAGATTCGCACCTGGCTGTTGTAGGCTATCCAACGGTTCTCTCTTCCTCTCCCTCTCTGCAATCTCTCGCCCTCCCTCCTTCCCTCTGGTGATCTTCCAAGCTTCAAAGACCCTTCCGCAGCAACTCTCTACTGGACCGACGATCTCAACAACCTCCGGCAACCTTGAATTTGTGGGCCCACTTGTATGGCTCACATACTAGGTTTTCTTTGAGGATTAACTCTAAGCTTTAGTGACATGGGCTTAACCCAATGATCCACTTGAAAGGAAATTCCAATATGCAATTTGAATGTTATTTGCTTATTTGCTTTTCAAGTGTGAATATACAATTACAGGATATAACCCATTTACATGCTATCCAAACACTGTCAATGATTTACTAGTAAATCGTTTACAACTTACATCCAAACAGACAATAATAAATCATTTACTAGCACTTAAGTCATTTGATTTACTAGCATCCAAACGACCCATTAGAGTTCATGTAGACACCCATGCATAATAGTTGCGGCATTCATATTGGTTTTCATTTGGCTTGGCAATTCCACCTTGAAATCATTTCACCGTAGGGGGACTTTTATTATTTACCACTATTTATTCAAGGGTTCAGATAAATTGGCTCACAAATGAGGATGTCTTCGTTGCTTCTACCTTTGCCTTCCTAATACAGTTATTGCCTATTATTGTCGTTCTTCAGCCATCAGGTTTGTGCTTTTAATCTTCCAAATCAATAGCAATCTTGGAGAATATTTAGAAGGTATTAACTGCCAAGCGGCATTACCATTAGGCCAGTTACTGAAGTGAGCATTTCATTAGGCTTCTCTTATAAGTTCATCCAGTTTATATATTTTGATAATCATATCAAATTGGTGTAGTCTATTATTGATCATCAACCCAGGGTGAAATATGGATTTTAGTCACTAGTTGTTTTATCATCTCTATCAGTAGACACCTCGGACTCAGTGACAAACCCTGTTCTCATTGATTTATCTTTGGTTGATGTCATTCCAAAGTTCACACTTGCCCAAGCATGTGCTTCTACACTCGCTATCTCTACAAGATCCTCCGATGTAACAGTTGCACCATTGATAGTTAAACACTTTGGGTTCTTGTGAGGATTTTTTCAGTGACAGTGATACCTGAATATCTCTGGTTTGGCTATTATCATTTTAGTACAGATTTTTTTTTTTTTTTTTTTTTTATGTGGTGACCCATCATCTTGATTGTTTATATTGCCAAAAAGGTCAGTAGCGTTGTCATATCCTCCTTAGTATGGATGGCCTTCTCCTCAATCGCCCTGTTTGTTTGCCTCGATTCTCTAGTCTATTGACGATGTGCTTGCTTCTGAATTTCAGGTCGAGGGATTCAACACAATTGCTTTGGGTTAAGATCACCAGCCCCGGTATAGTTAGAATCCATGCTAGCTTGACGGCACGAGCAAGTCTCGTACTAGGCACACTCATGCTCCTCTTTTATATTGGAGGAAGAGCATGAGTGTTGGCTCCTTTTCTCTTTTATGGCCACAGGAGTGGAAGTATTGCAATAGCTGCACCTGGACCCAACAGGCACAGGCTCAAGAAACATTAATGTTCATTGTCCACTCTCCATATGTTTACTGAGATTAGAAAATTCACTTTACCAAGTTGCATCGATGCCGTGATTAGTATGGTGTTTGGACACTCAACTAAGAGTTGGAGGACTAGTGCCATGAAAGGGCGACTTCGGGCCAGATGATGATGGACCAAGTGATCACCCATCAAGAAGATTTATAATTTTTTTAAATATATTGAATTCCTTTTCTGACAAACCCATGACTATCTAAATCTGAGTCGTAATGAAGAAGATGTAAAGGATCTAGTGAAATTGCACGATCCTGATAGCAGACCAGTGCACTAAATTTGTTGATTGAAAGAAGCCTTACCATCTCTGACTATTTTGTGAGATGAGGTGTCACCTTAGGCATGTGTGAAATGTTACCAAATTTTGTTTCAAATAGGACCTAGATCACTCTAATCCGATCCGTATCAAAGGAGATTTGGTCTGATTATTGAAGGTGCACAAAGCTAAAGCAACATGGGCAACTACACCGAGGAGTTTAGGACCATATTTAAGGGTCAAATGGTATCCATGTAATATCCCATACATTTTTAAGGGTGTACGTAGATTAGTCCTTTTATTTCATTGTATGTGTTTGTTTTTCTTTCCTTATCTTAGTTGTTGTTTATGTGAAAATTTGGTGTGTACACTTACATACACTTTTACACTAAAGTTGCTTTTATACGTTCATATACGAGCCAACACTTGTCTAATCACCAAACCGACCGTAGAGGTATCTAGTTGGCCATATATTTAGCTAACCATTCTTGTCCTCATCAAGTCACTCCATTGCAGCAGTCCCACCTTAGTCTTTGAACATTTTTTTCTTCTTTTAGGTTTTGATCCAAGTGAGTGGTGAACCTTAGTCTTTGAACATTATTTTCTTCTTTTGGCATCTTTGTTATCTAGAACCTAAATGTACAATTTATTATATGGTGGTTATTTTACTTTTAGCAAGAAAATTCTATGTCGAGTGAGTGATGCAATTCATGGTCATCTTTTCTAACCCCATTAAAAGGAACCTGAGACAAAGGGTATTGCCATTAAGTTGTTTTCTTGAGTTGTTGCTTTCCATTGATGCATTTGGTGAGCTACAACCAGATTCTAGGACTCTTCTTTGTTTGTTTTTTTTTTTTTTCCCCCTTATGTTTGTCATCCGCTGCTAAATGAATTGTTACCTGCATTTAACTCGGTGAACCCACCAAATTTCGCATAATATATGTAAGATACTACTCTTCTGGCATCACATATGAGCTAGGAATTTCCAATGGTTTCTAAGGGGGTTCCAAACTTCAGTAATCTCACATAATATTCAAGAATGTGAGAAAAGCTCACTTATTATGGAAATTGGGAAGCAATGTGTCTTGAATGATATTCACATTGAAGGAGTGCTTGTCATCTGACATTAGTATAGGAAGTATATGATATTTCTTTCATGTTTCTCAGAAATTGTTTCCTCCAAATGCAAACTGTAGGTTCCCTGCCATGATCTCATGTTTAAGTTGCCTCAGAAATTTCATATCTAAGTTGCCTCAGAAATTTTCAAATCTGATAATATATTTGAAATGAATTGTTAAATCAGAATCACTGAGTAGAGGCTGGCACTTGATCTGAAAGTGTTCATGATTTTGTTCTAGGGAAGCAATTGAAATTGGAACTCCACTGGATCTGAAACCATGTCGAATCTGAAAAGTGGATACGAAACTGCTCAAATAGACATGATAAAGTTTCTGAATCTGATTTGTAAAATGGATTGAGAATTTAATTCTTCCAATACCCTGAAGTGGATATGTGCTCTGAATGATGCTAGATTTAAACTCTGGATGTCTAGAAAATGTGACATGGAGCCATGGGCCCCATGTCATTAGTAGTTGTGGGCTACTAAAAGAGATAAAAATTGGCTTGAGCTCTTTATAGGAAATAACTCCAAAGTAGAGATGATGGAACCATAGTTCAAAACCTGAAAAATTGACTCGATTTGGAGGGTTTGGTGTGGAAGCTGTGTTGTAGATCCTTGGTTTCATTCTGGCTTCTGTTCTGCTGCATCGTTGTTTGCAGCCCGTTATATCAGCTATGTGTTTACCTCTGCTGCTGGGGTAGTTTGGTAGCTGGTGTTGTGTTATGAGTGTATGGCTGGATGTTTGTCTGATGAAGCTCTGTTTTTCTGGAATTTCTGGAGCTTGATTGGTTGGAAACTAGTTTCCAGCTGGTTCTGGTTGGTTGCGAGGAACAAGGTGTTGTTTGTTGTATGCGTTGATGTTAGGGTGGCATGCTGTTTGACGTCTTATTTGGCAGTTGGAATGTTGAAGTTTATAGAATTAGCAGAGGCTTCTGCTGTGGTTCTCAGATGTAGGAGAGCATCAAAGCATGCCCACCCTGTCGCCGGCTGGTCTCATCTTCTGTGTTGTGGCTGTGATTTTCTGAGGAGATGCTGCAACTATTTTCAGTCCCAGCTAATGTATGGTTTTGCCTGTTTGGTTGTATGAGGCTATGTGGCTGCGTGGACGGCTGTACTGCAACTCCCAGTCTCCAGCTTGTTCATGTGCTGTAGGTAGAAGGGTGAGAGTTTGCTAATTATCAGTCGAGCTCAGTCTGCAGTGTAGGTAGTTTTTGATAGGAGGCAAGGTGGTTGCTCATGTTTTCATAGAAAATTTCTGATTAGGTCATCTTTGGCATTATATACATAAATCCTTGATGGCCACCTTGCAATTTACTTCTTTTTAGGCATTCCTGGTTGTGCTAAGTCCGCACTATGCAAAGAAATACTAAGTGCTCCTGGTGTGCTCTTGGAGATAAACGACCTTTGCAAAGTCTGATGGGTGATCTCATTAAAGGTGCATTCCCATAAAAGTTGTTTTTTTCTAGCTTGTTACTTGGATTTGCTTGCACTTCTTAATTTTTAAAACTTGGCCCAATATAATGTTTGTCCAAATGCAACTGAATTCGTCTAATAGTTACTGTCTTTGAAGAGGCTATCTATGTTCTTGGACTCTTAATTCCTTTCAAGTGCAATATTTGCAAGAAGATATTGGCAGAAGGTTGCTGATGAATGCAAGAAAAAATCAATGTTATAACCCTTGCTAACAAAAATGCACCAAATGAAGAAGTCTGGAGGCAGGTAAAATGAAGTTCCTCTCTCTATGCTATTGTTGGTGTGTTCTTCCTTGAAGAATCATGAACTTGTTTAATGCACCTTCTCTTCTCTGAATTGCTTATTAATCATGATTTTTTCATATTCCAGATAGAGGACATGTGCTGGAGCACTAGGGCCTCAGTTGTTCCAGTTGTTCTTGATTCTGAAGGTTATCACTCTATGCCCCTATAACTGTTGTTCTTTATATTCTTTCCTCAGTGACTTTTGGTGGTGGGTTTCTGTTTCTGATTGAAGAATGTAACTTTATCAATTGAGACAATACTCCCTCAAAACATTAAGAAATACCAATCCAAGTTTTAGATGCTCATTCACTAGTACCTGTTCTTATGTTGCAACATCCTGTAAATCCTTTCATTCAGCGACTTTGTTCTTATATCGCTTGTGCATTTGGACACTATAGGTAAATGAGGTTGGGGGCATGGATTCAGTTGTGGTTGTGCTTTGAGGTGAATGGCTGATGTGTGATGAATTGTAGCTGGTGGGGGTGATGCCTTGTAGCTACCAACTGTGTATAACTCTCTCTCTCTCTCTCTCTCTCTCTCTCTCTCTCTCTCTGTGTGTGTGTGTGTGTGTGTGTGTGTGTGTGTGTGTGTGTGTTAACTTTTCCAGTCAGTCTGAGCCTCTAGCAATGGCTTGTGTGGCTTTTGAGCAAACGTGGCTAAGAGGCTGTTTCTCATCAGACCTTGGGAAATCTTGTGGGCCATGTCAATCTTGTGCAATTTGTTTTTAGAGGTCTGGGTCCCTTTCTCTTCTTCTTCTCATTTTTTCCTTTTGTTGCTTGATCTTTATTTAAAGTTCTTCTTCTTCTTATTTATTTATTTTGGTCATTTACAACAGGTAACAGAAGCATCAGCCTTTCCAAGTTATGCATATTCATCAATAGACCGCTTACCGAAGGCATCACTACAAGCAATCGATCCACATCGATTTCATTCTATATCCATAAGCATGCCTTCTTCTTCTGGTGGACTTCAATTAGAAGGAACCGAAAGAGTTCTCTTCAGCAACAAAGGCAGAACTAATTGATGGGGTTTTCCTCCTCAACTTAGAGGAGAGATTGGTGCATCCTGGGTATGGTCGGGCACCCGATGAGGCAGAAAGTTGCTGGACAATTTTGCTGGACAATTTTGACAGCAGTCGGGTGCCCGATGGTCTTGTGACTACCCGCCCAGTGCCCTAGGCAGGCACCCGACCAAGTTGGTTCGGGCGCCCGAAATTGAGAAGTTCCTTTTGGTTTTCTCCTTGGACAGTTTTTGTTTGGGCAGGCACCTAACGATCCTTTTGACTGGGCGCCTGACCCTACGCGGACTGCTTATGCACAGTTTCCTATTTGAGTTCTAATTCCTCCGGTTTCCTACTTAAGAGTTCTAAATCGTGGTTAGGGCATTCCATTAAGGTGTTTTCACGCCCAAGGTAAGAGAAAGAGAAAAAGAGGAAGAGAAAAAGAGAAAAGAGAGAGAGAGAGAGAGAGAGAGAGAGAGAGAGAGAGAGAGAGGATGCTTGTTGAAGGGAGAAGTTGCTTGAAGAGGAGTTCTTCTGTGCAACCGTCGTCTCAGCGCTTCTATGTCCTCATGATCGGTGAGATCTTCCTATTTTTCATAGTTCTCTTGTTGTTTATCTATCCCTGCGTGGGTGAAGAAGGTTTGATCCAAGCGGTGTGTGCTTGTGATCGGTTGTAAACGATTCTCTGAGATAGTGGATTGTTGATCTGGACTAGGTCCCGTGGTTTTTACCTCTTTCAAGGGTTTTCCACGTAAAAACTACTTGTATCGTGTGGTTGATGTTTTATTCTTGATTATTGCATTATCCTAGTCCATAATTCTAGTGCATTGGGGGGGCGAGATCCTAAGGCTTGTGTGAAACACACCCAACACTAATGTCAACCATGCAACCACACGCCTTCAGGAAAACTCTTCTGTTTCTAACACACAGCAGCTAAAACAGGCAAAGTTCCATTTTCAACCATACCTGCAGGCCATGCATATGCTAAGGTAGTTACTGTCACACCGTAAAATTTTATGACCAAAATAGTCCCTTTTGGCACAAATTCCAAGATGTGAGAAGGTTTTATTAAGACTAAATTAATCAACATTTGCCAACGTTTAGGATCGTAGGTTTGTAAATTTCCATACTCATGTCTCCTAAGTTGTATAGATTACAATGCAATCTGGAGCCTGATTTATTAATGACGTCACCGAAATATTCAGAGAGTTTAATTCGCTTGAAGATTTAAATATCTGCTGGACCACTGAGTTTACTCCAGCGCCGAAGCAGAATTAAGCAAAAACAATATTTGTGTAATTTGTTGTGCAAGTCTCACTAAAGTATACACTGTTGTCCCTCACACAGAAAATCAGCACAGCAGCGCTGTACCAAAATGAATACCACTTTTCTACACTGATTTAATCAGACCAAGGCTAGTTCCTACAGAAAGGGGGCGAATTCACCATCCAAATGCAACTGGAATCGGCTCAATCGGAGTTCGGGTATGACCTTGGTGATTAAATCACTATGGGTCTGTGCTGCTGTCCACTGTGCAGAAATTCAGCGGATCAATGCTGAGTTGCAACAGCTACCAAAAATTCATTTCGAACCCAAATTAAGTGATTTAAAGATCTTTGGAAAGTTCAGTTAACCTACTATATTCTCCAATTGAAATCAACCCAAAATAAAATTTATACAATAAGTTATGAATTTTCTAGAAGGACTGCACTTTGTTGTCCCAGTGCAGACAGTCTAGAAAATTTCACTTGACCACGAATTGTGCAGAAGTCATTACTCATCCAAATCTAGCAAAATTATATCCTATGGAAATCCTAAAGAGTCTACTTTCAGATGCTACTGAAATCAACTCAATCCGACCTACAGTTGGAGTGTTTTGCCCAAAACGCAGAAGTCTTTCCTGCTGGACTGTGCCAGTCCTGAACCTGTAGTATATACTCACAGCCATTGGACTGGATCCATATGGTCTCGGATTGGGCTCATTTTAGAGCCATTATTTGGGTAGCTCAACTAGCTTTCCAGAAAATGTTCTTTTACATAATTCCGAGCTCTATAAAAGGCGTGATGCAGGACGCCCTAATTATGATGCATGCTCATGAACATATGTAATCCAGCAGAAATAAATAGCAATAATAATTTAAAATTCATCACCTATCATCATAAATTAAGAAAATCATAAAAGAGGCATGCAATGGAGCGGGCCATCATCACAACCACGAAGTAATATATTAAAATAATGCATAGGTTGGATCCGGCGAGAGATGGAACCTCCCGATCTTGCATGGTCTTAATCCGAATACCCAATGTGAATCACCAGTCCGAGGGATCGAGGGATTTCTCGGATTGGGGATTTTGGAATTTGAGAAATAGGGATTTTGGATAAAATCTCAAATCTAAGATCTAGAAGTTATGAGAGAATAGAAATAGAGAAAGAGAAAATAACAAGTTTACCTTAAAAAAGTTGAAGGGGCACAAGAAAAAAAGAGAAGAAGAAGATCGGAGAAGAAGATGAACTTCAAAGAGAGAGAGAGAGAGAGAGAGAGAGGAAGGAGGCAACCAAGAGGCTTGCTTTTCAATAATCAACAACTAATCAAAAAGGTATACGACAACACCCTTATAAAATTCAGAATTATCATAATTACCAAAATACCCCTACTACCAAAATACCCCTACTAACAAATTCATCACCTATCATCATAAATTAAGAAAATCATAAAAGAGGCATGCAATGGAGCAGGCCATCATCACAACCACGAAGTAATATATTAAAATAATGCATAGGTTGGATCCGGCGAGAGATGGAACCTCCCGATCTTGCATGGTCTTAATCCGAATACCCAATGTGAATCACCAGTCCGAGGGATCGAGGGATTTCTCGGATTGGGGATTTTGGAATTTGAGAAATAGGGATTTTGGATAAAATCTCAAATCTAAGATCTAGAAGTTATGAGAGAATAGAAATAGAGAAAGAGAAAATAACAAGTTTACCTTAAAAGAAGTTAAAGGGGCACAAGAAAAAAAGAGAAGAAGAAGATCGGAGAAGAAGATGAACTTCAAAGAGAGAGAGAGAGAGAGAGAGGAAGGAGGCAACCAAGAGGCTTGCTTTTCAATAATCAACAACTAATAAAAAAGGTATACGACAACACCCTTATAAAATTCAGAATTATCATAATTACCAAAATACCCCTACTAACAAAATTTCAAAAAAAAGACATTTGCATGAAAAAAACGTACACACACTAACCCAAAACTCAAATGAGTAAAAAATGCATAAAATAAAATCAAATCTAAGATGTCCAATGGACTCCAATGATGGTGTGATGAAAGTGGGCCACGACGAACCAACGGTCCGATCACATCATCATCACGATCCAACGGTCCGATCATATCCTCCAAGCAACTCACATATGTCTTCCCAATGTGGGGTCTTTTCAAATGTCTCGGACTACATGTGTAAGGTCTTTAATGCTCCTCAAGTCTTCACGAACAATCCAGACCCGTCATCATCGAGTCATAAAGATATAGGTGTCACTACCTCCTACTCTGATAAACCCTAAAAGGCCTGATGTCCGCATCAAGGCGCATCACCCGTTTTACCAGAGACCTGACAATCTAACCAGACACATACTTTGTGTTAGATGGTCTTGATACTTCGGCATTAGTCCCCAATCAAACAGATGGCTTTGATGGCCCAACATACTTAACTTTCTCATTGATTCAGTGAGACCTACATCTATGAACAGAGCATATTTAGCAAATTTAATTAAATAACTAAATGAACGAACTAAGCATCATCAAACAAAACTAAAAAATGATCCAGTGTCCCATAAACAAATAAAACAGTAAACTTAATGTCCATGTTCACAAAATGAATGAAAATTCTTCAAAAAATTATAAATGAAATAGGTGTCCACCTCCATCACGGCGCCCATATCGCCTACGAGCCCTTCCTCTCCGCCTCTCTCTGGGAAGTCATCTTGAGATCCTGCACCATCTGTTTCCCCAAGAAAGGGGCGAGCGCCAACGGCCCAATAACTTGTGGAAAATCCACCATTCAACATAGCATATTTGATTTTTAATGCAAAATACATGATGTGCAAGAATGCATGAAAGAGGAGGACCTCCACCACATCCTTGATGCACTCACAACACAACCAAACCCATCAAAATGTACCCTTAGTGATCGGGCCTGGCCGGCCCGCACACGTGGATATTTCATCGACACGAGTTCGAGCCACACTCACACGTACAGACATTTCACCACATTAGATGCGTATACATCTCTATGCGTACACATCTAGTGTTCAAGCCCTGCTCGCTTACGTGGGCATTTTGCCACAAGTGTCCGAGCCATGCTCGCACATGTGGACATTTCGCCACACTAGTTGCACATTCCATCACAAATCCTCATACAACACAACTTGACCAAAAAACACCCCATGCACCCATTCCCCCACATCATGATGCATGGATGTGTGTAGCGATTGCCTCATTGTTCACAACATAATATAATGCATGCTTTAGAATATAAACAATCCATTAATCAATGTACATGATCTACCTTTATCATTCGATAACATGTAATAGAGCATATAAACAATCGAATAAATTACATGTAAACAATCGAATAATCATTAACGCATGAG
Organism: Liriodendron chinense; assembly: GCA_003013855.2. Lineage (NCBI taxonomy): Eukaryota > Viridiplantae > Streptophyta > Magnoliopsida > Magnoliales > Magnoliaceae > Liriodendron > Liriodendron chinense. The sequence goes on from PVNU02000506.1 coordinate 782,093, forward strand.
TTAACAACATGTTATATCGCATATCTTTTGTGGAAAAACAATCAAATACTCTAATCATGTTGAATCATGCATAATTATTAAATAAACTATATTTTAATGGATTTCCACTTACCTCTTAAAAAGAAAATTATAAAGGATTGTATGATGGTGGGGTCCACTTCCAAACGACCAAGCAAGCTGGGCGTCTCCTCCTCCTCGTCCTCCTCCTCCTCCTCCTCCTCTCTCTCTCTCTCTCTCTCTCTCTCTCTCTCTCTCTAGCTTGGGTTTGGGCATGAATGGCAGCCCCCCGCTCTCTTGTGGCCATTTGAAATGGAAGTGGTTGCATATACCTTAGATGAAGGGTGGTTAGGACTAATTAGCTAAGAAAAAAATCTAATTTGTTTTAGTTTGAATTTAAAATTTTCTAAGCTCTCTTGTGGGGCCCACTTAAGTTGAATTGAGTGAGATCCACACCATGTAAAACATTTGTGTCCATCCACCTTGGTTAAAGTAAATTTTGATAGGTTACATCACGTGTATGTATACCACACCAAGTTTGTATGGTTAATAGATCTTACGATCAAATGGTCTTAATGTACACGCATGGCCTAGTGTTTTATCGTGATTATGGTCCACTTGACTCTTTCATGAGTCTCTTACAAGATTTACGGACCGGATCGTCTCAAAGGGTCCTATATTCCTTCGATTTAAACCAACGGTGGAGAAAGGTTACACCATTCCCTCTTTAAGTGGTTAAGATGAGATGAGAATGGATAATTGTATGGTGTATGGTGGTATACATTTACATCATAGTCACGCATCTTGATTGTGGCCCATAGAGTGATCTTTGACAAAATCTAAATCATGGATCATGTTGGGACACTTAGTCATGTTGTATAAAAAATATAATTTTGGTTCGTTCCACCTTGATTAATAGCTAAAATCAATTATTATAATTTTAAAAATCATAGGCTTGTAGGGGTGTCAATGGGCCGGGCCTGGGCCTAAAAAATCAGAATTTTGAATAGGGTCGGTTGTATGGCCCGGCCCGAAATAGTGTAAAATCAGGGCCTAGAGCTACCCAGGCCCGGCCCATTGACAGCCCTAGGCTTGTGATTAAATTGTGAATTTTTAGTATGATGGTTTACATTTTTGGATGAAAGTCCACCCGAAATTTGATCATGAGATGTTTTCTAGTTTGTTACGAAATGATGGATTAAGTTTACACCATTCATATGGCCTATAGTGTTCTCTAAATTTTAAACCCTGAAAAAAAAATGGAGGTTGTTACAGTTGCAGAGGAAAAGCTTCCTCCCAACCCTTTGGAACAACAGCAGATGAATTTGAGGAATAATCGGATTGAGGACAAACGTTACAACTGTTTCAAGACATGGTTACGAAGATCGAGAGCTGGCCCTCTCTCAAACTTACGTGGAAAGCAGTACACAAACTGCTGAAATTGATATTTTGTGTTATTTGTGGAACCTATGCAATGAGTGTGTTTCCTTGTAGTACTCTGGTGTCTACAAGCTAATGTTGTGTAACAGCTTGATTTAGTAGGGTGCATCTGTAGTTTGTTTTGAAAACTTTAAATAGACGGTTAACTAATTTGTTGGTATTGTGTTTTTATGATTGTTTTATGTCTTGATGAATGTTAAATAGGCAAAACATGCATAAGTTTATTTAAAAAAATATTTAAAAAACTTAAACATTTTTAGCCACAGTTCTTAACCAAGGATAACATATATTGTTAGGCCAAAGATAGATTTAGTTTCTGTTAGCATCAATTGATGTGACAAACTATATTTAGCCTTGATTGAGAACCAAGGTTAAAAACTGAATTTAGCCTCAATTGATGCCAACATAGGCTAAATCCATCTGTAGCCTTGGTTTTGCCTTAGTTACTCAAACCAAGGCTAACTCCCATGGCTAAAGGCTTTAGCCTCGGTTGTTGACAATTGAGGTTAAAAATAGATTGAGCTTCAATTGGAGGCAACCAAAGCTAAATTTTGGATTTAAATCTTGGTTGTAAAAAAAGAAGAAACTAAAAATTTGATTTAGCCTCATTTCGAGGCAACTGAAGCTAAAAAGGTTTTTTAGCTTCAATTGAAAGACCGAGGCTAGGTTGTAGCCTTGGTTTTGGTAACTGAGGTGAGGCTAAAGGCTTTAGCCTCAGTTTTTAACATTTTTAGCCACGGTTTTGAGCTGAGGCTAAAGGCTTTTTTCTCTTGTAGTGAAGCCTATATGAATGGAAAAAATAATTACCAACTTGATCCATGACTTTTGTGCGTAATTAATGGTCAACCACCATTGTTTCCTATGATATGATCCACTTGATGGTTGTGTTATACCCTGTTTCTGACCGACCTGTCAAAACCGTTGCAGTTTGCAGTTTGTCAAAACCTGTCAAAATCGGCCGAATGCCGTGCATAAATAGGATAGGGGGGATTGCGTTGGCCGATGCCATATGCATTCAAGAAGATCAGTCGACGGCCGATGCCATATGCAACTATGACGCTTGCCAAATTCGTTGGCCGATTGCCGTCTGGCAGCAAGGCTAGCGGCCGATTTCAATTTGGAAGCCAGTACAACGACCGATTGCGGCAGCCAGAGGCTGATTTCAATGATCGATTGCCATTTTACAATCGGGATAGCGGCCGATTGCGTTTTTGTAAGTTGGCCAACGACCAATTGCCGTTTGGAGCATATCCAAAAACTCTTGTGGCCCAAAGTTTTTAATGCTTATTCATCACTGTTTCTAGTTGTATGGTCCATCTGAGATTTGGATCTTATTAAGGTTTGGGATCTCATCCTAAAATGAGATGGAAAAACAGGTAGACGACATGGATACAATAGAAATACATCAAGGTGGGCTACACACGATTGGGGTTGTTGTACCCTATAGGAAAGAAGTCTCTAGAGAGTAGGCTGTTACCAAGACCTGTAAGGGGAAAAAACAAGAGAAGCCTCTAGAAGGCAATGTGGGAGACGGTTACCGTAACCGTCAGGAAGTGACGCATCCAGATAGTTTCATTTTTTAAGGAGAAAGCTGTAAAAGAAGAAGGATCTCAGCAGTGCAAGAGATCCAACACCAACCAAACCAATATATCTTTCCAAATTACCAAATCATTTACATTTCATAGTGTAACTGATCCATGTTTACATTTCAAGTACTTTGCATTTCTTAGAGTAAGTACTCTGGCATCTATCAAGTCAAGATTATATTATCGCTCAGCAAGTTTACCCAGGTTCTTTGTCTTATCATATACGTTCCTTAACGTAATCAGCTCTTGTTACTTTCCTTAGCATAAATCGCACTTTTAATTTCGGTAGCATTATCTTTGAAATTACATTCAATAGCAGCAAGTTTACTTTTATAACAATAAGTTCCAATTTCACAATTTCAGCAAAGATTGCCCACACGGTCGATTATAAATCCTTCACACACTTTAGAGTAACACTGAGAGAAATCCTTTCACTCGGAAGGTAAAGTTGCAACCCATTTTCTGGATGACGAACCCCACCCTCTAAACATCGCCTGATCATTTTTTCCATAGTAACTGAGTGAGTGGCTGGTTAGGTGGCCGATCTCTACAGATCTCGGTCATATACGGTCGATCACGACGTATCTACTTCCCTGGCTCTGGGGATCATCGTTGTTCGATTGGAATCGAGTCGCGAAAATCAGTTCTGGCACGCCCGCACACACATCACGTGTGGCCGACGAATAATTCGGCAACATTTTTTGGCACGCCCAGTGGGACCCTATTTCAATTCATTTACTGATGTAACATTGTTTTAAGTGACCAAACATGAGCAAATGAGACGAGGTATTCACCTCTCGGAATGACCTTTTCAAAATAATACCAGTCTGATTTTGTGATATGCAAATGGGAATCCAACATATCTCAAAACAGAAGAGAACTCAAGCTGAGCTATTATATGCTCAGGCTAAACAAATTCGAATTCAGAATGAAAGCTTCAATAGATTGACCGAAAACATGAATCGGTTGATGGCTCTTGTCGCTCAAGCAACACATCACCCTAATATTTCAAATATTAAGGATGTACGGAGTGCTCCACCACCCGCTGAGTTTAGGCAACCAAAGGTCGCAGTTGAAGCATTAGAAGCGTCCTCACTCGACCGCGAGTGAAATGTCGGGCCGATGAACAGACAAGATACTGAGTTGCCGAATATTGAGCACGATGAACAATTTGGTCAGGAAATGCTTGGGGGCAGTTTTCCCTACATTTTCCTGGAAATCCTTTTTCCAATGAAGGACAGAACCAGATAGGACTAAAACCACCACTGGTGGTTGAACCAGATCATTTGGATCGTGACCGAATCGTGCATCTGGTCCAAGAAGTGGTTAGCTAGATCCTTGATCGTACCGGTATTCTGGTTTTTCATAAGCCATATACTGAATGGATCGATCGACTATCTTTATCGCTATGGCCGATTTCGATGTTAATGACCGAGAGAAGTTCAAATTTAGAAATTGTATTTGGATCATTGCCACCTGTGATGTTTGACTGTAATATGATATTAACCATTCCTTATAATTTTCAAACAAAATCGTCTCAAACCAATGAGATGGAAAGAGAAGTGGAAGAGCTTGACCAAAATGGTCAATTCTGGCCAAGGCAGTTGAATTTGATGTTCTCTGATTAAGACGGCCGATTTCGGCCAAAAGAATCGACATTGCTGTTTTTTTTATCAAGATGGTCGGTTTTGACCAAGACGGCCAAATTTGGTGCTTTCTGACGCTGAATTTTTCGGTACAAGTATTGATGAACAACAAGATCAAGAAACACAATCAATGTCGCTTTCACCTTTTATCCAAAGGCGAAGTGACATGGGGGTCAAATGTTATACCCTGTTTCTGACTGACCTGTCAGAAACAGGACGATGGCCGATTCGAACGGCCGATTGCAGTTCGCATTCGGCAAAATCGGCCGAATGTCGTGCGTAAATAGGATAGGGGGGATTGCGTTGGCCGATTGCGTCGACCGATGCTATATGCATTTGAGAAGATCGGTCAACGGTTGATTTCGTCGGCCGATACCATATGCAACTATGACGCTTGTCGATTTTGTTGGCCGATTGCAGTCTGGCAGCAAGGCTAGCGGCCGATTTCAATTTAGAAGCCAGTACAACGACCGATTGCGGCAGCCAGAGGCTGATTTCAATGATCGATTGCCGTTTTACAATTGGGACAGCGGCCGATTGCCTTTTTGCAATCTGGCCAACGGCCAATTGCCATTTGGAGCATATCTAAAAACTTTTGTGGCTTAAAGTTTTTAATGCTTATTCATCACTGTTTCTAGTTGTATGGTCCGTCTGAGATTTGGATCTTATTAAGGTTTGGGATCTCATCTTAAAATGAGATGGAAAAACAGGTGGACGACATGGATACAATAGAAATACATCAAGGTGGGCCACACACGATTGGGGCTGTTGTACCCTATAGGAAAGAAGTCTCTAGAGAGTAGGCTGTTACCAAGACGTGTAAAGGGGGAAAACAAGAGAAGCCTCTGGAAGGCAGTGTGGGAGATGGTTACCGTAACCGTTGTTGAAATAATTTCTGATCTCAGAAAATAAATTAATTGGAAAAACCGAGAAATAAGGACAGGCTGAAGCACGTGAAAAACACGCTGTCCTTAAAGCGTAATTTGCCCCTACTCAAATTATTTTGAGTCTGATGATAGGTTGCAGGTGGATTGCTTCCAGGATACGACGAGCCTTATGTGGTTCTGCGTTCAACAAAAACGAAGGAACCACTATGGAACTCAGTAACACTGTCTAGCAGATGAAGAAAAGAAAGAGAGAGAAAGAATAGCAGTCTTCTTTTTGCAGTGGCAGACCACTACGCTGGTCTAAGTAGCTTGGTTTGTATCAACCAAACCGAGAGGCTAATAGACTCAGATGGGTACTGGTTCAGTAGAGATTGTTGTGATTGCTGATGTTGTGTTGGAATGAACTAGACCTGTCCGGTTTATATAGGCAAGGGTGGCTGGCAGTTTTGGTCCAGAGCCATAATGGCACTATCCGTTTTCTGGCTGTTGTGAGAAACTAGCCGTTTATGGCAGTTTCTGACTGTTGTGCATGTGGGAGTTACACACCTGCATGCTGGCTGTTTAGACTTAATGGCTAGCCGTTTCTGACTGTTGGGCTAGCCACATGCAGCTGTTACTGCATGGTCTGGACCGTTACTGCATGAGCAGTTACACAGGTCCCTCTAATTAGCCCTGCAGCTCTCTATAAAAAGCAGAGAGGTCTCTCTCTCAGACCTCCCACCCACAGCCTACACTAGCGCCTCTACAGCCACACTACCTCACGTGCCCACGCCCTCGCACCTAGCCCGAGCCTGTGCCCGAACCCGAGACCGAGTTCGAGACCGAGAACGTACCCGTGCGCGGTGTTCTAGTGCGAAACGCAAGCCACCATTCTCCCTCTCTTCCACCATAAATAAGTAAGGTGCACAACACCTTATTTATAAAGAGGTAAAAATCCTTTCTCCCATCCGATATGGGACAAAAACCAAACGCAACTTTTTCTTTTGAAATTGTTTTCAAAACAATTTTTTTCAACAACCGTCAGGAAGTGGAGTATCCAGATAATTTCATTTTTTAAGGAGAAAGCTATAAAAGAAGAAGGATTTCAGCAGTGCAAGAGGTCTAGCACCAACCAAACCAATCTATCTTTTCAAATTATCAAATCCTTTACATTTCATAGTGTAATTGATCCATGTTTACATTTCAAGTACTTTGCATTTCTTAGAGTAAGTGCTCCAGTATCTATCAAGTCAAGATTATATTATCGCTCAGCAAGTTTATCCAGGTTCTTTGTCTTGTCATTTACGTTCCTTAGCGTAATCAGCTCTTGTTACTTTCCTTAACATAAATCGCACTTTTAATTTCGATAACATTATCTCTAAAATTATATTCTATAGTAGTAAGTTTACTTTTATAACAGTAAGTTTCAATTTCACAATTTCATCAAAGATCGCCCACGCGGTCGATTATAAATCCTTCACACACTTTAGAGTAACGCCGAAAAAAATCCTTTCACTCGGAAGGTAAAGTTGCAACTCATTTTCAGGAGGACGAACCCTACCCTCCAAACATTGCCTGATCATTTTTTCCAAAGCAACTGAGCGAGTGGTTGATTAGGCGACTGATCTCTATAGATCTCGGTCATATACGGTCAATCACGACATATTTGCCTTCCCTGGTGCTCGGGCTCATCGTTATTCGGTTGGAATTGAGCCGTGAAAATTGGTTCTGACACGCCCGCACACACATTACACCCGCAGCAGACGAATAATTAGGCAACAGGTTGTGTTACTTCATTTTTTGGATCATGCACTAGAATGATGGAGAAAAGGATGGACAGCATGGATACATAATAGAGGATCACGCACTGGAATGATGGAGAAAAGGCTGGACAGCATGGATGCATAATAGATATATTAAGGTGGACCCCCACGGTAAGTGCTGCAACGTTTTGGGTGAGGCCAACTGCTATCCAAACCCTGCCTGCAATTTTAAAAGTATGCCCGAACCAGGCCCGGGCCCATGACGGGCCATAACAGTCCAGCCCGAGCCAAGCCCAAACTACATGTTATAAAACTCCGCACAAATAAATAAAAAAAAAAAAATAAAAAAAAAGAAGAAGAAGAAGAAGAAGAGTAAAATGAAAATGGGGATTTTTTATGGTTGGAGGGTAGAAGTGTAAATAAAATGGAATGGAAGGGTAGAATGGGGGGAGGACTTGGCCTGGAGAGGAGGGAGCTGAGCATAAGGAGCGGCTTGTTGTATAAGCTTCATAAATGAATGGAGGAGATCTGTCCAGCCACTCATTTTGGTCTCACTCGCCATCTATGTTACGAGAGAGAGAGAGAGAGAGAGAGAGAGAGAGAGCGCTTTGGTTTTAGGTTACGACTGTAAAGAACCTTTGAATCAGTCTTGAGATTGAGTTGCCAAGGTGAGGATGCAATCGGCTGTGTTTGAAAGCACCACAGTATTTGGTGGATAGGAATATTGGGATAGCGAGGTCTCCAAGCCTCCAGAAAACAATCAACTGCCATACCTGAATGCTAAGCCTCTAGAAAACTGCCAAACAACAGAGAGATATCGATGTTGGAGAAGTCATTGGCCAGAGAGTTAGATCTTGGAAAGAGGTTTTCGGAATCAAAATACAGTGAGGAAGTTCCATGAAAGAAACAATGGATCTCATCTGGAAGTTCTTCAAAGCAAAAAACTACATTGAGTAGTGATGGGTATTTCAAAAAAGCTGATAGGGAAGCTTTAGATCATTTTTGTTATATTAATAAAAAATAAATTTGAAAAAGATACGACTTTTTTTAAAATTTTAATGTGGGAAGGAAAAATTTTACTTTCAAAGTTTGAATTTATTTAAAAATTAAGGGGCTGGGCCGGGCTATCGAACTTTTGGACTGTTAAGTCCAGCCCACTTTAGAATGAGGCTCCTGTTTAAGGCCTGAACCCAACCATCGTGTCAGATACGCTAGCCGAAGCCCAGCCCGTGATAGGCCAGCCCCACCCATTGACAGCCTTGTAGGCGAGTCAACCAACCTGATTCTTGTTTGGCAATCGGATTGCCTATTGAGTTTCTCTGTTGGGCCCACCGTGAATGTATGTGGTTTATCCACGCTGTCCATCTGTTTTTCCAGATCATTTTAAGGGTCGAACCCAAAATTGAAACATATCCAAAGCTTAAGTGGACTACACCTAAGGAAACAGGGGAGATGATGATTTCCACCGTTGAAACCTTTCTAAGACCCACAATGATATTTATTTGTAATCCAACCTGTTCATAGGATCACAAAGACAGAGATGAGGGAAAACACAAATATCAGCTTGATCCAAAACTCCTGTGGCCCACAAGAATTTTTCAACGGTAGACTTTTAATTCATATTGTTTCCTTTGGTGTGGTCCACTTCATCTTTGGAGGTGCTTTATTTTTGGGATCAATCACTAAAATTATCTGTAAAATGGATAGACAAAGTGGATAAAATGAATCTGGATCCTCTGCTCACGAAAACCAGGAAAATCCTGCTTCTCCCGAGCTCATTGGTCCACCGTATTACTGGCATTGTGAGATGTAGTAGTGCCGACGTCGACCAGTGAACCCAAGCAAAGGATCTGGATTATGATAAAATACATAAATCACGGTGGCCCGACAGAGTTTACTCAGTAAGCAATCCGCTTCGGGTTGTTAGGTCATTCTGGGGCTGATTAGGTGAGGCCCCGCCTTACCCAAGATAGTGCCGTCCTTACCGTGGGGCCCACCTTGATCTGTGTATTATACATCCATGCCGTCCATCCATTTTTCAAGATCATTTACGGGCGTCAACTCAAAAATGAAGTTGATCTAAGAAGCCCAAAAATGAAGTTAATCTAATTAGGAAAAAGTGGTGATTGACCATTAATGAGCCACAAAAGTTTTGGATAAGCTGATATTTGTTTCTTCCTTCATCTAGATTTTTATTACCTCATCAACATATTGGATGGAAAATAAACAAAACAATATGCTAGGCTCTGGTAAGTTTTTAATGGTAGGGCATTCAATCACTCCTATATTATGGTCCACCTGAGGTTTGGATTTTTTTGTTTTTGGACTAATGACCTAAAGTGGACTGAAAAAACGAATGGACGGTGTGGATTTACAATAAAGACATCAAGGTGACCGAGGTCTGCACCTTGGTGAGGATCGGCCCCATTACTAGGGCTCTCAATGGAGCGGGTTAGATCCGAGATCCAATTTGCTCCAAGATCTTAAAATATGTTCGATTAATTAAATGGACTGGATTTAGATTCACAAAAATAAATATGAATCCAATCCGAATCCATCAATAAATTCTCAAACTTGGAGTTGGATTCAACTGAATCCGATCCGGATCCAACTCATTGTCACCTTATTGTATATGTTATATCCATGCCAGCCATCCGTTTTCTAGATTATTTTAGGACCATGTCTCAAAATTGAGACATATGCCAATCTCAGGTCGACCATATCATAGTAAATAGTGGGATTTGCATTATTTTGCTTCTAAATTATATATATATATATATATATATATATATATATATATATATATATATATATATATATATATATATATATATATTGTGATGGGGTGGATTTAGACCTAGATCCGACCTGAATCCAATGGTTATATGGATTTTGGATCGAAAATGAATTTGGCTATTTATAAATGGATCAGATATGGATATCACCTTTGGATTCGAGTTGGATCCGAATCCGATTTGAATCCGTCTACAGATTTTCGGACTTCTAGCCGGATCCAACTGGATCCGATCCAGATCTAACCCATTGAGAGCCCTACACATTACTCTGCTCCCTATCATATCTAGAAGCGGATTGTGTGTTGCAACCGACCTTAACGGTGTGTTGACGTCATCAAGTTTCATGGGCCCCACCATGATGTATGTATTATATCCAAACCATCAATTCATTTTAGGAGATTATTTTAGGGCACGAGCTAAAAAATGATGATCTAAAGCTTAAGTAGACCGCCAGAGAAAGTAGTGGTACCATGATTCCCCATCATCAAGGCCAACTATGATGTTTATTTGCCATCTGAGAGTGGAACATGTGAGACCCCGGGTTAAGGCGGTGTGGCCCTTACTGTGGGGCCCACCTTAATGTATGTATTATATATCCACTCTGTCCATCCGTTTTTCCGGATTATCTTAGGGCATTATCCGAAAAACGAAGCAGAGGCAATTATCAGGTGGACCATACCATAAGAAACTGTGGTGATTAACCATCCTACCATTAAAAACATCTTAGGTCTCACCTTCATGTTTTTGTAGTGTTTATTTACCATCCAATCTGTTGATAAGGTCACATGAGTCTTGATAAAGGGAAAAACAAATATTAGCTTCATCCAAAACTTATGTGGCCCATTAATGTTTAATCACCACTGTTTCCTATGTTATGGTCCATCTGATGATTAGATCTACTTTCTTTTTTGTATAATCCCCTAAAATGATCTGTAAAAATGGATGGATGGCGTGGATACATAATACATACATCAAGGTGGGCCCCACGGTAACCCACTGTAAGGGCCGCACCGTCTATGGTGAGGCCGGGGTAGGGCTCTCAATGGGTCGGATCTGGATCGGATCCAGTTGGATCCGGCTCCAAGTCCGTATATCTGTAGACGGATTCGGATCCAGCACGGATCCAAAAGGTGATATCCATATCCAATCCATTTATAAATTGTTAGATCCATTTCCGATCCAAAATCCATATAACCATCGGATTCGGGTCGGATCTAGGTCCGAATCCACCTCCATTACAAATCTAAAAAAATATATGATATAAATATATAATATAATATATTTAATTTAGTAGAAAAATGATGCAAATCCCACTATTTACTATGGTATGGTCAACATGGCCTAAAATAATTTGTAGAAAGGATGGCCAATATGAATATAACATATACAGTAAGGTGACAATGAGTCGGATCTTAATTGAATTCAGATCGTACTCGGATATGTTCCTGTGAATCCATATCCACTCCATTTAAGTAATCAGACCTATTTTAAGATCCAAATCCGGTCCATTTAACTAATCGGACCTATTTTAAGATCCAAATCCGCATTATATAGATTCGGAGCGAATCGGATCTCGGATCTGACCCGCTCCATTGAGAGCCCTAGGCCGGGGTCTTATCCAACCTGTTCATAAGGCCAGACTTTGATGAAGGGAAAACACAAATATCAGTTGGATCCAAAGCTTCTGCCACCTCAGGAAGCTTTCAATGATAGGCATTCAATCCCCCACTACTTTTTATGGTACGGTCCACTTAAATTTGGATTTTTTTTTTTTTTTTTGTCTGGCTACTCTAAAATGATCTAGCAAAATGAAGGGAGAGTGTGGATATAACAAAATGAATAGAGGGTGTGGATAAAACAAATACATAATAGTGGAACCCACGGAACTTGGTTACGTCAACACACCACCGAGTTCCACGGTGTGTGGCACACCACGCAACCTGCTTCAGATGTCCCGTACACATGCTCGGTTACCACATGTGCTGCGTATAAAGTGCGAGTATAGGGGGTGCGCGTAGGGCTGGAATCCTTAAAAAGTTAAAGAAAGTAGCCGTTGAGTGGCGTTTCGACTCTCATCAGATATGACCGTTGGAACCAAAGATACGTTACGGAAATTGGAACTTGAAACCGCGTTTTGACTTCTACTACCCCACACAGATCAGATACATCCCACCCATCTGGAGAGTGAGAGAGTGAGAGAGAGAAAGAGAGAATGGTTGCCAAAACTCCAACAAAGGAGAAGAGAACGGCAGTTGCTCTCAACCCAAATCTCCTCAGAGAAACAGTAAAGAAGGTAACAGGAACAACACCCTTCGATTTCTTTACCTATTTTGTTTTTCCTTTTTCTTCATTACTGAAAAAGGCCTTCTCCGCTCCATCTCACAACATCTTCCCCCTTCATTTTCCTCTGTTTTTCGAAGATGGATCGATGCATGGCCCGCTTGCAGGAACTTCAGTACACCGTGACGGGCGGAAATAAAGTGATTGCCGGCATCAGCCTCAGCCCTAGAAGCACCAAGGGTTACCTAAAAACCAGCCTCAGATGCAAGCAAGAATCTCTGAGGTAATCCAAAACCAAGAATCCTCAACTGGGTTTCTTTCTTTCGTTTTTGGCAAAAAAAAAAAAAAATCGCTGTTTCTTGCTGTTTTTTCTTGTTTTGATCTATCTTCTCAAACATGTTTGTTTTATTTATTTGCTTTTTGTGCTTCTTCAGTTCATCTTATCAAATGGGTTTCTTCCTCTCTGCTCTTTTTTTTTCCCCTTATGAAGGATAAAAAATACTGCTGCTCGAGTATCTCCAGTAGGCAAGATGCATGACAATAGAGGTTTGTGTAATGTATACAAAAATCGCATCATTTCAGTTACTCGGATTCACCCTTTTTTCGTATTTGAATCTTGCATTATCTATCTATAAAATTGTTGATTTCCATTGGCTTATAATTTCTTTGGTTATCTTGGATGTTCATATTTCCAACAGGTGAGTGGCGTCGTATGTCATTACCAGCAATGCTCGTTAGAGAAACAGTCGTTGAGATCCTTCAAGCAAGCCGATTTGCAAAGGAAGTGGCCACTGCCGTTGCCAAGGCCAACCAAACTGCCTCCGACCTTCCCAAAACTCCAGAGACTGGCCAAAAGAAAAACAAGCCACATTCTGAAAGCACCCAACTTCAAGCTCGGAGGAAATTAGAAAAGCAAGGTACCTTGAAGTTCATCCGATCAGAATCCAATTCCCCAACTCGCCGAAGGGTCCGATCGCGTATCACTTTCAAGGTTTCTCCCAAAAAGAAAACAGAAATAGGAAAAGAAAACCAACATTTAGCTAATCGAGTTTCGCCCAAGAACAGACCTTGGGCTAAAAAGACGGTCCTTTTTCCCAACCCTTTATTCCTCTCCTCACCGTCTTCCCACCAGCACAAATTCTACAAGACCAGATCCCCTGTAATTGGGAAAACACAGCAAACTCCACATAAATTTACCATTAAATCGCACCGCAGGTTACCAGAATTTCAAACCAAGACCAAGAACCCGGCGGTTTCTCTGTCACCAACAAGAAAAACAACTTCAAAATTGCCAAAGCTTACTGCTACTAATACGGCATCAAAATTGAGGTGTTCCTTCTCACCATCGAAGCTAAGGCGCTCTTTCTCACCATCGAAGCTGGCTAACAGATTAGTATCACCGCTGAAGAACAGAATTTCAGTTCAGAAGAGTGGTGGATTGATCAGTGGGATGAAACAGTGGCCATCTTCGACTCCAATCAGATTTTCAGGCCAGAGAATTTGACAGGTGCTCTCTAAAATTCTCCAGGTTTGTGGGTTATTGGAGATTTTTGAAGATATTATCTTAATATCCATAGCCGGTTTCGTTTATCATTATTCATGTTTGTGATTTTGTTGAATATTTATCAATAAGTCTTGTGAGTGTCTGTCCTCATCTGTAAATTTGGAAGTGATCTATAATTTACAACTCCAATAGAATATTAAAAGCAAGATTGTCAATTTCTGATTTGTGCTGGTTTTGAGATACTATCAGTTAAATTGCTGTTTTGGCAAATAAACCTAAACTTCTTGAGAAGTTATATGTAATAGGCAATTTATAAGAAAGTGAAGAAGATCGCCCATCCATAGTTGCATTTTGAACGGTCATGGATGGGAGATGGTAGACTTCTGGCTATTGTGGACTTACAGTAATTATTGAGTGGGGACTGTTGCTCATTCTCCCCCATTTCAGGCGACTGTTGCTCATTTTCCCCCATTTCAGGCGAGTCCCCTGACTCGACTCAAGACCAGATGAATCAATATGAGTGAGTCTTTTAACCATATGTGGAACTCATATGTGGAACTGATGCACCTTTCATTTAGCCCAGTTTAAGATATGAATCCATCTTGAATGATCATGGATGGGAGATGGGTAGACTTCTGGCTATTGAGTGTGGACTGTTCGCTCGCCTCAAGTGCAAGGTTGCGATATAGTAATAATTCTCGGTAAGACCGAGGTCGATCCACAGGGAAAGAGGTAAACAATTCCAACTATTCTAATAACTAGAATCTAAGAAGTTTAAGAAAACAAGAGCATCAAGGATCCACTTGTAGTAGTTCAATACTAATCCATTCATCCAAGCACAACACAATTAGAATCAAAGTTCTATCTCTCATCTAATTGGAGGATATAACATTCAAGCACAAACAGTCTCATTTAAATATGAAAATCAAATTTCTAGTTCTAATGAAGCACATAGAACTCAAATTTATAGCCTTCGAAGTAACAGCCATGCCAAGAGACTATGGCATGCTCTGGGGTTACTACAATTCGAAACTAAACAAACCCATCATGGCAATTTCAAAGAATTGCAAGGAAATCATGTCTAAAGTACACAAACTCTCATAATTCGTCTAAAAATTCAAAACTTTATTCAAACTAGAAGTTCAAAATCCAAAATTAAGAAAATGTTACTTGAAATAAAAGAATTAAAGCATTGAAACCAACTACAAATTTCACCTCTAGCTCTAGCTAAGAGGTTAACTAAGAAAAAATATATTAGAACTAGAACTGAGAAAAGGAAGAAAAACTAGCTGTAGGAGGCTAGGTAGCCTCCTAGGACTTGAACTCATTGCTTTCCACGTCCTTGACTGCCTTGGAATAGAAGAGAGCACCTTCTTTTATAACACAGCAAGAGTACCGCAACATAACAGATTTTGTTTCACTTCGTACGGCTTAACCAATGGTCGGATTGCCTTCAAATTTGATTGGTAGCTTCATTGGAACTTGGTCTTCCTCACAGATGGTTTAGATTTCCAAGATTATCTTCTGAATGAGCCCACCAATCAGATCAGCGACCTGCATCTTAAAATCACGCAATTCAAGTACCTCTAGAACCAGTCATCTTGCTTTCAACACTACGGAGTGTACAGAGGTTGGATTGATCTCAAATTTGGAACATTAGTAGAAACCTTCCTCATCTAGGTGATAGATGGATTAAATTTTATAAATCAACTCTAAAATTGGGTGCGAAAATTAGAACACTTAGGCCTTTTATAAAATCTGCGCAGTTGAATCTTTCTGGATGGTCCATCTTTCTTCAACCGATACGATCAAACCACATATCCTTTTGACCTAAAACTTTGTGGTTAAATTAGATTTTTCATATCATCAATGATGGGCCACCTAGACCATTCCAGTGTTGAGCAGCGAAATCTGGAAACCTTCTGGATAGTTCATATTGTTTTAGCAGCCACGGTCAATTCGTAGCTCTGATCGACACGAAACCACTTGAGTTATTTCGGCGTCAAGCTCCTCTTCGACATGGACATATTGGATTTCCAAATATCATCAAGATAAACCCTGAAAATTGGGCCAAAAAATAACAAATGGGACTGCCTATATTTGAAATCTGCTTTAGAAAGTGCATGGCGGACCCGACCGGCCGGACCACAGGTCGGCCTTCAAAAAATCACTCCAGAGATATTTATATTTCTAGAGGGTGTGGCCGGCTAGCCGATTAGGCTGTGAATTGTGACTTTTCACACTTTCTTCCTCCATTGCATTGCATCTTTCCTCCATCTCTTATCCTTTATTTCTTTGATTTCAAGGCATATAAAGTGACTCTTTTAACCATGAATTGGTGAAGTATCCCTCTCATTCCTACAATCACAAAAACATGTATTAGATGAGTCTTTTAAGTATGCAAACCATGCATATAATGTGATGTAATGGGTTAGAATATGTATAAAATGGAAGCTCAACATGGACTATAGCCTAGTTTTCCCCCAACTCAGGTGAGTCCTAACTCCACTCAAGACCAAATGAATTAGTCTGAGTTGTTGAGTCTTTTAACCATGTAAATGAATCCATCTTGAATGGTCATGGATGGGAATGGGTAAACTTATGGCTATTGAGTGTGGACTATAGCCCAGTTTCCCCCAACTTAGGTGAGTCCTGACTCCACTCAAGACCAAATGAATTAGTCTGAGTTGTTGAGTCTTTTAACCATGTAAATGAATCCATCTTGAATGGTCATGGATGGGAGATGGTAGACTTATGTCTATTGGGTGTGCATTGTTGATCACTTTCCCACAACTCGAGTGAGTCTTGGCAACTCAAGACCAGATGAATCAATTTGAATTGGTGAGTCTTTTAACCATGTAAATGAATCCATCTTGAATGGTCATGAATGGGAGATGGTAGACTTATGGCTATTGAGTGTGGACAACTTCCCCCAACTCAACTTAAGACAGATGAATTAGTTTGAGTCGCTGAGTCTTTTTCATTAGCCCAGTTTAAGATATGAATCCATCCCATGAATTAGACCCAAGCCTAGGTATTTTAAGGATGCAACCTATCTGAATTTTAAGGATCTTTGTGATGTATGCCTCTGGGATCTACAAGGATATTTATGATGCATGGCTTTGGGAACATGTTTGCATGCATAGGAAATAAACAAACTTTGATATTCATGTGTATCTTGGGAAGGTCTTTGTAGGCACCCCACCTTTGGTTACAAAGTTGGTCAAGTAGTTGTATTGATGGAGGTCCATAACCCAATCTATAGTTCAAACCCCAGGACCAAACCCCTGAGCTCACCCAGTCCATCCATTCATCCAAATCCATGGTTCAAACCCTAGGTCCAAATCTAGTTAACTCACCTTGAATCATCAGTGTGAAAAACCACTTGTAGAAAAAATAGTTCAAAATTCCCCAGTAGGTCAACCCGGTGAGTTAACTCACTAAATTAACCCACCCGGTCAGTCCATCCCTTGCACCCAGTCAACTCACTTAGTTAAACTCAAAAACCAAACCTAAAACCAAGCCTAACTCCAATCCTCGAGTTCGGAGCAGGGTCAAATAGGAAAAGTACTCTGAACCTGGGGATTTTTCACTCCAGGTTCGGAGTGCCAGCTGTCTAAAGGAGAGAGAGACCGTCCGTTCGGGCGGCAACCAGGGTGTCGCCCACCCCTAATTACAGAAGGTATCACTTCTCATAGTTGTAAATACCCCATCTCCCCTTCGTTTTCATCAATCCACTTACATCCTCTCTAGCCTGAGAGTTTTGAGTTCATCTCCATCTCCCTTTAGCCCCATTCCTTCACTGAGGAGAGCCCAAGTGAGTGAAGAGCCTGACCCTGGTCCAGCCTAGCCTAACCCTGGTCTAAGCCTCTCAAGCCATCCAAGTCTCACTCCTAATTGCTCGAACTAACCTTTACGATACCTCCATCAATCCAACCATTCATATACCAGCATCATCTCATTCACATCTAGCATAGTGCAACACTTATTATTCTTCCAATCCCCATGCTTCTCATCCTCACCATAAACACTTGATCAGGTCTTAACGTATGCTCTGTGGCTCGCCGAGTCGCTCAGATCTTGCCCATCAGAAACTCTAACCGGTTAAACACACTATCATGTATCTTGCATAGCACTTGTCAATTTAAGTGTATGCTCTGTGGCTCGTCGACTTGCTTGAACCATGCCTATCAGAAACTCTTACTGATCAGACCCATATGTATGCGTTATATCATCTATAAGAATGTACGAGGACTTAATTCAAACTTTTAAGGACTAGTTAGATTTTTTGAAGTAAAGACTGTACTTTCTTACGGGTAGGTTAGGTGCCTAACACTTTCCCACCCTATAATCGTAATCCCTTACCTCAAATCTCTGACACTGATCAAGGAGTCATTTTAGAGGAATGAATCTTCAGATCCCATTCTCTGACGTTTCTACGAGTCTAGCTGACTGTAGATTTAAAGTAACTGGCTAGTGGCGACTTCAGTCTTATACGAACATATCCAAACATACCCACCAAAGCACATAAAACCCTTGAAGAAGAGGCGAGCCCGTAGAAGCGACGATTCGCACCCTCGAAAAAGGAAAAATACGGATTACAGTGTTCACAGAATGGCGACTCCACCGGGGTTGTAATTAGTTCTACTATTTGCGATCTGACTTGAAAAATAGATTCTCTCGAGTACTTGAAAGTTGATAGTCCTTCTACATTCTTATTTGCATAGCATTTCGTCCATCAAAACCAAAAAAAAAGTCCAGAAAATCGTAAAACCCAAAAAAAGAAGAAAAAATAAGAAGAAATGAATGCATACTTCCTCACCATTGTGTCTCCTCGGACTCAACGTCCTCAGAAGCAGCTTCCCTACCACACATAATTCGCACCAGAGCTCAACAAGCTATTTCAAATCACGAGGAAGGTTACCTCTTCCCTGTCCTCGACATGACTGAAGCGCAACCTGCAGCACAACAACCGCAAATCGAAAATACGCTAATCATTCAAGAATTGTCACAAGGCATGAGAGCGATGAAGGAAATGCTCCTACAGTTCGTGCAGGCACAAACCGTAGCAGTAGCCAACAATCAAGCTGGTCCAGTTCAACAACCACAACAACCATCTAGGGCCCTCTCGGCCTCCAATTCTAATAAATCACAACCATCGAAGACCCAAGGCTACCGACAACAGCTATCTCAGCCCTTTGTTGTGGGGAATTCTTTCTAATACCCTCTTGCGACGACGAGACCTTCTCAGAGCATTCTCGCCGTAAGGGCTTCCAATCAACTTCTAGCCAACCTCATAAGCGAGGACCTCAGTTAGGCCTGACAATAGTTTGTGTTGAGCCGTGTTTGTTTTGTATTGTATTTGTGTCGTGTTAAAAATGCCCTTACCCAAACCCGACCCATTAACTAACGGGTCAAAATTTAGAAACCCCAACCCATTCGTTAATTTAACAGATTACCCACAACCCGACCCATTTAACATGTTAAATAAACGGGACGTGCTTTTGTGGGTAGAGAGATGGGAAAGGGGCTCGATTCGACAAAGATTTTGGAGCGTGGTTATGTAGGGCTGTGGGCAGAAAGATGGAGAAAACTGAGAGAGAGAGTGAGAGAGAGTGAGAGAGAGAGAGAGAGAGAGAGAGAGAGAGAGAGAGAGAGCCTTATTAGCTGTCTTAGCTTCTTAGGGATTTCTCACCACACTAAAAATAATTACTAAAATACCCTCACTAATAGGATAAACGGGTTTCAAGGTGAAACACCAACCCGACCTGTTATCTTAACGAGTCTTGCTGGGCTAATCGTTAGTGACCCGACACGATAAGGCCAAACTCTAACATTGAATTTTTCGTGCAGGTTTCATGTGGGTTGGCGGGTCGTGTGGAATTTTGCCAGGCCTAACCTCAGTCCATTCCAGAATGTCCCCGCCAATGGGACATTTTCTCTCTCTCAGCATGTCCCCGCCGATGGGACTTTTAATCAATTCTAGCACATCCACGTCAATGGGATTCCAATTTAATTTCCGGCATTAGGGACAGCACTAACGAATGCCCGCAACTGGAGTCAGTCTCAAGCCCAGATCAATCAGCGGACAGTGGCGAATACCCAGTAAGAGGGTCACTTCCCAACATCTCGACCTCCTACAAATAGGAGCACTTCTCAATTCCAGCATATCCCTGCCAATGGGATTCCAGTTAATTTCTATGAATCTTCAATTCAGTAAACCCCAGTTAATTTCCAGCAATCTTCAATTCGGCAAACTCCAGTTAATTTTTAGCAATTTTCAGTCTAAAATCCAATTAATTTCAGCAAATTTCAGTTAAACCTCTTGTTATTTCCAGCAAACTCCAGTTCAATACCAACAATCTCAGTTCAATTACAGTCATTTCTAGCACAATCCCAACAAATTCCGGTTCAATCTTCAATTCAACTTCGACAACTCACAGTTGCTTTCCAGCAAGCTTATAGGGTCGAACAAATCGACCACTATATCGAAGAAGCAAAACGTGCCTTACCGTGGGAGGCACCGATCCCTCTAGAAAACCAAGCAGGACTGGACGAGTTGCGGGAGCAGTTCCAGGCCTTGCAAAAATCAACTTTAACAAGAACAAGGGATTGATCTCCTCTCAATAAAGTTCAGGGACTTGTGCCCCTTTCTAGATGCTCAGTTACCTCAAAACTTTGAGGTACCTAAATTCAAAAGATACGACGGTAGCGGCTGCCTCACAGCACATCTCAAGGCTTTCTGTGGAAAACTAAGCGCAGTTGCAGGGAATGAAGGAGCACTCATCCTCATTTTTCAAAAAAATTGAAGGGTGATGCCATAGACTGGTACACATCACTGGATTGCCATCGCATCAAGACTTGGGAACAATTTTCTCAAGCTTTCATTGATAGATTCGCAAACAATCTCAACATGGCGCCGAAGAGAGCAAATCTAACATCTCTCAGGCAGAGGAGCGATGAAACATTGTCTGCCTATGTTGAACGTTGGAAAGCCATGGTAACTAGAATGTGAACACCTATTAACGACAAGGAGCAAATCTTCATGATCGCCCACTTAACATATTCCAGCATCTTTAGGTATTTCATCTGCACCCATATACGAATTTCTCTTAGCTGATCCGTGTTGGAGAGCAAGTCGAAGCTGGAATCTGTGCGGGGACAATCTCCCCGTGGCCTCATCAAGCCACCCTGATCAGGCGGAATAGAATGGAAGAAAGACCCATAGGATCCGGGAATTGGAATCGCGGTATTTCTCCACCTCGTCTGACAGAAGTAAACAACATCGTCGCTACTGCTTAGGGACGCCAGCCGTATCAACAGAATTAACCTCAACATCAACCGCACAGATACCAACCGCATCCACCTTTGCCCCAACCAAATCCCCAACCACAACCACAACCACCTTGGCAACAGCATCAGTTCAGGGGAAATGCCCAATACCCCTATCAGAACAGACAGATGTATAGGGAGCCTAAGAAATTTACCCTGCTCACTCATCCACTCAGTTAGATCATGAACATGCTGATATAGAAATAACTACTCAATCCAATGACACCCAGGCCTCTCTGAATCCTCTGCCTCTGAACTATAATGAGAATGAGTATTGTATCTACCATCAAGGGCGTGACCACACCACTAACCGATGCATGACCTTGAAAAATGCCATCCAGAACTTGATCGATGACTGTAAGATCATCATCTTGGTCCTCGGAACTCCTCCAGTTGCTCCCACCAACATTCTTCAAAATCCTCTTCCTTAACATCTGACGGACCCCAGTACATTTAGCGGCCCTATTGTCCACAGTATAGAAGAGGGAGAGCGCATCGATCGCTTCTTCTCTCCCATCTAGTCCATTCATGCCTACACTTACGGGCTGACAAATCCTCCTTCAATCCTTCAAGAGACAACCCCCATCCTTCCCTCGATTTTTGAGCCATTGATACTCGAGGGAGCACCCCCACATAATGAGTCAGTCGTCCAGCCACAGATAATGCCGTCTCCAAAGCTCGTCATTCTGCAAGGGGCACCCTACGATCACCCATGTTGGGAACCGGTCATCTTAGAAGGGGCATAGTCATACACTGAGCCCGCATACGAGCTTGTCATCCTGCAAGGGGCAGCGCCATCTCAGGAGCAATTCAATTCCCAATGGAGGCCTCACACCTATTAGCATCAGGAACCTGTGGTTTTAAAAGGAGCTCCTCCTCCAATTGAACCAGTTATATTGCAAGGGGCAGCTCCTGCCCCTAAGCCACAAAGATGACCAGCAGGTATGTCGATTACACTACATTAGCTAGGCCGCACAGGAGGATCCCTCACCGTGACAAGAGGACCAATGTACATCCCATGGGAACCTCCCGCTCCAGGGACAATCGAGTTAGGGTCTCAACCTTACGTGATCTATGAAGACAAGCCTCACCATTATCACCTCAGTATGGGCAACAATGTAGTCCTCAAAGCAAGAGCTCCATGTGAGGAAGATCTCGTACCCCCACCAACACAACTGTAAGAACCAGTAATCCTGGAAGGCAAAGAGGAAAAAAGCTACAAGAGGGTCTCATGACACTAACCAGAGTGTGCAGAGGTTGGAAACATGAATCTTAACAGGCGCTGCATCTGGAGAGACAATTAGAATAAAGGAGATCCCAAGGGCGTCCTCACAGGCCTCGATAACAAGAATGAGGCTACATATGATGTCGCAACACAGCTCAAATCAATCCCTGCCCAAATCTCGATATGGGAACTACTTTGCACATCTTGTATACATCAAGAGATGTTCGTCCCGATGCTGAGCGATGCCCACATCTCCTTGGACATGACACCTTAAATGGTAGCATTGATGATTGAACAGCTTCTGGCTCCATGCGCTATCACTTTCACCAATGATGAGCTACCACTAGAAGGATGCAATTATGGGTGGTCCCTCAACATAGCCATACGATACAAAGACCTTTGTGCTCCACTGGTCCTTATCAATAATGGTTCAAGCCTGAATGGCTGCCCGCTCAAGATTGTAAAGTGCCTAGGAATCAATCCCTCCTCATTTTGACCTAACACCATGTACGTCAGGGCATTCGGCAACACTCGTAGATCAGTGGAGGGAGAAGTCAACAGAAAAGTCTCCACTATCACATTCTAGATCCTGGACATATCAGCCTCTTTCAACATGTTGCTCGGATGACCTTGGTTGCATAAGGTCAGAGTTGCACCTTCCACCTTGCACTATGAAGAAGACGTCCCATTATCACAGATTCAAGTTTGAGATTGTGAATGCTATCGCCAATCCAGAACCAATGAACGTGGACTATGTCTTCCCATTAGTGAAGCGTCTGAGCCTTAAATACCACATGAAGAACCATTTCAAAGCAAAAAAGATGCAACTAGTATACAACTGCGCAAATGGGGACTAAGATATCAGCCAACTATTATGGATAGGAGGAAAAAGAAGTTTCGGTGCATACCCATTCGATTCATCAAACCTGTGGAACCCTGCAGCTATCTAAGGGAAAGCTTGCCAACCCGCTACATAAAGGCCTACCAATAAGCCTAGCTTGGGCTATGTGGCCTCCCATTCGATGAGACTGGATTCTCGAATCAGCTAAAAATCCAGATGAAAGATAGGAGGTGGACACGGATGATGGAGAAGATCGGATGCAAAAGCTTCAAGACCACGATGCTTTAATACCTCTCCTCACCACATCACCAAGTTACCAGGGGCACAATATGCTACTTCAATTCCAAGCAACCGGGGGCACAACCTGCCCACCTCAGTTCTAAGGAACCAGGGGCACGACCTGCCCACCTTAGTATCAATCAACCAGGGGCACAAGTTGCCCACCCTTGTAGAATCAACCAACAACCAATGGAAAAATCAGCCCATTCATTGGACCAAGAAAGGAAAATGGCCAACCCTGGATTGGTCCAATGTCCAAGTTCCAAGCTAGTGCCTCATCGTACAGCTAGATGAGCTCTAATGCGAGGTAAGTGATCTGGGAGCGATTGAGTATGTTGAACCTCTAATTTGTACATTTTCTGACCCATTACATCACATCTTATACATGGTTTGCATGTTTAAAAGACGCATCAATGCATGTTTTGTGGCTGTAGGAATGAGAGAGAGAGTTCACTCAATTGACAGCTAAAAAGACCATATTTAGAAGCTAGTTGATGAAGACCAAGGTGGGTGTTAGAGCTTAGAAAAATCGAAACTGCTCGTCGGCAGTCTTTTTCCTGTGTTTCATTATTCTGGGGAATTCTGAGTATAGAGACATTCATAGACAATCATAACCAATCACAAAGTATACACGAGAAAGCACCGCGAGGTGAATTTTATTCCAGAGATTCCGAGATCTTTTACATTTCGGGCTGTGAACTGGTCACGAACCCTTAATTACATCAACGGGTGATCACCCTTGATTAGAAGGCAAAAGTAAATGTATGCATGTATCATAAATGAATTAAATAAAGTATTAAAGGAACATAATATAAATAAAGCATAGCATAGACAACACAGAGATTTTTACGTGGAAACCCTTACGGGAGAAAACCACGGCACAAAGCGACAAGATTCCACTATGAATTTTAGTTATATAATAGATGGAATATCAAAGGGATGAAGCTTGGATAGATCGAGCAAGTAGTTTAAATCATCAGGGATTACAGTCTCGAATTCATGGTCGTCGAGACCAAGTCTAAGATTTATTATGGACTAAGCCATTGTTAAGACTAGTTAGATGTCGGTCCCATACTCCTCAGGCGTTCCTAGTTGAGTAGCGATTTTAACCGAGTCGTATATCTCAGTGTCATGACGTGTCTCTATGGATGATATGACTTTCAGGGATACACTTCACGGTTTCCGTTTAGTGCAACCAGGGCCAGTGACCGTCTCCGATGGGACGGGTGACTTGCTAGAAGGCACTCCATGGGGTCTTTGTGCAAACAGGATTTCGACCGAGTCGTATATCTCAGTGTCATGACGCGTCTCTATGGACGATATGACTTTCAAAGATACACTCCAGGGCGTCCACTTACTGCAACCAGGGCCAGTGACCGTCTCCGCTGGGACGGGTGACTTATTGGAGGGCACTCCATGGGGTCTTTGTGCAAACAGGGTTTCGACCGAGTCGTATATCTCAGTGTCATGACGTGTCTCTATGGACGATATGACTTTCAGAAATACACTCCACGGTATCCACTTACTGCAACCAGGGCCAGTGACCGTCTCTAATGGGACGGGTGACTTGCTGGAAGGCACTCCATGGGGTCTTTGTGCAAACAGGGTTTCGACCGAGTCGTATATCTCAGTGTCATGACGCGTCTCTATGGACGATATGACTTTCAGAGATACACTTCACAGTGTCCACTTACTGCAACCAGGGCCAGTGACCGTCTCTGATGGGATGGGTGACTTGCTGGAGGCACTCCATGGGGTCTTTGTGCAAACAGGGTTTCGACCGAGTCGTATATCTCAGTGTCATGACGCGTCTCTATGGACGATATGACTTTCAAAGATACACTCTAGGGCGTCCACTTACTGCAACCAGGGCCAGTGACCGTCTCCGCTGGGACGGATGACTTACTGGAGGGCACTCCATGGGGTCTTTGTGCAAATAAGGTTTCGACCGAGTCGTATATCTCAGTGTCATGACGCGTCTCTATGGACGATATGACTTTCAGAAATACACTCCATGGCATCCACTTACTGCAACCAGGGCCAGTGACCGTCTCTGATGGGACGGGTGACTTGCTGGAAGGCACTCCATGGGGTCTTTGTGCAAACAGGGTTTCGACCGAGTCGTATATCTCAGTGTCATGACGCGTCTCTATGGACGATATGACTTTCAAAGATACACTCCAGGGAGTCCACTTACTGCAACCAGGGCCAGTGACCGTCTCCGCTGGGACGGGTGACTTATTGGAGGGCACTCCATGGGGTCTTTGTGCAAACAGGGTTTCGACCGAGTCGTATATCTCAGTGTCATGACGTGTCTCTATGGACGATATGACTTTCAGAAATACACTCCACGGTATCCACTTACTGCAACCATGGGCCAGTGACCGTCTCTGATGGGATGGGTGACTTGCTGAAAGACACTCGTTCCCTTAGCCACTCAACTGAAGGATCCCGCCTTGGACAGGACGCACATCAATTGGTCTTAACGATGAAGTATTTCAGACGTTTAGAACTCTTTCATTATGGTTTTTGATGATAACCATAGTCCCCTTCGATTTAGTCTCTTATCTCGATCCGAGATGAAATAAATTCATGTAATGGATGCAAATGAGTACAGTACAAAGTAACTATGCTTTATGCATGCTCAAGAGAGGATTGCATTTATGCTAGATGTTCAGTGTATCAGACAAATTATACATTTAATTTGATCAATCTGCTTCGTGTATATCTTTGTGTCATCGATATTTTGCCCTCGCGTCTTTGAGATCGCGATTGATTTCACTTGGCATTAGTAGATTTTCGGGCCATCAGGGCACTTCCCAAGGCCTGTTTATGATCTGATCGGAGGATTTGGTGAATACCTGTCATGATCGTCTTTGGATAGGGGTGGATTATGTCTATGAGGGTCGCAGTGCGATCGCATTTCGATTTGTTTAGCATGGGTCTATTTCCGAGCCGACTGGGCACTTCCCAGGGCTGAAAACAACTAAGTAGTGGGCCTGCTGACCACTTGATTAAGGTATTTGGGGCTCTTGAGTTTGGATAAACTCGTTGCGGTGCATGATTATGATATATCATGTTATGGCGGAGAGAAGTCTCCCTCTCGGGTTCGGTCAAATTTCGCTCGATTCCTCTCGATTTCGGCTGTTTCTGGCTCTTTCGGAAGGGTTTCCGAGGTTTGCAATATTGGCTAAGTGTTGGCCCTTTTTGATTAAATTGCTGATTTGGCCCACTTAACATCGACCGTTGGCGAATCCGATCCGGGGGATGGATAGAGGGCATTGATGTGTGTCTAGGAGCGCTGACACGATCAGAAGGTGGGCCACATCACAGAAGGCCCCACCTCCCATCAACGTCCAGGCGCATCTACTATGGGATGTGGGCGCATGTGGCTGAGGTGGGCGCATGTGTGCCCTCTCCCTCAAGCGCATGTGAGAGAAAAGTGAGGAGAGAGAGGGAAGGGAAGGGAGGTAAGCGCATATGCCTGCCCCTTGGGCGCACTTGTGCGCATGTGGCTTCTCCCTTGGGCGCATGTCCTCCAAGGACTTGAGAAATTTCCCATTTGCTTCTAACAAAAGGATGAGCGCATGTCCCATGAGACTTGGAGGATTTTGCTCCGGTGGGAGAAATCCCTTTCTGGCGAGGGCATCCGGCGAAGGGATGGGCGCATGTCCCTATCTCGGTGAGGATTTCGGTGAGGAATTTTTACCTCTGCAAGAAGAGTGCTCTGGGAGTGATGATCTCGTTCATGTCTCATCAAGTAGAGGGGTATTTATAGTATGTTAATCGGGTATCGGGTATCTAGCGCATGTTGTTTGCAAACGGGAGGGCATGCGCATGCATTTGGAGAGAGGAGTCATACGCATGTGATGGGGATCATGCGCATGTCACCATGCATCAGGTGCATGTGCCCTGGTATGGGCGCATGTGGCCTCTGTGTTCGCCGCATGTGGCCCCACTTAGAATATTTTCATGATTTTTTTATATTTTTATTTTATTTAGAATATTGAAAAGGGAGAGAGAGAGCTCTCATGCGCATGTGGTGAGAGGGAAAATGCATGTCTCCTCATGTGATCCGCATGTGGAGAGAGAGTGAACGAATGCATGTGGAGAGAGAGTGAACGAATGCATGTGGAGAGAGAAACGAATGCATGTGGGGAGAGAAACGAATGCATGTGGGGAGAGAGTGAACGAATGCATGTGGAGAGAGAGTGAACGAATGCATGTTCCATCCCTTAGAATATTTCAGGTTTTGGGCTCCGACGGGCGATCTTCAAAGGGGGGCTACATTTTCAGAGACCGAAGTCACTGACGCCAAACCGATTTTAGGCCATAATCGACCTCATGAATGAACAGGGTGGGGTATCGATCGTCATCTGCTGTGAATTTTGGTAGTTCCTTCCCAATTTGGACCCTCCCGATTGGCTCTTTGTACAAGAATATTATTCCGGGAAGCGCGCACGTAGAAATATACATCGCAAGGACTTCAAACTTGCTACTTAAGGTTTTCCGGGCATTTTGGATCATTTGGCGGCCATCTGCATGTCTAATTCCAGTCTGAAATTATACCTGTAGGCTTTCGGGCCCTTATAGTCCGATACGGTCAGGGCAAAACACATTTGGGAGCGCGCGGGTAAAGATATGCATTGTGCGACCTCGAAACTTGCAGGTTAAGGGTTTTAGGGCATTTTGGATCATTTGGCAGTAATCCGCATGTCCGATTTTACCCCGAAATAGCATTTGTAAGTTTCGGTCAAATCGCGCATGTTCGGGTTGCACCGGCATTTTCTGAGTATTTCGGGTCTTGAAATCAGTCCAAATCATCGTAGATGGATCGCTGAATACTGTTTTACAATGGGTGCAAATTTGAGCCCCAACAGTGGGCCAAAGAAGGAGAGAAAAGAAAGAAAGAAAGAAAAAAAATGAAAGAGAGGAGGCTAGACCGGTCAAGACCGGTCGGTGTTCGCTTCCCCAAGTGTAGGGTTGCGATGTAGTAATAATCTCGGTAAGACCGAGGTTGATCCACAGGGACTTATGTAGGATTTCACAAACACATCCAAAAGTATCTATTGAAAGCTAATAACCAGATTTTTGTATGAATTTGATGTGAGTAACAAAATTGAATTAAATTGAAAGTAACTAATTATAGGAAGGCACTAGGGGTTCAAGGATCCACTTGTAGCAAACCTTGATGTTCAATCCGCTGTGGTTTTTCATTCTCTCAACTAGAATCGACATTAAGGTCTATCTAATCGGATGATAGAGCTGTTAAACCAAACAATCTGTCATATGTAAGTTCAATGCATAAGATTCACTAAATGTAGGCTGAGCTGAGCATGCTCAATTGCATAGGTCATTCCCCTTTCCAAAAGGTCCAGTTCACAATCATGACCATCCTCAAGTCCTGTCACAAGACAAGGCTAGATCATGATTTGAACTTGATTCAAATCACATGCACAATCCCTTACATAATTCAGAAAATCAGAAAAATAGAACTTTGGTAGGAAGTCCCTTCATGAAGATCATAGTACTAGAGCGCACTCCAATTCCTCGGATCATACAGGTCTAAACTGATACAAACCAATTAAGAAGTTAAGTAATTCTCCCAAACATCCATGAGTCATCATAAGACTAAGAAAAACTACTTAAAAACTTGTATAAACTTCAAACCATAGTTCATAATCATGAATTCCACACTTAAAACCAACTGAATACGAATTGAAACATCTTGGATTCACTACAAGCTTCACCTCTTAGCCCTAGCTAAGAGGTTTAGCTGCTCATGATCCAAGGAAACATGAAACAACTAAAAAAATCATAAAAACAGCAAAACAAACTAGAAGGAATTGTGGAACTCCGAAATTCACTTCCGCTGCCTCCAAGCTTGCTTAAACCCTTCCAAGATACCTTAGGAACGATCCCTAGGTGTCCTTTTATAGTGAGGAGACTCCGCAACTTCAGAAAGATCGAGAATCTGCGTAAGAGTTATGTAGTGCGCAGAGAAAATCGGCGCCAAAATAGCAGTTTCTATCCTGAATTACATGGCCGACCTGGTCTGGACCGGTCGGACTGGGCTGGCCGACCGGTCACGACCGGTCGTGCTTCAATAGGGAGACCATCTGTCATGCCCCAAATTCGGTTCTCGACGTCCATTCGCTGTAACCCGAATTCAGAGGTGGCAGCCTTCGTAGTACCCCGATCTCGGATCCTAACCCCACACGCCAGGTTCCGATCCTGGGATACCACATGGAGGATTTTAGGGTCTAAATTTTTTTTTGAAACATGAGCATCACCATATGAGTACCATCAAAGACAAACACAATATTTCCACTAAATCATTTCGTTTACATACAGAACTGAAAATTAAATATACAATGCGTAAATATAAAAACTGTGCACAATCCGGCACCTCCTGCTACTGCACTCCCAACTCCAACTCAACGTTGCTGATACACTCTGGTATAACCTGCAGCGTAACAAACGCGCATAAGCTTCGAACGAAGCTTTGTGAGTGCGTGTATGCGTGCACAATGCGTATGACAAGCATGATAAATATCAGAGTAAGCAGTAAGCATGATGAGAACTTTAAACCAAGACTTCGCCCAATTAGGCTACACGATCATGTGATATGGATAACCAATCTACCACGGCTATGCAAGCATGCGATACATATAACAAGCCTACCATGGCTATGCAAGCGTGCAATACAGGTAACCAGCCTACCAAGGCTATATACTCAGACTATGCAATGGCCTACCGGGCCTAATGTCCCATACAATGATCCAATGCATGTATGCAAATCACCACCTCTCAGTACAGTGGTCCAGATACGAACAGTCATATCGCAATCACCCAAGCAATGCAGGACTCGGAACTGGTAGCTCGTCCAGTGTGGTAGCTCGCCCAGGCTTACAGCCCCGCCCACATCACACCCGCCCACGTCAGGACCGTCCCACACCATATAGGGCATCAGTCACATCACCGATACCAATACCATCTCTGAAACGGAACATCATCCGGGGTCTCACAGACCTCACTACTCACCAGTAGAATGCCAAAGCCTATCTGGTGCAATAGCGGACCTACTCACAGCTGGTCAAACTCAACCCACTTTGCCAACACTCTTCCGGCAGGTTAGGTCAGACCTCCTTCCAAACCGACCACGTGCAGTGGAAAACACCGCCGTTTGGTATTCGACATACTGGTGCATGATTAAACCACCCGGTCCTTGAATGGAGCACCCACCTTGGTACCAACGGGTTCAGGGACTTTCACCCAGGGACATCTATGGCATCCTGTTTAAAGATCACATATTTTCGGTGTTCCTGCAAACCACGATGGAGCTGTGGTTGCAACGTAGTAACCATGCTATATGCGGCACAAGCAGACGGTGCGAAATGCAACCATGTATACAAACGTGGGACGACATGCCCGTGCAAGTCTCCAAAGAGCACCATAAAACTATAAGGTCTCAAACACAATGTCACCGTCAGCTGGTAATGAACTGCACGACAATCATGACCAATATGGCCGGTTGATACAAGACAATCAGATGAGCCAAGCATTCATGATGCATGAGTCAAGTATACAGTATGAGTGCCAACAAGTAGCCCATCTACCACGATGGCAATAAATCAATCAAGTCCAACCTATTTGAGATATGATTAAGATGAGGGGACACATATGAATGATCGAGTCATAGTGCGGGATGTCGCTAGCTAGGGAATCTCGCACCAAGGGCTACAAGGCATGCTAAGCTATTCCTACCATACAGTGTAAGTCAGGATGATAGATTCCTGTCCTCGAATAGTCCCATACCTATTGGAGAGGTTTGCGATAGAGAGCACATGAATTACATTTGCGCGACTACATCTCGAATGCTTTATGAATGCGTTTATGCCCTAGTGGTCCCCAACTAACAATGGTGATTCGGGATGCATACTCATTACACATGCATGGTGGTCGTCAAAGCATAATATACTATATAGATCGCATAAGAGTATTCCAAATAACACTACGTGTGGCAACAGACATACTAAAAATAGCATAAAAAGATAATTCATTTATAATACAAGCAAACATAAAGAGATAAGACTCTAAATGGATAGTATACAACAACACAGATGGTCCAACAACTGAACGGTGTGGATTAACCTTCAATATTCAGATAACCCAAATGGAAAGGAAATGATTGAAAACACTACCGACACATCAAAGGTAGAACCTACTTGAGCGGCAAGAGTGGAATACTCAAAATCATGCCGAGACCCATAATGCTGTAGTACAGTGGAGATGAACACAATAATGGTCCGTAAAAGGAATGTCATAGAAGGGGGTTGCAAGATAGACATTTCATGATAGAGGATTATAAATGGTAGGGTAATCTGCGATAGATGGTCAATACAATGAGGTCCAAAAAGGGACAACAGGTCTAACCTCATACTACAAGATAGGCTCCATATAATGGATGGCCTAGATGACATACGAACGTCGAGGATGAGCCCCATACTTGTGCTATAGGTAAATGGACGGTGTGAATGAGATATACACGATATGGTAGTCTTTAATAATTGGGTACAAGGGTAGGAGGGGTGAGTCATATGAGTATACACAAGCTGAGTTACCAGGGTCAATCAACATGGTGAGTCAGCAAGGTGAGTCAATAAGGCAGGTTGACAAGACGGGTCAACATGGTGAGTTAATAAGGTGAATTGACAAGACGGTTCAACAGGGTGAGTTTACGAAAGTAGCCCTGTGACTTGGATCGAGCGAACATTTAGGGATGACCTTTCAATAAGGGTTTACATAACTAATCATTAAGGTGGATCCACGGGATGGACAACGTGGTCATTCGAACACGTACACTAAGTGGTCCTAAGGCCATCCTGTACATAACATGCTAGGGTCCATTCATTTGGATGGTTTGGATTAAGCACAGAATTTAAGGCGGTCCTTATAGATGGCCGACATACATATCGCACCATGGAGGCCAATAGCTGACGTGGATAGAACACATGCATAACAAGGTGGACCCGTGGTTGGGTATAACAGTACAAAGGAATGGGGGAGCCACATACATCAACGGGCCCCAACAGTTTGGGATCAACCCGATATTTGTGCTTTCCTACTAATCAAGTGAGATGGCAATCAAACACCATGGTGGGGCTCGCACACCACACGTGTGGAACCCCACCCATGGCTGGGTGACTTATGAATAGGAAGAATGGCAAATAAACATAACAGATGGGCCCAATAAAGTTTTCAATGGTAGGCATTCAATCACCCTTATTTTCTACGTGTGGCCTACCTAAAACTGGGCCCACACCCTTGCCAAGAAGAACGACACGATATACTCAACATTCATCAAGGTGGGACCCAAAGTTGGGCCCCATCACCTTTGGTTAGATGGATAAATAAACATTACAATGGCCCCAAGGAAGGTTTCAAAGGTGGGCATCAATGGCCACGGTTTCCCTACAATGTGGTCCACTTGAGGTTTGTTTTTACCTCATTATGAGGGCCCACGGCCCTAAAATAATATGGAGAAATAGTGGTCGGCATAGATAAACAAATGCATCGTGGTGGAACCCCCAGGGTAAGCCACTTGCTGGGCAGCGTGCCAAAGCACGCTGCTTGGAGCGTGGCACCCAGATGGGCCCCAAGAGTTTTGAATCAAGCAGATATTTTGTTTTCTCCTTCATCCATATCCATGTGATCTTATGAACAGGTTGGATGACAAATAAACATCACTGTAGGGCTGGGAAGATTTCTACGGTGGAGATCATTATTTCCACTGTTTCCCATGGCATGATCCACTAGAGGTTTGGATATGCTTAAATTTTGGGCTCAGCCACTAAAATGAGCTGGAAAAACATATGGACGGAATAGATAAAGTGCATAGATTCTAGGTGGGTCCCATGAGTGGCCACCGGCTTGGCAGACACCCCATACATATCTTATATATATATATATATATTATTATTTTTTTACCAAGTGGGGCCCACAAAAGCTTTGGATCAAGCTGATATTGTTGTTTTCCCTTCTTCAGACGCATGCGTGAACTTATGAACAGGTTGTATCTCAAATAAACATCATGGTGGGCCATTGGAAGGTTTCAATGGTAGGGCCACTGTCCCTACTGTTTTCTGTGGTGGGGCCCCCTTGAGACTTGCATCTGACTCATTCTTGGGTTCATGTCCTAAAATGATCTCCCCAAATGGATGGACGGTGTGGATACAACACATACATCACGGTGGGACCCACGAGTGGGCCTCAGCTGGCACGAGCCAGCGTCCTGGACGCTGGTACTACCAGCGTCAGCGACGCTGCCTCTTCGCCTTTCCTTTCTTTTTTTTTCTTTTTGCACTCATACCATGTGGGGCCCACATGGGACTGATCCACTTCGTTCATCAGGTTCTCCGACTCAAGGGGAACCAATAGAGCCCAATATTGGGTATGTTACAGGGTCTACAAACATCAGTGTGGGCCAAGGCAGTTTCGACAGTGGACATCATTCACCCCACTGTTTCATGTGGTGCGGCCCACTTAAGAATTGAATATGCTTCATATTTGGGCCTTAGCCCTAAAATGATATGGGAAAACAGATAGACGGTGTGGATGGAACACAAACATCAAGGTGGGTCCCACGAGTGGGGACCCCACTAACCCCTCCAGCGTACGCTGGACGTTTCCAGCGTCTTTGACGCTGGGACGTCTAGCGTCCATGTTTTTTTTTCTTTTTTTTTTTCTTTTTCTTTTCTCTAGTTTATTTCAGGTGGGGCCCACTTAGGAAAGATCCACTCCATCTATCAGGTTTCCCAGCTCGCTGGGGAGCTAATAAGCCCAATATTGGGCGGGTGATTCTGTCTATAAATGTCACGGTGGGCCCAAGAAGTTTAGCAGTCCATAACATTATCTCCACTGTTTTCGATGTTGTGGTCCACCTACGATCTGGATCTGCTTCATTTTTGGTGTCCAGCCCTAAAATGGGCTGGAGAAACAAATGGACGGCGTGGATCAATTACATGCATCAAGGTGGGTCCCACGAGTGGGGACCCACGGTCAAGCCCAAAGTGGCTTCGTCCCAGCGCTGCTGGGCAGCAGCGTCCTCTGGACGCTGGCTGTCCAGCGGCCATCTCTTTACTCTCTTTTTTTTTTCTTTTTTTTTTTATATACTTTCAAGTGGGGCCCATATGTGTAAGATCTAGCCCATCCATCTCATTGCCCATCACAAGGTGGGCCCAAGGAAATAAAATGAAAGGTAAACCAGAAAAAGGGGGGGAAGATTGCACTCACAATGATGGTTGGACGGTTGAATTGCTGATCGGACGGTCCGGATGATGATCGGGGTCCTCCAAGCTTGATTTTCACCTTCAATCTCTCTTCCTCTCTCTTCCTCTCTCTTGATTTCCCTCTAAATCTCTCTCTAAACTCACTCAATCTCTCAAATCTCTTTCTTCTCTCTCTCTCTCTCTAATCTCTCTCCTCTCCTTCTCTTGCTCTCTCTCTCTCTCTCTCTCTCTCTCTCTCTCTCTCAAATCTTGGAATATGAGAAGGCCACCCCCCCACGTATGGCTCTTGTATGGGAAGAGGGGGGTGAATGATGTAATGATGATGATGATGGGAGAGGACATGGGAGGAATGGGTTGGAGTTGGTGTGTGTAGGCTAGGGTAATGATAGGGATATGGTGAGGGTGATGGTGATTGATTTGACATGTTGTTGGGATTTGTGCAAGTGGGGCCCACGCCACACGCGCGTTGCGCGGCCCACCTCGGATTGCACAAAAGTACGCATCTTTCACACCGGTTATCACAATGAGGCGTGCCACGCGACGTTGGAATTGCAGCGCCTACGCGGTCGCCGGGGTATAGGTCTTGGGTCGTTGCGGTACTAAATCAGGGTCGCGATCAAGGCTCTCTAATATGGTCCATTCGGGACGTACCGGTACCGAAAACTAAACGTACGGAGGGCAATTCAGGGTACGGGTCTTACACCATCCAGCAGCCTCTGGAGAAAAGAAAGCTCTGGCCGACCGGTCTTGACCGGTCGGCCTTGCTATTTGTTTGGGTCCAGCGAGCACAGCTGACCGATGAGACCGGTCTGGCTCCCTTGGCCGACCGGTCTAGACCGGTCGGCCGTCTTCATCAATTTCTTCTTTCTTTCTTCTTTTCTTCTTTCTTTACTTTCCTCTCTCCTTGCTTCCTTCTTTCTTTCGGCCCACCTTGGGTCTTCGTCCAAGGTTCTTAATAAGCTCTTTTCATCTTCAATTAGGTGGAGTCCACTCTCAATCTTGCAATCACAAAACATGCATTAGATTAGTCTATAAACCATGCAAACCTCGCACAATGAGTGATGAATTGGGGTTAGAATATGCACAATTAAGAGCTCAACACACCCCCCAACCAGCATTTTGCTAGTCCCGAGCAAAACATGCGTGAAACTAATCCATTCTTCAAAACTCAACTCTCTTTCAGAAACCCTTCTTCTATACGTCCCAAGACATACAAGTGTAAGATTCAGAATTATTTGGTGACAGAAGTTGAAACTGTAAACCCTCAAGACATGATAAGCATTTATATGAGATTCCCGCTGATTGGTTGATAAACAGAAGAACTTGAACAAATCCAATCTAGTGTGGATAGTGAAAATTCATCTCATGAGTTTCTAGGATTATCTTCTTCATAGATAAACCAGACTATAGATCCCAAGGTACATGGAGCTACATCAAGCCAATGACAGGAATTTGCCTTACCGTCCTTCCGACGACTTTCACACTACGTCCCATTTCCGGCTTTGGTTACGGGTAGACCATCCCCCGGTTGGTAGTAGGTAGCCCTAATCGAAAATTTCCACCAGTTTTCCATCATTCCCAATTTCATCCTTCCTTTTCCTTTTTCTTTTAATTTAGATAGGATTTTTAGAAATCCATATCTAGCATTATTTTCCCATGGACAAGGATGGGCAAAGTACCTCGGCTTGTCTTCTCAACACCTTAATTCACAGTCTAGCTAATCCATAACTCACATAATCCCTTCAACCCATGAAAATCGTGTAATGTGGACTAGGTGTAAAAGTGTTCAGATTTTCTATCAATCATAGAAATAGGGGAATTCACATATAAAACCATTATGCTATGAGAGATTCCAGACATACAGCCCCATACACTTCATATCTCCTCCTCTTATGCTCATATCATCTTGAATGCATAGAAAAAAAATGTTTTCCAAAAGAGTTTCGAATTTTGGAAAAATCGAAAAATTTCCACATAATTGCTTGAAATGTTACAAAATGCTGGATTTATCCAAGTGATCCTACACCCCCCAACCAAATCTTGCATTGTCCTCAATGTAAAAGATGTACAATAAACAAACATGAGAGCAATGTGAACATAAAAGGGAGTGAGGAGTGAGAGTACCTGAAAGGTGAAAAGTGGAATTCTTCCTCCTTCTAATAAACCTAAGCAAAAGTAAACGATAGCAACAAAATCCTAATCCTAACTACTCTATACCTCCATCAGACTAGGAGATCAATCATCCTGATACACAGGATCATTCAGGGGTATGGACATACCTTCTGAAGGAAATTTCTCAAAGAACGGCTTTAATCGCTGCCTATTCGCCTTAAAAATGTTGCCGTTCCTCGGATTTAACAGCTCGACAGTCCCATATGGATAGACAGTTTGCACAATGTAGGGACCGGTCCATCGAGATCTCAATTTTCCCGAAAATAGATGTAAGCGAGAATTATACATGAGGACTTTTTGATTGATCTTGCGAAGAATATTCTTATCATGAAATATCTTCGTCTTGTCCTTGTAAATTCTTGCATTCTCGTATGCTTCGTTCCGGATTTCTGCAAGTTCATTCAATAGTAGTTTGCGCAGCAAGCTTGCCTTGTTAGAATTGAAATTCATCTTCTTAATTGCCCAATATGCCCTATGTTCCAACTCCACAGGCAAGTGACACGCCTTCCCATAGACAAGTCTATAGGGAGACATTCTAATAGGGGTTTTGAAAGCAGTACGGTAAGCCCAAAGCGCATCGGTAAGCCGAAGTAACCAATCCTTGCGATCGGGGTTCACCATTTTCTCTAAAATGTATTTAATCTCCCTATTGGATATCTCAGCTTGTCCACTAGTTTGTGGGTGATAGGGAGTGCTCACTTTGTGCGTTACGCCATATTTCTTCATTAAGGTTTCAAAAGGGCGATTGCAAAAGTGAGACCCTCCATCACTTATGATGACTCAAGGCGTTCCAAACTGGGAAAGAATATTCTCTTTTAAAAAGTGAATGACCGTTTTATGGTCATTATTCCGGCAAGGGATGGCCTCGACCCATTTGGAAACATACTCAACGGCAAGCAAGATGTATAGGTTTCCAAAAGAAGATGGGAATGGGCCCATGAAATCGATGCCCCAACAATTAAAAATTTCGATTATTAAGATGGGATTGAGTGGCATCATATTTCTACGGGAGATTCCTCCTAATTTCTGACAAGGTTCACATGCTTTACAAAACTCATGTGTGTCTTTGAACATGGTGGGCCAATAAAACCCACATTGCAGAATTTTCACTGTGGTCTTTTTAGCCGAAAAGTGGCCACCACATGCCTGAGAATGACAGAAGGAGATGATACTTTGTTGTTCCTCATCTGGCACACATCTCCTTATGATTTGATCGGGACAATACTTGAATAAGTATGGGTCGTCCCATAGGAATTTCCGCACCTCCGTGAAGAATTTATCCTTATCTTGCTTTTTCCAATGTGTAGGAATTGTACCTGTAACAAGATACTTAGCAATGTCCGCATACCATGGCAATTGGGAAGCAGCAAAAAGTTGTTCATCAGGGAACATGTCATTGATCGCCGTCGTTTCAGAGGAATCAGTGAGGACAAGTCGAGAGAGATGGTCAGCTACTACATTCTCTACTCCTTTCTTATCACGTATTTCTATGTCAAATTCCTGGAGTAGAAGGATCCATCTTAACAACCGTGGTTTAGCATCCTTCTTAGAAAGAAGATACTTAAGCGCGGCATGGTCAGTGAATATAATGATCTTGGATCCAATCAAGTAGGACCTAAACTTGTCCAAGGAAAAAACTACGGCTAAAAGTTCTTTTTCAGTAGTGGTGTAGTTTGTTTGGGCTGAGTTTAGGGTTCTACTTGCATAGTAGATGACACATGGCTTTTTCTCTTTTCTTTGGCCTAACACGGCACCAATAGCATAGTCACTAGCATCGCACATAATCTCCAAAGGAATGCTCCAATCAGGTCGTTGCATTATAGGAGCACATGTCAACATACCTTTAAGGGTGGTAAAGGCCTTTTGACATTCTTCATTCAACTCGAATGAATTTTCCTTTTGAAGTAGGTTACATAAAGGACGAGAGAGTGAACTGAAGTCCTTTATGAACCTTCTGTAGAATCCTGCGTGTCCTAAAAAGGACCGTATCTCGTATGCTTTTGGGTGGTGGAAGGTTAGAGATAAGATCAATTTTTGCTTTGTCCACCTCGATTCCATTTTGTGAAACGATGTGACCAAGTACAATTTCCTTTTGAACCATGAAGTGACACTTCTCCCAATTGAGCATAAGGTTCTTCTCTTCACATCTTTTCAGCACAGATTTTAAGTGCTCAAGGCACTCATCAAAGCTACAACCAAATACAGAGAAATCATCCATGAAGACTTCGAGAATGGTCCCCACCATGTCAGAAAAGATACTCATCATACAACGCTGAAAGGTGGCAGGGGCATTACATAGTCCAAACGGCATCCGTCGGTAGGCGAAAGTGCCGAATGGACATGTGAATGTAGTCTTTTCTTGGTCTTCACGGGCAATTTCTATTTGGTTGTACCCTGAATAGCCATCAAGGAAGCAAAAGTGGGAATGGCCCGCCAACCGTTCTAAAATTTGATCAACAAATGGTAGGGGAAGTGGTCTTTCCTCATGACAGTGTTTAGCTTTCTGTAGTCAATGCACATTCTTCAACCGGTAGTGACTCTAGTTGGCACGAGTTCATTATTGGCATTGGCTACGATAGTTATTCCGGATTTCTTAGGCACCACTTGAGTTGGGCTCACCCATTGGCTATCGGATATTGGGTAAATAATACCCACATCCAATAGTTTTACTACTTCGGTCTTAACCACATCCTTCATGTTTGGATTTAGTCGTCTTTGTGGTTGCCTAGATGTTTTCGCATTCTCCTCAAGGTGTATGCGATGAGTACAAATCAGTGGGTCTATGCCTTTGAGATCCGTAATTGACCATCCAATGGCACTCTTGTGCTCTAATAGAGTGGCTATTAGCCTACTCTCTTGTTCCTCATCCAAGTGGGAAGAAATCACCATTGGATATGTCTCATCTCGACCTAAATAAACATATTTCAGCTCACTTGGTAATGGTTTTAGGTCGAGTGTTGGTGCCTTGATGTTGGATGGGAGGGCCTTATTCTCGTTTACAGGCAAAGGCTCAAATAGGGCCCTCCATCTTTTATTATCAAGCACTGGCATCATCTCTAGTATGGCATCCATCTCTTGTATTGTGTCATCATTTATCTCATGAGAATGGGCCACACATGCCTCCAAAGG
This sequence comes from Liriodendron chinense, assembly GCA_003013855.2. Taxonomy (NCBI): domain Eukaryota; kingdom Viridiplantae; phylum Streptophyta; class Magnoliopsida; order Magnoliales; family Magnoliaceae; genus Liriodendron; species Liriodendron chinense. The sequence continues at coordinate 822,239 of PVNU02000506.1, forward strand.
GTCGGAAGATAGTGATAAGGGGACTGTATCCTCCACGAATGATTCAATCATGTTTAATTCGTGGATATCATCATCAACCTCCAGTGGTTGTTTGCATAAATCAAATATGTTAAGCTCAAGGGTCATATTTCCAAAGGACATTTGTACAAGTCCGTTTCTACAATTGATAATGGCATTTGAAGTAGCTAGAAACGGTCGTCCAAGTATGACGGGAATTTAAGCACCGGTGCCTATCACGGGATGTGTATCCAAGACAATAAAGTCTACTGGGTAGTAGAATTTATCAACTTGGACTAGAACATCCTCTATCATTCCTCTCGGTATACGGATGGATCTATCAGTAAGTTGGAGTGTGGTTTTGGTGGGTTTCAATTCACCTAACCCAAGTTGTTCGTAGACCGAGTATGGAATGAGATTCACACTTGCCCCCAAGTCGAGTAGGGCTTGTTTAATCCGGTAGTCTCCTATGATGCATGAGATGGTTGGACTACCCGGATCCTTGTATTTTTGGGGCACCTCTTGTTTGATGATGGCGCTCAAATTTTTAGTTAAAAGAACTTTGTTGTGAACGTTGTGTTTCCTCCTTTTGACTGATGGTATTTGTTTTATTGCATCCAACAACGGGATGTTGATCTTCACCTGCTTGAAAACTTCTAAAATTTCTAGATTTTTATCTAAAGGTTTAGGTGAAATCAACCTTTGTGGAAACGGAGCAACCGGCTTGTATTGCCTTTCCGGTTCTTTCTCTTGTGGGGTGTTGTTCGAGCTATCATCCTCTTTAGAAATTTCCGGATCCTTAGGCTTTGGGGCCTTCACCGGATTAGATTTGTCAATTTCTTTCCCACTTCTCAAAGTGGTGATAGCTTGAACATGTTCCGTGTGGTGGGAGGATGAGCTTGCATCTTATATCTCAAACTGGGTTCTTGGGTTAGGAAGAGGTTGGGCAGGAAGTGTGCCCTTCTCTCTAACACTAAGATGAGATTCAACTCTAGCCAGTGATGTTTTCAATTCATTGATGGCTTGAGTTGAATTTTGATTGAATTTCAATTGCGCTTGCATGAACCCATCTATTTTTAGAGAATTTGTCTTGTTATACTCAGCTTGGACCGATACGAATGCACCCAACATCTCCTCTAGTGATACTTTTGGAGTGTTGCTTGCATTTGCAGTGGGTCCATTCCTCCAATTGAAGTTGGGATGGTTCTTCCAATTAGGATTAAGCGTGTTTGAAATTGGAGCACCAAATTGCTGTTGATAACTGTTTATGGCATTTGTTTGTTCTTGTAAGATGCCTTGAACTGCTGAAATTGTGGGACAATCTTGTGTTGCATGTTGAGTTCCAGCACAAATTCCACAAACAGTTTCAACGTCAGTGGAGTTGATCGTTTCTCCTTTCCTTAATTCCATGGCTTCGACCTTTCTTGTGAGGCTAGCCACCCGTGCACTTATGCTCTCTTCTTCTGATAAGACATACATTCCCCCCTTTCCTTTTGTTGGCCAGTCTTGGAATTTGTTGGTTTCGATGTGTCCCAAGACTGTGCATTCTCAGCCAATTCTTCCAAATAATCCCATGCTTCCTCAGTTTCCTTATTCATGAACTCCCCATTACACATCATCTCTACAAATTGGCGCATGGGTGAAGTCAGTCCTTCATAGAAAAAGCTTATAACCCGCTAAATTTCATAGCCATGATGTGGGCATGCATTTAATAAATCCTTAAACCTCTCCAAACATTGGAAGAAGGTTTCATCTTCCTTTTGAGCAAAGTTCATGATAAGGCGCTTCAACATGTTCGTTTTGTGAGTAGGGAAGAATTTTTTTATGAATTCTCTGTGCATATCAGTCCATGCACCAATTGATCTTGGCCTCAATGCATAAAGCCAACCCTTGGCTTTATCTTTAAGAGTGAAAGGGAAGAATTTGAGTCTCACTACATCTTCAGTCACATTTGCAAAGTGCATAGTGGTGATTACCTCATCAAGTTCCTTAAGGTGTTGATAGGCACTTTCACTGTCTAATCCATGAAATTTAGGGAGAAGTTGGATCACTCCCGGTTTCAAATCCACATTCCCTGCATTTTGTGGAAAAACTATGCATGAAGGAGTGCTCGCTCTTGCGGGTTGCAAGAAATCACATAAAGTCCTAGGTCGGGGAACATTCTCAACCACATTCTCCCCTGTTTCAGTTTGTTTTTGGCCCGGATTAGGTTGATTTGCAGCCATATTTTCAGACAAAATTGGAGAGTTTAGATGTCTCCTAGCACGTGGTTCTCTGTCAATTCCTTCTACTATCGCCCCTTCACTTATGAGTCGGTTATTGGAATCCCGAGCCCAATGTGGCATGCAAAACCAAAAAAATAAGAAACAAAGAGAAAGAAGAATTCTTCCTCCCTTTCTTTACTTTTCTCTAAGACCGAAGCACAAGGTGTCTTGCAATGGCTAAGCCAGAAGCAAGGATAGAGACCGATTTCTCCTGGTCAATATTGGTTCAGAGAACTCCCCACCCACTCTTTGAATCTTTTGAGAAAAAGTGAAGAAAAAGGAGAAAGAGGAGTAGAGGTGAGAAAAGAAATCTCTGAGCACAAGGTGATCCAAGACAGCAGAGCCGACCAATAGGAATCCAGGTGGCACAAGGCCGACCTTTCAGAGATCCAAAAGGAGTCTCCACCCACTCTACAAGAGATGAATATGATAGGAATGGATAGGAGAAGGAGAAGAGTAAGGTTTAGAAAGATAGAACCTGATTCGGCACTTGAAATCCTTGTATCTTCTTCAGCTTCCTAGAAATCCCTGAAAAGAAAAATCAAATAAACAAGCTAAGTTAGTCCTAAAATCCTAAAAATCATAAATAGATACTAATTTCAGAAATTTGTGAAAAACCGTCAAAGTCCCCGGCAGCGGCGCCAAAAACTTGTTCGCTTCCCCAAGTGTAGGGTTGCGATGTAGTAATAATCTTGGTAAGACCGAGGTCGATCCACAGGGACTTATGTAGGATTTCACAAACACATCCAAAAGTATCTATTGAAAGCTAATAACCAGATTTTTGTATGAATTTGATGTGAGTAACAAAATTGAATTAAATTGAAAGTAACTAATTATAGGAAGGCACTAGGGGTTCAAGGATCCACTTGTAGCAATCCTTGATGTTCAATCCACTGTGGTTTTTCATTCTCTCAACTAGAATCGACATTAAGGTCTATCTAATCGGATGATAGAGCTGTTAAACCAAACAATCTGTCATATGTAAGTTCAATGCATAAGATTCACTCAATGTAGGCTGAGCTGAGCATGCTCAATTGCATAGGTCATTCCCCTTTCCAAAAGGTCCAGTTCACAATCATGACCATCCTCAAGTCCTGTCACAAGACAAGGCTAGATCATGATTTGAACTTGATTCAAATCACATGCACAATTCCTTACATAATTCAGAAAATCAGAAAAATAGAACTTTGGTAGGAAGTCCCTTCATGAAGATCATAGTACTACAGCGCACTCCAATTCCTCGGATCATACAGGTCTAGACTGATACAAACCAATTAAGAAGTTAAGTAATTCTCCCAAACATCCATGAGTCATCATAAGACTAAGAAAAACTACTTAAAAACTTGTATAAACTTCAAACCATAGTTCATAATCATGAATTCCACACTTAAAACCAACTGAATACGAATTGAAACATCTTAGATCCACTACAAGCTTCACCTCTTAGCCCTAGCTAAGAGGTTTAGCTGCTCATGATCCAAGGAAACATGAAACAATTAAAAAAATCATAAAAACAGCAAAACAAACTAGAAGGAGTTGTGGAACTCCGAAATTCACTTCCGCCGCCTCCAAGCTTGCTTAAACCCTTCCAAGATACCTTAGGAATGATCCCTAGGTGTCCTTTTATAGTGAGGAGACTCCGCAACTTCAGAAAGATCGAGAATCTGCGTAAGAGTTACGCAGTGCGCAGAGAAAATCGGCGCCAAAATAGCAGTTTCTATCCTGAATTACATGGCCGACCGGTCTGGACCGGTCGGATTGGGCTGGCCGACCGGTCACGACCGGTCGTGCTTCAATAGGGAGACCATCCAGTAGCCTCTGGAGAAAAGAAAACTCTGGCCGACCGGTCTTGACCGGTCGACCTTGCTATTTTTTTGGGTCCAGCGAGCACAGCTGACCGGTCGAGACCGGTCTGGCTCCCTTGGCCGACCGGTCTAGACCAGTCGGCCGTCTTCATCAATTTCTTCTTTCTTTCTTCCTTTCTTCTTTCTTTACTTTCCTCTCTCCTTGCTTCCTTCTTTCTTTCGGCCCACCTTGGGTCTTCGTCCAAGGTTCTTAATAAGCTCTTTTCATCTTCAATTAGGTGGAGTCCACTCTCAATCCTGCAATCACAAAACATGCATTAGATTAGTCTATAAACCATGCAAACCTCGCACAATAAGTGATGAATTGGGGTTAGAATATGCACAATTAAGAGCTCAACAGTCAGCAAGGTTGCTGCCCACCTTATAAAGTCGCTGGAACCAGGCCTGGACAGGTTCGACCAGTCTAGACCGGTCGGCCATGTGCTCGGCCGCACCTCTACACTCTCTGGACTGCTCAAAGGCAAGTCCGATCGGTCGGCCAGTGTAAAATTGCTGGATTCTAGCAGCTTCCTCTTGAAGCTCCAAAATTTCATGCGCTGAGCAGTAAGTGTTGCGCAATTCTGAAACTTTCTGAGTCGGTGGGAATCTAAATTTATAAAAAGACACCTATGTTTCATAGTTAAGACATCATAGAAGTCTTGGGACTTCTGGGAGGTGAAGAGGATCGTCGTGGAGCGTCTATAACTCTCCTGAATCCAGTTTTTCATGCTTTTCATTAGTTTTTCATTATTTTTAGTTGTAGCATGATGATTCTTGGTTAGACCTCTTAGCTAAGGCTAAGAGGTAGCTAGTTATCAGGTTGAATTCGTTTGATTCAAGTACTTTACTTTAAGTTTGAATTTTTAAGTTCTAATTTGAATAAAAGTTGGTATGTTTAGATGTTTTATGAGAGTTCATGTGCTTCGGACATTGGTTCCTTGTAATTCTCTGAGATTATCATGTTTGGATTAATTAAATTCGAATCATAGTAATCCCTAAGCTGTCATAGTCCATTGGCATGGTTGTTACTTCGAAGGCTACTTATTTGAATTCTATGTGCTTCATTAGAACTAGATCTTAATTTTCGATTTAAGTGAGGGTTTTTTGTGTTTGAATGCTAAATCTTCCAACTAGAAGAGAGACAGAACTTCAATGCTAGTTGTGTTTATGCTTGGATGAATGAATTCTCATGGAACTACTACAAGTGGATCCTTGAGGCCTTAGCTCCATTAAATTACAGATTTTTATAAAATTTACTATTTTAATTAGTTTTTGAAATCAAATCCTAAAACTGTCAATTTAGAAGTTGCTAGAAGGGTTTGAATTGCTTTACCCTAATTCCCTGTGGATCGACCTTGGTCTTACCGAGATTTATTACTACATTGCAGCCTTGCACTTGAGGTGAGCGAATCAGTTTTTCGCGCCGCTACCGAAGAATCTAGGTTAGACGGTTCTAAATTTTTTTAATAGCTATAGAAGTAGAAGTAGTCAGGGTTTACTATTTTCCTAGGACTAGTTTTTCTGAATTTTAGAACTAACAAGGTTTGTTTTGTTTTGTAGGAAGTTCTTCTAGTTCAAGTAAATTGGGTACTATCCTTCCAACTTGAACCATTTCAATTTTTAGTTTTTAGAATTTTTATTTTATTTTCAGATTTTTTTTTTAGGACTTAGGATTAGTTTAGATTTTTTATTGTGTGGTTTATGTCCCATTGGGAACGTGACTACACCAATCGTCTCCAAATCGAAGGTGGTTTAGTTGGACCACTCTCCGTTCATGGACAAGTCAGAAAATACGTAGAACATTATGAAAGTTTGGGAAATATGGATCAAACTCTATTAAGGAATCCTCCCCACCCTACTACTCCAACTATAAACACTAATCATGAGGGAGTAGGAGAGAATGAGGTGCACAATGCTCCTCTAATGAGAGCTCTACATGATTATTTACAATTGGCTCGTACGACTACGCCCTCTTGTGTAGTTTACCAACCACTAGGGGGAACATTGATATAAAGCTAGGGGTAATTTAACTTTTACCTAAGTTTTATGGGCTAAATTCTAAGAGCCCATATCTACACTAAAAAGAATTTGATGAAGTTGTTGCTACCTTGCAATACAACAATGTGTATGAGGATGTCATCAAACTTAGATTGTTTCCCTTCTCATTGAAAGAAAGAGCCAAAGGTTGGCTCCACTCTCTTAGACCACATTCGATTGGGACATGGACTGAGATGACCCGGGAATTCTTGAAAAAGTTTTTCCTGGCTCATAAAACTAACACCCTTTGAAGATTGATAATGAACTTCATGGGAAAAGAGGGTGAGTCGTTCTTTCAAAGTTGGAAAATGTTTAAGGAACTCTTACTCACTTGCCCACATCATGGATACGAAAGTTGGCGAATTATAAACTTCTTTTATGATGGATTAAATTCCAACATGTGCCAATTTTTAAAGATGATGTGCAATGGCGAGTTCATAAGCAAAAATCTAGATGAGGCATAGAGTTATTTAGACATGTTGGTCGAGAATGCCTAATCATGGGATACCTTGGACAAATCTAATAACTCCAAGCCTCCTCAGCAAAAAGAGAAAGGAGGGATTTACATCTTTAAGGAAGAAGATGATGTTAACGCAAGGCTAGCCAACCTCACAAGAAAAGTCGAGGCCATGGAACTAAGAAAAATTGTAGTTTCTAAGTTCATGGAAGCCATTGAGAACAAATGTGGAATTTGTGCCACTAATGTGCACTCTACGCAAGATTGTCCTACAATTCCCGTGTTTCAAAAGGTGTTACAAGAGCAAGCGAATGCCACATATGGGTATCAACGACCTTTCAATGGACCAGTAGGTAACATGTACAACTCTACTTGGAAGAACCACCCAAATTTCAGTTGGAAGAATGCTCCCACGGGCAACCCTACCAACTCTCAAGGAGGGCACTTTAAGGGCGTTTATGCAAGGGCAAACACAAATTAATCAAACAAATCAGCAAATGTTCCAAGAGCTTAAAGTTTCGGTTGATGAAATTAAGAGACGCTTGAATGTTAGGCAAGGGACCTTTCCGGCCCTACCTCAGCCTAATCCTAAACAAGCACATAAAATAAGCATCCCTAATCCTCCCAACCAACATGACGTCCCTGCATGAAAAATACAAATGTTAGTTGATTCAAAAGCCACACGGGTATTATTCACCTTTATTTATATCTTGGATCCAGACTGTCCAACTGCTTTGTCTAGTCATTTTAACTATCAGGCCAGAAAATCAGCCTTATCCAAATCTTAGGTGGGTCGTACTACAAGAAATAGTGAGATTGAACGGCCATACTTAAAACCTTTATGCAGCCCACCATGATACTTAATTTCCATTCAAATTTGGACGTCGATCAGGTGGGACCTGTCTCAAGACCCTGTGCGGTCAGAATGAAGGAAAAAAACATAGGTATGTATGGACCAGCTGATCATCCACGTTAGAAATATATTATTATTTTTATATAAAGTAAGAAAGGACGTTTTCAAGGAGGGACGTATAGTTTACGTGCAACTAGGCTATGGGATCCGTTGTGGACCCACGGTGATGTATAGTTGTATCCAAACCATCCATTCACTTGAACCAGCTGTCTTAGGCCTTGGAACTAAAGATGAGACAAAACAAAGTCTTAAGTGGACCCCACCATAAGAAATAGTGTTGAATGAATGTTCACCATTGGAATCTTTTCAAGGCCATCATGATGTTCATTTTCCATTTAAACCTACTTATCACAGGGCTCTTTGGGCTTTTCATGAGCCGTCCCATCTCATGAATGGATTGGATCATCCACGTGTGGACCCCACCTCTTTGAAAATAAAATGAGAGAGAGAGAGATAGAGAGACTTACGCTGACCAGGCAGCGCATGTTGTTGGACGCTGCTGCCCAGCGTTAGGGTTGGTTGATGCTGGCCCATTCTGGGCGTGGGAAGGGGGCCCCACTCGAGTGGGACCCACCTTGAAGTATATATAGTATCCACACCGTCCACAAATCTTGCCTTATCAGTTTAGGGCTAGGTTTCATAAACGAGACAGATCCAAACCTTTGGTCAGCCCCACCACTGCAAACATTGGAGATTGAATTCCTACCATGAATACCTCCCTGAGTATATCATGATGTATGTCTTTTATCTATGCTGACCATCCATGTCAACAACCTTATGCAAGGTGTGGACCCCACCACCAATTGAAGTAGATCCAAATCCCAGGTGGTCCACACCACATAAATAAATGGAGACGATAATGCCCACCGTTGCACTTTCCTGACGCCCCATGATGTTCATTTGTCATGCAACCTGTGACTTAGGACCACAACCCTTGTTGTAGTTGCGGGGAAAACACATGTATTAGTTAGATTCAAACCTTTTGTGGGCCCACCTTGATATCAACAATCTTATATGGGCCCCACCACATAAAACAGTGGTGATTGGACAGCAACCGTTCACGACTTTGTGAGGCCCACCGCAATGGCCTCTTTTCCGTCCAACCCGTTGATTAGGTCACAAGACCTAGATTAATGGAAAGGCACAAATATCATCTCGATCATAAACTTATGTGGGACCCATTTCATTTAACAATAGGGATAATGAGGTCCATTGTTGAAACCATCTTAGGGCTCACTGTCCCGTACACACTTTGCAATCATGCTGGTCGTCCACTAGACACATGCATGTGTTTTATCATCACATGGCCCATCTAATGGGTGGGACCCACGGTGATGTATGTCCCTTACATCCATACCCTCCACCTAGTGGGACGAACCCACTATGATGATTATGTTTTATCCGAGTCGTCCGTGCATGGCTACCATGATGTATGGGTTCACTCACACCATCCACCCATGTTCCAACTCATTTTATGGACCAGATCCAAATTGTTGGTGGAACCACATGATTTAGTGAGGATTGATGTCCACGGTTAGAACCTTCTAGGGGGTTTTACCATGGTGTTGAATCACCATTGAACCTATTGTTGGTATCACTTGGACCTAGTCGTGGGTGGAGCTCATGAAAGTGGACCCTATCACATGGAAGAAGTTGTCAGTAAATGACTACCATTGAAATGGTTTAAGGCCCACTATAGTATTTATTTGACACCCTCACTGCTATAAAGGTCACATAGACCTACATGCAAGGTAACAGCAAATTATTAGCTTAATCTAAAATACTATGGACCCCACCTGGATGTATGTTTCATGTTATCTATTTACCTTGTCAGATCCTTTTATAACATGGACCGAAAAATGAGACCGGTCCATATCTCAGGTGGACTTCACCACAGGGAACAACTGAAAGAGGATGTCCTCCATTAAAACCTTCCTTTGGGTCCACTGTGTTACCTTGTAGGGCCCACAGGTGTGGGTCATGCTGTGGAATTGGTGTGTGCAAGCACGTTGCTCACACAGCATGTGTCCCACGCCATGGGGGCTGCCATGTTATGTGTTTTATACCACGCAGCCCTTCTACCTTTAAATCATTACGGGCCATGGGCCCACTTTTGTGGTATATCTATGGGCCACGCCCAAGGGTAATGGGGCAGATGATGGCCACCATTGGAATCCTTGTAGGATTACTGTAGTGTATACAATTTGGTCGTGTCGTAGAATTGCTCTGTTTTATGAGATGTGGGCCACATTATAGAGCCCACCTTGATGTATGTTTATGGCCGCACCATGTAGCCACTAGTGTATGAATTGAATTCAAGTAGTCCATGGGCCATCTTTGTTATACACCCTTTGCCTACTTGATGTATGTTCTGTGCCCATTCCTTGGACCATTTTGACATACGTATATTATCCCCACTCTGGCCCATCATGAGACTTATCCTTGGGGAACATGGGACCTATCATTTGGATCTCTCACTCTCTTTATATTGAGCTAGTTTAGGATGATTAACACATAAATTGTGCACCCTACCTTGTATGTACAAATATATCTATATGTGTCAGGATTGGTAACATGCTGGTATACCCAGCCCTAATGTGGTCGACACTGATAATATGCTTAGTGTAATGCATATCATGCCTATTTATATGCTTCTACTTGTTCGTTGTATGCTTGAGTATGGATATGAATGAAATATAACATACACCACGGGATTGTGGTTGGTACTCGGGCCATGGATGTTGGCTTGCTGGTGTATGGCAGAGATGTGTTAGTAACCCTATGATGTGGGACTTGTCAGAGAACCCGTATGACAAAGGGGTGCCTTTCATGTATGTATGACTTGCATGACATGATTGCATGGTTCGGATTATGAACTCTAGCATTCACGCATTTGCATGTTGCATTTGCATATTGCATTTGCATGCACACCCTAGAAACATTAGGTTTGTGACCACCATGGGAAAGTATGGTTGACAGTTGTATGGACACGAGAAATTGGTTCTAGCACTTGGGCACCAAAGATGTCCTTGGGTGAAAATTCCTAAACCTCGTGGCAACGAGATGCTCCAATGACTGGATCGAGTGGACATATGAGTGCATGGGGGTTGACAATGTAGGCCGCGTCTCCCACTGTGTCGAGGTCGGTTGGAAGGGGGTGTGACCTTACCCGCCCGGTGCGAAGGGGGTTATATACTAGGTTGAGTTTGACTAGCTCGTGTTGAATGGGTCCGCTATTGTCAAACCAAGTGGATTTTGGTATACCACTGATGAGGCGGATAATGAGGTCTCCTCCACTTGCTGGTTATGCGCGCAATGGGCGGCACCCAGAGTCAAAAGTGTACGAGACCCAGGTGATTCTAATTGAGAACTATATTGAGATGCGGATAGACATCAGGGTTGACTGGTGGCATATGGTAATCATACATTCATGCATACGGGTTCGTGGATGCGCAAATATAATTTAAGTGACATACAATCATGAGACATGGTCCCTAATAGGTACGTGACTATTTGGAATCAGGAGTCTAACATTCTCTGATTATTTTACATGTTAGGTTATGGGACTAACATGTATTGTAACCCTAGATGTGAGGCCCCACCGACACACGATGCTAGGTACCACAACTCGTTCATTCATCATATGCTCTTGAGTTCTTGTGTCATATTTATGGTAATAACATGTCTCGCTCACATTATATCATGAATATATATAGTATACTCTTGATATAACTAGTTGTATGACTAATCTCTATCATTTTCGCTTACTCTGATATTAATGTTGATATATTAATGATATATATATATGTCACACGCATTATGCGTATACACACACGCTCTACTAAGCTTCATAAAAAGCTTAGCACGTTGTTTAACATGCAGGTTACTGAGAGAAGGTAGCAGTTGGCGATGCTGTAGCAGCTACTTGTTTGTGTTTCGAGAAATTCTGTACTTACCTTATCGACATAGTACATTAAACGATTGATTAATGGATATGTGATGTAATGCCTTTTGGTCTGGTAAACTTTTGGTTAAAAAAATCATTCTAAATAAAATCTTCCTTGTAGGATTTCATTTTCGAGGTTTGGTGTAACGCTAGATGCCGAAACCGGGGTACTATGGAGGCTGTCAACTCTAAGTTCAGATTATGGTGATTGTGCGCCAAAAATCGAATTTGAGGTGTGACATTGTATGTTGAGCATTTTTTTTGAAATGGTGGGGACGATTCTTGAAGTCTTCATGGACGATTTCTCGGTATTTGGTTGTAACTTTGATGAGTGCCTTATGCACTTAAAAACTGTTTTAAAAAGATGTGAAGAAAAGAACCTCGTGTTAAATTGAGAGAAATGTCATTTCATGGTTCAAAAAGGAATTGTCCTTGGTCACATCATCTCACAAAATGGAATCGAGGTGGACAAGATCAATCTTATCTCTAACCTTCCACCACCCAAAATGTGCGATCCTTTCTAGGACACGCCGGATTCTATAGACGGTTCATAAAGGACTTTAGTTCACTCTCTTGTCCTTTATTTAACCTCCTTTAAAAGGAAAACTCATTCGAGTGGAATAAGGATTGTCAAAATGCCTTTGACAAACTTAAAGACATGTTGACATGTGCTCCCATAATACAACCACCTAATTGGAGCCTTCCTTTTGAAATTATGTGTGATGCGAGCGAATACACTATTGGGGCTGTGTTAGGCCAAAGAAAAGAGAAGAAGCCATGCGTCATCTACTCTGCAAGTAGAACATTAAACTCAGCTCAAGCAAACCACACTACTACAGAAAAAGAACTTTTAGCCGTAGTTTTTGCTTTAGACAAGTTTAAGTCCTACTTGATTGGATCCAAAATCATCATATTCACCGACCATGCCGCACTTAAGTACCTTCTTTCTAAGAAAGATGCTAAGCCATGCTTGTTAAGATGTATCCCCCTACTCCAGGAATTTAACATAGAAATACGAGATAAAAAGGGAGTAGAAAACATAGTGGCTGACCATCTCTCACGACTTGTTCTCACCGATTCCCCTGAGACGACTGCGATCAATGACATGTTCCTTGATGAACAACTTTTTAAAGTCTCCCAATTGCCATGGTATGCGGACATTGCTAACTATCTTGCTACAGGTACAATTCCGATGACCCGTACTTATTCAAGTATTATCCCGATCAAATTATAAGGAGGTGCGTGCTGGATGATGAACAACAGAGTATTATCTCCTTTTGTCATTCTCAGGCGTGTGGTGGCTACTTTTCGGTTAAGAAGACCACAACCAAAATTCTGCAATGTGGGTTTTATTGGCCCACCATGTTCAAAGACACTCATGAGTTTTGCAAAACGTGCGAGCCTTGTCAGAAATTAGGAGGAATATCCCGTAGAAATATGATGCCACTCAATCCCATCCTACCAATCAAAATTTTTTATTGTTGGGGCATCGATTTCATGAGTCCATTCCCATCTTCTTTTGAAAATTTATATATTTTGCTTACTATCGATTATGTTTCAAAATGGGTTGAGGCGATTTCATGCCTGAATAATGACCATAAAACAGTAATTCGTTTCTTAAAAGAGAATATCCTTTCCCAGTTTAGAACACCTCGAGTCATTATAAGTGATGAAGGATCTCATTTTTGTAACCGCCCGTTTGAAGCTTTAATGAAGAAATATGGTGTCAATCACAAAGTGAGCACTCCCTATCACCCACAAACTAGTGGACAAGCTGAGATATCCAACAGGGAAATCAAACATATCTTAGAGAAAACTGTAAACCCCAATCATAAGGATTGGTCACTTCAACTTACAGATGCGCTTTGGGCTTACCGTACATCTTTCAAGACCCCCATTGGAATGTCTCCTTATAGACTTGTCTATGGGAAAGCTTGTCACTTGCCTGTGGAGTTGAAACATAGGGCATATTGGGTGATAAAGAAGATGAATTTTGATTATGACAAAGCAAGCTCGTTGTGCAAGCTTCAATTGAATGAACTTGAGGAACTTCAGAACGAAGCATATGAGAACGCGAGAATTTACAAGGACAAGATGAAGGTGTTCCATGATAAGAACATATTTCATAAGACTTTCACGATAAACCAAAAGGTCCTTATGTATAATTCTCGGTTACATTTATTTTCCAGAAAATTGAAGTCTCGATGGACCGGTCCCTTTATTGTCAAAACTGTTTATCCATATGGGACTATCGAGTTGTTTAATCCAAGGAACGGTAATGTTTTTAAAGCAAATGGTCAGCGATTAAAGCTGTTCTTTGATAATTTTCCTTCAGAAGGTATGTCCATACCTCTGACTGATCTTGTGTATCAGGATATTTGATCTCCTAGTCTGACGGAGGTATAGAGTAGTTTAGGATTAGGATTTGCTTACTTTTTGTTTATTTTTCCATTGGTTTGTTAGAAGGAGGTATTATTCCTAGCTTTTTGTTCTCTCAGGTATTCTCATTCCTCACTCCCTTTCTTTTATCATTGCTCTCATGTTTTGCTCATTGCATATCTTTTACATTGAGAACAATGCAAGATTTGGTTGGGGGGTGTGGGATCTCTATGATGAATCCAGTATTTTGTAACATTTCAAGCAATATCTGTAGCAAATTTTTCTTCAATTTTTTTTGAAAATTCAAAACTCCATTGGAAAACTTTGTTTTTGTGTAAGTATAAGAAAAAGCGATACAAAGTGAGCAATGTTGAGCATCTTGAACCATATCTAAGATAATGGTTTCTATGTGAGTTCCTTTATTATTATGATCGATAGAAATTTTGAACACTTTTACACCTAGTTCACATTACACGACTCTCATGGTTCAAGGGGATTATGTAGATTGGTGGATTGGTTAGGTTGGATTTGAGGTGTTGAGAAACCAAGCCGGGGTACTTTGTCCATCCTTGTCCATGGGAAAAGAATGAAAGATATGGATTTCTAAAAATCCTATCTAATGTGTATGAAAAGGAAAGGAAGGATGAAAATTTGAGAATGATTGAATATATGGTGGAAAATTTTGAAAAAGGGCTACCCATTACCAACCGGGGGATGGTCTACCCATAACCAAAGCCGAAAATGGGAAGTAGTGTGAAAGTCGTCGGAAGGACGGTAAGGCAAATTTCTATCATAGTCTTGTTATTGATCTATACACCTTCAGATCCCTAATCTAGCCGATTCATGAAGAAGCTAACCCTAGAAATTCATGGGATGAACATTCACTATGCACACTAGGTTAAATTTGTTTGGATTCTTTTATTTATCAATCAATCAGCGGGAATTCTATGCGAACACTTGTTATGTTTTGAGAAGGTTATGGTCTCATCTTCTATCACTAAGTTTTCCTGATTTTTGCACTTGCACGTCCTAGAGTGGATAGAAGCATGGTTTCTAAAGGAGAGTTGGGTTTTGGAGAATGGAACTTGTTTCACGCATGTTTTGTATGGGACTAGCAAAATGCTGGTTAGGGGTGTGTTGAGCTCGTAAATGTGTATATTCTAACCCCATTACATCACTAACTATGCATGGTTTGTATGCTTAAAAGACTCATCTAATGCTTGTTTTGTGGATGTAGGATTAAGAGAGAGACTTCACACAAATGATAGCTAGAAGACCCATTTAGGAGACCTTGGATGAAGACCCAAGGTGGGTCAAAGAACGAAGAAGAAAGAAAAACAAAGAAGAAAGAAGAAAGAGAGAGAAATGGGCAACAATGGGGCTAGACCGGTCAAGACCGGTCAGCCATGGGCAGAGCCCCCTCTCACACACGCTGGACTATACCTGGACAAGTCCGACCGGTCAAGACCGATCGGCCAACAGGTCGAGCTCCCCACTGTGCTCTCTAGACTGTCCACTGGACAGGTCCGACCATTCAAGACTAATCGGCTAGCCATCTCGATCGGTTAAGACAGGTCAGCCAACAGGTCGGCCAGTGTAATTTGCTGAAATTCAGCAACTTCTTCAGCAAGCTCCGAGTTTTGTGCGCAAGTGCGTAAGTGCTAAGCAAATCTGGAAGATTCTGAAGTGGTAGAGCCTCTCCACTATAAAAGGGGACCTAAGGATCGTAGCTAAGGCATCCTAGAAGAGATCTACAAAGGTGGGAAGTAGAGAAAGATGGAATCGGAGTTCTACAACTCCCTCTAGTTTGTTGCTTTCTAGTTCATGTTTTTAGTTGATTTCATGTTTCCTTGGATCATGATTGGCTAAACCTCTTAGCTAGGGCTAATAGGTGAAGCTTGTAGTGAATCTAAGATGCTTTAATTCATTTTTATGTTTCCAAGTTTGAATTTTTATTGAAGAACAATGGTTTATTGAAGTTTCAATAAAGTTCTAAGTAGTTTTTCTTAATTTTATGATGGCTCATGGATGTTTGGAAAAATTGCTTTAGTTCTTAGTTGTTTTGCATGGATCTAGACCTGTACGCTCTGAGGAATCGGATTCAAGACGCTCTAGAATGGATTCTCATGTGGGAACTTCAAACCAATGTTCTACCTTTTGTTCTAAAGTCTAATTTGGGTGTTGCTTATGCATGTGATTTGAATGAAGTTCAAATCATGATATAGTTAAGCCTTGTGACAGGGTTTGATGATTATTATGATTATGATCTTAATCTATTGGAACTAGGATTGACCTATACAATTGAGTGTGCTCAAGTCCTAACTTGAATTGAGGGAATCATGTTTATGAACAACACATGAATTGGACTGTTTTGATGAATTAACCGCTCTATCATCTGGCTAGATAGGATTTGATTTCGACTCTAGTTGTATAATTGGGAAACCACAGCGAATTATGCATCAAAGATTGCTACAAGTGGATCCTTAAACCCTTAGTGCTCTTTTATATTAATTACATTCACTTTTAATTTCAGATTACCATCTATATTGAAATTCTAAAATCTGTTTAGTTTGATCTCAATTAGAGAATATTCGAAGTAGTTTTGTGAATTCCTAATAAGTCCCTGAGAACGATCTTAGTCTCTACCGAATTATTATTACATCGCAACCCTACACTTGAGGAAGCGAACATGTGTCCCTGATGACAAACGAAATTCTGTCATCTCCTTTTGTCATAGTCAAGCATGTGGGGGTCATTTTTCTACCAAGAAAATCACTGCAAAAAATCTGCAATGTGGTTTTTATTGGCCTACCTTGTTTAGAGACTGTTGAGCTCTTAATTGTGCATATTCTAACCCCAATTCATCACTCATTATGCACGGTTTACATGTTTAAAGGACTACTCTAATGCATGATTTGTGATTGTGGGAGCAAGATGGAGATTTCACCAATTGAATGCTAAATAGAGCTCTTTATGAGCATTGAAGACCATTGGATGAAGGTTGAAGGAGGATCAAAGAAAGACAAAGCAAGGAGAGAAGAGAAAAGAAGAAACAAAGAAAGAAATTAAGAAGAAATACAAGGTCCGACCGGTCGGCCAGGGGAGCCAGACCGGTCAAGACCGGTCGACCACCCATTACCTGACTTGAAGACGCACTGGACAGAGGGACTAACCAGTCCGACCAGTCAAGACCGGTCGGCCAACGGGTCGTCCCCCTTCCAGAGCTCGCTGGACTGATTCAATCAACAGGTTCGACCGGTCGTGACCGGTCGGCCGGGCCAGTCCGACCGGTCGGCCCTGCGTAAACGGGCAACTTTCTATTCTGGGCGCCGAATTTCTCTGCGTAAGTGCATATCCTTACGCGAAATCTGGAAGTTTCTTACGCAAAGGACACCTCCAAGCTATAAAAGGACTTCTTCCCTTTATACCAAAGCATGCTAGGACGTGGGGATTGCTTGGGAGACGGATTCTACTTCGAGTTTCTTAGTTTTCTTCCTGTTTTAGTTATTTTTATGTTTTTTAGGCTTTTTAGTTCAAGGATGTTAGAGATGAACTAAAACCTCTTAGCTAGGGCTAAGAGGTGAAGCTTTTGATTCGTTTTTGATGGATTGATGCAACCTAAGTTTCCTTTTATGTTTTAATTGAAGAATTTTAGTTCAATATGAGTTTGAATCAAGTGCTAGTTTGGTTTTACTTTGATCTCTTGATGACTCCGGGCTCATGTGATTCTTAGTGATTCTAAGCTTGATAGTTTACCTTCTGAGCATTGTTTATGTTTGTGTAGTTCATTGATCTACCATCGACTCCAGGCATGGTAGACGCTTTGATTGCCTTGTGTACAATGGCCTGATTTTCATGTGGCAACTCATTCAACTAAAGTTCTTATCTTTTGTAGTAATTTGAAATAGTTGTTTGTTCATTGATTTTGATTTAATTAGAGTTCCAATCATTAGTTGTAATCAAGTCTAGTGAAGTCTAGTGACAGGATTTGATGAAAGCTATGATTGTGAATCTCAACTAGATTGGGAAGAGGCTTGGCCTACACAATTGAGTGTGCCCAAGGCCTGAGCATTGATGTGGGAATTGAATCAATGAATAAGCACTTGTTTTAGATAATTGTTGATTTAACCGCTTTATATTCCGATTGGATAGAGATATGAATTCGATTCCGATTGAGTTATATGAGACCTAGTTGTGTTGATGCATTGAAACTTATCAAAAGTGGATCCTTGGCGCTCTAGTGCCTTTTTAGATTGATATTACCTTACACATTCACTGTTTAAACCAAATCACTATTTTCTAGCTTTAGTTCTTAATAGGATCTTAATTATTAGTTATTTTAGACAAATTCTGAGAATACCCATTCATAAATCTCTGTGGGAACGATACTCGGTCTTTCCGAATTATTACTACTTCGCAACCCTACACTTGGGGAGTGAACAGAGACACCCACGAGTTTTGCAAAGCATGCAAGCGCTATCAAACGCTAGGAGGATTGTCCCATTAGAATATGATGCCTCTCAACCCAATTCAACATCTTGAAGTCTTCAATTGTTAGGGCATCGATTTCATAGGACCATTCCCCTCATCTTTTGGACATGTCTACATATTGCTTGCCATAGATTATGTGTCTAAGTGGATGGAGGTGATTCCATGTAGAACTAATGATCACTGCATGGTTCTACGGTTTCTTAAAGAAAATATACTTTCCAGATTTGGAATGCCTCGAGCCATTATAAGTGATGGTGGTTCTCACTTTTGCAATAAGTCTTTCAAAGCCTTAATGAAGAAATATGGCATTGCGCATAAAGTGATTACCCCATATCACTCACAGACAACTAGGCAACCTGAAATTTTCAATCGAAAAATCAAGTAAATTTTGGAAAAGACGGTGAGTTTGAATAGCAAAGATTGATCACTGAGATTAGTCGATACTCTTTGGGCTCACAGTACCACTTATAAGACCCCAATTGGAATGTCTCCTTATAGACTTATCTATGGGAAAGCTTGTCACTTGCCCGTGGAGCTTGAATACAAAGCCTATTGGGCAATTCTGATATTGAATGAGCTTGATGTTGAGCTCCGAATTGTGCATATTCTAACCCCAATTCATCACTCATTATTTATGGTTTCATGGTTTAAAGACTTACCTAATGCATGGTTTTGTGATTATAGGAATGAGAGAGAGACTTCATCATTCTAATGCTTAAAGACTCTTCTTACATACCTTGAAGATCAAGGAAACAAAGGAACAGAAAGCGGAGCAAGGATGCAATAGAGTTGGAGGAAGAAAAGAATGGAAAATCACAATTTACATGACCTCCGGCCGGCCGGCCAAACCTGCCAGAAACAACATTTTTGCTGTCTTAATTTTCTGAAGCCCGACCTATGGTCTGGCCGGCCAATAGGTCGAACCATGTAAAAAACGTCCAGAGAGTTCGGTCCTTAATTGCTTAACCTCCGGCTGGCCGGCCAACATCTTGATTGCATTAGGACACTTCTAAATCCGGATTTCGCTGCGCAAGTGCGGTACTTCTCTGCAATTTCTCAGATCTAAGGTATAAAATGACTCTTTCACTCTCTTCCTAGGGTATGCTAGGACATGGGGAACATCAAGAGGCTTAGGAGATGGATTCTACTTCAAGTTTTCCTAGTTTTTCTTTTAGTTTTCAATTATTTTTATGTTTTTGAGACTTCTAGTTCAAGGATGTTAGAGATGAACTAAAACCTCTTAGCTAGGACGAAGAAGTGAAGCTTTTGATTCGTTTTTTATGGATTGATGCAACCTAGGTTTCCTTTTTATGCTTTGATTAAAGAATTTGATTTAATATGAGTTTGAATAAAGTACTAGTTCAGTTTTTACTTTGATCTCTTCATGACTCCGGGCTAATGTGCTTCTTAGTGAATCTAAACTTAGTTGCTTACCTTTTTGGTATTGTTTATACTTGTGTGGTTCATTGATCTATCATCGACTCCGGGCATGATAGACTCTTTGATTACCTTGTATACAATGTGTTGAGCTCTTAATTGTGCATATTCTAACCCCAATTCATCACTCATTATGCAAGGTTTTCACGATTTATAAACTAATCTAATGCATGAATTTGTGATTGTAGGGATGAGAGAGAGGAATCATCAAATGGAGACTTAAAGACGCAATTTAGAAGCAAAGAAGACCAAATGACCAAGTGGGAAAGGGTGGAAGAAAGAAGCAAAGAAGAGAAGAAAAGAAGGAAGAAGAAGACACCCAAGACCGGTCGTCAAAGGCCCAGGACCGGTCGTCTGACCGGTCCGATCACTCAACAGAGGGGTCCAGAGGCCACAACTCACTGGACTGTCTACGACCGGTCGTCCACTGCTGCGACCGGTCGTGCGACTGGTCCTTGAATTAATTTTCTGGGTAGAAAATTCCCAAAACTCTCTGGACGATTTTGACGTTTTTAAGACCGGTCGTGCGACCGGTCGTCCAATAGCTCAGATCAGTCATGCGACCGGTCGTCTGTGTAATGAAGTGTGTTCTACAAGCTCCAGATTTCTCTACGCACTGTGTACTCTTACGCAATTTCTGGAAGATTCTGACACTGCGGAGCCTCCCCACTATAAAAGGACACCTAGGGATCGTTCCTAGGGTATCTTAGAAGGGTTTGAGCAAGGTGGGAGGCTGCAGAAGTGGATTTCGGAGTTCCACAACTCCTCCTAGTTTGTTGCTATTTTTATGTTTTTCTTAGTTGTTTCATGTTTCCTTGGATCATAAACGGCTAAACCTCTTAGCTAGGGCTAAGAGGTGAAGCTTGTAGTGAATCTAAGATGTTTCAATTCGTTTAAAGTTGGTTTTAAGATTGGATTTCATGTTTATGAACAATGGTTTGAAGTTTAATTCAAGTTCTAAGTAGTTTTTCTTAGTCTTATGATGACTCATGGATGTTTGGAAGAATTACTTGAGTTCTTAATTGTTGTGTGTTAGTCTAGACCTGTATGATCCGAGGAATTGGAGTACGCTCTAGTACTATGATCTTCATGTGGGAACCTCCTACCAAAGTTCTACTTTTTTTGGAATTCTGTTGTATGTGGGACTGTTTATGTGATTTGAATCAAGTTCAAATCATGATCTAACTTTGTCTTGTGACAGGACTTAATGATGGTTATGATTGTGAACTTAGTCTATTGGAATTGGGACTAACCTATGCAATTGAGTATGCTCGTCCTAGCTTGTATTGAGTGAATCATGTACATTGATCTTATATATGGCAGATTGTTGGTTTAACTGATCTATCATCCGACTAGATAGATCTTAATTTCGATTCTAGTTGAGAAAGTGAGAAACCACGGCGAATTGAGCATCAAGGATTGTTATAAGTGGATCCTTGAACCCCTAGTGCCTTTTATTAATTGATTACTTCAGCTTAAGTTCAAAATTGTTATTCACATCAATCTCTTGAAAAACTTATTTGTTAGCTTCTCAATAGAAACTATTGAAAGTGTTTCAGTGAATTCCTCCATAAGTCCCTGTGGATCGACCTCGGTCTTACCGAGATTATTACTACATCGCAACCCTACACTTGGGGAAGCGAACACAATGGCACAATCTTCATGTGGGAACTCATTCAAAATAAAGTTCTAATCTTTTGTGATAATTTGAGATAGATGTTTGCTGATTGATTTTGATTTAATTAGAGTTCTAATCATTGGTCGTAGTCAAGTCTAGTGACAAGATTTGATGAAAGCTATAGTTGTGAATGTCAACTAGATTGGAAAGAGGCTTGGCCTATACAATTGAGTGTGCCTAAGGCCTGAGCATTATTGTGGGAATCGAATTGATGAGCAAGCAACTGTTTTAGATAAGTGTTGATTGAACCGCTCCATATTCCGATCGGATAGAGATAGAAATTCAATTCTAATTGAGTTGTGAGAGACCTAGTTGTGTTGATACATTGAAAACTGTCAAAAGTGGATCCTTGGCGCTCTAGTGCCTTTTTAATCACTGTTTTACTCCAAATCATTATTTTTCAGATTTATTTCTTAATGTGATCTCGATTTTAGGTTCTTTTAGATAAATTTTGAGAATATTTACATATAAATCTCTGTAGGACGATACTCTGTCTTTCCGAATTTATTACTACATCACAACCCTACACTTGGGGAGTGAACATGTTTTTGGCGCCATTGCCGGGGATTTGATACGGTGTTTTTAGAATTTTTCAAGATAGCTTTTAGTTGAGATTGTGTTAAGTTAAGTTTAGGATTTGTTTTGCTTTTTAGGATAGGGTTTCTTCTAAATTCAGAGAATTAACTTAGTTTTATTTTGATTTTGCAGGATTCTAACATAGATCTTCAATTCAAGTTCTATCCTTCTACCTCTCTTGCTATAGATAGTTTCAGATTTTTATTTTAAGAAACAAGGTTATATATTAGGTTTTTGTTGAGTGGTTCATGCCCAAGTGGGTTCATGATCACACTCGACGATTTTTAAGTAACGAAGTAATTGTTGAAGGGATTGATAGAGAACCTCGTGCTAGAAAACGTCAAAATCTTCCTGAAATTGCTAGAGAGATGGCTGAAAATCAAGCCCAAAACGATACTGAAATTGATGAGAATGAAGTGGGGGATGCACCTCAACCTAGGACTTTACGTGACTATTTACAACCTGCTAGGACGAGTATCCCCTCTTGCATAATTTTCCCTCACAATGTGGGAAACACTAATTTTAAACTGGGGTTGATCTAACTTCTCCCCAAATTTCATGGACTCGACTCCAAAAGTGCTTACCTACACATTAAGGAGTTCGAAGAGGTTATTGCCATAATTCACTACGAAAATGTAACCAAGGATACCATAAAACTTAGATTGTTTCCTTTCTCCTTGAAAGAGAAGGCCAAATTATGGCTACATTCCTTAAGGCCAAATTATGGCTACATTCCTTAAGGTCTATTAGGATATGGGCTGAGATGACTTGGGAGTTTCTTAAAAAATTCTTCCCAGCTCATCGAATCAATGCGCTGAGAAGGGTCATAATGAACTTCGCCCAAAAAGAAGATGAAACATTTTTTCAATATTGGAAAATGTATAATGAGCTATTAAATGCATGCCCACATCATGGTTACGAATGGTGGAGGTTGATTAGTTTCTTCTATGATGGACTAAACTCAGCCATGTGCCAATTTGTGGAGATGATGTGCAATGGGAAGTTTATGAACAAAGAAACAGAGGAAGCTTGGGACTATTTTGACATGTTGGCTGAAAACACACAATCATGGGATACATCTAAGCCGACAAGTTCAAAACAGTCCTAAGTCAAGGAAAATGGAGGAATTTATGTTTTGAATAAGGAAGATGATCTAAGTTCTAGAGTGTTTAATCTCACATGAAAGGTTGAGGCTATGGAATTAAGGAAAGTTGATACAACTCAACAAAGGGGGGCTGTTGAAACTATATGTGGTATTTGTGCTTCCAATGTGCATCAAACGCAGGATTGTCCTACAATTCCTACGTTTCAAGAAGTTTTATATAAACTATCAAATGCTTTAAATAGTTATCGACGTCCTTTTAGTACTCTAAATTTAAACACGTACAATTCTAATTGGAGAAACAATCCTAATGTCAATTGGGCGAATGGACCCACGGCCAACCAAAGTAATCCTCAAAGGGGGCCTCCAATGCAATTTCCTATGGCCCCATCTCAAAAGTCTATGGAGGATACATTGAAAGCATTCATGGAAGGCCAAGCTCAAATAAACCAATCAAACAATACAATGATGCTTGAGCTTAAAAGTTCGGTGGAGGAAAATCAAGGCTTGCTTAAACGCAAGGGAAGTGACATTTCCGGCCCAACCCCTACCTAATCCGAAATCACAATGCGAAATAAGCGTGCCTAGTTCCTTTAACTAACATATAGAACATGTTAAGTCCATCACCACTATTAGAAGTAGTAAAACTATTGAAAATCTGACCCGATGAAGGCCTCAACGCCTAATGATCCAGTATATTCCAAAGAGGATAATGAACCTAGCACTGTCATACATGAAAAAGAGCCATTAAAAGAATATCGGCCCGTTGCTCCATTCCCTCAATTCTTGATTTCAACCAAACCTCAAGATAAATATCAAGAATTTTTTGAGGTTTTTAAACAAGTCAAGATTAATATCTCATTGTTGGTTTCCATTAAACAAATATCATCATATGCCAAATTTCTAAAAGACCTTTGTACGGTAAAAAGAAAATACATGTGCAAAAGAAGGTATTCTTGACAGAGAATTTGAGTGCTATTATAAATCATAGGATGCCCAAAAAATACAAAGACCCTGGTAGTCCAACAATATCATGTATAATCAGTGACTACCGAATGAAGCACGCTTTACTTGATCTAGGGGCAAGTGTGAACTTAATCCCTTTCTCGGTTTATGAACAATTGGGTTTAGTTGAATTAAAACTCACCAAAACCACGTTACAACTTGCTGACCGATCGATTCGTATACTAAGAGGAGTGATTGAGGATGTCCTTCTCCAAGTTGACAAGGTCTACTACCCGGTAGACTTTATTATCTTGGATACACGACCCATGGTTAATATTGGCACTCAAATCCCTATCATACTTGGCCGCCCATTCCTAGCTACATCAAACGCAATCATCAATTGTAGGAGTGGAGTTGTCCAAATGTCTTTTGGCAATATGACGATTGAGTTAAATGCTTTCAATATTGACAACCAACAAGAGGATGAAGATGAGGAGGTCCCATGAAATAAACATGATCGATTCAATTGTGGAAGATGAGCCGCTCTCACCTCTTTGCTCCAGTCACTTAGAAGAAGACATGACCTACTCCCCTGATAAGAATGTTGATGTGATAGGGGATGTAGTTGCACTTTTAGAGTTGGTATCGGCATATGACATTAGCCGAGAGGAGGATGTAAAACCAACACTTTATTGTGCTGGAAAATTAATTCATGTTTCCACACCTCTATGGATCATACATACCGAACTCTACCAATCCTAGGATGACCCATACTTGCAATATCATTGCCCAGGAAATTCTGAATGGAGACATATTTTTTCTGACAAATATAATGGTGTCTCCTCTTATACATGTGGTGAAAACATTAAGGAACCCGCTGAAATTCCTCTTTGGGATTTTTAGTGGCTTATCATGATCATTCACACACATGTATATTGTAAAACAAGATCTTTGATGACTTTACTGCGAAACTTTTTATCATCTAATGATTCTACTTGACTTTATGCTTTTGAATGAGTTGTTGGGATTAACCTCCTACTTTGATGGAGGATAGTTTAGATTTTTAATCGCTTTCCTAGAATTAGATTGCGTTAGGATTTGCTTTGATTAGTAGACTTAATTTGTGAAGTAATTCATCTCCGAAAGCCAATTTTGCCATGCAATGTATTTCTTAGGTGATATCTCTCTTTCTCACTTCTCTTTATTTTGACATTGCTCTCATGTTTCATTCATTGCGTATTTTCTTACATTGAGGACAATGTAAAGTTTTGGTTGGGGTGAGATTCCTAGATGAATCTAGCAATTTGTGAAATTTCGAGCAATGTTTGTAGAAAATTTTCAATTTTTCTGAAAATTGAAAACTCCTTTAAAAAACCATGTTTATATGCACTTGGGATGTCATAAGTATGAAAGGAAGAGAGATATAGTGAGAAGATTTTGAAACTCTTAAAGGACCTATAATATGCCAAACACCAATGTTTTGGTTCCCCCTCCCTTTTACTTGCTTCAAATATGCATGCATCGAACACCCTACGCCGCGCTAGCTAGCTGGCGATCTCATTCTCACACATTCACAAATTGATAGTTTTCTATTTGAATTTCCCTATTGATGTAATCGATAGAAAGTTTGAACACTTTTAAGTCTAGTTCACACTACACAATTCTCATGGTTGAAGGGATTGCATAGAATTGTAGATTGGTTAGACCAAGATCCAAGGTGTTAAGGAACCAAGCCGGGGAACTTTGTCCATCCTGGTTCATGTGAAAGAAGAGAAAAGAATGAAAGATATGGATTTCTAAAAATCCTATCTAATATAAAAAAAGATGAAAAAGAAAGTAAGGTTATTCATTGAATATATGTTAAAAATTTCAAAAAGGGCTACCTATTAACAACCAGGAGATGGTTTACCCGTAACCAAAGCTAGAATTGTAAAGTAGTGTGAAAGTCGTTGAAGGAACGGTGTTGAGCTTTAAATTGTGCATATTCTAACCCAAATTCATCACTCATTATGCATGGTTTCATGATTTAAAGACTAATTTAGTGCATGGATTTGTGATTGTAGGAATAAGAAAGACTTCACCCAAATAATCAGCAAAATGGACTATTTCGAAGCCTTGGATGAAGATACAAAGTGGACCAAAGAGAGAAGAAAGCAAGGAGAGAAAAGAAAAGAAAGAAAAAGAAGAAAGAAAGAAAGAAAATATAAAAAAGAAGCAGCTTAGACCGGTCAAGACTGGTCGGCCACTCCTTTGGATCTTGCTGGATGGATAACTAGGCAGCCTAGACTGGTCAAGACCGGTCGGCCATGTGTAGCAGGTTGTTTCTATTTTGGGATTCCGAAATCTTCTGCGCAAGTGCGTAACTTTACGCAAAATCTGGAACTTTCTTGCGTAAAGGACACCTCCAAGCTATAAAAGGACGTCTTCCCTTCATACCAAAGGATGCTAGGACGTGGGGATTGCTTAGGAGACGGATTCTACTTCGAATTTCTAGTTTTCTTCCTGTTTTAGTTATTTTTATGTTTTTAGAGGATTCTAGTTCAAGGATGTTAGAGATGAACTAAAACCTCTTAGCTAGGGCTAAGAAGTGAAGCTTTTGATTCGTTTTTGATGGATTGATGCAACCTAGGTTTCCTTTCATGTTTTAATTGATGAATTTTAGTTCAATATGAGTTTGAATCAAGTACTATTTTGGTTTTTACTTTGATATCTTGATGACTCCGGGCTCATGTGATTCTTAGTGATCCTAATTTAGTATCTTAGCTTTTGAGCATTGTTTATGCTTGTGTAGTTCATTGATCTACCATCGACTCCGGGCATGGTAGACGCTTTGATTGCCTTGTATGCAATAGCCTGATTTTCATGTGGGAACTCATTCAACTAAAGTTCTTATCTTTTGTTGTATAATCTGGAATAGTTGTTTATTGATTGATTTCGATTTAATTAGAGTTCTAATCATGAGTTGTAATCAAGTCTAGTGACAGGATTTGGTGAAAGCTATGGTTATGAATCTCAACTAGATTGGAAAGAGGCTTGGCCTATACAATTGAGTGTGCCCAAGGCCTGAGCATGGTTGTGGGAATCAAATCAATGAATAAGCACTTATTTTAGATGATTGTTGATTTAACCGCTCTATATTCCGATCGGATAGAGATATGAATTCAATTCCGATTGAGTTATGAGAGACCTAGTTGTGTTGATGCATTGAAACTTATTAAAAGTGGATCCTTGGCGCTCTAGTGCCTTTTTAGATTGAAATTACCTTAACCATTCACTGTTTAAACCCAAATCGCTATTTTCCAGTTTTAGTTCTTAATAGGATATTAATTATTAGTTGTTTTAGACAAATTCTGAGGATACCCATACATAAATCTCTGTGGGAACGATACTCGGTCTTTCCGAATTATTACTACTTCGCAACCCTACACTTGGGGAGTGAACAAGTTATTGGCGCCACTGCCGGGGATTTTTATGCGGCATTTTTAGAATTTTCTGAGATAGCTTGTAGTGAGATTGTGTTAAGATAGGTTTAGGATTTGTTTTGCTTTCTAGAGTAGGTTTTCTTCTAAATACTAACTTCCTTTGTTTTGATTTTTGCAGGATTCTAACATAGGACTAATTCAGGGATTTTTAGGAAGTTGAAGAAGAAGAAGGCATCTTAAGTCACAAATCAGGTTTTATCGTTCTAACCTTACTCTTCTTCTTCTCCTACTCATTCCTATCATATTCATCTCTTGTAGAGTGGGTGGAGATTCCTTTTGGATCTCTGAAAGGTAGGCCTTGTGCCACCTTGATTCCTATTGGTCGGCTCTGCCGTCTTGGATCACCTTGTGCTCAGAGATTTCTCTTCTCAACCTATCCTCTGTCTTCTTTTTCTGTACTTTTTCTCAAAAGACTCAAAGAGTGGGTGGGGAGTTCTTTGAACCCCTATTGACCAGGAGAAATCGGTCTCTATCCTTGCTTCTGGCTTAGCCATTGCAAGACACCTTGTGCTTAAGTCTTAGAGAGGAGTAAAGGAAGGAAGGGAGAATTCTTTTTCCTTTTTGTTCATTCTTGCATGCCACATTGGGCTCGGACTTATAATAACCGACTTGTAAGGGACGGAGTAATTGTTGAAGGGATTGATAGAGAGCCTCGTGCTAGGAAACGTCAAAATTTTCCTGAAATTAATAGAGAGATGGCTGCAAATCAACCAAATCAAGGGGCTAATCAAAATCCAGCCCCAAACCTTACTGAATTGGATGAGAATGAAGTGGGGGATGTACCTCAACCTAGAATTTTACATGATTATTTACAACCAGCTAGGACGAGTACTCCCTCTTGTATAATTTTCCCTCATAATGTGGGAAATATTGATTTTAAAACGGGGTTGATCCAACTTCTTCCTAGATTCCATGGACTCGACTCTGAGAGCACGTATCTACATATTAAGGAATTTGAAGAGGTTATTGCCACAATAAACTTTGACAATGTGACCAAGGATACTATAAAACTTAAATTATTCCATTTTTCCTTGAAAGAGAAGGCCAAATCATGGATACATTCCTTAAGGCCGAGGTCTATTGGGACATGGGCTGAGATGACTGGGGAGTTTCTTAAAAAATTCTTCCCTACTCATCGAACCAATGCACTAAGAAGGGCCATAATGAACTTCGCCCAAAAAGAAGAAGAAACCTTTTTCCAATGTTGGGAAAGGTATAATGAGCTATTAAACGCATGCCCACATCATGGCTATGAACGATGGAGGTTGATTAGTTTCTTCTATAACGGATTGAACTCAACCATGTGCCAATTTGTAGAGATGATGTGCAATGGGGAGTTCATGAACAAGGAAACGGAGGAAGCTTGGGATTATTTTGATCACATGTTGGCTGAAAATACACAAGCATGGGATACATCTAAGCCAACAAGTTTAAAACAATCCCAAACCAAGGAAAAGGGAGAAATTTATGTTTTAGATGGGCAAGATGATCTAGGTTCTAGAGTGGCTAAACTCACACGAAAGGTCGAGGAGATGGAACTAAAGAAGGTGGACACAACCCAATAAAGGGGGGCTGTTGAAACTATTTGTGGTATTTGTGCTTCCAATGTGCATCAAACGCCGGATTGCCCAACAATCTATGCGTTTCGAGAACTTTTATTTGAACAATCGAACGCCTTGAATAGTTATCAACGACCTTTTAGTACTCCAAATTCAAACACGAATAATTCTAGTTGGAGAAACAACCCAAACTTCAATTGGGCGAATGGAAACACGGCTAATCAAAGTAATCCTCAAATGGGGCCCCCAATGCAAATGGCCCCACCTCAAATGCCTATAGAGGATACTTTGAAAGCATTCATGAAAGGACAAGCTCAAATAAATCAAGCCAACCATACGATAATGCTTGAGCTTAAAAATTCGGTGGAGGAAATCAAGGCTCGCTTAAACGCAAGGGAAGGGATGCTTCCAGCCCAACCCATACCAAATCCAAAACCACAATGCGAAATAAGCGTGCCTAGTTCTTCTAACCAACATATGGAACATGCTAAGGCCATCACCACTCTTAGAAGTGGTAAAATCAGTGAAAAAGCTGATCCGGTGAAGGTTGCAACGCCTAATGATCCGGTATCTTCCAAAGAGGATGATGGACCTAGCATCACAATGAATGAAAAAGAGCCATTGAAGGAATATAGGCCTGTTGCTCCATTCCCCCAACGCTTGATTCTAGCCAAACCTCAAGATAAATATCAGGAATTTTTGGAGGTTTTCAAGCAAGTCAAAATCAACATCCCATTGTTGGATGCCATTAAACAAATACCGTCATACGCAAAATTTTTAAAAGACCTTTGCACGGTTAAAAGAAAAATACATGTGCAAAAGAAGGCATTTTTGACAGAGAATGTGAGTGCCATTATCAACCACGGGATGCCCAAGAAATATAAAGATCCCGGTTGTCCGACAATATCATGTGTGATTGGAGACTACCGGGTGAAACATGCTCTACTTGATCTAGGGGCAAGTGTGAACTTAATTCCCTTTTCGGTCTATGAACAATTGGGTTTAGGTGAATTAAAACCCACCAAAACCACATTACAACTTGCTGACCGATCGATTCGTATTCCGAGAGAGGTGATTGAGGACATTCTTGTCCAAGTTGACAAAGTGTACTACCCGGTGGACTTTATTGTCTTGGACACGAGACCCATGGTTAATATTGGCCCCCAAATTCCTGTCATACTTGGCCGCCCATTCCTAGCTACATCAAACGCTATCATAAATTGTAGGAGTGGGGTCATCCAAATGTCTTTTGGCAATATGACAATTGAGTTGAATGCTTTCAATATTGACAACCAACAAGAGGATGAGGATGAGGAGGTCCACGAAATAAATATGATCAATTCTATTGTGGAAAATGAGTCCCTCTCACCTTTTTACTCCGGTCACTTAGACGAAGAAGTGACTCACTCCCTTGATGAAAATGATGATATGATAAGGGATATGGTCACACTTTTCGAGTCGGTATCGGCCTATGACGTTAGCCGAGAGAAGGATGTGGAAACAACACCTTGTTGTGCTGAGAAATCAATTCATATTTCCACACCTTTGTGGATCATGCATACCGAACTTCACCAACCCTGGGATGATCCTTACTTGCAATATCAATACCCAGGAAAATCTGAATGGAGACATATTTTTTATGATAAATATGATGATGTCTCCTCTTATACATGTGGTGAAAACATTAAGAAACCCACTGAAATTCCTTTTTGGGATTTTGAGTGGCTTAGCACGATTACTCACACACATGTTTATTGTAAAGCAGGATATTGGATGACGTTACTGCGAAACCTTTTGATCCATCTAATGATTCTGCTTGACTTTATGCTTTTGGATGAGTTGTTGGGATTAACCTCCTAGTCTGACGGAGGATAATTTGCTAGAATGTTTTCCCATTAAGATTTGCTTTGATAATTGATTTAGTTGTGAAGTAATCCATCTCCAAAAGCTAATCTTGTCATGAAATATATGCTCCAGGTGATATCTCTCTTTCTCACTCTCCTTTGTTTTATGTCATTGCTCTCATGTCATGCATATTGCATATCTTATTACATTGAGGACAATGTGAAGTTTTGGTTGGGGGGGTGAGATTCCTTAGATGATGAATCTGCTAGCTTTTGTGACATTTCGAGCAAAGATGTAGAAATTTTTTGATTTTTCTAAAATTTGAAACTCTTTTGGAAAACTTTGATTCTATGCATTCGAGATAGCATGGGTATAAGAAGATGAGATATGAAGTGAGGGATGTTGCAAGCGTTGAATTTTTCTTAATATAATGGTTTTATATGCGAATTCACCTATTTTTTATGATTGATAGAAAATTTGAACACCTTTGGCACCTAGTTCACATTACACGATTTTCATGATTTGAAAAGGATTGTGTGATTTATGGATTAGCTAGATTTTGATTTGAGGTATTGAGAAACCAAGCCGGGGTACTTTGTCCATCCTTGTCCATGGGAAAATAACGAAAGATATGGATTTCTAAAAATCCTATCTAATGTAAAAGAAAAAAGGATAAGGAAGGATGAAATTGGGAATGATGGAAAAATGGTGGAAATTCCGATTAGGGCTACCTACTACCAACCGGGGGATGGTCTACCCGTAACCAAAGCCGGAAATTGGACGTAGTGTGAAAGTTGTCGGAAGGACGGTAAGGCAAATTCCTGTCATAGGCTTGTTGTTGCTCTATACACCTTGAGATCTATAGTTTAGTTGATCTATGAAGAGGATAATCTCGGAAACTCATGAGATGAACCTTCACTATGCACACTATGTTAAATTTGTTCAAGTTCTTCTATTTGTCAATCAATCAGCGAGAATTTCATATAAACACTTATTATGTTCTGAGAGTTTAAGGTTTCAACCTTTATCACCAAATTTCTTTGGTTTTTACGCTTATGTGTCTTGGAATGTATAGAAGAATAGTTTCTAGAGGAGAGTTAGGTTTTGGAGAATGAAACTTGTTTCACGCATGTTTTGCTCGGGACTAGCAAAATGCTGGTTGGGGAGTGTGTTGAGCTTTAAATTGTGCATATTCTAACCCAAATTCATCACTCATTATGCATGGTTTCATGATTTAAAGACTAATTTAGTGCATGGATTTGTGATTGTAGGAATAAGAAAGACTTCACCCAAATAATCACCAAAAGGGACTATTTCGAAGCCTTGGATGAAGATACAAAGTGGACCAAAGAGAGAAGAAAGCAAGGAGAGAAAAGAAAAGAAGGAAAAAGAAGAAAGAAAGAAAGAAAATATAAAAAAGAAGCAGCTTAGACCGGTCAAGACCGGTCGGCCACTCCTTTGGATCTTGCTGGATGGATAACTAGGCAGCCTAGACTGGTCAAGACCGGTCGGCCAAGCCAGTCCGACCGGTCCAGACCGGTCGGCCATGCGTAGCAGGCTGTTTTTATTTTGGGATTCCGAAATCTTCTGCGCAAGTGCGTAACTTTACGCGAAATCTGGAACTTTCTTGCGTAAAGGACACCTCCAAGCTATAAAAGGATGTCTTCCCTTCATACCAAAGGATGCTCGGACGTGGGGATTGCTTAGGAGACGGATTCTACTTCAAATTTCTAGTTTTCTTCCTGTTTTAGTTATTTTTATGTTTTTAGAGGATTCTAGTTCAAGGATGTTAGAGATGAACTAAAACCTCTTAGCTAGGGCTAAGAAGTGAAGCTTTTGATTCGTTTTTGATGGATTGATGCAACCTAGGTTTCCTTTCATGTTTTAATTGATGAATTTTAGTTCAATATGAGTTTGAATCAAGTACTATTTTGGTTTTTTTACTTTGATATCTTGATGACTCCGGGCTCATGTGATTCTTAGTGATCCTAATTTAGTATCTTAGCTTTTGAGCATTGTTTATGCTTGTGTAGTTCATTGATCTACCATCGACTCCGGGCATGGTAGACGCTTTGATTGCCTTGTATGCAATAGCCTGATTTTCATGTGGGAACTCATTCAACTAAAGTTCTTATCTTTTGTTGTATAATCTGGAATAGTGTTTATTGATTGATTTCGATTTAATTAGAGTTCTAATCATGAGTTGTAATCAAGTCTAGTGACAGGATTTGGTGAAATCTATGGTTATGAATCTCAACTAGATTGGAAAGAGGCTTGGCCTATACAATTGAGTGTGCCCAAGGCCTGAGCATGGTTGTGGGAATCAAATCAATGAATAAGCACTTGTTTTAGATGATTGTTGATTTAACCGCTCTATATTCCGATCGGATAGAGATATGAATTCAATTCCGATTGAGTTATGAGAGACCTAGTTGTGTTGATGCATTGAAACTTATTAAAAGTGGATCCTTGGTGCTCTAGTGCCTTTTTAGATTGAAATTACCTTAACCATTCACTGTTTAAACCCAAATCGCTATTTTCCAGGTTTAGTTCTTAATAGGATCTTAATTATTAGTTGTTTTAGACAAATTCTGAGGATACCCATACATAAATCTCTGTGGGAACGATACTCGATCTTTCCGAATTATTACTACTTCGCAACCCTACACTTGGGGAGTGAACAACGGTAAGACCAATTCTTGTCATAGGCTTGTTGTTGATCTGTACACTCTTGGGTCTTTAGTTTCGTTGATCTATAAAGAAGGTAATCCTGGAAACTCATGAGAAGAACATTCATTATGCACGCTAGACCACACTTGTTCGGGTTCTTTTATTTTATCAATTAATCAACGGGGATTCTATGTGAAACTCTCATTATGTTTAGGAGTTTAAGATTCCATCTTTTATCACTTAATTTCTCTGAATCTTGTTCTTGTATATCTTGAAGTTTATAGAAGCATTGTTTCTGAAAGAGAGTTGGGTTTTTGAAAGGTTGAATTTGTTTCACGCATGTTTTGGTCGGGAAAAGCAAAATGCTGGTTGGGGGTGTGTTGAGCTCTGAATTGTGCATATTTTAACCCCAATTCATCACTCATTATGCATGGCTTTCATGGTTTAAAGACTTACCTAATACACGGTTTTGTGATTATAGGAATGAGAGAGAGATTTCATCATTCTAATGCTTAAAGACTCTTCTTACATACCTTGAAGATCAAAGGAACAAAGGAACAAAAAGCGGAGCATGGATGCAATAGAGTTGGAGGAAGAAAAGAGTGAAAAATCACAATTTACATGACCTCCGGCTAGCGGCCAAACCTGCCAAAAACAACATTTTCGCTGTCTTGATTTTATGAAGCCCGAACTGTGGTCCGGCTGACCGGCTGACAAGTCGGACCATGTAAAAAATGTCCAGAGAGTTGGGTCCCTAATTGCTCAACCTCCGGCCGGCCAACATCCTGATTGCACTAGGACACTTCTAAATTCAGATTTCGCTGCTCAATGCAGTACTTCTCCGCAATTTCTCGGATCTAAGCTATAATAGGACTCTTTCACTCTCTTTCTAAGGTATGTTAGGATGTGGGGAACATCAAGGAGGCTTAGGAGATGAATTCTACTTCAAGTTTTCCTAGTTTTTCTTCTGGCTTTCAATTATTTTTATATTTTTTAAACTTCTAGTTCAAGAATGTTAGAGATGAACTAAAACCTCTTAGCTAGGGCTAAGAGGTGAAGCTTTTGATTCGTTTTTTATGGATTGATGTAACCTAGGTTTCCTTTTTATACTTTGATTAGAGAATTTGATTTAATATGAGTTTGAATAAAGTACTAGTTCAGTTTTTTGCTTTGATCTCTTGATGACTCTTGGCTCATATGCTTCTTAGTGAATCTAAACTTAGTAGCTTACCTTTTTGGTATTGTTTATGCTTATATAGTTCATTGATCTATCATCGACTCCAGGCATGATAGACTCTTTGATTGCCTTGTATACAATGACACAATCTTCATGTGGGAACTCATTCAAACTAAAGTTCTAATCTTTTGTGATAATTTGAGATAAATGTTTGCTGATTGATTTTGATTTAATTAGAGTTCTAATCATTGGTCATAGTCAAGTCTAGTGACAGGATTTGATGAAAGCTATGGTTGTGAATCTCAGCTAGATTGGAAAGAGGCTTGGCCTATACAATTAAGTGTGCCTAAGGCCTGAGCATTATTGTAGGAATTGAATTGATGAGCAAGCAACTGTTTTAGATAAGTGTTGATTGAACTGCTCCATATTCCGATTGGATAAAGATAGAAATTCGATTTCGATTGAGTTGTGAGAGACCTAGTTGTGTTGATATATTAAAAACCGTCAAAAGTGGATCATTGGCGCTCTAGTACCTTTTTAATTACTTTTTTACTCCAAATCATTATTTTGCAGATTTATTTCTTAATGTGATCTTGATTTTAGGTTCTTTTAGATAAATTCTGAGAATATCTACATCTGTGGGATGATACTTGGTCTTTCCGAATTTATTACTACATCGCAACCCTACACTTGGGGAGCGAACACTTGACGAGATCCAAAATGATGCTTATGAGAACTCGAGGATTTACAAGAGTAGGATGAAAGCCTTCTATTACAAACACATTTTCAGAAAAACTTTCCATGAAGAACAAAAAGTACTCTTGTACAATTCCCGACTGTTAGTGCACTTTTCTGTGGCATATTAGTGTACCTTATTTGTCAATCATTTAGGTCAGTGAGTCTAGTGTCGTTTGAGCTTAATGAAGACGAAGATCGAAGACTCAAGCGGAATTGCTGCATCAAGGAAGAAGAAACAGGTAAAAGAGATGCCTAGGTGAGCATTGAATCTTGACCAAAACCATAACCTCTAGATGACCTTAACCCTATTAGGCATACAAATAGTCATCTTAGATTGGCCTTAAGTGTCCCAAAAGATCACTAAAAGATGGGCCAAAGAGGTGCCCTTGCTACTATTAAAAAACACTCGAAATAGTGTGCAAGAGACACTGCCCGACCGGTTGGGCTCAAGCCTGACCGGTCGGTCAGTAAAAATAGTGGGGCAGCTTGTTGCTGGACTCCTAGGCCATTGGGCCAACCGGTCATGACCGGTCTGTAGGTCTGGACTGACTGGTCATGGCCGATCGGATCGACCTTAGATCAAGACAGCAACTACATTGTCTTCCCAAGCCATAAGACCGACCGGTCATGACCGGTCGTGGCTGGTCGGTACTAGCCGTTTTATGCCCATTTTGAATCTGTTTTACATTCATTTATAAAAGGGCTTGGCTCATTTTTAGGGGTAAGTAGAGGCATTTTGAGAGGATTGAAGCCACTATTGTTGGAGATTATTAGAGGCTCAATTCCTAACCTATGTAAGGTATCTTCCTTGTTATTTAACACAAGAATGGAGCATTCCAAGCTCATGAAGAAGATAGCCTTCACCCTCTTTGATCTTTAGAATTTGGATCGAGCTTGATAGTTATAATTCTATCCAAAGCTCTATGATGAGATCATTATAGGTGAACAACTCTAGGCAACCCATCCTCATTAGTTGTAGAGTTCTCAAACCTACCCTCCTATCACCTT
Source organism: Liriodendron chinense (assembly GCA_003013855.2). Taxonomy (NCBI): domain Eukaryota; kingdom Viridiplantae; phylum Streptophyta; class Magnoliopsida; order Magnoliales; family Magnoliaceae; genus Liriodendron; species Liriodendron chinense. Next base: position 858,784 of record PVNU02000506.1, read on the forward strand.
GGGCATCTCAAAGGCATCACAAGCAAGGTGATTAATCAAGTGTAGCCGAGGCATTGGTGACGAGGTGATAACACGATCGGGGGAGCAAAAGGAAGCTGATTGAAGCACAGGAGAGCAGAGATCAAGCAACCCAAAGCAACGTTGAACAAGGGGCTCATCCGACAAGTAAGGTTGTCTTTATTGAGAGTCATTCCACTCAATTCCCTATGGGAGTTGAGTATAGACTATGTTTGTCAAACTCGAACTAGGGTTGTTTGTCGATCCTTGGTACGTTTGTCAGGCCTAAACATCCAAGGACGTTTACCGTTCCTTGGCATGTTTGTTGAGCCTAAATTAGTCTCCAAGGGGTAGCCTCCAACACAGGAGTGAACGTGCGTCGGGTTGAGAGTTAGCCTATGTCTAAAACTTCGTTTGGGTTGAGAGTTAGCCCTTTTGTCTAAAACTCTATTTGTGGTTAAAAGGTGAACTGGTAAAACCTCCGTGTAAAGGTTGACAGGTGAACTTCATTTAAAACCTCCAATAGTGAATGTCGGTGTGCTCGATGGGGTTGTGTACTTGAACTGGGAGTGGAGTAGACCCAAAGTTGAACCACTATACATGCTTGTGTTTATGATTGATTTGAGCACATTTTATCTTAGCATTGTATGTTTAACATTTTAATTATGAATGCTTGATAGGAATGTATGCTAGGCACTAGATAGGCACATCCACACATAAGATGTACTTTCACTAGTAGTGTAGACCTGAGCTCATTGATCAACTCTTTTAGTCTACATAAGTTGCATAGATTAGGAGCTTGATTTGTTTAATCATTTGAGTATCTATGCATGCTTAGGCTGGGTTGTTTAATTGCTAAATCTATGCTAGCCCTGTGATTGGACCCACTTTGGCTTGGAAGCCGAAGTGTTCTTGCTTACTTAGTTTAATTTAATAAAATTATTAAGTAGGAGAAAATAATTTTAAAAGGTCTTAATCCCCCCTCTAGGACTTAGCTATAATACTAGTTGCTCTTCAAGCTTCTGTACGCATACGCCTAATCCAAAAAGGCGTAATTTCACTGACTTCATCTTTTTTTGGAAAAATTGAGATCTCGATGGACCGGCCAGTACATTGTTAAATAAGTTTTTCCTCATGGGGCTATCAAGATAGAGAATTCAGCGAATGGTAACTATTTTAAAGTGAACGGACAGTGCCTAAAACCATTCATTAAGAAGTTTAATTCAGAGGATATGTCCTTTCCTCTGAAGGATACTGTATATCGGGATGATTGATCTCCTGGTCTGACAGAGGTATAGAGTAGATTAGTTTTAGTTTGTTTTTCTATTTTAGTTTTAGTGCTTTAGTAGATTTAAATATCGGAGGTAGATTCCCATGATCGATTCTCTCAGGTACTCTCGTTCTCACCCTCTTTTATTTTTATCATTGCTCTCATGTGCATGTTTATTACATATCTTTTTACATTGAGGACAATGCAAGATTTAGTTGAGGGTCAGATTCTTAGAATCTAGTATTTTGTTATATTTCGAGCAATGTTTGTAGGAAATTTTTTAATTTTTTCTGAAAATTCAAAACTCTTTTGGAAAACCTTGTTTCTATGCCTTTGGGATGCTATAATTATGAAAAGATGAGAGATGAATTGATGTGATTTTGATATTTTTGAATTATCTTAAATGTAATAGTTTTCTATATGAATTTCCCTATTAAATTGACTGATGGAAACTTTTAAAACTTTTGAGTCTAGTTCACATTACACGATTCTCATGGTTTGAAGGAATTATATAGATTTGTAGATTGATTAGACTGAAGATTTAAGGTGTTAAGGAACCAAGTCGGGGAACTTGTCTATCTTTGTTCATGTGAAATAAGAGAAAAGAATGAAAGAAATGGATTTCTAAAAATCCTATGTAATATTGAAAGAAAAGTATGATTATTCATTCAATATATGTTGTGAAAAATTCTGAAAAAGGGCTATTTATTACTAACCAGGGGATGATCTACCCGTAACCAATGCTGGAAATGGGAAGTAGTGTGAAAGTCGTCGAAGGAACAGTAAGGTAAATTCTTGTTATAGGCATTTGGTTGATCTGTACACTTTTAGATCCTTAGTTTAGCTTATTTATGAAGAAGGTAATCCTGAAAATTCATGAGATGAACATTCACGGTGCACACTAGATCGTATGTATTTGGATTCTTCTATTTGTCAATCAATCGGTGGGGATTCTATGTGAACACTTATTATGTTTAAAGGGTTTAAGATTTCAATTTCATATCTCTAAATTTCTCTAAACTATATGCTTATATGTCCTGAAGTTTATAAAAGTATAGTTTCAAGAGAAAGTTGAGTTTTTAAAGAAGTGAATTGTTTCATGCATATTTCACTCGGGACTAGCAAAATGCTGGTTGCGGGGTGTGTTGAGCTCTTAATTTATACATATTCTAACCCCATTTCATCACATTTTATGCATGATTCATATGTTTAAAAGACTAATTTAATGCATGTTTTACAATTGTAGGAATGAGAGAGAGACTTCACCTATTGAAGGCTAAAAGAACGCTTTTAAAGCCACTTAATGATGAAGGAAGATGAGCCAAAAGAAGAGAGAAGAAGCAAGGAGAAGAGAAGATACAAAAGAGGAAGAGAACCAGCCCAAAGTGATGTCCGACCGGTCAGGACCAGTTGCCCACATGGCTACTCCCCCTCTAAACACGCTGGACAAGCCAGTAGACCACCCTGACCGGTCGTGACTGGTCGGCCAAGCACAAAATCAAGAAATTTCAGATTTTCAAGAGCTTCTTTATGAGGCTTCAATTTTTCTTGTGTTGCGTAAGTTGTCATGTACTTCTGGAAGATTTTGAGGCAGTGGAGCTTCAATGTTATAAAAGGATACCTAGGGCTCGATCTTAAGGCATCATAGAAGTCTTGGAAAGTCGTGGGAGGTGAAGAGGATCATCGTGGAGCGTCTGCAACTCCTTCGATTCCAGTTTTTTTTTATGCTTTTTAGTAGTTTTTCATTGTTTCTAGTTTAACTATGAGGATGCTCGGATAGAACCTCTTAGCTAAGGCTAAGAGGTAAAGCTTGTAGTTAGTTTTAATGTAGAATTTGTTTAATTCAAGTACATTTACCTAAAGTTTGGATTTTTAAGTTCTAGTTTGAATAAAGTTGGTATTTTTGGATGTTTTATGAGAGTTTATATACTTCGGACATGAGTTCCTTACAATTCTTTGAGATTACCATGTTTGGATTGATTAGATTCAAATTGTAGTAACCCTAGAGCATGTCATAGTCTCTTGGCATGGCTGTTACTTCGAAGGCTATAAGTTTGAATTCTATGTGCTTCATTAGAACTAGAATCTAATTTTTTGATTTAAGTGAAATTGTTTATGTTTGAATGCCTAATCTTCTAACTAGATGAGAGATAAAACTTCAAATCTAGTTGTGTTTATGCTTGGATGAATGAATTCACATTGGACTACTACAAGTGGATCCTTAAGACCTTAGTTCCATTAATTATTAGATTTTTCTTAAAGTTACTATTTTACTTAATTCTTAAAACTAAATTCCAAATTTGCTGAGATTGAAGTTATTAGAATGGTTTGAGATTGTTTACCCTAATTCCCTGTGGATCGACCTTGGTCTTATTGAGAATTATTACTACATCGTAGCCTTGCACTTGAGGCGAGCGAACAACCAATGTTGATGAGAGAAAGAACCTTAATGACTGAAAGCGGACAAATCAAGGACATGAGGTGGAAGCCGAGGCGGTGGAGACACAAGACAAAAGGAAAGGACCTCAAAGGCCATGGCGACTGACAATCGCCGAGCGAGACAGAATAAATGGGCCGTACATGTTTGACGTCAAAGACCTCATTCCAATCATGGAGCAGCTGGTCGAAGAAGGAGAGTTGCGACTGCCAGAACCTATTCGGCCAAATGAAGTAGGGCGTGTGGACGACCCTAATTATTGTAAGTATCATCAAATCATAAGGCACAGAACCGAAAGTTGTTTCACCCTAAAAGGAAGGGTTCATAGGAAGGATAGGTTCAGCAGCTTGGACCCAAGAAAACACTTGCCCGAAGGTTCCATTTTCGGAGCCTAAAAAGTCATGAATGCTTGCAAGCTGTCGTAAAAGGCTAGAAGACAGGCGGGGGCTCTGGGAGAAAAGAAGAAGGAAGAAGGGTAGGAAATCAGTATAGTGCGAGGTAGCGCTCGTGCATCGCGTAATGACATCAATGATGAGTCAAGAACTATCCAGTGACACTCCACAAGAAGCCAGCTAGGTACTCTCAGAGACTAAATAAAAAAATGCCACGCCCTAGAGATGATGTGCAATGGCGAGTTCATGAGCAAGGACCCTGTTCGCCAACCCCGAGTGCAAGGTTGCAATCTAGTAATAATTCGATCGTGAGACCGAGATCGTCCTCAGAGATTGTCGTAACAATTCTAAGTTATGTAGCTAGAATTATTTAAATTCGAATTTGAAATAAAAGATGGATTTTTTAAACATAAAACTATCTACTTTTGAAATAAATCAGGAAACTGAACACTAGAGCGCCAAGGATTTACTTATAATCATTCAAAATGCCAATTCAATCATTCAAGCTAATAACTCAATTGGAATTAGAGTCCTATCCCCATCCAATCGAAATATGGAGTAATTAAATCATCATAATAATTCTAACATGGATGGATCATCTATTGATATAGTTCCCACTAATACTAATGCATTGGGCGTATTCAATCACACATGTCAATCCTTCAACAAAACAAGTGACATCATATTCATGGTTCTTCCTCAAATCCTGTCACTAAACTTGATTTAGAATCATGAATTGAACTTCAATCAAACCAATATCAGTTCATAAAACATCCCTCTTAGATCAAACCAAATGATATGAACTTCTTATAATTTAGTTCTAGATAAGAACTTAAGATACATGGTTTGTAAGAACACATAGCATCTACCACATTATGATGAATCTAAGATCTCTACAACCCAAAATCCTTTTAACAACACCCATTGATCAATCTCAATAAATCAAAACATCCCATGTAAACATATCACAAGAGATAGAAGCTTAAAATAAAAGTATCAACTTTATTTTAAACTAGAATTAGAATTGTTCATCATTAAATCCCAAAATACTTCAATTAAATCAAACAAAGCATCGTAAATAACTATAAGCTTCACCTCTTAGCCATAGCTAAGAGGTTTAGCCAACAATAGAGAATGTTGAACTAAAACTCAAAAGAAAAACTACTAAAAGCATAAACGAGGACTAGAAAAAAAATAAAAAAACGGAGTTGTAGAAGCTTCCCTTCTCTTTCCTTGCTTCAATCCCCCTTTTGCTTCTTAGATTCCCCTAAAAAATGAGTTTAGAAACCCTTTTTTGAGCCTTAGAACCGTCCTTGCACTGCCTTAGGGAAGTCCCAATTAGTTTAGGAAACAAGCTCTCTAATTCTGCGCAAAAAGAACACATAGAAATTTCTGCACTACGATGGTTAGGCACCCAACCAGACTGGACGAGCGCCCTACCATACCACAAAACAGTCCAACAACAAACTTGAATTTTTTTTTTCTAATTTTTGGGCGCCCTACCAATGATGGTCGGGTGCCCAATCATGTGGGCAGGTGCCCAACTAGTGATGGTCGGGCTCCCGAAGGCCAAAAACATAGATTCTGTGTTCTGCAGGGTCATCTGCCTAAACTTCCTGCATCTTGCTTTTTTGGCCCTACAACTCTACAATTTGATTTTTCTGGCAATTCCAGGTCTTTAACTTGATTTTGTTAGTGCACTTTTCTATGGCATACTAGTGCACCTTGTTTGTCAATTACTTAGGTCAGTGAGTCTAGTGTCGGTTGAGCTTAATGAAAACGAAGATTGAAGATTCAAGACGGACCAGCTGCATCAAGAAAGAAATAACAGGTAAAAGTGATGCCTTGGTGAGACTTAACCTTGTACCTACCCAAAACCATAAACCTCTAGATGACCATGACTAATAGGCATATCCTTAGCCATCTTAGATTGGCCTTAGGTGTCCCAAAAAATACCAAAAGAATGGCTAAGAGGTTACATGTTCTGCTGAAAAACAGAAACAAAAGAGCAGAAAAACATGCATGGCCGGGTGCCCAACCCAGTGTCCACCGGGCGCCCGACCTAAGGGGAATCCGTCCAAGTGAGTGGCCTGCAAACCAGAAGGTCATCGGGCGCCCGACCATACCATGTCCGGGCGTCCGATCAGTGTAAAACCTGTCCAGTAGCACAGACCTTTTCTGGACCAAATTCCGGATGCCAGATCATATAAACCACTGGGCGCCTGACAATGCAAGCATGGCGATCGGGCGCCCGACCACAACTTATCCGGGAGCCCGACCATCACCAAATGTGTCCAGCGATAAATCTTTTAATTTGGAATGAATTCCGGGCGCCCGCCCTGCGCGAATCTGCCCGTTAATTGACCGTTGGGGAAATCTTATAAAAGCGGGGAGGTTCGTTTTTAGGGCGAAGAGAGGGGATTTTGAGGAGATAGAAGCCACCATTGCTAAAGACCATTAGAGGCTCTATCCCAAACCCATAGTAAGTCATTCTCCTTGTGTTTTCATCACAAGCTTAGGCCATTCAATGACATAATGAGAATGGACTTGTTCCCTCCTGATTCCTAGGATTTTAAACACCTTGATCATAATTAAATCCTTTGTCTGTATTCCTATATGAAAACCATTTCCTACCATTTGTAGAGGTTTCACCATTCCCTAGCACCTTGGGCATCTCCAATGGAGCATCACATGTAAGGTAGCTGATCTTAGAGCTGAAGCCTTGGCAAAGCAGCGGCATCAAAGATCGGGGGAGCACACAGGGAGCTGATTCAAGCATGGGAGAGAAAGAAGAAGCAACCCAAAGCGGCGCTACAAAGGGGCTTAATCCGACAAGTAAGGTCGTCTTTGTTTGGAGTCCATCCACCCAATTCCTTGTGGAATTTGAGTGGAGAGTTTGTTTGACAAACTCAAACTAGGGTCGTGGGCCGATCCTTGGCCTGTTTGTCGACCTAAAGTCTAGGAACGTTAGCCGTTCCTTGGCTTGTTTGTTGGCCTAAAGAGTAGGGGTTGTTTGAAACTCCTTGGCTCATTTGCCAAGCTTAAATTGAGAGACGCTTTCCGTTCCTTGTCACGTTTGGCGGGCCTAAACAAGTCTCCAAAGGGAGCTACCAACACGGGTGTGAACGTGTAGGTTGGGAGGAACCTGTAAACTCCCCGATTTGGTGGATCCGATTTAAAATACCTTGGTTGGGAGGAACCATATTTAAATTCCCCAGTGAATGCCGGTGTGCTCAAAGGGGTTGAGTACTTAAATCGGGAGTGGAGTAGACAAGTAGTCGAACCACTATACATGCTTGTATTTGTGATTGTTCTTAAGCATATTTCTCATTATGCATTGTGTTTAATTAGTTAATTATGAATGCTTAGTTAGGAATGTATGCTAGGCACTTGATAGGCACATCCACACTCATAAGATGTACTTTCACTCCTCATGTAGACTTGAATTCTTATTGATCCGTCCTCTATTGTCTACATGTGTTGCTTATACTAGGTTATTAATTGTATTTATTATTTGCTAGTCTTTTGATTGGACCCACTTAGGCTTAGAAGCCGAAGTGCTAATCGCTTACTTAGTTTAATTTGCTAAAACTGTTAAGCAGGCGAAAATATTTTAAAAAGGTCCTAATCACACCCCCTCTAGGACTTAGCTATAATTCTAGTTGCTCCTTAAGCTTCCGCATGCGTATGCGTAGGGTGTCGTGTTAGACTACCCGATGTAATTTCAATTGGTATCAGAGAGGGTTGCTCTTCAAGGACTTAACTGTCTAGAGTGAGATCCGATACCAGAGCACTAGCATATTGTCTACCCGAGATGGGAATACCGTCAACCGTCCACCATACTTTGACGGATCCAACTATGCCTATTGAAAGGCTAGAATGAGGATTTTTTTCCAATCCATCGACCGATACGTATGGGCAGCAACATTAAATGGATATTCTTGCCCATAGAACAAGTGGAGGTTGATGGTAAGATCGTTGTCATTCCTAAAGATGATGAGAAATGGAATGACAATGAGAGAGCTCAATATGTGGCAAATGCCAAAGCTCTCAATGTGATTTGCCGTGTGGTTTCCCCAAAAGAATTTCTGCGTATTCTTATATGCCCAATTGCAAAAGAAGCGTGTGATATATCTGAGGTAACCCACGAGGGAACTAGTACAGTAAGACGCTCGAAGCTTCAGCTCTTAACCACCAAACTTGAAAACATTAGAATGGAAGAGACTGAAACTTTCATAGAGTTTTATACTAAACTTTCTGACATTTGCAACTCCATGTTTGCCTTGGGGGAATGGGTTCCGGAAGGAAGGATTTGTAGAAAAATACTTAGGTCCCTCCCGGAAAGATTTAGTACCAAGATAGTGGCCTTAGAGGAGTGTAGAGACATAGATAACATGAAAGTATAAGAACTTATAGGTTCCCTACAAACTCATGAACTACACTTTAGGGCCCCCTCTAAGAAGAAAGACGTCACTTTGAAATCTTCACATAGACACTCACATAGGCAAAAGAAAATTAAGAGTGAGTCGTCTGAAGATAGCGATGTTGAGGATGATGATCTTAATAAAAGATTCAAGAGATTCCTCAAATTTGATAGAGGGAGTAGCTGTAACAAGAAGGACAAGAAGAGTGATAAACATAAAGAAAATCATCCAAAACTTCATCCGTTCGATGTTACGGTTGTGGTCAATGTGGCCATATTGCCTCGGATTGTCCGGAAACGCCTAAACCGAAAGGTAAAAAGGCAATGGTAGCCACGTGGGATGATATGGAGGAATCAAAATCTGAATCTAATGACTCCAATAGTGATGAGAGGCCAAGATATAGTGAGAGCTCTCATGGCTTCCACCACTACCTCTCTTCCCCATAATCTAAGAGAGGAGCTCGACCGCTTTCCCTTCTAGGAGAAGGAGTTCCCAACCCCTCACCTCATGCTACATTTTATGAGGGTGTTGTAGAAATTAGTTACCATTAGGCTAATCAAACTAAACATAGTAAGAGTCGCTAGAAATGCTTTTATAGGAAAATCTGAGGATTTCAGCCTCATTTCTGTGTGTATGGGCAAATCAGAGGATTCAAGCCTCATTAGCCCAAATTTTGATAATTTAACCTTGCTTTTATTTGATATATTTGCTGCTAAATTATCTTTCTGCTTAAATTAGCTAATCTTGCTGAATTTCATGCTTAATTGTATGTTAATCCTTACTTAGGTTTGGTCATGATGTACATCTTTTGGGGAGGTTGGTTGATTGGGCTATAAGCCCTTGAGCGCTCAATGCTTAATGTATATCATAGATGACCAATTGTGCATGATTAACTATACTTAGATAGTTACATTTTCTTGTTAATCATGTTCCCATGCATGCTCCATGTTTTAGATGCTCATGCACCCTATACTCTCTCTAGTTAACATGTTTTCAAAGCTATAATTGTGACATACTATGTACACTTACCTTAACCTTAATTGATGTATCATTAAGGGGGAGAGAATAGTTTGTCAATTGCTGACAAAAAGGGGGAGAAAGATCAAGTCCCACTAAAACAAATTTTCTGTTTTGTGTTTCAACGATTAACAGGTTATGGGGGAGCAATCAAGAGGAGCTTGCGAGGTTACATGTCTTAGTGTTTCGAGTTGTAAAATTTATTTGAATTTTGGCATGTAATGTATTTTGATTGGTAAGTTAGGTTTTTGTAAGTAATTGACAAAGGGGGAGATTGTTAGTGCACTTTTTTGTGGCATACTAGTGCACCTTGTTTGTCAATTACTTAGGTCAGTGAGTCTAGTGTCGATTGAGCTTAATGAAGACGAAGACCGAAGACTTAAGACGAACCAGCTGCATCAAGAAAGAAGAAATAGGTAAAAGTGATGCCTTGGTGAGCCTTAACCTTGTACCTACCCAAAACCATAAACCTCTAGATGACCATGACTAATAGGCATACCCTTAGTCATCTTAGATTGGCCTTAGGTGTCCCAAAAGATCACCAAAAGAATGGCCAAGAGGTTGCATGTTGTGCTGAAAAACAGAAACAAAAGGGCAAAAAAACATGCATGGTCTGGCAAATGACCTAGTGTCCACCGGGCTGCTCGACTGTAACACCCCGAGATTTCGGCTCCCATGTACATCGCGACGGCCGAATTCCTAAGGTTATTTGGAATGTGTGAGGGTTATACCCCTTACATAATTTTCACACAAATATGCACATTTCACACTATTTGGAAAGCATAAGCAAGACGGTGAAACCAAACTTATATATTATTTCATTAACTAAACTAAATCATCAAAACATGTAACCATCATTCAATCAATCACCATGTTCATAACTACGTCTTCTCATTGGGACTTATTACAATTTTAAATACTTAATAAATGCTAGAACTATAAATGACTATGCGGTCTCGTCTTCCACCATCTGCTCCCACGAACCATCATAATAGTCTCCTTGAGGCTCGAGCTTCTGAGGATCGTTACCTACATGTTCTAAATTATTTTTCACAAAAAGCACCGTCAAAAGCGGCATAGTGAAGAACTACTTTAAGGTTAGAATAATAATCGTATAAAAATCATAACAAAACATCCATTACTCTTACTTAATGCAATGCATGATAATGCATGACCCAGCGTAGGAATCCTTAAACATGCCGCCAGGGGTTTTGGGACACGCAAGCCCATAGTTTTACCTGAGCACATGAGAAACGGGACGCTCATAGCCCAAATCTACACGTGACAGTGTATGGGAGAAGTAGGACGCTCTAGCCTATTTTCAATTCCATACACCCACATGGAGCCATGTGCATGCATGAGTTAACCATTCTTTATTATTATTACCAATTTACACCAAGCCACTTAACACTTAACGTACAACCAACCTTTGGTACGACCTCATCCTTCCTTATGGTTCGTCACTCATCAAAATAGTCATAACCGATGCATCACATCCTAAGATGGCGGCTTGTACTACTAAGGTTTATAATAACCATGCTCAACTATAGTCTTATGGAGATCCTTAACAACTTGAGGAATAATAATAATAATAATAATAATAAATGGATTTAATAACCACTTAATCAGGCGATCTTGATACCACCACCACAGATCAGGGTGGCCACTTAACCGGACAAGCTAAAAGCACCGTCTCAGGTTAGGGCAACCTCTTAACTGGGTGTTCCGATATTTATCACCACAGACCAGGGTCCATCCACTATATAAAAGGAATACAACATAATAAGGATCTCCATTTGATAAGCACAACTATTCTTTATACAATATGAAAGGAAAGGTGGTCCCATTAAAGATGGTTACACAAATCTCATATGTGCAACAAACATTTTATTCCTTATTGGTTCTCTAAGTCCAATGAATGTCCTCATCACCATGAGATGGAAAAAGGGTATCTAAAAGCATTCATACATAGCTTACTAAGGAGAGAACAAAGAAACACATGTAAACAAAAGCATATAAGAACCATCAACTTTCAAAACATGAGATTATCAACCCAATCTTAAAGGATTTCTCACCTTATGATCTTCGGCTTATTAGAGATATATGATGATGAAAGAATAGCAAGATAATACTCCTTCTCTCTCTCTCTCTCTCTCTCTCTCTCTCAAATTCGTGGGTGGGGGTCACCTCTGGCTAAGAGAAGTCCTATATATAGAGGTAGGGTTGGAATTAAGGTTTTAGGGAAGCTACACCATATTCGGATGAACGGTTGCGATTTAAAGTAGAAATACATCATCTTTTGAGCAATTTTGAAAAGTGTACGCAACATGGTTTGAGGAGATATTCCACGTGTTTGTTAAGTCAAGTATGGGCTACAAAATGGTCGTGACAGATTTTGGAATGAGGCCCACTAAGTGATGAACGGTACATGAGAAGAAAATAGGAAATATTGAGTTTAGAATTAGAAACTTTTGAACGGGTAGTTTATCTGACAATCGGACACCTAGGGTGGGTTTAGATGGGTCCAATGAGACAGATAGGGTCCACAAACTAAGGGTCCACAACCGTTTGATAGGGTTTTAGCGCAAGAGGAGGTTTTAGAGAATTTCTACATAAGTTGGGAGAAACTTCAGCTTTTGAGGTGATTCTCCACGTTGATTAGCTAGAAAGGATCATTAGGATCCTCTAGAAGCTTTCCTAAGATTCCATGCGAAGAGGTTTTTCAGATTGGAAGATCCAAGTTTCCAACGGTTAGAAGGGAAGATGAGATCGGGTTGGATTCGCGATGGAATGAGATGAAATTTGGTGGGAGGGGATTTTGGAGGGTAAGGAAGAAGATGGACAGCTTGGATTTCTAAACCGAGGCCCACATGATGGAGCATGGAGAGGGCAGCGGTGGCAGCGGCATATGTGAAAGAAACTTGCCCACGATCTTGTTTTAGAAAGCACGGTCAAACGTGCATTGACCATGCACTTTAACGTGCATGTTGTGCACGTGGGTCCCACCATAATGTATATATTAAATCCATTCTGACCAACAGGTCGGCAGTGTAGTTTTAGGGGGTGACACAAAAAATTGGCCAGTTTCAAGATCAAATGGCTCACTTATAGACCAATTTCTAATTTACCTATTTGTAAGATGATTAGAGGGCTGAAATTCGACTTGTACGGTTAAAATATGCCTAAACGCTTATATTTAAGGTATTGCATCTTAATGATCGCTAGAAACTATTGTACTTAAAAACGGCATGTTAACTTAACTTTAACTAATGGCATTTCTGTAATTTTTGTAAATCTTCGGGTTTAGCAAAATCTAACTCTTCCACGTTGTTAATAAGGTCATTCTAAGCAATTTTAATAAAGGGTACATCATCTGATCTCCTACGGATGTCCAGTTATTTGAATTTTAATACTAATGGTCGATATTTAATATAAAAAATAGAAATAAATTTCAGAAAATTTTAAAATAACTATGGTAAATCTGAGGCATTACACTGACCTAAGGGGAATCTGTCCAAGTGAGTGGCCTGCAAACCAGAAGGTCATCGGGAGCCTGACCATACCATGTCTGAGCGCCGACCAGTGCAAAACCTGTCCAACAGCACAGACCTTTTCTGGACCAAATTCCGGACGTACGATCATATAAACCACCTGGCGCCCGACAGTGCAAGCATGGCCATCGGGCGCCCGACCACAACTTGTCCGGGTGCCCGACCATCACCAAATGTGTCCAGCGACAAATATTTTAATTTGGACCGGATTCCGGGCGCTCGACCTTGCGCGAATCTGCTCATTATTTGACTGTTGGTAAAATCTTATAAAAGCGGGGAGGTTCCATTTTAGGGCGAAGAGAGAGGATTTTGAGGAGATAGAAGCCACCATTGTTAAAGACCATCAGAGGCTCTATCCCAAACTCATAGCAAGTCATTCTCCTTGTGTTTTCATCACAAGCTTGGGCCATTCAATGGCATAATGAGAATGAACTTGTTCACTCTTGATTCCTAGGATTTTAGACACCTTGATTATAGTTAAATCCTTTATCTAAACACCACCTAGGAGTCCAAATAGGTGTATTCCTCTACGAAACCCATTTCCTACAATTTGTAGAGATTTCACCATTCCCTAGCACCTTGGGCATTTCCAATGGAGCATCACATGCAAAGTAGCTGATCTTGAAGCTGAAGCCTTGGCAAAGCAGCAGCATCAAAGATCGGGGGAGCACAAGGGGAGCTGATTCAAGTACGGGAGAGAAAGAAGAAGCAACTAAAAGTAGCGCCATAAAGGAGCTCAATCCGACAAGTAAGGTTGTCTTTGTTTGGAGTCCATCTACTCAATTCCCTATGGGAGTTGAGTGTAGAGTTTGTTTAACAAACTCGAACTAGGGTCGTTTGCCGATCCTTGGCCTGTTTGTCGGCCCAAAGTCTAGGAACGTTAGCCGTTCCTTGGCTTGTTTGTCGGCCTAAAGACTAGAGGTTGTTTGGCACTCCTTGGCTCGTTTGTCGAGCCTAAATTCAGGGATGTTTGCGTTCCTTGGCACATTTGGTGGGTGTAAACAAGTCTCCAAAGGGAGCCACCAACATGGGTGTGAACATGTAGGTTGGGAGGAACCTGTAAACTCTTCGGTTGGGTGGATTCGATTTAAAACACCTTGGTTGGGAGGAACCAAATTTAAACTCCCTAGTGAATGTCGGTGTGCTCAAAGAGGTTGAGTACTTGAACCGGGAGTTGTTCGCTTCCCCAAGTGTAGGGTTGTGATGTAGTAATAATCTCGGTAAGACCGAGGTCGATCCATAGGGACTTATGTAGGAATCCACAAAACACTTCCAATAGTACTACTGAAAAGGCTAACAAATAGATTTGTAGAAGATTGATGTAAATAGTAATTTTGAACTAAATTGAAGGTAAGCAATTAATAAAAAGGCACTAGGGGTTCAAGGATCCACTTGTAGCAATCCTTGATACTCAATTCGCTGTGGGTTCTCACTTTCTCAACTAGAATCGAAATTAAGATCTATCTAGTCGGATGATAGAGTAGTTAAACCAAACAATCTGTCATATGTATAATCAATGTATATGATTCACTCAATGCAAGCTAGGACGAGCATACTCAATTGCATAGGTCAGTCCCAATTCCAATGGGCTAAGATCACAATCATAACCATCATTAAATCCTGTCATAAGACAAAACTAGATTATGATTTGAACTTGATTCAAATAACATACACAGTCTTACATAATCCAGAATTTCCATAAAAGTAGACTTTTGGTAAGAAGTTCCCACATGAAGCTCATAAATCTAGAGCGTATTCCAATTCCTCAGATCATACAGGTCTAGATTAATTCACAACAATTAACAACTCAAGCAATTCTTCCAAACATCCATGAGTCATCATAAGACTAAGAAAAACTACTTAGTACTTGAATTAAACTTCAAACCATTGTTCTTAAACATGAAATCCAACTTAAAACCAAATCAAATGAATTGAAACATCTTAGATTCACTACAAGCTTCACCTCTTAACCCTAGCTAAGAGGTTTAGCCGTTCATGATCCAAGGAAACAGGAAAACAACTAAAAAAAAACATAAAACTAGAAAGCAAACTAGGAAGAGTTGTAGAACTCCAAATCTAACTTCCGCCGTCTCCCACCGTGCTCAATCCCTTCTAAGATACCCTAGGAACGATTCCTAGGAGTCCTTTTATAGTGGGGAAGATCCGCAGCGTTGGATCTTCTAGAATTTGCGTAAGGATATGTAGTGCGCAGAGAAATCCGGAGCTTGTAGAACACGCATCATTACGCAGACGACCGGTCTCAAAATCGCAAAAAACGTCTAGCGAACTTTCGAAAAATTCAAACCCAGAGATTTAATTCAAGGACCGGTCGCACGACCGGTCTGACCAGTGGACGACCGATCTTGGATAGTCCAGTGAGTTGTGGCCACCCTCCGGTCGGACGACCGGTCCTGGGCTATGGACGACCGGTCTTGGGCACCTTCTTCTGCTTTCTTTTTTCTTCTCTCTGATTTCTTTCTTCCATATTTTGACGCTTAGTTCTTCGATCTTCTATGCTTGTAAATGGCATGTTTAAGTCTCCAATTGATGAATCTTCTCTCTCATCCCTACAATCACAAATCTATGCATTAGATTAGTCTATAAATCATGAAAACCTTGCATAATGATGAATTGGGGTTAGAATATGCACAATTAAGAGCTCAACACACCCCCAACCAGCATTTTGCTAGTCCCGAGCAAAACATGCATGAAACAAGGTTCATTCTCCAAACCCAACTCTCCTTTAGAAACCATTCTTCTATACATCCCAAGTCACACAAGTGTAAGATTCAGAAAAATTAGGTGACAGAGATTGAAACCGTAAAATCTTAAAACATAATAAGTGTCCATATGAAATTCCCGCTGATTGTTTAATAAATAGAAGAACTCAAACAAATTCAACCTAGTGTGCATAGTGAAAATTCATCTCATGAGTTTCTGGGATTATCTTCTTCATAAATCAACTAAACTATAGATCTCAAGGTGTATAGAGCAATAACAAGCCAATGACATGAATTTTCCTTACTGTCCTTCCGACGGCTTTCACACTACGTCCCATTTCCGGCTTTGGTTACGGGTAGACCATCCCCCGGTTGGTAATAGGTAGCCCTAATCAGAATTTTCCACCATTTTTCCATCATTCCCGATTTCATCATTCCTTTTCCTTTTTCTTTTTAAATTAGATAGGATTTTTAGAAATCCATATCTTTCATTATTTTCCCATGGACAAGGCTGGACAAAGTACCCCGGCTTGGTTTCTCAACACCTTAAATCAAAGTCTAGCTAATCCACATATCACATAATCCTTTCAACCTATGAAAATCATGTAATGTGAACTGGGTGTAAAGGTGTTCAAAGTTTCTATCAATCACATAAATAGGGGAATTCACATATAAAACCTTTATGCTAAGAGAAGTTCAAGACTTACAACTTCGTACACTTCGTATCTCCTCTTCTTATACTCATATCATCTTGAATGCATAGAAAAAAAAATTTCCAAAAGAGTTTTGAATTTTAGAAAAATTGAAAAATTCCTACATAATTGCTCGAGATGATACAAAATGCTGGATTCATCCAAGTGATCCTACACCCCCCAACCAAATCTTGCATTGTCCTCAATGTAATAGATGTGCAAATGAGCATAACATGAGAGCAATTCTAAATTAAAAGGGAGTGAGGAATGATAGTACCTGAGAGAGTGAAAAAGTGAAATTCTTCCTCCTTCTAACAAACCTATGAAAAAGGAAACAAAAGCAACAAAACCCTAACCCTAACTAATCTATACCTCCATCAGACTAGGAGATCAATCATCCTGATACACAGGATCAGTCAGAGGTATGGACATACCTTCTGAAGGAAACTTCTCAAAGAACGGCTTTAATCGCTGACTATTCGCCTTAAAGTCGTTGTCGTTCCTTGGATTTAACAGCTCGACGGTCCCATATGGGTAGACAGTTTGCACAATGTAGAGACTAGTCCATTGAAATCTCAATTTCCTCGAAAATAAATGTAGGTGAGAATTATATAGAAGGACATTTTGATTAATCGTGAATGTCTTACAAAGAATGTTCTTATCATGGAACACCTTCGT
This sequence comes from Liriodendron chinense, assembly GCA_003013855.2. Lineage (NCBI taxonomy): Eukaryota > Viridiplantae > Streptophyta > Magnoliopsida > Magnoliales > Magnoliaceae > Liriodendron > Liriodendron chinense. The sequence continues at coordinate 875,962 of PVNU02000506.1, forward strand.
CTTATCCTTGTAAATTCTTGCATTTTCATAAGCTTAGTTTCGGAGTTCCGCAAGTTCATTCAATTGTAGTTTGCGCAACGAGCTCGCCTTGTCAGAATCAAAATTCATCTTCTTTATTGCCCAATACGCCCTATGTTCCAACTCCACAAGCAAGTGACAAGCCTTCCCATAGACAAGTCTATAGGGAGACGTTCCAATAAGGTTCTTAAAAGCGGTACGATAAGCCCAAAGCGCATCGGTAAGTCGAAGCGACCAATCCTTGCGATCGGGGTTCACCGTTTTCTCCAAAATATGTTTAATCTTCCTATTGGATATCTTAGCTTGTCCACTAGTTTGTGGGTGATAGGGAGTGATCACTTTGTGTCTTATGCCATATTTCTTCATTAAGGTTTCAAATGGGCAATTATAAAAGTGAGACCCTTCATCACTTATGATGACTCGAGGTGTTTCAAACCGGGAAAGAATATTCTCTTTTAAGAAACGAATGACTGTTTTATGGTCATTATTTCGGCATGGGATCGCCTCGACCCATTTGGACACATAATCAACGGCAAGCAAGATATATATGTTTCCAAAAGAAGATGGGAATGGGCCCATGAAATCGATGCCCCAATAATAAAAAATTTCAATTATTAAGATGGGATTGAGTGGCATCATATTTCTAAGGGAGATTCCTCCCAATTTCTGACAAGGTTGGCATGTTTTGCAAAACTCATGTGTGTCCTTGAACATAGTGGGCCAATAAAACCCACATTGTAGAATTTTGGCTGTGGTCTTCTTAGCCGAAAAGTGGCCACCACATGCCTGAGAGTGACAAAAGGAGATGATACTTTGTTGTTCATCATCTGGCACACATCTCCTTATGATTTGATCGAGACAATACTTGAATAAGTATGGGTCGTCCCATAGGAATTTTCGCACCTCATTGAAGAACTTATCCTTATCTTGCTTTTTCCAATGTGTAGGAATCGTACATGTAGTAAGATAGTTACTAATGTCCGCATACCATGGCAATTGGGAGACTTTAAAAAGTTGTTCATCAGGGAACATGTCATTGATCGCTGTCGTTTCAGGGGAATCGGTGAGAACAAGTCGAGAGAGATGGTCAGCCACTACATTTTCTACTCCTTTCTTATCACGTATCTCTATGTCAAATTTCTGGAGTAGAAGGATCCATCTTAACAACTGTGGCTTAGCATCATTCTTAGAGAGAAGGTACTTAAGCGTGGCATGGTCAGTGAATATGATGATCTTGGATCCAATCAAGTAGGACCTAAACTTGTCCAAGGCAAAAACTACGGCTAAAAGTTCTTTTTCTATATTAGTGTAGTTTGCTTGGGCTGAGTTTAAGGTTCTACTTGCATAGTAGATAACACATGGCTTCTTCTCTTTTCTTTAGCCTAGCATGGCCCCAATAGCATAGTCGCTTGCATCGCACATAATTTCAAAAGGAAGGCTCCAATCAGGTGGTTGCATTATGGGAGCACATGTCAACATACCTTTAAGTGTGGTAAATGCATTTTGACAATCTTCATTCCACTCGAATGAATTCTCCTTTTGAAGTAGGTTACATAAAGGACGAGAGACTGAGCTGAAGTCCTTTATGAACCTTCTATAAAATCCTGCGTGTCCCAAAAAGGACCGCACATCTCGTATGCTCTTGGGTGGTGGAAGGTTAGAGATAAGATCGATTTTCGCTTTGTCCACCTCGATTTCATTTTGTGAAACGATGTGACCAAGTACAATTTCCTTTTGAACCATAAAGTGACACTCCTCCCAATTCAACACAAGGTTCTTCTCTTCACATCTTTTCAACACAGATTTCAAGTGCACAAGGCACTCATCAAAGCTACAACCAAATACTGAGAAACCATCCATGAAGACTTCGAGAATTGTCCCCACCATATCAGAAAAGATACTCATCCTACATCGCTGAAAAGTGGCAGGGGCTTTGCATAGTCCAAACAGCATCCGTCGATAGGCGAAAGTGCCGAATGGACATGTGAATGTAGTCTTTTCTTGGTCTTCAAGGGCGATCTCTATTTGGTTGTACCCTAAATAGCCATCAAGGAAACAAAAATGGGAATGACCCGCCAACCTTTCTAAAATTTGATCAACAAACGGTAGGGGGAAGTGGTCTTTCCTCGTGACAGTGTTTAGCTTCCTGTAGTTAATGCACATTCTCCAACCGGTAGTGACTCTGGTTGGTACAAGTTCATTGTTGGCATTGGCTACGATGGTTATTCCGAATTTCTTAGGGACCACTTGAGTTGGGCTCACCCATTGACTATCGGATATTGGGTAAATAATACCCACATCCAATCAATAGTTTCACAACTTCGGCCTTAACCACATCCTTCATGTTTGGATTGAGTCGTCTTTGTGGTTTCCTAGATGTCTTCGCATTCTCCTCAAGGTGTATGCAATGAGTACAAATCAGTGGGTCTATGCCTTTGAGATCCGCAATCGACCACCCAATGGCACTCTTGTGCTCTATTAGAGTGGTAATTAGCCTACTCTCTTGTTCCTCATCCAAGTGGAAAGAAATCACCACCGGATATGTCTCATCTCGACCTAAATAGACATATTTCAACTCTCTTGGTAATGGTTTTAGGTCGAGTGTTGGTGCCTTGATATTGGATGGGAGGGGTTTGTTCTCGTTTACGGGTAGAGGCTCAAATAGGGCCCTCCATCTTTTGTTATCAAGCACCGGCATCACATCTAAAATGGCATCCATCTCTCGTATTGTGTCATCATTTATCTCATGAGAGTGGGCCACACATGCCTCTAAAGGGTTGGAATATAATGACAAGGGGAATATATCTTCCACGAATGATTCAATCATATTTATCTCGTGGATCTCATCATCAACCTTCCGTGGTTGTTTGCATAAATCAAATATATTCAGCTCAAGTGTCATATTTCCAAAGGACATTTGTACAAGCCCGTTTCTACAATTGATAATCGCATTGGAAGTAGCTAGAAAAGGGCGGCCAAGTATGACGGAAATTTGAGCACCGGTACCTATCACGGGATGTGTATCCAAGACAATAAAGTCTACTGGGTAGTAGAATTTATCAACTTGGACTAAAACATCCTCAATCACTCCTCTCGGTATACGAATGGATCTATCAGCAAGTTGGAGTGTGGTTTTGGTGGGTTTCAATTCACCTAACCCAAGTTGTTCATAAACCAAGTACGGAATGAGGTTCACACTTGCCCCTAAATCGAGTAAGGCTTGTTTAATCCGGTAGTCTCCTATGATGCATGAGATGGTTGGACTACCCGGATCCTTGTATTTTTGGGGCACCTCTTGTTTGATAATAGAGCTCAAATTCTCAGTCAAAAGTACTTTATTGTGAACATTGTGTTTCCTTTTGACTATGCACAATTCCTTTAGAAATTTGGCATAGGATGGTATTTGCTTTATGGCATCCAACAATGGAATATTGATCTTTACCTGCTTGAAAACCTCTAAAATTTCCAGGTTTTTGTCTAAAGGTTTGGGTGAAATCAACGTTTGGGGAAACGGGGCAACCGGCTTGTATTGCCTTTCCGGTTCTTTCTCTTGTGGAGTGTTGTTTGAGCTATCATCATCTTTGGAATTTTTCGGATCCTTAGGCTTCGGGGCCTTCACCGGATTAGATTTATCAATTATTTTCCCACTTCTTAAAGTGATGATAGCTTGAACATGCTCCGTATGTTGGGAGGATGAGCTTGCATCTTGCATCTCAAATTAGGTTCTTGGGTTAGGAAGAGGTTGGGCAGGAAGTGTGCCTTTCTCCCTAACACTGAGGTGAGATTCAACTCTAGCCATTGAGATTTTCAAGTCATTGATGGCTTGAGTTGAACTTTGATTAAATTTCAATTGCTCTTGTATGAACCCATTTATTTCCAGAGAATTAGTCTTGCTATATTCAGCTTGAACCGATACGAATGCACCCAACATCTCCTCTAGCGTAGCTTTTGGTGTAATGACTAGGGATGGACCTAGTAAAGGTTGAGCTTGAGGGATATTGTTTGCATTCGCAGTGGGTCCATTCCTCCAAATGAAGTTGGGATGGTTCTTCCAACTAAAATTAAACGTGTTTGAGTTTAGAGCACCAAATTGCCGTTGATTACTGTTTATGGCATTTGTTTGTTCTTGTAAGATGTCTTGAACTGCTAAAATTGTGGGACAATCTTGTGTTATATGATGATTTCAGGCACAAATTCCACAAACAGTTTCAATGTCATTAGAGTTGATCGTCTCTCCTTTCTTTAATTCCATGGCCTCGACTTTTCTTGTGAGGCTAGCCTCACGTGCACTTATGCTATCCTCTTCTGATAGGACATAAATTTCTCATTTTTCCTTTTGTTGGCTATTCTTGGAATTTGTTAGTTTAGATGTATCCCAAGACTGTACATTCTCAGCCAATTCCTCCAAATAGTCCCATGCTTCATCGGCTTCCTTATTCATGAACTCCCCATTACACATCATCTCTACGAATTGGCGCATGGGTGAAGTTAGTCCTTCATACAAAAAACTTATAACCCGCCAAATTTCATAGCCATGATGTGGGCATGCATTCAATAAGTCTTTGAAGCTCTCCCAACATTGGAAGAAGGTCTCATCTTCCTTTTGGGCAAAGTTCATGATAAGGTGCCTCAACATGTTCGTTTTGTGAGTAGGGAAGAATTTTTTAATGAACTCCCTATGCATATCAGTCCATGCACCAATTGATCTTGGCCTTAATGCATGAAGCCAACCTTTAGCTTTATCTTTAAGAGTGAAAGGAAATAATTTAAGCCTCACCACATCATTAGTTACGTTTGCAAAGTGCGTGGTGGTTATTACCTCATCAAATCCTTAAGGTGTTCATAGGCACTTTCACTGTCTAATCCATGGAATCTCGGGAGGAGTTGGATTACTCCCGGTTTCAAATCTACATTCTTTGCATTTTGTGGAAAAACTATGCATGAGGGAGTGCTCGCTCTTGCTGGTTGCAAGTAATCACGTAATGTTCTTGGTCGAGGAACATTCTCAACCACATTCTCTCTCGTTTCGGTTTGGTTTTGGCCCAAATTTTGATTGGCCATAGGATTTGGTTGATTTATAGCTATACTTTCAGACAAAATTAGAGAATTTAGGTGTCTCCTAGCACGTGGTTCTCTGTCAATTCCTTCTACTATTCCCCCTTCACTAATGAGTTGGTTATTGGAATCCCAAGCCCAATGTGGCATGCAAATCCTAAAAGAATGAAACAAAAAATGAATTCTTTCTTCCTTCCTTTACTTCTCTCTAAGACCGAAGCACAAGGTGTCTTGCAATGGCTGAGCCATAAGCAAGGATAGAGACCGATTTCTCCTGGTCAATAGGGGTTCAGAGAACTCCCCACCCACTCTTTGAATCTTTTGAGAAAAGTGCAGAAAAAGAAGAAAGAGGAGTAGAGGTGAGAAGAGAAATCTCTGAGCACAACGTGATCCAAGACGGCAGTGCCGACCAATAGCAATCTAGGCGGCACAAGGCCTACCTATCAGAGATCCAAAAAGGAGTCTCCACCCACTCTACAAGAGATAAATATGATAGGGGAAGAAGAAGAATAAGGTTTAAAAAGATAGAACCTGATTTGAGCACTTAGGATCCTTATGTCTTCTTCAACTTCCTAAAATCCCTACAAAAGAGAAAAATCAAAATAAAACAAACTAAGTTAGTATTATTCCTAAAAATCCTAAATAGATACTATTTTCAGAAATTTTATGAAAAATCGCCAAAGTCCCCGGCAACGGCTTCAAAAACTTGTTCGCTTCCCCAAGTGTAGGGTTCCGATGTAGTAATACTCTCGGTTAGACTGAGGTCAATCCACAGGGACTTATGTAGGAATCCACAAAACGCTTCCAATAGTACTACTGAAAAGGCTAACAAATAGATTTGTAGAAGATTGATGTAAATAGTAATTTTGAACTAAATTGAAGGAAAGCAATTAATAAAAAGGCACTAGGGGTTCAAGGATCCACTTGTAGTAATCCTTGATGCTCAATTCGATGTGGGTTCTCACTTTCTCAACTAGAATCGAAATTAAGATCTATCTAGTCGGATGATAGAGCAGTTAAACCAAACAATCTGTCATATGTATAATCAATGTATATGATTCACTCAATGCAAGCTAGGATGAGCATACTCAATTGCATAGGTTAGTCCCAATTCCAATGGGCTAAGATCACAATCATAACCATCATTAAATCCTGTCACAAGACAAAACTAGATTATGATTTGAACTTGATTCAAATCATATACACAGTCTTACATAATCCAGAATTTCCATGAAAGTAGACTTTTGGTAAGAAGTTCCCACATGAAGCTCATAAATGTAGAGCATATTCTAATTCCTCAGATCATACAGGTCTTGATTAGTTCACAACAATTAAGAACTCAAGCAATTCTTCCAAACATCCATGAGTCATCATAAGACTAAGAAAAACTACTTAGTACTTGAATTAAACTTCAAACCATTGTTCTTAAACATGAAATCCAACTTAAAACCAAATCAAACGAATTAAAACATCTTAGATTCACTACAAGCTTCACCTCTTAGCCCTAGCTAAGAGGTTTAGCCGTTTATGATCCATGGAAATATGAAAACAACTAAAAAAAATATAAAACTAAAAAGCAAACTAGGAAGAGTTGTAAAACTCCAAATCTGACTTTCGCCGTCTTCCACCGTGCTCAATCCCTTCTAAGATACCTTAGGAACGATCCCTAGGTGTCCTTTTATAGTGGGGAAGCTCCGCAGCGTCGAAATCTTCTAGAATTTGAGTAAGGATACGCAGTGCGCAGAGAAATCCGGAGCTTGTAGAACACGCATCATTACGCAGATGACCGGTCGCACGACCGGTCTGAGCTTGTGGACGACCGGTTGCACGACCGGTCTCAAAATTGTAAAAAACGTCCAGTGAACTTTTGGAAAATTCAGACCAGAGATTTAATTCAAGGACCGGTCGCACGACCGGTCTGAGCAGTGGACGACCGGTCGTACGACCGGTCTTGGACAATCCAGTGAGTCGTGGCCACAGGGCCCCTCTGTTGAGTAATCGGACCGGTCGGACGACTAGTCCTGGGCTATGGAAGACCGGTCGGACGACCGGTCTTGGGCACCTTCTTCTGCTTTCTTTCTTCTTCTCTCTGATTTCTTTCTTCCATATTTTGACGCTTAGTTTTTCGATCTTCTATGCTTGTAAATGGCGTCTTTAAGTCTCCAATTGATGAATATACTCTCTCATCCCTACAATCACAAATCCATGCATTAGATTAGTCTATAAATCATGAAAACCTTGCATAATGAGTGATGAATTGGGGTTAGAATATGCACAATTAAGAGCTCAACAGGAGTGGAGTAGACAAGTAGTCAAATCACTATACATGCTTGTGTTTGCGATTGTTCTTGAGCACATTTCTCATTATACATTGTGTTTAATTGGTTAATTATGAATGCTTAGTTAGGAATGTATGCTAGGCACTTGATAGGCACATCCACACTCACAAGATGTACTTTAACTTCTCATGTAGACTTGAGTTCTTATTGATCCTTCCTCTATGGTCTACATGTGTTTCTTAGACTAGGTTGTTAATTGCATTTATCATTTTCTAGTCTTTTGATCCCACTTAGGCTTGGAAGTCGAAGTGTTAGTCGCTTACTTAGTTTAATTTGCTAAAACTGTTAAGTAGGTGAAAAGATTTTAAAAAGGTCCTAATCACACCCCCTCTAGGACTTAGCCATAATTCTAGTTGCTTCTTAAGCTTCCGCACGCGTATGCGTAGGGTGTTGTGTTAGACTACCCGACGTAGTTTCATATTTCTCCAAGACTTTTTCTTCACTTCTATGGCTTACTAAAGTTTGGTCTTATAATCACTCTAAATCCTTCAAATTGACATTAAATTCATGACATCTCTCTTTCCTTCCTACAAATACAAAAACAAGCATAAGTCCTTAACTTTAACAACTTAAACTATGCAATTGTGCTATGATTTGGGGCTCAAATATGCATATTTTAGGGCTCAACACACCCCAACACACCCCTCAACCAGTATTTTGCTAATCCTGAGCAAAACATGCATGAAACAAATCTAATCCTCCCAACTCATATCTCTTCTAGAAACTATGTTTTTCTAGACTCCAATACAAATAAATGTGAGATAAATAGATAAGTAGAGATAGATGTTGAGACCTTAATTTTCTTAAAAATGGTGAGTGTTTCCAAATAGAGTCCCTGTTGATTATTTAACAAATAGAATAATTCAAACAACTGTAGTCTAGTGTGCTTAGTGAATGCTCAACATCAATTTCCAGGATCACCATTCTTATCATGGATTAACTAGACTACAAATCTAAAAGTGTACAGATCAACAACAAGCTCATGGCAGGATTTTGCCTTACCGTTCTATCGATGACTTTCACTCTACTTGCCATTACCAGCTTGCGCTATAGGCCCTCCCCTGATTGGTGATAGGTAGCCCTTTTCAAGATAAATCGATTTTCAATTTTACTCTCTTTTTTTTTCTTTTCATATCACAAGATAGGATTTTTAGAAATCCATGTCTGAATTTTCCTTTTCTTCAATTACTTCCTGAACGTGATGGACAAAGATCATTGGCTTGGTTCCTTAACACTTTAGATCATGATCTAACCAATTTAAATATCTTTTCCAATCCTTTCAACCATGAGAATTGTGTATTGTGAACTAGAATCCAAAAGTTTTCAAAATCTCTATTAGCCATATAAAGAGGGAAACTCATATAGAAAACTACTATATAAAAAGAATTTTAAGAGTTTCAAAATTAAATCATTTCATATCCCTTCCTCTCATATTCATATATTCTCAATAGAAATAAAGTTTTCCAAAAGAGTTTTAAAATTAGAAAAATTGAAATTTTTCTACACAACTTGGTCGAGATGTCACAAATACTAGTAGATTCATCATGGAATCTCACCCCCAACCAAAATCTTACATTGTCTAGGAGGTCAAAAGTGATTCTTCTACAACTTCAAACAACTAAAGCCAATAAAACTAATTAAAACTACTTTATATCTCCATCAGACTAGGAGGTCAATCCAGTAAACATGATTATCCAAAGGGATGGAATCAAGCAGGCTTATTAGGTGGAGTAAAATATTTCTCGATAAGACCATCCACCATCCTGCTGCATAATATACACGAGTGATATTCATAATTCTAAACCATTGAAAATCCTGCTAAAAATTTTCAGCAAGTTTCTCAAAATTGTCACCCCATGTATTAGGAAAGGAGAATTTCCCTGGTTGGAAAATCATTAACTATGAATCTCCTTTCCAACTTGTCTGGGCATAAATTTAACAGGTAAGGATCACCCCAGAGATGGTGTTCTTCAGTTTGAACACACTAAAGATGTGTGGAGATATGGATTTCTTCTTCACAAGTCGTAATTGTCTCCACATAGTCAGATTCTACCGATGCTTCTATAATTGATGATTCAACTTTACACTCTATGGAATGGATCTTTTTAGACACCAGTGAAGTTTCCCTTAAGGCATTGATGATGTTGCAGAGCATAGAAGCATCAAAATCCTCAAAATATATCAAACACTCTTATAGAGTGTAGGAAACTTCCACCTTCTCGATCACTTGTGTAGGTTGGAAAAAGTCCTCAACCCCTGCACTTTCAGGATTTGACCTCTCCGTAAGCAAATCAAGCACCAATCCATCAAGTTCATGCATAAAAAAATTGTTGAAATCAGCAATTGGTGTATTGTCAATTAAAATTTCAAATTGCAATTTGTTTACGTCGAATTTGGTAATAGGATCCTCCAGGCGTTCACCTTCCTTCAAGCCAGTTTCCTTTCGAACCTGAAAGAACACAAGAGAAAACTAAGGGTGGCCGGCGTCCAGTCGTTGGCCCTCCGAAGCTTAAGTCAGATGGGAAATGGTCATAAAAGGAAACTGCGGGATATCAGCTTAGAGATTGTGTACCTTTTTCATCTACGAGGCCACCCATTTATATAGGTTCAAGTGATACAATCTGTTACGCAAGACGTTAAGATTACTGCTGATTTCCGGAGATAAGGTGTTTATCCTGTTGATCCTTAGATAAGAGAATGTCCTGGTCCAATTAGACATCTGGTCGATTACGTTCCCTGATGGTGATCCCCTGAAATTCAGAACCACGAGTAAAGATAAGCCTAAAATCGGTCTATATGGGCTGCTGGTACTAAAAAGGCGGAGGACGTTCGGGCACGGGGATAACTTCTCGCATATTTGGGATGCAGAATACTCAGATATGCGAGCCTCGACCAGAAGGGTATACCGTACTTTCCCGATATGCGAGCCTCGACCAGAAGGGCTCGGTGGTTCGGAAGTTGCGTAACGTACTTTGTCAATACGCGAGCCTCGACCATGAGGGCTGTTCGCTCGCCTCAAGTGTAAGGCTACGATGTAGTAATAAATCTCGGTAAGACCGAGGTCGATCCACAGGAAAAGAGGTAAACAATTCCAAATACTCTAATAACTAGAATCTAAGAAGTTTAAGAAAGTAGTTTTTCACATCAAATAGAAAAATATGAAATTAAGAAGAACTAGAGCATCAAGGATCTACTTGTAGTAGTCCAATGCCAATCCATTCATCCAAGTACAACACAATTAAAATCAAAGTCCTATCTCTCATCTAATTGGAAGATATAACATTCAAGCACAAACAGTCCCACTTAAATCTGGAAATCAGATTTCTAGTTCTAATGAAGCACATAGAACTTGAACTTGTAGCCTTCGGAGTAACAGCCATGCCTATGGACTACGACATGCTCAAGGGTTACTACAATACGAATTCAAACAACCCAATCATAGTAATCTCAAAGAATTGCAAGGAACTCATGTCCGGAGCACACAAACTCTCACAAAACTTCTAAAAAACCAAACTTTATTCAAACTAGAACTTCAAAATCCAAAATTAAGAAAAGGGTACTTGAAATAAAAGAATTAAAGCATTGGAACCAACTACAAATTTCACCTCTAGCTCTAGCTAAGAGGTTAGCTAAGGAAAAGCATATTAAAACTAGAACTAGAACTAAGAAAAGGAAGAAAAACTAGCTGTAGGAGGTTAGGTAGTCTCCTAGGACTTGAACTCCTTGTTTCCCACGTCCTTGACTGATTTGGAATAGAAGAGAGCACCTCCTTTTATAATACAGCAAAAGTACCGCAACATACAGATTTTGTTTCGCTTCGTACGGCTTAACCAATGGTCGAATTGCTTTCAAATTTGATTTGTAGCTTCCTTATAATGTGATCTTCCTCATAGATGATTTAGATTTCCAAAATTATCTTCTGAATGCGCCCACCAATCAGATCAGCAACCGCCTCTCAAAATCGCGCAATTCGGGTACGTTCAGAACCAGTCATCTTGCTTTCAACGCTCTAGAGTGTACAGAGGTCGGATTGATATCAAATTTTGAACATTGGTAGAAAAATTCCTCCTCTATATGATGAATGGATTAGATTATCCAAAACAATTCCAGAATGTGGTCCGTAAATTAGAACACTTAGGGCTTTTATAAAATCTACGCAGTTGGATATTTCTGGATGGTCCATCTTTCTTCAACCGGTACGATCAAACCACACATCCTTTTGATCTGAAACTTTTGTGGTTATTCATATATGGATGTGGTCTAAAATATGGTCAAAGTAGATTCTTCATATCATCAATGATGGGTCACCTAGACCGGCCCAGAGTGGAACAGCGAAATCTGGAACTTTCTAGACAGTTCGTATTGTTTTGGCCACCACGGTCAATCCGTAGCTCCGATCGACACGAAACTACTTGGGTTATTTCGGCGTCGAGCTCCTCTTCGACATGAATGTGTTGGATTTCCAAATATCATCACGATGGGCTCAGAAAACTGGTCTGAAAAATCAGACACTGGAATAGCCTACTGTTTGGAATCTGGAAGTGTGAACTTGCATGGCCGACCGGTCAAGACCGGTCGGACTGGGCTGGCCAACCAATCTTGACCGGTCTAGCCTTATTGGCCGACCGGTCTTGACCGGTTGTTGAGCTCTTAATTGTGCATATTCTAACCCCAATTCATCACTCATTATGCATGGTTTACATGTTTAAAGGACTACTCTAATGCATGATTTGTGATTGTAGGAATGAGAGGGAGACATCACTAATTCATAGTCAAAAGAGTCACTTTGTATGCATTGAAGATTAACATAACAAGTGACAAAAGGTGAAGGAAAGAAGAAGAAAGAAAGAGAAGAAAATATGGAAGACCTGTCCCAAGACCTGTCCCAAGACCTGTCTCAAGACCTGTCCCAAGACCTGTCCCAAGACCTGTCTCAAGACCTGTCCCAAGACAGGTCTACACAGCTAGACCGGTCACCAGACCGGTCGCACGACCGGTCGCCAGACAGGTCGAGATGTGTTCAGAAACACCAAACTCACTGAACTGTTTTTGAAGTTTTGAGACCGGTCGTGCGATCGGTCGTTCATTAGCTTAGACCGATCGTGCGACCGGTCGTTCATGAGCTTAGACCGGTCGTGCGACTGGTCGTTAGCGTAACAGATTGCACGAAAAGCTCCGATTTTCTTTGCGCAATTGCATAATTCCTTGCTAAATCTGGAATCTTCCGCGCCAATCTATAAAAGAGACTTCTCCTCTTCATACCAAGGCATGCTAGGACGTGGGGATTGCTTGGGAGACGGATTCTACTTCAAGTTTTCTTAGTTTTCTTCCTGTTTTAGTAGTTTTTATGTTTTTGAGGCTTCTAGTTCAAGGATGTTAGAGATGAACTAAAACCTCTTAGCTAGGGCTAAGAGGTGAAGCTTTTGATTTATTTTTGATGGATTGATGCAACCTAGGTTTCCTTTTATGTTTTAATTGAAGAATTTTAGTTCAATATGAGTTTGAATCAAGTACTAGTTTGGTTTTACTTTGATCTCTTGATGACTTCGGGCTCATGTGATTCTTAGTGATTCTAAGCTTGGTAGCTTACCTTCTGAGCATTGTTTATGCTTGTGTAGTTCATTGATCTATCATCGACTCCGGGCATGGTAGACCCTTTGATTGCCTTGTGTACAATGGCCCGATCTTCATGTGGGAACTTATTCAACTAAAGTTCTTATCTTTTTATTCTAATCTGAAATAGATGTTTGCTGATTGATTTTGATTTAATGAGAGTTCTAATCATTAGTTGTAATCAAATCTAGTGACAGGATTTGATGAAAGCTATGGTTGTGAATCTCAACTAGATTGGAAAGAGGCTTGGCCTACACAATTGAGTGTGCCCAAGGCCTGAGTATTATTGTGGGAATCGAATCAATGAATGAGCAACTGTTTTAGATAATGTTGATTGAACCGCTCAATATTTCGATCGGATAGAGATATGAATTCGATTCCGATTGAGTCATGTAAGATCTAGTTGTGTTGATGCATTGAAACTTATCAAAAGTGGATCCTTGGCGCTCTAGTGCCTTTTTAGATTGATATTACCTTACACATTACTATTTAAACCCAAATCATTATTTTTCAGCTATAGTTCTTAATAAAATCTTAATTATTAGTTGTTTTAGTTAAATTCTGAGAATACCCATTCATAGATCTCAGTGGGAACGATACTCGGTCTTTCCGAATTATTACTACTTCGCAACCCTACACTTGGGGAGTGAACAAGTTTTTGGCGCCGTTGCCGGGGATTTCTATGCGGTATTTTTAGAATTTTCTGAGATAGCTTTTAGTTGCGATTGTGTTAAGATAGGTTTAGGATTTGTTTTACTCTCTAGGGTAGGCTTTCTTCTAAAATACTAACTTACTTTGCTTTAGTTTTTTTTGCAGGATTCTAACATAAATCTACTTCAGGGATTTTTAGGAAGTTGAAGATGAAGTAGAAATCTCAAGTGCCAAATCAGGTTCTATCTTTCTAACCTTACTCTTCTTCTCCTCCTATTCATTCCTATCATATTCATCTCTTGTAGAGTGGGTGGAGACTCCTTTTGGATCTCTGATAGGTTGGCCTTGTGTTACCTTGATTCCTATTGGTCGGCACTACCGTCTTGGATCACCTTGTGCTCAGAGATTTCTCTTCTCAATCTTATTCCTCTTTCTTCTTTTTCTGCACTTTTCTCAAAAGACTTAAAGAGTGGGTGGGGAGTTCTCTGAACTCCTATTGACCAGGAGAAATCGGTCTCTATCCTTGCTTCTGGCTCAGCCATTGCAAGACACCTTGTGCTTCAGTCTTAGAGAGGAGTAAAGGATGGAAGGAAGAATTCTTTTCTGTTTCAACTTCTTATAATTTCATTATGAATGATTGGACGGGTGGATTGTTTAAATACCTTTTGGAAGATGAGAGGTCGAACCAAATAAAAAATTATTATGATTGGAACCATTACAAGCATGAATATCTTTCTATGACTCAATCTGCTTCTAATACTCCCCCACGCAAGACCTTGCGAGATTACCGGAATGACAACAATGGGCATAACTTTTCGCCAGGTAAGACAATGGGAGAGTATCGAAAAGAGATGAATAATGTTCCACTAGTTAGGACAATGTATGATCACTTGTTTGGCTACAAATATCAACAACTATCTAATAGCACAACATATGACATGCATAATCCTAATAGGTGGGAGCATCAAAATTTCAATTTGGGAGACGAGCCAACCATGGATGCTAACAATTATCCTCAAGAGTTTCTTTCTCACAAGCCACAACCGACATGAACTCTTGAGGATACACTGTGAGATTTTATGAAAATAACTGAGCAATGCATACAAAACCTCTTGCCATCTCAAAATCCTGAACCCAACATTGGGAACACCGAATCAATCCCCAATAATGAGGAGGATGAGGCTATCCAAACCCAACCTTCTCCAGATTTAATGACTAAACTTCTAGAGGATGTTGATCTTGGTGACCCCAATATCACCATCGATTATGGTGAATCAATTATCTCTTTTAGATATCCCGATTTTAATGATAAAGAGATTTCAATGACGGTTGACGAACCTGAGGAATCCATAAAATCTGAAAGTGATAGTGAGATTGCCTACAATGAGGGTTCCGTGGATGATTGTGAGCCCATGATTTCTTCTTCTAAAGGGCCGAATGTTTATGAATCGCCAGAAGATATTCTTGCTAGAGAGATGGCTGAAGTCGATATTTTTTAGCCCTTCCACCAACAACACATGCCGGATTCTATTGTGGAAGAACTCCCTTGGGTTGAGAATTCTGTTTCTTTGGATGATGTGATGGCACAATCTGAAATTTTAGATCAACCAATGTTAGATGATGTGCTTATCACTAAATCTGAAAATTTTTCTTTGGAAGACCTCCCCTATAGAGGAGGAATTCATTGCCATTGAAACAGACTTTCCTTAATCACTTAGGGAGAACGAGGACCCTTCATCCGACTCTCTCGATTTCCTAGAGGAATGCATGACCCACCCCTATGATCTGGATGATGAGATGATTAAGGAGTTGGATAATTTGTTAGACATGGTGTCGGTGCCTGAAGAACACCATTCCACTGATTTACACTCTTTACCATTGTTTGTGGAAGCACCATGCAATTCTGAAATTGTAGAGGAGACAACCCAAATTGAAAAAATATTTAATGAATGTCTCTCCACCATCATGGGTCCTTCAGCCCATTGAAAATTCTGATTGGGAGGACCCCTTTTTAATCAATTACAACCCAATTCAGAACTTGAGGAGATATCTTTTTGCTGTTCTTATCTCTTCCTTACATGCGTGTGGTGCACACTATGATTGGACCTTAATGAAGAAACGCACTCATGTATACATTCGAGCAGGACTTTGGATGGTCCTCATGAGAAACTTATTGAAATTCATGAAGATCCTGCTCAAATTTGATCATGTAGTCGATCGGACTAACCAAAGGTAGGTAGGTAGGTTAGGATTTATTTTTCTACATTTCAGATTGAATAAGTCTCATGGAGACAATGGAAGATGCTAGATTGATCTACTTGCTACCTCAGGTACTCTCGTTCTCTCTCCTTTGTTTTATGTCATTGCTCTCATGTCATGTATATTGCATATCTTATTACATTGAGGACAATGTAAGATTTTGGTTGGGGGGTGAGATTCCTTAGACAAATCTACTAGCTTTTGTGACATTTCGAGCAATAGAAATTTTTTTGATTTTTCTAAAAATCAAAACTCTTTTAGAAAACTTTGGTTCTATGCATTCGAGATAGCATGAGTGTAAGAAAAGGAGATACGAAGTGAGGGATGTTGCAAGCTTTGAATTTCTCTTAAGATAATGGTTTTATATGTGAATTCCCCTATTTTTATGATTGATAGAAAATTTGAACACTTTTACAGCTAGTTCACATTACACGATTTTCATGGGTTGAAGGGATTATGTGATTTATGGATTAGCTAGACTTTGATTTAAGGTGCTGAGAAACCAAGCCGGGGTACTTTGTCCATCCTTGTCCATGGGAAAATAACGAAAGATATGGATTTTTAAAAATCTTATCTAATGTAAAAGAAAAGGCAAAGGAAGGATGAAATTAGGAATGATGGAAAAATGGTGGAAAATTCCGATTAGGGCTACCTACTACCAACCGGGGGATGGTCTACCCGTAACCAAAGCCGAAAATGGGACATAGTGTGAAAGCCGTCGGAAGGACGGTAAGACAAATTCCTGTCATAGGCTTGTTGTTGCTCTATACACCTTGAGATCTATAGTTTAGTTGATCTATGAAGAAGATAATCCCGGAAACTCATGAGATGAACTTTCACTATGCACATTAGGTTGAATTTATTCAAGTTCTTCTATTTATCAATTAATCAGCGGGAATTTCATATAAAAACTTATTATGTTCTGAGAGTTTAAGGTTTCAACCTCTATCACCTAATTTCTCTGATTTTTATGCTTGTGTGTCTTGAAATGCATAGAAGAATAGTTTCTGAAAGAGAGTTGAGTTTTGGAGAAGGAAACTTGTTTCACACATGTTTTGCTCGGGACTAGCAAAATGCTGGTCGGGGGGTGTATTGAGCTCTTACTTGTGCATATTCTAACCCCAATTCATCACTCATTATGCATGGTTTACATGTTTAAAGGACTACTCTAATGCATGATTTGTGATTGTAGGAATGAGAGGGAGACTTCACTAATTCAAAGTCAAAAGAGTCACTTTGTATGCATTGAAGATTAACATAACAAGTGACAAAAGGTGGAGGAAAGAAGAAGAAAGAAAGAGAAGAAAATATGGAAGACCTGTCCCAAGACCTGTCCCAAAATCGGTCGCCAGACCGGTCGCACGACCGGTCGCCAGACAGGTCGAGATGTGTCCAGAAACACCAAACTCACTGGACTGTTTTTGAAGTTTTGAGACCGGTCGTGTGACCGGTCGTTCATGAGCTTAGACCAGTCGTGCGACCAGTCGTCAGCGTAACAGATTGCATGCAAAGCTCCGATTTTCTCTGTGCAATTGCGTAATTCCTTACTAAATCTGGAATCTTCCGCACCAATCTATAAAAGGGACTTCTCCTCTTCATACCAAGGCATGCTAGGACGTGGGGATTGCTTGGGAGACGGATTCTACTTCAAGTTTTCTTAGTTTTCTTCCTGTTTTAGTAGTTTTTATGTTTTTGAGGCTTTTAGTTCAAGGATGTTAGAGATGAACTAAAACCTCTTAGCTAGGGCTAAGAGGTGAAGCTTTTGATTTGTTTTTGATGGATTGATGCAACCTAGGTTTCCTTTTATGTTTTAATTGAAGAATTTTAGTTCAATATGAGTTTGAATCAAGTACTAGTTTGGTTTTACTTTGATCTCTTGATGACTTCGGGCTCATGTGATTCTTAGTGATTCTAAGCTTGGTAGCTTACCTTCTGAGCATTGTTTATGCTTGTATAGTTCATTGATCTATCATCGACTCCGGGCATGGTAGACCCTTTGATTGCCTTGTGTACAATGGCCCGATCTTCATGTGGGAACTTATTCAATTAAAGTTCTTATCTTTTTATTCTAATCTGAAATAGCTGTTTGCTGATTGATTTTGATTTAATTAGAGTTCTAATCATTAGTTGTAATCAAGTCTAGTGACAGGATTTGATGAAAGCTATGGTTGTGAATCTCAACTAGATTGGAAAGAGGCTTGGCCTACACAATTGAGTGTGCCTAAGGCCTGAGTATAATTGTGGGAATCGAATCAATGAATGAACAACTGTTTTAGATAATGTTGATTGAACCGCTCAATATTCCGATCGAATAGAGATATGAATTCGATTCCGATTGAGTCATGTGAGATCTAGTTGTGTTGATGCATTGAAACTTATCAAAAGTGGATCCTTGGCGCTCTAGTGCCTTTTTAGATTGATATTACCTTACACATTCACTATTTAAACCCAAATCATTATTTTCCAGCTTTAGTTCTTAATAAAATCTTAATTATTAGTTGTTTTAGTTAAATTCTGAGAATACCTATTCATAAATCTCTGTGGGAACGATAATTGGTCTTTCCGAATTATTACTACTTCGCAACCCTACACTTGGGGAGTGAACACCGATCTTGACCGGTCTAGCCTTCTTGTTTTGATATTTTCTTTCTTTCTTTCTTCTTCCCTCTCCTCTCCTTGCTTTCTCCTTTCTTTGATCCACCTTGGCCTTCATCTGAAGCTCCTAAATGTGCCCCTTTTGGTATCCCATTGGGTGAAGTGTCTGTCATTCCTACAATCACAAAACAAGCATTAGATGGGCTTTTTAAACATGAAAACCATTCATATAATGTGATGTAATGGGTCAGTAAATGTATAAATTGGAGGTTCAACAAGGGCTCATAGGTCGAATACCGTCATAAAGGCGCTCGCAGGCCTCGAGTCTTCGTTATCTTCGACCACTGCAATTTGGATATAACAGATGCCCCCCAAGTCCTTGCCGTCTAGGAGTCTAAGGGAAGGACTTACTTACTGGCATGCATAACCACCTAATGCCTTTCTCAGAGGTGAAGCCGTACATGATTGGACTGTCATAAATGAGCGCCAGCTTTTTGCAGCTTTTCGGCAGGGGGGAAATGAAGAGGCATCCACCACATATCCGAGGAATTAATAACCGTGTCCGTTCGACTGCTATGCCAAACGAACGATCACCGCGTGTCACCATATCTTGAGGAATGATTGCTTATAAATATACGGAGCCTGCGAAGTTTTTGAAATTTCATCCGAAGTTTATGAAAATCCTCCCTCTCTCCTTGCTTTCTTCTTTCCTCTGGTGTAACTCCTTGTCTCTGGTGAAACTCCGTTCCTCCGATTCCTTCCGGTATAGCTTCGTCCTTCATTCTTCCTCTTTCCCAAAGTACTATTTTCCTCCCTCTTTTTATCCTAAACAACGATGGCTGGGGATTCTGATGAGGAGACCGTCCCCCTGGGAGATGCTACCCCAGAATCTTCTTCCTCCAACAATGTGAGGGTTTCGACCGGCAGATACTCTGCGTCCGAGTACCCTTCCATAATGACGGAGGAAAGGCTGAGTGAGTTGCGGGAAAGATACCAAGTTCCCAACTCAGTCATTTTTCGGTTGCCCGGAGAGGGAGAAAACCCAGACTCACCTCCCCCCGGCTGTGCAGCTCTTTATGAGTATTTCTTCATCCTTGGAGTGCACCTTCCCCTTCGCCCCTTCATTCGTGGCATACTCCGGAGTTACAAGATTGCCCCCGGGCAACTTATTGTAAATGGTTGGAGAGTGATTCTGAGCTCTTTCATCCTTTGGGCGCAAGCCGGTAACGAAGAGTTAACTACAAAAGAGTTCCTCCGAATGTACCAACTCAAGAAAGCTCCCTCCAGCGAAGGCTAGTATTACCTGTGTTACTGCTACCGGGATAATTTTGTCTTGGGGAAACCCTCTTCGAATTATCCCGGATGGAGGAAACGCTGGTTTTATGCTTCCGGGAGCTGGGAGTCTGAGACAGGGTCCACCTTTGGGGGCCATAACGTGAGCTGATTTTTCGGTGAAGGTGGGCGTAGCTTCACTTTTCCTAGATTTATGAACTAACTTTGGATTCTCTGCTTATCTAACCTTTGCTCATGTTTGCAGGTGTTTCGACTGTGGGGAAACCGAACCTGAAAGGAGGAATTCACGAGAAGATCATGAAGGTTTATAAGTTACCTGCTCGCGACAGGCACATAGAGGCTTGTCTGTCAGCCTCTCGACTCTCAGCTGCCGGGTTGATATCTCGCGAGGAGGTCGCGATGACGAACGTGGGGGAGAAGAGAGGGTTGCTGCCTCGCTTGAAGGGCACCAGCTCAAAGAGGCAAAAGAAGACATCTATCGGTCCCTCTCACCCATCTAATCGGCTAGGTGAAACTGCCCAAACCCCACTACCTGAGACTGCGGCGGCTGTGCCAGCGGTTTCTACACCGATGGTTCCTCCTGAACCACCGGTCATTGATATCATTGACAATTCCCCGAGGAACGATGTGGCGGGGTCAAGTTGCCCCCCAGCCGAAGAACCTCGCGAGGCAGAAGGTGCTCGCGAGATGATTCCTGCTCGCGAGCAGACTGCTAATCAAGATGCGAGCCCAGCTGGGCTAGTCGTAGCCCAACCCTCTAGAGTCGGAACATTCACCATCCCCAGCCACCTCCACCCAATCTGCAAGTTTCTTTTTGACAACATCTCCCCCCAAACTTTTGGTGCCCTCCCCGAACCAAGTCCTAAAGACCTCTCCCTTGACGCGGGAGTGAGGATGGTCCAGGTAAAATATGCTTTGATTTGACCCTATTTTTTGCTTTCTTTGTTGACTTTTGAACGCTTATCTCATAGTCTTCCTTCTGTCCTACAGGGCTCGGACCTCATCATACGAACGAGGCATGATATCCTCGCGGCCCGTCGTATAATAGATGAGGCCGAGGGGAAGAGGATTGCTCTGGAAAAGGCGGTCCACGGAAGGGACCAGGTTATTAAGTCTCTCGAGATCTTGATCGCGAAGATGATTGAGGAGAGAAAAATCCTCATCAAGAAGGTCCAAGTCCTGACTGACAGATATCAGGCTTTGGACTCGAACTTCAGCAAGCTCGCGGAGATGAAGGAGAAGGTAGAGAGAGAAAGAGAGATCTTCCATCAAGACAAGATCTCGCTGGAGGAGCAGCTCGCAGAAAGTCAGTCGCAGCTCAAGGAAGTTAGCGACAATCTGGAGAAAGAGAACTCCACCCTTGCGCAGCTCAAGAATGAATCGATCCACTGGGAGGAGGAGAGAGTGGCCCTTGTCAAGATGCTCTCTGAAGAAGGGGTCCGAGCCATCATGGAGTTCCGGACTTCACAGCTGTACGATGATGAAAGATATGAGTCGTATGATGCTGGTCGCGACTTCGCACTGCGAGTGGTGCAACGAATGTCTCCATCTTTTGATATGGGAGAGTTCGAAAAGGTCGCGGCTATCATAGCTGCGGAGGAAAGAGCAACCGCCGAGAACGTGGTGACTGAGGTCACTCAAGCAGGAGGGGTCTCGGAAGTGGGCCCTAAGGCTGAGAGTACCGCTCCTCCCCCGACCGATGTGCAAGGATGACCATCTTTCTTCTTTCTATCCAGCTTATGTATCAGTTTCTACTTTTCGTTTGTAAACAATTGACTTTTGTAGTCAATGAGATGAATGGGAAAAAATATTTTGATAATATTATTTGCGTCCTATTTCTCCTTCCTTTGGTTCTTGCTTTCTCGTGTACTGAATGCCTTTGTACTTAACTCATGAAGCAATGAGTTAGGCTCAATCCGGGGGTCTTGGTGACCATGTCCGCGTAGAGATAGTCTGATCTATCGATTGAGGCTTTGATTCTACTAAGGGCAGAAGATTGGTCAAGAGAATGTGTGTATTCTCTTTGGGGCTATTCGGGTCCAATCAAATGGAGTAGCGACCAAAAGACAATCAACCTTTATTCGAATATCGTTCAAACTTACATCGAATTAAGGGAAATACCATAGCAGATGCTCTACGTGCCAAGGGCGACATATGGGTCTTCCTTGCATATCTTTGAGATAATAGGTACCTGGTCGCACAATTTTGATAACTCGATACGGGCCTTCCCAATTTGGATTCAACGAACGGGCAGGAATTCCGAGGTTCTGTCTAAGAACCAAATCGCTGAGCTGGAAAGCTCTGGGTCAGACATTGGCATCATGGTAGCGAGAAATACGCTGTTAATAGGCTGTTGCTCGAAGCTGAGAGGCATTCCTTCATTCTTCCAAGAGGTCAAGATGAAGCCTCAGGCCTTCCTGATTATTAGTGGGGTTGTACTGCTCAATCTGATACGAGGGCACCTGAACTTCGACTGGGACCACTACTTCGGTGCCGAAAGCCAATGAGAATGGAGTTTCCCTGGTCGACGTGCTGAGTTGTAATTCTATAGGCCCATAAGACTTCCGGCAAGAGTTCTGGCCACATACCTTTACATTCACCTAGCTTGGTTTTTAAATGATGTTTAATGATCTTATTCACCGCTTCAACTTGCCCATTAGCTTGAGGATGATACGGGGAGGTGTGAACACTTCGTATCTTCCATTTGTTACAAAATTCTGAGAACGCGGCGTTGTCGAATTGCCTTCCATTGTCGGTGATTATAGTATGGGGAAGTCCATAACGGCATATGATATTTCTCCATACGAACCTGGTGGCCTGCTTTTTAGGAATTCTAGCTAATGGTTCTGCCTCGACCCATTTAGTGAAATAATCAATTGCTACGATTGCATATCTGCTCTGACCTTTTTCAGTAGGCAAGGGCCCGATGATATCAACTCCCCGTTGGGCGAAGGGCCAAGGGCAGTCCATTGGCGTCATTTGCTCGGACGGTATATGAGGTATAGGAGAATATCGCTGTCACTTATCACATCTTTTTAAGAATTCGATTGCATCCGCTTTCATAGTGGGCCAGTAATACCGCTGCCTCATTGCTTTATATGCTAAAGACCATCCACTAGGATGGTTACCACATGCCCCCTGGTGTATTTCATCCAGAATGTGGTGCGCTTCTTCTGGGTGAAGGCACCTCAAGTATGGTAAAGTAAAGCTCTTACGCAATAGCATTCCGTTTTGTAAGGTATACCTGGCAGCGCGATGACAGATTTGCCGTAACGATTTTTTATCATCCAGGAGTTGTCCATCTCTGAGATAAAGGACAATGGGGTCCATCCAACATCGAGAGGAATATACCGCGACCACTTGCTCAGAGGTTGTTTGACAGATACTTGGAGCATGAAGATGCTCGATGGGAATAGATTGCAATAACTCAGACTCTGGTGCAGAAGCCAACTTTGCCAAAGAATCCGCGAGTTTGTTCTTCTCATGAGGGATGTGAACTACTTCATATTTCTTCAGCTTCACGAGCAGGATAAGTACTCGAGATTTATATAAAGTCATCCGCTCTTCTTTCGCCTCGAATTCGCTGAGTACTTGATTGACTATGAGCTGAGAATCGCTGTGAATAAGTAGACTTTGAATCGAGAGATCGTTTGCTAGTTCGAGGCCGATGATCAGAGCCTCATATTCTGCTTCATTGTTTGAGACGTGAGAGTTAAATCGTAAGGCATACTGAAAGTGTGACCCGTCAGGAGTAACTAAAATTAAGCCCGCTACCCTACCTGTGGCCCGTGAAGACCCGTCCACAAAGGGCAACCAGGGGGTCTGGTCGCTGGTCGTAGAGTTATCATTGGAGGAGGAATACGTGAATTCGGCAATGAAGTCGGCCACGGCCTGACCCTTAATGGCGGTTCTTGGGCAGAACGAAATATCATGCTCGCTGATCTCAATCGCCCATTGAGTCAATCGCCCCAATACTTTAGGTTTTTGAAGGACCTGTCTTAACGGATGATTTGTTGGCACCAATATAGCGTGGGCTTGGAAATAAGGTCACAGTTTTCGAGCGGCCGTAACTAAGGTGAGGGTTAATTTCTCCATATCAGAATATCGAGTTTTGGCATCCACCATTGCTTGACGAATATAATAAACAGGCCTTTGTACCCTGAGATCTTCTTTTATTAATGCGGCACTAACGACCGTAGAAGACACAGATAAATAAAGAAGAAGCTGCTCGTGTGCCACAGGTTTGGATAAAACGGGGGGTGCATCATATATTGCTTCAGTTGTTGAAATGCTTCTTCGTACTGCGGAGTCCACTCCTAGTCGGCTTTGGCGGTGGCTCGAAGGAGCTTAAAGAAGGGTAAGCACTTATCAGAGGCACGTGAAATAAACTTGTTCAACGATGCAATGCGACTAGCCAGACGTTGGACATCTTTGAGAGTGGACAGAGACTTCATCTCGATCAAAGCCTTTATGTTCTCAGGGTTCGCCTCGATTCCTCGTTGGCTAACCATAAATCCGAGAAATTTTCCAGCGGATACTCTGAGTGCACATTTTTCTGGATTTAGCTTCATATGATACTTCGTCATTAAGTCGAAGGCTTCTCGAAGATCTGTGAGGTGGTCGTTTTCTACGACGCTCTTCACGAGCATGTCGTCGACATAGACTTCCATATTCTTGCCGATTTGCGCGGCGAATATTTTATTGACCAGGTGCTGATAGGTGGCTCCTGCATTACCAAAAGGCATTACCTGATAGCAATACAGGCCGCGGTCAGTAATGAAGGCAGTGTGTTGTCTGTCGGGCGGATGCATCATAATCTGGTTATAACCGGAATAAGCGTCCATAAAACTGAACAGGGCATACCCTGCTGTTGAATCAACCAACTGGTCGATTCGTGGAGTCGAGAAACTGTCTTTCGGGCACTCTTTGTTCAAATCAGAGTAGTCAACGCACATTTTCCACTTGCCGTTAGTCTTTCGAACGAGGACCACGTTCGCGACCCATTCCGGGTAGTCAACTTCCTTTATAAAATTGACTGTTAGCAGCTTCTCGACTTTAGCCTTAATCACCATTTGCCTTTTCGCAGTGAAGGCACGTCGACGCTGGTGAACAGGTTTGTACTTCGGATCAACATTCAAACGATGTACTATGACGCTGGGGTCGATACCGAGCATATCACTATGGGACCAAGCAAATACATCTTGGTATTCGGTGAGAAAACGAACCAGATTTTCACGAGAGACACTGCTTAAAGAAGATCCAACGTAGACTTTTTTGGACAAACTATCTTCAGATAAGTGGATTGCGATTGTCTCTTCCCCTGGAGTTTCTGATTTGAGAGCACTCTCCCTTGGATCCAACGATGTAGCCATCGGAGGGCTCGATGAATCTTTTGTCACTATCATAACTGGCGTTGCCTGGACCTTCTTTCGGTCTTATATGGCGATCTCGTAACACGCTCGCGCTTCCTTTTTATTCCCCCGTACAACCCAAATGCCATTAAGAGTAGGGAATTTGATGCATAAGTACAGGGGGTGTAAAGCTGCCCCTATCTTATTGAGCGAAGGTCGGCCCAAAATGGCGTTATACGCTGATCTCCGATCCACCACCAGGAAATTAACGAAGATAGTAGTTTTGCTAGGCTTCCACCAGGAAATTAATTAAGATAGTAGTTTTTGCTAGGCTTTCTCCGAAGGTGACTGGGAGGTCGATGCTTCCTTCCGGTGTTACCACTTCGCCCCCGAAGCCGACAAGGGAGTTGAGATCGGTTTGAGTAGTTTCCTGGCGAGTGCCATTTTATTGAAAGCTTCCAGGTAGAGAATATCAGCAGAGCTACTTGTATCCACCATAATACGATGGGTCAAATAATTTGATACCTTCAATGCGACCAAATGGAGTCTTCGTGAGGGGAGTGAATCCCTTCTGCATCTTCAAGAGAAAATGAGATTAGAGGATGGCCAGGATTCGACGCATCGGGGGTCTTTTCCAACCAATAGATATGCTGGGGCTTCTAAGACGCTTTGCAACTATACGCTTTTCTTGTGCTTGAGAATCTCCCCCGCAAGCCGGTACTCCAGCGATGGTCTGGATTTCACCAATGGGTTCAACGTCTTCTTGCGAAGTGTGATGTTGAGGGGACTTCTTTTGGTGTGATGGGGCTTCCGCCCTTTTAGGTGACCGACCTTGTCGGGCTACGTAATCTCGAAGATGACCTTTCCGAATGAGAGCTTCGATATGATCTCGTAGAGATATACAATCTTGGGTGTTGTGCCCATGATCTTTGTGGAAATAGAAAAATTTACTTTTATCTCTTTTTTCAGGATCAAATTTGATCTTTGAAGGTCACTTCACGTAACGCTTGTGCTTGATCTCCATTAGTCCTTTCTCAGGAGATTGGATAAGAGGGGTATAATTATGATATTTACCGGAGTAAGACTTCTTAGGAGAGCGGTCTCGTCGATCACGCCGCTAATTTTTGTCGGGAGGAGAAATCTCCTTAGGCTTATGCTTCTTGCCCTGTACACCGTGACGCGCCAAAGCGACCTCTTTTGCATGGATGTATTTTTGGGCCTTTGCCTGAAACTCCGTCATAGTTTTAGGAGGGTTCCTATCCAAGGTGAATCTGAACTTTTCTCTTGTAATTCCGGCTATGAGGGCGGTGAGGCCTTTATCTTCAGTATAACCTTCAGTTTGGATGACTTCTGTAGTGAACCGAACTGTAAACTCCTTTATCGTCTCCCCATGCTGCTGAAATTGCGGTTTTACCGCTTATAGAGATACTTGGAGATATGCCTAATGTCCTAGAGAGGGGGTGAATAGGACTTTTTAAATTCCAATAACAATTAAAAACTAATCAAGTCAATCTTATCAAATAAGATAATCATAATAACATTTAAGGCATTTATATGAGCAATATGTAAGCAAGGACTATCATAGGCATTTCATCAAACAGTTAGCATCATGATTGACTAAACCATTCAACACATAGCAATCATTCAATCTCACAATGCACAGCGATTTATAGTGGTTCGGTTTCCCTACTCCACTCCCGGTTCATGATCTCAACCTATGAGACCACCGGATTTCACTATAGTCTTGGTTTTAAATCAGGTTAACAATCAACCTTGACATCCTTTGATCTAGGACCGCGTTTACCATCCGCCGATGGCCCAATCCAGGGACTTGACGAGTTTGGATCTCAAACTCTCACCAATCCCTCCCGCCGATGGTCACGTACCCTCCTGCCAGAGTTTCCCAATCCAGGGAATAGTGATTGAATAAATGGACTCTAAAAAACTAGACATACCTAGACGATTGAGCCCCGATTCGATGCCTTTGATGAGTAGCTTCAGCTCCACGTGCTTCAGCTTCTCTTTGTGCTCCCAAGATCAGGTACCGATGCAAATGATGAGGTTATGTTGATGCCGGGTAGTTGGGAGAGAGTTGGTCTAGTTCCTCTTGCCTATTCAATGCAATGGTAATGAGGGAACTACCAAACTACAAACATTCAATGGCTATAATGACCTCATAAATATATTCCGAAGGTAGGTCAGCCATGAATGAAGGTCTTGAGTTCATACTTCAAACCGAGCTTTGAATACTCATTGATAAGCCATTAATGGCTAGGTTTGAATGATGAACTCGAGGGGAACAAGAGCAAAGAGGGTAGGAGGATGTGAGTAAAAGCTCTCTCTCTTAGCTCTTGAAGGGTGTTGAATGCATGCCATGAAAGACCTCAAGTCATGGCTATATAGAGCCCCAAATGATGGCCCCAACGGATCTAAAACGGTCACGACTGACCTGTCAGAGAAGGGTCTCGGATCGGTCTTCATTCAAAACAATAGGCCATCTTTGAGACTGGCCGACCGGTCAAGACCGGTCAAATCCCCTTGCTGGAGGAGTATAGAATACAGGCCGACCGGTCAAGACCGGTCGGACCCCCTTGCTGGAACACTTAGACAAAACAGGCCGACCGGTCAAGACCGGTCGGCAGTGCTTGCTGGACAACATGGAGAAAACAGGCCGACCGGTCTTGACCAGTCGGCTGTGCTTGCTGGACAGAATAAACTGCGAAGGCCGAACGGTCTTGACTGGTCGGCTACCTTTCTAAATAATGCAGCAAAGCTGCTGGAGTGATTGTATATAGCTGGCTGACCAGTCAAGACTGGTCGGCTGTCCATTTGAAAGCCTTCCAGCAAGGTTCTATTGTAATCTTGAAAAGATTGGCCGACCGGTCAAGACCGGTCGGCTGCCCCAGCAAACTGCTGTTGGTCTTGAAGAACCTGCCCCGACCGGTCAAGACCGGTCGGCTTGTCTAGATGCTATCATTTCAGCACAACTACTGGACACATCTCATAGTTCGTGGTTTTGTCACAGCGAGCTTGCTAGACCAAGTTCTTCAACATAGCATCGGATCACTTCAAGTTATGAAGTCATTTGGTGCAAGAAGTCCAGTCTTTGGACATATGATCATTTACGTTTAGCACCAGCCATGGACCACAAGTCTGATCAACTTGTGCAAGGGTCAAGAGGGAATGGTAAGAGATATGTGAGTCATTACGCCATTCTTTGATGTTTTGGGTTTCCTATGGTCGATCTATATGCAACTTACCTAGGATCTTGTTTCAGCATGAGCTTGAGCAATGGACGAAGCGTAATCTTCAGGTCTTGATTCTTCAATTCTTCGACCGGGGCTCACACGACAAGACGCGACCAACCAACACGCCAATTGACAACAAAAGATGTACTAACAATCTCCCCCTTTGTCAATTGCGTGATAAAACATCTAACCTAGACAAATCATGACTCCTTATCATGATTGACCCTTAAACAGAAAGAAATATACACCCATTTACATGTCTATACAGATATACAACATAATCTTTACAAAAGGACATGTACAGACTCGATTTTCTTCAAAATCTCCCCCTCAATGCTTGCACCTACAAAGTCCTGCAAAAAGATATAATCGGACCTTCTAGGTGGGATGATTCTCCCCCTTTTTGTTAGTAATTGACAAGGGTTAGCCAGCAAAAAGATATGCCTAATAAAGCTGCAAGGCTAGCGCCGAAAATATGTCAATCATATAAGACAGGGAAGAGATATAGAAATTTAAGCCCTGAGGAGATTCAAAGAATAAATCATGCCAGATATACAAGTAATCATGAAAGCATAGAGGACTTATAGCCCAATCAACCAACCACCCCTCCAGATGTATATCTAGACAAACACAAAACACAAAGCATGAGATAAAAAGGGCAAATGTGCCCAACCCATCCAACCTCCCAAGGATATTCAATAAAAGAACAAAACGCTCATATAAAAAGATCTAACTATAGCATCCATATATATACCAAAATGTGCAAGCAGCCCAAATGCAAATATGTATCAATCCGTGCAAGATATACAGACAACTCATAAAAGATAGTGCATGAAATCCAGGCAATGTCGTTGGTCATACAAAAAGTAACTGTGACCAAGACATAAGACTAGTAATCTGTTCCATCACCCAGATCAGGGGGTGGAACGTCCCCACGCACCGCGCGCTCCCATCTCTCTATCCGCCTCTCGATCTGTGCCTGGCGAGTGACAAGGGCCTCCTGCTGTACAAGTATGGTGGCCTGACCCTGCAAAATCTGGTCCCCGGTCTGCTCGAGCCTGTCAAGCCACTGAAATATATCCGCCCTAAGCTGGCGAAGCTCCACAATGTATGAAGGTGGATCCACGGAGGGAGATTGCCGACGAGAAAAAGCTCTAGGAGGCGTGCTGAATCGACCTAGAGCGTCTCGAGGATCGAGGGATGGATCAGAGGAAGGAGCTGAAGTGTGTGAAGGGCCAGTGGAGACAGGTGGAGCCTCAAGCTGGGATGGCTCGGCCTGATCCTGCTACTG
Organism: Liriodendron chinense; assembly: GCA_003013855.2. Classification (NCBI taxonomy): domain Eukaryota; kingdom Viridiplantae; phylum Streptophyta; class Magnoliopsida; order Magnoliales; family Magnoliaceae; genus Liriodendron; species Liriodendron chinense. The sequence continues at coordinate 905,675 of PVNU02000506.1, forward strand.
CTCTTGCAGAGATGACGACGCTGGATAACTTCTTTGGTAAGCTCCATACGAGCAATGATGGTACGGTTGATAATGACAGGCTTGTGAATTTTATCAGTACCAACAATGCCAATATGCTCAGCTAATGTGCATATGAGATGCCCAAAAGGTAGACTAGTGGAGTTTCCATCATCGCGCAGGATGACCTAGTGAATGATATTCATGATCCGAGTGGAAAGGCAGAGCGGATGACCCTTACTAACACGATACAGCAACCGAAACATAGTTTCTGTGACATCCACTTTGTTACTCATCCGCGGGTATACATTGCGGAAGAAGAGGTTGTGCAAAATGCGGAAATCCCATGTCATAGAGGATGCTCGAAGTGCACCTCCCACCCATTTGGGTGTCCCATCACCACATAGGAATTGAGCAATAACAAGGTTGGGTTTGGGACCCAAGGAGGAAAAATCGAAAGTAGGCTCCTCAACAATGGGAACGTCAACAAATTCTGATATGGATTTCAAAGTAAACAGGCAATCCCGATCACCAACCTCGACGTTGAAAGAGGAGGGAGAGGAAGTAACATGGACATAGGATGCATAAAATTTCCTAACAATGTCAAATTGGACCGGGCCCTCCATGTGGAGTACGGGGCCCCAATTGATGGCATCCAACATGGAACGAACGTTGTAGTCGGACAAGTCACCCAAGTGGACTAATTTTTCACAGACTACCTCCTTGTCCTTGAAATCATCCCAATGGGTGGAATGGGATGAGACATTTTTCCCCAAGGATTTAGATTGAACAGGGGGAACAGAAGAGGAGGCAGCCCCTTTCCCTTTGGAAGCTGTTTTCTTGGACTTTAAAGGGCGAGGAGGAGGAGGCTTAGGTTTTGCCTTGGGACGATCACTCCTCCTTAAAGGGAGCTCATCTTCTTTGTCTTGGGACGACATGGAAGAGGCAAGAAGATCTCTAAATCACTCCAAGAGATGAAGGAAAGGGATGAACCAAAGAAGATAGAGAGTGAAGAGAAGGAATCCCTTACCAAATGAATGAGAGTGAAGAGGAGTGAAGAAGAGGAGGATAGAACCTCGAATCTTGCAACAAATCAACGCGAAATCAGCTTGGAGAACAAGAGGGGGAGCTGGAGCAGCAAGTGGAGGTGAAAAAATGGGAAGTGTCTAACCTAAAATGAGCTCCAACCGGTTTTAAAGCCCCCCCCCCCCCCCCCCCCCCCCAATCGGTCGGCTGACGCACGGACTGCTGGTTTAGAGATGCACGACCAGTCGTGGGACGCAAAATGCAAGACCAGCAATGTTTTCTACATAGGCCGACCGGTCTTGACCGGTCGGATGCATAAGTTATTGAGTCCAGACACACGGTCTTGCTGGTCTAGGAGACACCCGACCGGTCTTGACCGGTCGGATGGCCGGTCAGCAGGCAGTTTTGCACTATTTTGACATGGATCCTGCACTGGATGAGCTGGGTAGAGTGTCGGTCCTTTGGACAGACCTTTATCATTTAAAACCAAGTACCCTAACCAAGGGTACAACATCCATGGTCATGGTGTACCAAGGTACACCTTAACACAAAATGAGGGACCCTTAAGGTCCAGATTTATCGATAGAGGACAAGAATTGGGACTATGATCCCGAATTTTTGTAGAAAGCAATGAAAAGAGGCTAAGATCCTCAGATATACCTACAAAGATCAAAAGAGAGGCTTAATCCTCAGATTTTTTCCTACAAAACATACGCTTGTTAGATAAACTAGATACATCCAACACCAATGGACTTTTGGAGGTTCGCAAAGCGAACCGAGTCCAAAGGTTTCATTAGGATGTCAGCTAGCTGATTCTCGGTAGGCACATGTTCGAGAGATATTAAGTGATCTTCAACCAATTCTCGAATAAAATGGTGCCTAATGTCTATGTGCTTAGTGCGCGAGTGCTGAATTGGATTTTTTTATATATATTTATGGCACTCATATTGTCACAAAATATAGTCATTGTGCCTTGTTGATCCCATAATCGGTCAAGGTTTGTTTCATCCATAATAATTGGGTACAACAACTACCAACAGCAATGTATTCTGCTTCGGCTGTGGATCAAGAGATGGAGTTTTGTTTCTTACTATGCCACGCCACAAGACAATTTCCAACATAAAAACACCCACCGCTGGTTGATTTATGATCATCCATGTTACCAGCCCAGTCGGCATCTGAATACCCTGCAATATCTGTAGAGGAATCAAAGGGGTACCAAAGACCGTATTCGGTGGTGCATCCAACAAACCGGATGATCCGTTTAACAGCGGTAAGATGAGATTCTTTGGGATCAGCCTGAAACCGAGTACAAGCACCTACACTAAAAGCAATATCTGGTCTACTAGCAGTGAGATAAAGAAGACTACCAATCATACTTCTATAAAGATGTTGATCTACACTTTTCCCTGCAAGGTCTTTTGATAATTTAACAATGGTGCTCATAGGTGTAGTGTAGGAACGACCAGAGTCTAAGCCAAATCTCTTAACAAGGTCTTTAGCATATTTGGCTTGAGTAATGAATATACCTGATGCAAGTTGTTTTACTTGAAGCCCTAGAAACATGTTTAGTTCTCCTACCATACTCATCTCAAATTCAGATGTCATTAATTTAGCAAAGGAGATGGACATTTTCTTACATGTGGATCCAAAAACAATGTCATTCACATAAATCTGGGTAATCAACACAGAATTCTCGGCTTCTCTAATAAATAGAGTTTTGTCAATGCTCCCCCTAGCAAAATCATGGTCTACAAGAAAATGAGTTAAGCGTTCATACCATGCACGGGGTGCTTGCTTGAATCCGTAAAGTGCCTTTTTCAACCGGTACACTTTGTGAGGATACTTAGGATCAATGAATCCTTTTGGTTGTTCAACATACACTTCCTCATCAAGAATACCATTCAAGAAGGCACTCTTTACATCCATTTGAAATAGTTTGAATTTTTACGCACAAGCAACAGCCATAAGAATTCTAATAGACTCGAGTCTGGCTACAGGGGCAAATGTTTCATCAAAATCAATGCCTTCAATTTGTGAATATCCCTGAGCCACTAACCGAGCCTTATTTCGTATTACATTCCCAGATTCATCGGATTTATTCTTGAAAATCCATTTGGTTCCAATAACATTTTTCCTTTCTAGCCTGTCGACCAGATACCACTTTCCCGGGCAGGGAAGAGAACGAAAATAGGCCGCAGATGGTGGCCGTGGTAGGTTCGAGGATCTTACGCGGCGGAGCGAACTCTTCTATCGTGTTGCATTTCCTCTGGCGGCGTAGCAGCACCCCCTCGATCCATCGTACTGGAGCAATCCGAGAAGAACGATTAGGGTCATATTCGATCCTTTCTACAATGCCCATAGACGAAGTGCTTCGTTTCAGATCCATTCTTCGCTGCAATCGCTTCGATCCACCCCCTCGGTGAAAAACCGTAATACGCCCTGAGGAATTCCTCCCAGCGGACTTCCCTGTACTCAAAGTGAATTCACTTCATTTCTAATGAATTGTTGAAGCTCTTCCTGCATTGCAAGGATCCAGAATTCATCATTTAGAGCTTCATTAGCATTTTTTTATTCTATTTTTTATGTGAAACACAGGTGATTGTTGACTGTCTCCAACTGTCTCCTGGTTTGACACTAATGCTAGGATCCCCAATGATTTGATTGGGGGGTGATCCTTAACGATTTGTACATCACCAGGAGCAGTGGGGGCATTTGGAGATGAGGGTGGTTTATCAGATTTACCTATCTCGCATATGCCCTCATCTTCTTCTTCATCACCTGAAGACATAGGTTTATCCAAGCTATCATCCACAGTCACATTGATTGACTCTTGAACTGATGAGGTTCGAAGGTTGTAGACACGAAAAGCTCTACTATTTAATGAGTATCCCAAGAAGATACCCTCATCACTTTTGGAGTCAAACTTTCCCAAATTTTCTCGGTCTCTCAGAATATAGCATGTACTACCAAAGACCTTAAAGTATTTTACATTTGGTGTCTTTCCACACCACAGTTCATAAGCTGTTTTGTTTAGGCCTGCCCTTAAATAAACTCGATTGATAATATAGCAGGCAGTGTTAACAGCTTCGGCCCACATATTTTGAGCAAGATTTTTATTATTAAGCATAGCTGTAGCCATATCCAATAACACTCTATTTTTCCTTTCAGCAACCCCATTTTGTTGAGGTGTTTTGGGTGCTGAGAACTCATAACGAATGCTCAATTCATCACATAATGCCTTCAAACGATGATCTTCAAATTCACCGCCGTGATCACTCCTGATTCTTGCTACCATGTATCATTTCTCATTGTGAAGTCGCTTCACTAGTTTTTGGAATTCACCAAAAGTGTCAGATTTTTCTCTTAGGAAGGCGACCCATGTGAATCTAGAGTAATCATCAACGACTACAAAGAAGTACCGTTTTCCACCTTGGCTAAGTACCCTGGTAGGACCAACTAGGTCCATGTGTAGCATTTCAAATGGTTTTGATGTGACCAGGATAGAGGTTCTCTTGTGTACAACCTTGATTTGTTTACCTTTTTGGCATGCGGCGCACACAACATTTGGTCTTTTACCCATCTTGGGTAGACCTCTCACCAAATTTTTCTGACTTAGTTTAAACAGATTTCTATAATGTACATGACCGAGTCGATGGTGCCATAATTCTGTTTCATCCTGAACGGCCACGTGACACATGGTGGAGGAGCTTGAATTGTTGTGATTTTCAATGTGCGTAGACCTTTCATGACTAATTTTCCTGTGGAGTTCAGGATCTTGCACATATCTTTGGAGAAGCTTACTGAGTGCTCTTCATCACAAATCTGTGAGATACTCAGTAAGTTGTGTTTAAGGCCATCAACATACAGCACATTTTCAATTTCGGGCAAACTTAGCCCCGTGATGGTTCCTTTACCAATAATTTTAGCTATGCTCCCATCACCAAATGTGATAGACCCACCATCAAATTCGTCATATGCACAAAATTGAGATCTATCACCTGTCATGTGTCTAGAGCAACCACTATCCAAGTACCATCTAGGGGTATTCCCAGCTTTTAAGGCAGTATGAATGACTAAGCACTTGTTCTTAACAACCCATTTAGTTGTTGTCCTTTTATGAGAGGTGTTCTTATGGTGAGGTTCTCTAGTTTTCTTGGAAGAATCAGATTTTTCTTTTTCACGCAAGAGAAGAGTAGTTTTCAAATTCAGCATTTTAATTTACTCCAACAGTTCATTCATCCTCTTGTCCTTCCTAGGAAGAACAGGATAATTCTTTCGAATGTTTCCCCTCTTTGGTGAAGAATGTATGGGAGGATTCCAATTAGCTTGGACATTTTTCCCGGTCGGTACAAATTTACCTTTCAAGTTTCTGACCGGATTTTTGAATACCAAGCACTCAAATTTTAAGTGGCCAATGTCTCCACAAGCATGGCAGATAGGAGATGCTCTAGTTTTACTGCCTGATGCACCATGATCTTTTCTTACAATTGGATGGACTGAGGTAGTTTTTGAAGTGTGACTGTCATACCCCAAACCTCTTTTGTCCCTTGGTGATCTTACAACACCTAGGAGTTTTTCAAGGTTTTCTTCTCCTTGGGCGAACCGTCTTCTAGAGTCAACGACTTAACACTTAAGACGATCAATTTCAGTGTTCGCCTCTTTGAGTTCTTTCTCAAGTCTAGCATGCTCGTCTAGAGATTCACCACTTATGAGCTTTTTCTTTTCTTGTTCAAGCTCATCATTCTTCCTTTATTGCTCTTCTAGATCTTGACCCATCTTTTGATTCTCTATTTTCAATCCGTCAAGATTTTTCATCAGTTTGTCATTTTCAGCATTGATTTTGCCCAACTTTTTGATGGTATTTACATTTTCAATGTATATTTGGTTATATACCTCCTGAAGGCCTTCCTCCTCATTCTCATCATCACTCAAAGAATCATTTTCAGTGTTAGAGGATTCATGATCATCAATGTCTCCGGTGATCTTTGCAATGGGCTCAATTTGAGGCACAATATCAGTAATGGAGGCCATTAAAATTCTGATTGAACCTTGCTCCTCCTCACTTTGGTATATGACTGATTCTGATTCAGATTCTTCAGTCTCATCCCATGTAGCAGCCATTGCCTTTTCTTGGCTTTATTATTGGTGCACTAAGATGCAATGTGACCAAATCCTCTACACTTGTAGCATTAAGGATCTTTTGACTTAACAAATTTTCCTTTGTTGTTCTTAGAATAAAAAGGTTTACCCTTCTGGTAGGGTTTCCTTCTAGAAGTATTTCCCTTAGTTTTGAAGAATTTCTGAAATTTCTTGGCCATAAGTGTCATTTCTTCTAAGTCTGGATCTTCCTCACTTCCACATTTAGATTCTTGTTTCTTGTGAGAAGATTTCAGGGCTGTACTTTTGGATTTGGAGGGAGTTTTGAAACCTAGCTCATAGGTTTGAAGGGACCCGAGAAGTTCTTCAACTTTCATGGTATTTAGGTCCCTACATTCTTCGATGGTAGTAACTTTGGAAGAGAACCGTTCCTGTAGGGATCTCAGAATTTTCCTACATAGTCTATGCTCCAGAACAGGACCCCCAAGCCCCACATTTCATTTATAATCTTAGTTCAGCTTGGTATAGAAATCAGTAAATGTTTCATGCTCCTCCGTAGTAATGTTTTCAAATCGTGTGGAGAGGCGCTGAAGTTTTGAGTTTTTAACAATGCTCGTTCCTTCATGGGTAACTTCAAGAATGTCCCATGCCTGCTTACTGGTTGTGCAATTTTGAATCCGGCCAAATTCATCTTTAGATACTGAACAAAAGATGGCATTCAACCCTTTCGCATTATGAACCCGTTGAGCTTTATCATAATCGGTCCACATCGCCTTATCTCTTGGCTTGAGGACATCCGGTTCACCTTCTTTACATATAGTGTCCATTGGGGGTTTATATCCAATATCAATCATATCCCTAACATCCGAATCAATAGATTCGAAGAAGATGCGCATTCGGGCTTTCCAGTATGGATAGTTTGACCCATCAAAGAAGGGAGGCTTAGTAACGGATGAAGAGTCCTCTCTAGACATATTTTCAAGCTCTCTTAGGATCTCACTCCGGGTTTTTAAACCTGAGCGGAGGAACCTGGCTCTGATACCAATTGAAATTGTGGTTTTACCGCTTATAGAGATACTTGGAGATATGCCTAATGTCCTAGAGGGGGGGTGAATAGGACTTTTTAAATTCCAATAACAATTAAAAACTAATCAAGTCAATCTTATCAAATAAGATAATCACAATAGCATTCAAGGCATTTATATGAGCAATTTGTAAGCAAGGACTATCATAGGCATTTCATCAAACAGTTAGCATTCATGATTGACTAAACCATTCAACACATAGCAATCATTCAATCTCACAATGCACAGCGATTTATAGTGGTTCGGTTTCCCTACTCCACTCCCGGTTCACGATCTCAACCTATGAGACCACCGAATTTCACTATAGTCTTGGTTTTAAATCAGGTTAACAATCAACCTTGACATCCTTTGATCTACGACCGCGTTTATCATCCGCCGATGGCCCAATCCAGGGACTTGACGAGTTTGGATCTCAAACTCTCACCAATCCTAATCCAAGGATGATCACGTACCCTCCCGCCGGATTTTTCCAATCTAGGGAATAGTGATTGAATAAATGGACTCTCAAAAACTAGACATTCCTAGACGATTGAGCCTCGATTCGATGCCTTTGATGAGTAACTTCAACTCCACGTGCTTCAGCTTCTCTTTGTGCTCCCAAGATCAGCTACCGATGCAAATGATGAGGTTATGTTGATGCCGGGTAGTTGGGAGAGAGTTGGTCTAGTTCCTCTTGCCTATTCAATGTAATGGTAATGAGGGAACTATCAAACTACAAACATTCAATGGCTATAAACGACCTCATAAATATATTCTGAAGGTAGGTCAGCCATGAATGAAGGTCTTGAGTTCATACTTTAAACCGAGCTTTGAATACTCATTGATAAGCCAATAATGGCTAGGTTTGAATGATGAACTCAAGGGGAACAAGAGCAAAGAGGGTAGGAGGATGTGAGTAAAAGCTCTCTCTCTCTTAGCTCTTGAAGGGTGTTGAATGCATGCCATGAAAGACCTCAAGTCATGGCTATATAGAGCCCCAAATGATGGCCCCAACAGATCTAAAACTGGTCACGACCGACCTGTCAGAGAAGGGTCTCGGACCGGTCGTCATTCAAAACAATAGGCCACCTTTGAGACTGGCCGACCGGTCAAGACTGGTCACATCCCCTTGCTGGAGGAGTATAGAATACAGGCCGACCGGTCAAGACCGGTCGGACCCCCTTGCTAGAACACTTAGACAAAACAGGCCGACCGGTCAAGACCGGTCGGCAGTGCTTGCTGGACAACATGGAGAAAACAGGCCGACTGGTCTTGACCGGTCGGCTGTGCTTGCTGGACAGAATAAACTGTGAAGGCCGACCGGTCTTGACCGGTCGGCTACCTTTCTAAATAATGTAGCAAAGCTGCTGGAGTGATTGTATATAGCTGGCTGACCAGTCAAGACCGGCCGGCTGTCCATTTGAAAGCCTTCCAGCAAGGTTCTATTGTAATCTTGAAAAGCCTGGCCGACCGGTCAAGACCGGTCGGCTGCCCCAGCAAACTGCTGTTGGTCTTGAAGAACCTGCCCCGACCGATCAAGACCGGTCGGCTTGTCTAGATGCTATCATTTCAGCACAACTGCTGGACACATCTCATAGTTCGTGGTTTTGTCACAGCGAGCTTGCTGGACCAAGTTCTTCAACACAGCAGCGGTTCACTTCAAGTTATGAAGTCATTTGGTGCAAGAAGTCCAGTCTTTGGACATATAATCATTTACGTGTAGCACCAGCCATGGACCACAAGTCTGATCAACTTGTGCAAGGGTCAAGAGGGAATGGCAAGAGATATGTGAGTCATTACGCCATTCTTTGATGTTTTGGGTTTCCTATGGTCGATCTATATGCAACTTACTTGGGATCTTGTTTCAGCATGAGCTTGAGCAATGGACGAAGCGTAATCTTCAGGTCTTGATTCTTCAATTCTTCGACCGGGGCTCACACGACAAGACGCGACCAACCAACACGCCAATTGACAACAAAAGATGTACTAACAGCTGCTGCTTCAAGTCTATTAAGTGAGATGCCAGATTTTTTGTACGAATGCTTCCCATGAACTGAGAAAGGAAGAGCTCTGAAAGCTAAGAGAAGGACCTGATGGATCGGGGTTTTAGCCCCCGAAACCATGTACGTGCTGCATCCTTTAGGGTTAGGGAAAAAGCCCTACACATAATTTCTGAACCATGTCCCTCCAGCTCCATAAGAGACTTATACGTTTTCAGATGTTCGAGAGGATCGTCAGTGCCTGTATACGGAGTGATGATAGGCATGCGATACTTCTTAGGTAAGGGTGCTTCTATGACCTCGCGGGTGAAAGGAGATTCGGATCGATGTATTGCCGCAACAACAATAGATGGTCAATTCATCTGATATCGCTGTTCCATGTCGTCGAAGTGATCGTGGATTCTTTTGAGGTCTCCTTCCCATGGTACGGTGTAGCCTGAAGTTTTGACGGCAGACCCCTGAGATTGCTGTTGCCGGGAGGTACTGGAGTGTATAGAATGTGGAGGGGGTATCGGGACTTGATTGCCGAGTGGCATTCGATTCGATGGAGGAGGATTTGGCTGGGTTTGTGGCTCGCCCGCAGAGTGTCTGGAAGCCACTGGTATAGGTTGTACCGGCAGCCCTTCCGAAGGTTGCTGCTGAGGCTCCGAAAAATGCTGATTAAGCCGATTAGATAAGGCTTGAAACCCGGCTTTGAGAGTTAGAAGTGTGTTTCCAAGGAAACGCATAACGTCTTCTTGACTGCCGGATACATCGAACAATGGGTTTTGTGATGGCACGTTAAGCTCTCCCTGGGGGATTACCGTCGAAGCAGTCTGAGGGAGGTTAGGCGCTGGTTCGGTGATGTCTGGAGGAGGTAACGTCTGCCTTGAATTGGAAGGATGAACCATCTTTTTGGGAGGCACGGTGGGAGATCTCGACCAGTGATTAAAATGACTAACCCTGACAATCTGTTTCCCACAGACAGCGCCAATCTGTTTACGTCGGATTTGGTAACAGGATCCTCCAAGCGTTCACCTTCATTCAAGCCAGTTTCCTTTTGAACCTGAAAGAACACAAGAGAAAACTAAGGGTGGCCAGCGTCCAGCCGTTGGCCCTCCGAAGCTTAAGTCAGATGGGAAATGGTCATAAAAGGAAACTGCGGGATATGAGCTTAGAGATTGTGTACCTTTTTCATCTATGAGGCCACCTATTTATATAGGTTCAAGTGATCCAATCTGTTACGCAAGACGTTAAGATTATTGCTGATTTCCAGAGATAAGGTGTTTATCCTGTTGATCCTTAGATAAGGGAATGGCTTGGTCCAATTAGACATCTAGTCGATTACGTTCCCTGATGGTGATCCCCTGAAATTCGGAACCACGAGCAAAGATAAGCCCAAAATCGGTCTATATGGGCTGCTGGTACTAAAAAGGCGGAGGACGTTCGGGCTCGGGGATAATTTCTCGCATATTTGGGATGCAGAACCTTTCAACGACCACAAATCGAGATGCTCGCATACTCAGAAGGGTATACCGTACTTTCCCGATATGCGATCCTCGACCAGAAGGGCTCGGTGGTTCGGAAGTTGCGTACCGTACTTTTCCAATACGCGAGCCTCAACCATGAGGGCTCGTAGGTCGAATACCGTCACAAAGGTGCTCGCAGGCCTCGAGTCTTCGCTATCTTCGACCACTGCTGTTATAGTCAAAATAGCGGTGATCGTATATTCTCGCGATGTCCTGATTCTACGAGCAGCTTTATAACAATATTCGACTCGCGAGCTCATCTGGTCACGTCTCGCATATTAGATAAATACGACACACAGTTACCGAGTCATCGAGCTCTTATGGTCAATAGTCGAATATTGGAAGGCGGAAAATATCCTTCCCGACCTGCGAGCAGTCCTTCTCGTAGTCGTTAAAAGGCGTCACATCTTAATATGCGAGCAGCTTGTCTCGCGAGCAATTCCCGACGTGTGAGCAGCTCTGACTACTGATGATTAGCGATGACATCCCTTAGCCTATAGTACCAGTAGCCCGTATAGGCCGATTTTGGGCTTATCTTCGTTTACGGTTCCGTATCTCAAGGGATCGCTATCAAGGAACGTAGTTGACTAGATAACTAATTGGATTAGACTATTCCTTTATCTGAGGATAAGTAGGATAAACACCTTATCCCATGAAATCAGTAGATGATCTCGGTATCTTACATAACAGAGTGGGACATTCGGATCTATATAAATAGATGGTTTCATTAATAAGAAGGTACACAATACTTAGTCTCTATCCCCCATCATCTATTTTGCTCTTCTTCTAGCCCTGCCTTATCTAACTTAAGCATCGGAGGGCCAATGGCTGGACGCCGGCCATCCATAGTTCCTCTTTGTCTCTTTCCAGGTCCAGGAAGGGAATCTCTTGAAAGGAATGCGAATATCTGAAGGATCCCGTTACAAAACGTGACGTAAACAGTTTGGCGCCGTCTGTGGGAACGATTTGATCATTAAAATCAGTCGCTCTCACCACTGATCAAAATCCTTCCACCATGCCTCCTAAAAAGACCGTTCATCCTTCCACTTCAAAGCAGGCACCACCTCCACCTGACGATACAGAACCAATGCCTATCCCTCCAACTACTTCGATAGGCATCCCTTAAGGAGATCATAACGTGCCATCATAAAATCCATTGTTTGAGGCTTCCGGAAATCAAGAAGATGCCATGCGTTTCCTCAGAAACACACTCCTAACCCTTAACGCTGGATTTCAAGCCCTGTCGAATCGACTTGATCAGCTTTTCCTGGGGCCTCAAAGACTACCTTCCGAAGGGTTACCATCACAACCCATACCGGTGGCTTCCAGACACTCTGTGGATGAACCACAGGTCCAACCAAACCATCTTCCATCAAACCGAATGCCACTCGGCAACCAACCTCCTGTGTTGTCCCCGCATTCCATTCATTCCAGTGCTTCTCACTGACAGCAACTTCAAGGGTCCACCGTCGAAACGTCAGCTTATACTTTACCATGGGAAGGAGACCTCAAAAGAGCCCATGACCGTTTTGATGACATGAAACAACGATATCAGGCAAATCGACCGTCCGCCGTAGTGGCGTCGATGCATCGATCCGAGTCTCCGTTCACTTGCGAGGTTATGGAAGCGCCTTTACCTAGAAAGTATTGTACGCCAATCATCACTCCATATACAAGTATTGACGATCCTCTCGAACACCTGGAAACGTATAGATCTCTTATGGAGTTGGAAGGACGTGGGTCGGAAATCATGTGTAGAGATTTTTTCCTAACCTTAAAGGAGGCAGCCCGTACGTGGTTCCGGGGGCTAAAGCCTCGATCTATCAGTTCCTTTTCACAGCTATCAGAGTTGTTCCTCTCTCAATTCATGGGAAGTATCCGCACCAAAAAGCCGGCGTCCCACTTAATGGATTTGAAACAGCAGCATGGGGAAACAGTAAAGGAATTTACAGTATGATTCACTACCGAAGCCGTCCAAACTGAAGGTTATACCGAAGAAAAAGGTCTCACCGCCCTCATAGCCGGAATTACAAGCGAAAAATTCAGATTCACTTTGGACAAAAACCCTCTTAAAACCATGACAGAATTCCAAACTAAAGCTCAAAAGTACATTAATGTAGAAGAAGTTGCTCTAGCACGTCATGGCATACAGGACAAGAAGCGCAAGACGGAGGAAACATCTCCTTCGGATAAGAAATATCGGCGCGACCGGCGAGACCGCTCTCCCAAGAAAGTCTACTCCGGTAAGTACCATAACTACACTCCCCTCAACCGGCCCCCGAAAAAGGTGCTAATGGAGATCAAGAATAGGCCATATGTGAAATGGCCCGCAAAGATCAAATCTGATCCCGAAAAAAGAGATAAGAGCAAGTTTTGTTATTTCCACAAAGATCATAGGCACAACACTCAAGATTGTATATCTTTGCATGAGCACATCGAAGCTCTTATTCGAAAAGGTCATCTTCAAGATTATGTTATCCGACAAGGTTGTTCACCAAAAAGGGGGGAAGCCCCTGAAATTGCGGTTTCACCGCTTGTAGAGATACTTGGAGATATGTCTAAGGACCTAGAGGGGGTGATATGGACCTTTTTCAAATTCTTTTCGCCTACTTATGCAATTCAATAAAATAAGCTTTGTAAGCAAGAACACCTCGGCTTCCAAGCCTTGGTGGGTCCAATCAAAGGACTAGCAAGAGTAAAGCAATAAGCAATCCTAGTCAAGCATGCATGGTACATAAAGGAATCAAGTAATCAAGCTCCTAACCTATGCATCTTGTGTAGACTTATGAGAGTGGATCAATGAGCTCAAGTCTACACAAGTAGTGAAGGTACATCTTGTGTGAGGATGCCTAAAAAGTGCCTAGCATGCATTCCTATCAATCATTCATAATTAAGCAATTAAACTAACAATGCAAAGATAGAATGTGCTCAAGAACAATCACAAACACGAGGATGTATAGTGGTTCGACTACGTGTCTACTCCACTCCCGGTTCAAGTACTCAACCCCTTTGAGCACACCGGCATTCACTATCGGAGGTTTTAAATGAGGTTCACCTCTCAACCTTTACACGGAGGTTTTATCAGTTCACCTCTCAACCGTATCCGGAGTTTTAGACATAGGCTAACTCTCAACCTTATCGCACGTTTACTCCGGTGTCGGAGGCTCCCCCTTGGAGACTTAGTTTAGGCCCGGCTGACGGGCCAAGGAACGACTAACGTCCCTAGGTCGAGTTCGAAAAACAAACTCTAAAATGGACTCTCAAATTAGACAACCTACTTGTCGGATGAGCCCCTTGTTTAGCGCCGGATTGGGTTGCTTGATCTCCGCTCTCCCGTGCTTCAATCAGCTTCCCTTTGCTCCCTTGATCGTGCCGCCGTTGCGTCGCCAATGCCTCAGCCACGTTCGATCAAACACCTTGCATGCGATGCCTTGAAATGCCCAAGGTGCTAGGAGGATGGGTTTGAGAACTCTACAACTTAGTGGGAATGGGTTTCCTAGAGTCTCTTACCTACAACGATCTCATCTTCGAGTTTAGGACAAGGATTTGCCAATCAAGGAGCTTCCTAACTCTAGAGATCAAGAGGGGATGAAGGTCATCTTCTTCATGAGCTTGGAATGCTCTAATCTTGTGTTAAAGCACAAGGAAGATGCCTTGCATAGGTCAAGGAATAAGCCTCAAAAGAACTCCTTCAATGGTGGCTTTCCTTCCTCAAAAATCCCTCTCCAAATGCCCAAAACCGGAGCTCTATATATAGGGAAATAGAGCCCCAACGGTCAGAAAACGGCTATATGCCGACCTATCCCGACCGGTCATGACCGGTCGGACCCCTCTGCTGGAGAACATCAGCTGCATAGGCCAAGTATATGGGCCGACCGGTCATGACCGGTCGGACCCCCTTGCTGGACAGGCTGAGTTCTACAGGCCGACCGGTCATGACCGGTCGGCTATGTTGGCTACCCTATTCAAAGTCCCCAGGCCGACCGGTCATGACCGGTCGGCAAAGCCTGCTGACTACCCAGATTGAGAAGGCCGACCGGTCATGACCGGTCGGCTGACCACTTGCATTTAGCAGCAAGGTTGCTGGCCGACCGGTCATGACCGGTCGGACCAGCCTGGTTCCCCCAAACATTAGCTGAACCTCACTTGTTTCAGCCTGCTTATTTAGTCCTAGGATAGGGTGATCAAATGGGACACCTAGGGCCTATCTATGATGACGAAATGGTTCCTAATACGGTCAAGGTCATCAAGGATACAAAGGGGATTGGTTTTGGTCGAGGTTAAGGCACCAAGGCATCTCATTTACCTGAATCTTCATTCTTGATGCAGCCGGTCCGTCTTGAGTCTTCGGTCTTCGTCTTCATTGGGCTCAAACGACACTAAGACTCACAGACGTAAGTGATTGACAAACAAGGTGCACTAGTATGCTACGGAAAAGTGCACTAACAATTTGGAGATATGACCCTTGAGCTTAACATATTTGATTTATGCAAACAACCACGGGAGGTTGATGATGATATCCACGAACTAAACATGATTGAACCATTCGTGGAAGATACATTCCCCTTGTCACTATCTTCCGACCCTTTGGAGGCATGTGTGGCCCATTCTCATGAGATAAATGATGACACAATACAAGAGATGGATGCCATTCTAGATGTCATGCCGGTGCTTGATAATAAAAGATGGAGGGCCCTATTTGAGCCTTTGCCTGTAAACGAGAACAAGGCCCTCCCATCCAACATCAAGGCACCAACGCTCGACCTAAAACCATTACCAAGTGAGCTGAAATATGTCTATTTAGGTCAAGATGAGACATATCTAGTGGTGATTTCTTCCCACTTAGATGAGGAACAAGAGAGTAGGCTAATGGCCACTCTATTAGAGCACAAGAGTGCCATTGGATGGTCAATTGCGGATCTCAAAGGCATAGACCTTGAGGAGAATGCGAAGAAATCTAAGCAACCACAACGACGACTAAATCCAAACATGAAGGATGTGGTTAAGGCCGAAGTGGTGAAACTATTGGATGTGGGTATTATTTACCCAATATCCGATAGTCAATGGGTGAGCCCGACTCAGGTGGTGCCTAAGAAATCCGGAATAACCATCGTAGCCAATGCCAATAATGAACTCGTGCCAACTAGAGTCACTACCGGTTGGAGAATGTGCATTGACTACAGGAAGCTAAACACTGTCACGAGGAAAGACCACTTCCCCCTACCATTTGTTGATCAAATTTTACAACGGTTGGCGGGTCATTCCCACTTTTGCTTCCTTGATGGCTATTCAGGGTACAACCAAATAGAGATTGCCCGTGAAGACCAAGAAAAGACTACATTCACATGTCCATTCGGCACTTTCGCCTATAGACGGATGCCGTTTGGACTATGTAATGCCCCTGCCACCTTTCAGCGTTGTATAATGAGTATCTTTTCTGACATGGTGGGAACAATTCTCGAAGTCTTCATGGATGATTTTTTCGTATTTGGTTGTAGCTTTGATGAGTGCCTTGAGCACTTGAAATCTGTGCTGAAAAGATGTGAAGAGAAGAACCTTGTGCTGAATCGGGAGAAGTGTCACTTTATGGTTCAAAAGGGAATTGTACTTGGTCACATCGTTTCACAAAATGGAATCGAGGTGGACAAAGCGAAAATCGATCTTATCTCTAACCTTCCACCACCCAAGAGCATATGAGATGTACGGTCCTTTTTGGAACACGCAGGATTTTACAGAAGGTTCATAAAGGACTTCAGTTCACTCTCTCGTCCTTTATGTAACCTACTTCAAAAGGAAAATTCATTCGAGTGGAATGAAGAATGTCAAAAAGCCTTTACCACCCTTAAAGGTATGTTGACATGTGCACCCATAATGCAACCACCTGATTGGAGCCTTCCTTTTGAAATTATGTGCGATGCTAGCAACTATGCTATTGGGGCCGTGCTAGGCCAAAGAAAAGAGAAAAAGCCATGTGTCATCTACTATGCAAGTAGAACCCTAAACTCAGCCCAAGCAAACTACACCACTACTGAAAAAGAACTTTTAGCCGTAGTTTTTGCCTTGGACAAGTTTAGGTCCTACTTGATTGGATCCAAGATCATCATATTCACTGACCATGCCGCGCTTAAGTACCTTCTCTCTAAGAAGGATGCTAAACCACGGTTGTTAAGATGGATCCTTCTACTCCAGGAATTTGACATAGAAATACGTGATAAGAAAGGAGTAGAAAATGTCGTAGCTGACCATCTCTCTCGACTTGTCCTCACTGATTCCCCTGAAACGACCACGATCAATGACATGTTCCCTGATGAACAACTTTTTGCTGTTTTCCAATTGCCATGGTATGCGGACATTGCTAACTATCTTGTTACAGGTACAATTCCTACACATTGGAAAAAGCAAGATAAGGATAAATTCTTCACTGAGGTGCGAAAATTCCTATGGGACGACCCATACTTATTCAAGTATTGTCTCGATCAAATCATAAGGAGATGTATCCCAGATGATGAGCAACAAAGTATCATCTCCTTCTATCATTCTCAGGCATGTGGTGGCCACTTTTCGGCTAAAAAGACCACAGTAAAAATTCTGCAATGTGGGTTTTATTGGCCCACCATGTTCAAAGACACACATGAGTTTTGCAAAACATGTGAACCTTGTCAGAAATTGGGAGGAATCTCCCGTAGAAATATGATGCCACTCAATCCCATCTTAATAATCGAAATTTTTTATTGTTGGGGCATCGATTTCATGGGTCCATTCCCATCTTCTTTTGGAAACACATACATCCTGCTTGCCATTGATTATGTTTCCAAATGGGTCGAGGCCATCCCTTGCCGGAATAATGACCATAAAACGGTCATTCGCTTCTTAAAAGAGAATATTCTTTCCCGGTTTGGAACACCTCGAGTCATCATAAGTGATGGAGGGTCTCACTTTTGTAATCACCCTTTTGAAACTTTAATGAAGAAATATGGCGTCACACACAAAGTGAGCACTCCCTATCACCCACAAACGAGTGGGCAAGCTGAGATATCTAATAGGGAGCTTAAACACATTTTGGAGAAAACGGTGAACCCCGATCGTAAGGATTGGTCACTTCGGCTTACCGATGCACTTTGGGCCTATCGTACTGCTTTTAAGACCCCTATTGGAATGTCTCCCTATAGACTTGTCTATGGGAAGGCTTGTCACTTGCCTGTGGAGTTGGAACAGAGGGCATATTAGGCAATTAAGAAGATGAATTTCAATTCTGACAAGGCAAGCTCATTGCGCAAATTATAATTGAATGAACTTGCAGAAATTTGGAACGAAGCATATGAGAATGAGAGAATTTACAAGGACAAGACGAAGATATTCCATGATAAGAATATTCTTCGCAAGACATTCACGATCAATCAAAAAGTCCTCATGTATAATTCTCGCCTACATCTATTTTTGGAAAAATTGAGATCTCGATGGACCGGTCCCTACATTGTGCAAACTGTCTATCCATATGGGAATGTCGAGCTGTTAAATTCGAGGAACGGCAACATTTTTAAGGCGAATGGGCAGCGATTAAAGCCGTTCTTTGAGAAATTTCCTTAAGAAGGTATGTCCATACCTCTGAATGATCCTATGTATCAGAATGATTGATCTCCTAGTCTGACGGAGGTATAGAGTAGTTAGGATTAGGCTTTTGTTGCTTTTGATTACTTTTGCTTAGGTTTGTTAGAAGGAGGAAGAATTCCACTTTTCACTTTTTTCAGGCACTCTCATTCCTCACTCCCTTTTATGTTCAAATTGCTCTCATGTTTTGTTTATTGCACATCTTTTATATTGAGGACAATGCAAGATTTGGTTGGGGGGTGGAGGATCACTTGGATGAATCCGGCGTTTTGTAACATTTCAAGTAATTATGTGGAAATTTTTTAATTTTTTTTCAAAAATTCAAAACTCTTTTGGAAAATTTTGGTTCTATGCACTCAAGATGATATGAGCATAAGAAGAGGAGATATGAAGTGTATGAGGTTGTAAATCTTGATCTTTTCTTGGCATAACGGTTTTATATGAGAATTCCCCTAATTCTGTGATCGATAGAAAATCTGAACACGTTTACACCAAGTCCACATTACACGATTTTCATGGGTTGAAGGGATTATGTGATTTATGGATTAGCTAGACTTTGAATTAAGGTGTTGAGAAATCAAGCCGGGGTACTTTGTCCATCCTTGTCCATGGGAAAACAATGCAAGATATGGATTTCTAAAAATCCTATCTAAATTAAAAGAAAAAGGAAAAGGAAGGATGAAATTGGGAATGATGGAAAAATGGTGGAAAATTCCGATTAGGGCTACCTACTACCAACCGGGGGATGGTCTACCCGTAACCAAAGCCGGAAATGGGACGTAGTGTGAAAGTTGTCGAAAGGACGGTAAGGCAAATTCCTGTCATTTGCTTGATATGTACCTTGAGATCTATAGTCTGGTTGATCTATGAAGAAGATAATCCTAGAAACTCATGAGATGAATTTTCACTATCCACACTAGATCGCATTTGTTCAAGTTCTTCTATTTATCAACCAATCAGCGGGAATTTAATATGAATGCTTATCATGTCTTGAGGGTTTACGATTTTAACTTTTGTCACCAATTATTTCTGAATCTTACACTTGTATGTCTTGGGATGTATAGAAGAATGGTTTCTAAAAGAGAGTTGAGTTTTGAAGAATGGAATTAGCTTCACGCATGTTTTGCTCGGGACTAGCAAAATGCAGGTTGGGGGGTGTGTTGAGCTCTTAATTGTGCATATTCTAACCCCAATTCATCACTCATTGTGAGAGGTTTTCATGATTCAAAGGCTAATCAAATGCGTGTTTTGTAATTACAGGAATGAGAGTGGACTCCACCTAATTGAAGATGAAAAGGTCCATTTAGAACCATTGGTATGAAGATCAAGGAGGACCAAAGAAAGAAGGAAGCAAAGAGAGAAGAAAAGAAGAAGAACATGAAGAAGCAATGGCCACGACCGGTCGTCCGACCGGTCGGCCAAGGGAGCCAGACCTGTCAAGACCAATCGGCAACCCTGTGTACACACCGGACGAAGACCAATGCAATCCGACCGGTCGCAACCAGTTAGCCAGACCAGTCCGACCTGTCCAGACCGGTCCAACCGGTCCAGACCGGTTGGCTAGAAGAAATTTTTAATGCAGAAGCTTGCTGGACTAATTCCAATAGCCAGTCCGACCGGTCGGCCAAGTGTTTAAAACAGAAAATTTCCGTTTTCAGTCCGATTTTCTCTGCGCACTGCGTAAGTGTTACGCAAATTCTCAAATCTTCTGAAGTTGCGGAGCCTCCCCACTATAAAAGGACACCTAGGGATCGTTCCTAAGGTATCTTAGAAGTGTTTAAGCAAGGTTGGAGGCGGCGGAAGTGGATTTTGGAGTTCCACAACTCCTTCCAGTTTATTTTTACTGTTTTATGCTTTTCTTAAGTTGTTTCATGTTTCCTTGGATCATGAGTAGCTAAACCTCTTAGCTAGGGCTAAAGAGGTGAAGCTTGTAGTGAATCTAAGATGTTTCAATTCGTATTTAGTTGGTTTTAAGATTGGAATTCATGTTTATGAACAATGGTTTGAAGTTTATACAAGTTTTAAGTAGTTTTTCTTAGTCTTATGATGACTCATGGATGTTTGGGAGAATTACTTAAATTCTTTATTGGTTTGTATTAGTCTAGACCTGTATGATCCGAGGAATTGGAGTACGCTCTAGTACTATGATCTTCATGTGGGAACTTCCTACCAAAGTTCTACTTTTCTGAATTTCTGTGTTATGTATGGGACCGTGCATGTGATTTGAATCAAGTTCAAATTGTAATCTAGCCTTGTCTTGTGACAGGACTTGAGGATGGTTATGATTATGATCTGAGCCTATTGGAATTAGGACTGACCTATGCAATTGAGCATGCTCAGCCTAGCTGACATTGAGTGAATGGACTTACATATGACAGATTGTCTGGATTAACAGCTCTATCATCCGACTAGATAGATCTTAATATCGATTGCAGTTGAGAAAGTGAGAAACCACAGCGGATTGAACATCAAGGATTGCTGCAAGTGGATCCTTGAACCCCTAGTGCCTTTTTATACTTGTTTACCTTCAAATTAGTTTAAAATTGTTACTCACATTAATCTCATAAAGAAATCTGGTTGTTAGCTTTCATTAGATATTATTGGATGTGTTTGTGAACTCCGACACAAGTCCCTGTGGATCGACCTCGGTCTTACCGAGATTATTACTACATCGCAACCCTACACTTGGGGAAGCGAACACTTATCTGGTCATGTCTCGCATATTAGATAAATACGGCACACAGTTACCGAGTCATCGAGCCCTTATGGTCAATAGTCGAATATTGGAAGGCGGAAAATATCCTTCCCGACCTGTGAGCAGTCCTTCTCGTAGTCGTTAAAAGGCGTCACATCTTAATATGCAAGCAGCTCCCGACGTGTGAGCAGCTTTGACTACTGATGATTAGTGATGACATCCCTTAGCCTATAGTACCAGCAGCCCGTATAGGCTGATTTTGGGCTTATCTTCGTTTACGGTTCCGTATCTCAAGGGATCGCTATCAAGGAACGTAGTTGACCAGATGACTAATTGGATTAGACTATTCCTTTATCTGAGGATAAGCAGGATAAACACCTTATCCCATAAAATCAGTAGATGATCTCGGTATCTTACGTAACAGAGTGGGACATTCGGATCTATATAAATAGATGGTTTCATCAATAAGAAGGTACACAATACTCAGTCTCTATCCCCTATCATCTATTTTGCTCTTCTTCCAGCCCTACCTTATCTAACTTAAGCATCGGAGGGCCAAGGCTGGACGCCGGCCATCCATAGTTCCTCTTTGTCTCTTTCCAGGTCCAGGAAGGGAATCTCTTGGAAGGAAGGCGAATATCTGAAGGATCCCGTTACAAAACGTGATGTAAACAACTGCAATTTGGATATAACACGACTCTTCCAAGGTATCATCATATCTAAATTTATTTCATCCTTGGAATGAGCCAAGCAAACTTCTAAGGTTTTAGAATATTCAGTTGAAGGTGGCTCATCTTCATCCACTATGGTATCAATGAAGTTAATCATGTGGATCTCATCTTCATCCTCATCCTCATCCTCGTGCTGTTTATGTAAATGAAACACATTCAACTTCTTTGTCATATTTTCAAATGATATTTTCATAATTCCATTCATACAATTGATTATAGCATTGGTGGTTGCTAGGAATGGTCAGCCTAGAATGACAGGAACTTGAGTGCATTCATTAGTAACTAGGTGCATATCCAAAATGATGAAATCTACCAGGCAGTAGAACTTGTCGATTTAGACCAATGCATCTTTAATCACCCCTCTCGGTATTTTAAGGTTTTTAATTCACCAAGCCCTAGTTGCTCAAAGACCAAGAAGGGAATCAAATTAACACTAACCTTTAAATCGAGAAGTGCTTTGTTGATCTAGAAGTTACCTATCATGCAAGAGATTGTACGACTTCTGGTAACTTTAATTTTGGGGGGAGTGTTGTATTGTATAATGGCACTCACTTATTCTGTTAAAAATGCCCTCTTGTGCACATTTTGCTTATGCGTTACGACATATAGATTGTTAAAAAATTTGGCATACGAAGAAATTTGTTTAATTGCATCCAACAAGGGAATGTTGATTTTTACTTGTCGGAAATCTTCTAGAATGTCCTGATTTTCACTTGGCTTTTTGGTTGAGACAAGACATTGGGGGAATGGGGCTACGGGTTTATATGCACACTCCGGCTCTTTATCTTGTGGAGCATCGCTCGATTCACCATCAAGCTTAGAATCAACCAGATCATTAGGCTTTGCGGCCTTCACCGGTTCAGATTTTTTAATTGTCTTACCTCTTCTAAGAGTGGTGATGGCTTAAACATGTTCCACATGATGGGTTGAAGAATTAGTATTCAACTTAAGTTGTCCCTTGAGGTTAGACTGAGGTTGGGCCAGAAAGGTCCCTTGCACCCTAACTCCTAAGTGTATCCCAATTCTTTCAACCGACGTTTTAAGTGCATCTATATCTTTCATATTGGACTGATTTATCTGAGCTTGTCCAATCATGAATGCATTTAATGTATCCTCAAGAGTACTCTTTTGGGGAGGCCCTTGGGAAGCATCATTTGTATTTGTCATGGGTCCATTCCTCCAATTAGGATTTGATTCATGCCACTAATCATGATTATTTAAGTTAGGATTCGGTACATTAAAAGGGCGTTGGTAAGCGTTTATGGCATTCGCTTGAGCTTACAAAATATCTTGAAATGCAGGAATTGTTGGACAATCCTTTGTTAAGTGAACATCACTTTCACATATACCACATACGCTCTCAACGGCCTCACTGGTACTTATTATATTGACACTCCTCAATTCTATGACATCAACCTTCTTTGTTTGACTTGCCACCCATGCATTCAAATCATCCTCCCTGTTTAATGTATGTATTCCTTTCTCTCTTGGGGATGACTTGGGATTACTACTAGTCAGGTTAGAGATGTCCCAAGATTGGGCATTCTCAGCTAGCATATCAAAGTAATCCGAAGCATCATCGGGCTCTTTATTCAGAAATTCACCATTACACATTAATTGAGCAAATTGACGCATGTTTAAACTTAATCCATCATTGAAGAAGTTAATCATATGCCACTTTTCATAACCGTGATGTGGACACTCTAATAAAAGCTCTTTGAACCTCTCCCAAGATTGAAAAAATGTCTTATCTTCCTTTTGGGAGAAATTCATTATGGCATGCCTTAATGCATTGGTTTTGTGAATTGGGAAGAACTTTTAAGGAACTCTAGGGTCATCTCAGCACATGTCCCAATGCTTCTAAGTTTTAGAGATTGCATCCATGATTTGGCTTTATCCTTTAGAGAGAAGGGAAACAATTTTAGTTTGATCACGTCTTGAGAAACGTCATTAAATTGCAAGGTGTTGGCAATCTCCTCAAATTCACTCAAATGTGCATATGGACTTTCATAATCGAGTCCATGAAATTTTGAAAGTAATTTGATAAGTCCTGGCTTGAGGTCCACGTTTCCTGCATTGAGTGGAAAGATCATGCAGGAAAGTTTGGTTGTTTTCTCCGGTTGTAGATAATCTCTCAATGTTTTAACCGGAGGAACAAGGTATTCCTCATTCTCATTAGCCTTAGTTGGCGGTGTATCGTGCTCAATATTTTCAACAATATTTGGTTCATTCATAATTTCATATGGTTCAAGATTTCCTAGACGTTTTTTAACTTGTCGATGTTTTATTAAACCTTCAACTAAACCTTCCTCACTTAGAAGTCACGATATATGATCACACTCCCAATGAGGCATAAACTATACAAGAACTAAATCTAAACCTAAAATCCAAAAATCTGAAAATTTCTAAAAAAAAATTCTAAGTTAGAATGATGTTACAGGATTGAAGAGCTAGGTTAGTCAAAGAAAATCCTACAAAACAAACAAACAAAAAACTGTTAATAGAAGAAAAATTATGAGAAAAACCTAATAACAAAACAAAACCTATCATACCCTATCTAACCTAATTATACCCTAATTACAAAATTCAAAATCATTAACCTAATCCCTGGTAACGGCGCAAAAAAGTTGTTCACCAACCTCAAGTGCAAGATTGCAATGTAGTAATAATTCGATCTTGAGACCGAGATCGTCCTCAGGGATTGTCGTAACAATTCTAAATTGTGTAGCTAGGATTATCTAAATTCAGATTTGAAATAAAAGATGGATTTTTAAAATATAAAATTATCTACTTTTGAAATAAATCAGAAAACTAAACACTAGAGCGCCAAGGATCCACTTACAATCATTCAAAATGTTAATTCAATCATTCAAGCTAATAACTCAATTGGAATCGGAGTCCAATCCCTATTCAATTGGAATAGGAGCAATTAAATCATCATAATAATTCTAACATGGATGGATCATCTATTGATATAGTTCCCATATAACAACTTAGGCATTGGGCATATTCAATCACACAGGCCAATCCTTCAACAAAACAAGTGATATCATATTCATGGTTCTTCCTCAAATCTTGTCACTAGACTTAATTTAGAATCATGAATTGAACTTCAATCAAACCAATATTGTTTACGTCGGATTTTGTAACAGGGTCCTCTAGACATTCGCCTTCCTTCAAGCCATCTTCCTTTCGAACCTGAAAAAGCACAAGGGAAAACTAAGGGTGGCCAGCGTCCAGCTGTTGGCCCTCCGAAGCTCAAGTTAGACAAGACGTGGTTGCAAAGGAAATGAAGGAATTCGAAGTTCAGAGATTGTGTACCTCATTCATCTGATGAAACCATCTATTTATATAGATCCAAGTGATCCAATCCAATACGCAAGACGTTGAGAGTCCTGCTGATTTTCAGTGATAAAGTATTTATCTTGTTGATCCTTAGATGAGGGAACGCCCTAGTCCAAATAGACATCTACTCGATTACGTCCCTTGATGATGATCCCCTGAAGTCCGAAACCACGAACAAAGATAAGCCCAGAATCGGTCTATATGGGCTGCTGGTACTACGAAGGCGGAGGATACTCAGGCTCGGATCGGAGGCAATTGCTCGCATGTTGAGATGCTACCCCTTTCGACGACCACGAGCTGAGCTGCTCACATGTTGAGGTGTAACCCCTTTCGACGACCACGAGCCGAGCTGCTCGCATGTTGAGATGCGACCCCTTTCGACGACCACGAGCCAAGCTGCTCGCATGTTGAGATGCGACCCCTTTCGACGACCATGAGCCGAGCTGCTCGCATGTTGAGGTGCGACCCCTTTCGACGACCACGAGCCGAGCTGCTCGCATGTTGAGATGGCTGGCCGCGACTTCTCTCAATCATTCTCTGATCGCATCTCTTGATAGCCAACTTAATCCTACAACAAATGCCCCCCAAATCCTTGGCGTTGAGGAGTTATGCCAAGGGTTTTGTTTGTATGCGTAACCGACTGTTGGAGGAGAATCGTACATGAATCATCCGGAGTGATCCTGCATTTATGACGGCCAGCTTTACGCAGCTTTTCGGCCGTGAGAGGTGAAGCGTCGCTCGCCACATGCCTCTGTAATTAATGCTTGTGCCCGTTCGTCTATCATGCTGGATGAGAAGCCGCCACGTGTCAACCAAATCAAACGGAATGATTGCGTATAAATATCGAATCCTGCAGAGTTTGCTTCATTTTCAAAATTCTGCTGCAGAGAGTTCTTCCTTCTTTTCTCCCTTTGTTCTCGGTGCAAACCTCTTCGCAGAGGTAGTCTTCCTTCTCATTTTTCTCTTCTTTTCTCTTTTCTTCCTTCTTGCCTATCCTCTTCCTTTATGATGGCGGGAACTTTTGATGAACACATTGTTCCTCTAGGGGATGATACTCCTGATTCTTCCGAATCAAACAATGCTCGAGTACTGGAGAGGAGATATTCTACCGCCGGTTATCCTTCTATCATGACGGAGGAGCAACTCTCGTTCTTACGAGAGAGATACCAGATCCCAGGCTCCATTATCCTTAGATTACCGGGGAGAGGGGAGACAGCCGATTCCCCGCCGCCAGGCTTTGTAGCTTTTTATGAATATGTTTTCCGGCTTGGCGTGCGGCTTCCCCTCCATCCCTTCATCCGGGACTTCCTCCATACATATAAGATTGCCCCCGGCCAACTTATTGTAAATGGCTGGAGGGTCCTTATAAGCGCCTTTGTCCTCTGGAAGCAGGCGAGGAATGAGGATCTGACCGTTGGGGATTTTCTGAGGCTGTACCAGCTGAAAAAGGCCCCAGCCAGCGAGGGTTGGTACTACCTCTGTTTTTGGCACCGGAATAATTTTATCCTAGGGAACCCGTCCTCCAATTACCCTGGGTGGAGGAAGAAATTGTTCTTCATCTCTGGCAATTGGGAGTCTAATGCGGGCTCCGACCCTAAGGGTCACAATGTTAGTCGCTTCTTTAGCGAAGGTGGGTTGAACTTTTACCCCTTTGCTCGAAGAAACACTGAGTTTGCAACGCTCTGACTGACCTATCTTTCCCTTCTTCTCGCAGGTATTCCGATTGGAGCCAGGCCGAACTTGCGGGGAGGGCTCAAAGAGAAACTTGTCAAAGTTTCTAAACTTTCCGTAACTACCCGCAACGTTAATTCTGCTTTGGACCCTCGCTGCCGCCGGTTTAATCCCCAAGGAAGAGATGGCGAACCTAGGAGAAAAAAAGATGGGCGCTTGGGGTGCTCCCACGCCTGAAGGGTACGGCCTCGAAGAGGCAAAAGAAGTCAACAGCTGGACCTTCAGCTGCACCCGCTCCAGCAAAGGGGTCTACTCGCTGCTCACAACCGCGTAGTACTACTAAAGGGGGAGTTGCCGTGACCCCTCACACTGCCACGACCCCTCCGGCTGGCGCCCGTGGCCAGCCGATAATCGAAGTCATTGACACTTCGCTGAAAGGTGATCGAACGGAGGAGGGTCTCCCTTCTCCCTCCAAGGGAGACATCATGTGAGCCCAACACTGCTCGCGAATCAGCCACACCTGCCTCAGGGACTGCAAATACTCGCGAGGCAGGTGCTAGCGAGATGGTCGTAGCCCAACCCTCAGGGTCGGGAGTTTTTGTCATCCCGCCGCACTTGCATCCGATATGCAAGTTCATGTTTGATAACATCTCCCCCAACTCCTTTGGGGGCCTCCCTGAGCCAAGTCCAGAGGCTCTCTCTACCGACATAGGGGTTAGATTGATTCAGGTGACAACCTCCTCCCCATTCCTCATTTTTCTTTGAATTATTTATGTAGTAGACTACTCTAATTCTTCTTTCTTTGTTTGAGCAAAGTCTGGATCTCACGCTCCGAGTTAGGCGCGACATCGATGTTGCCCGTCGCATCGTCGATGACGTAGAGAAGAAGAAGAAAGCGATGGAGGGCGAGGTCCAGGGAAGGGACCGCATAATAAAGGCTCTGGAAGCCCAAATTGCCAAAATAAATGAGGAGAAGCAGATCCTCCTCGCCAAGGTCCAGGCCCTGACTGATCGTTTTCAGTCACTGGACCTACAGTTTGCGAAGCTCCAAGAAGTCCATACCAAGAGCGAGAGAGAGAAGGAGATTTTTGGCCAGGACAAGATCTCCCTCGAGGAGCAGCTCAATGACTCTCGGACTAAGCTTGAGGAGGCCAGGAAGACTCTCGACCAGCTGAAAGATGATTCCATTCACTGGGAGGAGGAAAGAGTGGCCCTCGTCAAAATGATATCTGACGAAGGCTCCTCGTGCAGTACAGGAGTTCCGAACTTCTCAGCTCTACGATGAGGAGTGTTATGAGGCGTATATCGCTGTTAACGTCAGATTTTGTAACAAGATCCTCCGATCGTTCGCCTTCTCTCCAACAGGTATTTCCTCCGCCGGACCTGTAAGAAGACAAAAGGCAACTAAGGGTGGCCGGCGTCCAGCCGTTAGCCCTCCGATGCTTAAGTTAGATAAGGCAAGAAGGGGAATAGCCAAGCAACTGAAGCCAGGGATTGAATATTGTGTACCTGTATCTTAACGGGGTCGCCTCTTTATATAGATCTGAAGTGATCCAATCTGTTACGTAAGATATCGAGATCCCACTGATTCCGCGAGATAAGATCCTTATCCTTAGATAGAGAAGAGACCTAATTTGAATGACTTGTCCGACAATTACGTTCCTTGATAGCAATCCCTTGGGATTCGGAACCATTGAAGAAGATAAGCCCAAAATCGGCCTATACGGGCTGCTGGTACTGAGGGCTAAGGGATGTCACCCCAGAAAAAGTTGTTCGCATGTTGGAAGATGGTCGCGAGTCCAAGTGCTCGCTCATTCAGATGTAACACCTTTTAACGACTTATGAGAAGGTCTGCTCGCAGATCAAGAAGGAAATCTTTGCCTTGCTATATCTGACTATCGGCTATGGGAACTCGAGGCCTTGCGAATAGGTGCTCCGTATTTATCCATCCTGCGACTCTCGAACATATGATCTCGGGAGTCGAATGGGCGCCCCGAGCTTATCCGATCTGCGACTCTCGAGCATATGATCTCGAGAGTCGAATGGGTACTCAGCATTTACTCGATCTGCTACTCTCGATCAGATGATCTCGAGAGTCGAATGGGCGTCCGCGTAAAATCTTAGCAGCTAAGTTGATCTCCATCATTTTGCCTATAACAGATGCCCCCAAGTCCTTGCCACCAAGAATTCTTAAGGGAAGGACTTAGCTTACTGTCATGCGCAGCTGCCTGCTGCCTTTACTGAGAAGCCGTACATGATTGGGCTGGAATTAATGAGCGCCAGCCTTTCTGCAGTCAGAAAATGAAGAGACGCTCACCACGTGTCTGAGTATTTAATGGGCGTGCTTGCTCGAGTGCCGTGCCGAACGAGAGACTACCACGTGCTACCATATACGGCTAAATGATTGCGTATAAATATACGGAGTCCGCCATATCTTCTGATTTTCACAGAAGTTTCAGAATTTTCCTCTGTCCTTCAATCATCTTCCTTCAGAGTTCCCCGGTGTCCTCTTCGGTCTTTTTGGGTGTTCTTTCTTCCTTCTCGTACTTGGTATTTCTTCTTTCTTTTCCTCAAGTCCCGTGAGGCGGTGATCTCTAAGAGAGATGAGGAGAAGAAGATCCTCATCGAGAAAGTCCAAGTCCTGACCGATAGGTACCAGGCCTTGGACTCTAACTTCGCAAAGCTTGCAGAGTTAAAGGAGAAAGCGGGGAGAGAGGGAGATCTTTCGTCAAGATAAGATCTCGCTGGAGGAGCGGCTAGCGGAGGCCAGGTCGCAGCTCAAAGAAGTCAACGACAACTTGGAGAAGGAGCGCTCCGCTCTTGCACAGCTTAAGGACGACTCGATCCACTGGGACGAGGAGAAAGTCGCCCTGGTAAAAATGCTCTCAGAGGAAGGGCCTCGGGCAATTTCTGAATTCCGGAACTCGCAGCTATATGACGATGAAAGATATGAGTCATATGATGCTGGTCACGACTTTGCACTAAGAGTAGTGCAACGAATGTCCCCATCCTTTGATATGGGGGAATTTGGTCGAGTCGCGACCATCATAGCTGCAGAGGAGCAAGCTGCTGTGGAGAACGAGGTGACCGAAGCCACGCAGGCTGGAGGGGCTCCAGAATCGAGGTCCTGAAGTCGAGAGCACGGCTCCTCCCCCAAGAGATTAACTTTCCTTTTTGTTTTTCTTTCTTCTATACTCGTGAGCAAATATCTGTAAACAATTGTTATTGATGAAAAGAAATTTTTTTTTTTTGGAAATGTTCTCGTTCTTTTTGTTTACTCTCTCTTTCCCTTCATACAATGAATGCCTTCTTGTTTTAATGAGTTGTGCTCAACCCGGGGGGTCGTGACGACCATACCCTCGTGGAGATAGACTGATCTATCGATTGAGAAATGAGTTGTGCTCAATCCGGGGGGTCGTGACGACCATACCCTCGTGGAGAGAGACTGATCTATCGATTGAGAAATGAGTTGTGCTCAATCCGGGGGGTCGTGACGACCATACCCTCGTGAAGATAGACTGATCTATCGATTGAGAAATGAGTTGTGCTCAATCCGGGGGGTCGTGGCGACCATACCCTCGTTGAGATAGACTGATCTATCGATTGAGAAATGAGTTGTGCTCAATCCGCGGGGTCGTGACGACCATACCCTCGTGGAGATAGACTGATCTATCGATTGAGAAATGAGTTGTGCTCAATCCGGGGGGTCGTGACGACCATACCCTCGTGGAGATAGACTGATCTATCAATTGAGAAATGAGTTGTGCTCAATCCGAGGGGTCGTGGCGACCATACCCTCGTAGAGATAGACTGATCTATAGATTGAGAAATGAGTTTACTAAGGGTAGAAAAACAGGCTCTCCTGCAACGTTGGTTTCGATCCATAAAATGGAAATGCGACCATCCCAGGTGATTTTAGCCCTACCAAAGGTAGGCAATTGGTCAAGAGATGGTATGCACTCTCTTCAGGGCTATTCAGGTCCAGGTAAATGGAGTAGCGACCAAAAGATATCTTCAACTTTATTCATAAAATGTTGTTATGAACTACATCGAATCTAGGGGAAGTATTGTAGCAAACGCTCCACGTGCCAAGGGCGACGCTCGGGTTTGCCCTGCATGTCTTCAAGATAATAGGTACCGGGTCGCACAATCTTAATAACCTGATACGGGCCTTCCCAATTTGGATCCAGTGAACGAGCGGGAATTCCGAGTTTTTGCCTCAGGACCAAATCTCCGAGCTGGAATGATCTGGGCCGAACCTTAGCATCTCGATAACAAGCAATACGTTGTTGATACGCGGCCGCTCGTACTTGGGAAGTATTTCTTCGTTCTTCCAAGAGATCGAGATGAAGTCGGAGGTTTTCCTGATTACCCGCGGGGTCATACTGCTCAGTCTGATATGAGGGCACTTGAATTTCTACTGGTACTACTGCATCGATACCAAATGCTAAAGAGAAAGGGGTCTCACCCGTTGATGTACGAGTTGTAGTCCTATATGCCCATAATACCTCTGGTAGAAGCTCTGGCCATACACCTTTGCATTCGCCAAGCTTGGTCTTTAAATGATGCCTGATGATTTTATTCACTGCCTCAACCTGCCCGTTCGCCTAAGGATGATATGGAGAAGTGCGGAGATTACGTATCTTCCATTTTTCACAAAATTCATCAAAGGCTGCGTTGTCGAACTGTGTTCCGTTGTCGGTAATTATAGTGTGAGGGAGTCCGAAACGGCATATGATATTCCTCCATATGAATTTAGTAGTTTGCTTCTCAGTAATCTTGGCCAATGGTTCTGCTTCGGCCCATTTAGTGAAGTAATCGACTCCCACTATCGCGAATCTATTTTGCCCTTTTCCAAGTAGGTAGGGGCCCGATTATATTGACCCCCCACTGCGCGAAAGGCCAAGGACTATCTATTGGAGTCATTCGCTCGGATGGCACATGGGGTATAGGAGAATATCGCTGACACTTGTCACATTTTCTAGAGAATGCAATTGCATCTGCTTTCATAGTGGGCGAATAATATCCTTGCCTCATCGCCTTATATGCTAGGGATCGCCCCCTGGGGTGGTTACCACATGCCCCCTGGTGTACTTCGTCTAGAACACAAAGTGCTTCTTCTGGATGGATGAAGACACCTTAAATAAGGCAAGGAAAAGCTTTTGCGTAACAATATTCCATCTTGCAAGGTACACCTGGCAGCTCGAAGACGAATTTGTCTTGCAGCTTTCTTGTCCTCTGGTAGGTATCCGTCCCTGAGATAAAGGATGATGGGATCCATCTAGCATGGAGAAGATTGTACCGATATTACTTGCTCAAGAGTCGCTTGGTCGATACTCAGGTTCTGACGATGCTCGATGGGGATCGAATGTGATAACTCAGATTCTGGTGCAGAGGCGAGCTTTGCCAAGGAATCGGTAAGTTGGTTCTTCTCGCGAGGAATATGAATGATTTCATAAGTCTTCAGTTTTGCGAGCAGGATGAGGACACGAGACTTGTATAAGGCCATCCTTTCTTCTTTGGCCTCGAATTCACCAAGAACTTGGTTGACAATAAGCTGGGAGTCGCTATGAATTAATAGATTCTGAATTGCAAGGACAATGGCCAGTTCGAGGCCAACGATCAGGGCCTCATATTCTGCTTCATTATTTGAGATGCGAGAATCGAAACGCAGAGCATAATGGAAATGCGACCCGTCGGGAGCCACTAAAATCAGGCCCGCTCCGCTGCCAGTGGCCCGCGACGACCCGTCCACGAAGAGTGACCAAGGAGGCTGGTCGCTGGTCATGGTATTATCATCGGAAGAGTATGTGAATTCGACGATAAAGTCAACCACGGCCTGGCCCTTGACTGCGGTCCTAGGACAGAATGAGATATAGTGCTCGCAGATCTCGACCGCCCATTTAGTTAAGCGTCCGGAAGCTTCAGGTTTTTGAAGGACTTGCCGTAGTGGATGATTTGTTGGTACTAGAATAGCGTGGGCTTGAAAGTATGGTCGCAGTTTTCGAGCTGCCGTGACTAAGGCTAGGGCTAGCTTTTCCATATCAGAATACCTAGTTTCTGCATCAACCATTGCTCAACTGATATAATAAACGGGCCTTTGCACCCCGGAATCCTCTCTTATCAAAGCGGCACTAACAGCCGTAGTGGATACAGAGAGATAAAGAATGAGTTGCTCATGTGCTACAGGTTTAGATAAAATGGGGGGTGTGCTCATGTATAACTTCAATTGTTGAAAGGCTTCCTCACACTGTGGTGTCCATTCCCAATCAGACTTGGCCGTTGCACGAAGGAGTTTGAAGAATGGTAAGCATTTGTCGGATGCTCGCGAGATGAATCTATTCAACGATGCGATGCGACCAGCCAGACGCTGGACGTCCTTCAGAGTAGTGGGGGATTTCATTTCTACCAATGCTTTTATCTTTTCAGGATTTGCCTCAATTCCACGCTGGCCGATTATGAACCCAAGAAATTTTCCTGCAAACACTCCGAACGCACATTTTTCTGGGTTCAATTTCATTTGATACCTCCTTATTAGGTCGAAGGCTTCTCGAAGATCAGAAATATGATCATCTTCTTCGGTGCTTTTCACGAGCATGTCATCCACATAAACTTCCATATTCCTACCGATTTGAGCAGCGAATATTTTGTTGACAAGACGTTGATAAGTGGCCCCTGCATTTTTAAGACCGAACGGCATTACCTGGTAGCAATATAATCCACAATCTGTGATGAAGGCAGTATGCTGGCTATCAGGTGGATGCATCATGATCTGGTTGTAACCAGAATAAGCATCCATAAAACTGAGCAGAGCGTGTCCAGCTGTTGAATCTACCAACTGGTCAATCCGCGGTGTTGGGAAGCTATCTTTGGGACATGCTTTGTTCAAATCTGAATAGTCGACGCACATTCTCCATTTGCCATTAGCTTTCCGGATGAGAACTACGTTCGCGACCCACACTGGGTAGTCAACTTCTTTTATGAAATTGACCGTAAGTAGCTTCTCGACTTCAGCTTTGATCCCCATTTGCCTTTCTGCAGTGAAGGCACGTCGACGCTGGTGTACGGGTTTATGCTTCGGGTCGATATTGAGACGATGTGCGATGACATTGGGGTCGATGCCTGGCATATCTTTATGAGACCAAGCGAGCACGTCCTGGTATTCGGTAAGAAAATGGACCAAATCTTCACGATGGACACTGGTTAAAGAGGATCCAATGTATACGACCCTGGATGGGTCATCTTTGGTTAAATGAATCGCCACTGTTTCTTCCCCAGGAGTTCCTGATTGGAGAGCGTTTTCTCTCGGATCCAACGAGGTCTTGGTGGAAAAGTTGGGCGAATCTTGCGCTATCTCCATAACGGGTGTCGCTTGAGCTTTCTCTCGATCCTGTAGGGCTATCTGGTAGCAAGACTGAGCCTCCTTTTGACTTCCTCGTACGACTCCAATACCATTTGGGGTAGGAAATTTGACACACAGATATGAAGGGTGTAAGGTTGCCCCAACCTTATTAAGAGATGGCCGCCCCAAAATGGCGTTATACGCTGATTTTCGATCCACCACGAGGAAATTTACGAAGACGGTAGTCTTTGTTGGATTTTCTCCAAAAGTAACTGGGAGATTAATGCTTCCTTCAGGTGCTACCACCTCGCCTCCGAAGCCGACGAGGGGGGTCGAAACTGGCTTGAGTAGGCTTCTGGCAAGTGCCATTTTGTTGAAAGCCTCCAAGTATAGAATATCGGCTGAGCTACCTGTATCCACCATAATTCGATGAGTCAGATAATTTGATACCTTTAATGCGACTACAATGGAGTCTTCGTGAGGGAAGTGAATTACCGCTACATCTTCGAGGGTAAAGGAAATTAGAGGATGGCTGGCTTTTGACGAGCTGGGTGTCTGTTCCAGCGAATAGATATGCTGGGGTTCTTTGGACGCCTTCCGAGCGTATGCTTTTCTTGAAGCTTGAGAGTCGCCCCCGCAAGCTGGTCCTCCGACGATGGTGCGAATTTCTCCAATAGGCTCAGCGTCCTCTTGGTCAGTTTGATGATGAGGCGGTTCCTTTTGGCGAGATGAGGCCTTCGCCCTTTCAGGTGATCGATTTTTACGAGCGACATAATCCTGGAGATGGCCTTTTCGAATAAGGGCTTCAATATGATCTCGTAGAGAGATGCAGTCTTGGGTTTTATGCCCGTGATCTTTGTGGAAGTAACAGAACTTGCTCTTATCTCTCTTCTAGGGATTGAATTTGATCTTTGCAGGCCACTTTACATATGGCTTGTGTTTGATCTCCATTAAAACCTTTTCATGAGACCGATTGAGAGGAGTGTAGTTATGATATTTACCAGAATAAGGCTTCTTGGGAGAACGATCGCGCTGATCACGACGATATTTTTTGTCTGCAGAAGAGGTTCCCTCTGGCTTGCATTTCTTACCCCTGGGCTTCATGACATGTCAATGCGACTTCTTCTGCATTGATATATTTCTGAGCTTTGGCTTGGAATTCTGCCATAGTTTTCGGCGGGCTCTTATCTAAGGCAAACCTGAATTCCGGCTATGAGGGCTGTGAGACCTTTTTCTTCAGTATAACCTTCAGTTTGAACGGCTTCGGCAGTGAACCGTACTGTGAACTCCTTTATTGTCTCCCCATGATGCTGCTTCAGATCCATCAGATGGGAGGCTGGCTTCTTAATGCGAATGCTTCCCATGAATTGAGAGAGGAATATCTCCGATAACTGTGAAAAGGAGCTGATGGAATGAGGCTTTAGTCCCCGGAACCACGTACGGGCTGCTTCCTTCAATATTAGGGAAAAAGCCCTACACATGATTTCTGAGTCATGTCCTTCCAACTCCATAAGAGACCTATATGTTTCCAGGTGTTCAAGAGGATCACCAATGCCTATATACGGGGTGATAACAGGAGTTCGATACTTTCTAGGTAACGGTGCCCCCATAACCTCGCTGGTAAAGGCGGACTCGGATTGATGTATCGCCGCCATGACGGCAGATGGTCGATTTGCCTGATATCGCTGTTCCATGACGTTAAAACGATCATGGATTCTTTTGAGATCTCCTTCCCATGGTAAGGTATAGCCTGATGTTTTGGCGGTGAAGCCCAGAGGTTGAGGTTGTCGAGACGAACTAGAATGTAATGTGGAGACGGCACAGGGTGATGGTTGCCGAGTGGTGTTCGGTTTGATGGTGGATGGTGTGGTGGGACCTGTGGTTCGTCCATAGAATGTCTGGAAGCCACTGGTATGGGTTGCGGTGGTAACCCTTTTAGAGGGTTGTCTCTGTGGTTCGGGGAAATGCTGATCAAGCCGATTCGACAGGGCCTGAACTCCGGCATTTAGAGTTAGAAGAGTATTTCCGAGGAAACTCAGAACATCGTCTTGATTTGCAGAAGCCTCCAATAATGGGTTTGCTGATGGCATATTTGGGGCTCCTTGAGGGATATTCGTCGAAGTGGGTGGAAGAACAGGTATGGATTCCGTCTCATCGGGCAGAGGTGGCGCCTGCCTTGAAGTCGAAGGATGAACAGCCTTTTTAGGAGGCATCGCAGAAGGATTTTGATTGGTGGTTAGAACGATTGATTTTGACGATCAAGTCGATCCCACAGACGGCGTCAAACTGTTAACGTCAGATTTTGTAACAGGATCCTCCGGTCGTTCGCCTTCTCTCCAACAGGGATTTCCTCCGCCGGACCTGTAAGAAGATAAAAAGCAACTAAGGGTGGCCGACGTCCAGCTGTTAGCCCTCCGATGCTTAAGTTAGATAAGGCAAGAAGGGGAATAGCCAAGCAACTGAAGCCAGGGATTGAATATTGTGTACCTGTATCTTAACGAGGTCGCCTCTTTATATAGATCTGAAGTGATCCAATCTGTTACGTAAGATATCGAGATCCCACTGATTCCGCGAGATAAGATCCTTATCCTTAGATAGAGAAGAGACCTAATTTGAATGACTTGTCCGACAATTATGTTCCTTGATAGCAATCCCTTGGGATTTGGAACCATTGAAGAAGATAAGCCCAAAATCGGCCTATACGGGCTGCTGGTACTGAGGGCTAAGGGATGTCACCCCAGAAAAAGCTATTCGCATGTTGGAAGATGGTCGCGAGTCCAAGTGCTCGCTCATTCAGATGTAACACCTTTTAACGACTTGTGAGAAGGTCTGCTCGCAGATCAAGAAGGAAATCTTTGCCTTGCTATATCCGACTATCGGCTATGGGAACTCGAGGCCTTGCGAATAGGTGCTCCGTATTTATCCATCCTGCGACTCTCGAACATATGATCTCGGGAGTCGAATGGGCGCCCCGCCCTTATCCGATCTGTGACTCTCTAGCATATGATCTCAAGAGTCGAATGGGCACTCCGCATTTACTCGATCTGCTACTCTCGATCAGATGATCTCGAGAGTCGAATGGGCACTCCGCATTTACTCGATCTGCTACTCTCAATCAGATGATCTCGAGAGTCGAATGGGCGTCCACGTAAAATCTTAGCAGCTAAGTTGATCTCCATCATTTTGCCTATAACAATCGCTGGTCGTGATTTTGCGGTCAGGGTTATGCAACAAATTGCTCCTTCCTCAATTTTGAGGAGTTTGAGAGAGTGGCCTTCGAGGTCGCACCTAGAGAACGAGCTGCAGCCGAGAATGAGGTCATTGGAGCTACTGATGCCGCACCTGCTCCCGAGGCCGGTCCTGAAGCAGAGAGTCGAGAGCCTACTCCAGACGAGGATGACCGATCTTAGAGTCGTTCGCCCTCCTTCCTCCCCCTTTTTTTTTGTTTTGAGAAGAAATGTATCTCTGTAAATAATTTGACTTTTTTAGTCACTTGAAATGAAAATTTTCCTTTCTCAACGCCATGTATCTTTTCTTGCTTTTTTTCCCTTTATCGATCGTACATCGAATGCTTGTATACTTAACTCATGAAAAATGAGTTAGGCTCAATCCGGGGGTCGTGGTAACCATGTCCGCATTGAGATAGACTGGTCTATCGATTGAGACTTTGATTCTACCAGGGGTAGAGGATTGGTCAAGAGAACGTGTGCGTTCTCTTTGGGGTTGTTTGGATCCAATAAAATGAAGAAGTGACCAAAAGACAATCCACCTTTATTCGAAAAAATCGTTCAGACTTACATCAAATTAAGGGAAATATCGTAGCAAATGTTCTACGTGCCAAGGGCGACGTACGGGTCTTCCCTACATATCTTCGAGATAATAGGTACCGGGTCGTACAATTTTGATGACTCGGTATGGACTCTCCCAATTTGGATCCAACGAATGGGCAGGAATTCCGAGGTTCTGTCTGAGAACCAAATTGTCGAGCTGAAAGGTTCTAGGTCAGACTTTGGCGTCACGATATGGAGCAATGTGCTGCTGGTACGCTGCTGCTCGGAGCTGGGAAGCATCCCTTCGCTCTTCCAAGAGGTCGAGATGAAGTCTCAGACCTTTCTGAATATAAGTGGGATCATACTGCTCGACCTTATACGAAGGTACTTCAACTTCGACCGGAACCACTGCGTCGGTGCCGAATGCCAAGGAGAAAGGAGTTTCACCATTGATGTGCGAGTCGTAGTCCTATAGGCCCATAAGACTTCTGGCAAGAGTTCTAGCCACATGCCTTTACATTTGTCGAGCTTAGTCTTTAGATGATGTTTGATGTTTTTATTACTGGTTCAACCTGTCCATTAGCCTGAGGATGATATGGAGAGGTGCGAACATTGCGTATCTTCCATTTCTCGCAAAACTCTGCGAACGCAGCATTGTTAAATTGTTTTCCGTTGTTGGTGATTATAGTATGGGGGAGCCCATAACGACATATGATGTTTCTCCACATGAACTTAGTGGTCTGTTTTTCAGTAATTCTGGCTAACGGTTCTGCCTCGACCCATTTGGTGAAATAATCGACTACCACAATTGCAAATCTGTTCTGACCTTTTTCGGTAGGCAACGGTTCGATGATATCGACTCCCCATTGGGCGAAGGGCCAAGGGCCATCCATTGGCGTCATTTGCTCAGATGGCATACGAGGTATGGGGGAATATCGCTGACACTTGTCGCATCTTTTGGAGAATTCGATCGCATCAGCCTTCATAGTGGGGCAATAACAACCTTGCCTCATTACCTTATACGCTAAAAACCGTCCCTTGGGATGGTTACCACATGCTCCCTAGTCTATTTCATCCAGAACACGATGTGCTTCTTCTGGGTGAAGACACCTTAAGTAGGGTAAAGTAAAACTCTTGCGTAACAACATTCCGTTTAGTAAAGTATACCTGGCGGCATGATGACGAATTTGTCGTGCAGATTTCTTATCATCCAGGAGATGTCCATCTCTGAGATAGAGGATGATGGAGTCCATCCAACATGGAGAGGGATGAACCACGATCACTTGCTCGAAGGTTGCTTGGTCGATACTTGGAGCATGAAGGTGCTCGATGGGAATAGATTGTGATAACTCCGATTCGGATGCCGAGGCTAGTTTTGCCAACGAATCTGCTAGTTTGTTCTTCTCGCGGGGGATGTGGATTATTTCATAACTCTTCAGCCTTGTGAGCAGGATGAGCACTCGGGATTTGTATAAAACTATCCGTTCTTCTCTCGCCTCAAATTCGCCAAGTACTTGATTAACAATAAGCTGAGAATCACTATGAACAAGTAAACTCTGAATCGAGAGGACGTTTGCTAGTTCGAGGCCGACGATCAAAGCCTCATATTCAGCTTCATTGTTTGAGATGTGAGAGTCAAACCGCATGGCATATTGGAAGTGCGACCTGTCGGGAGCGACTAAGATTAAGCCCGCTCCGCTCTCGGTGGCCCGTGAAGACCCATCCACAAAGAGCGACCAGGGGATCGGGTCGCTGGTCGTAGAGTTATTACCGGAAGAGGAATATGTGAATTCAGCGATGAAGTCGGCCACGGCCTGACCCTTGATGGCGGTCCTGGGGCAGAACGAAATATCATGCTCATTGATCTCAACCGCCCATTTAGTTAATCGCCCTGAAACCTCAGGGTTTTTGGGGGACTTGCCTTAACGGATGGTTTGTTGGCACCAATATAGCGTGGGCTTGGAAGTAGGGTCGCAGTTTTCGGGCAGCAGTAACTAAGGCGAGGTCCAACTTCTCCACATCAGAGTACCGAGTTTCGGAATCCACCATCGCTCGACTAATATAAAATAAACGGGCCTTTGTACCCCGGAATCTTCTCTTATTAAAGTGGCACTAACGGCCATAGAAGACACAGATAAATAAAGAAGAAGTTGCTCGTGCACCATAGGTTTTGATAAAATGGGGGGTGCACTCATATATTGCTTCAATTGTTGGAACGCTTCTTTGCATTGCGGTGTCCACTCCCAATCAGATTTGGCGGTGGCTTGGAGGAGCTTAAAGAAGGGTAAACACTTGTCAGAGGCCCACGAAATGAACCTGTTCAACAATGCAATGCGACTAACCAGACGTTGGACATCTTTGAGAGTAGTCGGAGACTTCATCTCGATCAATGCTTTTATTTTTTCAGGATTTGCCTCGATTCCTCGTTGGCCGACCATAAATCTGAGAAATTTCCCAGCGGACACTCCGAACGCACATTTCTCTAAATTTAACTTCATCTGATACTTCCTCATTAAGTCGAAGGCTTCTCAAAGATCTGCAAGGTGGTCATTTTCTATGACACTTTTCACGAGCATGTCGTAGACATAAACCTCCATATTCCTGCCGATTTGTTTGGCGAATATTTTATTGACTAGACCTGATAGGTGGCCCCTGCATTTTTAAGACCAAAAGGCATTACCTGGTAGGAATACAGGCCTTGGTCAGTGATGAAGGAGGTGTGCTGGCTAGCAGGCGGATGCATCATAATCTGGTTATAACCAGAATAAGCGTCCATGAAACTTAGCAGGGCATGCCCTGCCATCGAATCAACTAGCTGATCAATTCGCGGGGTCGGGAAGCTGTCTTTGGGACACGCTTTGTTCAAATCAGAATAGTCAATGCACATTCTCTACTTGCCATTAGCTTTTCGAACGAGAACCACGTTCGTGACCCATTCTGGGTAGTCGACTTCTTTTATAAAATTGATTGTGAGCAACTTTTCGACCTCAACCTTGATTACCATTTGCCTTTCTGCAGTGAAGGCACGCTGGCACTGGTGAACAGGTTTATACTTCGGATCAACGTTCAGACGATGTGCTATGACGCTGGGGTCGATGCCCGGCATATCTTTGTGAGACCAGGCAAACACATATTAGTATTCAGTGAGGAAACGGACCAGATCTTCTCGAAAAACATTGCTTAAAGAGGATCCAACGTAGACAACTTTGGACGAATCGTCTTCAGTTAAATGGATTGCAACTGTCTCTTCCCCTGGAGTTCCTGATTGGAAAGCATTCTCTCTTGGGTCCAACGAGGTAGCCGTCGGAGGGCTTGATGAATCATGTGCCACCATCATAACTGGTGTCGTCTGGGCCTTCTTTCGGTCTTGTACGGCTATCTCGTAACACGCACGTGCTTCCTTTTGATTTTCTCGTACAACCCCGACTCCATTTGGGGTAGGAAATTTGATGCATAAGTACAAAGGATGTAAAGCTGCCCCTACCTTATTGAGCGATGGTCGGCCCAAAATGGCGTTGTACGCTGACCTCCGATCTACCACGAGGAAATTGACGAAGATAGTCATTTTCGCTGGACTTTCTCCAAAGGTGACTGGAAGATCAATGCT
Source organism: Liriodendron chinense (assembly GCA_003013855.2). Classification (NCBI taxonomy): domain Eukaryota; kingdom Viridiplantae; phylum Streptophyta; class Magnoliopsida; order Magnoliales; family Magnoliaceae; genus Liriodendron; species Liriodendron chinense. Next base: position 947,139 of record PVNU02000506.1, read on the forward strand.
TCCTTCCGGCATTACCACCTCGCCTCCAAAGCCGATGAGAGGAGTTGAAATTGGTTTGAGCAAACCCCTAGCGAGTGTCATTTTGTTAAAAGCCTCTAGGTAGAGAATATCAGCGGAGCTGCCTGTATCCACCATAATACGATGTGTCAAATAATTTGATACCTTTAATGCGACCACGATGAAGTCTTCGTGAGGGAAGTGAATCCCCCCTGCATCCTCGAGGGAGAAGGAGATCGAAGGATGGTCGGGTTCTGACGTGTCGGGCGTTTGTTCCAACCAGTAGATATGTTGGGGCTTCTAAGACGCCTTACGAGTGTATGCTTTTCTTGAAGCTTGAGAATCTCCCCCACAAGCCGGTCCTCCGACGATGGTCCGGATCTCCCCGGTAGGTTCAATGTCTTCTTGTGAAGTATGACGGTGAGGTGATTTCTTCTGGTGTGGTGGGGCTTCTGCCCTCTTAGGTGATCGACCTTGTCAGACAACATAATCTTGAAGATGACATTTTCGAATGAGAGCTTCGATATGATCTCGTAGAGATATACAATCTTGGGTGCTGTGCCCATGGTCTTTGTGAAAATAACAAAACTTGCTTTTATCTCTCTTTTCAGGATTAAATTTAATCTTTGTAGGCCATTTCACATATAGTTTATGCTTGATCTCCATTAGCACTTTTTCAGGAGATCGGTTGAGAGGAGTGTAGTTATGATATTTACTAGAGTAGGGCTTCTTTGGAGAACGATCCCGTCGATCGTGCCGATATTTCTTATCCGGGGGAAAGATTTCCTCCGGCTTGCGCTTCTTGCCCTTACACCGTGATTTGCCAAAGCGACTTCTTCTGCATTGATATATTTCTGAGATTTTGCTTGGAACTCCACCATGGTTTTAGGAGGGTTCTTATCTAGGGCGAATCTAAATTTCTCACTCGTAATTCCGGCTATGAGGGCGGTAAGGCCTTTATCTTCGGTATAACCTTCAGTCTGGACGGCTTCTGCAGTGAACCGAACTGTAAACTCCTTTATCGTCTCCCCGTGCTGCTGTTTCAAGTCCATTAAATAAGATGCCGGATTTTTGGTGTGGATGCTTCCCATGAATTGAGAAAGGAAGAGCTCTGATAGCTAAGAGAAGTACTCGATGGATCGAGGTTTGAGCACCCGGAACCATGTACACGCTGCATCTTTTAGGGTTAGGGAAAAAGCCCTACATATGATTTCTGAACCGTGTCCCTCCAGTTCCATAAGAGATTTGTACGTTTCTAGATGTTCAAGAGGATTGCCAGTACCTGTATACGGAGTGATGACAGGTGTGCGATACTTCCTAGGCAAAGGTGCTTCCATGACCTCGCAGGTGAAAGGAGATTCGGGTCGATGTATTGACGCCATATCAACAGATGGTCGATTAACCTGATATCGTTGTTCCATATCGTCAAAACGATCGTGGATTCTCTTGAGGTCTCCTTCCCATGGTAAGGTGTACCCTGAAGCTTCGACGGTGGAGCCCTGAGATTGCTGTTGTCGGGAAGTACTGGAGTGTATAGACTGTGGAGGAAGTACAGGGACCTGGTTACCGAGTGGCATTCGATTTGATGGAGGAGGATTTTGCTGGACTCGTGGCTCGTCCGCGGAATGTCTGGAAGCCACTGGTATAGGTTGTGTAGGCAGTCCTTCTGAAGGTTGTCGCTGGGGCTCCGGGAAATGCTGATCAAGCCGATTAGATAAGGCTTGAAATCCGGCTTTGAGAGTTAGGAGTGTGTTCCCGAGGAAACGCATGACATCTTCTTGATTGTTGGAGGCATCGAATAATGGGTTTTGCGACGGCGCGTTAGGATCTCCATGGGGGATGCCCGTCGAAGTGGTCTGAGGGAGGCTGGGCGCTGGTTCGGTAATGTCAGGCGGGGGTAGCGTCTGCCTTGAAGTGGAAGGATGAACCATATTTTTGGGAGGCATGGTGGGAGGACTTCGATTAGTGATTAGACCGGCTAACCCTGACGATCAGTTCCCACAGATGGCGCCAATCTGTTTACGTTGGATTTTGTAACAGGGTCCTCCAGACGTTCGCCTTCCTTCAAGCCAGCTTCCTTTCGAACTTGAAAAGCACAACGAAAAACTAAGGGTGGCCAGCGTCCAGCCGTTGGCCCTCCGAAGCTCAAGTTAGACGAGACGTTGTTGCAAAGGAAATGAAGGAATTCTAAGTTCAGAGATTGTGTACCTCATTCATCTGATGAAACCATCTATTTATATAGATCCAAGTGATCCAATCCAATACACAAGACATTGAGAGTCCTGCTGATTTCCAGGGATAAAGTATTTATCTTGTTGATCCTTAGATGAGGGAACGCCCTAGTCCAAATAGACATCTACTCGATTACGTCCCTTGATGATGATCCCCTGAAGTCCGGAACCACGAACAAAGATAAGCCCAGAATCGGTCTATATGGGTTGCTGGTACTACGAAGGCGGAGGATACTCAGGCTCGGATCGGAGGCAATTGCTCGCATGTTGAGATACGACCCCTTTCGACGATCACAATCCAAGCTGCTTGCATGTTGAGGTGCGACCCCTTTCGACGACCACAAGCCGAGCTGCTCGCATGTTGAGATGCGACCCCTTTTGACGACCATGAGCCGAGCTACTCGCATGTTGAGATGCAACCCCTTTCGACGACCACGAGCCAAGCTGCTCGCATGTTGAGGTGTGACCCCTTTCGACGACCATGAGCCGAGCTGCTCGCATGTTAAGATGGCTGGCCGCAACTTCTCTCAATCATTCATTGATCGCATCTCTTGATGGCCAACTTAATCATACAACAAATATCAATTCATAAAACATCCCTCTTAGATTAAACCAAAAGATATGAATTTCTTATAGTTTAGTTCTAGATAAGCACTTAGGATACTTGGTTTGTAAGATCACATAGCATCCACCAAATCATGATGAATCTAAGATCTCTACAACCTAAAATCCTCTCAACAGCACCCATTGGTCAATCTCAGTAAAACAAAACATCACATATAAACATATCACAAGAGATAGAAGATTAAATTAAAACTATCAACTTTATTTTAAACTAGAATTAGAATTGTTCATAATTAAATCCCAAAATACTTAAATTAAATCAAACAAAGCATTGTAAATAAATATAAGCTTCACCTCTTAGTCCTAGCTAAAAGGTTTAGCCAACCATGGAGAAGGTTAAACTAAAACTCAAAAGGAAAACTACTAAAAATATAAAATAGAACTAGAAAAACTAGAAAAATATGAAAAATATGAAAAACGGAGTTATAAAAGCTTCCCTTCTCTTTCCTTGCTCCAATCCCCCTTTCCTTTCTTATATTCCCCTAAAAAATGAGTTTAGAAGCCCTTTTATCAGCCTTATAACCGTCTTTGGACCGCCTTAGGGAAGTCCAAATCAGTTTAGGAAACAAGCTCTTCAATTCCGCGTAAAAAGAACACAGAGAAATTTCTGCACTGTAGTGGTTAGGTGCCCTACCATACCACAAAACAGTCCAGCAACAAACTTGAATTTTTTTTTTTTGAATTTCGGGTGCCCAATCGTTATTGGTTGGGCGTCCGAAGGCTAAAAATGTAGATTCTGTGTTCTGTACGGTCATATGCCTGAACTTTTTGCATCTTACTTTTTTGGCCATGCAGTTCTGCAATTTGATTTTTCTGCCAATTCTAAGTCGTTAACTTTATTTCTCTAAGGCTTTTTCTTCACTTCTTTGGCTCATCAAAGGTTGGTCTTCTAGTCACTCTAAATCCTTTAAATTAACATTAAATTCATTACATCTCTCTTTCCTTCCAGCAAACACAAAAACAAGTATTGTCCTTAACTTTAACAACTTAAACTATGCAATTGTGATATGATTTGGGGCTTAAATATGCATATTTCAGGGCTAAACAAACCCTGAGGATGCATGGGGCTACCTTGACATGTTGGCCGAGAATGTCCAATCTTGGGATACCTCGAACAAGTTAAGTCCAAGCCTCCTCAAGTTTAGGAGAAGGGAGGAATGTATGTCCTCAGAGAAGAGGACGATGTGAATGCAAAAATAGCTAGCCTCACAAGGAAAGTTAAGGCCTTGGAACTTAAAAATGTTGAAGCGGGAAAATCCAACGAGACCTTTGAGAACGTATGTGGTATATGCGCCACGAACATACACTCTACACAGCATTGTCCCATAATTTCTGCATTTCAAGGGGTGTTACAAGAGCAAGCTAATGCTGCATATGGTTATCAACGGCCTTTCAATGGGAAAATGGGTAACAACCATAATTCTAATTGGAAGAATCATCCCAACTTTAGTTATAAGAATGGCCCTTCGACCAATCCTAGTAATCCTCAAAGGGAGCCACCAATGCAAACCAATCTGGCCCCACTCCCGATGACAATGGAGGATACCTTGAGAGTGTTTATGCAAGGGCAAATGCAAATAAATCGAGCTAATCAGGAAATGTTCCGAGAGCTAAAGGTCTTGGTTGAAGAGATTAAGGGACGCTTAAATGCTAGGGAAGGGACTGTTCCAGTCCAACCTCAGTCAAATCTTAAATCGCAATGTGAAGTAAGTACTCCTAATCTCCCCAACCATCATGTGCAGCAAGCTAAGTCTACTACCACCCTTAGAAGTGGGAAGTAAATAGACAAATCCATTCTGGTGAAGACTGATAATCCTAATGATCCGGTAATTTCTAATGAAGAGGATGGATCTAACTCAGCCTCACAAGAGAAGAAATATCAATATAAGCTCGTTAAACCATTCCCATCGAGGTTGATTGCACCTAAACCTTTTGCTAACTCTCATGATATTCTAGAGGTTTTCAAGCAAGTTAAAATCAATATTCCTTTACTTGATGCGATCAAACAAATTCCCTCATATGCCAAGTTTCTCAAAGACCTATTCATAATAAAAAGGAAACATAATGTGCAACAAAAGGCCTTTCTTAATGAACAAGTGAATACTATCCTGTTGAGCTCTGAATTGTGCATAACATAACCCCAATTCATCACATATAATGTATGGTTTACAGATTAAAAGACTACTCTAATGCATGATTTGTGATTGTAGGAACGAGATAGAGATTTCACTGATTCAAGGCTAAAAAGAGCACTTTACATACATTGAAGAACAAGGAACTAAGTGCAAAAGGATCGAAGAAAGAAGCAAGGGAGAAAAGGAAGAAAGAAGGAAGAAGTGCAACAAAGTACACTGTAGACCGATTTGCTGACCGGTCGGCCAAGACATATGACCGGTCGTCTGACCGGTCAGTGATTCAACAGAGACCCCCCCATATAATGCACAACTCACTGGACTAAGAACGACCGGTCGTCAGACCGGTCGACTGTTACTCAGACCGATCGTCAGACCAGTCAAGCACTCAACAAAGCAAGGAGAAATTTTCAAAAGCTTGCTGGATAGATTTTGATGTTTTCTAACCGGCCATCAGAACGGTCGTCCATAGACTCAGACCGGTTGTCCGACCAGTCGACTACGTAACAGAGCTTGTTCTACAAGCTCCGATTTTCTCTGTGCAATTGCGTGATTTCTTGCTCAATCTGGAATCTCCCGCACCAATCTATAAAAGGGCACCTGGGGCCTCGTCTAAAATCATCCTAGAAGAGATTGGAAGTTGTAGAAGGCTAAGGAAAGCTCTAGGAAGCGTCTGTAACTCTGATTTTTCTAGTTTACATGTTTTTCTTTAGTTTTTCTTTCAATTCTAGTTGTAGTATGACAATGCTCGGCTAAAACCTCTCAGCTAGGGCTGAGAGGTGAAGCTTGTAGCCAATTTCATGTTTACTTCAGTTTGATTCAAGTACCTTTACTTCAAGTTAGATTTGTTAATATTCTAGTTTGAATAAAGTTGATATTTCTAGAAGTTTTATGAGAGTTCATGTGCTTCGGACATGGATTCCTTACAATTCTCTGAGATTATCATGTTTATCTTGATTAGATTCGAATTATGGTGACCCTTGAGCATGCCATAGTCCATAGGCATGGTTGTTATTCCAAAGGCTATAATTTTAAATGCTTTGTGCTTGATTAGAACTAGAACTTGAATTTCTAACTTAAGTGAGATCATATGTGTTTTAATGATTTATCGTTCAAGAGATAGAACTTTGAATCTAGTTGTATTTTATGCTTAGATTGAATGGATTAACATGAGACTATTACAAGTGGATCTTTAAGGCCTTAGTTTCCCTTCTCATATTAATCAGATTTTACTATTTAAGTTACTGTTTTGTTTAAGTTTATACAATTAAAATCCTAAACTGTTTTAATCAAAGTTGTTGTAATACTTTAGAGTTGTTTGCCTAATTCCTTGTGGATCGATCTCGGTCTTACTGAGATTATTACTACATCGCAGCCTTGCACTTAAGGCGAGCGAACAAGTTTTTAGCGCCGTTGCCGGGGATTCTAGGTTAAACGGTTCTAAATTATTTTAGTAGCTATAGAAGTAGAAGTAGTTACGTTTTACTGTTTTCTTAGGATTAGTGTTTCTGAATTATAAAACTAACAAGGGTTGTTTTGTTTTATAGGAAGTTCTTCTAGTTCAAGCAAATGGGGTACCATACTTCCAACTTGAACTCTTTCAGTTTTTATTTTTAGATTTTGTTTTTTAGGACTTAGGATTAGTTTAGATTTTGGATTGTGTGGTTTATGTCCCATTGGCAACGCGACCACAACAATCGTCTCCAAACTGAAGGTGGTTTAGTTGGACCACTCTCTGTTCATAGATGAGTCCGAAAGTTTGTAGAACATCATGAAAATTTGAAAAGTATGGATCAAACTCCATTAGGGAATCTGCCCCACCCTACTTCAACTACAAACGCAAATCATGAGGGAGTAGGAGAGAATGAGGTGCATAATACTCCTTCAATGTGAGCTTTACGGGACTACCTACAACCGGCCCGTACAACTACACCCTCTTATGTGGTCTTATGAACCACAGGAGGGAACATTGATATAAAGTTGGGGGTAATTCAACTTTTGCCAAAGTTTCATGGGTTAGATTTTGATAGCCCATATCAATACAATGATGTTTCAGAGGATGGCATCAAACTTAGATTTTTCCTTTCTCATTGAAAGAAAGAGCTAAGAGTTGGCTCCATTCTCTTAGACCGCATTCGATAGGGTCATGGACTGAGATGACCTAGGAATTCTTAAAAAAATTCTTCCCGGCTCATAAAACTAACACCCTTCGAAGATCTATAATGAACTTTATGGGAAAAGAGGGTGAGTAGTTCTTTCAAAGTTGGAATGGTTTAAGGAACTCTTACTCACTTGCCCACATCATGGATACGAAAGTTGGCGTATTATCAACTTCTTTTATGATGGATTAAATTCCAACATGCGCCAATTTGTAGAGATGATGTGTAATGGTGAGTTCGTGAGCAAAAATCCAGATGAGGCATGGAGTTACCTAGATATGTTGGCCGAGAATGCCCAATCATGGGATACTTTGGACAAATCTACTAACCTCAAGCCTCCTCAACAAAAACAGAAATGAGGGATTTACATCCTTAAGGAGAAAGATGTGAATGCAAGGCTAGCCAACCTCACAAGAAAAGTCGAGGCCATGGAACTAAGCAAAGATGGAGTTTCTAAGTCCACGGAAGCTATTGAAAACGTATGTGGAATTTGTGCCACTAATGTACACTCTATGCAAGATTGTCCTACAATTCCTGCCTTTCAAGAGTTGTTACAAGAGCAAGCAAACGCCACATATGGTTATCAATGGCCTTTCAATGAACTGGTAGGTAACGCGTATAACTCTACTTGGAAGAACCACCCAAATTTCAATTGGAAGAATGCTCCCATGGGCAATCCTACCAACTCTCAAGGAGGGCCACCCATGTAAAACATGGCCCCACCTCAATTCTCAATGGAGGATACTATAAAAGCGTTTATGCAAGGGCAAACGCAAATGAACCAACAGATGTTCCAAGAGCTTAAAGTCTCGATTGATGAGATTAAGGGACGCTAGGGAAGGGACCTTTCCAGCCCAACCTCAACCCAATCCAAAGCAAGTACATGATGTAAGCATCCCTAATCTTCCCAACCAACATGTGGAGCAAGCAAAGTCCATCACCAATCTTAGAAGTGGTAAACAAGTCGATAAATCTATTCCGGCGAAGGCCGGCAAACCTAATGATCTTGTAATTTCTGAGAATAAGGATAGACCTAGCTCAACCCCACAAGAAGAGGAAAATGTTCATAAGCCCATAGCACCATTCCCTTCGAGATTGGTTGCTCCAAAATCTCTTCCAAACACTCATGACATTTTAGAGATTTTCAAACAAGTCAAGATCAACATTCTATTGCTTGACGCTATTAAACAAATGCCATCATATGCTGAGTTTCTAAAGGACTTATGCACAACTAAACGTAAATAAAATGTGTAGCAAAAGGCCTTCTTAAATGAGCAAGTGAGTACCATTCTCACTTAAAAGACCCCCTGAAAATTCAAGGATCCTGGTAGTCCCATAATTTCATGCATCATTGGTGACTACCGGATTGAACGTGCATTGTTAGACTTGGGGGCAAGCATAAATTTAATTCCATACTCGGTATATGAGAAATTAGGCCTTGGTGAATTAAAACCCACGAAAACCACATTGTAACTTGCTGATAGATCCATTCGTATACTGAGAGGGATAGTTGAGGATGTCTTAGTCCAAGTTGATAAATTCTACTATCCGATGGATTTCATCGTCTTGGATACACAATCGGTTATAGATTCTAGCACTCAAATACCGGTGATTCTAGGCCGTCCCTTCCTTGCTACATCAAATGCAATAATAAATTACCAGAATGGGGTAATGCAATTGTCCTTTGGAAACATGACATTGGAGGTGAATGTGTTCCATTTGGGCAAAAGGTATAGGGATGTTGATGATAATGAGCTCTTCGAGGTAAACATGCTCGAATCCTTCGAAGAAGAAGAGCTCCTCCAACTAGAACCACTAGAAAGCTTGGAGACATGCTTGGCACATTTGAGGATTCCAAAGACCCCATCATATGTGAAATTGTGCAAGCATTGAATATTGAGAAACCGATAGTTGGTAATAGCCGGTGGAGGCCCCATTTTGAAAGATTGCCACTAATCACATCAAAGCCTCTATCGTCTAACATTAAACCACCGAAGCTTAACCTTAAAACTTTGTCATCCGAGCTGAAATATGTATACTTAGGTCAAGAAGAAACCTTCCCAGTTGTTATTGCCTCTCACCTAGGAAAAGACCAAGAGCTCGAGTTGATCGAGCTACTTAAAAAACTAGGGGAGCCATAGGATGGACAATAGCGGACCTTAAAGGGATAGATGCTTCGGTATGTACCCACCGTATAGACCTCAAAGAAAATGCGAATACGACTAGACAACCTCAAAGGAGGCTAAATCCAAATATGATATAGGTTGTCAAGGCCGAGGTGTTAAAGCTACTAGATGTGTGTATCATCTACCCCATCTCGGATAGCCAATGGATGAGTCCTACCCAAGTTGTCCCTAAGAGGTCCGGTATTACCATCGTAGAAAACGCCAACAATGAGCTTATACCGACTAGAGTGACTACCGGTTGGTGTATGCGCATAGATTGTCGGAAGCTAAACACGGTCATTAGTAAGGACCACTTCCCTCTCCCTTTCATGGATCAAATTTTAGAGAGGTTAGCGGGTCACTCCTATTGCTACTTCCTCGATGGCTATTCCAGCTACAACCAAATTGAGATAGCCCCAGAAGACCAAGAAAAGACTACCTTTACATGTCCATTTAGCACCTTTGCATACCGAAGGATGCTGTTTAGACTATATAATGCACCTGCCATATTCCAACGTTGTATGTTGAGTATTTTCCCAGACATGGTGGGTGAATTTCTCGAGGTTTTCATGGGTGATTTTTCTGTTTTTCGTTGTACATTTAAAGAGTGCCTCGATCACTTGAAGTTGGTCTTAAGAAGGTGTGAGGAAAAGAACCTTGTCTTAAATTGGGAAAAGTGTCATTTTATGGTATAAAGAGGAATAGTCCTTAGATATATCATCTCATCCAATGGAATATAGGTAAATCGGGCTAAAATTGATATCGTTTCCACCCTAAAATTGATATCGTTTCCACCCTACCACCACCTAAGAGCATACGCGATATGCGGTCCCTCCTTGGACACGCCGGCTTTTACAAAAGGTTCATAAATGATTTCAACCATATCTCTAGGCCCTTATGTAACCTTCTCCAAAAGGAGAACCAATTTGAGTGGAGTGCCGAATGTCAATTAGCTTGTTCAAAGCTAAAAGACATGTTGACAACCGCTCCTATCATACAACCACTGGATTGGTCCATTCCTTTTGAATTGATGTGCGATGCGAGCGATTATGTTATTGGGGCGGTGTTCGGACAAAGGAAGGACAAGAAGCCCCACGTTATCTACTACGCGAGTAGGACCTTGAATCCCGCCCAAATCAATTACTCGACTATGGAGAAGGAGCTCCTAGCCATTCTTTTTGCCTTGGACAAGTTCACGGCATACTTGATAGGATCCAAGGTCATAGTTTACACGGATCATGCGGGCTGAAATACCTTCTTTCTAAGAAGGATGCTAAGCCCCATTTGCTTAAATGGATCCTAATCCTTCAAGAATTCGACTTAGAGATCAAGGATAAGAAAGGAGTAGAGAACGTGGTGGTGGACTATCTATCCCGCCTAGTTTTACCGAATTCCATTGATGAGTCACCTATTGAGGATTCATTCCCTGATGAGCAACTCTTTGTTTCTACGCATCCACCATGGTACGCTGATATTGCAAACTATCTTTCCACATGTGCGATGCCGACTCAATGGACTACGCAGGATGAATGGAAATTTCTAAGGGAAGTGGGCAGATTTTTCTAGGATGAACCTTTACTTTTAAAATATTGCCCAGATCAAATAATTAGAAGATGTGTCCCTGATGATGAACATAATTCTGTCATCTCCTTTTGTCAAGATCAAGCATGTGGGGGTCATTTTTCTGCCAAGAAAATCGCTACAAAAATTCTGCAGTGTGGTTTTTATTGGCCCACTCTATTTAAGGACACCCATGAGTTTTGCAAAGCATGCGAGCGCTGTCAAAAGCTAGGAGGATTGTCCCGTCAAAATATGATGCCTCTTACTCCAATTCAACATCTTGAAGTCTTTGACTGTTGGGGCATCGATTTCATAAGACCATTCCCCTCATCTTTTGGACATGTTTATATTCACTCACCTCAAGTGCAAGGCTGCGATGTAGTAATAATTATCGGTAAGACCGAGGTCGATCCACAAGGAAAGAGATAAATAATTCCAACTACTCTAATAACTAGAATCTAAGAAGTTTAGGAAACTAGTTTTTCACATAAAATAGAAAAATCTGAAAATAAGAAGAACTAGAGCATCAAGGATCCACTTGTAGTAGTCCAATGCCAATCCATTCATCCAGGCACAACACAATTAAAATCAAAGTCTTATCTCTCATCTAATTGGAGGATATGACATTCAAGCACAAATAATCCCACTTAAATCTAGAAATCAGATTTCTAGTTCTAATAAAGCACATAGAACTTGAACTTGTAGCCTTCGGAGTAACAGCCATGCCAAGAGACTATGGCATGCTCAAGGGTTACTACAATTCAAATTCAAACAACCCAATCATGGTAATCTCAGAGAATTGCAAGGAACTCATGTCCGGAGTACACAAACTCTCACAAAACTTCTAAAAAAATGAAACTTTATTCAAACTAGAACTTGAAAATCCATAATTAAAGTAAATGGTACTTGAAGAACGAATTAAAGCATTGAAACAAACTACAAACTTCAGCTCTTAGCTCTAGCTAAGAGGTTAACTAAAAGACAACATAGAAAACTAGAAACTAGAACTATAAGAAGAAGAAGACTAGCTGTAGGAGGCTAGGAAGCCTCCTAGGTCTTGATCTTTTTGCTCCCCACGTTGCTAGATGCCTTAGGAAAGAGGTTGTAGGTGTCTTTTTATAGCTTGGAGACGTTACCGACTTGGAAGAATCATGGAACTACGGAGTCCTCCCGCACTTAGGAAACCTAAAATCGGAATAAAGCTGAAACTTGTTGTCTACATATGGCCGATCGGTCTTGACCGGTCAGACTGGGCTGGCCGACCGGTCTTGACCGGTCTTTTGACAGTCCAGGGAGTGGCCGACCTGTTGGCCGACCGGTCGGGCCTTCTTGGCCAATCGGTCTGGCTCCTATTCCTCTTCATTTTTCTTCTTTCTTTCTTCTTCTCTTTCTCTTCTCTTTCTTCACCTTTCTTTGGCACTTGTTCTATTGATCTTCAATGCATACAAAGTGACTCTTTTAACCATTAATTGGTGAAATCTTCTCTCATTCCTATAATCACAAAAACATGTATTAGATTAGTCTTTAAACATGAAAACCATGCATATAATGTGATGTAATGGGCTATGACATGTATAAATTGGAGGCTAAACAGCCCCCCCCCCCCCCCCCCCCCCCCCCCCCCCCCCACACCAAACCAGGTTTTTGCTAGTCCCGAGCAAAACATGCTTGAAACAAGTTCAATCCTCCAAAAACCAACTGTCCTTCAGAAACTATGTTTCTATCCATCCCAAGACATACAAGTGTAAAATTCGGAAAAATGAGGTGATAGAAGTTGAAACCTTAAACTCTCAAAACATATTAAGTGTCCATATGAAATTCCCACTGATTGATTGATAAATAGAAGAAATCGAACAAATTCAATCTAGTGTGCATAGTGAAAGTTCATCTCATGAGTGTCTGGAATTATCTTCTTCATAGATCAACTAAACTATGGATCTCAAGGTGCACAGAGCAACAACAAGCCTATGACAAGAATTTGTTTTACCGTCCTTCCGACGGCTTTCACACTACGTCCCATTTTCGGCTTTGGTTACGGGTAGACCATCCCCCCGGTTGGTAATAGGTAGCCCTTTTCAAAATTTTCCACCATGTTTTCCATCATTCCCAATTTTCATCCTTCCTTTTCCTTTTTCTTTTACATTAGATAGGATTTTTAGAAATCCATATCTTTTGTTATTTTCCCATGGACAAGGATAGACAAAGTACCCCGGCTTGGTTCCTCAACACCTCAAATCTAAGCCTAGCCAATCCACAAATCACATAATCCTTTCAAACCATGAAAATCGTGTAATGTGAACTAGGTGTAAAAGTGTTCAAATTTTCTATCAATCATATAAATAGGGGAATTCACATATAAAACCATTATATTAAGAGTAGTACAAGATTTGCAACATCACTCACTTCGTATCTCCTTTTCTTATACTCGTATCATCTTAAATGCATAAAAATAAGGTTTTCTAAAAGAGTCTTGAATTTTAGAAAAATTGAAAATTTTCTACATAATTGCTCGAAATGTCACAAAAGCTATTAGATTCATCTAAGGAATCTCACCCTCTGTTGGGGCTCAAATTAGCACCCATTATAAAACAGTATTCGGCGATCCACCTACGACAAATTGGACTGATTTCGAGATCCGAAATACTCAAAAAATGCCAGTGCCGCCCTAACATGCGCAATCGTGACTGAAACCTACGAATGCTATTTTGGGGTGGAATCGGACATGCGAATTACCGCCATAAGATCCGGAACGCCCTGAAACCCTTAACCTGTAAGTTTCGAGGTCGCAGGATGCATATCTTTACCAACGCGCTTCCAAATGCATTTTTTGCCCTGACTTATCCGACTATAAGGGCCCAAAAGCCTACAGGTACCATTTTGGGCTGGAATCAGACATGCGGATTATCGCCAAATGATCCGAAATGCCCGAAAAACCTTAAGTATCAAGTTTGAAGTCATTGCGTGCATATTTCCACATGCATTTGTTCACTCTCTCTCCACATGCATTTGTTCGCTCTCTCTCCACATGCATTTGTTCACTCTCTCTCCACATGCGAATGTCTTAAGGAAACATGCATTCACTATCTCACCACATGAGAGATCTCTCTCTCCCTTTTCAATATTCTAAATAAAATAAAATTACAAAAATCATGAAAATATGCTAAGTGGGGCCACATGCGGCCAACATAGAGGCCACATGCGCCCATACCAGTGGCACATGCGCCTAGGGCATGGGTACATGCGCATGACTCGTCTCTCCAGAATATTTCCATGCGCATAATCCCCACATGCGCATGACTCGTCTCTCCAGAATATTTCCATGCGCATGCCCTCCATTTTGCAAACCACATGTGCCCGGTACCCGAGTAGCTACCCGATTAAGTGCTATAAATACCCCACTCACTTGTTGAGAAAGAAGAGGCTTCATTATCTGAAAAGGATCGGCAGAGCAAGGTAAAATCCTTGTCAGAATCCTCAGTAGACTATCCACATGCGCCCACACCTCGCCGGATGCCACAACCGGAAAGGGATTTCTCCCACCGGAGTTGCAATAAGAGGAAGAGAAGCAACATGCGCCCATCCTTTTGTTGGAAGCAAATGGGAAATTTCCCAAGTCCTTGGAGGACATGCGCCCATAGTGCCATCTTTCTCTTCACTCCCTCATGCCACATGCGCTCAAGTGCGCCCAAGGGAGAGGCCAATTGCTCTCAATGCGCTCAATGGAGAGGCCACATGCGCTCAGTGCGCTCAATGGAGAGGCCACATGCGCATAAGTGCGCCCAAGGGGCAGGCGCATGCGCTCACCTCCCTTCCATTTCCTCTTTCTCCTCACTTTTCTCCCACATGCACTTGAGGAGGAGTCACATGCGCCCAAACCAACCCAACCTCCCATGCGCCTGGACGCTGATGGGGAGGTGGGGCCTTCCATGATGTGGCCCGCCTTCCGATCGCGTCAGCACTCCTAGACACACATCAATGCCCTCTATCCATCCCCCGGATCGGATTCGCCAACGGTCGATGTTAAGTGGGCCAAATCAGCAATTTGATCAAAATGGCCAACACTTAGCCAATATTGCAAACCTCGAAAATCCTTCCGAAAGAGCCGGAAATGGCCGAAAGCGAGAGGAATCGTGCGGAATTTGACCGAAACCGAGAGGGAGACTTCTCTCCGCCATAACATGATATACCATAATCATGCATTACAATGAGATTACCTGATCTCAGGATCTCCGAGAAACCTTGATCAGACCATAAACAGGTCCACTACTTAGTCATTTTTAGCCCTGGGAAGTGCCAGCCCAGAAATCGACTTACACTAAACAAATCGAAATGCGATCGCACTGTGACTCTCGTGGACATAATCCACCTCTATCCAAAGACGATCGTGACAGGTATTCACCAAATCCTCCGATCAGATCGTAAACAGGCCCTGGGAAGTGCCCTGATGGCCCGAAAATCTACTAATGCCAAATGAAATCAATCGCGATCTCAAAGACGCGAGAGCAAAATATCGATGACACAGAGATATATACGAAGCCGATTGATCAAATCAAATGCATAATTTTTTCGATACACTGAACATCTAGCATAACTGCAATCTTCTCTTGAGCATGCATAAAGCATAGTTATTTTATACTGTACTCGTTCGCATCCATTACATGAATATATTTCATCTCAGATCAAGATACGAAACTAAATCAAAGGGGACTATGGTTATCATCGAAAACCATAATGAAAGAGCTCTAAACGTCTGAAATACTTCATCGTTAAGACCAGTTGATGTGCGTCCTGTCCAAGGCGGGATCCGTCAGTTGAGTGGCTAAGGGAATGAGTGCCCTCCAGTAAGTCACCCGTCCAGCTGAGACGGTCACTGGCCTTGGTTGCAGTAAGTGGACGCCGTGGAGTGTATTTCTGAAAGTCATATCGTCCATAGAGACGCGTCATGACACTGAGATATACGACTCGGTCGAAACCCTGTTTGCACAAAGACCCCATGGAGTGCCCTCCAGTAAGTCACCCGTCCAGCTGAGACGGTCACTGGCCCTGGTTGCAGTAAGCGGAAACTGTAAAGTGTATCCCTGAAAGTCATATCGTCCATAGAGACGCGTCATGACACTGAGATATACGATTCGGTTAAAATCCTGGTTGCTACTCAACTAGGAATGCCCGAGGAGTATGGGACCAACATCTAACTGATCTTAACGATGGCTTAGTTTATAATAAATCCTAGACTTGGTCTCGGCGACCATGAACCCGAGACTATAATCCCTGACGATTTAAACTACTTGCTCGATCTATTCGAGCTTTATCCCTTTGATATTCCATCTATTGTATAACTGAAATTCATAGTGGAATCTTGTCGCTTTGTGCCGTGGTTTTCTCCCGTAAGGGTTTCCACGTAAAAATCTCTGTGTGGTCTATGCTGTGCTTTATTTATATTTACGCTCCTTTAATGCTTTATTTAATTCATTTATGATACATGCATGCATTTACTTTTGCCTTTTAATCAAGGGTGATCATCCGTTGATGTAATTAAGGGTTCGTGACCAGTTCACAGCCCGGAATGTAAAAGACCTCGGAATCTCTGGAATAAAATTCACCTCGCGGTGCTTTCTCGTGTATACTTTGTGATTGTTTATGATTGTCTATGAATGTCTCTATACTCAGAATTCCCCCAGAATAAAAGGAACAATATGGAAAGGAAAAAGACTGCTGACGAGCAGTTTCGATTTTTCTTTAGTTCTAACAAACTGGCGACTCCACTAGGGGAATCGAATAATACCAGAATCTCTGTTTATCTCTGAGTAAAGAAACATCCTAAGATAAATCATTCACAAACACAGATGTATATGTAAGAAAGTTCTGCTAGGAGAAATGTTCGGCGCCTTTACGGGCGCCAAACTGGCGACTCTCAACGGGAACGTTCTTCCCTTCATCTTTAAAGCAAAAGTTTTCTAAAAGAATTTCAAAATCTCAGCATGGCATGCATATGATTTGTACTTATATGCTTTTGTCGATCATTGAGCCATATCGTGATTGGTAAGGATGCATCTTCTCTCCTTTCAAAGGTGCGGGGTGTTCTAATGTGCGTGTGACTGTGCAGAAAGATAGAAAGATAGAAAAGAATCAACCATCAATGCTATACAAATGGCAACCACTATGGTCCTCCTAGTTTCTAGGGGATTTTACTTCAATAATCGTGAGCGCTTACAAATAGTTCTGACGGTTTATAAAGTAGATATGGATATACTTATGTTCTCTCATGCATCTATTTCATCTGTATGTTGTGCTTCATACTTGTTTACAGGCTCACTCACATCATACTGTTGTGCATATGAATATAAAATGTTCGTAGAGCTCTTCTTAATGACAGGTACCATAGTCGGAGAATATTAAAGAATCGACTCCACGAATCATCAACCGACTTATTATATCCTCATGAGACAGGTCGAATCAGGAGGGAATATCTTATAGAAAGTCTACGCAAATCACAACATCCCCATATTATGTTCTCTATGAAGACAGCCGGGATACTCTATTATCATCAATCTCTCATATTTATGCACAAAGTTTTATATGAAGATGATCGGAACATCGCTATCTATATCCAGCTTTCGTATTCTGTCATGGATCTCCCATCATTATCGCATTGTTCTTCTACTGAATATGAAGATAAGTCACGACTGGGAATCTCCTGTATACATATCTATATATACGGCCTTATATGAAGACGATTAGAGCATTCTATTACGTATCACCTCACCTTGAAAATATTAACAACTTTCTCTTATGAAGAATTCTGTGACAAGAATATGCGATTAAAGATTATGATCGTACAGGTATTTGGCATGGATTCCTAAAGCACAAGATCTGTCTCATTAGAATGAAGTGGTCTTACAAAGTGACGAGCCAGAAGCACCGGGGGCAAGCCCCAATATATTATGAGAAACTCGAGTTTATAAGAAGAAGACGATTGGGGGCAAGCCCTAATATATTATCAAAATATCAAGTCTGCAGAAAGAAATGACTGGGGGCAGGCCATGAAGGATGACATATAAACCTGAAAACATGGAGCTAAAAGAAAGTTTTGGACTTATGACACAAATGTCTCTCGAAAGTGATGACCCAAGGATACACAGGTTGAGTAAAAAGGGAAGTATTATTCTTATGGGTTCTTCCATTTTTATGCTTTGGTATATTCAGCTTACATTAAATTCATACATAATACATCATTTCATGCATACTAGTCTTAAACACATAACACCAAGTAGTGGTTTAGCAAAAGAATCATTGTCATTATTTTAGATCATGAAGCATGCTGCTAACGAGTTCTGATGTCAATTACGTCGGATACAAGTGACAGTTGGGTATTCAGGACAGCTGTCTAATACTATTTTTGTCTGACAATGACCATAAAAGAAAGCAAAAGAACAGAATTACAGTTTCTCTAGGCATCCTGTTATGAACTTCATCACATCCTTCCGCGTTGCCTCCATGGTGGCCTTTGCCTCCTTTAGCGTCAGCGCAGGATTCAGGAATATCACGAAGTTCGATTTCTAAATCTTCCACTTGCTTGCGTGTCGCCTCTCCTTCACTCTCGAGTTGTGCGACCTCGGCACGGTTTTGATTGACGACAAGATCAAGGCGGGCAACCTCAAGATTTATGGCCGTTTCTTCCGCTTGTAGCCGCGCGATCTCAGATTTAACGTCAGCAAGATGATTAATACACCCGCGAAGTTGAGTCTCGCTATCTTCTAAGGTTGTTCTAGCATTAACCGCCGAATGTTCTAGATGCTCTATGACAGGCCGCAAAGAAGACAGCACTCGCCGTTTCTCTTCAGCCGTAGGGTCAGGTTCAATCCGTCCAGTCATAATAACCTGCGTAACAGAATCCTCGAAAGAAGAAATACGACAGACTATTTCGGATACATCAGGCCCGATTACTTCTACACAAGCTTTCAATGCCTTCACCCCTGCTCCTAGTGTATGCCACTCGCTTGGTTCAGCCAACGCCCTTGAAATATTGGATAGTAAACCCCTCAATGCGCTCTGCCCGAAACAGTCTAAATGATCGAAACAGGGAACATCGAATGCTCCGTGGGCAGCCGCCTCAAAATTGACAGTATCTGCAACAAGAGGAACAGAGCGAGTATGCAATGAAATGACAAGTATAGAAAAAGAATACACCAAGGAATTATGAAAGAACTATACCGAAAGATGGGTTGAATACAGGTTCTGAGGAAGTTGCAGTATGTATCGCCGCATCAGGGAAAGGCTTAATAGTCTCAGTCAGTGGTGTCGAGGTCACATCCAGAAGTTCAGTAGTGTCACTATCAGTATCGATTATTTCAGTTACCGTTGGCGACTCCGCCATACCCTCAACACTGGAAGCACCAGGGGCTATAGATACAGTCGTGTTATTCCCCGGCGTAGTGGACCCTTGCAGATTATCCCCTCCAATCGGCTCAGCCTTCTCTCTCATGCTAACATGGTCTGATATTGCCTTCGTCGGCCCAATCATTGTCGGGTCATCGTCACTAATTAACCGATCGGCATCCTTATCACCTCCAATCACCAGAAGACGTGTGAACCCGGCTTCTTGAGACCATTTCGCTAAAGGTATTCCAAAAGTATGCCAGCCATCCAACGCAGTATCCTCCTTACGATGGTCAATTGACACACTCATGGAGATCTTATGCTTAATGCTCGACGATAAATACGCTTCAGCCTGCTCTCTATAATAGCCCAATCCGTCAGCGAAGACCTCTGTCAGCCCTGGAGGAGGAATGTAGAGTGGATCATCAACAGAGCTATTTTTCCGGACCAGAGCATACTGATGCACCCACCATCTCAGCCAGCTATAACAACCGCTAGTCTTCCAATAGAGGCCGGGAAGCATGAATCTCGTGCCTGTTCGCGTCATCAAAAGTTGATGCCATATCCACTCCCAATGAACAGGACCTGTACCATATGCCCGCTCTACTTTAGTTACATCTGGTAACGTCATCGGAACACCCTGATCGTACCCAAATTGCCTGGCAAACCGACTAGGGTAATAAGGTTCTCGCCAGAACTCTATTCCTTCGCGTAGCGGAAGTGAGGCAGTACGAATAGACACCAAAAATTCCCTACCAGTGACATCCACAGAATGTTCATTGTCAACGACTTCTCGATCTTCTCCGGCATCAGAAACAGGAAAGTGGTAGAAACAAATCTCCGCCCAATTGCCAATTTTGGAAGCTATCCAATCAGACGACCGCGTTATCATGTTAAGTTTTCTATAGCGATAAAGAGGTGCCTGATCGGTGTGAAAATACTGGAAGAGATTCACTCCGTAGGTCCACGGGAA
Organism: Liriodendron chinense; assembly: GCA_003013855.2. Lineage (NCBI taxonomy): Eukaryota > Viridiplantae > Streptophyta > Magnoliopsida > Magnoliales > Magnoliaceae > Liriodendron > Liriodendron chinense. Next base: position 967,356 of record PVNU02000506.1, read on the forward strand.
ATATGTGCCTAACCATCCGCAGAAGAAATGCCATGGGCAATAAGCCACATTCATCCCTCGCCAGGGTTGATCTTTGTTACTCGTAAAATTGCCAAAAGCCCTATATAAACTGCATAGCACCGGCGGTGCTAGAGAAAATTGACGACCAATTGCAAGAGCTCCCACCACAACGAAGCAAGAAACCCTGACGCCATCAGCACTCTTGGAGCTAGGCAAAATAACCGCCGACAGCCAGTATGCTAAGAAACCTGCCAGTTCACAAGACGGTGTAAGCTCGTTCGGATTGCTAAACTTTTGTTCAAAACGTTCCTTCATCAAAGCCTGGTCTGCGGGTAAGGTCTTATACACTTCGTAATCGATGCTACAAGAAGAAAGAAGTGCCCATGTCAAAAATAAAGAAATTAAAGTATGCAGAGCACGTAATACAAAAGAAGGCATTGGAAGAAGTATTACTTCATCCTCTGGCTAAAGTAGATCAACCAATCGTCATAATGAATCTTTGTAATATTGTCGAACTGCGACAACTCAGCAAACAGCTCTAGACAAGCCTTTGAATGATAAGCATCTCGAGGACTTTTGAGCCGAAACGAAGACAGCTCTTCATCAGTTGGGACGTACTCTTGGTAATATTCTCCTATCACAGACAACCCAGCCATCATCCGGAGATCCCATAAAGTTTTGCTCATCTCTCCACATGGAAAGTGGAACGAATTGGTAACGGAAGACCAGTAGTTTAAGAAGCTTCGAAGAATTGTTGGATCTTGGGAGAAATGTTCGGAGGTCGCATCGATAGCCTGGTACAGGCCGACTTGCTTTAAAATCGTCTTATGCCGGATCAAAATCTCTTTTGCCCATGGCTCATAACCAAATCGCTCGTTCAAATGACCCCGCGTACGAAAGCTCTTCGTTGCCCACATCGTCGCCTTGTCCATGTGTTGAAACCGTTGCTGCACTGTCTCAAAATAATGGACTGGAGAAGGAGTGTGAGGATCACAAGTAGGCGCAAGGAAAACCATTTCCCTCGAGGAACCTACCCTTTGTTCTCTCCCATCATCAACCAGTATGGTAGTAAACAACTGCTCGGGGGCAGATGTCCACCTCTCGACTCCATAGAATTGAAAAGGGCCTTGAACGTCGGATGGTTCGATGCTCGGGAAGGGCTTGTGCCTCGTAAGAGATTTCTCATGCAAGATGACTCGGTTGGTATAAGGGTTGACGATGGAGAAACCGCATGTAGTAATGATCTTGTTTCTATTCCAGCCGATCTTCATCCGCTCATTCTTGGGATCAATGAGCTGTGGCGATTGCTCCGCCTTGTCAACTTCCTCAGACGGCTTCTTACCTCGATTTCGTCTCTTCTTCTTCTGACCTTCCTGATCATCCTCGGAATGTCGGCCGCGCACACTAGAAGGGCCTGCCTCAACGACATTGGCAGCATCAGTAAGCTGACAATACCAGGCGGACCATTCCCCTTCAGTCCCTTGCGTCGGAGGCTCAGATATGATTTTCTCCACATAGATACGCAGTAATACTTCATAAGAGAGTTGCTTAATTCGATCAGAGAAATCCTCCACTTCGGATTCGATTGTCTCGAAGGATTGCGAATGACACTCTACCGGAGACGGATTAGCAGTATCTCCAATCGACCTCTTTTTACCGCGTCGTATAGATGAAGAGCTGGAAACTTGCGATTTGGAAGCTTCACCAGAAGAACCTGCTGCTGTCGCCATGATTCACTACAATACGCAGATAAAAGTGCATCAAACAGAAGACAAGCGCATGCAATAGGCAGCACAATAAGGTAAGCATTGCATCATTCAATCACGGATTTCACACACAAAATACGTCAGTAAATACATGCATAAAGTCATGACCAACAACAATATGGAAATAGTGGAATTCGAGCGCACATCCGACAAGCAAGCACTCACATATCATAGCGCAACAAATACAGTAGCAGCTCTACATGTACACTCTGAGCGCGTGCGAATTCGCACTAACTCCAAATGATGTGTGTGCACCTGCATAGAAGTGCACATCATAGAACCGCTTAAAGGAGCAGTTGCAAGCCATCAAAGACCAGCATAAGCAATATACTATGGGCCCCGAGCGCTAAGTCACAATCATATTCGAGCATTGAACGAGACAGTCGCAAACGGCATCGAATTTGGCTGAGAATAGAGCCAGATATACCACTTTTTCACCAAGGGCAGAAGTGGGGTCCAAGTTCTGAAAAATTCACAAGTGGTGGAACCCCATGCGCCCAAGGAGATGCCCTAGGCGCATGTGGGCTCTCACATGCACCTGATTGCTAAAATACATGCGCCTGGGTATGAGCACATGCGCCCACTCCATTAAGATGCGCTATTACATGCGCATGGAGCAAGAGACATGCGCCAAAAATGTTCCTACATGCGCCTGGACCAAAGCCCAATGCATCCATTAACAAGTTGGAGAGCACATGCGCCTAAGGAGAGCACATGCGCCTACTCCCTCATGAGGAGCTCTCTCACCTCTTAGAATTTTGGTTTTCTCGATTCCGGAATGACCAAATGACTGAGTGAGTCCGGTATTTATACTTGAGCCTGGGAACCGGTGCACCGCACTGGCCTGACATAAGCATCCATCGCAGCGCACCGGGGGGGCACTTGTTGGGGATCAAATTCGCACCCATTATAAAACAGTATTCGGCGATCCACCTATGACAAATTGGACTGATTTCGAGATCCGAAATACTCGAAAAATGCCAGTGCCGCCCTAACATGCGCAATCGTGACTGAAACCTACGAATGCTATTTCGGGGTGGAATCGGACATGCGAATTACCGCCATAAGATCCGAAACTCCCTGAAACCCTTAACCTGCAAGTTTCGAGGTCGCACGATGCATATCTTTACCAGCGCGCTTCCAAATGCATTTTTTGCCCTCACTTATCCGACTATAAGGGCCCAAAAGCCTACAGGTACCATTTCGAGCTGGAATCAGACATGCGGATTACCGCCAAATGATCCGGAATGCCCGAAAAACCTTAACTATCAAGTTTGAAGTCATTGCGTGCATATTTCCACATGCATTTGTTCGCTCTCTCTCCACATGCATTTGTTCACTCTCTCTCCACATGCGAATGTCTTAAGGAAACATGCATTCACTATCTCACCACATGCGCATGAGAGATCTCTCTCTCCCTTTTCAATATTCTAAATAAAATAAAAATTACAAAAATCATGAAAATATGCTAAGTGGGGCCACATGCGGCCAACATAGAGGCCACATGCGCCCATACCAGTGGCACATGCGCCCATGACATGCCACATGCGCCTGGGGCATGGGTACATGCGCATGACTCATCTCTCCAGAATATTTCCATGCGCATAATCCCCACATGCGCATGACTCGTCTCTCCAGAATATTTCCATGCGCATGCCCTCCATTTTGCAAACCACATGTGCCCGGTACCCGAGTAGCTACCCGATTAAGTGCTATAAATACCCCACTCACTTGTTGAGAAAGAAGAGGCTTCATTATCTAAAAAGGATCGGCAGAGCAAGGTAAAATCCTTGTCGGAATCCTCAGTAGACTATCCACATGCGCCCACACCTCGCCGGATGCCACAACCGGAAAGGGATTTCTCCCACCGGAGTTGCAATAAGAGGAAGAGAAGCAACATGCGCCCATCCTTTTGTTGGAAGCAAATGGGAAATTTCCCAAGTCCTTGGAGGACATGCGCCCATAGTGCCATCTTTCTCTTCACTCCCTCATGCCACATGCGCTCAAGTGCGCCCAAGGAAGAGGCCACATGCGCTCAGTGCGCTCAATGGAGAGGCCACATGCGCTCAGTGCGCTCAATAGAGAGGCCACATGCGCATAAGTGCGCCCAAGGGGCAGGCACATGCGCTCACCTCCCTTCCATTTCCTCTTTCTCCTCACTTTTCTCCCACATGCGCTTGAGGAGGAGTCACATGCTCCCAAACCAACCCAACCTCCCATGCGCCTGGACGCTAATGGGGAGGTGGGGCCTTCCATGATGTGGCCCGCCTTCGACGTGGCCCACCTTCCGATCGCGTCAGCACTCCTAGACACACATCAATGCCCTCTATCCATCCCCCGGATCGGATTCGCCAACGGTCGATGTTAAGTGGGCCAAATCAACAATTTGATCAAAATGGCCAACACTTAGCCAATATTGCAAACCTCGGAAATCCTTCCGAAAGAGCCGGAAATGGCCGAAAGCGAGAGGAATCGTGCGGAATTTGACCGAAACCGAGAGGGAGACTTCTCTCCGCCATAACATGATATACCATAATCATGCATTACAATGAGATTACCTGATCTCAGGATCTCCGAGAAACCTTGATCAGACCATAAACAGGTCCACTACTTAGTCATTTTTAGCCTTGGGAAGTGCCCTGTTGGCTCAGAAATCGACTTACACTAAACAAATCGAAATGCGATCGCACTGTGACTCTCGTGGACATAATCCACCTCTATCCAAAGACGTTCGTGACAGGTATTCACCAAATCCTCCGATCAGATCGTAAACAGGCCCTGGGAAGTGCCCTGATGGCTCGAAAATCTACTAATGCCAAATGAAATCAATCGCGATCTCAAAGACGCGAGGACAAAATATCGATGACACAAAGATATATACGAAGCCGATTGATCAAATCAAATGCATAATTTTTCCGATACACTGAACATCTAGCATAAATGCAATCTTCTCTTGAGCATGCATAAAGCATAGTTATTTTATACTGTACTCGTTCGCATCCATTACATGAATATATTTCATCTCGGATCAAGATACGAAACTAAATCAAAGGGGACTATGGTTATCATCGAAAACCATAATGAAAGAGTTCTAAACGTCTGAAATACTTCATCGTTAAGACCAGTTGATGTGCGTCCTGTCCAAGGCGGGATCCGTCAGTTGAGTGGCTAAGGGAATGAGTGCCCTCCAGTAAGTCACCCGTCCAGCTGAGACGGTCACTGGCCCTGGTTGCAGTAAGTGGACGCCATGGAGTGTATTTCTGAAAGTCATATCGTCCATAGAGACGCGTCATGACACTGAGACATACGACTCGATCGAAACCCTGTTTGCACAAAGACCCCATGGAGTGCCCTCCAGTAAGTCACCCGTCCAGCTGAGACGGTCACTGGCCCTGGTTGTAGTAAGTGGACGTCGTGGAGTGTATTTCTGAAAGTCATATCGTCCATAGAGACGTGTCATGACATTGAGATATACGACTCGATCGAAACCCTGTTTGCACAAAGACCCCATGGAGTGCCCTCCAGTAAGTCACCTCGTCCAGCTGAGACGGTCACTGGCCCTGGTTGCAGTAAGTGGACGCCGTGAAGTGTATTTCTGAAAGTCATATCGCCCATAGAGACGTGTCATGACACTGAGATATACGACTCGATCGAAACCCTGTTTGCACAAAGACCCCATGGAGTGCCCTCCAGTAAGTCACCCGTCCAGCTGAGACGGTCACTGGCCCTGGTTGCAGTAAGTGGACGCCGTGGAGTGTATTTCTGAAAGTCATATCGTCCATAGAGACGTGTCATGACACTGAGATATACGACTCGATCGAAACCCTGTTTGCACAAAGACCCCATGGAGTGCCCTCCAGTAAGTCACCCGTCCAGCTGAGACGGTCACTGGCCCTGGTTGCAGTAAGTGGACGCCGTGGAGTGTATTTCTGAAAGTCATATCGTCCATAGAGACGCGTCATGACACTGAGATATACGACTCAGTCGAAACCCTGTTTGCACAAAGACCCCATGGAGTGCCCTCCAGTAAGTCACCCGTCCAGCTGAGACGGTCACTGGCCCTGGTTGCAGTAAGCAGGAAACTGTAAAGCGTATCCTTGAAAGTCATATCGTCCATAGAGACGCATCATGACACTGAGATATACGATTCGGTTAAAATCCCGGTTGCTACTCAACTAGGAACGCCCGAGGAGTATGGGACCAACATCTAACTGATCTTAACGATGGCTTAGTTTATAATTAATCCTAGACTTGGTCTCGGTGACCATGAACCCGAGACTATAATCCCTGACGATTTAAACTACTTGCTCGATCTATCCGAGCTTTATCCCTTTGATATTCCATCTATTGTATAACTGAAATTCATAGTGGAATCTTGTCGCTTTGTGCCATGGTTTTCTCCCGTATGGGTTTCCATGTAAAAATCTCTGTGTGGTCTATGCTGTGCTTTATTTATATTTACGCTCCTTTAATGCTTTATTTAATTCATTTATGATACATGCATGCATTTACTTTTGCCTTTTAATCAAGGGTGATCATCCGTTGATGTAATTAAGGGTTCGTGACCAGTTCACAGCCCGGAATGTAAAAGACCTCGGAATCTTTGGAATAAAATTCACCTCGCGGTGCTTTCTCGTGTATACTTTGTGATTGTTTATGATTGTCTATGAATGTATCTATACTCAGAATTCCCCCAGAATAAAAAGAACAATATGGAAAGGAAAAAGATTACTGACGAGCAGTTTCGATTTTTCGTTAGTTCTAACACCCTCCCAACCAAAATATGACATTGTCCTCAATGTAACAAGATATACAATAAGCATGACATGAGAGCAATGAAATAAAACAAAGGAGAGTTAGAACGAGAGTACTTGAGGTAGCAAGTTGATCAATTATAGCATCTTTCATTTCTCGATGAGACTTATTCATTCCTAATTGCAGAAAAATAAATGCTAACCTACCTACCTACCTTTGATTAGTCTGATCGACTACATGATCAAATTTGAGAAGGATCTGTATGAATTTCAATAAATTTCTCTCACGAGGACCATCTAAAGTCCTACTCGACAGTAGACATGGATGCTTTTCTTCATTGAAGTCCAATATTTATGTACACCACATGCATGATAGAAGGAGATAAGAGCAGCAAAAAGATATCTCTTTAAATTCTGATATGGGTTATGATTGATTAAAAATAGGTCCTCCCAATCAGAATTTTCAATGGGCTGAAGGACCCATGATGGTGGAGAGACATTCATCGAGTTTTCATTGGTTAAAGTTGTCTCCTCTACAATTTCAGAATTGTACGGTGCTTCCACAAACAATGGTAAAGAGTGTAAATCAGTGGAATGGTGTTCTTCAGGCACCGACACCGTGTCTAACAAAATATCCAACTCCTTAATCATCTCATCATCAAGATCATAAGAGTGGGTCAAGCATTCCTCTATGAAATCAAGATAGTCGGATGAAGGATCATGATCTTGCTTGAGTGAGTGCAAAAATTCAGTTTCGATGGTGGGGGACTCGCCCTCCATGGAGTGGAAATCTTCCAAACTAGGTTCTCCATAACTAGTATGAGGCACCAAGTCGAAAGTATGCAAGGCTTTAACAATCTCTTGAATAATGGGGTCGTTTGAATTTTCAAAGTGAGCCAAGCATTCGTCCAAAGAATCTAAATTTTCACTCATGGGAGTCTCATTCTCCACATTAAAATTAAGCATGTCAAGTTAGTGGAGTGACTCAAAAATATCAACCTCGGCCATCTCCCTAGCATGCATATCCTCTAGAAACTCATAATCATTATGCTCTTGGGAAAAAGAAACCATAGGTTCATAAGCATCCACTGAACCCTCATTATAAGTAACCTCACTATCGCTTTCAGATTTAATGGATTCCTCGGGTTCGTCAACCATCATTGAAATCTCTTCATCATTAAGTTCAAAGCATCCAAAAGAGATTGTGGACTAATCATAATTGATGATGACATTGGGATCATCGAGATCAATCTTCTCTAAAAGTCTATTCATTAAATCCGAAGAATGTGGGACTTGGGTAGCCCCATCCTCCTCATTTGAGGGGATTAATTCGATGCCCTCAATTTCAGGCTCAACGTCTTCACAAGATGGCAAGTAAGCTTGATTTGATTGTTCATCTACATACTCTTTCCATATTTCCTCAAGTATTTGTGTATAAATGTGTTGAGCTCTTAATTGTGCATATTCTAACCCCAATTCATCACTCATTATGCAAGGTTTTCATGATTTATAGACTAATCTAATGCATGGATTTGTGATTGTAGGGATGAGAGAGAAGATTCATCAATTGGAGACTTAAAGACGCCATTTACAAGCATAGAAGATCGAAGAACGAAGCCTCAAAATATAGAAAAAAGAAATCAGAGAGAAGAAGAAAGAAAGCAGAAGAAGGTGCTCAAGACCGGTTGTCCGACCGGTCGTCCATAGCCTAGGACCGGTCGTCCGACCGGTCCGATTACTCAACAGAGGGGCCCTGCGGCCACAACTCACTGGACTGTCCAAGACCGGTCATAGGACCGGTCGTCCACTGCTCAGACTGGTCGTGCGACCGGTCCTTGAATTAAATCTCTGGGTCTGAATTTTCTGAAAGTTCGCTAGATGTTTTTTGCGATTTTGAGACCAGTCGTGCGACCGGTCGTCCAAGAGCTCAGACCGGTCGTGTGACCGGTTGTCTGCGTAATGATGCGTGTTCTATAAGCTCCGGATTTCTCTGCGCACTGCGTATCCTTATGCAAATTCTGGAAGATTTCGACGCTGCGGAGCTTCCCCACTATAAAAGGACACCTAGGGATCGTTCCTAGGGTTATAAGGGATTGAGCACGGTGGGAGACGGCGGAAGTCGGATTTGGAGTTCTACAACTCTTCCTAGTTTGCTTTCTAATTTTATGTTTTTTTTTAGTTGTTTTCATGTTTCCTTGGATCATGAACGGCTAAACCTCTTAGCTAGGGCTAAGAGGTGAAGCTTGTAGTGAATCTAAGATGTTTCAATTCGTTTGATTTTGTTTTAAGTTGGATTCCATGTTTAAGAACAATGGTTTGAAGTTTAATTCAAGTACTAAGTAGTTTTTCTTAGTCTTATGATGACTCATGGATGTTTGGAAGAATTGCTTGAGTTCTTAATTGTTGTGAACTAATCTAGACCTGTATGATTTGAGGAATTGGAATACGCTCTAGATTTATGAGCTTCATGTGGGAACTTCTTATCAAAACTCTACTTTTATGGAAATTCTGGATTATGTAAGATCGTGTATGTGATTTGAATCAAGTTCAAATCATAATCTAGTTTTGTCTTGTGACAGGATTTAATGATGGTTATGATTGTGATCTTAGCCTATTGGAATTGGGACTGACCTATGCAATTGAGTATGCTCGTCCTAGCTTGCATTGAGTAAATCATATACATTAATTATACATATGACAAATTGTTTGGTTTAACTACTCTATCATCTGACTAGATAGATCTTAATTTCGATTCTAGTTGAGAAAGTGAGAACCCACAGCGAATTGAGCATCAAGGATTGCTACAAGTGGATCCTTGAACCCCTAGTGCCTTTTTATTAATTGCTTACCTTTAATTTAGTTCAAAATTACTATTTACATCAATCTTCTACAAATCTATTTGTTAGCCTTTTCAGTAGTACTATTGGAAGTGTTTTGTGGATTCCTACATAAGTCCCTGTGGATCGACCTCGGTCTTACCGAGATTATTACTACATTGCAACCCTACACTTGGGTAAGCGAACAACATGTCGTCATAAGAGGAAGACGTTTTAAGGTGATTGTTAATAACCATGGTTGGTTCTTCCCTTGAACAAGGAGAATGGTGGTTTCCCCAATTAAGACCATCGCATTGTAGGATGAAGAATTATATGATGGTTGATAGGCATATCCATACAAGTGATCACGCATTGTCTTAACCGGTTGGCCACTATTCACCCGTTCCTTTTGTTGTTGCACACCTCCTACCATACTCGGTGGAACACTCATATTATTTTTAATCCAGTAATCACGTAATGTTTTTCCCGGATGATCGTTATTCGATTTTGCTTCATTCTGGTATTCCTCCATCGTTTTATATCGTGTCTCAATATGTATATTGCTTTCATTAGTGTAATCACGCACTATCTTACGGGGGGGTAGTGGAGGTTCTTTGAATCTCAGAAAAATACTCATGCTTAGAAGGATCCCGATCACAATGAGTTTGGGTCCCCCAATCTGACGTCTCATCCTCCAAAAGGTACTTATACGCACCATTCATCCAATCATACATGATGAAATTTTAAGGAATTGAAAACTACCCTAATCTAAAAAAAGAACAAAAAGAAGGGAGATGGGGAGATGTTTCCCAATAAAGTGAGATCTATGTCAGCAACAATGTCCTACAAAATCAAACAAAAAATTGTTAGTAATCTAGAAAAAAAATCAGAAAATTTACTTCTATAAAAACTGAAAATCATACCTAACTAAAACTACTCTATAACTATTAGAACAATTAGAACCGTTTAACCTTTTCCCCGGCAGCGGCGCCAAAAACTTATTCTCTCACCTCAAGTGCAAGACTGCGATGTAGTAATAATTCTCGGTAAGATCGAGGTCGATCCACAGGGAAAGAGATAAACAATTTCAACTACTCTAATAACTAGAATCTAAGAAGTTTAGGAAAATAGTTTTTCACATAAAATAGAAAAATCTGAAAATAAGAAGAACTAGAGCATCAAGGATCCACTTGTAGTAGTCCAATGTCAATCCATTCATCCAAGCACAACACAATTAGAATCAAAGTCCTATCTCTCATCTAATTGGAGGATATGACATTCAAGCACAAATAATCCCACTTAAATGTGAAAATCAGATTTCTAGTTCTAATGAAGCACATAGAACTTGAACTTGTAACCTTCGGAGTAACAGTCATGCCAAGAGACTATGGGATGCTCAAGGGTTACTACAATTCGAATTCAAACAACCCAATCATGGTAATCTCAGAGAATTGCAAGGAACTCATGTCCGGAGTACACAAACTCTCACAAAACTTCTAAAAAAACTAAACTTTATTCAAACTAGAACTTGAAAATCCATAATTAAAGTAAATGATACTTGAAGAACGAATTAAAGCATTGAAACAAACTACAAACTTCACCTCTTAGCTCTAGCTAAGAGGTTAACTAGAAGACAACATAGAAAACTAGAAACTAGAACTAGAAGAAGAAGAAGACTAGTTGTAGGAGGCTAGGAAGCCTCCTGGGTCTTGATCTCTTTGCTCCCCACGTTGCTAGATGCCTTAGGAAGAGGCTGTAGGTGTCTTTTTATAGCTTGGAGGCATCACCGACTTGGAAGAATCGCGGAACTACGGAGTCCTCCCGCACTTAGGAAACCTAAAATCAGAATTAGAAAGCTGAAACTTGTTGTCCACATGTGGCCGACCGGTCTTGACCGGTCTTTTGATAGTCCAGGGAGGGGCCGACCTGTTGGTCGACGGTCTTGACTGGTCAGGCCTTCTTGGCCGACCGGTCTTTGTTCGCTTCCCCAAGCGTAGGGTTGCGATGTAGTAATAATCTCAGTAAGACCGAGGTCGATCCACAGGGACTTATGTAGGAATTCACAAACACATCCAATAGTTTCTATTGAGAAGCTAACAACCAGATTTGTAGGAGATTGGTGAAAGTAATAACTTTGAATTAAATTGAAAGTAAACAATTATAAAAAGGCACTAGGGGTTCAAGGATCCACTTGTAGCAATCCTTGATGCTCAATTCGCTGTGGTTTCTCACTTTCTCAACTAGAATCGAAATTAAGATCTATCTAATCGGATGATAGATCAGTTAAACCAACAATCTGCCATATATAAGATCCATGTGTATAATTCACTCAATGCAAGCTAGGACGAGCATACTCAATTGCATAGGTCAGTCCCAATTCCAATAGACTAAGTTCACAATCATAACCATCATTAAGTCCTGTCATAAGACAAAGCTAGATCATGACTTGAACTTGATTCAAATCACATATACAGTCCCACATACCACAGAATTTCAGAAAAAATAGAACTTTGGTAGGAAGTTCCCACATGAAGATCATAGTATTAGAGCATACTCCAATTCCTCGGATCATACAAGTCTAGACTAACACATAACAATTAAGAACTCAAGCAATTCTTCCAAACATCCATGAGTCATCATAAGACTAAGAAGAACTACTTAGAACTTGAATTAAACTTCAAACCATCGTTCATAAACATGAAATCCAATCTTAAAACCAACTTAAACGAATTGAAACATCTTAAATTCACTACAAGCTTCACCCCTTAACCCTAGCTAAGAAGTTTAGCCGTTCATGATCCAAGGAAACATGAAACAACTAAGAAAAACATGAAAACAGTAAACAAACTAGGAGGAGTTGTGAAACTCCAAAATCCACTTCCGCCGCCTCCCGCCTTGCTCGAACTCTTCTAAGATACCCTAGAAACGATCCCTAGGTGTCCTTTTATAGTGGGGAGGCTCTGCAGCATCAGAATCTTCCAGAAATTGTGTAAGCTTACGCAGTGCACAGAGAAAATCGGAGCTTGTAGAACACACTTCATTACGCAGACGACCGGTCGCACGACCGGTCTGAGCTACTGGACGACCGGTCGCAGGACCGGTCTCGAAAGTGAAAAATCTGTCCAGAGAGTTTTGGGATTTTTCCACCCAAAAAATAAATTCAAGGATTGGTCGCAGCAGTGGACGACCGGTCGCACGACCAGTCTTAGACAGTCCAGTGAGTTGTGGCCTCTGGGCCCCTCTGTTAAGTGATTGGACCGGTCGAACGACCGGTCCTAGGCCTTGGACGACCGGTCGGACGATCGGTCTTGGGTGTCTTTTCTTCCTTCTTTTCTTCTTTACTTTGCTTCTTTCTTCCACCCTTTCACACTTGCTCCTTTGATCTTCTTTGCTTCTAAATGGCATCTTTAAGTCTTCAATTGATGCTTCCTTTCTCTCATCCCTACAATCACAAATCCATGCATTATATTAGTCTATAACTCATGAAAACCTTGCATAATGAGTGATGAATTAGGGTTAGAATATGCACAATTAAGAGCTCAACACACCCCCCAACCAGCATTTTGCTAGTCCCGACCAAAACATGCATGAAACCAATTTCATTCTCCAAACCCAACTCTCCTTTAGAAACCATTCTTCTATACATCCCAAGCTACACAAGTGTAAGAGTTAGAGAAATTAGGTGATAGAGGTTGAAACCGTGAACTCTCAAAACATAATAAGTATCCATATGAAATTCCCGGTGATTGGTTGATAAATAGAAGAACTTGAACAAATCCAACCTAGTGTGCATAGTGACAATTCATCTCATGAGTTTCCAGGATTATCTTCTTCATAGGTTAACTAAACTATAGATTTCAAGGTATATAGAGCAACATCAAGCCAATGACAGGAATTTGCCTTACCATCCTTCCGACGACTTTCACACTACGTCCCATTTCCGACTTTGGTTACGGGTAGACCATCCCCCAATTGGTAATAGGTAGCCCTAATCGAAAATCTCCACCATTTTTCCATCATTTCCAATTTCATCCTTCCTTTTCCTTTTTCTTTTAAATTAGATGGGATTTTTAGAAATCCATATCTTTCGTTATTTTCCCTTGGACAAGGATGGACAAAGTACCCCGGATTGGTTCTCACACCTTAAATCAAAGTCTAGTTAATCCTTTTAACTCATGAAAATCGTGTAATGTGAACTAGGTGTAAAAGTGTTCAAATTTTCTATTAATCACATAAATAGGGGAATTCACATATAAACCATTATGTTGAGAGAAGTTTAAGACTTACAACATCATACACTTCGTATCTCCTCTTCTTATACTCATATCATCTCGAATGCATAGCAGTAAGGTTTTCTAAAAGAGGTTTGAAATTTAGAGAAAGCGAAAATTTTCTACACAATTGCTCGAGATGTTACAAAAACGCTGGATTCATCCTAATGATCCTACACCCCCAACCAAATCTTACATTGTCCTCAATGTATAAGATGTGCAATGAGCAAAACATGAGAGCAATTCTAAAATAAAAGGGAGTGAGGAGTGATAGTACCTGAGAGAGTGAAAAGTGGAATTCTTCCTCCTTCTGACAAACCTAAGCAAAAGTAAACAAAAGCAACAAAATCCTAATCCTAACTATTCTATACCTCCATCAGACTAGGAGATCAATTCCAACAACTCGTCCAAAAGCATAAAGTTAAGCAGAATCATTAGATGGATCAAAAGGTTTTGCAATAACGTCATCCAATGTCCTACATTACAGTATACATGTGTGTGAGTGATCCAGATAAGCCACTGAAAATTCTAAAAAAGAATTTCAGTGGGTTCATTAATGTTTTCACCACATGTATAAGAGGAGACAGTATCATATTTGTCAGAAAAAATATGTCTCCATTTAGATTTTTCTGGGCATTGATTTTGCAAGTATGGATCATCCCAGGGTTGGTAAAGGTCGGTATGCATGATCCATAGAGGTGTGGAAATATGAATTGATTTCTCAGTACAATAAAGTGTTGTTTCCACATCCTTCTCTTGGCTAACGTTATATGCCGATATCGACTCGAAAGGTGCGACTATATCCCCTATCACATCAACATTCTTATCAAGAGAATAGGCCACATCCTTTTCTAAGTGATTAGAGTAAAGAGTTGAGAGGGACACATCTTCCACAATAGAATTGATCATGTTTATTTCGTGGACCTCTTCATCTTCATCCTCTTGTTGGTTGTCAATATTGAAAGCATTTAACTCAATCGTCATATTACCAAAGGACATTTGTATGACCCCACTCCTACAATTGATGATAGCGTTCGATGTAGTTAGGAATGGGCGGCCAAGTATGACAGGAATTTGAGGGCCAATATTAACCATGGGTTGTGTGTCCAAGACAATGAAGTCCACCAGGTAGTAGACCTTGTCAACTTGGACAAGCACGTCTTCAATCACCCCTCTCAAAATACGAATTGATTGGTCAGCGAGTTGTAATGTGGTTTTGGTGGGTTTTAATTCACCTAAACCCAATTGTTCATAGACCGAAAAGGGTATTAAGTTCACACTTGCTCCTAGATCAAGTAAAGCATGCTTCACCCGGTAGTCTCCAATTATGCATGATATTGTCGGACTATCAGGATCTTTGTATTTCATGGGCATCCCCTGATTTATAATGGCGCTTACATTTTCTGTAAAAAATGCCTTCTTTTACACATGTATTTTTCTTTTTATCGTACAAAGATTCTTAAAAAACTTAGCATATGACGGTATTTGTTTAATGGCATCCAACAATGGGATGTTGATCTTCACCTGCTTGAAAACCTCTAAAATTTCCAGGTTTTTGTCTAAAGGTTTGGGTGAAATCAGCCTTTGGGGAAACGGGGCAACCGGCTTGTATTGCCTTTCCGGTTCTTTCTCTTGTGGAGTGTTGTTCAGGCTATCATCCTCTTTGAAAATTTTCGGATCCTTAGGCTTTGGGGCCTTCACCAGATTAGATTTATCAATTATTTTTCCACTTCGCAACGTGGTGATAGCTTGAACATGCTTCATATGTTGGGAGGATGAGCTTGCGTCTTATATCTCAAATTGGGTCCTTGGGTTAGGAAGAGGTTGGGCAAGAAGTATGCCTTTCTCCCTAACACTGAGGTGAGATTCAACCCTAGCCATTGAGGTTTTCAAGTCATTGATAGTTTGAGTTGTATTTTGATTAAATTTTAATTGCTCTTGCATGAACCCATCTATTTTCAGAGAATTAGTCTTGTTATACTCAGCTTGAACCGATACAAATGCACCCAACATCTCCTCTAGCATAGCTTTTGGTGTAATGACTAGGGATGGACCTAGTATAGGTTGAGCTTGAGGGATATTGTTTGCATTCGCAGTGGGTCCATTCCTCCAACTGAAGTTGGGATGGTTCTTCCAATTAGCATTAAACGTGTTTGAGTTTGAAGCATCAAATTGCCGTTGATAACTGTTTATGGCATTCGATTGTTCTTGTAAGATGTCTTGAACCGCTGAGATTGTGGGACAATCTTGTGTTATATGTTGATTTCCGGCACAAATTCCACAAACAGTTTCAACGTCATTAGAGTTTATCGTCTCTCCTTTCTTTAATTCCATGGCCTCAACTTTTCTTGTGAGGCTAGCCACCCATGCACTTATGCTATCCTCTTCTGATAGGACATAAATTCCTCCTTTTTTCCTTTGTTGGCTAGTCTTGGAATTTGTTGGTTTAGATGTATCCCAAGACTGTGCATTCTCAGCCAATTCCTCCAAATAATCCCATGCTTCATCGGCTTCCTTATTCATGAACTCCCCATTACACATCATCTCTACAAATTGGCGCATAAGTGAAGTCAGTCCATCATAGAAAAAGCTTATAACCCGCCAAATTTCATAGCCATGATGTGGGCATGCATTTAACAAGTCCTTAAACCTCTCCCAACATTGAAAGAAGGTCTCATCTTCCTTTTGGGCAAAGTTCATGATAAGGCGCCTCAACATGTTCGTTTTGTGAGTAGGGAAGAATTTTTTAATGAATTCCCTATGCATATCAGTCCATGCACCAATTGATCTTGGCCTTAATGCATGAAGCCAACCTTTAGCTTTATCTTTAAGAGTAAAAGGAAATAATTTAAGTCTTACCACATCATCAGTAACATTCGCAAAGTGCATGGTAGTTATTACCTCATCAAACTCCTTAAGGTGTTGATAGGCACTTTCACTATCTAATCCATGGAATTTTAGGAGGAGTTGGATCACTCCCGGTTTCAAATCTACATTCCCTGCATTTTGTGGAAAGATTATACATGAGGGAGTGCTCGCTCTTTCTGGTTGTAAGTAATCATGTAATGTTCTTGGTCGGGGAACATTCTCAACCACATTCTCCCCTGTTTCGGTTTGGTTTTGGCCCAGATTAGGATTGGCCATCGGATTAGGTTGATTTATAGCCATATTTTCAGACAAAATTGGGAAATTTGGATGTCTCCTAGCACGTGGTTCTCTGTCAATCCCTTCAACTATTCCCCCTTCACTAATGAGTCGGTTATTGGAATCCCGTGCCCAATGTGGCATGCAAATCCAAGAAGAATGAAAACAAAAAGAAAGAAGAATTCTTTCTTCCTTTCTTTACTCTTCTCTATGACCGAAGCACAAGGTGTCTTGCAATGGCTAGGCCAGAAGCAAGGATAGAGACCAATTTCTCCTGATCAATAGGGGTTCAGAGAACTCCCCACCCACTCTTTGAATCTTTTGAGAAAAGTGCAGAAAAAGAAGAAAGAGGAGTAGAGGTGGGAAGAGAAATCTCTGAGCACAAGATGATCCAAGACGGCAGAGCCGACCAATAGGAATCCAGGTGGCACAAGGCCTACCTTTCAGAGATCCAAAAAGGAGTCCCACCCACTCTACAGAGATCCATAAAAAAGGAGAAGAAGAAGAGTAGGGTTAGAAAGATAGAACCTGATTTGGCACTTGAGATCCTTATGTCTTCTTTAGCTTCCTAGCAATCCCTGCAAAAGAAAAATCAAATAAAACAAACTAAGTTAGTCCTAAAATCCTAAAAATCCTAAATAGATACTATTTTCAGAAATTTGTGAAAAACCGTCAAAGTCCCCGGCAACGGCGCCAAAAACTTGTTCGCTTCCCCAAGTGTAGGGTTGCAATGTAGTAATAATCTCGGTAAGACCGAGGTCGATTCACAGGAACTTATGTAGGAATTCACAAACACATCCAATAGTTTCTATTGAGAAGCTAACAACCAGATTTGTAGGAGATTGGTGAAAGTAACAACTTTGAATTAAATTGAAAGTAAACAATTATAAAAAGGCACTAGGGATTCAAGGATCCACTTGTAGCAATCCTTGATGCTCAATTCGCTGTGGTTTCTCACTTTCTCAACTAGAATCGAAATTAAGATCTATCTAATCGGATGATAGATCAGTTAAACCAACAATCTGCCATATATAAGATCCATGTGTATAATTCACTCAATGCAAGCTAGGACGAGCATACTCAATTGCATAGGTCAGTCCCAATTCCAATAGACTAAGTTCACAATCATAACCATCATTAGGTCCTGTCATAAGACAAAGCTAGATCATGACTTGAACTTGATTCAAATCACATACACAGTCCCACATACCACAGAATTTCATAAAAAATAGAACTTTGGTAGGAAGTTCCCACATGAAGATCATAGTACTAGAGCGTACTCCAATTCCACGGATCATGCAGGTCTAGACTAACACATAACAATTAAGAACTCAAGCAATTCTTCCAAACATCCATGAGTCATCATAAGACTAAGGGTCTGTTTGGTAAAACTTAATTTTAACACTTATATCTGAAATTTACTTTTTTAAGTGATTTTCCAAATCCAGATCGTTTGGTAAGTGTAGGAAATTAAGTCCTTAATTTTAATTTTCACTGAAAAAATAGATGTTTTTTTAAGCGTCACTCCTTTAACTTAAGACTTAACACTGAAAGCGGTAAGTGGTCATGGGTTTAAATTTTTTTTCTAAATGACAACTCTACCCTATTATAAAATAAATTCCTATTTAAGCTTTTCAAAGCTCGTATGATTTGAAAGTTAGGTTGATGTAGCAAAGTTGTGGGCCCATCATGATGTATGTATTATATTCACACCGTCCATCCATTTTGTGAGATTGTTTTAGGGCATGAGCCAAAAAAAATGAGGCAGATCCAAAGCTCAAGTGGACCACAACATGGAAAGAAGTGGGGACAATGATGGCCTCCCTTGAAACCTTTCTAGGGCCCACCATGATGTTTATTTGCCATCCAATATGTTCAAAAGGTCACATAGACCTATATGAAGGGAAAACACAAATATCGGCTTCATCCAGAACTTTTGTTGTCCCTAAGAACTTTTCAATTGTAAGCATTCAATCCCCACAGTTTTGGTGTGGACCACTTGAGCTTTGGATCTGTGACGTTTTTTGTCCCATGACCTAAAATAATCCGACAAATTGGATGAATGACGTGGATCTAACATATACATCATGGTGGACCCACAAAACTTTGCCGCATCAACAGAAACATACCATGCTTAGTCACACGGGCAGTCTCATTCCGTTTTGAGAGGGAGCGGATGAGGTGTTACCGAGCGCGGATCGGCTATTCCTTGTGGGACTAGCATAAGGCGTGGTTTCAAATCTTTGTGGGTCCCACCATGATATATGTATTTTATCCACTCCGTCCATCCATTTCTACATCTTATTTTAAGGTCCGATCCTAAAAAGTAGACATATCCAAATGCCAGGTGGACAACACCAACAGTGGGTATTGAACGTCCACTAGTTGAAATTTTTTTGGGGGCCACCGAAGTTTAGTATCAAGGTGATGTTTGTTGTTTTCCCTTCATCTAGTTCTATTTGACATTATCAACATGTTGGATGGAAAAAAAAGATTACAGTGGGCCCTAGGAAGATATTAACGGTGGACGTTCAATCCCCACTGTTTTCCTGTGGTGTGGTCGACCTGAGATTTGGATCTTTCTGATTTTTGGGATAATGCCTTAAAATTAGATGGATAAATTGATGGACGCCGTGGATAAAACACATATATCATGGTGGGGCCCACAGAGATTGAAACCACGCCTTATGTGGGACTAGCCGATCCGCGCCCAGTGTTACTCGAGTTACACGTTAGTGGGTGTTGATTGGACCGTAAGACCCACCTATATATATATATATATATATATATATATATATATATATATATATATATATATATATATATATATATATATATATATATAGGGAAATGGTACTAGGAGGTCGACCTCATGGGAAGTTACCATGAGGTCGAGCTGTGTGGGCCCCACTGTGATGTTGATCGGACATCTACTCCATCGGTCAGATGCACCATTACATGATGGGCGAAGATCTTAAAAATCAAGTCAATCCATGACTTAGGTGAGCCACACCACATATAACAGTTGACAGAGGTGATCCGCCCATTAAAACCTTCATGATCATTTATTGGGCCCACCAACATGTTGTTCACAAATCCAGACCATCCATTGTGTGTGCTCCACTTAGACGAGGGGTCATACCAACTTTCAGCTGCATCCAAAACTCATGTGGGCCCCACCAGGCGCTTTTGGATGTTTTAGGCATGTCTTTACATGGTTTTAGATGTTATGGCCCACCTGAGTTCCCATGTACGGTTGATTTTTGGGATATCCCATGAACTGAAGGGTACCCATCAAGTGCACAGTGTTGATGTCCGACAACATCACGGTGGGGCCCACACAGCTCGACCTCATGGGAACTTCCCCACCATCCATCAGTTTTTATAGTTTATTCTAATATATGGTCCAAAAAAATGAAGAAGATCCATATTTCAAGTGGACCACACCATAGAAAACAATGGTCATTGAACGCACCATTAAAAACATCCTAGAGACAATGCATGGTTCATCAATTCAAATATTATGTTTAAGAGAGGTATGTGAATTGAGAATAGGTATGCCAAATTTGGTAGCATGGTAATGACATATTTTGTCTCATACTTTACAAAAGATAGAAATTGAGACAATAGGGGCAAATATGACAAATTGTCAATTTTCAGACATTTGTTGTTTGTACTTACCAAACAGATTTTTATGAAAAAACACTTAATTTCAGATATCAGGACTTTTCTCAGACAAATTACCAAACAGATTTTTTAGTACTTATAAGTACTAAAATTAAGTACTTTAAGTTTTCAACATTTAAATTAATTTTCAGACCTCATTTTTCAGTTTACCAAACGGCACCTAAGAAGAACTACTTAGAACTTGAATTAAACTTCAAACCATCGTTCATAAACATGAAATCCAATCTTAAAACCAACTTAAACGAATTGAAACATCTTAGATTCACTACAAGCTTCACCCCTTAGCCCTAGCTAAGGGGCTTAGCCGTTCATGATCCAAGGAAACATGAAACAACTAAGAAAAACATGAAAACAGTAAACAAACTAGGAGGAGTTGTGGAACTCCTAAATCCACTTCCGCCGCCTCCCACCTTGCTCGAACTCTTCTAAGATACCCTAGGAACGATCCCTAGGTGTCCTTTTATAGTGGGAAGGCTCCGCAGCATCAGAATCTTCCAGAAATTGCGTAAGCTTACGCAGTGCGCAGAGAAAATCGGAGCTTATAGAACTCACTTCATTACACAGACGACCGGTCGCACGACCGGTCTGAGCTACTGGACGACCGGTCGCAGGACCGGTCTCAAAAGTGAAAAATCTGTCTAGAGAGTTTTGGGATTTTTCCACCTAGAAAATAAATTCAAGGACCAGTCGCACGACCGGTCTTAGACAGTCCAGTGAATTGTGGCCTCTGGGCCCCTCTGTTGAGTGATTGGACCGGTCGGACGACCGGTCCTGGGCCTTGGAAGACCGGTCTTGGGTGTCTTTTCTTCCTTCTTTTCTTCTTTTCTTTGCTTCTTTCTTCCACCCTTTCACACTCGTTCTTTTGATCTTCTTTGCTTCTAAATGGCATCTTTAAGTCTTCAATTGATGCTTCCTTTCTCTCATCCCTACAATCACAAATCCATGCATTAGATTAGTCTATAACTCATGAAAACCTTGCATAATGAGTGATGAATTGGGGTTAGAATATGCACAATTAAGAGCTCAATAGTCTTGACCGATCTGGCTCCTATTCCTCTTCATTTTTCTTCTTTCTTTCTTCTTCTCTTTCTCCTCTCTTTCTTCACTATTCTTTTGTACTTTTTCTATTGATCTTCAATGCATACAAAGTGACTCTTTTAACCATGAATTGGTGAAATCTTCTCTCATTCCTATTATCACAAAAACATGTATTAGATTAGTCTTTAAACATGAAAACCATGCATATAATGTGATGTAATGGGCTATGACATGTATAAATTGGAGGCTCGACAGTCTATATATTACTTGCCGTAGACTATGTGTCTAAATGGATAGAGGCTATTCCATGTAAAACCAACGATCATCGTACGGTTCTAAAGTTCCTTAAAGAAAACCTATTATCTAGATTTGGAACACCTCGAGCCATCATAAGTGGTGGCGGTTCTCACTTTTGCAATAGGCCTTTCGAAGCATCAATGAAGAAATATGGCATTAAACGTAAAGTGAGTACCCCATACCACCCACAGATAAGTGGGCAAGCTAAAATTTCCAATCGGGAAATCAAACAAATTTTGGAAAAGACGATGAGGCCGGATCGCAAAGATTGGTCACTTAGATTAGTCAATGCTCTTTAAGCTCACCGTACCGCTTACAAGACCCCCATTGGAATGTCCCCCTATAGACTGGTCTATGGGAAAGCATGTCACTTGCCTGTGGAACTTGAACACAAATTATATTGGGCAATTCAGGCATTGAACTTTGGCATTGACAAGGCTAGCTCTCTTCGCAAACTCCAATTAAATGAGCTTGACGAGATTCAGAACGATGCTTACAAGAACTCGAGGATTTACAAGAGTAGGATGAAAGCCTTTCATGACAAACACATCTTCAAAAAATCTTTCCATGAAGGTTAGAAAGTGCTCTTATACAATTCCTGACTTCATCTTTTTTCGGGAAAATTGAGATCTCGATGGACCGGCCCATATATTGTTAAAGAAGTTTTTCCTCATGGGGCAGTCGAGATAGAGAATGCGGTAAATGGTCGTTGTTTTAAAGTGAATGGACAATGCCTTAAACCATTTGTTGAGAAATTTGATTCAGAGGATATGTCCATCACTCTGAATGATCATGTGTATCAGGATGATTGATCTCCTAGTCTAACGGAGGTATAGAGTAGAATTAGGTTTATTTGTTTTTCTGTTTTAGGTTTATTTCTTTAGAAGATTTAGTTACTAGAGTTGTAGACTTCCATTATCAACTCTCTCAGGTGATCTCGTTCTCACTCTCCTTTATTTTTATCATTGCTCTCATTATTGTTGCTTATCACACATCTTTTACATTGAGGACAATGCAAGATTTGGTTGGGGGTGTAAGATCCCTACATGAATCAAGTATTTTGTAACATTTCGAACATTATTATATGTTGAAAATTTTCCAATTTTTTTCTGAAAATTCAAAACTCTTTTGAAAAACCTTGTTTCTGTGCATTTGGGATGATACAAGTATAAGAAAAGGAGATATGAAGTGATTAATGCTGCAAGTTTTGAATTACCTTTGATGTAATGGTTTTATATATAAATTCCCCTATTTATATGATTGATAGAAAATTCTAACACTTTTACACCTAGTTCACATTACACGATTTTTGGGTTGAAGGGATTACCAAGATTTGTGGATTGGCTAGACTTAGATTTGAGGTGTTGAGGAACCAAGCCGAGGTACTTTGTCCATCCTTGTCCATGGGAAAATAACGAAAGATATAGATTTCTAAAAATCCTATCTAATGTGTATGAAAAGGAAAGAATGAAAGAAAATATGGGTATGATTGAGAATATGGTCGAAAATTCTGAAAAGAGCTACCTATTACCAACCGAGGGATGGCCTACCCATAATCAAAGCTGGAAATGGGACGTAGTGTGAAAGTCGTCGAAAGGACGGTAAGGCAAATTCCTGCCATAGGCTTGTTATTGATCTATACACTTTTAGATCCATAGTTTAGTTGATCTATGAAGAAGATAATTTCAAAAATTCATGAGATGAACATTCACTATGCACACTAAGCTGAATTTGTTCAAGTTCTTCTATTTATCAATTAATCAGCGAAAATTCTATATAAACACTTATTATGTTTTGAGTATTTAAGATCTCAACTTCTATCATCGAATTTTTCTGATTTTTACACTTGTATGTCTTGGAATGAATAAAAGCATAGTTTCCAAAGGAAAGTTGGACTTTGGAGAATTGAACTTGTTTCACGCATGTTTTGCTTGGAACTAGCAAAATGCTGGTTGGGGTGTGTGTTGAGTTCTGAATTGTGCATATTCTAACCCTAATTCATCACATATTATGCATGATTTACATGATTAAAAGACTACTCTAATGCATGATTTGTGATTGTAGGAACAAGATGGAGATTTCACTGATTCAAGGCTAAAAAGAGCACTTTACATACATTGAAGATCAAGGAACTAAGTGGAAAAGGATCGAAGAAAGAAGCAAGGGAGAAAAGGAAGAAAGAAGGAAGAAGTGCAACAAAGTGCACTGCAGACCGGTCGGCTAAGGTACACGACCGGTCGTCCGACCGGTCGGTGATTTAACAGAGTCCTCCCATATGCTGCACAACTCACTGGACCAAGAATGACCAATTGTCAGGCTGGTTGACTGTTACTCAGACCGGTCGAGCACTCAATAGAGCAGGGGGGAAATTTCCAAAAGCTTGCTCGACAGATTTTGATGTTTTCCGATCGGTCGTCAGACCGCTCATCCATGGGCTCAGACCAGTCATCCGACCGGTCGACAGCGTAACAGATCTTGCTCGACAAGCTCCGATTTTCTCTGCGCAATTGCGTGATTTCTTGCGCAATCTGGAATCTCCCGCACCAATCTATAAAAGGGCACCTAGGGCCTCATTTAAAATCATCCTAGAAGAGATTGGAAGTCGTAGAAGGCAAAGGAAAGCTCCAAGAAGTGTCTGCAACTCTGATTTTTCTAGTTTACATGTTTTTCTTTAGTTTTTCTTTCAATTCTAGTTGTAGTATGACAATGCTCGGCTAGAACCTCTCAGCTAGGGCTGAGAGGTGAAGCCTGTAGCCAATTTCATGTTTACTTCAGTTTGATTCAAGTAATTTTACTTCAAGTTAGATTTGTTAATATTCTAGTTTGAATAAAGTTGATATTTCTAAAAGTTTTATGAGAGTTCATGTGCTTCGGACATGGATTCCTTATAATTCTCTAAGATTATCATGTTTAGCTTGATTAGATTCGAATTATAGTAACCCTTGAGCATGCCATAGTCCATAGGCATGGCTGTTATTCTGAAGGCTATAATTTTTAATGCTTTGTGCTTGATTAGAACTAGAACTTAAATTTCTAACGTAAGTGAGATCATATGTGTTTCAATGATTTATCTTTCAACTAAATGAGAGATAGAACTTTGAATCTAGTTGTGTTTTATACTTGGATTGAATGGATTAAATATGAGACTGCTACAAGTGGATCCTTAAGGCCTTAGTTTCCCTTCTCATATTAATTAGATTTTATTGTTTAAGTTACTATTTTGTTTAAGTTCATGCAATTAAAATCCTAAATTGTTCAAAGTTGCTGGAATACTTTAAAGTTGTTTACCTAATTCCCTGTGGATCAACCTCAGTCTTATCGAGATTATTACTACATCAAACCAAACATCCCTTGCCTTCTCTTGGAAGACTTATTATAATTCTTAGAAATCCAGGCTACTAAAAAAAAGAAAACATTAAATAATGAAAATATCATCAAAGCTATTCCATTCTCGTCATTCGCCATCTGAACGAACCCTCATACTCTTCTCCTTGAGATTCAGGCTCAGCACCTGGATCTTCACCTGTATTATATAAATTGTACTTGGATAGTGTTAATCGCTACCATAGTGAGATATATCCCTCCAAGACAACCATGATAATAATTTGACAAAGTAAACACAAGCAGGATAGTAACACTAATCAACCAAAATAAACATGTAAATCTTATTAATGCGATGCATGAATGCATGTCTAGCTAACGCACCTTGCCTAGAATCATAACTCAAGAAGTGGGACACCCCCGATACACTTCATGCTAGCCACTAGTCATAAGAGGGAAATAACCCAACTAATGGAATAGGGAAACCCCAGTGCACTTCCACTAGATAGTGCACGGTCAGAAGTGGAAAACCCCCAATACACTTCCTCTGTGACACTCAGAGGAGCTGGCTCACCAAGTCGAGCCCTAGTGCATTCATGATTTTGTTTCACCTTTAGTTAAGTGATTTTACATCCAACCATATTAGATAGGCTCAATGGTCACTATAGAGAGTTGTAAACAACCCAGCATAGGCCGACAGCTCAAGCTTAGTGTCCATAGCACCAACATCATATTATTAGATCTCATATGCCATCAATGTCCAGTCCTTGTCTCATTTTACAATCCAATTATGTTCCCAAGAAATTAATATTGTTCATCGTGGCCAAAATAATCATAACTACATGTACGGCACATGGATCCATCTTAAGCAACAAAAAATCATAAGGATCCCTTATCCCAAATTCTTTGTACTTTTACAACCAAGCCTAGACATATCTTTCCGTCATGGATATCTCTCAAGGCTCCATCTCTTTACGTCAATTAATTTCATTGACATGGGGAACAAGGGGTGCACATTAATACAGTATTCACATCGCAAATCTTATACATATGACGCACAGATCAACTTCAGCATCATTAACACATGTAAACATGAATCAAGAAAATTATGTGCATGATACCTACATAGGACATGAAAAAATAAACATGCTTTTAAATCTAAACATTATACAAGTGATTCCCAAGATAATAAAATGGAATTACAATGCAAATCCTATGATTACCAACACATAATGTAAATCCACCCTACAAATCAAATCTACACAACTATGGTTAGAGAAAACTAAAAAAATAAGAGAAAAACTATGAATGGCTTGAAGGGAGATCCTCGCCTTTTAGATGGACCTAGTTGAAGGGTTGTAGGGGCTGATCTAATAGCTGGAGAATAAAAGAAACTCTCTCTTTCTCTCACTCTCTCCCTCTTTCTCTCCTCTCTCTTTTCTCTCTTTCTCTCTAAAATTCGTGTGTGAGGCTCTCTTGCTGGAGGGGCTTTTATAGACAAGGGGATCAGATTTTAGGGTTTGGAGAGGCCACATGCGCGGTTGTGGTATAAAGAGGCTTAAAGTGACGTTTCAGGCTTGACTTGGAAAGTTTACACACAAGGGACGGAAGTAAGGTTTCGGATGTTGGTTATGTTGAGTAAGGACTAAAAAATGGATGTGATAGATATTAGAATGGGGTCCACATACAAACGAATGGTCCATATGCAAAAATAGGAAGGAGATAGGTTAGAAATGGCAAGTTTTGAATGGATGACTTATCGGACGATCGGACACCTTAGGAAGGTTTGGATAAATCCACTGATGCTTGTGGGTTCCACAAATCGAAGCTTCAAAGCCGTTTGATAGGTTTCTTACACAAGAGAAGGATTTAGAGAATAACTCTTCAAAATAATGGAATTTTTCATTTTCGATAAGATTTGGCACGTTGGTTAACTATGAAGGATCCTCAGGATCCTCTAGAAGGTTCACCGGCTTCCCATGCAAAGAGATATCCCAGATTGGAAGATCTTGCATTATAAAGATTATTTTGGAGAAGAAGATCGAAGAGGATATGTGATGAAAACCGGGAAAAAACTTCATAGGAGGGGGGTTTGGGAGGCTAGAAAATAGATGGACAGTTCGGATCTTCAAATCAAGACCCACATGGTGGCTAAGGGGACGGGCAGTGGACGACCGCTGGAGACAGAGCTTGTCTCTAGCTCGTGCACGCACGATTGACTGCATGTCTAACGTGCGTTCAACACATGTAGGGCCTACTGTGATGTTTGCGATAAATCTACTCCATCTATTAAGTTAGCACCCATATTTTAAGGTGTGCCACAAAAAATGAGCCAGAATTGAGGTCAGGTGGGCCATCTACTGTTCGCTCACCTCAAGTGCAAGGCTGCGATGTAGTAATAATTCGATCGTGAGGCCGAGATCGTCCTCAATGATTATTGTAACAATTCTAAACTATGTAACTAGGATGGGCTAAATTCAGAATTGTATTAAATGATGGATTTTAAGAACAAAAAACTATCTACTTTTGTTGGGGTCCCAAATAATGGACATTCCCAAAAATAAGTCTAGTAACCATATACCTCTGAAGGAATCACGCAAAGAACGCCTTCCGGTGCACGCAAAACGAAGGTTACGTGACTTCCCTAGACTTGGCCAGATTCCTTAGCGGACCCCGCTGATCACCGTGATCAGAACTGTCCGGAATCAGACCCGTGACTTCTTTATAAATTATGATGAACAGTGCAAGTGGTTGCGCAGCGAAACGGGCCCCACAAACCCTCCAAAAATCAAAACACAATCGATGGAGCCCACATTTACGTGTCCGACGCACCCTGAAATCCGAACGACCCACGCATCCAACGCACCCTTAAAAACAGCACGTCGACACGCCATCTCGCGAAGGCCCACGCATCCAACGCACCTTGAAAGCTGATCAACGCACCTCGAAAGCTGATCAACGCATCTTACAATCAATGGACAGATTAAGAGATGGATTTCAGGTGCGTGGGGCCTCACGCACCCAGCAACAAAACCCCACGCACCGGTATGATTTTTCAGGACTTTCAATCAGATAAACAGGTGCGTTGGGAGCATCTAACGGGTGCGTGGCACGTGGCGTCCTGCTATTGGTCGACCTCACCTATAAATACCCCCTCGACCTGCCCATTTACGGACGACAGAGAGAAAGAGAGAGAGAGCTGTTGCCGTCGGAAACCCAAAGATCCGCCGGAATCCTCGCCGGAACACCTTTCTGTCCATCGGAATCCTATTTTCGGGCGCGGAACCGTTATTAAGGTCCGGATTTCATATATTTAAAACGCACCTGTAAAAGGACCTCACGCATCCAAAAAGGACATCACGCATCTGTCAATTCGATCCCCACACATCTGTAAATCCATCCAAACCAAATTCGGTGAAAAGGACCCAACGCACCCTGAATATGCACCAACGCACCCTTAAATCGTTTGGAAATCAACATTGAATTGACAGGTGCGTGGAGCCCCCACGCACCCGTAAATTAGGTCCCACGCATCCAGAAACCAGCCAGTTGCAGAACATGTTAGCGGACGCACCGGGCTCAATTTTGAGTATTTCCAAGGATTACTGGAACCGGTCTTGGGTATTTCGAGCATTCCGGACGCAATGGAATGGCCAAGCGAACGTTTCGAGAACTCTAAATAAGCAGAATCGAGCATCTTCAAGATTCAACCCTATTCGACGCAATGAACGGGGTAACTTCCCGGAAAGGAGTCGCCAACATCCAGAGCTATGCAGATATGCTGATATTTACGTTCACTGCAAAGGCATGATCCGATTTGTGCTAATCCTAGACCAGCCGGGCCTTGATTACCACAATGGACCGTGCTAAAGAGTTTCAATCCCCTACAAACCAATTGCTCAACTGCCGCAACACAACAGTCGATGCCCTACCCATTTAAACGGTACCCGTCGGTTAGACTGCGCAGGTACACACAACTGTAGAGCGGACTTCCCGAGGTCACCTGTCCCTACATTGACAGGTGCGGACCTAGAGTCGTCCATCTCAGTAATAAACCCTAACAGTCCTAACCCGGGTCTCCGGCCAAAATATGGGACATAGACATCTGACTAACACAGAAGTGGTTCAGTACACAGCAAAACAAATATAGGCCCCATGGCCATAAACTCTAAAAACCCTAGTCCCGGCTGGCTAGTCTTTTGCCTTCTAATCAAGGGTCATCGATCATTCGATGTAATTAAGGGTCCGTGCCAGACCACGGCCTGGAATGTACAAGAACTCAGAATCTCTGGAATAAAATTCGCCTTGCGATATCTCTTCGTGTGTACCTTTGTGAATGCTTGTCATTGTCTATGAATGTTTCTATTACTCAGAACCCCAGATCAACAAAACACAACATTCCAGAGAATGTTCCCCGCGGTTCATTTTCTCTAGTTCTAACTAACTGGCGACTCTGCTGGGGAATAACTCAGAATCTCTGGTTAGCTCTGAGTATAAAAACACTCTAAGATTAATCCTTTGCAAACGCGAATTTACGCATAAGAAAAGTTACCGCAAGGCGTAATGTTTCGGCGCCCTCGGGCGTTAAACTGCCGACTCTCAACGGGAACGTTCTTCCCTTCATCTTCAAGGCAACAGACATTTAAAAGGTTTTCGAACCCACACGTTCCACAATTACACATATTTGTCTCCGTCTTGCTTATCCCTGTCGGTTTATGCACTGCGATCGAATGGGCTCATACTCCCAATCGTACTTGTGAACTGTTCTAACGATTTTCATGACACTACAGAATTAGCAAGACACTAGGAAAGACAAAGAAATGGCGTGCTCAATGACCAGTTTGTGCACTTTCCTCGCCACCGGAGGCTTCAGCTTCCCTCGCTTTACCTCAACCACGACAACCGCCTCTAGTTCAGGATGGCAATTGGTCGAAACACGCCGACAAAAGAAAGAACAGAAGAAAGCAGCAAATTTAGCAGCATATACGAAGACGGATGTCACAAAACCTCGCCCTACAAATAAGAGGCAATGGCAGCCAAAACAGGGGCAGAAGACCCTTACAGGCAGGAGGGTTGCGCCGGCAGAACCCGCGACACCCGCAATAACAATCGAGCAGTTCCTGCCGCTGCCCAAAACCTCTCATACCCCACAAAGAACCACCGGGCTTGTAAAAGAAAAGCCCAAGTCCACGAAGATCGTTATACCAAGACAAGGACCGGTCCGAGAAATCCAGTTGGCACAGGTAGTGATGGTGCAGGTGGCCGCAGAGGCAGAAGAAGAACTGTACGAGACAGAAGAGTTACCTCCGTTACAAGATCAGATCGACAGGTTGGTAGAGGCTAACCGTGAGACAAATGAGCGAATGAAGGCCATCCAGGAGGCCTTGACCACTCTGATAGCACAAAATGCCGCCAGAAGTGCCGCGCCACCCACCCGCCAGTCGGCAGAGGAATCTCAAGGTGCAGCAGAAGGTCCGGTTGAGCCAGAGCCGCCCATCCAACCCAGAGTCATACCGGTAGGACGCGCACCACTCTCCACATCTCACGTATCACGAGAAGAGCTGTCCCAAACGATAGCCCATATGATGCAACAGGAAAAGGACAAAGAAAGGAAAGGTAGCTACAAATACCGGGTCTCATAACCACCAGAAGTAGAGGAGGTACCATTTCCGGCCAACTTTAGATGCCCGGACTTCGGAAAGTTCGACGGCAGAGGGTCGCCGGAGGAGCACATCACTCACTTCCTGACTACACTAGGAAACTGGTCTGCAGTCCCGCAATACTACATGCGGCTATTTGGGTCTACCTTGACAGGAAAAGCCTTCCAATGGTACATGTCACTACCAGCGGGCTCTGTGAGAACGTGGGAGCAGATGCAAGATGCCTTCATCTCAAAATTCTTCGCAACAGAGAGAGAAATCTCGTTAACAGACCTTGCAATGGTCAGACAGAGAAATGGTGAGCCAGTTGAGAAGTTCATCGACCGATGGGGAACCACAGCAGCTCAATGTCGAGAATTACCCAGCGAAGGCGAGCAGATGAAAATGTGTCTAAGGGCCTTAGACCCGATGATCTCGTATGGACTGTCGGGCAACACCTTCAACTCTTTCCGCGAGTTAGCGACAAAGGCACACTTGGTAGAGGAAGCAGCATCTCGAGTAAGCTTCAGGCCCGAGAGACAGAAAAGAGAGACAGGAAGAGTAGTTGAGACCCACCAGATCGACAGGAGCAGGGACCCGAAAGACCAAAAACGTCCCGCCACGAGTCATGAGAGAGAGGTAAAAACGGCAGATGTGCCAAATAAAGGTAAGAGGCCCTATGTGCCTAAACGTGTATCTATAGCCGAAAGAGAAAAGGCAAGCGGCCCCTACACATTCGACATGGCCGATTTAGTTACGATCATGGAACAGTTAATCGAAGAGGGGCTGATACGCCTACTAGAGCCGATCCGTCCCCACGAGGTCGGACAAACGAACGACCTTAAATACTGCAAATATCATCGGTGCATCAGCCATCAGACGGAAGATTGCTTTTCCCTAAAGGGAAGAATACAGCGATTGATCAACCAAGGGGTCATCAGCATGAAGGCACCTGAGACAGTGAAGGAGGCAGTTGGGGCAATCTCAACAGTCCCAATAGAAGGAGAAACCGGCCAATCAACCCTGGTCCCCAAGCCGAAGGAACCATGGACCCCCGCCAGTAGCAAGAAAAGACTTGAGAACGGGCAGAGACTTGTGAGGCGAAAGAAGAACAGAAGGGTGAAGTCGCAGGGGCAAGGGCAACTCAGGACGATCATAGCCCGCTGCGGAATGGTGTCGTTCGCCGAACAAGCATCACCTGAAGAAACGCCGCAAGTAGTAGAGAGGGAAGTTGACGCAGTCATCCTACGGTCAGGAAGGCAAATGCTTGACCGTACTCTCCCCAGACCAGACAACACGATACCAGAAGATGGTACCCCTGACAGATCGCAGGAAAGATCCCGCATGCAAAAGTCGAAAGAAAAAGTCGTCGAAGCTACTACCAGTCAGCCAAACCCTAGGCCAGTGGCATATGACATTGTATCACACCTACGAAAGGTTCCCGCCCGCTTGAGCATATACGATGCCCTGTGCCTCTCAAAAGTATACAGGGAAATGTTAATCAACGCCTTGCTTGACAATGAAATCAGGGAAGTCACGATAATAGAAATAGAAGAAGAAATGAAAGATTCAGATAAATTTTGGGAAGGGTATATGCCGGTGTCGCAAGTTATGTCTATCAATCACCCTTCGACCATCACGTTCTCAGAAGAAGACCGCACGATAGAATCAACAGACCATAACCGTCCACTAATGGTCACATGAATAATCAGAGATACCAAAGTCAAGAGATGTATGCTGGACTACGAGTCGGCTGTAAATATCATGCCCTTGAGGACATTGCAGACGCTAGGTTACATGCAATCGGCGTTGCGCCCAAGTTTTATGATGATTCAAGGTTTCAATTAAGACAGCCAGCGTACACTTGGGTCAATTACGGTAATGTTAGAGATTGAAGGATTGACCACAAAAGTGACGTGTCAGGTGATCGATGCGGTGACGACATACAACCTCCTTTTAGGAAGGCCTTGGCTTCACCAAAATCGCATAATCCCCTCGACATATCACCAGTGTTTTAAATACAGCAGAGACGGAGTTCAGTACAGGGTAACGGCGGATCCAAAGCCGTACACGATAGCCGAGTCATTTTTAGCCGACGCAAAATACTACAGCTCGGCCGACGGCGGTGAAACCAGCGAAAAGACCGAGGCATCAGAGAAGGGGCAGAGGGTAAAAACTCGAGCAGAGCAGTTCGCGCGGGGAGGTGAGCCTCAAACTGCCACCCAGGGGAAGTCCCGACATCCTATGGAGAGTCACTCTCGGCCAATCACGAAGAAATTTTATGTGATACCACAACATTTACGTCAGCCAGGGCAGTCTGTGTTAAAACTGATCTCAGACCAAGACATGAGCGTGCTCAAGTCCAGCTTCAACGTACCGGTACCCAAGATGGGAAGAACCAAGCCCTTTCCGAAAGCTCCAAGTCAGTTCATCGTGCCGTCAAGAGCTGTCACCCAGAAAGACATCAAATTTCACTCAGTGCCGAGCCGGCCAGCGCCATCAGAAGAAAGAGGGGGAGGAAGGGGGCTCGCCCAGCCTCGACCAATAGAAGAGAAGAGATACAGCAGGGCCAGTCGAAAAATCATGAAGAATATGGGATTCCCTGACCAAAGCTCAGACACAAAGAGGAGGTTACTGGCTCCATTTGAAGAACAGAGGCGAGTCTACCGCAATGGAGAGGGTCTAGGGGCTAGGGCAGGTGTAAACATGGTGACCATCAGCCCGGCAGAAGAAACCCAGTCACAAGAGCCTGTCGATGTGGTCCAGCCAAGTATCGCACCTGTGCAACTGGAAGATGGTGGACAGCCAACGATCGACGAACTCGAGGAGATAAACCTGGGGACCCCCGAAGAGCCCAGGAATACATACTTGAGCAGAAACATCCCAGAAAGTGAGAAGGAAAGATACCTGCAGCTGCTAAAGGAAAATAAAGATATCTTTGCCTGGACATATTCAGAAATGCCCGGGCTCAGCCCGACAATTGCCATACACAAACTAAGTATCATGAAGGAGAAGAAGCCGGTAAAACAACCGCAACGACGGTTTCATCCGGACATTATACCAAAGATTGAGGAAGAGGTCAAGAGACTGATCCAGGCTGGGTTCGTTCGAGAGGTGAAGTACCCTCGGTGGATTTCAAACATCGTGCCAGTCAAGAAGAAGAGCGGACAAATCCGAATATGCGTTGATTTTCAAAACCTGAATGAAGCCTGCCCTAAGGACGATTTTCCCCTCCCGATTCCTGAAATGTTGATTGACAGAATGACGGGGTATGCAGTGATGTCTTTCATGGACGGGTATTCGGGATACAATCAAATTCGCATGGCCTCAGAAGATGAAGAAGCCACGGCCTTCCGCACAACTCTCGGCATCTACTGCTACCGTGTAATGCCCTTTGGATTAAAGAACGCAGGGGCAACCTACCAGCGCGCAATGCACGTCATATTTCAGGACATGATGCATAAACACGTTGAATGCTATGTAGACGACTTAGTCGTCAGGTCGACCGATCACGAGCAGCATAGGGAGCACCTAAGGCAAGTGTTCCAACGATTGCGTAAGAAGAGTCTCTGCATGAATCCGCTAAAATGCGCGTTCGGAGTTGCATCCGGCAAATTCTTGGGTTTCGTGGTCAGACACAGGGGCATAGAAATCGATCCCGCAAAAATTAAGGCCATAATAGAAATGCCGCCTCCAAAGAACCTGAAGCAGCTGAAAAGCTTCCAAGGCCGCGTAGCATATCTGAGAAGATTCATTTCGAACCTAGATGGTCGTTGTCAGCCATTCTCCCCGACTCAACAAAAAGAATGTCAAGTTCGAGTGGGACGCGGCCTGTCAGAAAGCTTTTGATTCACTAAAAGAAATGCTCGGGAATTCGCCAGTCCTTGCTGCCCCAATCAAAGGCAAACCGCTGATTCTATACATTGCAGCGAGTAATAACTCACTAGGGGCGCTCCTGGCACAGAAAAACGAAGAAGGAAAGGAAAACGCGCTATACTATTTGAGCCGCACGTTAGCAGGGGTCGAGTTTAACTACTCAGCGATTGAGAAGACATGTCTGGCCCTCATCTTCGCCGTAAAGAAACTTAGGCATTACTGCCTCTCACATCAAATAACGGTGATATCCAAGGCTGATCCGATCAAATTTCTCATGAATCGGCCCATGCTGTCTGGGCGCTTAGCAAAATGGGCCCTCATCCTTTCAGAATTCGATATCACTTACGTCCCGGCCCGAGCCGTTAAAGGACAAGCGATTGCGGACTTCCTCGCCGCGCACCCCGTTCCAAGCAATGAAGAAATGGAATGCGATCTCCCAGATGACCAGGTTATGATGATTGAAGAACCGCGACCCTGGCAAATGTACTTCGACGGAGCCGCTAGGTCCGCAGGGGCAGGAGCAGGAATTATATTCATTAGCCCGCAGAGATATCTATTGCCATATGCATTCACGATCGTGCCGGCTTGTACCAACAATGAAGCAGAATACCAAGCCCTTATCATCGGACTACAGCTCACCCTCGAGATGCGCATCAAGGCAATACAAATATACGGCGACTCCAGGCTAGTCATCAGACAGCTAACAACGGAATATGAGGTTCGCAAGCCCGAGTTGTTGCCCTTCTGCCGCCAAGCGCAATCGTTGTTCGACTAGTTTCGCAATGGCAGCATTTCACACATACCAAGACAAGAGAACATACAGGCCGACGCGTTAGCCAGCCTGGCCGCTGCCCTGGCCAATCCTAGAGGCAACCCTCTTCAGGTAACAATCGAAGAAAGAAGGATCTTGCCAACTACCCTACCGCCCAGCAATGAATCGAGCGTGAACCCTATTTGTTGCTTTGAAGTCACAGAAGAAAACGACTGGAAGAGACCGTTTGTCTACTACTTGAAGTACGGATTCTTACCGAAAGAACCCAAAATGCGCACACAGGTCAGGAGACGTGCCGGTTCGTTCATAATACAGAATGACACCCTTTACAAGCGCTCATACGAGGGAGTGTTGTTACGCTGCCTAGACCAGGACGAGGCTTACGCCATGCTAAAAGAAGCACACGGAGGGGAGTGCGGTGCTCACCAAGGGGGTAAGAACTTGCATCACCGTGTCCGACATATGGGGTACTATTGGCCCACAATGATGAAAGACGCAATAGACTATGTCAGAAAGTGTCATCAATGCCAAATACATGCAGATATAATACACTTACAGCCAGAAGAGTTACATCAGTCGGTGATATCTTGGCCTTTCGCCGCCTGGGGCATGGACGTGATAGGGCCGATCAACCCGCCGTCCTCTCAAGGGCACCAGTACATCCTTGCTGCAACCGATTATTTCTCTAAATGGGCTGAAGCCGTTGCCTTAAGAAATGTGAAAGCCAGACACGTCGAAAGTTTCATCCGCCATTCCATATTGTACCGGCATGGCATCCCTGAAAAAATCACCACCGACAACGGGACACCCTTCAAAAATGTCACTATCGATAGGCTATGCGCAAAGTTCAAGATCAAGCATTGCTATTTGTCACCCTACTACTCTCCTGCGAATGGGTTAGCCGAAGCATTCAACAAGACTATCGTAAAGATCCTGAAGAAGACGGTGACAGAAAATAAGAAGGATTGGGACAGACGATTACCCGAGGCACTATGGGCATACAGGACCACGTACCGCACAGCCACCCGAGCCACACCTTACTCATTGGTGTACGGTACAGAAGCCGTGATCCCGATGGAAATGCAGGTGGAGTCGTTACGGGTTGCGCTCCGATACTCCTTGACAACTGAATACAATGATAAAATCAGAATGATCGAGCTTGACAACTTGGATGAAAGGAGACTCGCCGCTTAGCAAAGGCTTGAAATGTATCAAAAGCGAATCTCAGCTTCATACGACAAGCGGGTCCGAGGAAGGTCATTTAAGAGGGGCGACCTGGTGCTAATGATGAAACGTCTGGCACCGATGCAAGGCCCAAAAAGTAAATTCGATCCAAAGTGGGATCCAGTGTGCATAATTGATGAGGTATACTCTAATGGAGCCTATCAGGTAATAGATTGCAAAGGACAGGGCATCAGTACGCTGGTGAACGGTCGGTTCTTGAAAAGATATTATACTTGAAGGAAGTCTGTCATCATATTTTGTAAACGCCCCATTAGAGGGATGATGTAATGTAGAAAATACCGAAAGAAATGATATCGCATGAGGATCGGGGCAAATACTAATTATCTACCTCTTCTTCCACAGGTATCGGGAAGTCGTCAAGGCCCAGAATATGTCAGGAATAACACCCCGCCCCGCAAGGCAGCCAAGAAAGGGGTCAAGCCCTTAATAAAGGCTTGATCGCATCCCCGTTCGTACAGGCACAGGTTTGGGTCCTAACAGGGGGACGCTCTTCCCAAATGACTCACTCGATTCGCATTCAAAACTCTGAATTTGCAAATGACTTAGCAATACAACATGCACGCAAAACTGCAGTAGTATACATATTAACACAGTATTTGTTACAACGTGTTCTAAAAAATTTACGAATGGAGGTCATTACAGCTTAACTGTTTAAAGTTTTTAAACATTGGTCTAACAAGTCTGCTGCAGACTCCTCGACCGCCTTCCGTGCCGCCTCGACCTGAGCTAGAACTAGAGCAGGGTCGGGAATGTCCCTGAGAGAC
This sequence comes from Liriodendron chinense, assembly GCA_003013855.2. Lineage (NCBI taxonomy): Eukaryota > Viridiplantae > Streptophyta > Magnoliopsida > Magnoliales > Magnoliaceae > Liriodendron > Liriodendron chinense. The sequence continues at coordinate 1,004,746 of PVNU02000506.1, forward strand.
TGCTCCAACTCCGCGACTTGGGCTTTCTCGACGTCACGCTCCGCCTCCTGCTGATCAAGGGAAGATTGCAAACGAGTCCTCTGGCCGGTGAGCTTGGACAGTTTAAGTTGGACGACCGAGCGCTCGGCTTGCAGTCGAGCCACCTCATTGTCTATCTCTGCCAAACGAGCAGTGGCCGCCTGACACCCATCATCAACAACCTGCTAGTCCTTCTTCACCGCGGCCACCCCTACCTCGTATAATTTCAGTTTCGGAAGAAGGGACCACAAGTGATCGCGCTTTTCCTCAGCGGAAGGGTCGATTTGGAGGCTTTTCGCCTCGAGTTCTCGGGCCACCCGTTCTTTAAACAGAGTCACCTGACCGATCACGGAGGACAAGTCAATCCCGAGCCAGGCAGCGTTAAGCCCTAGTGCCTACAACGCCTCGTCTAAGACAGGCCATTCCTCCTCATGTCTTAAAGAGTCGGCGATGTCAGACAGAAGGCCCTTGAGAAGGTTTGCCTTGGTCTTCGACAGACCCCGAAGGGATGAGACGAATGACTCTGGTAGCGTCGTAGGCGCTGAGGCATTGATGGAAGAGGCTGCTGGCACAGAGAGTGGAAAGCATTAGTACAAGAAAACATCGTCAGAAAGGAAGCAGTCGGGACAGTAAAAGCAGATGACATACCAGCAACGTCAGGGATGCCAACGGCAACGACGCTGGATGAAGTGATGGGCACAGGTGACGCCGGGGCCGGCTCCGTTGTTCCCTCAATTAACGGCTCAGGCAATTCCGGGGAGGATATCACCACGACCTTAGGAATGTTGGCATCAGGCGCTGGCCCAGCAACAGGAGGAATTGCAGTGGCAGACTCGACTAGCGACGATGTGGCAACGGGCGGGACTTCAACAACAGATTCAATCAACAATGGTTCAGCAGCAGGAGGGGCCCCCACAACCGGATCAAGCATGCTCAACTCAATAATAGGAACCGCAACCTCTTCCACCACGGCGACGATCGCTTCCGGAACCCCACTTTGAGTTTCAGCGTTCGCCACAGAAGAATTGGGGGGAAGGACGGACTCGGCAGGCGCCTCATCATCCAAATCCATGAAGATTGCCCCCACGTCCTCTTCAGGGATGGACCTATCGTAAACAGGCTCATTCTCGTTATGCCCTTGGGTAGGGGCCCTCGCCCAGGTTGGCTTGAGAGCTTAGCTCGCCCTCCTCCCTGGCTTCTCCCGTGTTAACGATCGGAGTATCGCCAACCTCCTCCGCAAGATGCTCCCGCAAGCGCACGGCTCTGCGCAATTCCAACAAATCCTTTATTTTCTTGCCGCCGCAAACGACGGGAAGACAGGGAGTAGTTTTCACCCGAGGGCCGGTGCGCTCAACCCAGACACCCTCATCACCATCATCACCACCATCATCACCATTGCCGCCAACAGAGCCTCCGCCTCCATTACCTCCCGCATCGTCATCACCTCCGTCAGCTCCGCCTATAGCATCATCGACGTCCCTATCACCGCCATCGCCTTCCACGGCAGCGTCATCTTCCTCATCCCTGGCCTCAGCCATGCCCTCGTCATCATCGTCGTCTTCTTCGCCATCATCACCGTCATTCCCCCTTCTCAGAACATCACCCCCGGCGGGCAACTCGTCGATAGGGCCGAGAGACAGGAACTCTGGCCCCACCACCGTCACAATCCTCTCCCCATAGGCGATCTAGCCTTCCAGAGTGTGCTCCGGCTTTTCATGATCGAGCACCACGTTTAGGGAGGTTTGTAATATCTCCGTGCCTGGCACCGTGGGTTGATGAAGTAGCCAAGCCCGTTGGCAGGAATAGGCGTAACGATGGGGGGTGTGATAAAGACGGGCTCGGTAACGAGCATTTTATTCCGCACCAGTGCGTATTGGTGGGCCCACCACCTTATCCACCCAAAGGTGGCCCCGGCAAAGCACTGCGTCCCCGGGATCACGAAGGAACAGCCGGTTCCAGTTAGCAGAAGTTGCCGCCACATCCATTTCCAGTGAATAGGCCCAACACCGTACGCCCGCTGCTCGCCCGTCACTGGTTCTAGGGTCGCTGGCACTCCCTGGTCATACCCAAACTGGCGGGCGAAACGATTTGGATAATAAGGCTCCCTCCAGAACTCCAGCCCTTCGCAGAGCGGCAGTGACGAAGGACGAATCGCGATCAGGAAGGAACGCTCGTAATAATCAATACTATCGTCGTCCGTACACAGGACCGGCTCTTCGCTACGAGTACCAGAAAAGTGATAGAAGTACATGTCATCAAGCCCCGCAATTCTGTCCTCGATAGTGTTTAAGTTATGGCTGATCATCCTCTTCTTCTGGAAAAAGTGTAGCGGGAGCTTCCCCTCTCTGATATAGTCCCCGCGCCTTACGCCATAGACCCAGGGAAAGTACACCCCGAGCCAACTAGAGAAAAAGTGCCATCCGCAATAAGTGGAGTTCATCCCGTAAGCAGCGCGCTCCTTGTTGCTGATGACGTAACCGAATGCTCGGTATATAGAACATAAGACCGCCGGAGCCAGCGCTTACCGGTGACCGTTCACCAGGGCCCCTGCGACGGCAAAGCAAGACACTCTAACATTATCTGCCTGCTTGGAACTCGAAAGCGCCACGCAACTGAGCCAATAGGCCAGGAAGCCGGCTAGCTCGCAGGAGGGGGAGAGTTTGTTGGGGCGCGGGAAGTTCTCCCTCATTCGTTTCTCCAACAGCGCCTTATCACCACGACCCTCGTCGAAGGCCGCGTAGTCCAAGCTGAATAAGGGAAAGGACGAAGCGTTAGCAGAAAGAAAGAAGCATGACAGAACAGTAAGGCATAATTCATTACAGAAAACTTACTTCAAGCCGTGGCTGAAATAGACCAGCCAGTCCTCAAACAGGAGCTTATCTTTGAGACCCCAAAATTGGGGTAGTTCGGCAAACAGCTCGTAGCAGGCCTCGGAGAAGAAACCTTCGTTGATGCCTTTCTTCTTCCGCGACAGCTCATCGTCGCTCGGGACCCATTCATCATAGATCCTCCCGCGAATGGGGAGCCTTGCAATCCTATTGAGGTCCCAGAGCGACATGCTCATCTCGCCGCATGGCATATGAAAAGAATTGGTAATGGAGCACCAGTGATTGAGGAAGCCCTTGTATACCCAGGGCTCTCGGCAAAAGTAGCTTGATGTCGCTTCGATCACCTTGTACAGACCCACCTCCCGTAGGGTCACCTTGTGCTGTTCCAAGATCTGGTTCGCCCACGCCTCATAGCCCGGATGAAGGACCAGATGACCGCAAGTCCGGAATGCCCTGGACAACCAGACTTCGGCATCCCCCAGATGGTGAAACCTCTGACGGAGAGTCTCGAAATAATGTCTGGGAAAGGGCTGATGGGGATTGTGATTCGGCTCCAGGAAAATCATATCCTTCACACCCAGGACCGACTGCTGCTTCCCGTTCTTGGAAAGAGAACAGCTGAGGAATGACGCCGGGCCGGATGTCCAAACATCGACGCTGTAGAAGGAGTTGCTCCTGCAGATGTCGGATGGTTCAATGCTCGGGAGAGACCGCTGCCGTTGATAACTCTTCGCATAACGGATATACCCCCGAGTGTAGGGATTCCTCACCACGAGTGGCGCAGTGACAAGCTTGGCGCTAGACCAGGCCACCTTTATCTTGTCCGATCTAGACCTGGTTTGGTTCTCTAAATACACTTGCTTGGCACCTTTGCCAGCCCTCTTAGGGCGACCGCGCCTGGTAGACTGGGAAGGGATCAACGGGCTTGCCTCGCCCTCTTCAGAACCCGTTGCCTCGTCGCTCCGGAAACCCCGGAGAGGAGCGTACCATGCATCCCATTGCTCCTGTGTGCCCCTGTCTGGAGGAGGCAGCACGATCCTATCGCAAAGGATCTTCTTCTCTATATCCTTCAACAAGGTGAGGATGCGTTCATAAAAGTTGAACGTCTCTGGAGGGAGAAACCATTGTGGATTTTCAGCGGACGGTCTGACGACCTGCTTGGCAGCAGCACGTTTACGCTTGGAAGAAGTCTGGGGAGGACCCGAAGGACTGGCCTGTGAAGGATCGCTGGCCATTGCAAACCTGCAAACGACATGCAAAACTCAGGTACAAAGTAAAGAAGAAATGCTTGCACAAAGTTGGTCAAACCATTCATAAAAGACAGAGACACAAAAGCAGCAAATGAACATAGCACAAGCGTCGACATGAGCCACCGCGGAACACACTCAAAATCAATGGAAGAAATGAAACGAACAACATTCACAACTGCAACATCATCGTCACAGAACATACAAGCAAGAGAAGACAGAACTGAAGCGAAAAGTATGAATTAATATTCATCAGCCATAAGGGCCATTCCACATGGCTAAATTAATTAATAACAATGTCTAAATGACCAAACAATAACAGTCAAATGTAAGACAACTCCAAAATTGTGGGGACTCCTCCCCGAAGCCAGAGAGCAGGGGCCTTAGTCCTGCGTCAGCGGAAGAACCTGAGCCCTCAACTTATCGACCTTCGCTTGAATCTGGGCCTCCTTAAAAACCAAGTCCACCAAAATGGAAATACACTGTTGCACGAGATCGAAGTTCAGGTGCTCAGCATTGGCATAGTTTCTTATTGCAGACACGTTAATCGCCAGGTCGTCGTGCTCCCGAAGAGCCGCTCTGACCATTCTCCAAATGCCGGCGCGAAGATCCGGGTACTCGGCCTCCGCCAAAGGGATAAGCCAAGCCAGGAATCTCCTGCTCTCCCTCTTCTCCTCCTTTAGGAAGCTGAGACGCTTCGACAGAGATAGGAAGGAAGCAGCCAGAGAAGGCTCCGCCGCCTCCAGGACCGCCAATTCCTCCAAGAGGGAAGAATCACCGATAAAGCTCGAGACGGCCTCCTTGCGTTCATCTGAGATGGAGGCCATCGCCGAGATATTCTGGATAGCTCGGAGGAAGGGGCGGGATTCAGCGCCAAGATGAGTCAAGGCTTCGGCCACCTCGTCGCATTGACCGGCAAGAGATGACCAAGCCTCGGGGCGGTCTAAAGCATCTAGGAGTCGCCTCAGACAATCGCGGGCCCCACGGAGGGAAGCGCGAGTTACGACCATCGTCTGCTAAGAAACAAGACTGATGAACCAATACAGCAGTCCAACAAAAGAGAGAGAACAGGAAGCAGGAAAAGCCAAATCAAGTAAAGACGAAAAGGCAAAAAGACATGCTCAGGTACACTCGAAACGTTACTTAAAACCACCATAGGAATTGCCTTCAAGACCGATGCGATCTAGAAAGCTCGAAAGTCCATGAGACCCTACGCTTCTTCAAAAAAATCTGAATATGTATGCCCAATAGCATAGGCTAAGAGGCTAAGAGGCTCATGCACTTCAAACGTCCAGCCCCGCAGAAAATCACCTAAGACGAAATTTTACAAGTTCTGTAAAATGGATGCGTGAGTCTCCACGCACCCCAAAATTCGAGAGGATGACAACCACATTTTCAGGTGCGTAAGACCCCACGCACCCTTAAACTTATGCAGACCCCGATTTTCGGGTGCGTGAAGGGCAATATCTCAAATAAAAATCGACGAAGGATGCGTGAGGCCTCACGCACCCAATAAATACATCCTTCTGGCCCAGTCCATCAGCTGGGTGCGTACGCTTCCAACGCACCCTTAAAAAGTCCACAACCCAATTGTAAAAAGTCCACAACCCAATTGTATGGCGCGTAAGGCACCAAGGCCTGCCCAGTTTGACGAAGGGTGCGTATACCCCCAACGCACCCAAAAACACGGGATGTCCACAAACCAAGAGATTTACAGGTGCGTGCCACCTTACGCATCTAAAAAAGAAATACTCAAGTCCCAAGTTCAAATTATAAGGTGCGTGTGCATCCAACGCACCTCTATAAATCACTTATACCTTGAATAAGTGGGTGCGTACGGATTAAATGGACGCGTTGGAGACAATTGTTGGATGCGTTGGAGAATAAAAAGGTGCGTGGGCTTGACGAGGACGTCTGGTAAAGAATAGTGAAATGACGAGAATGAGCCGACTAATCTATTTATAGTGGGACCCGGGAAGTCCGGTGCGTCGCACCAGCCGATCATGCGCCTGCCGCAACCCACCGAAGGGGCATCTGTTGGGGTCCCAAATAATGGACATTCCCAAAAATAAGTCTAGTAACCATATACCTCTGAAGGAATCACGCAAAGAACGCCTTCCGGTGCACGCAAAACGGAGGTTACGTGACTTCCCTAGACTTGGCCAAATTCCTTAGCGGACCCCGCTGATCACCGTGATCAGAACTGTCCGGAATCAGACTCGTGACTTCTTTATAAATTATGATGAACAGTGCAAGTGGTTGCGCAACGAAACGGGCCCCACAAACCCTCCAAAAATCAAAACACAATCGATGGAGCCCACATTTACGTGTCCGACGCACCCTGAAATCCGAACGACCCACGCATCCAACGCACCCTTAAAAACAGCACGTCGACCCGCCATCTCGCGAAGGCCCACGCATCCAACGCACCTTGAAATCTGATCAACGCACCTCGAAAGCTGATCAACGCATCTTACAATCAATGGATGGATTAAGAGATGGATTCCAGGTGCGTGGGGCCTCACGCACCCGGCAACAAAACCCCACGCACCCGTATGATTTTTCAGACTTTCAATCAGATAAACAGGTGCATTGGGAGCATCTAACGGGTGTGTGGCACGTGGCGTCCTGCTATTGGTCGACCTCACCTATAAATACCCCCTCGACCCGCCCATTTACGGACGACAGAGAGAAAGAGAGAGAGAGCTGTTGCCGTCGGAAACCCAAAGATCCGCTGGAATCCTCGCCGGAACACCTTTCTGTCCATCGGAATCCTATTTTCGGGCGCGGAACCGTTATTAAGGTCCGGATTTCATATATTTAAAACGCACCTGTAGAAGGACCTCACGCATCCAAAAAGGACATCACGCATCTGTCAATTCGGTCCCCACACATCTGTAAATCCATCCAAACCAAATTCGGTGAAAAGGACCCAACGCACCCTGAATATGCACCAACGCACCCTTAAATCGTTTGGAAATCAACATTGAATTGACAGGTGCGTGGAGCTCCCACGCACCCATAAATTAGGTCCCATGCATCCAGAAACCAGCCAGTTGCAGAACATGTTAGCGGACGCACCAGGCTCAATTTTAAGTATTTCCAAGGATTACTGGAACCGGTCTTGGGTATTTCGAGCATTCCGGACGCAATGGAATGGCCAAGTGAATGTTTCGAGAACTCTAAATAAGCAGAATCGAGCATCTTCAAGATTCAACCCTATTCGACGCAATGAACGGGGTAACTTCCCGAAAAGGAGTCGCCAACATCCAGAGCTATCCAGATATGCTGATATTTACGTTCACTGCAAAGGCATGATCTGATTTGTGCTAAAGCTAGACCAGCCGGGCCTTGATTACCACAATGGACCGTGCTAAAGAGTTTCAATCCCCTACAAACCAATTGCTCAACTGCCGCAACACAACAGTCGATGCCCTACCCATTTAAACGGTACCCGTCGGTTAGACTACGCAGGTACACACAACTGTAGAGCGGACTTCCCGAGGTCACCTGTCCCTACATTGACAGGCGCGGCCCCAGAGTCGTCCATCTCAGTACTAAACCCTGACAGTCCTAACCCGGGTCTCCGGCCAAAATATGGGACATAGACATCTGACTAACACAGAAGTGGTTCAGTACACAGCAAAACAAATATAAGCCCCATGGCCATAAACTCTAAAAACCCTAGTCCCGGCTGGCTAGTCTTTTGCCTTCTAATCAAGGGTCATCGATCATTCGATGGAATTAAGGGTCCGTGCCAGACCACGGCCTGGAATGTACAAGAACTCAGAATCTCTGGAATAAAATTCGCCTTGCGATATCTCTTCGTGTGTACCTTTGTGAATGCTTGTGATTGTCTATGAATGTTTCTATTACTCAGAACCCCAGAGCAACAAAACACAACATTCCCGAGAATGTTCCCCGCGGTTCATTTTCTCTAGTTCTAACAACTTTTAAACTAAATTAGGCAAATAAACACTCGAGCGTCAATGATCCACTTATAATCATTCACAATGCCACTTCAATCATTCAAGTCAATAACTCAACTGGAATCGAAGTTCTATCCCTATCCAATCGGAATATAGAGCAATCAAATCATCTTAATACATCTAACATGGATGGATCATCTACTGACATGTTTCTCTCATAACAATTAAGGCATTGAGTGTTTCCAATCACACAACACAATCCTTCAGAAAACAAGTAAGATCACATTCATTGTTCTTGCTTAAGTCTTGTCATTAGACTTAATTTAGAATAATGAATTAACTTCAATCAAACCACTATTAATATATAAAACATCTATCTCAGATCAAACCTAAAAGATAAGAACTTCTTCTAATTTAGTTCTAGATAAGTACTTAGGAAATTTGGTTTGTAAGATCACATAGCATCCAACATATCATGATGGATCTAAGATCTCTACAACCCAAAATCCTATCAACAACACCCCATTGAACAATCTCAGTAAATCAAAACATCTCATGTAAGCAAAATCACAAGGATAGAAGATTAAACTAAAAATACTAACTTTATTTCAAACTAGAATTAGAAATGTTCTTCATTAAATCCAAAAGTACTTGAATTGAATCAAATTAAACACTGTAAACAATTATAAGCTTCACCTCTTACCCTTAGCTAAGAGGTTTATCCAACCATTATGAAGTTGAACTAAAACTCAAAGGAAAAACTACTAAAAACATAGATAAATTAGAAAAACCACATTCGAAGGTGTTGTAGACACTCCATGACGATCCTCTCCACCTCCCACGAACTTAGATCTCTTCTAGGATGGGTTTAGATGAAGCCCTAAGTGTCTTTTTATAGAGCTCCACTGCCGCAGAAAGTTCAAGATTTTTGTAGCAACTTACGCAGTGCGCATGGTTTTTCGGAGCTTCAAAGAGAAGTCTCTAAATTCTAAATTTGGGAGTGGCCGACCGGTCACGACCAGTCGAACCAACCTGGGCAGTAGTCCAGCGTGTTCACAGCAAGGGGCAGCACATGGCAGATCGGTCGGGCCTAGTTTTCTGCAGCTTTTCTTTCTTTCTTTTCTTCTCTCCTCTCCTTGTTTCTTCTCTCCTCTCTTGGCTCATCTTCTATCACCTTCAATGCACTTCTAAAGTGGTCTTTTAACATCAAATAGGTGAAGTCTCTCTCTCATTCCTAATATCATAAAAACATGCATTAGATACATCTTTAATCACATAAAGCATGCAATGTGAGTGATGAATTGAGGTTAGAATATGCACAATTGAGAGCTCAACACACACCCCAACCAGCATTTTGCTAATCCCAAGCAAAACATATGTGAAAGTAATAAATCTTCTAATAACCCAACTCTCTCTCTCTCTCTCTCTCTCTCTCTCTCTCTCTCTCTCTCTCTCTCTCTAAAACTATGCTTCTATAAACTCCATGACATACGAGTGTAAAATTTAGAGAAACTTAGTGATAAGAACTTGAAATCTTAACTCCCTAAACATAATAAGTATTTCACATAGAATCTTTACAGATTGATTGACAAATAGAAGAAGCCAAACAAGTGCGGTCTAGTGTGCATAGTGAATGCTCATCTCATGAATTTTCAAGATTACCTTCTTCATAGATTGGCGAAACTAAAGATCTATGAGTGTACAGATCAACCACATGCCTCTGATAAGAATTTACCTTACCGTTCCTTCAACGATTTTCACACTACTTTCCATTTCCAGCTTAGGTTACGAGTAGACCTTCCCCTAATTGGTACGATTCAATTCAACATTTTGTTCGTTCGGGTTTGATTGTGTCGTAGCTCTATAATTCGGATTAAGTTTATCGTTAGATGAACTGCATTGCTGATATTGACCCCAAAAAAGAAACTGGTAGGTACATCTAGTCCGTGAACAGCCAACCATCGCACTGTAAAAATTGGATAGGTTCGATCTATGGTCATTGAGGCCTCCTAAAAGGATCTAAAAATTTCAACATATCTTCAATATAATCACTTCTTATCTTTCTTTTTCTTTTCATTATAAACATGAGATAGAATTTTTAGAAATCCATATCTAAATATTCTTTTTCTTACTTCCTCATGAACAAGGATGGAAAAAGTTCCCCGGCTTGATTCATCAACACTTTATATCTTTAGTTTAACCGATCCACAAATATACATAATCCCTTCAATCATGAGAATCTATAATGTAGACTAGACTAAAAAATGTTCAAAACTTTCTATCAATCATACAAATAAGGGAATTCATATAGAAAACTATTATATTATAAGTGATTTAAGGCTTTCAAAATCAGTCACTTCATCTCTCTTTCTCTCATACTCGTAACATCCCAAGTACATAAAAACAAAGTTTTCCAAAAGAGTTTTGAATTTTCAGAAAAATAAATAATTTTCATATAAAAATTACTCGAAATGTCACAAAACACTAAATTCATCTAGGAATCCACCCCCCCCCCCCCCCCCCCCCCAAACCAAAATCTTACATTTTTCTCAATGTAAAAAGATATGCAAAAGTAATGACAAAAATAAAGGAAGGTGAGAATTAATAATCAGATTCTACCAGTGCTTACACAATTGATAATTTAGTTTTACACTACGTGAAAGGAGTCTTTTTGGGCACTGGTGAAGTTTCCCTTAAGGCATTGACAATGTCACGGATCATAAGATCATCCCAATCCTCAAAATATGCCAAACACTCTTCTATAGTATAGGAAACTTCGACCTTCTCAGTCACTTGTGTAGGTTGGAATACGTCCTCAACCACTACATATTAAAAAATTGGCCTCTCCTTAGGCAAATCAAGCACCAATCCATCAAATTCCTGCATAACAAAATTGTTCAAATCAGTGATTAGTGTCTTGTCAATAAAAATTTTAGAATTTGGCTCCTCCAACGCCTCATCAATATCTAAAATTATTTCATCCTTGGAATGAGCCAAACAAACTTCTAAGGTTTTAGAAAATTTAGTCGGTGGTGGCTCATCATCATCCACAATTGTATCTATGAAGTTAATAATGTGGATCTCATATTCATCCTGATCCTCATCCTCTTGTTTATGCAAATGAAACACATTCAGCTTCATTGTCATATGTCCAAATGATGTTTTCTTAATTCCATTCCTACAATTGATTATAGCATTGGCGGTTGTTAGGAATGGTCGGCCTAGAATGACAGGAACTTGAGTGCACACATTTGTAACCGCTTATGTATCCAAGACGATAAATTCTATCGGGAAGTAGAACTTATCGATTTAGACTAACACATCCTCAATCACTCCTCTCAGTACTTTAACGGAGTGATCCACAAGTTGTAAAGTAATCTTGGTAGGTTTTAATTCACCAAGTCCAAGTTGCTCGTAGACCGATTAGGGGATCAAATTGACACTAGACCCTAGATCGATAAGTGCTCTATTAATATAAAAGTTACCTATCATGCAAGAGATAATAGGGCTTCCAGGATCTTTGAATTTTAGGGGAGTGTTTTGTTATATGATAGCACTCACTTGTTCCGTAAAAAAATGCCTTCTTGTGTACGTTTTACTTAAGCTTTACGGCACATAGAACCTTTAAAATTTTGGCGTATGAAGGAGTTTGCTTAATTGCATCCAACAAGTGAGTGTTGATTTTCACTTGTTGGAAAACTTCTAGAATGTCCTGATTTTCACCTAACCTTTTGGTTGAGACAAGACGTTAAGGGAATGGGGCTATAAGTTTATACACATGCTCCGGCTCTTTATCTTGTGGAGCATTGCTCGATTCACCATCACTCTTAGAATCAACCAGATCATTAGGCTTTGTGGCCTTCACTGGTTCAGATTTTTCAATTGTTTTACCACTTCTAAGAGTGGTGATGGCTTAAATGTGTTCCGCATGAGGATAGTTTGAATAATCGGTATTCGATTCAAGTTGTTCCTTGGGTTTAGGTTGAGGTTGAGCTAGAAAGGTCCCTTTCTCCATGTTGGGGCTCAAATTCGTACCCATGATAAAAAAAAAAAAAAAAACATGCGGCAATCCATCTACGATATGCAATGAGCAAAACATGAGAGCAATTATAAAATAAAGAGAGTGAGGAATGAGAGTACCTGAGAGAACAAAAACTGAAATTCTACCTCCTTCTAACAAACCTATGAAAAAGCAAACCAAAAGAAACAAAATCCTAATCCTAACTACTCTATACCTCCATCAGACTAGGAGATCAAATATCCTGATACACAGGATCAGTCAGAGCTATGGACATACCTTCTGAAGGAAAATTCTCAACGAACGGCTTTAATCGCTGACCATTTATGGAGCTCTTAAATGTGCATATTCTAACCCCATTTCATCACTAACTATGCTTGAAATACATGATTAAAGACCCAACTAATCCATGATTTTGTGGTTATAGGAATGAAAGAGAGGATTCATCAATTGAAGGCTTAAAGGCGCTATTTACAAGCATTGAAGATCAAAAGACCAAGCGTCAAAGGGGTGGAAGAAAGAAGCAAAGGAGAGAAGAAAGAAGGCAGAAAAATGTACCCAAGACCGGTCGTCCATAGCCCAGGACCGGTCGTCCGACCAGTCAGAACACTCAACAGAAGGTGCCCTGCGGCCAAAACTCACTGGACCTATCAGGACCGGTCATGCGACCGGTTGTCCACTTCTCAGGCCGGTCGTCCGACCAGTCGTTAAATTAAATATGGTCACAATTTTTCAAAAACTCTTTAGACCATTTTTAGCCTTTTGAGATCGGTCGTGCGACTGGTCGTCTGCGTAACAGAACGTGTCCTTTAAGCTCCAATTTTCTCTGCACAGTCCAGGATTTCTTGCACAATCCGGAACCTTCTGCACTATTCTATAAAAGGGAACCTAGGGCTTCTTCCTAAAGCATCCTAGAAGAGATTGACAACGGTGGGAGACGGCGGAAGTCGAATTTGGAGTTCTACAACTCCTCTTAGTTTGTTTCTCTAGTTTGATGTTTTGTTTAGTTGTTTTCATGTTTCCTTAGATCATGAACGGTTAAACCTCTTAGCTAGGGCTAAGAGGTGAAGCTTGTAGTAAATCTAAGATGTTTAAATTCGTTTGATTTGGTTTCAAGTTGGATTATTAGTGAAGAACAATGGTTTGAAGTTTAAATGAAGTTCTAAGTAGTTTTTCTTAATTTATGATGGCTCATGGATGTTAGAAGAATTGCTTGAGTTCTTAATTGTTCTGGGTATCTCTAGACCTGTATGCTCCAAGAAATTGGATTCAATACGCTCTAGATCTGTAATCCTCATGTGGGAACTTCATGCCAAAAGTCTATTTTTCTAGAATTTCTGGATTATGTGAGATTGAGTATGTGATTTGAATCAAGTTCAAATCATGATCTAGTTATATCTTGTGACAGGATTTAATGATGATTATGGTTGTGATCTTAATCTATTGGAATTAGGACTGACCTATGCAATTGAGTGTGCTCAAGTCCTAGCTTGAATTGAGAGAATCTTGTACATAATTCACACATATGCCAGACTGCTTGTTTTAACTACTCTATCATCTGACTAGATAGAACTTAATTTCGATTCTAGTTAAGAAAATGAGAAACCACAGCGAATTAAGCATCAAAGATTGCTACAAGTGGATCCTTAAATCCCTAGTGCCTTTTTATTATTGATTATCTTCAGTTTAGTTCAAAACATCTATCTACATCAATTTCCTAAAATCTGTTTAGTTAGTTCTTAAGTAGAAACCATTGGAAGTATTTTTGTGAATTCCTACACAAGTCCTTGTGGATCGACCTCGGTCTTACCGAAATTATCACTACATTGCAACCCTACACTTGGGGAAGCGAACAAGTTTTTGGCGCCATTGTCGGGGAACTTTGACGGTTTTTCACAAAAATTTCTGAAAATAGTCTCTATTTGAAATTTTTAGGACTCTTGTACTAACTTAGTTTGTTTTATTTTGATTTTTTTCTTTTGCAGGGATTTTTAGGAAGTTGAAGAAGAAGTTAGGCATCTTAAGTTCTCAAATCAGGTTTTGTCCTTCCAACCTTACTCTTCTTCTTCCCCTATTCATTCCTATCACATTCATCTCTTGTAGAGTGGGTGGAGACTCCTTTTTTGGATCTCTGATAGGTTCGTCCTGAGCCGCCTTGATTCTTATTAGTCAGCATTGCCGTCTTGTATCGCCTTGTGCTCAGAGATTTCTCTTCTCAACTCTATTCCTTTTTCTTCTTTTTCTGCACTTTTCTTAAAAGATTCAAAGAGTGGGTGGGGAGTTCTCTGAACCCCTATTGACCAGGAGAAATCGGTCTCTATCTTTGCTTCTGGCTCAGCCATTGCAAGACACCTTGTGCTTCGGTCTTAGAGAAGAGTAAAGAAAGGAAGAAAGAATTCTTCTTTTTTGCTTCACTCTTTTGGATTTGCATGCCACATAGGGTTCGGGATTCTAATAACCGACTCATTAGTGAAGGGGGAATAGTTGAAGGAATTAATAGAGAGCCACGTGCTAAGAGACATCTAAATTCTCCAATTTTGTTTGAAAGTATGGTTGTAAATCAACCCAACCCTATGGCCAATCAAAATCTAGGCCAAAACCAAACCGAAACGGAGAGAAAATGTGGTTAAGAATGTTCTTAGACCCAAAACATTACGTGATTACTTGCAACCAGTAAGAGCGAGCACTCTCTCATGCATAGTTTTTCCACAAAATGCAAGGAACATAGATTATAGATTTGAAACCGGGAGTAATCCAACTCCTCCCCAGATTCCATGGACTAGACAGTGAAAGTGCCTATCAACATCTTAAGGAATTTGATGAGGTGATAGCCACAATGCACTTTGCAAATGTAACCGACGATGTGGTGAGACTCAAATTATTTCCTTTTACCCTTAAAGAGAAAGCTAAAGGTTGGCTTCATGTATTAAGGCCAAGATCAATTGGCACATGGACTGATATGACTAGGGAGTTCATTAAAAACTTCTTCCTTACTCACAAAACGATCATGTTGAGGCGCCTTATCATGAATTTTGCCCAAAAGGAGGATGAGACCTTCTTCCAATGTTGGGAGAGGTTCAAGGACTCGTTAAATGCATGCCCACGTCATCGCTACGAAATTTGGCGGGTAATAAGCTTTTTCTATGAAGGACTGACTTCACCCATGCGCCATTTTGTAGAGATGATGTGTAATGGAGAATTCATGAATAAGGAAGCCGAGGAAGCATGGGACTATTTTGATGAATTGGCCGAGAATGCACAGTCTTGGGATACATCTAAACCAACAAATTCCAAGACAAGCCAACAGAAGGAAAAGGGAGGAATATATGTTCTCTTAGAAGAAAATAACATACGTGCACATGTGGCTAGCCTCACAAGAAAAGTCGAGGCCATGGAATTGAAGAAAGGAGAGACGATCAACTCAAAAGACGTTGAAACTGTTTGTGGAATTTCTGCCGAAAATCAACATGCAACACAAGATTGTCCCATAATTTCAGCAGTCCAAGATATCTTACAAGAACAATCAAATGTCATAAACAGTTATCAACGGCAATTTAGTGCTCTAAACTCAAACACGTATAATTCTAGTTGGAAGAACCATCCCAACTTCAGTTGGATGAATGGACCTACTAAAAATGCAAACAATACTCCTCAAGTTCAACCTTTACTAGGTCCATCCCTAGTGATTACACCAAAGGCTACACTAAAGGAGATGTTGGGTGCATTTGTATCGGTTCAAGCTGAGTATAACAAGATTAATTCTCTGAAAATTGATGGGTTCATGCAAGAGCAACTGAAATTTAATCAAAATTCATCTCAAGCCATTAAAGACTTGAAAACCTCAATGGCTAGAGTTGAATCTCACCTCAGTGTTAGGGAGAAAGGCAGACTTCCTACCCAACCTCTTCCTAACCCAAGGGCCCAATTTGAGATACAAGATGCAAGCTCATCCTCTCAACATACGGAGCATGTTCAAGCTATAATCACTTTGAGAAGTGGAAAAATAATCGATAAATCTAATCCGATGAAGGCCCCAAAGCCTAATGATCCGAAAATTTCCAAAGAGGATGATAGCTCAAACAACACTCCACATGAGAAAAATCGGAAAGGCAATATAAGCCGGTTGCCCCGTTTCCCCAAAGGTTGATATCAACCAAACCTTTAGACAAAAACTTGAAAATTTTGGAGGTTTTTAAGCAAGTGAAGATCAACATCCCATTGTTGGATGCCATAAAGCAAATACCATCCTATGCCAAATTTCCAAAGGAATTATGTACAGTCAAAAGGAAACACAATGTTCACAACAAAGTACTTTTGACTGAGAATTTGAGTGCCATTATTAAACGAGAGGTGCCCCGAAAATACAAGGATCTGGGTAGTCCTACCATCTCATGCATCATAGGTGACTACCGGATTAAACAAGCTTTAATCGATTTAGGGGCAAGTGTTAACCTCATTCCATACTCGGTTTATGAACAACTTGGGTTAGGTGAATTAAAACCCACCAAAACCACACTCCAACTTGCTGATAGATCTATTCGTATACCGAGAGGAGTGATTGAGGATGTCTTAGTCCAAGTTGATAAATTCTACTACCCAATAGACTTTATTGTCTTAGATACACATCCCGTGATAGGCATCGGTGCTCAAATTCCCGTCATACTTCGCCCCCCTTTTCTAGCTACTTCAAATGCGATTATCAATTGTAAAAATGGGCTTGTACAAATGTCCTTTGGAAATATGACACTCGAGCTGAATATATTTGATTTATGCAAACAACCTTGGGAAGTTGATGATGAGATCCATGAGATAAACTTGATTGAATCATTCGTGGAGGAGACATTCCCCTCGACATTATATTTCGACCCTTTGGAGGCATGTTTTGTGTTGAGCTCTTAATTGTACATATTCTAACCCCAATTCATCACTCATTATGCATGGTTTTCATGATTTAAAGACTAATCTAATGCATGGATTTGTGATTGTAGGAATGAGAGGGAGACTTCACTAATTCATAGTTAAAAGAGTTACTTTGTATGCATTGAAGATCAATAAACAAGTGACAAAATGTGGAGGAAAGAAGAAGAAAGAAAGAGAAGAAAATAAGAAAAAACGATCCCAAGACCGATTGCCAGACCAGTCGCCAGACAGGTCTACACAGCTAGACCGGTCGCCAGACAGGTCGAGATGAGTCCAAAAAAACATAACTTGCTGGACTATTTTTTATGTTTTGAGACCGGTTGTGCAATCGGTCGTCCATAGGCTCAGACCGGTCGTCCGACCGGTCGGTAGCGTATCAGAGCTTGTCCGTAAAGCTCTGATTTTCTCTGCACAATTGCGTGATTTCTTACGCAATCTAGAATCTTCCGAGCCAATCTATAAAAGGACCCTACAGCCTCTTCCTAAAGCATCTAGCAATATGGGGAGAAAAGGATTCAAGACCTAGGTGGCTTCCTAGCCTCCTATAGCTAGTTTTCTTCTTCTTCTAGTTCTAGTTCTAGTTCTAGTTCTAGTTTTGTTTTTAATATGCTTCTCATTAGCTAACCTCTTAGCTAGAGCTAAGAGGTGAAGCTTATAGCTTAATTAGATGTTTTAATTCGTTTTATTGGTTTTAAGTTTGGATTTATTGAAGAATAATGGTTTGAAGTTTAAATAAAGTTCTAAGTAATTTTTCTCTTAATCTTATGATGGCTCATGGATGTTTAGAAGAATTGCTTGAGTTCTTAATTGTTCTTGAATGATTATAGACCTGTATGCTCCGAGGAATTAGATTCAATACGCTCTAGACCTTTGATCCTCATGTGGGAGCTTCAAACCAAAGTTCTACATTTTTATTCTAAAATCTGAATATTGTGTTGATTGTTCATATGATTTGAATTAAGTTCAAATCATAATATAGTCAAGTCTTGTGACAAGGTTTGATGATTATTATGGTTATGATCTTAATCTATTGGAATTAGGATTGACCTATGCAATTGAGTGTGCTCAAGTCCTAACTTGAATTGAGGGAATCATATTGATGAACAACACATGTGTTAGATTGCTTTGATAATACAACCGCTTTATCATCCGGCTAGATAGGACTTAATTTCGATTCTAGTTGAGTATTGAGAAACCACAGCGAATTATGCATCTATGGAGAGCTATAAGTGGATCTTTGATGCTCTAGTTATCTTTTCATTATCAGATTTTCCTGTTTCATGTTCAAAACCGATTTCACAAACCTCTTAAGATTCTAGTTATTAGGATAGTTCGAATTATTTACTTCATTCCCTATGAATCGACCTCGGTCTTACCGAGATTATTACTACATCGCAACCCTACACTTGGGGAAGCGAACATTTGGCCCACTATCATGAGAAAAATGATAACACAATACGAGAGATGGATGCCATTTTGGATGTGATGCCGGTACTTGATAACAAAAGATGGAGGGCACTATTTGAACCTTTACCCTTAAGCGAGAATAAGCCCCTCCCATCCAATATCAAGGCACCAACGCTCGAGCTAAAACCATTACCAAGTAATTTGAAATATGTATATTTAGGTCAAGATGAGACATATCCGGTGGTGATTTCTTCCCACTTGGATGAAGAACAAGAGAGTAGGCTAATAACCACTCTAAGAGAGCATAAGAGTGCCATTGGATGGTCGATTGCGGATCTCAAAGGCATAGGCCCACTAATTTGTACTCATCGCATACACCTTGAGGAGAATGCGAAGACATCTAGGCAACCACAAAGACGCCTCAATCCAAATATGAAAGAGGAGGTTAAGGTCGAGGTGTTGAAACTATTGGATGTGGGTATCATTTACTCAATATACGATAGTCAATGGGTGAGTCCAACTCAAGTATTGCCTAAGAAATCCGGAATAACCATCGTAGCCAATGCCAATAATGAACGCGTGCCAACCAGAGTCACTACCGGTTGGAGAATGTGCATTGACTACAGGAAGCTAAACACAGTTACGAGGAAAGACCACTTCCCCCTACCGTTTGTTGATCAAATTTTAGAAAGGTTGGCGGGTCATTCCCATTTTTACTTCCTTGATGGATATTCAGGGTATAACCAAATATAGATCGCCCTAGAGGACCAAGAAAAAACAACATTCACATGTCCATTCGGCACTTTCGCGTATCAAAAGATGCCATTTGGACTATGTAATGCCCCTACCACTTTTCAGCGTTGTATGCTGAGTATTTTTCTGATATGGTGGGGACAATTCTCGAAGTCTTCATGGATGACTTCTCAGTATTTGGTTGTAGCTTTAACGAGTGCCTTATGCACTTGAAATTTGTGTTGAAAAGATGTGAAGAGAAGAACCCTGTGTTGAATTGGGAGAAATGTCACTTCATGGTTCAAAAGGGAATTGTACTTGGTCACATCATCTCACAAAATGGAATCGAGGTGACAAAGCTAAAATCGATCTTATCTCTAACCTTCCACCACCCAAGAGCATACGAGATGTGCGGTCCTTTTTGGGACACGCCGAATTTTATAGACGGTTCATAAAGGACTTCAGTTCACTCTCTCGTCCTTTATGTAACCTTCTTCAAAAGGAGAACTCTTTCGAGTGGAATGAAGATTGTCAGAATGCCTTTAATAAACTTAAAGCTAGGTTGACATGTGCTCCCATAATGCAACCACCTGATTGGAGCCTTCCTTTTGAAATTATGTACGATGCGAGCGACTATGCTATTGGGGCCGTGTTAGGCCAAAGAAAAGAGAAGAAGCCATTTGTCATCTACTATGCAAGTAGAACCTTAAACTCAGCCCAAGCAAACTACGCTACTACAGAAAAAGAACTTTTAGCCGTAGTTTTTCACTTGGACAAGTTTAGGTCCTACTTGATTGGATCCAAGATCATCATATTCACAGACCATGCCGCGCTTAAGTACGTTCTCTCTAAGAAGGATGCTAAGCCACGTTTGTTAAGATGGATCCTCCTACTCCAAGAATTTGACATAGAAATACGTGATAAGAAAGGAGTAGAAAACGTAGTGGCTGACCATCTCTCTAGACTTGTTCTCACCAATTCCCCCGAGACGACCACGATCAATGGCATGTTCCCTGATGAACAACTTTTTAAAGTCTCCCAATTACCATGGTATGCGGGCATTGCTAACTATCTTGCTACAGGTGCAATTCCGAAACATTGGAAAAAGCAAGATAGAGATAAGTTCTTCAATGAGGTGAGGAAATTCCTATGGGACGATCCTTACTTATTCAAGTATTATCCCGATCAAATTATAAGATGTGTGCCGGATGATGAGCAACACAGTATCATCTCCTTTTATCATTCTCAAGCATGTGGTGGCCACTTCTCGGGTAAGAAGACCACAGCTAAAATTCTGCAATGTGGGTTCTATTGGCCCACCATGTTCAAAGATACCCATGAGTTTTGTAAACGTGTGAGCCGTGTCAAAAATTGGGAGGAATATCCCGTAGAAATATGATGCCTCTTAATCCCATCTTACCAATTGAAATTTTTAATTATTGGGGCATCGATTTCATGGGACCATTCCTATCTTCTTTTGAAAATTTGTATATTCTGCTTGCCGTCGATTAAGTTTCCAAATGGGTCAAGGCAATTCCATGCCGGAACAATGACCATAAAACAGTCATTCGTTTCTTAAAAGAAAACATCATTTCCCGGTTTGGAACACCTCGAGTCATCATAAGTGATGGAGGGTCTCACTTTTGTAATCGCCCATTTGAATCCTTAATGAAGAAATATGGCGTAAATCACAAAGTGAGCACTCCCTATCACCCACAAACAAGTGAAAGGGCTGAGATATCCAATAGGGAGATTAAATATATTTTGGAGAAAACAGTGAACCCCGATCGCAAGGATTGGTCGCTTCGACTTACCGATGCACTCTCGGCTTACCGTACCTCTTTTAAGACCCCCATTGGAATGTCTTCCTATAGACTTGTCTATGGGAAAGCTTGTCACTTATCCGTGGAGTTAGAACATAGGGCTTATTGGGCGATAAAGAAGATGAATTTTGATTCTGACAAAGCAAGCTCGTTACTGCAAACTTCAATTGAATGAACTTACGGAACTCCGGATGAGGCATATGCAAATGTGAGAATTTACAAGGACAAGACGAAGGTGTTCCATGATAAGAACATCCTTCGTAAGACCTTCACGATTAATCAAAAAGTCCTTATGTATAATTCTCGCTTACATTTATTTCCGGGAGAAATTGAGATCTCGATGGACCGGTCCCTACATTATACAAACTGTTTACCCATATGGGACCGTCGAGTTGTTAAATCCAAGGAACGGCAACATCTTTAAGGCGAATGGTTAGCGATTAAAGCCGTTCTTTGAGAATTTTCCTTCAGAAGGTATGTCCATACATTTGACTGATCCTGTGTATCAGGATTTTTGATCTCCTAGTTTTATGGAGGTATAGAGTAGTTAGAATTAGGATTTTATTGCTTTTGTCTACTTTCTCATAGGTTTGTTAGAAGAAGGTAGAATTTCACTTTTTGCTCTCTCAGGTACTTTCATTCCTCACTCCCTTTATTTTAGAATTGCTCTCATGTTTTGCTCATTGCATATCTTTTACATTGAGGACAATGCAAGATTTGGTTGGGGGGTGTGGGATCACTAGGATGAATCCAGCATCTTGTAACATCTCGAGCAATACAACGTAGATTTTTCAGATTTTTTGCTAATAATTCAAAACTCCATTGGAAAACTTTACTTCTATGCATTCGGGATGATGTAAGTATAAGAAAAAGAGAGGCAAAATGAATGATGTTGAATACTTTGAACATTCTTTAAGGTACCAGTCTTGTATGTGAAGTCTCCTATTTTTATTAATGATAGAATTTTTTAACTCTTTTACACGTAGTTCACTTCACACGATTCTCATGTTTTGACAGGATTATTAGATTTATGGATTAGCTAAGTTGGATTTGAGGTGTTGAGAAACCAAGCCGAGGTATTTTGTCCATCTTTGTCCATGGGAAAATAACGAAAGATATGGATTTCTAAAAATCCTATCTAATGAAAAAGAAAATGGAAAGGAAGGATGAAAACGTGTGAATGATGGATAATATGGTGGAAAAATCCGAAAAGGGCTACCTATTACCAACCGGGGGATGGTCTACCGTAACCAAAGCCGAAAATGGGAAGTAGTGTGAAAGCCGTCGGAAGGACGGTAAGACAAATTCCTGTCAAGGGCATGTGTTGATCTGTACACCTTAAATTTCATACTTTAGCTGATTTATGAAGAAGATAAGCCCGAATTTTCATGAGATGAGCATTCACTAAGCACACTAGGTTAAATTGTTCAAATACTTCTATCTATCAATCAATCAGCGGTAGGTCCATATGAGTACTTGTTATGTTCTTAGGCGTTTAAGGTTTCAACCTCTATCACTTAGTTTCTCAAATTTTTGCGCTTGCATGTCTTAGAGTGTATAGAAGCATAGTTTCAGAAGGAGAGTTGAGTTTTGGAAGAATGAATGGTTTTACGCATGTTTTGCTCGGGACTAGCAAAATGCTGGTTGGGGGGTGTGTTGAGCTATTAAATGTGCATATTCTAACCCCATTTCATTGCTAACTATGCTTGAAATACATGATTAAAGACCCAACTAATGCATGATTTTGTGGTTATAGGAATGAGAGAGAGGATTCATCAATTGAAGGCTTAAAGACGCTATTTACAAGCATTGAAGATCAAAAGACCAAGCGTCAAAGGGGTAGAAGAAAGAAGCAAAGGAGAGAAGAAAGAAGGCAGAAAAATGTACCCAAGACAGGTCGTCCGACCGGTCTGAACACTCAACAGAAGGTGCCCTGCGGCCAAAACTCATAGGACTTATCAGGACCAATCGTGCGACCGGTCGTTGAATTAAAATATGGGTCTGAATTTTTCGAAAACTCTCGGGACCATTTTTAGCCTTTTGAGACCGGTCGTTCATAGTCTCAGACCAGTCTTACGACCGGTCGTCTGCGTAACAGAACGTGTCCTTTAAGCTCCAATTTTCTCTGCGCAGTCCAGGATTTCTTACACAATCCGGAACCTTCTGCACTATTCTATAAAAGGGAACCTAGGGCTTCTTCCTAAGGCATCCTAGAAGAGATTGACAATGGTGGGAGACTGCGGAAGTCGGATTTGGAGTTCTACAACTCCTCCTAGTTTGTTTCTCTAGTTTGATGTTTTGTTTAGTTGTTTTCATGTTTCCTTGGATCATGAACGGTTAAACCTCTTAGCTAGGGCTAAGAGGTGAAGCTTGTAGTGAATCTAAGATGTTTAAATTCGTTTGATTTGGTTTCAAGTTGGATTATTAGTGAAGAACAATGATTTGAAGTTTAAATAAAGTTCTAAGTAGTTTTTCTTAATCTTATGATGGCTCATGGATGTTAGAAGAATTGCTTGAGTTCTTAATTGTTTTGGGTATCTCTAAACCTGTATGCTCCAAGGAATTGGATTCAATATGCTCTAGATCTGTAATCCTCATGTGAGAACTTCATGCCAAAAGTCTATTTTTCTAGAATTTCTGGATTATGTGAGATTGAGTATGTGATTTGAATCAAGTTCAAATCATGATCTAGTTATATCTTGTGACAGGATTTAATGATGATTATAGTTGTGATCTTAATCTATTGGAATTAGGACTGACCTATGCAATTGAGTGTGCTCAAGTCCTAGCTTGAATTGACAGAATCTTGTACATAATTCACACATATGCCAGACTGCTTGTTTTAACTACTCTATCATCTGACTAGATAGAACTTAATTTTAATTCTAGTTAAGAAAATGAGAAACCACTGCGAATTAAGCATCAAGGATTGCTACAAGTGGATCCTTAAATCCCTAGTGCCTTTTTATTATTGATTATCTTCAGTTTAGTTCAAAGCATCTATCTACATCAATTTCCTAAAATCTTTTTAGTTAGTTCTTAAGTAGAAACCATTAGAAGTGTTTTTGTGAATTCCTACACAAGTCCCTATGGATCGACCTCTGTCTTACCGAGATTATTACTACATCGCAACTCTACACTTGGGGAAGCGAACACCATTCACTTTAAAGATATTACCGTTCCTTGGATTCAACAACTCAACAGTCACATATGGATAAACAGTTTGCACAATGAAAGGACCGGTCCATCGAGACTTCAATTTCTCCAGAAATAAATGTAACCGAGAATTATACATAAGGACCTTTTGATTAATCATGAAGATCTTACGAAGGATGTTCTTATCATGGAACACCATCCTCTTGTCCTTGTAAATTCTCGCATTTTCATATGCCTCATTCCAGAGTTCCGCAAGTTCATTCAATTGAAGTTTGCTCAATGAGTTTGCTTTGTCAGAATCAAAATTCATCTTCTTTATCACCCAATATGCCCTATGTTCCAACTCCACGGGCAAGTGACAAGGTTTTCCATAGACAAGTTTGTAAGGAGACAATCCAATGGGGGTCTTGAAAGCGGTACGGTAAGCCCAAAGTGCATTGGTAAGTCAAAGCAACCAATCTTTGCGATCGGGGTTTACTATTTTCTCCAAAATATGTTTAATTTCCCTGTTGGATATCTCAACTTGTCCACTTATTTGTGGGTGACATGGAGTGCTCACCTTGTGATTTACGCCATATTTCTTCATTAAAGCTTCAAACGGGCGGTTACAAAAATGAGATCCTCCATCCTTATAATGACTCGAGGTGTTCCAAACCGAAAAAGTATATTTTCTTTTAAGAAATGAATGACTGTTTTATGATCATTATCCCGGCATGGAATCGCCTCGACCCATTTTGAAACATAATCGACGGCAAGCAAAATATATAAATTTTCAAAAGAAGATGGAAATGGACCCATGAAATTGATGCCCCAACAATAAAAAAATTTGATTGGTAAGATGGGATTGAGTGGCATCATATTTCTAGGGGATATTTCTCCCAATTTCTGACAAGGCTCACACTGTGTTACAAACTTCATGAGTATCTTTAAACATGGAGGGCCAATAAAACCCACATTGAAGAATTTTGGTTGTGGTCTTCTTAGCCGAAAAGTGGCCACCACACGCCTGAGAATGACAGAAGGAGATGATACTGTGTTGCTCATCATCCAGGCACACATCGCCTTATAATTTGATCAGAACAATACTTGATTAAGTACGGGTCGTCCCACAAGAATTTTCTTACCTCGTTGAAAAACTTATCCTTATCTTGCTTGTTCCGGTGTGTTGGAATTGTACTTGTAGCAAGATAAAGCAATGTCCGCATACCATGGCAATTGGGAGACTTTAAAAAGTTATTCATCAGGGAACATGTCATTGATCGAAGTCGTCTCAAGAGAATCGGTGAGAACAAGTCTAGAGAGATGGTCAGCCACTACGTTTTCTACTCCTTTCTTATCATGTATTTCTATATTAAATTCTTGAAGTAGGAGGATCCATCTTAACAAGCATGGCTTAGCATCCTTCTTAGATGGAAGGTACTTAAGCATGGCATGGTCGGCGAATATGATGATCTTGGATCCAATCAAGTAGGACCTAAACTTGTCTAAAGCAAAAACTACGGCTAAAAGTTTTTTTTCTGTAGTAGTGTAGTTTGCTTAGGCTGAGTTTAAGGTTCTACTTGCATATTAGATGACGCATGGCTTTTTCTCTTTTCTGTGGCCTAACACAGCTCTAATAGCGTAGTCGCTCGCATCACACATAATTTAATAAGGAAGGCTCCAATCAGGTGGTTGCATTATGGGAGCACATGTCAACATACCTTTAAGCTTGTCAAAGGCATTTTGACAATCTTCATTCCACTCGAATGAGTTTTCCTTGTGAAGAAGGTTACATAAAGAACGAGAGAGTGAACTAAAGTCCTTTATGAACTATCTATAGAATCTGGCATGTCCCAAAAAGGACCGCACATCTCGTACGCTCTTGGGTGGTGGAAGGTTGAGATAAGATCGATTTTTTCTTTGTCCACCTCAATTCCATTTTGTGAGATGATGTGACCGAGGACTATTCCCTTTTGAACCATGAAGTGACATTTCTCCCAATTCAACACGAGGTTCTTTTCTTCATATCTTTTTAAAACAGTTTTTATGTGCATAAGGCACTCATCAAAGTTACAACCAAATACTGAGAAATCGTCCATGAAGACTTCGAGAATCGTCCCCACCATATCAGAAAAAAATACTCAACATGCAACACTGAAAAGTGGCAGGGGCATCGCAGAGTCCAAACGACATCCATTTGTTGAGCCTCTAATTTATACATATTCTAACCCTTATCATCACACATTATGCATGGTTTATGTGTTTAAAGTCTAAACTAATACATATTTTTGTGTTTACAGGAATAAGATAGAGATTTCACCAATTCATGGTTAAAAGAGTCACTTTGTATGCATTGAAGATCAAAGAAAAGAAGCAAGAAGAAGAAAAGAACAGAAGAAAAATTATGTTGAGAGATTGATCTCCCAGCCTGCAAGATTGATCTCCCAGCCCGAGAGATTGATCTCCCAACCTGAAAGATTGATCTCTCATCCTGAGAGATTGATCTCCCATCCTGAGCGATTGATCTCCCAGCCTGAGCGATTGATCTTCCATCCTGAGAGATTGATCTCCCATCCTGAGCGATTGATCAACGGAGCCTAAGTGATTGATCGATGGAGCCTGTAAATCAATCGTCGAGCCATAAAAATTCAGATTTTTGAAGATTTTTTGCTAAAATTCGCTGGACACTTTTCACACCCAACGATCAATCGCCCGGCCACCTACAATCAATCTCCTGGAACAAGCGATCAATCGCTCAGCTCAAGAGATAAATCGACAATGCACCCAGTCCAGAAACTTCTAAATTCGGTCCGATTTTCTTCGCGCAGTGCGTAAGTTTTACGCAAATTCTCGAAGATTCTTCGTCTGTGAAGTGTGAAAGCTATAAAAGGAGACCTCCACTCCCTTCCTAAGGCATTTAGCAATGTGGGAAGCAAAGAGATCAAGACCTAGCCTCCTACAACTAGTTTTCTTCTTCTTCTAGTTATAGTTTCTAGTTTTTAATGCTTTCTTCTAATTAACCTCTTAGCTAAGGCTAAGAGGTGAAGCTTGTAGTTAATCTCATGTTTAATTCAGTTTGATTCAAGTACCTTTACTTCAAGTTCAGATTTTTATTGTTCTAGTTTGAATGAAAGTTGATGTTTTTAGAAGTTTTATGAGAGTTCATGTACTCCGGACATGGATTCTTTACAATTCTCTGAGATTGTCACGTTTGTTTGATTAGATTCGAATTGTAGTAACCCTTGAGCAAGTCAGAGTCCATTGGCATGGCTGTTACTCCGAAGGCTACATGTTTGAATGCTATCTACTTGATTAGAACTAAAACTTGAATTTCTGACTTGAATGGGGTTATTGTGCTTCAATGGTTTATCTTCCGACTAGATGAGATATAGGACTTCAATTCTAGTTGTGTTTCATGCTTGAGTGAATGAATTAACATGGATTGCTACAAGTGGATCCTCAATGCCTTAGTTCTCTCTTTATTCTCAGATTTTCTTAAATTACTGTTTTCGTTTAGTTTACTTAATTGAATCTCCAAACCACTTAAATCTTAATTGCTGGAATAATTTAGAATTGGTTTCCTAATTCCCTGTGGATCGACCTCGGTCTTACCGAGAATTATTACTACATCACAGCCTTGCACTTGAGGCGAGCAAACGTCCTTCATTAAGCAAAAGTGCTGAATGAACATGGAAATGTTGTCTTCTCTTGGTCCTCTAGGGTGATCTCTATTTGGTTATACCCTAAATACACATCAAGGAAGCAAAATGGGAATGACCCGCCAACCTTTCTAAAATTTGATTGACAAATGGTAAGGTGAAGTGGTCTTGCCTTGTGACTGTGTTTAGCTTCCTGTAGTCAATACACATTCTCCAACCGGTAGTGACTCTGGTTGGTACGAGTTCATTATTGGCATTGGCTACGATCGTTATTCTGGATTTCTTAGGCACCACTTGAGTTGGACTCACCCATTGACTATCAGATATTGGGTAGATGATACCCACATCCAATAGTTTCACCACCTCGGCCTTAACCATCTCCTTCATGTTTGGATTGATGCGTGTTTGTGGTTGCCTAGATGTCTTGGCATTTTCCTCAAGGTGTATACGATGAGTACAGATCAGTGGGTCTATGCCTTTGAGATCTGCAATTGACCATCCGGTGGCGTTCTTATGCTCTATTAGAGTGGCTATTAACATACTCTCTTGTTCCTCTTCCAAGTGGGAAGAAATCACCACCGGATATGTCTCATCTCGACCTAAATATACATATTTCAAATCATTTGGTAATGGTTTTAGGGCAAGCTTCGGTGCCTTGATATTAGATGGAAGAGGCTTGTTCTCGCTTAAGGGTAAAGGTTCAAATGGTACTTTCCATCTTTTATTATCAAGTACCGGCATAACATCCAAAATGGCATCCATCTCTCGTATCGTGTCATCATCCATCTCATGAGAGTGGGCCAAAATGCCTCCAAAGGATCAGAATAGAATGTCAAGGGGGATATATCTTCCACGAATGATTCAATTAGATTTATTTCGTGGACCTCGTCATCAACTTCCCGTGGTTGTTTGCATAAATAAAAAATATTCAGCTCGAGTGTCATATTTCCAAAGACATTTGTACAAGCCCATTTCTACAATTGATAATTGCATTTAAAATAGCTAGAAAAGGGCGGCCTAGTATGACAAGAATTTGAGCACCGGTACCTATCACGTGATGTGTATCCAAGACAAGTCCACTGGATAGTAGAATTTATCGACTTGGACCAAGACATCTTCAATCATCCCACTTGGTATATGAATAGATCTATCAATAAGTTTGAGTGTGATTTTGCTGGGTTTCAATTCACCTAACCCAAGTTGTTCATAGACCGAATATGGGATGAGGTTAACACTTGCCCCTAAATCGAGTAAGGCTTGTTTGACCCGGTAGTCACCTATGATGCATGAGATGGTAGGACTACCCGGATCCTTGTATTTTTTGGGGCACCTCTTGTTTGATAATAGTGCTCAAAATTCTCAATCAAAAGTACTTTGTTGTGAACATTGTGTTTTCTTTTGACTGTACACAATTCCTTCAGAAATTTGGCATAGGATGGTATTTGTTTTACAGCATCTAACAACGGAATGTTGATCTTCACTTACTTAAAAACCTCTAAGATTTCCAGGTTTCTGTCTAAAGTTTTAGGTGAAATCAACCTTTGGGGAAACGGAGCAACCGGCTTGTATTGCCTTTCCGGTCCTTTCTCATGTGGAGTGTTGTTCGGGCTATCATCCTCTTTAGAAATTTTCAGATCATTAAGTTTTGGAGCCTTCACTGGATTAGATTTATCGATTATTTTTTCACTCTTCAAGGTGGTGATAGCTTGAACATGCTCTGTATGTTGGGAGGACGAGCTTGGGTCTTGTATCTCAAATTGGGTTCTTGCGTTAGGGAGAGGTTGGGCAAGAAGTGTACCTTTCTTCCTAACACTGAGATGAGATTCAACTCTAGCCATTGAGGTTTTCAAGTCATTAATGGCTTAAGATGAATTTTGATTGAATTTCAGTTGCTCTTGCATGAACCCATCAATTTTCAGAGAATTAGACTTGTTATATTCAGCTTGAACCGATACGAATGCACCCAACATCTCCTCTAGCGTAGCTTTTGGTGTGATTACTAGGGATGGACCTAGTAAAGGTTGAGCTTGGGGGGTGTTTTTTGCATTCGCAGTTGGTCCATTCCTCCAACTGAAGTTGGGATAGTTCTTCCAACTAGAGTTATACGTGATTGAGTTTGGAGTACTAAATGGTCGTTGATAACTGTTTATGATATTTTATTATTCTTGTAACATTTCTTGGACTGAAGAAATTGTGGGACAATCATGTGTTGCATGTTGATTTCCGGCACAAATTCCACAAACAATTTCAACGTCCTTTGAGTTAATCGTCTCTCCTTTCTTCGATTCCATGGCCTCGACTTTTCTTGTGAGGCTAGCCACACGTGCACTTATGTTATCTTCTTCTGAGAGGACATAAATTCCTCATTTTTCCTTTTGTTAGCTTGTCTTGGGATTTGTTGGTTTAGATGTATCCCAAGACTGTGCATTCTCGGCCAATTCATCAAAATAGTCTCATGATTCTTCGGCTTCCTTATTCATGAATTCTCCATTACACATCATCTCTACGAATTGGCGCATGGGTGAAGTCAGTCCTTCATAAAAAAAAAAAAAAACTTATTACCCACCAAATTTCGTAGCCATGATGTGAGAATGCATTTAACAAGTCCTTGAACCTTTTCCAACATTGGAAGAAGGTCTCATCCTCTTTTTAAGCAAAATTCATGATAAGGCGCCTCAACATGATCATTTTGTGAGTAGGGAAGAACTTTTTAATGAACTCCCTAGTCATCTCAGTCCATGTGCAAATTGATCTTGGCCTTAATGCATGAAGCCAAGCATTAACTTTCTCTTCAAGGAAAAAAGGAAACAATTTAAGTCTCACTACATCATCAGTTACATTTGCAAAGTGCATTATGGCTATCACCTCATCAAATTCCTTAAGATGTTGATAGGCACTTTCACTATCTAGTCCATGGAATTTGGGAAGTAGTTCGATTACTCCCGATTTAAGATTTATGTTCCCTGCATTATGTGGAAAAACTATGCATGAGGGAGTGCTCGCACTTACAGGTTGCAAGTAATCACGTAGTGTTCTAGGTCGGGGAACATTCTCAACTTCATTATCTCCTGTTTCGGTTTGACCCAGATTTTGATTGGCCATAGGGTTGGGTTGATTTCCAGCCATACTTTCAAACAAAATTGGAGAATCAAAACATTTCCTAGCACGTCGCTCCCTATCAATCCATTCAACAATTCCCCCTTCACTAATCACTCGGTTATTAGAATCCTGAACCCAATATGGCATGTAAATCTCAGAAAAATAAAAGAAAAATGGTTAGAAAAACCTGATTTAAAGTGACTACTTCGACTCCTAGAATTCCTGTAAAAATAAAACAAAGCAAACAAACTAAGTTAGTAAAGGACTCCTAAAAATCTTAAATAGAAACTGTTTTCAGAAATTTTGTGAAAAACTATCAAAGTTCCCGGCAACGACGCCAAAAACTTGTTCGCTTCCCCAAGTGTAAGGTTGCGATGTAGTAATAATTCGGTAGAGACCGAGATCGTTCTTAGAGACTTGTTAGAAATTCACAAAACTACTTCTAATATTCTCTAATTGAGATCAAACTAACAGATTTTAGAATTTGAATGCAGATAGTAATCTGAAATTAAAAGTGAATGTAATTCATATAAAAGAGCACTAGGGGTTCAAGGATCCACTTGTAGCAATCCTTGATGCATAATTCACTGTAGTTTCCTAATTACACAACTAGAATTGAAATCAAATCCTATATAGCCGGATGATAGAGCATTTAATTCATCAAAATAGTCCAATTCATGTGTTGTTCATAAACATGATTCTCTCAATTCAAGTTAGGACTTGAGCACACTCAATTGCATAAGTCAATCCTAGTTCCAATAGCTTAAGATCACAATCATGATAATCATCGAACCCTGTCACAAAACTTAACTATATCATGATTTGAACTTCATTCAAATCACATGCATAAGCAACACCCAAATTGGACTTAAGAACAAAAGATAGAACTTTGGTTTGAAGTTCCCACATGAGAATCTAAGTCTAGAGCGTCTTGAATCTGATTCCTCGGAGCGTACAGGTCTAGATCAGTGCAAAACAACTAAGAACTAAAGCAATTCTTCCAAACATCCATGAGTCATCATAAGTTAAGAAAAAACTACTTAAAACTTTATTCAAACTCCAATAACCATTGTTCTTCAATAAAAATTCAAACTTAGAAACTTAAAAACGAATTAAAGCATCTTAGATTCACTACAAGCTTCACCTCTTAGCCCTAGCTAAGAGGTTTAGCTGATCATTATCCAAGTAAACATGAAATCAACTAAAAAAAACATGAAAACCAAAGGAACAAACTAGGAGGAGTTGTAGAACTCCGGATCCGACTTCTGCCGCCTCCCATGTCACGCCCCAAATTCGGTTCACGGCGTCCATTTGCCGTAACCCGAATTCAAAGGTGGCAGTCTCCGTAGTACCCCGATCTCGGATCCTAACCCCACACGGCAGGTTCCGATCCTGGGATACCACAAGGAGGATTTTAGGGTCTGAAATTTTTTTTAAAAACATGAGCATCACCATATGAGTACCATAAAAGACAAACACAATATTTCCACTAAGTCATTTCGTTACATATAGAACTGAAAGGTAAATACACAATGCGTAAATATAAAAACTGTGCACAATCTGGCACCTCCTGCTATTGCACTCCCAACTCCAACTCAACGTTGCTAATATACTCTGGTATAACCTGCAGCGTAACAAACGCGCTTAAGCTTCGTACGAAGCTTTGTAAGTGCGTGTGTGCGTGCGCAATGCGTATGACAAGCATGATAAATATCAGAGTAAGCAGTAAAGCATGATGAGAAATTTAAACCAAAACTTAACCCAATTAGGCTACACGATCATGTGATGTGAATAACCAGTCTACCACGGCTATTCAAGCATGCAATACATATAACTAGCCTACCATGGCGATGTAAGCGTGCAATACAGGTAACCAGCCTACAAAGGCTATATACTCATACTATGCAATGACCTACAGGGCCTAATGTCACATACAATGATCCAATGCATGTATGCAAATCACCACCTCTCAGTACAGTGGTCCAAATACGAACAGTCATAACGCGATCGCCTAAGCAATACAGGACTCGGAACTGGTAGCTCGCCCAGGCTTACAGCCCCGCCCACATCACACCCGCCCACGTCAAGACCGTCCAATACTATACAGTGATACCAATACCATCTCTGAAAGGGAACATCACCGGGGTCTCACAGACCTCACTACTCACCAGTAGAATGCCAAAGCCTATCTGGTGCAATAGCGGACCTACTCACAGTTGGTCAAACACAACACACTTTGCCAACACTCTTGATGAGTACCTAATATTGTATAATTAACCCTGGTTGTTAAGGGCATTATCATTGTTTTCCCTGTTAATTATCTCTCATTAGGTGAATTTTCTGTCTTCAGGTGATCAGGAGAGGTTGGAGAAAATCCGAGTCAATCAGGATGATTTAGTGCCCAAAAGTAATCAACGTCAAGTGTGTGGCAATCCTGAGGAAAATCAGGGCGTAAAGATCGAAGAGTGAACCATATTCTGTGGTGGATCTGAAGTCTCAGAAGGCCTCATCAAATCGACATATTTTGGAGGTCCATCTAAGACATGTTATGATGATCGTGATCAAGGCCTGTATGGTCAAGATTGGATGTCTATAGTTGGGACCAACTGTGCATCACTGGCTGGCGACACTTTCATGAGCATCAGATCAAAGGCCCTAATCGACTAGCACTTTGGACCATACCATCATCTCCAACAATCCAATCCATCCATCACGATCAGCTGGACACCAGTCATCCATGCACATCACAACCGTCCATATCCAACCATCCATCATCTGTGTAGGGCTGGCCAAGGTGGACACCACTATGTGCAGCGTGCAGCAAGGATGGACGTCCACCAGCCTCACATGTGCCAGATCAACCAGGTGGGCCACACAGTAGTCCAGCTGCAGCTGCAGCTGCTCAGCGTGCAATCCAATCTCCACCGTCCAGCAGCTGCCGGACGTCCATTCACATCAATGGCCAGCTCAATGGACCCCACAACCAGCGTCCATCACAGTAGGTGGACCACCAAGCCAAGGTGCCTCAGGACTTTCACCGTCCATCACCGCCCATCCATGGTGGACTCGTCCATTGAATAAGCTCCAACGGTCAACAACAACTGCACATTCCAAGATGACCGTCCATTCTCTAGCCGTTGATCAAATCCTAGACATATATGGACCCATCATTTCCATAAACCATCATCATCAACAGCTAGGAAGGGACTCTCCATGTCATTCTCCACCACGTGTACAGTGGCCTTCAATCCACAGTAGCGGGTGGACCCCAAATCTCACCTGCATCAAATCCAGCCATCAAAGTGGACTCCACTGTTTGAATGTGCTACAGTGTGCACGTGCAAGTAAAAGGGGGCAGCTGATCACTTGTCCATAGCATCAACGGTGTAAGCCTCCATCTCCAACACCATTCATCAGCAGCCATCCAGATCTAGATCGACCAGCAAGTGGCCACCGTCCATCATCCATGTCCAGCTTACGGTGGACGTTCAACTCATGTGCAGTGTCCAGCGCCCAGCTGAAGGATGCCCCCCCACAACTAGCCATGGAGATCATCAAGATCGTCCATCCATTCCTACCACCACATCTACCAGCCTCATCTTCATCCAACGGCCAGCACTCAACTATGGTGGACCCCACTTT
The DNA here is from genome assembly GCA_003013855.2 of Liriodendron chinense. Lineage (NCBI taxonomy): Eukaryota > Viridiplantae > Streptophyta > Magnoliopsida > Magnoliales > Magnoliaceae > Liriodendron > Liriodendron chinense. The sequence goes on from PVNU02000506.1 coordinate 1,039,203, forward strand.
CAATCCCCTCCGTCTATCCAACCAGCTGGAAGTCAAGTCCCGAACTCAACCACCATCCACTTCATTCTCGCCATCATCAAGTGGGCCGTTCACTCTCCAAGGCAGCAGCTGGAGAATCTCACACGTGCAACACAACAGCAGCCGTCCAAGCAACAGCGTCCATCATCCAGTGGACCCCACAGTTCACACGTGCAGACTAAAATCCACCGTTCATCCAAGCTCCTGCAATCCATCCATTCAACAGATTGCAGCCGTCCACAGCAGTCCAGCAGATCATTGCAACCGTCCAGCTGATGAAAACCATCACGGCCAGCAACGCTGTGGACCCCACTACTTCAAGTCCCAGCATCAAGGAGGACCTCCATCGTCCATCTCCAGCCGTCCAACCCATCTGCAACAGCTTCATCCAGCCATCCATCAAAGCTCCATCTCCAGCGTCAGGTGGGACCCACATCACGTCCAGCAGTGGACGTCCATCCATCTCCAGCTGCTGGACGTCCATCATCAGCAACATCCCTGCACAGCTGCAGCTCTTCAGCATCATCACATCCAGCTGCTCTCCCTCTCCCTTCATCTCACGTGTGGAGCTAGGCAAGAGAGGAGCTCTCTCTCTCTCTCTCTCTCTCTCTCTCCTCTCTCTCTCTCTCTCTCTCTCTCTCTCTCTCTCTCTCTCTCCACACATGTGTAAGGCTTGGAATGCCACCTCATCATCCAAGCCTCACTCCAAGCCCAAACCTAAAAGAAAAGTTTGCTTTAGGCTTGGAGTGACACCTAGGATTGGAGTACCTTTCTTGCCACATGTCCATCCAAGCCTAACTCCAAGCCCGAACCTAAAAGCAAAGTTTGCTTTGGGCACTCCAAGCCTAACTCCATTCCCAAACCAAAAGAAACTTTTGGAGTGCCACCTAGGCTTGGGAGCTCCTCATAAGGCTATAAAAGAAGCTCCTCTCCCTCTCATTCTCATCATCCCATCCAAGAGTTCTCTCTTCTTTAGTCTTCTCTTTTTTCTTTTGTAGTGTAGAGTAGTGTAGTTTTCTCCTTTGTAGAGAATTTAGTCTTCCATTGTAGCATGGTTGGCTAAACCTCTAGCTAAGGTTAGGGGTGAAGCCTTTGAAGAAATTTGCAAGCTTCGGTTCTTTTGGTTCAACATTGGTGTGTGAATGTTGGAGTTTTCTTTGGTTGATTGGTTCGGTTATCCACCTTGGTGGATGCTATTGTTGTGCAAGCCCCTTGATCCATCGTCGACTCCGGGCACGTTGGATGCTTGGGATCCCTTGCACACCAATTAGCTAGTTCATGATCGATAAAGTCCCTTGATCCATCGTCGACTCCGGGCACGTTGGATGCTTTGGATTCCCTACGGTCATCGAGCTAGTGCAGGTAAAGTCATCGATCTGTAAAATCCCTTGATCCATTGTAGACTCCGAGCACATTGGATGCTTTGGATTCCCTGCGATCGATAGACGAGATCTTAACGGTTGGATCGGTCAATCAAAGCCTCCTATCTTGTAAGTATGCATTTGATCGTATGAATTGTGATCTTATCGGTTGACTTGTTGGCAAAGTTGTTGATCTATACAATTCTTTGATCCATTGTCGACTCCGGGCACAATGGATGCTTGGAATTCCCTTCGATCAACTAACGAGTGCTTCATGGTCAAATCAATCGGTTCAGATCACCATCTTTTATGAAATATGCAAATGGTTTAACTGTTTTATCTTCCGGTTGGAATGAATCTTTATTCAATTCCAGTTGAGTTACAGTTGGACCAATGAATCAAATCTTGTGAATGAATCAAACGTGGATCCCTGATGCCTTAACCCCTTTTCTATTTTTTGTCTTTCACCACACACAACTTACTCCACTCTCGTGGATAAACCAGATTTCATCTCACTCACCTAAACTAATTCCTCTAAGTGTTCTTAACCCCAATCCCTGTGGATCGACCTCGGTCTTACCGAGTATTTTACTACTTCGCTACTTGCACTTGGGTGTGCAATCTTCGGATTGTAGCAACTCTTCCGGCAGGTTAGGTCAAACCTCCTTCCAAACTGACCACGTGCAGTGGAAAACACCGCCGTTTGATATTCGGCATACTGGTGTATGATTAAACCACCTGGTCCTTGAATGGAGCACCCACCTTGGTACCAACGGGATTAGGGACTTTCACCCAGGGACATCTTTAGGCATCTAGTTTAAAAATCACATATTTCTGGTGTTCTGCAACCACGATGGAGCTGTGGTTGCAACGTAGTAACCATGCTATGTGCGGCACAAGCAGACGGTGCGAAATGCAACCATGCATACAAACATCCGACGACATGCCCGTGCAAGTCTCCAAAGAGCACCATAAAACTATAGGGTCTCAAATACAATGTCACCGTCAACCGGTAATGAACTGCACGACAATCGCGGCTGCTATGGCCGGTTGATACCAAACAATCAGATGAGCCAAGCATTCATGATGCATGAGCCAAACATACAATATGAGTGTCAACAAGTAATCAATCTACCACGATGGCTATAAATCAATCTAGTCCAACTTATTTGAGATATGATTAAGATGAGGGGACACATATGAATGATCGAGTCATAGTGCGGGATGTCGCTAGCCAGGGAATCTCGCACCAAGGGCTACAAGGTATGCTAAGTTATTCCTACCATACAGTGTAAGTCAGGATGATAGATTCCTGTCCTCGAATAGTCCCATACCTATTGGAGAGGTTTGCGATAGAGAGCACGTGAATTACATTTGCGCGACTACATCTCGAATGCTTTATGAATGCGTTTATGCCCTAGTGGTCCCCAACTAACAATGGTGATTCAGAATGCATACTCATTACACATGCATGGTGGTCGTCGAAGCATATAGTATATAGATTGCATAGGGATGTTCCAAACAACACTACGTGTGGCAACAGATATACTAAAAACAGCATAAAAAGATAATTCACTTATAACACAAGCAAACTTAAAGAGATAGGACCCGAGATGGATGGTATACAACAACACGGATGGTCCAACAATTGAACGGTGTGGATCAACCTTCAACACTCAGATAACCCAAATGGAAAGAAAATGATTATATACACTACCGACACATCAAAGGTAGAACCTACTTGAGCAGCAAGAGTAGAATACCAAAATCATGCCGAGACCCATAATCATGTAGTACAGTTGAGATAAACACGATGAATAGTCCGTAAAAGGAATGTCATAGAACGGGTTGCAAGATAGACAGGTCATGACAGAGAATCATAAATGGTAGGGTAATCTGAGATAGATGGTCAATACGATGAGGTCCAAAAAGGGACGACAGGTCTAACCTCATGCTGCAAGATAGGCTCCATATAATGGATGGCCTACATGACATACTAACGTCGAGGATGAGCCCCACACTAGTCCTAAAGGTAAACGGACGGTGTGGATGGGATATACACGATATGGTGGTCTTTAATAGTTGGGTATTAAGGTAGGAGGGGTGAGTCATATGAGGATATAACAAGCTAAGTTACCAGGATCAATCAACATGGTGAGTCAACAAGGTGAGTCAATAAGGCAGGTTGACAAGGCGAGTCAACATGGTGAGTTAACAAGGTGAATTGACAAGATGGTTCAACAGGGTGAGTTTAAGAAAGTAGCCCTATGACTTGGATCGAGCGAACTTTAGGGATGACCTTTCAAAAAGGGTTTACACAACTAATCATCAAGGTGGATCCACGGGATGGACAACGCGGTCACTCGAACACGCACACTAAGGTGGTCCCAAGGCCATCACGTACATAACATGCTAGGGTCCATTCACTTGGAGGGTTTTCATCAAGCCCAACGATAAGTCTGTCTGACTTAGGACATCTGGATAAAATATATACACTAAGGTGGGCCCTGCCTATAGGTTAGATAACAAATAAACATTATCGTTGGATCTAGGAAGTTTCAGTGGTAGGCATTCAATCACCACCATTTCCTACATGTGGCCCACCCAAAACTGGGCCCACACCCTTGCCAAGAAGAACGACAAGGTATACCCAACATTCATCAAGGTGGGACCCAAAGTTGGGCCCCATCACCTTTGGTTAGATGGATAAATAAACATTACAATGGCCCCAAGGAAGGTTTCAAAGGTGGGTATCAATGACCACTGTTTCCTACAATGTGGTCCACCAGAGCTTTGGATTGCCTCATCTTTTCTTGGAGAGCCCATGGACTAAAATAATATGGAAAAACAGATGGGCGGCATAAATAAAACAGATACTCCATGGTGGGGCCCATGGGGTGGGCCACATGCTGGGTCAGCGTGCCCAAGCACACTACCTCCTGTGGTGCCCAGTTGGGGTCCAAGAAGTTTTGAATCAAGTGGGTATTTGTGTTTTCTCCTTCATCCATATCCATGTGATCTTATGAACAGGTTGGATGACAAATAAACATCACTGTAGAGCCGGGGAAGGTTTCAATGGTGGAAATCATTATTCCCACTGTTTCCCGTGGCATGGCCCACTTGACATTTGGATATGCTTAAATTTTGGGCTCAGCCACTAAAATGAGCTGGAAAAACATATGGATGGAATAGATAAAGCACATACATTCCAGGTGGGTCCCACGAGTGGGCCACCTGCTGGGCAGCCCAACCAGCCCACGACGCTGGTTGCTGCCAGTGTCTTTTTCTTTTCTTTTCTTTTTTCTTTTGGTTATTGTTCTCAGCAAGTGGGGCCCACAGAAGCTTTCGATCAAGCTGATATTTTTGTTTTCCCTCCTTCCACACGTGTGTGGACTTATGAACAGGTTGGATCTCAAATAAACATCATGGTGGGCCGTAGGAAGGTTTCAACGGTAGGGTCACTGTCCCCACTGATTCCTATGTTGGGGCCCTCTTGAGATTTGGATCTGTCTCATTCTTGAGATCATGCCCTAAACTGATCTCCCCAAATGGATGGACGGTGTGGATATAGCACACGCATCATGGTGGGACCCACAGAGTGGGCCACTAGCTGGAGCGCTTGCGCGTCCAGTGCCGGGGACACTGGTCACTCTAGGAGCCCTTTTTTTTGTTTTCTTTTTTTTATTCTTGGTTTTGATCGAGTGGGGCCCACATAAGGGTGATCCACTCCATTCATCAGGTTCTCCAACTCAAGGGGAACCCATAGAGCCCCATATTGGGTGTATTATTCGGTCTAGAAACATCAAGGTGGGCCAAAGAAGGTCCAACCGTAGGCACCATCTTCACCACTATTTCATGTGGTGCGGTCCGCCTAAGATTTGAATCGGATTCAGAATTGGGCCCTGGCCCTAAATTGATTTGGGAAAACAGATGGACGGCATGGATTGAACATAAACATCAAGGTGGGTCCCAAGATTGGGGACCCCAGTCCCACGTTCCAGGTGACGCTGGACTATTCCAACGTCTCTGACGCCACGAACGTCCAACGTCTGGACGTTCACCCTTTTTTTTTGCCTTCCTTTGTTTATTTCAAGTGGGGCCCACATGGGTATGATCCACTCCATTCATCAGGTTCCCCAGCTCATGGGGGACCTAATGAGCCCGATATTGGGCAGGTTACGAGGTCTACAAACATCACGGTGGGCCCAAGAAGTTTCGACAGTGGGCTTCATCATCTCCACTGTTTTCTATGGTGTGGTCCACCTGAGATCTGGATCTGTTTCATTTTTGGTGCGCAGTCCTAAAATGGACTGGAGAAACAGATGGACGGTGTGGATCTAGCACAAGCATCAAGGTGGGTCCCACAAGTGGGGACCCCACTGTCAACGCCCAAAAGGCCCAGGCGCTGCTGGGCAGCAGCGTTCCCTGGACGCTGGCTGTCTAGCGGCCTGCTGCCCTCTCCTCTCTCTCTCTTTTTATTATTATTATCATATGAATGTGGGGCCATGGATGATCCTGCCCATCCATCTGATTGTCCATCACAAGGTGGGCCCAGAAAAGAAAAGAAATGACAGGTAAATAAGGAAAATGGGGAGTTTATGTCCCCCTTGCACTCACTTCGAAATATGAACAGTTGGATCAGGTCGGGTTGACGATCGGATGTCCGGATGATGGTTGGGGCCCTCCAAGCTTGGTTTCTCTCTCTCTCTCTCTCTCTCTCTCTCTCTCTCTCTCTCTCTCTTTCTCTCCTTTCTCCTTAGAATGCTATAGACTAGTGGTGCTTGGGGTTTTTCTAGAGGAGAATGGCTAGCATGGGAGGGGGGTATGGGAGGTATGGTTTGTGTTGCCTTTGGAGGTGAGAGAGGGATGGGGTGGGTATGGTGTGTGTAGACTAGGGTGATGAGAGGGGTATGGGTGAGGGTGAGGGTGATTGATTTGATTGATTTGACCTTTTCTTGGAATTTGTGCAAGTGTGGCCCACACCCTACATATGTAGTGTGGCCCACCTTGATTGCGCACAAGTACGCATCTTTCAAGCTAAGCATCGAAACGAAGCGTGCCACGCGGCGTTGGAGTCGTGGCGCTCACGCGGTCGCAAGGGTACAAGTCTTAGGTCGTTGCTGTACTAAATCAGGGTCGTGATAAGAGATGGTCGATCTGGTCAGTCCGGGATGTACCGACATCAGAAACTAAATGTACGTTCGATTAATCAGGGTACGGGTCTTACATCCCACCTTCGTAGATCTCCTCTAGGATACCTTAGGAACGAGCTAAAGGAGTCCTTTTATAGGTTTGGGGCCCTAGATGCAAAGAAACTTCGAGAAAATCCACAAAAATTGCACTTTACACAGCAAATTTCAAAGCTTGCAGAAGAAGCTCTGTTACGCAGATGACCAGTCGGACGACTGGTCTGAGCTCATGGACAACCGGTCGCACAACCAGTCATAAAAGGCCAAAAATAGTCCAGAGAGTTTTCTGGAAATTCGAACCCAAATTTTTAATTCAACGACCGGTCTGATGACCGATCTGAGTAGTGGACGACCGGTTGAACGACCGATCATGATGGCAATTTTCTGCACTTCCTTCTTCTCTCCTTTGCTTTCTTTCTTCCACCCTTTGGTGCTTCGTCTTTTGATCTTCAATGCTTGCAAACAGCGTCTCTAAGCCTTCAATTGATGAATTCTCTCTCTCATTCCTACAACCACAAAACCATGCATTAGTTGGCTCTTTAATCATGTATTTCAAGCATAGTCAGTGATGATGGGGTTAGAATATACACATTTAAGAGCTTAACACCGAACCGATCAAACTTTTCTCTCCAACTTCTGCCCAACAATGCGGCGCACGACATGGTCGACCATACAATGCTTCAAAAGGTGCCATTCTGATACTCGTTTGGAAGCTGTTATTATAAGCAAATTCCGTGAGAGGTAAATAATCTTCCCATCTTCCTTTGAAGTCTAACACACAAGTGCGTGGCATATCTTTTAGGATTTTATTTACTCTTTCTATCTGGCCATCGATTTGAGGATGAAAGGCGGTACTATAGTTTAATGAGGTACCTAACGCTTGTTGCATTCTAGACCACAATGACGACGCAAAATGTGCATCTCTATCTGAAATAATCAACATTGAAACTCCATGCAAACGCACTACTTACTTCATGTACAGCTTAGATAATTTTGATATTGGGGCAGAGACACAGGTTGGGACAAAATGAGCTGACTTGGTCAATCGGTCCACAATCACCCATATCGCATCGTACCTATTCCTTGTTCACGGCAATCTAGTGATGAAGTCCATAGAAATATGCTCCCATTTCCAGGCGGGAATCTCGAGTTGATTTAGTAGTCCAGCTGGCTTCTTATGCTCGACATTCACCTGCTACATGTTAGGCACTTCGACACATATTTTGCAATCTCGCGCTTCATATTATTCCATCAATACTTCCTTTTCACGTCCTGATACATCTTCGAACTACTCGGGTGAATCGTTAGCTAAGATCGGTGTGCCTCCTTTAATAAATCTCGCTTCAAGATTGGGTCACTCGGCACACAAAGGCGGCTATAAAAATGAATTCCACCAACTGCACCAATAAACCACTCTTCGCTTCCTGCATCAGTTCTTCATCCTTGCTCTGACCCTCGATAATTTAGCAAATCAAGGCGGGCTCTACAGAGATGTTGCTTAGGTTAGCCATACGCCAGCCAAGATCTAACTTGACATCAAAATCCTTAATGAAATCTAACATTTCCCACTTCTTCACAATACATGCCATTAGTGCGACATGGGTTTTCTTTCTACTCAGAGCGTCTGCTACTACATTGGCTTTCCCTGGATTATAAAACAGCTCGATCTGGAAGTCCTTTCATGTTTCCATCCATCTGCATTAGCACATGTTAAGATCCTTCTGTTGGAATAGGTACGTTAAGCTCTTATGATCCGTATTCAATCTAAATCACTCACTATATAAATAATGCCTCTCAATCTTCAACGTGAAAATCATGGCGGTTAACTCTAGATCATGCGTAGGGTAATTCTACTCATGCACCTTCAATTGACGGGAGGCATAAGCTATTACCTTATCCTTCTGCATCAATACACATCCTAATTCTACCCTCGACGCATCCATGTGGACCACATATTATATTCCTCCTTCAGGCAATGTGAGAAATTCACAAACGTCAATAACTTCTTCAACGTCTAGAATGCTTCCTCCACCTTATTATTCCATTAGAAACAAACAACCTTTCTGGTCAATTCAGTCAACGGCCGAGTGATCTTCGAAAACTCCTTGATAAAGCATCTATAATATCCAGCAAGACTAAGGAAACTTCGTACCTCGATGACTAAGGTTGGCTGGCTCCATTGGTGCACAGCATCTACTTTAGATTGGTCCACTATTATGCCTTCTCGAGTCACTACGTGGCCAAGGAATTTTTCTTCCTTCCAAAAACCGAACTTCTTAAGCTTGGCATAAAATTGGTTGTCCTTCAGGGTTTGCAAGGCCATGAGCAAGTGCTCGATGTGCTCTTCTTCAGTCTTATAATAGATCAAGATAACGTCTATAAACACAATTACAAACTTGTCTAGATATGGCCTGAAAACATGATTTATCAAGTCCATAAATACAGCAGGGGCATTTGTCAATCCAAACGGCATCACTAGAAATTCTCAGTGCCCATATCTCGTCCTAAATGCAGTCTTAGCTATATCTTCCTTCTTCACATGCAATTGATGGTATCCAGACCTCAAGTCTACTTTGGAAAAGAATTGTGCTCCTCTAAACTAATCAAAGAGGTCACCTATGCGTGGGAGAGGATATTTATTCTTGATGGTGGCCTGGTTCAACTTCCTGTAATTTATGCACAGCCGAAGTGAGCCATCCTTCTTCCGCACAAACAAGACAAGAGCGGCCCAGAGCAAAACGCGTAGGCGAATGAAACCTTGGTCCAAAAGTTCTTCTAACTACACTTTGAGCTCTTGTAGCTCTACTGGCGTCATTCGGTACACAGCTAGGGCTATGGGTGCCGTCCCAGGCTTGAGATCGATAGTGAAATCTACTTCGCACTCGGGAGGTAAACCATGAATATCTTTAAAAACTTCAAGGGACTCTGTAACTATAGGAATCTACTCAATTGATAATTCTGGAGATCCTTATTCCACTATAATCATTAGGCACTCAATTATTTCCATTCTCTTCTTCCCCTGGAATACTATTAGAGCTTGTCCAAGAGGGGCAAGGGAGATGGTCCTGGCATGGCGGTCCAGGCTCGCCCGGTGATTAGCTAGCCAGTTCATTCCTAAAATCACATCGAATGCCTTCATGTTCATCACCACTAAGTCTGCCTTAAATTTAGTTCCACCTATAACTAGAGGGCAATCTCGACAAATCTTCTTTAGTTCTATAATTCAGCCAATAGGCAAGGCCACTGTAACTGCTTCGTCTAGACGTTCAAATTTTAACTCTACTCCGAGCTACCACAGATGTTGATATAAAAGAAATGGAAAGCTCAACAATCAAATAAAACCACTATAGGAACATTACGGATGAAAATAGTACCTTCAATCACCCAGCGATCTTCTTCCACATCTTCAGGTGGGGCCATGGCATAGGGCAGCATTGGGGGTTTCTGATTTGCATTCGTTGTGTCCCTTTTTTTGAAATAGAGGGCAGGCAGGTTGAGTTGGTTTCAATGCCTACTGAGGTGGTTAGTTTTGGTTGTTTCCATGCGAGGTCGCCTTTCTCTCATCTACGATCTTCTTATAACGGTCCATGTTGCGATGTCTTAACTTTCCACAGTAATGGCAACCCCTTGAGTCTTGATTCTGTCATTGTGCAGGAGTGTTGTTCTGTGGGTACGCTGACCTCTGTCTCTTCTCAGGGGTAGGTGGAATGATCGGTGTAGGTCTATTTTTCTAAATCGACTGCTTACCCTGATTACACTGTTGTAGGTAGCGCTCCGTGTCTTTCTCTGCAATCATAGCGTGGACCACAATCTCCTCATAGGTATGAAGCTTCAAGATGCTAATTTTGGATCCAGTGCTCGGCCACAGTCCTTCTTAAAATTATGCATCCAATACTCGATGTCTTCTACGGCTTTAAGTATGTAGCCTGCCAATTCTGCAAACTTATCCTCGTATTGAGCCACAGTCATATTCCCTTGCTTAAGCTTGAGAAATTCGAACATATTCTCCTTCTTATAGGCCTTAGGGTAGTATTTGTCATAGAACTTAACACAAAAAACCTCCCATGTCCACTGGAAGCTTACAGAACCATCCTCTTTGTTGCTTACCACCAACTATTAGCTACTCCTTCTAACATATAAGATGTCAATGCAACTCGGTGCTGCGGGGATCACACCATAGTGTCCAACTTCTTCAGCATTTGCTTCACCCAAAATTTTTCTTTGATGGGGTCGGGGTTGCCCATAAACGGTTCAGGGGGCAGCTTCATAAACTTCTCAATCAAGATGGTTTCTTCAGGCAGAGCAAGTCTAGGCCGCATAAGGGGTGGGACGTGGGTAGGTGTCGTGGGCAGCACGCATTCTTTTGTCTATGCCTAAGGCATAGAGATCGTAGGGGTCAGTGTTACGGGCAAAATGCACACTTCTGATGAGGCTAGGGCATAGAGACCGTAGGGGTCGAGGTTTGGACAAGTGTCCCCAAAGTCACAAGTTGTTCTAAAAGGGCCTGGTGCCTTGATTGCTGCTCTTAATGTTGGCTCTGTTGCTGGTGTATGATACTGATGAGGCAATCTAAGGCTCCAAGCATGGCTTCCCAAGGTTGCAGTGCATTAGAATTTCCTCCTACCGAGGTAGCCAAGGGTTCGATACCGAGGTTGAGGTGTTAGCCATGGGTGGTGTCTCGGGTTGGGGTGAGGCAGCAGGGACACTTCTCGAAGCTCTCATCCTTGGGGCCATTAATCTGAAAATAAGCGTTCTATAGGTTAAAGAATGCTTCTAAGGTGAAATCCAATCAAGTTTGAATCGGGGAAATGGGGTTAAAGACTTGCCTAGCTCATAGTTAGCGAATCTCAAACTCCAGACCCGATCATGCTCTCAGAATTTCCCCCCTCAACTGAATGTCGATTTCCCCTGAAATTTGGAGGGTAGGTTGAAGGTTATTGTGAAATAATCCTAATTTTTCTTAGAGAAAAACTCCAATGATCAAAATATGTTACTGCCCTCCACAAGTATGAAATACATAGCAGGTCAACAAGATTTTATGCAGGATTTTAGCTACTGTCGGAATTTACTTCATTTATATATTCATTGTATTGATCTAAAATTTTATGGAGTTTTTGGGGAATGAGTTAAGAGTCTTCAGAAAAAGTTTCAAAATTTTACCAAGTCTGAAAGTACAGTTTTTAATGATGATACCGTTGCTGGGTCAGGAAATCCGTCCTAACCGGTAAAATTCTTAATAAAATAGTTAGCCGTAGGATTTAAGGGAGATAACTCACGCAACTAAGCGTAACACATATCTAAATATGGGAAATTAATGAGAGCCCCAAATTTCAAGACAAATGTGGGAATTCACTTCCCGCAAACCCTAAAATTTCATATTTCTATGTTTATTGACTACCCAAATGATTTAAAGAGGCCTAAGTATGGGTTTCTAGGTTCATATCATCACATGCATCCAATAGGGGTTGAACTTAGGTGTTTTGTCTCTAGTTCTTGGGGACTTAAGTCCTATGGTGTGTTTATTATGATATGGATCGGGCTTCTCACCAAAGGTCCCGATTGTAATCTGATACCAACTGTAACAACTCGAGATTTCGACTCCCTTGTAAGAACACGATGGTTGATCATTCCCAAGTACTTTCTAAAATGTACTAAGGAGCAATCCCTCTACATTCTCTAAATCATCTACACAATTAACATTGTATGACATTAAAACACAAATGGAGGGAATCCAAAATATCTTATTCCATGCATCATAACTACGTCATCATTATAAGGTTAATCAAACTCATCCAAACTCAATCAAACCAAATATCCCTTGCCTTGTCTTAGAAGACTTATTACAATTCTTAGAAATCCAAACTACTAAAGAAAAGAAAACATTAAATAATGAAAATATCACTTAAGCTATTCCATTCTCGTGATCCGCCATCTAAACATACGAACCCTCGTACTCTTCTCCTTGAGGTTCAGGTTCAACACCTGGATCTTCACTTGCATCATATAAATTATATTTGGATAGCGTTAATCACTACCATAGTGAGGTATATCCCTCCAAGACAATCATAATAATAATTCAACAGAGTAAACGTAAGCAGGATAGTAACATCAATCAACCAGAATAAACATGTAAATCTTGTTAATGTGATACATGAGATGCATGCTCTGGCTAAGGCACCCTGGCTAGAATCCTAACTCATGAAGCAGGATAGCCCCAATACACTTCATACTAGCCATTAGTCACTAGAGGGAAATAACCCAACCAATGGAAGAGGGAAACCCCCAATGCACTTCCACCAGATAGTGCACAGCAAGAAGTGGGAAACTCCCAATACACTTCCTCAGTGACACCCAGAGGGGCTAGTTCACCAAGTCGAGCCCTAGTTCATTCATGATTTTTTTCACCTTTAGTTAGGTGATTTTATATCCAACCATATTAAATAGCCTCAATGGTCACTATGGGGAGTTGTAAACAACCCAGCATAGGCCGACAGCTCAGGCGTAGTGTCTATAGCACCAACCCCGGCTTATGAGATCTCATATGCCATCAATGTCCACTCCTTATCCCATTTTACAATCCAATCATGTTCCCAAGAAATCAATATTGTTCATCGTGGCCAAAATAATCACAAATACATGTACGGCACATGGATCCATCTTAAGCAATATAAAATCATAAGGATCCCTTGGCACAAATTCATTGTAATTTCACAACCAAGCCCAGACATACATTTCCATCATGGATACCTCTTAAGGCTCAATCTCTTTACGTAAAGTAATTTCATCCACATGGGGAAATAAGGGGTGCACATTAATATTGTATTCACATTACAGATCTTATAGATATGACGCACACATTAACTTGAGCATCATTAAGACATGTAAACATAAATCAAGAAAATTGTGTGCATGTTACCTACATAGGACATGATAAATAAATAAGCTTTCACATCTAAACATTATACAAACGATTAGCAAGATAATAAAATGGAATTACAGCGCAAATCTTATGATTACCAACACATAATGTAAATCTACCCCACAAATCAAATCTACACAATCTATGGTTAGAGAAAAACCATGAATGGCTTGAAGGGAGATTCTCACCTTTTAGATGGACCTAGTTGAAGGGTTGTAGGGGCTGATCTAACAGCTGGAGAATGAAAGAAACTCTCTCTCTCTCTCTCTCTCTCTCTCTCTCTCTCTCTCATCTCTCTTTTCTCTCTCTTTCTCTCTAAAATTCATGTGTGAGGCTTTCTCTTGCTGGAAGGGGCTTTATAGACAAGGGGGTCAAATTTTAGGGTTTATAGAGGCTACACAAGGCTACACATGCGCGATTGCAGTATAAAGAGGCTTAAAGTCACATTTCGGACTTGATTTGGAAAGTTTACACACGAGAGATGGAAGTAAGGTTTCAGACGTGGGTTATGTTGAGTAAGGGCTACAAAATAGATGTGATAGATCTTGGAATAGGGCCCATGGAATTGCGTCACTTTGATAAAACTTGTGGATGCGTATCCGTGCAGAAGCTTAGAGGAGCAATTAGAATTATGGCTAAGTCCTAGAGGGGGGTGATTAGGACCTTTTTTTAATTCTTTTTGCCTACTTAAGATGATTAATAATTAACACTAAGTAAGTAAGAACACTTCGGCTTTCAAGCTTAAGTGGGTCCAATCGCAAGACTAACATATGATAAGTAAGCAAGCTGCCTAGTCTAAGCATGCATAGATTAATAAATGATTAAACTAATCAAGCACCTAATCAATGCAACCTAAGTAGACTATATGAGAATAGATTATAAAGCTCAAGTATACTCTAATTAGTGAACATACATCTTGTGTCTAGATGTGCTTATCTAGTGCCTAGCATATATTCCAATTAAGCTTTCATAATTAAATAATTAAATATAATGCATAATAAAAAATGTGTGCAAATACAGTCTTAAACACAACAATGTATAGTGGTTCGACTTTTGGTTTACTGCACTCCCGGTTCAAGTACACACTCCTTGAGTACGCCAGCATTCACTAGGGAGTTTAAATTAGATTCCTCTCGATCTAGGTGTTTTAACTCGGTTCCACTCAACCGGGGAGTTTATAGCTTCCTCCCAACCTACACGTTTACACCCGTATTGGTGGCTCCCCTTGGAGACTAGTTTAGGCCCGACAAATATACCAAGGATAGCCAAACCACCTTAGAATTTAGGCCCGACAAACATTCCAAGGATTGCCAAACAAACCTGGGATTTAGGCTCAACAAATAAGCCAATGAACGACAAACACCCTTAGACTTTTAGGCTCAACTAACAAGCTAAGGATCGAAAAACTGAACTTAGATCGAGTTTGAAAAACAAACTCTACACTCGATTCCCACCAAAAAAGGAGTGGATGGACTCAACACAAATTAACAACCTTACTTGTCGGATTTGAGCCCTGCTGATGCGCCATTTTGGGTTGCTTCTTCTTGTTCTCCTGTGCTTGAATCAGCTCCCCTTGTGCTCCCCCGATGTTGTTGCCGATGCTTTGTTAATGCTTTACCTCCAACGTGAAATTGTGTCTTTTAAATAGCACTTGAGACACTAAGCGTGCAGAAGCTTAAAGCGGAGCTTGTAGAACTATGGCTAAGTCCTAGAGTGGGGGTAATTAGGACCGTTTAAAAATCCCTCTTAAAACGTCTTGCCTTAATTAAACTAATTAGCAATTCTAAACTAATTAAGCAATAACACTTAGCTTCCAAACTTAAGTGGTCCAATCACAAGGCTAGCATATGATAAACATAAAGACAACCTAGCTTAAGCATGCATAGATAACCAAATGATTAAATTAATTAAGCACCTAATCTATGTAACGTAAGTAGACTATATAAGAGTGGATCATATAAGCTTAAGTCTACTCAACTTAGTAAAAGTACATCTTGTGTGTGGATGTCTAACTAGTGCCTAGCATACATCTTAATCAAGCATGAATAATTAAGAAATTAAACCATACAAAACTAGATTAACAATACTCAACTCAATCACAAACACAAGCATGTATAATAGTTCGGTCACCCCACTCCACTCCTGGTTCAAGTACTAACCTTTATTAGCACACCGTCTGTCACGCCCCAAACCCGGGGACCGGGCTCACTAAATTCCCGATCGCCGACCTTGGTGCCAACAGCCTCCGTAGTACCCCATTCCCGGCTCCTAGCTCTCATGTGCCAGGTTCCGATCCTGGGATCCTACCAGGAGGATTTTCAGGGTAAATTTTTTTTTGCACAGGAGCATAAACAAAACCATAAAACATCATCAAATATCCACTAAAAGTTTGTTGAGTACAATGCTGGAAAGGAAAATATAATATAAATCAGAAGTCCAAAATATCAGGTACATAAACCGTGCTCAACGCTGCTGATAGGCTCTAGTTGTAAGACCCGTACCCTTATTTGCCCTCCGTACAGCTTAATTTTCGGTGCCGGTACGTCCAGGACGGATCAAATTAGCGAGCCTTGATCGCGACCCTATTTTAGTACCGCATCGACCCGAGACCTATACTCCGGCGACCACGTAGGCGCTGCGATTCCAACGCCGCGCGGCACGCCCCATTGCGATACCCGGTGTGAAAGTTATGATCAATCGCGTAATCCGAGGTGGGCCGTGCAACGTGCGTGTGTGGTGAGCCCCACTTGCACAAATTCCAAGATATGTCACATCAATCAAATCCATCACCATCATTCTCACCTATACCTATCCCATACCCCTACTCTACACACATCATACCCCCATCCCTCTCTCTCTTCCAAAGTCAACCAAGGGCCCATACCCCCATACCTCTCTCCCATGCTAGCATCATTACCCATAATTCCTTTTCTCTCTCTCCCCCCATACAAATGCATCGTAGGGGGAGAGGAGAGCTCCTTGCACAAGAGAGAGATTTGAGAGAGGAGAGAGAAAGAAGAGAAAGAGAGAGATTTGAGAGATTTGAGAGAAGTAAAGAGAGATTGAGGATGTAGATCCAAGCTTGGAGGGCCCCAACCATCATCCGGACCGTCCGAATCATCCGATCATCAACCCGATCCCATCCAACCGTCCATCCTTCAAGGTGAGTGCAAGGGGGACATAAATCCCCCATTTCCTGTTTTCCTTTCATTTTCCTTTTCTTTTGGGCCCACCTGGTGGTGGACAACCTGGTGGATGGTTTGGATCATCATGAATGGGCCCCACCTTCTCATTTTATAATAATAATAATAAATAAATAAATAAATAAAAGAAGGGGAAAGCTTACCCGCTGGACAGACAGCGTCCAGAGGACGCTGCTGCCCAGCAGGGCAAGCCTTGGGCGTTGGGCAGGGTCCCCACTCGTGGGACCCACCTTGATGTATGAGATGATCCACACCGTCCAGCTGTTTCTCCATCCCATTTTAAGGTAGGACGCCGAAAATGAAGAAGATCCAGATCTCAGGTGGACCACACCATCGAAAACAGTGAGGCCAATGGAGCCTACTGTTGATACTTCTTGGGCCCACCGTGATGTTTGTGGACCACATCACCTGCCCAATATTGGGCTTGTTAGGACCCCAATGAACTGGGGGACATGATGAGTGGGGTGGATTATCCCTAAGTGGACCCCACATGAAATAACCACATATATAAAAAAAAAAAAAAAAGAAGAAACAAAAAAAATAGTAAAAGACACTAGACGTCGAGCGTCTGGACGTTCTGACGCTGGAACGTCCAGCGTCACGTGGAACGGTGAATGGGGTCCCCACTCGTGAGACCCACCTTAATGTTTGTGTTCCATCCACGCCGTCCACTTGTTTTCCCATATCATTTTAGGGCCAGGGCCCAAAGATGAGCTAGATCCAAATCTTCAGTGGACCGCACCGCATGAAACAGTTGAAATAATGATTTCTACTGTCAGAAATCATTTGGCCCACCTTTATGTTTCTAAACAGATTTATATATCCAATATGGGGCTTGTTGGGTCCCCCATGAGATGGGGAACCTGATGAACGGAGTGGATCAGACCCATGTGGGCCCCACTTGATATAAGTACAAAAAAAAAATAATAAAAATAAAAGAAGAAGAAAGAGGAAGGACGAGGCTCTGCCTCTCACGCTGGGCGTACCAGCGTCCTTGTACGCTGGCTCGGCCGGCTGGTGGCCCAGTCGTGGGTCCCACCATGATGCATGTGCTGTATCCACACCGTCCATCCAGTTGGGGAGATCATTTTAGGGCATGACCCCAAGAATGAGTCAGATCCAAGTCTCGAGGGGGCCCCACCACAGAAAACAGTAGGGACAGTGCCCTACCGTTGAAACCTTCTTATGGGCCACCGTGATGTTTATTTGAGATCCAACCTGTTCATAAGTTCAGACATACATGGAGGAAGGGACAACAAAAGTATCAGCTTGATCAGAAACTCTTGTGGGCCCCACTTATTAAATAAATATATATATATATATATATATATATATATATATATATATATATATATAAAAGAGAATGCTGCTGCTGGACAGACAGCGTCCAGGGGACGCTGCTGCCCAGCAGCTTGTCTATATGGGCGTTGTCAATGGGCTCCATTTCTTTGGGCCCACCTAGAATGTATGTGCTGTACCTATCCCGTCCATATGTTTTTCCAGCTCATTTTAGTGGACCATGCCACGGTTCAACAGTGGGAATAATGATCTCTACCGTTGAAACCTTCCCAACCCTACAGTGATGTTTAATTGTCATCCAACCTGTTTCATAAGTGGCCGAGCCCAAAAATCTAAGCATATCCAAAATGGCAAGTGGGCCATGCCAAGGGACAACAGTGGAAATAATGATCTCCACCATTGAACCCTTTTCCGTCCTACAATGATGTTTATTTGTCACCTAACCTATTCATAAGTGGCCAGGCCCAAAATTTAAGCATATACTAATGTCAAGTGGACCATGCTATAGTGGGGATAATGATTTCCAACATTGAAACCTTTCTAGGTTCTACAGTGATGTTTATTTGCCATCCAATCGGTTCATAAGATCACATGGATATGGATGAAGGAGAAAACACAAATATCTGCTTGATTCAAACTTATTGGGACCAGTTGGGTACCACGCTGCCCAGCAGGTGGCCCACCCTATGGGTCCCAACGTGATGTATCTATTAGCTCCACCATGATGTATCTGTTTTATTCATGCTGCCTATCTTGTATGTGCAGGCCCAAGTATGGGGCCGATGCGGTCTCAAGTGGGCTATACCACGAAGACCTTTACATTCCCAATGGGACCCACAGTCCGAGTCCCACTCTCTATATATATATTGGGCCTTTTAAGGCCAATGTTACATGATATGTTTAGCAACATGCTAGTATGATTAGCTTGATATGTCACACTGATAACATGCTTAGTATAATGAATACCATGCTCATTCATATGCCCATACGCATCATTTGTATGCCTGTTATGGATCACGATTAACCATAGCATATGCTAGTTGGGTTGTTATACTTAGGGGACCCGTGTGAGACAGGGTTGCCCCACATGATTGCGCAGTATGCGTAAGCTTGGTGCATGATTTGGATTGTATGACTCATGCATTTCGCATTATGTATGTCATGATTGCTTTCACACCCTAGCAGCATCAGGGTGGTGGCCACCATAGTCACATCATGGTTGGCAGTATTGGACACCGGAAACTTGTTCTAGTACGTGGGCGCTATGGATGTCCTTGGGTGAAAGTCCCTAAATCATGTGGTACCAGTAGGATGCTTGTTGAACCTCCAATTTATACATTGCATTGCCCACTACATGACATGTTATGCATGGTTTTCATAATTTAAAGACTAATCAAATACATGTTTTGTGGTTGTAGGAATGAGAGTTACTTTACCCAATTGATGACCAAAAGAGCTGATTTAGAACCTTGGATGAAGACCCAAGGAGGGCTGAAGGAAGAAGGAGGCAAAGAAAGAAGCAAAGAAAGAAGAAAATAGAAGAAAGAAAGGAAGAAAACAAGAAGAAAAAGAGACTGACCGGTCTTGACCGGTCGGCCAAGGAAGCCCGACCAGTCTTGACCGGTCGGCCATGCTTGCTGGAGTAATGCCAAAGAGGGCCTGACCGGTCGGCCAGCCCTGTTCGACCGGTCGTGACCGGTCGGCCATGCAAGTTTCAGATTCCAGATTCTAAAACAGCAATGTATTCCCGTACCTGGTTTTTCGGACCAGTTTTCTGAAGCCATCTTGATGATATTTGGAAATCCAACACATCCATGTCGAAGAGGAGCTCGACGCCGAACTAACCCAAGTGGTTTCGTGTCGATCGGAGCTACGGATTGACCGTGGTGGCCAAAACAATACGAACTGTCCAGAAAGTTCCAGATTTCGCTGTTCAACTCTGGGCCGGTCCAGAGGACTCATCATTGATGATATGAAGAATCTACTTTGACCATATTTTAGAACACATCCATATATGAATAACCACAAAAGTTTCAGATCAAAAGGATGTGTGGTTTGATCGTACCGGTTGAAGAAAGATGGACCATCCAGAAAGATCCAACTGCGCAGAGTTTATAAAAGCCCTAAGTGTTCTAATTTTCGGACCACATTTTGGGATTGTTTTGGACAATCTAATCCGTCTATCATGTAGAGGATGAAGTTTTCTACCAATTTTTAAAATTTGAGATCAATCCGACCTCTGTACACTCCAGGGCGTTGAAAGCAAGATGACTGGTTCTGAAGGTACCCAAAGTGCGCGATTTTGAGAGGCGGTCGGTGATGTGATTGGTGGGCCCATTCAGAGGATAATCTTGGAAATCTAAATCATCTATGAGGAAGATCACATTACAAGGAAGCTACAAACCAAATTTGAAGGCAATCCGACCATTGGTTAAGCCGTACCAGGCGAAACAAATTCTGCTATGTTGCTGTACTATTGTTGCACTATAAAAGGAGGTGCTCTCTTCTATTCCAAATCAACCAAGGACGTGGGAAGCAAGGAGTTCAAGTCCCAGGAGGCTACCTAGCCTCCTCCAGCTAGTTTTTCTTCCTTTTCTTAGTTCTAGTTCTAGTTTTAATATGCTTTTCCTTAGCTAACCTCTTAGCTAGAGCTAGAGGTGAAATTTGTAGTTGGTTCCAATGCTTTAATTCTTTTATTTCAAGTACCCTTTTCTTAATTGTGGATTTTGAAGTTCTAGTTTGAATAAAGTTTGGTTTTTTAGAAGTTTTGTGAGAGTTTGTGTGCTCCGGACATGAGTTCCTAGCAATTCTCTAAGATTACCATGATTGGGTTGTTTGAATTCGAATTGTAGTAACCCTTGAGCATGCCATAGTCCATAGGCATGGCTGTTACTCCGAAGGCTACAAGTTCAAGTTCTATGTGCTCCATTAGAACTAGAAATCTGATTTACAGATTTAAGTGGGACTATTTGTGCTTGAATGTTATATCTTCCAATTAGATGAGAGATAGGACTTTGATTCTAATTGTGTTGTACTTGGATGAATGGATTGGCATTGGACTACTACAAGTGGATCCTTGATGCTCTAGTTCTTCTTATTTTCAGATTTTCCTATTTCATGTGAAAAACTACTCTCTTAAACTTCTTAGATTCTAGTTATTAGAGTACTTGGAATTGTTTACTTCTTTCCCTATGGATCGACCTCGGTCTTACCGAGATTTATTACTACATCGCAGCCTTACACTTGAGGCGAGCGAACAATGCTCCAGCGTCGAGACCGAGTGGATAACATGAGCGCCCGTGTGCCAAATACCAGTAGGACGCGTCTCCCACTGTGTCGAGGTCGGTTGGAAAGGGGTGTGACCTTATCCGCCCGGGTGAAGTGGGATGTAAGCTAGGTCGAGTCTGACCAGCTCATGGAATGGGTCCGCTATCGGCGAGCCGGGTGGGCATTGGCATACCATTGACGAGGCGGATAGTGAGGTCTTTTCTACTCGCTTGGTTACGCGCGCGATGTGCGGCGGCCAATATTAGAGTATACTAGACCCCGGTGATGTCCCAGATGAGAACTATTCTGATATGTGGATCAGTTGAGGATTGACATGTTTGCGTTGCATCTCTAGCATGTAACACTCGGCCATGTAGGCCCTTGCATTGCATAGCCTTGGGATGGCTGATAGCATTCATAAACTTAGTAACTTAGCCCTCTACTACTTTCGCTTACTCTGATATCTGTATACTTGTCATATGCATCACACGCGCACACACGCACTCTACTGGGCTTCGTAGGAAGCTCATGCGCGTTTGTTTACACTGCAGGTACTAGAGCCTATCAGCAGCGTTGAGCGCGGTTTATGTACCTGATATTTTGGACTTCTGATTCATGTTGTATTTCCCTTTCCAGCACTGTACTCAACAAACTTATTAGTGGATATGTGATGATGTTTATGGTTTTGATTATGCTCATATAAAAATAAAAATAAAAATAAAAATTTACCCTGAAAATCCTCCTGGTAGGATCCCAGGATCGGAACCTGGCACATAAGAGCTAGGAGCCGAGAATGGGGTACTACGGAGGCTGTTGGCACCAAGGTCGGCGATCGGAAATTTAGTGAGCCCGGTCCCCAGGTTTGGGGCGTGACACTAGTACCTGCAGTGTAAACAACTTACGAAAGTAGTTGTTTAAGCGAAAGTAGTGGAGGGCTAAGTTACTAAGTTTATGAATGCTATCAGCCATCCCAAGGCTATGCAATGCAAGGGCCTACATGGCCGAGTGTTACATGCTAGAGATGCAACGCAAACATGTCAATCCTCAACTGATCCACATATCAGAATAGTTCTCATCTGGGACATCACCGGGGTCTAGTATACTCTAATATTGGCCGCCGCACATCGCGCGCGTAACCAAGCGAGTAGAAAAGACCTCACTATCCGCCTCGTCAGTGGTATGCCAATATGCCCACCCGGCTCGCCGATAGCAGACCCATTCCATGAGCTGGTCAGACTCGACCTAGCTTACAGCCCACTTCACCCAGGCGGATAAGGTCACACCCCTTTCCAACCGACCTCGACACAGTGGGAGACGCGGCCTACTGGTATTTGGCACACGGGCGCTCATGTTATCCACTCGGTCTCGACGCTGGAGCATCCTACTGGTACCACAGGGTTTAGGGACTTTCACCCAAGGACATCCATAGCGCCCACGTACTAGAACAAGTTTCCGGTGTCCAATACTGCCAACCATGATGTGACTATGGTGGCCACCACCCTGATGCTGCTAGGGTGTGAAAGCAATCGTGACATACATAATGCGAAATGCATGAGTCATACAATCCAAATCATGCACCAACTTACGCATACTGCCTAATCATGTGGGGCGACCCTGTCTCACACAAGTCCCCTAAGTATAACAAGCCAACTAGCATATGCTATGGTTAATCATGATCCATAACAAGCATACAAATGATGCGTATGGGCATATGAATGAGCATGGTATTCATTATACTAAGCATGTTATCAGTGTGACATATCAACTAATCATACTAGCATGTTACCAACATATCATGTAACACTGGCCTTAAAAGGCCCAATATATACATAGAGAGTGGGACCCGAACTATGGGTCCCATTGGAAATATAAAGGTCTTCGTGGCATAGCCCACTTGAGACCACATCGGCCCCATACTTGGGCCTGCACATACAAGATAGGCCGGCAAAATACGTGTACGGCATGGATAAAACATATACATCAAGAAGAAACTATGGTGGACATCCATGACCACTATTCCCTACGGGTGTGGTCCATCTAACATCTGAATTTGCCTCATTTTTGGGGCCATATCTAAAATAATATAGAAAAATAGATAGGCATCATGAATAAAACAGATATTTGTGTTTTCTCCTTCGTCCATGTCCATGTGATCTTATGAACAGATTAGATGGCAAATAAACATCACTGTAGAACCTGAAAGGATTTCGACATTTGAAATCATCATCCCCACTGTAGCATGGTCCACTTGACATTAGGATATGCTTAAATTTTGGGTCTAGCCACTTATGAATAGGTTGGGTGACAAATAAACATCATTGTAGGACGGAAAAGGTTTCAATGGTGGAGATCATTATTTCCACTGTTGTTTCGTGGCATGGCCCACTTGCCATTGGGATATGCTTAAATTTTAGGCTTGGCCACTTATGAAACAGGTTGGATGACAATTAAACATCACTGTAGGGCTGGGAAGGTTTCAACTGTGGAGATCATTATTCCCACTGTTGACCCGTGGCATGGCCCACTAAAATGAGCTGGAAAAACATATGGACGGGATAGGTGAGGCACATACCTTCTAGGTGGGCCCAACGAATGGGGCCCATGGGATGACACCAGAGAGACTACGCTGCTGGGCAGCAGCGTCCCCTGGACGCTGTCTGTCCAGCAGCCAGCCCTTTTTTTTTATATATATAAACTCTAAACAAGTGGGGTCCACAGGAGTTTCTGATCAAGCTGATACTTTTGTTCTCCCTTCTCCATTACATGTGCGAGCTTATGAACAGGTTGGATCTCAAATAAACATCATGGTGGGCCATAAGAAGGGTCTCAACGGTAGGGCCACTGCCCCTACTGTTTTCTGTGGTGGGGCCCCCTTGAGACTTGGATCTGACTCATTCTTGGGGTCATGCCCTAAAATGATCTCCCCAACTGGATGGACGGTGTGGATATAGCACATGCATCATGGTGGGACCCACGACTGGGCCACCAGCTGGCCTCACGATCCGCGTACCTGGACGCAGGTACGCCCAGCGTCAGAGGCCTTGCCTCTTCTTTCCGTTTTCTTCTTCTTTTCTTTTCTTTTTTTTTTGTTTTTCCATGCTTTTCATCGAGTGGGGCCCACATGGGTCTAATCCACTCCGTTCATCAGGTTCCCCATCTCATGGGGGACCCAACAAGCCCCACATTGGACATGTAAATCCGTTTAAAAACATTAAGGTGGGCCCAAGGACTTCTGATTGTAGAATCATCGTTTCCACTGTTTCATGTGGTGCGGTCCACTTAAGATTTGGATCTGGCTCATCCTTGGGCCATGGGCCTAAAATGATATGGGAAAACATGTGGACGGCGTGGATGGAACACAAACATCAAGGTGGGTCCCACGAGTGGGGACCCTTTACAGCGTCCAAGTGACGCTGGACGTTCCAGCGTCAGAACGTCCAGACGCTGGACGTCCAGTGGCTCTCTCTTTTTTTTATTATTTTTTTATTTTTTATCTTTGCAGTTATTTCAAGTGGGGCCCACTTAGTAAAGATCCAATCCGTCCATTAGGTTCCCCATCTCATGGGGGACCCAACAAGCCCAATATTGGGCGGCTGATTCGGTCCCCAAACATCACAGTGAGCCATGGAAGTTTCAATAGTGGACGTCCTTGCCTCCACTGTTTTCCTTGGTGTGGTCCACCTGAGATCTGGATCTTCTTCATTTTTAGCGCCCAGCCCTAAAATGGGCTGGAGAAACAGACGGACGGCATGGATCTAATACATACATCAAGGTGGGTCCCACGTGTGGGGTCTGCTCAACGCCCAAAGGGCTGCCCCTGCTGGGCAGCAGCGTCCTCTGGACGCTGGCTGTCCAGCGGGTAGCCTTTCTCTCCTTTTTTTTTCTTTCTAATTATTATTATTATTATTATTATTATTATTATTACAAAGTGGGGCCCATTCATGGATGATCCAATCCATCCATCAGGTTGTCCACCACCAGGTGGGCCCAAAAGAAAAGGAAAAATGAAAGGAAAGAAGAAAATGGGGGATTTATGTACCCCTTGCACTCACCTCAAAGGATGGACGGTTGGATTAAATCGGGTTGACGATTGGATGATCCGGACGGTCCGGATGATGGTTGGGGTCCTCCAAGCTTGGATCTCCACCCTCAAATCCTAGATCTCCCTCCAAATCTCTCTCTTCTCTCAAATCTCTTTCTCTCTTTCTCTCTTTCTCTCTCCTCTCAAATCACTTGAACTTTGAAAATGCACTCTCCTCTCCCCCTACGTATGGACTTGTATGGGGGGGGGGGGGGGGGGGAGAGAGAGGAATCTTGGGGGTGATGGGTGATGATGATGGTGCATGGGAAGGGGTATGGGAGGTATGGGTGAGGGTTGACTTTGGGAGGAGAGAGAGGGATGGGGGGTATGGGGTGTGTAGAGTAGGGTATGGGATGGGTGTAGGTGAGAATGATGGTGATGGATTAGATTGATGTGACATGGTCTTGGAGTTTGTGCAAGTGGGGCCCACAACACACGCATGTTGCGCGGCCCACCTCGGATTACGCGATTGATCATAACTTTCACACCGAGTATCGCAATGGGGCGTGCCGCGCGGCGTTGGAATCGCAGCGCCTACGCAGTCGTCGGGGTATAGGTCTCGGGTCGATGCGGTACTATAACAGGGTCGCGATCAAGGCTCGCTAATCTGATCCGTCCAGGACGTACCGGCACCGGAAATTAAGCATACGGAGGGCAAATAAGGGTACGGGTCTTACACCGTCATTCACTAGGGAGTTTAAATCTGGTTCCTCCCAACCAAGGTGTTTAAATGGTTCCACCCTACCGAAAAATTTAAAAAAGTTCCTCCCAACCTATAACGGAGATTTCAAGGTTCATCTCTCAACCTAAGAGTTTGATAAGGTTCCTCCCAACCCTTTAGTTCCAATTCAAGAACCTAACGTATACTCCCGCCAAAGGCTCCCCACGGAGACTTGTTCGAGTTTGTAGATCCAAACTCTCACACTCAATCCTCACCGAGGAAGGAGTGCAACCGGACTCCCAATATGACAACTTGCTTATCGAATGAGCCCCCTTTTTAGTACCTCTTTAGGCAGCTTGATCTCCGCTCACTTGTGTTTCGATCAACTCCCATTTGCTCCCCCGATCGTGTTGCATTGCGTTGTCAATGCCTCAACTTTACTTGATCAATCACCTTGCATGTGATGCTTTTGAGATGCTCAAGGTGATAAGAGAGTAGGTTTGAGAACTCTACAACTAATGGGAATCGGTTGCCTAAAGTTGCTCACCTACAACGATCTCATCTTAAAGCTTTAGATAAGGATATGACTATCAAGAAGGATCCAAACTCTAGAGATCAAGAGGGGTTGAAGGTCATCTTCTACATGAGATTAGAATGCTCCATTCTTGTGTGAAATCACAAGAAAGATGCCTTCCAATGGTTAGAGATTGAGCCTCTAATGATCTCCAATAATGGTGGCTTCAATCCTTTTAAAATCTCTCTCCTTGCCCCTAAAAATAAGCCAAGCCTTTAAATAAACAAAGCCCTAACGGCTATAAAACGGCCCTCTTCGGCCAATCAAATGGGGTCCTCGACCGGTCGAGCGACCGGTCAAATTTAAATGGCCTAGACAGTTTTACTCGTTGTCTCAAATTGACCGGTCGTATTAAGCCCAGAGACTATTTTTTCAATTGAAGCTCACTGTCCACTTTGGGCCATCTGGCGACCGCATGAAAACTGCATATTTTCAGTTATATTTTGCAGTAGTTCATGCAACCTCTTGGCCATTGAAATGGTGATCTTTTGGGACACCTAGGGCCAATCTAAGATGACTAACGGTATCCTAATGGTCACGGTCATCTAGAGGTTATGGTTTTGATTTCGTTCAAGGTTAAGGCACACCAAGGCATCTCTTTTACCTGTTTCTTCTTCCTTGATGCAGCTGGTCCGTCTTGAGTCTTCGGTCTTGGTCTTCATTAAGCTCAACAGACACTAGACTCACTAACCTAAGTGATTGACAAACAAGGTGCGCTAGTATACCACAGAAAAGTGCACTAACACAACGATCAATCCCCTTGCATTTAATCTTCTTAAGATGTCCAAAGTGAATGGGAGGTAGGTTTTGAGATCTCTACACCTAATGGAGAGTTTAATAGAGAATCTCACCTACAATGATCTCATCATAGAGTTTAGATAGAAATATGACTATCTATATCAGTCTAAACTCTAGAGATCAAAGAATGACAAGTGCATCTTCTTCATGATCTTAAAATGCTCCATTCTTATGATGAATCATTAGGAAGATGACTTACTAGGGTTAGGATTTAAGCCTTTAATGGTCTCAAATGATCGTGGCTTCAAACTCCATAAAATACCTCTCTCTAGACTAAAAACGACTCCACCCGCATTTATAAAAAAATCTCCAATGGCTATAAAACAGCCAAAAAGCGGTTCGATTGATTGAAGTAATCTTCAATATGTCAAAACCATCAGTTCGATTGATCGAAAAATCTGTCCAGAGATTTCAACAAGTTGTTGGACATATTTCTGATATATCGAATTAAGTTTCGACTGATCGAAACATCAATCTCGATATATCAAAGTGATGTGTTCAATTGATTGAAAAATCTACCCAGAAAGTTAGTAAGTTGCTGGACATATCTTCAAGCTTCTATGTACTAATCTCACTCTGGGTGGTGAATCCTTTAAAGAGGAACCCGCTTTGATA
Organism: Liriodendron chinense; assembly: GCA_003013855.2. NCBI lineage: Eukaryota > Viridiplantae > Streptophyta > Magnoliopsida > Magnoliales > Magnoliaceae > Liriodendron > Liriodendron chinense. The sequence goes on from PVNU02000506.1 coordinate 1,067,188, forward strand.
CCAATGAAAATTGCAGTATAAGTCTAATTACCGCACTTGTAAAAGCAAGAAACTTGATTATAGTCCTCGAGGGGGGTTGAATAGTACTATTTTTAAATTTTCAATTTGAACAATCACAAAAGCGTACAAGTGACTTAAGAACTATTGTAAGATAAGCATGCTAATATGAGAGACATCATTGAATCATTTTCACACACACTTGATATGCAATATTCTATCTATTTGTAGAATTTATGATATTGAGTAGCAATTTTATCTAACATGTTAAAAACAGCTTATCTCAAACTTAAAACGAGTAGAACAATTGCAAGGACATAGATAAGAATCATTTACCACATGATACAAGATATATAGTGGTTCAGCTATGTTCTTACTCCACGCCCGGCTAATCCACTCACCCCTTAAGTGGTCGGAATTCACTATCACAATGGCTTTAAATGAGGTTCACCATAAACCTTTACAACCTACACAAGGTCTAAACTTCAACACATGGATTTGTCCTTCCCAAGGACTTATCTATTACACACTTATTCTACACAAGGACTTGTCCTACCAAAGGACTAGTCCTACATAAGGACACACTCGAGTTTGGGTCTTCAAACTCTGAAACCCAAATCTATACTCAAGAGATGGTTTCTTGGACTCTAATACTAAGAAATACTTAGTTGGATGAGCACCTTGAAAACGTGTTGAGCTCTGAATTATGCATATTCTAAACCTAATTCATCACACATTATACATAGTTTGCATGTTTAAAAGACTAATCTAATACATGTTTTGTGATTGTAGGAATGAGAGAGAGACTTCACCAATTCGATGCCAAATGAGTCACTTTGTATGCATTAAAGATTAAAAGAATAAGCGCCAAGAGTTAGAAGAAAGATGCAAGGAAAAAAGAGAAGGTAAGAAGAGAAAGTGCAAAAAAAATGTGCATTGCCGACCGGTCAGCCATGGCCCACGACCGTTCGTCTGACTGGTTGAAAATTCAAAACGAAAGACCCCTTTGCAGCTGACCTTACTGGACAAAAAATGGGTAAAACAAACCGATCACCCAACCGGTCGGCCACCTCTGACGACTAGTCGTCTAACCGATAGCATTTCCTGGGAATTTGAAGTGTTTAAGCAAAAACTCACTAGACCGAAATCGAGGGTCGACGACCGGTCATCCGACAGGTCCCCTAGAGGCCACGATCGGTCGGCCATGTAAAAAAATCAAAGAAAGCTTATTCTTCAAGCTCCGAAAATTCATGCGTTACGTAAGTTGTTATGCACTACTGGAAGATTCTAAGGTGGTGGAGCTTCAATGCTATAAAAGGACACCTAAGGGTGGATCTAAACTCATCATAGAAGGCTTGGGACTCATAGGAGGTAAAGAGGATCATCGTGGAGCGTCTACAACTACTCTAATTTTGGTTTTTTATGCTTTTTAGTAGTTTTTCATTGTTTCTAGTTGAAGTATGATGGTCGGCTAGAACCTCTTAGATAGGGCTAAGAGGTGAAGCTTGTAGTTAGTTCTAATGTAGGGTTTGTTTAATTCAAGTACATTTACTTAAAGTTTAAATTTTTAAGTTCTAGTTTGAATAAAGTTGGTGTTTTTGGATGTTTTATGAGAGTTCATGTACTTCGGACATGAGTTCCTTGTAAATCTTTGAGCTTGCCATGTTTGGATTGATTAGATTCGAATTGTAGTAACCCTAGATCATGTCATAGTCTCTTGGCATGGCTGTTACTCCAAAGGCTACAAGTTTGAATTCTATATGCTTCATTAGAACTTGAATCTTATTTTCAAACTTAAGAGGGATTGTTTGTGTTTGAATCCCTAATCTTCCAACTAGATGAGAGATAGAACTTCAAATCTAGTTGTGTTTATGCTTCGATGAATGAATTCTCGTTGGGCTACTATAAGTAGATCCTTAAGACCTTAATTCCATTAAATATTAGATTTTTCTAAAAGTCACTGTTTTACTTAGTTTTTAAAACTGAATTCCAAATTGCTAAGATTGAAGTTATTAGAACAATTGAAGTTGTTTACCCTAATTCCTTGTGGATCGAACTCGGTCTTACCGAGTTATTACTACATCGCAACCCTTGCACTTGAGGCGAGCAAACAAGTTTTTGGTGCCGTTACCGGTGAATTGGTTAAACGGTTCTAAATTATTTTATTACCTATAGAATTAGTTATGTTTTACTGTTTTCTTAGGAGTAGTTCTTCTTAATTGCTAAAACTAACAACTTTGTTTTGTTTTGTAGGAATCACTTCTAGTTCAAGCGAATCAGGGTAACATCTTTCTAACTTAGAATTGTTTTCTATTTTCAGTTTTATATAAATTTTAGTTTTTCCATATTTTGGATCGAGGATTAGATATAGATTTTGTTTGTGTGGTTTATGTCCCGTTGGGAACGTGACCACACAAAGCGTCTCCAAACCGAGGGTGGTTTAATTAGACCACTTTCTATCCAAAGACAAGTTAGAAAATATATAAAACATTGTGAAAGTTCAGGGAGTATGGATCAAACACCGTTAAGGAATCCTCCCCCTCCTACTCCAACTACAAATGCAAATCAAGAGGGAGTATGAGACAATGAGGTGCACAATGCACCTCTAATGAGAGCTTTACGTGACTACTTACAACTGGCCCGTACGACTACACCCTCATGTGTGGTTCTACCAACCACCGGGGGAACATTGATATAAAGCCAAGGGTAATTCAACTTTTACCTAAGTTCCATGGGTTAGATTCTGAGAGCCCATATCTGGAGTTAAAAACGTTTGATGAGGTTGTTGCTATTGAACCTCCAATTTATACATGATATGGCCCATTACATCACATTATATGCATGGTTTGCATGTTTAAAAGACCCATCTAATGCAAGTTTTGTGATTGTAGGAATGAGAGCAGACTTCATCTAATTGGAGACCAAGAAGAGACATTTAGGAGCCTTGGATAAAGACCCAAGGTGTGCCAAAGAAAGAAGAAAGCAAAGAGAGAGGAAGGAGAGAAGAAAAGAAAGAAGAGACAATGCAAAAACTGGGTCCGACCGGTCTAGACCGGTTGGCCAAGAAGGCCCGACCGGTCGGCTACACTCCCTGGACACCTGCCAGACAGGTCTAGACCGGTCAAGACCGGTCGGCCAGCCCTGTCCGACCGGTCAAGACCGGTCGGCCATGCAATTTTACACTTCCAGATTTCAGGCAGCAAGCTATTCCCGTTTTTAGATTTTCGGAACAGTTTTCTGAAGCCATCTTGATGATATTTGGAAATCCAACACATCCATGTCAAAGAGGAGCTCGATGCCGAAATAACCCAAGTGGTTTCGTGTCGATCGGAGCTACGGATTGATCGTGGTGGCCAAAACAATACGAACTGTCCAGAAAATTCCAGATTTCGCTGTTCCACTCTGGGCCGGTCCAGGTGGCCCATCATTGATGATATGAAGAATCTACTTTGACCATATTTTAGACCACATCCATATATGAATAACCACAAAAGTTTCAGATCAAAAGGATGTGTGGTTTGATCGTACCGGTTGAAGAAAGATAGACCATCCAGAAAGATCCAAATGCGCAGAGTTTATAAAAGCCCTAAGTGTTCTAATTTTTGGACCATATTCTGGGATTTTTTTGGACAATCTAATCCTTCTATCATGTAGAGGATGAAGTTTTCTACCAATGTTCAAAATTTGGGATCAATCCGACATCTGTACACTCCGGAGCGTTGAAAGCAAGATGACTGGTTCTGAAGGTACCCGAAGTGCACGATTTTGAGAGGCAGTCAGTGATCTGATTGGTGGGCCCATTCAGAAGATAATCTTGGAAATCTAAATCATCTATGAGGAATATCACATTACAAGGAAGCTACAAATCAAATTTGAAGGAAATCCGACCATTGGTTAAGCCATACCAAGCGAAACAAATTCTGCTATGTTGCTGTACTATTGCTGCACTATAAAAGGAGGTGCTCTCTTCTATTCCAAATCAAGCAAGGACGTGGGAAGCAAGGAGTTCAAGTCATAGGAGGCTTAGCCTCCTTCAGCTAGTTTTTCTTCCTTTTCTTAGTTCTAGTTCTAGTTTTAATATGCTTTTCCTTAGCTAACCTCTTAGCTAGAGCTAGAGGTGAAATTTGTAGTTGGTTCCAATGCTTTAATTCTTTTATTTCAAGTACCCTTTTCTTAATTTTGGATTTTGAAGTTCTAGTTTGAATAAAGTTTGGTTTTTTAGAAGTTTTGTGAGAGTTTGTGTGCTCCGGACATGAGTTCCTTGCAATTCTCTGAGATTACCTTGATTGGGTTGTTTGAATTCGAATTGTAGTAACCCTTGAGCATGCCATAGTCCATAGGCATGGCTGTTACTCCGAAGGCTACAAGTTCAAGTTCTATGTGCTTCATTAGAACTAGAAATCTGATTTCCAGATTTAAGTGAGACTGTTTGTGCTTGAATGTTATATTTTCCAATTAGATGAGAGATAGGACTTTGATTCTAATTGTGTTGTACTTGGATGAATGGATTGGCATTGGACTACTACAAGTGGATCCTTGATGCTCTAGTTCTTCTTATTTTCAGATTTTCTTATTTTATGTGAAAAACTACTTTTTTAAACTTCTTAGATTCTAGTTATTAGAGTACTTGGAATTGTTTACCTCTTTCCCTGTGGATCGACCTCGGGCTTACCGAGATTTATTTCTACATCGCAGCCTTACACTTGAGGTGAGCGAACAAGTTTTTGGCGCCACTGCCGGGGAAAAGGTTAAACGGTTCTAATTCTTCTAGTAGCTATAGAGTAGTTTTAGTTAGGATTTTCAGTTTTTATAGAAGTAGATTTTCTGATTTTTTTTTAGATTACTAACAATTTTTTTTGATTTTGTAGGACATTGTTGCTGACATAGATCTCACTCTATTGGGTAACATCTTCCCATCTTTCTTCTTTTTGTTCTTTTTCCTAGATTAGGGTAGTTTCCAATTCCTTAAAATTTCATCATGTATGATTGGATGAATGGTGCGTACAAGTACCTTTTGGAGGATGAGACGTCGGATTGGGAGACCCAAAATCTTTATGATTGGAACCATTATAAGCATAAGTATTTTTCTGAGACTCAATCAACCTCCACTACCTCCTCACGTAAGACAATGCGTGATTACATTAATGAAAATAATACACATATTGAGACACAACGTAAGACGATGGGGGAATACCGGAACGAAGCAAAATTGGATAACCATCCGGGAAAAACATTACAGTGATTACCGGATTGAAAATAACATGAGTATTCCACCGGTTATGGTAGGAGGTGTGCAACAACAAAAGGGACAAGTGAATAGTAGCCAACTGGTTAAGACAATGCGTGATTACTTATATGGATATGCCTATCAACTATCATATAACCTTTCATCCTACAATGCGTACGGTTTTAATTGGGAAAACCATCATTCTCCTTGATCAAGGGAGGACCAACCATAGTTATTAACAATCACCCTAAAACGTCTTCCTCTTTTGATGATAAGTATACACAAATGCTTGAGGAAATATGGAATGAGTATGTGGATGAACAATTAAATTAAGCTTCCTCACCATCTTATGAAGACGTTGAGCCCGAAATTGGGGGCATCGAATCAATCCCCTCTAATGAGGATGATGGGGCTACCCAAGTCCCACCTTCTTCGGATTTAATGAATAGACTTTTAGAGGAGATTGATTTCGATGATCCCAATGTCATCATCAATTATGGTGAGTCCACTATCTCTTTTGGACGCTTTAAACTTAATGATGAAGAGATTTCAATGACGGTTGACGAACCCGAGGAATCCCTAAAATTTGAAAGTGGTAGTGGGGTTGCCTACAATGAGGGTTTGGTGAATGCTTATGAACCTATGATTTCTTTTTTCCAAGGGCATAATGATTATGAGTCTCTAGAGGATATGCAAGCTAGAGAGATGGCCGAAGTCGATCTTTTTGAGTCATTCCACCAACAACACATGCCAAATTCTAGTGCGGTAGACCTCCCTTTGATTGAAAATTCTGTTCCTTTGGATGATGAGGTGGCACAATCTGAAATTTTAAAAGATCAACCAATGTTAGATGATGTGCTTACAACTGAATCTGAAGAATTCTCTTTGGAAGACCTCCTCTCTATAGAGGAGGAATTCCGTACCATTGAAACAGAATTTCTTCAATCATTAAGGGAGGATGAGGACCCTTCATCCGACTATCTCGATTTCCTAGAGGAATGCTTGGCCCAATCTTATGATCTTGATGATGAGATGATTAAGGAGTTGGACATTTTGTTAGACACGGTGTCGGTGCCTGAAGAACACCTTTCCACTGATTTACACTCTTTACCACTGTTTGTGGAAGCACCGTACAATTCTGAAATTGTGAAAGAGACAACTTTAACCAATGAACACTCAATGAATGTCTCTCCACCGTCATGGGTCCTTCAGCCCATTAAAAATTCTGATTGGGAGGACCCATTTTTAATCAATCATAACCCAAATCAGAATTTGAGGAGATATCTTTTTGCTGCTCTTATCTCCTCCTTTTATGCATGTGGTGCACAATACGATTGGACTTCAATGATAAGAAGCACACATGCTTACTGTCGAGCAGGACTTTGGATGGTCCTCATGAGAAATTTATTGAAATTCATGAAGATCCTGCTCAACTTTGATTATGTAGTTGATCGGACTAATCAAAGGTAGGTAGGTAGGATAGGATTTTTTTTTTTTTTTTACAATTAGGATTGAATAAGTCTCATCGAGACAATGGAAGATGCTAGAATTGATCAACTTGCCATCTCAAGTACTATTGTTCTCACTCTCTTATATTTTACCATTGCTCTCATGTTCATGCTCATTACATATCTTTTTACATTGAGGACAATGCAAGATTTGGTTGGGGGTGAGATGAGATCCTTCATCTAGCAGTTTGCAACATTTCGAGCCTCATATGCACAAATTTTTTCGAATTTTTTAAATTTTCAAAAGTCTTTTAGAAAATCTTATTTCTATTCATTCGAGATGATATGAGTATAAGAAGAGGCGATACGAAGTGTGTGATGTTGTAAGTCTTGAATTTCTCCCAACATAATGGTTTTATATGTTAGTTCCCCTATTGTTGTGATTGATAGAAAATTTGAACACCTTTACAACAAGTTCACATTACAAGATTTTCATAAGTTGAAAGGTTTATGTGATTTGTTGATTAGCTAGACTTTGATTTAAAGGTGTTGAGAAACTAAGCCGGGGTATTTTGTCCATCCTTGTCCATGGGAAATAATGAAAGATATGGATTTTTAAAAATCCTATCTAATTTAAAAGAAAAAGGAAACGAAAGGATGAAATTGGGAATGATGGAAAAATGGTGGAAAATTCCGAAAAGGGCTACCTATTACCAACCGGGGGATGGTCTACCCGTAACCAAAGCCGGCAATGGGACGTAGTGTGAAAGCCGTCGGAAGGACGGTAAGGCAAATTCCTGTCATTGGCTTGTTGTTGCTCTGTACACCTTGAGATCTATAGTTTAGTTGATCTATGAAGAAGATAATCCTAGAAACTCATGAGATGAACTTTCACTATGCACACTAGGTTGAATTTGTTCGAGTTCTTCTATTTATCAATTAATCAGTGGGAATTTCATATGGACACTTATTATGTTTTAAGAGTTTAAGGTTTTAATGTCTATCACCTAATTTTTTCAAATTTTATACTTATATGTCTTGGAATGTATAGAAACATGGTTTCTGAAAGAGAGTTGGTTTTTGGAGGTTTGAACTTGTTTCACACATGTTTTGCTCGGGACTAGCAAAAAGCTGGTTAGGGAGTGTGTTGAACCTCCAATTTATACATGATATAGCCCATTACATCACATTATATGCATGGTTTGCATGTTTAAAAGACCCATCTAATGCAGGTTTTGTGATTGTAGGAATGAGAGTAGACTTCATCTAATTGGAGACCAAGAAGAGACATTTAGGAGCCTTGGATGAAGACCCAAGGTGTGCCAAAGAAAGAAGAAAGCAAAGAGAGAGGAAGGAGAGAAGAAAAGAAAGAAGAGACAATGCAAAAACTGGGTCCGACCGGTCTAAACCGGTCGGCCAAGAAGGCCCGACCGGTCAAAACCGGTCAAGACCGGTCTAGACCGGTCGGCTACACTCCCTGGACACCTGCCAGACAGGTCTAGACCGGTCAAGACCGGTCGGCCATGCAATTTTACACTTCCAGATTTCAGGCAGCAAGCTATTCCCATTTTTGGATTTTTGGAACAGTTTTTTGAAGCCATCTTGATGATATTTGGAAATCCAGCATATCCATGTCGAAGAGGAGCTCGATGCCGAAATAACCCAAGTGGTTTCGTGTCGATCGGAGCTACGGATTGATCGTGGTGGCCAAAACAATACGAACTGTCCAGAAAGTTCCAGATTTCGCTGTTCCACTCTGGGCCGGTCCAAGTGGCCCATCATTGATGATATGAAGAATCTACTTTGACCATCTTTTAGACTACATCCATATATGAATAACCACAAAAGTTTTAGATCAAAAGGATGTGTGGTTTGATCGTACCGGTTGAAGAAAGATGGACCATCCAGAAAGATCCAACTGCGCAGAGTTTATAAAAGCCCTAAGTATTCTAATTTTCGGACCATATTCTGGGATTTTTTTGGACAATCTAATCCATCTATCATGTAGAGGATGAAGTTTTCTACCAATGTTCAAAATTTGGGATCAATCCGACATCTGTACACTCCAGAGCGTTGAAAGCAAGATGACTGGTTCTGAAGGTACCCGAAGTGCACGATTTTGAGAGGCGGTCGGTGATCTGATTGGTAGGCCCATGCAGAAGATAATCTTGGAAATCTAAATCATCTATGAGGAAGATCACATTACAAGGAAGCTACAAATCAAATTTGAAGGCAATCCGACCATCGGTTAAGCCGTACCAAGCGAAACAAATTCTGCTATATTGCTGTACTATTGTTGCACTATAAAAGGAGGTGCTCTCTTCTATTCCAAATCAAGCAAGGACGTGGGAAGCAAGGAGTTCAAGTCATAGGAGGCTTCCTAGCCTCCTCCAGCTAGTTTTTCTTCCTTTTCTTAGTTCTAGTTCTAGTTTTAATATGCTTTTCCTTAGCTAACCTCTTAGCTAGAGCTAGAGGTGAAATTTGTAGTTGGTTCCAATGCTTTAATTCTTTTATTTCAAGTACCATTTTCTTAATTTTGGATTTTGAAGTTCTAGTTTGAATAAAGTTTGGTTTTTTAGAAGTTTTGTGAGAGTTTGTGTGCTCCGGACATGAGTTCCTTGCAATTCTCTGAGATTACCTTGATTGGGTTGTTTGAATTCGAATTGTAGTAACCCTTGAGCATGCCATAGTCCATAGGCATGGCTGTTACTCCGAAGGCTACAAGTTCAAGTTCTATGTGCTTCATTAGAACTAGAAATCTGATTTCCAGATTTAAGTGGGACTGTTTGTGCTTGAATGTTATATTTTCCAATTAGATGAGAGATAGGACTTTGATTCTAATTGTGTTGTACTTGGATGAATGGATTGGCATTGGACTACTACAAGTGGATCATTGATGCTCTAGTTCTTCTTATTTTCAGATTTTCCTATTTCATGTGAAAAACTACTTTCTTAAACTTCTTAGATTCTAGTTATTAGAGTACTTGGAATTGTTTACCTCTTTCCCTGTGGATTGACCTCAGTCTTACCGAGATTTATTACTACATCGCAGCCTTACGCTTGAGGCGAGCGAACAGTTGCTACTTTGCAATACAACAACGTGTCAAAGGATGTTATCAAACTTAGATTATTTCCCTTCTCATTTAAAGAAAGAGCCAAAGGTTGGCTCCACTCTCTTAGACCGCATTCGATAGGAACATGAACTGAAATGACTCGGGAATTCTTGAAAAAGTTATTCCCGGCTTATAAAACTAACACCCTTCGTAGATCTATCATGAACCTTTTGGGTAAAGAGGGTGAGTCGTTCTTCCAAAGTTGGGAAAGGTTTAAGGACCTCTTACTCACTTGCCCACCTCATGGCTACAAAAGTTAGCGAATTATAAACTTCTTTTATGATGAATTAAATTCCAACATGCGTCAATTTGTAGAGATGATGTGTAATGACGAGTTCATGAGCAAAAATCCAGATGAAGCATTGAGTTACATAGACATGTTGGCTGAAAATTCTCAATCATGGGATACCTCGGACAAGTCTAGTAAGCTCAAGCTTCCTCAACAAAAAGAGAAAGGAGGGATTTACACCCTTAAGGAGGAAGACAATGTAAACGCAAGGATAGCTAACCTCACAAGAAAAGTCGAGGCCATGAAACTAAGTAAAAGTGGAGTTTCTAAATCCACGGAAGCTATTGAAAACGTGTGCGGAATTTGTGCCGCTAATGTACACTCTACGCAAGAAAAAGTACTTAGAACTTTATTCAAACTTCTATAAACCACTGTTCAATCAATAAAATCAATCCATGAAACCCTAAAACGAATTAAAACATATAGAATCCACTACAAGCTTCACCTCTTAGCCCTAGCTAAGAGGTTTAGCCGACCATGCTAAAGGAAAACATGAAATCAACTAAGAACATGAAAGAAAACTAGAAAGTAAATTAGAAAAAGGAGTTGTAGAACTCCACAATCGTTCATCTCCGCCTCCCACTGCAATAGATCTCTTCTAAGATAGGTTAGGAAGGATGTAGAGGTCCCCTTTTATAGCCCAAATCCGTCTTTTGCTTGGAAACTTCTGGATTGCGTTACTCATTACGCAGCTTACGCAGACAGGTCTGATTGATCAGATCTTCCTCCGATTGATCGAAATCTGGTCTTCGATTGATCGTAGATCGGCCGATTGATCATAAATGAGTCTAGAGAGCTGTTATTTTTGCCGCTTATTCCAATTATTGGACATGTTTCCGATTGATCAAACACCTCTCTTCGATTGATCGGAGATATGCCGATTGATCGGAAATATGTCCAGAGAGTTGTTCATAAATCTGGTTTTTCTGGTATGTCCAATGGATGGTCTGATCGATTGGACATCCATCGAAAACTCCTCCGATTGATCGAACACCTATCTGCAATCCATCGACAATGCTGATTTCTTCAATTTCTTATGTTTTCTCTTCAGATCTGCTTCGCTGGATTTCTTCATCTCCTTCTTCCTTTCCTTGACTCTTCAATGACCCTTTGAAGTGTCCTTCAATGCCCAAATGGTGAGGCTTCTCTCTTATTCCTACAATCACAAAACCATGCATTAGATAGGACTTTAAACGTATAAATCATGCATAGTTAGTGATGAAATGGGGTTAGAATATACACATTTAAGAGTTCAACAATTGTCTTGGACACACAACCGGTTATGGATACTAACACTTAAATACCGGTAATTTTGGGCCACCCATTCTTGGCTACATCAAATACAATTATAAATTGCCGAAATGGGGTGATGCAATTGTCCTTCGGAAACATGACATGGGAGGTGAATGTGTTCCACATGGGCAAAAGGCATAGGGATGATGGTGATGTCCATAAGGTAGACTTTATTAAGTCCATTGTAGAAGAGGAGTTCGTTTTAAATCAGCATTTTGATCCTTTAAATGTTGTTTGCTTTGATCCCTTTGAAGATTGGGATGATGATGATTATCCACGTGAGATAAACATGATAGAATCTATGGAAAATAGGGAGTTTTTCCTACCCGACTAACATGAAAGTTTGGAGAATGTGTGGCACACTCTAAGGATGAAACCAATTTTATTATTAAGGAGGCCTTGAAAGTGTCAATTTCTGAAAGTTTACTTGACAGGACACTAATTTCTTATTTAAACACATTTTTTATGTAAGAATTGGAAGAATTACTGCTTGACTTGCCTACAGAGAGGCCAATTTCTGAAAGTGTAGGGGTTAAGGACCCACTTTAACCTACACAAAAGTCTGAGAAGGAGGAAGACGCGAATGGTCTAAATCTGAAAACTTCATCACCTGAGGTCTCTTACACTCTAGATGAGTGTTTGGCTTATTTTGAAGATTGGGATGATCCCATGATTAAGGATATAGTGCACGCCTTGAGGGAGACCCCTCCAGTGCCTAAAAAGCTTCCTTCTATAGAGTACCAAACTGAAATATCGATTGTGGAAGCACTAGTGAAATTAGATTATGTAGAGACAATCCCAATTTATGAGGATGAAGTGATTGAAGTCTTCACATCTCTTTGGTCTGTTCAAACCGAAGAACACCACTTCTGGGATGACCCGTATTTAATAATTTTTTGCCCAGACAAGATGGAAAGGAGATCCATATTCACTAATTTTCAACCAATGCAATTCTCTTTTCCTAGTACATGTGACAACGTTATGAGAAACCCATTGAAAATTTTCAACAGGATTTTCAATAGGTTAGAATGATTGATGTCACCAATGTACTTTTCAAAGTGAGATGGTGGATAGTTCTACTAAAAAATCTGTTGCACCACTTGATGATCCTACTCAACTTTGTTCTTTTGGATGTTATAATGATGATTGATTTCATAGTCTGATGGAGATTCTCTTTCTAAAAGGATAGCTTAGGTTTTGTTTATTGCTTTAAGTAGGATTAGCTCTAGTTTGTTTTCTATTTTAGTTTTATTACTTTAGTAGATTTAGTTGCCGGAGGTAGATTTCCATGATCGACACTCTCAGGCACTCTCATTCTCATCCTCCTTTATTTTTAACATTGCTCTCATTTTTATGTTGATTGCATATCTTTTACATTGAGGACAATGCAAGATTTGGTTACGGGGTGAGATTCCTAAATGAATCTAGCAATTTATGACATTTCGAGCAATGTTTGCAGAAAAAATTTTAATTTTTTTGAAAATTCAGAACTCTTTCGGGAAACCATGTTTCTATGCACTTGGGATGTCATAAGTATGAAAGGATAAGAGATGAATTGATATAATTTTGAGAAGTGTAAATTAGCTTAAATATAATAGCTTTCTATATGAATTCCCCTATTTATATTATTGATAGAAAATTTGAACACTTTTGAGCCTAGTTCACGTTACATGATTCTCAAGGTTTAAAGGGATTATGTAGATTTGTAGATTAGTTAGACTTTGATCTAAGGTGTTAAGGAACCAAGCCGGAGAACTTTGTCCATTTTTGTTCACGAGAAAGAAGAATGGAAGATATAAATTTCTAAAAATGCTATCTCATGTATATATCAAAAGAAAGGAAATTTGATTATTATTGAATACGTGTTGAAAATTCTAAAAATGGCTGCCTATTACCAACAAGGGGATGGTTTACCCATAACCAAAGCTGGAAATGCAAAGTAGAGTGAAAGTCATCAAAGGAATGGAAAGGCAATTTCTTATCATAAGCATTTGGTTGATCTGTACACCTTTAGATCCTTAGTTTCGCTAATCTATGAAGAAGGTAATCCTGAAAATTCATGAAATGAACATTCACTATGCACACTAGACTATACTTGTTCGGATTCTTTTATCCATCAACCAATCGCTGCAGATTCTATATGAACACTTATTATGTTTAGGGAGTTTAGGATTTCATCTTCTTATCACTAAATTTTTCTGAATTTTTCGCTTGTGCATCTTCAAGTTTATAGAAATATAGTTTCTGAAAGAGAGTTGGGTTTTGAAAAGTTGAATTTGTTTCACGGATTTTTTGCTCGAGACTAGCAAAATGTTGATTGGGGGTGTGTTGAGCTCTGAATTATGCATATTCTAACCCCAATTCATCACACATTATGCATGGTTTGCATGTTTAAAAGACTAATCCAATACATGTTTTATGATTGTAGGAATGAGAGAGAGACTTCACCAATTCAATGCCAAATGAGTCACTTTGTATGCATTAAAGATTAAAAGAATAAGTACCAAGAGTTAGAAGAAACATGTAAGGGAAAAAGAGAAGGAAAGAAGAGAAAGTGCCAAAAAAAAAATGTGCACTGCCGACCGGTCGTCCGACTGGTCGGAAATTCAAAACGGAAGCCCCCTTTGCAGCCGACCTTGCTGGACCAAAAAGGGCAAAACCGACCGGTCACTCAACCAATCGGCCACCTCATTCGACCGGTTGTATTTCCTGGGGCTTTGAAATGTTTAAGCGAAAACTCGCTGGACCAAAATCAAGGGTCGACGACCGGTCGTTCAACCAGTTGGCCATGCAAAAAATAAGAGAAAGCTTGTTCTTCAAGCTCCGAAAATTCATGCATTATGTAAGTTGTTACGCACTTCTAGAAGATTCTGATGCGGTGGAGCTTCAATGCTATAAAAGGACACCTAGGGGTGGATCTAAACTCATCATAGGAGGCTTAGAAACTCATGGGAGGTGAAGAGGGTTGTCGTAGAGCATCTACAACTCTTCCAATTTTGATTTTTTATGCTTTTTAGTACTCTTTCATTGTTTCTAGTTGAAGTATGATGATGCTTGGTTAGAACCACTTAGTTAGGGCTAAGAGGTGAAGCTTGTAGTTAGTTTTAATGTAGGGTTTGTTTAATTCAAGTACATTTACTAAAAGTTTAAATTTTTAAATTCTAGTTTAAATAAAGTTGGTATTTTTTTATGTTTTATGAGAGTTCATGTACTTCGGACATGAGTTCCTCGCAAATCTCTGAGATTGCCATGTTTGAATTGATTAGATTCGAATTGTGGTAAATAGATCATGCCATAGTCTCTTGGCATGGTTGTTACTCTGAAGGCTACAAGTTTGAATTATATGTGCTTCATTAGAACTTGAATCTTATTTTCTGACTTAAGTTGGATTGTTTGTGTTTGTTGGGGTCCCAAAAGTGAGGATCCCCGAAATGATGATTCCGAATGCCAAAACCATCACGCGGTCAGATTTAGGGCCAGTGCATCGAAAATCGCGGCTACGAATCACGACACACGCATCAGATTTGCCTCAAGCATGAAATTGGGCCGGTAGTGGACCCCACCGGACACCGTGACCAAAACTGTCCAAAATTGGGAGGGTACCTCAATTATGAAGAAATAGGAGCAGTGCATCGGCATTCATCACGAGGCGGACCCCGCAAACCTCCCAATTTGCAAAACCCAAATCTGTGGGACACGAATACGTCCAGCGCATCCAAAAAATCCATTTAAGGGCGCACTGCGTCCAGCGCATCCAAAAAATGAATTTAAGGACGCACTGGCCCCAGCGCGTCGCAAAATAGCCCAGCGCATCCAAAAAATGAATTTAAGGACGCACTGGCCCCAGCGCATCCAAAAATTCACCCAGCGCATCCAAAAATCAGTTAATTTCAGGATGCGCTGGCAGCTGGCGCGTCCTGTAAACCAACTTCTGGACTCCAATCATTTCGCGACGCGCCGAGCGCATTTAACGACGCGCCGACCCAATTTCTCGACGCGCTACACGTGTCGACCGCTTATTGGGCGACGATACCTATAAATACCCCGCCCACCACCTCATTTGCATCATTCAGCAAGAGAGAGAGAGGACCTCGTCGCCGGAAAACCTTTGCCGACCGCCGGAATCCTCCTCCGATCGCCGGAACCCCTCGCCGGAAATCGCACCTCCGATCATACCAGGTCTGGAGGAATGACTTAATTCACCTTTTTCGATGCGCCGGTCCCAGCGCATCATAAAATTACCCAGCGCATCATAAAAGTGACCCAGCGCATCAGGAAATTATAATTTTAGGACGCACTGGTCCCAGCGCGTCGCAAAATAGCCCAACGGATCAGAAAAATACAACCTATCAAGTCAAAGCTATTTTAAGGACGCACTGGCCCCAGCGCGTCGCAAAATAGCCCAGCGCATCAGGAAATTATAATTTTAGGACGCACTGGTCCCAGCGCGTCGCAAAATAGCCCAGCGGATCGAAAAATTAGATTTTAAGGACGCACTGGCTCCAGCGCGTCATAAAATTACCCAGCGCATCATGAAAATCATTTATGGACGCACTGGCCCCAGCGCGTCAATAAAATCAGGCCAGCAGATCGCAAAAATCAGCACTTTGCACGTTCGTTCCAGCACCCTTAAATCCTCATTTGATAACATTTTTAAGCCCCGTTTGAGCCTATTTTGGGTATTTCGAGCGTTCCGGACGCGATGGAGTAGTCAAACGACCCATCCGGGCTACCCAATGAGTAGAACGCAAGCCTTCGGAGTCCGATCCGACCCAACGAGCTGAATGGAACAATTCTCCCGAAAAGAGGCCGCCGGCGCCCAGAATCATACTGATGCATCATCATTACGTGTACTATCATAATATGACCCGAATCCAGGTCTGGACTAAGCAAAGGGGACTATGGTTAACACGATAAACCACACCAGGAGAGTTCTAAACTATCACACACAATCTGTTAAAAACTGATATTCCAAGAACAGTCGATGCCCTACCCATCCAAACGGCATCCGCTGGTTGAGCTGCGCAGGTACACACAACTGTAGAATGGACTTCCCGAGGTCACCTGTCCCTACATCGACAGGCGCGGGCCCAGAGTCGTCCATCTCAGCCATAAACCCTGACAGTCTCAGCCCGGATCTCCGGTCAGAACATGGGACATAGACATCCGACTCGTACAAAGGTGGATCAGTCTATAACAAACACAGGTCTCCGCGACCATACAAACACAGGTCTCCGCGACCATACAAACACAGGTCTCCGCGACCATACAAACACAGGTCTCCGCGACCATACAAACACAGGTCTCCATGACTAAAGAACTCTGAGACCATAGTCCCTGCTGACTAGTCTTTTGCCTTTTAATCAAGGGTCATCGATCATTCGATGTAATTAAGGGTTCGTGCCAGATCACGGCCTGGAATGTACAAGATCTCAGAATCTCTGGAATAAAATTCGCCTTGCGATATTTCTTCTCTTATGTACTTTTGTGAATGCTTGTGATTGTCTACGAATGTTTCTATATTCAGAACCCCAGAGCAACAAAACACGACATTTCAAGAAAGTGTAATCATATTCATTTTCTAGTTCTAACAAACTGGCGACTCCGCTGGGGATCGAACTGTACCAGAATCCCTGGTTATATCTGAATATAGGTATACTCTAAGATCAATTACTTACAAGCACGAATATACACATAAGAAAGTTACCGCAAGGCGTAATGTTTCGGCGCCCTCCGGGCGTCAAACTGGCGACTCTCAACGGGAACGTTCTTCCCTTCATCTTTAAGGCAATGGATGCTTAAAAGGTTTTCGAACCCACAATTTCCACAACTACACGAATTTTTGTCTCCTTCTTGCTTGTTTTGTCGATTTATGCACTGCGATCGATGGGCTCATACTCCCGACCGCGCTTGTGAACTGTTCTAACGATTTTTATGACATACCAGAATTAGCGAGATACTAGGGTAGACAGAAGAAATGGCATACTCAATGACCAGTTCATGCACCTTCCTTACCACTGGAGGCTTCAGCTTCCCTCGCTTCATCTCAACCATGACGACTGCTCCTAGTTCAGGATGGCAGATGGCCAAAACACGCCAACAGAAGAAAGAGCAGAAGAAAGCAGCCAGCTTGGCAGCATACAAGAAAGCGAATGTTGCAAGACCTTGCCCGACGACCAAGGGACAGTGGCAACCAAAACAAGGGCAGAAGACTTCCACCAACGGTCAGGCCACATCAACCACGTCCTCGGTACCCGCAATGACGATCGAACAATTTCCGCCGTTGTCCAAGGTCACCCGTGCCGCACAAAAATCAACCAAAACCACGATCGCGAGAAGCTCCAAGCCCACAATAGTTATCGAGCCAGGACAGGGGCAGAATCAGAAGGCCCGACCAGTGCTGGTCGCAATGGTCCAGGTAGCAGAAGCGGAAGAGGGATCATATGAAGCAGACGAACTGCCTACGGTCCAAGATCAGATCGACAGATTAGTTCAGGCTAATCGGGAAACAAATGAACGAATGAGAGAGATTCAGGAAGCCTTGACCACTTTAATAGCTCAGAATGCTACTCGAAGTCTTGCACCACCTACGCGCCCATTAGCTGAAGAATCTCAAGGGACAGCAGGAGAGCCAGCTAGTGCTGAGCCACTCACCCAGGCCAGGAGAGTTCCAGCAGAACGAATAATGGTTCCAACTACGCAAATGACGAGAGAAGAACTGTCGCAAACTATTGCGAGTCTCATGCGACAAGAGAAGGAAAAGGAAAGAGGAACCGGGTATAAATATCAGGTCCCATACCCTCTGGAAATAGAAGAAATACCATTCCCGGTCAACTTCAGATGTCCGGATTTTGAAAAGTTTGACGGAAGGGGGTCACCCGAAGAACATATCACTCGCTTTCTCACAGCATTGGGAAATTGGTCGACCGTACCACAGTACTGTATGCGGTTATTCGGGTCAACGCTGACAGGGAAAGCTTTTCAGTGGTACATGTCACTACCAGCCAGATCAGTGAAGACGTGGGAGTAGATGCGAGATAGTTTTATCTCAAAATTCTTCTCCATAGAAAGAGAAACATCAGTAACAGATCTAGCCCTGATCAGGCAAAGGCAGGGCGAACCCGTGGAGAGATTTATGGACCGATGGGGAACAATAGCGGCTCAGTGTCAAGAGTTACCCAGCGAAAAGGAACAGATAAAAATGTGCATGCGAGCCCTGGACCCAATGATATCCTACGGGTTATCAGGGAACAGTTTTCACTCTTTCCGAGAATTAGCCACCAAAGCACACCTGGTAGAAGAAGCCGCAGCACGGGTAAACCTCAGACCCGAAAGGCAGAAAAGAGAAGGAGTGAGGATTGCCGAGACGCACAGCGTAAACAAGGGAAAAAATACGATAGATCGGAAACGGCCCGCCGCGGATTCAAAGACAGACACGAAACCAACATCTACCCAAGATAAAGGCAAGAGGCCCTACGCTTCCCAGAGAATAACAATAGCCGAGAGAGAAAGAGCCAACGGCCCGTACACCTTCGACATGGCCGACCTGATCCCCATCATGGAGCAATTGGTAGAAGAAAAGGTAATTCGCCTGCCAGAACCGATTCGGCCCCATGAGGTTGGGAAGGTAGATGATCCCCGGTATTGTAAATACCACCGGTGCCTGAGCCACAAGACGGAAGACTGTTTTAGCCTGAAAGGAAGGATACAGGGGTTGATAAACCAAGGGGTAATCAGTATGAAGGCACCAGAAACAACAACGAAGGAAACAGCGGGGGTAGTTTCAGCCTCCCCCTCGGACAAGAATACCCAATTGCATGTCCCGTCCCCTGAACCTGAAGAACCCTGGACTTTGGTTAGCAGCCGGAAGAGGCTCGAGAATCGAAGAAGATTCCTCAACCGCAGGAGGAAAGGGACAAGAAAGAAGGGTAGCCAAGGGAAGAGCCGACTTATAGAGACCCAGGTACATTGCGCGATGGTGTCGTTTATAGAACAGCCATCAACAGAAGAGACATTGCAGGCAGATAAAGGAGAGGCCAATGCCGTCATCCTCCGATCCGGAAGGCAGATGCCAGAGCGCATTCGGCCAGAACCAGTCGATCCGATGCAAGAAGACGAAAACCTGGATACATCCGTAACAAGGCCCCAGGGGCAGAAGTTGAAACAGAAAGTTGTCGAAGCCACGACCAGTCGTCCGGAGCCAAGACAAGGGGCAGCACCAGTAGTGTATGATGTCGTATCACACCTACGAAGGGTCCCGGCCCGCCTGAGCATATACGACGCCTTGTGCCTCTCAAAGGCGTACAGGGAAATGTTGATCAACGCGCTGCTAGACAGCGAAGCCAGAGAAGTGATGATGACAGAAATTGAAGCAGAAATGAGCAATCCAGACAAGTTTTGGGGAGGGAATGCGCCAATTCAGCAAGCAATGCAGATAGATCATCCCTCTGTAATCACATTCTCCGAAGAAGATCGCACAATTGAAGCAACAGACCACAACCGACCGTTGATGGTCACAGGAACAATTAGAGACACGGAGATTAAGCGATGCATGCTTGACGATGGGTCCGCGGTGAATATTATGTCATTGAAGACGCTCCAAAGATTAGGTTACAGGCCATCAGCCCTGTGTCCCAGCACCATGGTCATTCAGGGGTTCAATCAGGACAGCCAGCGCACTCTAGGGTCGATCACTGTGATGCTAGAAATTGAAAGATTGAAGACGAAAGTAACATGCCAAGTAATCGACGCAGTAACAACGTATAATCTTCTGCTGGGAAGACCGTGGCTCCATCAGAATCGCGTCATCCCCTCAACCTATCATCAGTGCTTTAAATACAACAGAGAGGGAGTTCAGTACAGAGTGGCAGCAGACCCAAAGCCATATACAATCGCAGAATCATTCTTAGCCGACGCTCGGTATTATGACCTGGTCGACGGAGGGGGAGACACGAAGGAGCCCGACGCAATGCGGAAAGGGCAAGGGGCAAAACCGAAAGTCAGCAAGTTCGAACAGAGAGGCAAACCTCAATTCATTACCCAGAAAGAAGCAAGTCAGCCAGCTGAAGGACCTCAAAGGGCTCCCAAAAAGTTCTACATAGTCCCGAAACACTTGCGACAGCCCGGGCAGTCCGTCCTAGAAATGATCTCGAATCAGCACATGAGTGTGCTCAAATCTAGCTTCAATATGCCAGTGCCAAAAATAGGAAGAGTTAAGCCTTTTCCGAAGGCTCCAAACCAGTTTGTGGTACCGCCAAACGCCAGTACGAAGAAAGAAATCAAATTTTATTCAGCATCAGGTGAACCTGCACGGTCCAAGGACGAGGCTGAGAAACCATTTCGTTTACCTCAGCCCATAGAAGAAGAGAGATACAGTGAAGCCAGCCGTAACATCATGAAGAGTATGGGCTTCTGCTGTTCAGAATCAGCCTCGAATGGTAGGATGTTAGCGCCGTTCGAGGAAAACAACAAAGTTCATCAAGGAAGAGAAGGGT
The DNA here is from genome assembly GCA_003013855.2 of Liriodendron chinense. NCBI lineage: Eukaryota > Viridiplantae > Streptophyta > Magnoliopsida > Magnoliales > Magnoliaceae > Liriodendron > Liriodendron chinense. The sequence goes on from PVNU02000506.1 coordinate 1,088,049, forward strand.
TAGGGGCAAAGACGAAGATCAGACATGTTAATATGGTGACAATCAACACTACGGAAGAGGTACAGCCACAAGAGGTAGCCGACGTTATCCAACCTAGTACCGCACCTGCACAGATAGAGGACGGGGGACAGCCCACGATAGATGAGCTTGAAGAAATAAATCTGGGAACCCTAGAAGACCCTAGAAATACGTATCTGAGTAAAAATGTCCCAGAAGAGGAGAAAGAGAAATACATCCGACTGTTGAAAGAAAATAGGGATGTTTTCGCTTGGACATACTCAGAAATGCCAGGGCTCAGTCCAGCAATTGCGATGCATAAGTTGGGCATCTTGAAAGGCAAGAAGGCGGTCAAGCAGCCTCAACGACGATTCCACCCTAACATAGTGCCCAAAATCGAAGAAGAGGTCGAAAAGCTGATCCAGGCCGGGTTCATCCGAGAGGTTAAGTACCCACAATGGATCTCAAACATTGTGCCGGTCAAGAAAAAGAATGGTCAAATCCGAATCTGCGTAGACTTTCGGAACCTCAACGAAGCATGCCCTAAGGATGATTTCCCACTACCTATCCCAGAGCTACTGATCGACAGCACGACAGGATACGCAGTGATGTCCTTTATGGACGGTTACTCGGGGTATAATCAGATTCGTATGGCCCCGGAAGATGAGGAATCAACAGCCTTTCGTACAACGTTGGGCATATACTGTTACCGTGTGATGCCGTTCGGGTTAAAAAACGCAGGGGCAACGTACCAACGTGCGATGCAAGTAATCTTCCAGGACATGATGCACAAACATGTCGAATGCTATGTAGACGATCTGGTAGTGAGATCAGCTGGGCATGAACAGCATAGGGAGCATCTACGACAAGTATTCCGAAGACTGAGAAAGAAAAGCCTTCGCATGAACCCATTGAAGTGCGCGTTCGGGGTTTCCTCTGGTAAGTTTTTGGGGTTTGTTATCAGACATCGAGGAATAGAAATTGACCCAACAAAGATTAAGGCAATTAGGGAGATGCCGCCACCGAAGAATCTCAAAGAGCTGAAAAGTTTCCAAGGCCGAGTCGCGTACCTAAGGAGGTTCATCTCGAACTTGTCTGGTCGTTGTCAACCATTCTCGCGCCTCAACAAGAAGGGAGTACAGTTTAGGTGGGACGATGCTTGCCAGAAAGCGTTCGACTCTCTAAAAGACTTGCTCGACAAATCTCCAGTTCTCGCGGCACCAATTAGAGGGGAACCACTAATCCTTTACATTGCCGTCGGCGAAAATTCACTTGGAGCCCTCTTAGCCCAGAAGAACGAAGAAGGGAAGGAAAGCGCGCTCTACTACCTGAGCCGTACGCTGGTGGGAGCCGAATTTAACTACTCAGCGATCGAGAAGATCTGTTTGGCGCTGATCTTTGCAGTTAAAAAGCTCAGGCATTACTGTCTCTCTCACCAGATAACATTAATATCCAAGGCGGATCCCCTCAAATTTCTCATGAACAGACCTATGTTGTCCGGACGATTGGCCAAGTGGGCCCTTCTCTTGTCAGAATTCGACTTGACATACATACCGGCTCGAGCCGTCAAAGGGCAAGCTATCGCAGACTTCCTTGCCGCACATCCAGTACCAAGCGGTGAAGAAATAGAGTACGACCTCCCAGACGAGCAGGTCATGGCGACGAATGAAGCACGCCATTGGGAGATGTATTTCGACGGCGCGGCCAGAGCGGTAGGATCAGGGGCAGGAATTATATTCATCAGTCCGCAAGGGGACCTGCTACCCTATTCATTCACATTAGTCCCGGCATGCACCAACAACGAAGCTGAGTACCAGGCTCTTATTATTGGGTTACAGTTGGCCCTAGAAATGCGAATCAAGGAAATACGTATCTACGGTGACTCTAGGCTTGTCATCGGACAATTGACGACAGAGTACGAAGTCCGTAAACCCGAATTATCACCCTATTATCACCAAGCGCAGTCCATGTTCAATCAGTTTCGGAACAGCAGTATCTCACATATACCGAGGCAGGAGAATGTACGAGCTGATGCACTCGCCAGTTTAGCTGCTGCTTTAGCTAACCCTGGAGGCAGCCCACTTCAGGTTACGATTGAAGAAAGAAGAATCCTGCCAACGACTGCGCTACGCAACGGAGGATTGAGCACCAATCCCATTTGCTGCTTCGAAATCACAGAGGAAGACGATTGGAGAAAATTATTCATTGACTATCTGAAGTACGGATTTCTACCGGAAGAGCCCAAGATGCGCACACAAATCAGAAGGCGTGCCAGTTCATTTGTGCTCCAAAATGACGTACTTTACAAGCGGTCCTACGAGGGGATATTGCTGCGATGCCTAAACCAAGATGAAGCACGTAGTACATTGAAAGAAGCTCATGGAGGAGAATGCGGCGCTCACCAGGGAGGAAGGAACTTACACCACCGCGTACGACACATGGGTTACTACTGGCCGACAATGACGAAGGACGCGATAGGATACGTAAAGAAGTGTCACCAATGTCAGATCCATGCCGATATCATACATTCGCCACCAGAAGAGTTGCATCAGTCAGTGATGTCCTGGCCTTTCGCAGCCTGGGGCATGGACGTGATCGGACCAATTAGTCCGCCATCCTCCCAGGGACATCAGTACGTCCTCGCAGCAACCGACTATTTCTCCAAATGGGCCGAAGCAGTCGCCCTGAGAAATGTGAAAGCCAAGCATGTCGAGGGTTTCATTCGTCACGCCATATTATACCGGCATGGTATTCCCGAGAGAATCACCACGGACAACGGGACACCCTTCAAGAATGCTGCCATCGATAAACTGTGCACAAAATTCAAAATCAAGCATTGCTACTCATCACCCTATTATCCTCCTGCGAATGGGCTAGCCGAAGCATTCAATAAGACCATTGTGAAGATTCTGAAAAAGACAGTGGCTGAGAATAAGAGGGACTGGGACAGACGGTTGCCCGAAGCACTGTGGGCTTATCGAACTACGCACCGCACGGCCACCCGGGCTATGCCCTACTCGCTGGTATACGGTACAGAAGTTGTGATCCCGATGGAAATACAAGTCGAGTCGCTACGAGTCGCTCTCCGACACTCCCTGACAACCGAGCATAATGCCAAGAGCCGGATAGTCGAACTTGATAATCTAGACGAAAAGAGGCTCGCTGCCCAGCAGAGGCTCGAGATATATCAAAAGCAAATTTCCGCCGCGTATGATAAGCGCGTCAGGGGCAGATCGTTCAAAAAGGGCGATCTTGTGTTAATGATGAAGCGCCCAGCACCGCTCCAAGGATCGAAGAGCAAGTTCGACCCAAAGTGGGATCCTGTCTGCATTATCGACGAAGTGTATTCCAACGGAGCCTATCGGGTAATAGATTGCAAAGGACAAGGTGTCAGTTCGCTAGTGAATGGCCGATTCCTGAAAAGATACTACACCTGACAAAAACTTATCATTACGAAATTGTAAATGCCCCACGAGAGGGAGTGTAATAGAGTAGATGCCAAAAGAAAGGATACCATACAATGATTAGACCCAAAATACTAATCATCCGCTTTATGCTTGCACAGGTATTGAAAGGGTCACCAAGGCTCGAGGCACGTCAAGCAGGACACCACGCCTTTTCGAGATTATTAAAATCAAGATAAGCCCTAAGCCAAGGCTCGGCTACATCCTCGTACACATGCGTAGGTTCAAATCCTAAACAGGGGGATGTTCCTTTCCAAACAGCACAATCTATTTTTGCATTGAAACTCAAGAGGAACGACAAGCAGGTTAAGAAGCACAATATGAACTCATCATCACAACAGCATACATAATGATACAACACTCATTACAACGTGTTTTAAAACTACAAAAGAATCATTATCATTACAGCCTAACCATCTAAAGTTCTCAAGCACTGCTCTAATAGGTTAACTGCGGACCCCGCGATTGCCTTCTGTCTTGCCTCAGCCTCGGCCAGGATTTGAACAGGGTCGGGAGTGTCTTGAAGAGACCGCTGCAGCTCCGTAATCCGTGTCCTCACAGCGTCACATTCCGTCTTGCGTTGGTCAATTGAAGACTGCAGGATTGCTTTCTGACCACCAAGTTTCGAAAGTTTGAAATGGACGACAGAATGTTCGGCACGTAAACGGGCCATCTCATCCTCAATTTCTGCAAGACGCCTGGTGACCTCTTGGTGCTCAGTATCCACAGCCTGCCAATCCTTCTGCACTACGGCCACATCTGCCTCGTGCAACTCTAGTTCCGGAAGAAGGGACCGCAACTGACCGCGTTTTTCTTCAATAGAGGGGTCAGTCCTAAAGTGCCTTGCATCGTTCACTTGAGCCACACCGTCTTTGAATTGTGACACATGGCTGACTATCGAGGAGATGTCGACTCCAAGCCACGTAGCAGTGAGTTCCAGCGCCTGCAGCGCCTCATCCAAGATAGACCCTTCGTCTCCTTTCCTAAGCGAATCGACGATGTCGGACAGTAAACTCTTCAGAAGGTTCGCCTTGGTCCTTGATAAGCCTCGGAGAGACGAGAGGAATGCCTCGGGCAGGACTACAGGAGCCGGGACGCTGGCAGGGGCAGTGGCTGGTAAAAGAAACGGTAAACGTTAGCACACTGGAGAGAGAAGAGAAGCGAACGAACGATGAAGGAAAGTATTATACCAGTAGGGATTTCATCACCCGGTGCACTGGTTGAGGCAACAGGTCTCGACGAGCTGGGGGCATGTCCAACCACGACTTCCGCTGCCGGCTCAGGCATTCCAGGGGAAGAAAGAATGACGACCTCAGAGGCAGAGATAGCCCGGGCTGGTTCAGCGGCCAGGGGCACTTCGGCGATAGGCTCTGGAACGCTAGTGATCTCTGCAAGCATGATTCCTCGGGGGGGAGTGAGGCCTCTTCTATTAAAACAACAGGTCTCGCCTCAGGAGCGGGACCAGGGTTCACTGCTGCTTCGATATTGACAGGAAAGGTAAGGAAGGGGTCTTCAGCTCGCGGCTCACCATCGACGTCCATAGGGACGGGTTCTATGTCTACCTCAGGAACAGATCGCTCATACACTGGCTCGCTACCCTCACCTCCCTCCACAGGATGATCTCCGCTGAGACCTGCCTGCGAACTCATCTCACCTTCCTCCCTTGGACCGCTTGCATCATCGGTCGGGACGCTGCCGGCAGCCCCGGGGGGTTGACTCCGCGCCTTCTCAGCTCTATACAACTTCAGCAGGTCCTTTATTTTCTTACCGCCGTCAGAAACAGAGACGCGATGAGCAGTCTTTATGCGGGGCCCAGAACGTTCGGGAGATAGTTCGAAATCACCGTCCTCGGGCGCAGAACGTCTAGACAGGCTCGTCCGACTTGCCGGACTTTGGCCGCGACCTCCCTGACCCCCGGAGGGCGGGGTGCCGCTGCCACAACACCGCCTTCTCCACCACCACCATCATCACCACCATCATCCCCTTCGTCGCCATCACCCGCCTCTTCCTCATCACCGGCATTCCCCGCTGCAGCAGCTTCACCACCATCATCATCGCCAATGTCATAACGCTCCCTCTGCCCCTCTGCCATAGGACCGACAAGTGGGGAATCCGGGTTCCCTTGCAGCGTAACCCTCTGGCCATGAGCGACCCACCCCTCGAGTGTATGCTCGGGCTTCTCATGATCTATTATGACGTTCAATGAGGTCATGAACTTCTGCACGCCAGGGGTAGCCAGTTGGCGAAGCGGCTCTGCTACGTACCCTAAGCCGTCGGCAGGAGTGGGATTAACAATCGGAGGAGAGACGAAGACGGGATCTGTCACGTGTCGGTTATTGCGAACTAAGGAATATTGGTGGGCCCACCACCGCATCCATCCATACGTAGCGCCGGGGACATACTCCATCCCGGGAACGATGAAAGAACAACCTGACCTGGTAAGCAGAAGCTGTCGCCATATCCACTTCCAATGGATCGGCCCTGTGCCGTATGCCCGCTGCTCCCTTGTCACCGGTTCGATCAATTCCGGTACCCCTTGATCATAACCGAACTGCCTGGCGAATCGGTTCGGGTAGTATGGTTCTCTCCAGAATTCAGCGCCCTCTCTTAAAGGCAACGAACTCGGGCGAATGGACACCAAGAACGAGCGGCGATAAGAGCTGAGACTCTCGTCGTCGTCAAGCAGGTCTGGGTCCTCGCTGTTAGTTCCCGAGAAGAGGAAGAAGTCGACGTCGTCATGGCGGGCTATCTTCGTCTCGATAGTCGCCGGATTTCCGCTGATCATCTTCCATTTTTGAAAAGCGTGTAGCGGAACAGATCCCCTCTGGATGAAGTCCTTGAGCTCCATGCCGTACACCCACGGGAAGTAGACCCCGAGCCATCCCGAGAAGAAATGCCACCCACAATAAGCAGAATTCAATCCGAAGGAGGCCGAACCTTTGTTGCTAATGACGCCGCCGAAAGCCCGATACATGGAACACAATACTACTGGGGCCAATGCGTAGCGATGGCCGTCGGCCAAACTCCCCGCCACGGCGAAACAGGAGACTCGCACACTGTCCGCCTGCTTAGAGCTCGGGAGGGCCACACAACACAGCCAATAGGCCAAGAACCCGGCAAGTTCGCAGGTAGGGGATAGCTTATTCGGCCGCGAAAATTTCTTCTTCATCTTGGCCTCCAAGACTAGTTTATCCTTGCGGCCTTCATCGCACAATCCGTAATCCAAGCTGAGACAGGAAGAAAACCATCAGCGGAAGAAAGAAAGAATGAAACAGTACGCGAACAGTGCAAGACAAGAAAAGAAACTCACTTCAGGCCGTGGCTAAAGTACACTAGCCAGTCTTCGAAAGGCACTTTATCTCTGGAGGTTAGAAATTGCGGCAACTCCGCGAACAATTCATAGCAGGCTGCAGAATAAAAGCCTTCATCAACACCCTTCTTCTTCTTGGACAGCTCCTCATCACTAGGAGTCCATTCATCATAGATTATGCCGCGAATAGGGAGACCTGCTATCCGATACAGATCCCAGAGGGAGATGCTCATTTCTCCGCAAGGCAGATGAAAGGAGTTGGTGACAGAACTCCAATGGTTCAGGAACCCCTTGTAAATGCAAGGTTCTCGATGGAAATAGCTCGATGTCGCTTGAATGGCCCGAAGGAGACCTACTTGCTTCAAGGTCTCTTCGTGCCGCTCAACTATCCGATTGGCCCAAGCTTCATAACCAGGATGAGGGCTCAAATGTCCTCGGGTCCTGAAACCCCCGGTAGGCCAAATTTCTGCATCAGACAGAGGACGAAACCTTTGGCGCAGGGTCTCGTAATAATGAGTCGGAAAGGGCAGATGGGGGTCATGGTTCGGTTCCAGAAATATCATGTCCTTCTCCTCGAGGACAGACTGCTGCGTGCCGTTCTTGGATATGGCACAGTTGACGAACGTCTCTGGAATGGACGTCCAGGAGTCGACGCTATAGAAAGAATTTGCGCGACGTATATCGGAGGGCTCGATGCTTGGTAGAGAGCGATATCTCTGGAAGCTTTTAGGAAAACGGATGAACTGCTTCGTATAAGGGTTGCGGATTACGAGGGATGATACTGGCAGCTTCACAAAAGACCAGACAACCCTCATTTTGTCGGACTTCGACTTAGTCTGGTTCTCTATGTAGATCTGCTTGGCGCTCTTCCCAGTCGTCTTTGGACGGCCGCGCTTGGCAGACTGAGCAGGCTCAATTGGGCTCGCTTCGCCCTCTTCGGACCCGACAACCTCATCAGTCCGAAAACCTTGTAAGGGAGCGTACCACGCATCCCATTCCTCCTGGGTACCCTCATCAGGAAGGGGCGGTAAGACCTTGTCGCAAAGTATCTTTCGCTGGACATTCTTCGGAAGGGTCAGAATACGTTCGTAGAAATTGAATGTCTCAGGCGGGAGAAACCACTGTGGGTTCTCAGCTGACGGTCTGGAAGTCTGCTTGATGGCAGCCCGCTTACGCTTGGATGGAGTTTGAGACGGACCCGAAGGACCGGCTTGCGAAGGGTCGCTGGCCATTATAATCTGCAATGGCGTAGAAAAGGGGCTTAAGTACAGAGCATGTGAAAATATCCTCATAAAGACAATTAAGCATTCACGAATTCCAAAAGCATAAGAAGCAACAAGCGAACGAAGAACAGGCACCGATCCAGGCCAATGCGCAACATCACCAACCGGTGAAAATGAAACGAAATGACAACACCCGCAAACAACATCATCACAAACGCACAAGCTTTCAAAAGACAGAAATAAGGCGGAAAAGTATAATTAGCATTCATTAAACCACGAGGGCCATACCAAGGCCCCAAACCATTCAAAGTCAATTGTTTTAAAGGATAAAAAAAAAAAAAAAAAAAGCCGACAGTCAATATCAAACGACCCAAAATTGTGGGGACCCCCTCCCCCAAGCCAGAAAACGAAGATTTCAGTCTTGCACCAGAGGAAGAACTCGAGCCCTCAGCTCATCGACCCTTGCTTGAATCTGGGCCTCCTTGTAGACCAAGTCCACCAAGATGGAGATGCACTGTTGCACAAGGTCGAAGTTCAAGTGCTCAGCATCGGCGTAGTTCCTTATCGCAGACAAGTCAATCGCCAAGTCATCGTGCTCCCGGAGAGCCGCCCTAACCATCCTCCAAATGCCGGCACTACGATCCGGGTATTCGGCCTCCGCCAAGGGAATAAGCCAAGCCAGGAACCTCCTACTCTCCCTCTTCTCGTCCTTTAGGAAGTGGAGACGTTTCGAGAGGGACAGAAAGGAAGCAGCCAGAGAAGGCTCCGCCGCCTCCAGAACCGCCAATTCCTCCAGGAGGGAAGAATCGCCGATGTAGCCAGATATAGCCTCCTTGCGCTCATCGGAGATGCCCGCCATCGCCGAGATATTCTGCATAGCCCGGAGGATCGGGCGGGATTCAGCGCCAAGGCGAGTCGAGGCTTCAGCCACCTCATCGCATTGATTAGCAAGAGATGACCAAGCCTCGGGTTGGTCCAGATCGTTTAAGAGCCGCCCCATGCAGTCACGAGCCGCGCGAAGGGAAGCACGGGTTATGACCATTGTCTGCTAAAGAACAAGACAGATGAACCCGTAAGGCAGTCCGACAGAAGAAAAATGCACAAAACCGCTCGCGCAAAGCCAGAAAAGCCGAGAAACAACATGCAAAGGTATGCTCGAAACAACACTTTAAAAACCATCATTAGAATTGCCCATTAAACTAAAGCAGCCAGGGAGTCTCCCAAGTGTGCGAGACCCTACGCCTCCATAAGACGACTGGCACGCATGCGCGAACACGAAACAGAGGCATGGGGGTTCACACCCTTTGGAGACACGACGGACCGCCGGTGCGAAACCCGCAGAAACCGCAGACTCCACCGAGGCCCACGGGTTAGGTGCGCGAGGTTTCACATACCCTGTTGATGCTCAAAGCAGATCCGGTTTAATAAGAGGGTGCATGAGACCCCACGCACCCGGAACAAATCCCAAATATCGTGAGCAACGGTCAAGTGAACCCGCAGGTGAGTCTGTTAAGCCACGATAAGCGTACCAAGATAGGCCACCAGAATTGGACAACTTCTCCAATTCAGAGATCAGCGCCTATTGGCCTTAACACACCTTGCGATCGGGCCAATTGATCAAGTCTGGAGGTGCGTATGGGAGCCGGTTTACGTAGCAGATTTAGTAAATTTCACTAAGTCCCAAAGTCGCACGCACAGAGCCCAGCGCGTCGAGAAAATCAGGCAAATTCACAAATCCGAAGGACATGACGCGCTGGGCTCAGCGCGTCCAAGAAATGGTAAATTCACCCTGGCGCGTCCATTTAATAAAATTTCCCAGGCACAAGTACGCGCTGGACCCAGCGCATCGAGAAATTACAGAGTTCAACGCGCTGCGCACAGCGCATCATGAAATTAGTTAATAAAGGCACGGGATGACGCGCTAACCTCAGCGCGTCGATAAAATGGACGCGCTGAGTACTTATTGTGTGCGCTGTACTATGGCGCGTTCAGAAAATCGAAAATCCCAAGTTGAACAGCCGCGCTATGCGCAGCGCGTCGATAAAATACGCAAGTTCGAAAAAATCGACGCGCTACCTAATATTTCGATGCGCTGGCGCTAATAAATCGATGCGCTGGAGAAAAATCGATGCGCTGGCCGAGGGCTCTGGTCGTCAAAAATGAATAGTGAAACGACGAAATGACCAGGGATCCCCTATTTATAGTGGGACCCGGAAAATTCGATGCGTCGCAATGGATCGCCGCTCGTCCATCCCAACCCATCGGAGGGGCATCTGTTGGGGTCCCAAAAGTGAGGATCCCCGAAATGATGATTCCGAATGCCAAAACCATCACGCGGTCAGATTTAGGGCCAGTGCATCGAAAATCGCGGTACGAATCACGACACACGCATCAGATTTGCCTCAAGCATGAAATTGGGCCGGTAGTGGACCCCACCGGACACCGTGACCAAAACTGTCCAAAATTGGGAGGGTACCTCAATTATGAAGAAATAGGAGCAGTGCATCGGCATTCATCATGAGGCGGACCCCGCAAACCTCCCAATTTGCAAAACCCAAATCTGTGGGACACGAATACGTCCAGCGCATCCAAAAAATCCATTTAAGGGCGCACTGCGTCCAGCGCATCCAAAAAATCCATTTAAGGCGCACTGCGTCCAGCGCATCCAAAAAATGAATTTAAGGACGCACTGGCCCCAGCGCGTCGCAAAATAGCCCAGCGCATCCAAAAAATGAATTTAAGGACGCACTGGCCCCAGCGCATCCAAAAATTCACCCAGCGCATCCAAAAATCAGTTAATTTCAGGATGCGCTGGCAGCTGGCGCGTCCTGTAAACCAACTTCTGGACTCCAATCATTTCGCGACACGCCGAGCGCATTTAACGATGCGCCGACCCAATTTCTCGACGCGCTACACGTGTCGACCGCTTATTGGGCGACGATACCTATAAATACCCCGCCCACCACCTCATTTGCATCATTCAGCAAGAGAGAGAGGACCTCGTCGCCGGAAAACCTTTGCCGACCGCCGGAATCCTCCTCCGATCGCCGGAACCCCTCGCCGGAAATCGCACCTCCGATCATACCAGGTCTGGAGGAATGACTTAAGTCACCTTTTTCGATGCGCCGGTCCCAGCGCATCATAAAATTACCCAGCGCATCATAAAAGTGACCCAGCGCATCAGGAAATTATAATTTTAGGACGCACTGGTCCCAGCGCGTCGCAAAATAGCCCAGCGGATCAGAAAAATACAACCTATCAAGTCAAAGCTATTTTAAGGACGCACTGGCCCCAGCGCGTCGCAAAATAGCCCAGCGCATCAGGAAATTATAATTTTAGGACACACTGGTCCCAGCGCGTCGCAAAATAGCCCAGCGGATCGAAAAATTAGATTTTAAGGACGCACTGGCTCCAGCGCGTCATAAAATTACCCAGTGCATCATGAAAATCATTTATGGACGCACTGGCCCCAGCGCGTCAATAAAATCAGGCCAGCAGATCGCAAAAATCAGCACTTTGCACGTTCGTTCCAGCACCCTTAAATCCTCATTTGATAACATTTTTAAGCCCCATTTGAGCCTATTTTGGGTATTTCGAGCGTTCCGGACGCGATGGAGTAGTCAAACGACCCATCCGGGCTACCCAATGAGCAGAACGCAAGCCTTCGGAGTCCGATCCGACCCAACGAGCTGAATGGAACAATTCTCCCGAAAAGAGGCCGCCGGCGCCCAGAATCATACTGATGCATCATCATTACGTGTACTATCATAATATGACCCGAATCCAGGTCTGGACTAAGCAAAGGGGACTATGGTTAACACGATAAACCACACCAGGAGAGTTCTAAACTATCACACACAATCTGTTAAAAACTGATATTCCAAGAACAGTCGATGCCCTACCCATCCAAACGGCATCCGCTGGTTGAGCTGCGCAGGTACACACAACTGTAGAATGGACTTCCCGAGGTCACCTGTCCCTACATCGACAGGCGCGGGCCCAGAGTCGTCCATCTCAGCCATAAACCCTGACAGTCTCAGCCCGGATCTCCGGTCAGAACATGAGACATAGACATCCGACTCGTACAAAGGTGGATCAGTCTATAACAAACACAAGTCTCCGCGACCATACAAACACAGGTCTCCGCGACCATACAAACACAGGTCTCCATGACTAAAGAACTCTGAGACCATAGTCCCTGCTGACTAGTCTTTTGCCTTTTAATCAAGGGTCATCGATCATTCGATGTAATTAAGGGTTCGTGCCAGATCACGGCCTGGAATGTACAAGATCTCAGAATCTCTGGAATAAAATTCGCCTTGCGATATTTCTTCTCTTGTATACTTTTGTGAATGCTTGTGATTGTCTACGAATGTTTCTATATTCAGAACCCAGAGCAACAAAACACGACATTTCAAGAAAGTGTAATCATATTCATTTTCTAGTTCTAACAGTGTTTAAATGCCTAATCTTCCAACTAGATAAGAGATAGAACTTCAAATCTAGTTGTGTTTATGCCTGGATGAATGAATTCTCATTGGACTACTACAAGTGGATCTTTAAGGCCTTAATTCCATTAAATATCAGATTTTTCTAAAAGTTACTATTTTACTTAGTTCTTAGAACTGAATTCTAAATTGTTGAGATTGAAGTTATTGGAACAATTAGAGTTGTTTACCCCAATTCCATGTGGATCGACCTCAGTCCTATCGAGTTATTACTACATCGCAAGCCTTGCACTTAAGGCGAGCGAACAAAATCCTTGGTTAAAAAAGCTTCGGCTTGCACGAACGGCTCCTTCAGCTCCCTCGATCAATAACCTTACATTGAATGCTCTATTGTAGCTTTCTAGGTGAGGGATTAGGGTTTGGTTGTAACTCTCTCTAGGGTAAGGCTTTAATGAAGAGAGAAGGGTTTCACCAAGAACATCATCAATGGCATTTATGACATGAGATATAGCAAATTCGGATTAGGTCAATAGTCATTAATGAGGGCTTGAGTTCATGTTTCAATCCAAGTTATGAATGTTCATTAATGTTGTTGAAATCAACATGGATTCAACAGTGAACTCAAGGAATCAAGGCTTAACCTAGCCAAGCTAGTCAAGCATTGAAGGATACTCTCATTGGTTGAGACTGTTCGCTAACCCCAAGTGCAAGGTTGTGATGTAATAATAAATGATCGTGAGACTTGATCGTCCTCATAGATTAGGGATAAACCAATTGTAATTCTTCTAATAACTTGAAATAGTAGAGTTTAGAGATTCAGGGATTTAAAACTACGTAAGAAAACAAAGTAATTAAGATAAAAGCTTAGAATAAAAGAACAAATAGAGCGTCATGGATCCACTTGTAGTAGATCAATGCCAATTCATTCATCAAGCATAAAAACAAATGGAATCAAAGTCCAATCTCTCATATAATTAGAAGATATCGCATTCAACACAAAACAGTCCAAACTCAATCAGGAAGTTCAAATCTAGTTCTAATGAAGCATAAAGAAGATGAACTTGTAGCACTTCGAAGTAGCAGCCATACTAGAAGATAATGGCTTTATCTAGGGTTACTATAATTCAAATCTCATTAAACCAATATGATCATTCTTAGAAATTTATAACTTGTGTCCAGAGCACACAAACTCTCAAAAAATCATCTAAAATACCAACTTTATTCAAACTAAAACTTGTAAATCCAAAACCGAAGCTTAAAGTACTTGAATAAACGAATTAAGCATCAAATCTAACTACAAGCTTCATCTATTAGTCCTAGTTAAGAGTTTTAGCCAACCATGGACATGATTGAACTAGAAAACAAAAGAAAAACTACTAAAACATAGAAGAACTAGAAAAATCCTAGGTTGAAGGAGTTGTAGACTCTCCACTTCTATCCTCTTCACCTCCAGTAATTTTAGAACTCTTCTAGGATGCCTTAAGAAGATTGTAGAGGTATCCTTTTATAAAAAATCGCACCACCGCCTTGGAATCTTTGAGAATTTGCGTAAGGAGTTACGCCAGTCGATAACCAGTCACAGCCCTTGGCTAACCGGTCCTTGCTTGCATAACAATGGTTAAAACAGAAAATCAAACTATGAGTTCTTCTGGCCAAACGGTCAGAAATTGCCATTTTTGTCTAGCAAGGTTTTGCAGAAAGCTGTCTTCCACTTTTGATTTTCAGACCGGTCGAATGACCGGTCCTTGCTCTCAACGACCAGTCTGAAATTGCTATTTTTAGTCCAAAGATCTCAACACGTGTTCTTAAAAAATAGACCAGTCAGCCAACCGATCCTTGGCTTTGGACGATCGGTCCTCAGACTGTGTCTTTGCATTTTTTTTCTTTTCTTTTTCTAATTTCTTCCTTGCTTCTTTTCTCCACCTTTTGGCTCATCTTCCACTTATCTTTAATGTATGCTAAAGTAGTCCTTTTATCATAGAATTCATGAGGTTCCTTTCTTATTCCTACAAACACAAATACACATATAAGATATGTCTTTTAAAACTCAAAACTATACATAATGTGTGATGAATTAGGATTAGAATATGCACAATTCAGAGCTCAACACACCCCCAACCAACATTTTGCTAGTCCCGAGCAAAACATGTGTGAAACAAATCTATCTCCCTAACTCAAACTTCTTCTAGAAACTGTACTTCTATAGACTCGAAGACATGTGAACGTAAGATTCAAAAATAAGTAGTGATCAATTTCAAAACCTTAATCCTCCTGCAACATAGTGAGTGCTTCCAGTAGAGTCTCCACTGATTATTCGATAGATAGAACAATCCAAACAAGTGTGGTCTAGTGTGCTTTGTGAATGCATAACTCATCAATTTTTAGGATTACCCTTCTTTTCATAGATTAACTAGGCTATAGATCTAAAAAGTGTACAGATCAACAACAAGCCTATGACAAGAATTTACCCGACCAGTTCTTATCGATGGATTTCACTCTACTTCTCATTACCAGCTTGGGTTATAAGCCCTTCCCTAGATGGTGGTAGGTAGCCCTCTTCGATATTTTCTTTTCACATATTTTCAACTTTTCTCTTTTTTCTCTTTTTTTCTCTTTTTTTCTTCCAAAATATCATAAGATGGGATTTTTGAAAATCCATATCTCAAATTTCTTTTCTTTCAATATTTTCTAAATGTGATGGACAAAGTTCCTCGGCTTGGTTCCTCAACACCTTAGATCATAATCTAATCAATCTAAAAAATACTTTCTAATCCTTTCAATCATGAGAATCGTGTAATGTGAACTAGAATTCAAAAGTGTCCAAATTTTTTATCAACCATAAAAGGAGGGAAACTCATATATAAAACTACTATATCACATAAATTTTAAGAGTTTCAAAACCAAATCACTTCACAACCCTTCTTCTATTATTCACATATTCTCAAGTTCATAGTAATAAGATTTCCAAAAGAGTCTTAAAGTCAGGAAATCGAAAAATTTTCCTATAAAAATTGCTTGAAATGTCACAAAACTACTAAATTCATCTAGGAGTCTCACCCCCAACCAGAATCTTACATTGTCCTCAATGTAAAAACATATATAATATGTAATGACATGAGAGCAATAGCATAAATAAAGGAGAGTGAGAACGAGATTACCTGAGAGGGTCAAAAGTGGTAATCTACCTTTAACAACTAATCCCAATTAAAGCAAAAAAAAAAGAGGAAACAACCTAATCCTACTCTACTCTATACCTTCTTCAGACTAGGAGATCAATCATCCTAATAGACATGAGTATTTAAAAAGATGGACTTATCCTTCGAATCAAATTTCTCAACAAATGGTTTTAATCTTTGTCCGTTCACCTTAATATAGTTACCATTCGCTGAATTCTCTATCTCAACGGCCCCATGTGGAAATACTTCTTTGACAATATATGGGCCAGTCCATCGAGATCTCAATTTACTCGGAAAAAGGTGAAGTCTCGAACTATACAAGAGTACTTTTTTACCAGAATGAAAGGATTTTCTGAAGATGTTTTTGTCATGGAAGGCCTTCATCCTACTTTTGTAAATCCGTGAACTTTCATAAGCATTGTTCCGGATCTTGTCAAGCTCATTCAATTGGAGTTTGTGAAGTGAGCTAGCCTTCTCAACACTGAAGTTCAATGCATGAATTACCCAACAGGCTTTGTGTTCAAGTTCCACGAGCAAGTGGCAAGCCTTCCCATAGACAAGTCTATAGGGGGACATTCCAATTGGGGTCTTATAAGCCGTTTGGTAAGCCCAAAGTGCATCAACTAATCTCAGTGACCAATCTTTACAATTCGGCCTCACCGTTTTCTCAAGAATGTGCTTAATTTCCTGATTTGGAAACCTCAGCTAGCCCACTTGTCTGTGTGTGGTATGGGGAGTTATAATGGCTTTAGGCATTCCAAATCTGGATAATATATTTTCTTTAAGGAACCATAGAACTGTGCGATGATCATTGGTTCTACATGGAATTGCCTCAACCCACTTGGACACATAGTCTACCGCTAGCAATATGTAGACATATCTGAAAGATGAGGGAAATGGTCACATGAAATCAAAGCCCCAACAATCAAATACTTTAATATGTTGGATTGGGTTGAGAGGCATCATATTCCTATGGGATAATCCTCCTAGCTTTTGACAATGCTCGAATGCTTTACAAAACTCGTGGGTGTCTCGAAACATAGTGGGCCAATAAAAATCACACTGCAGAATTTTTGTCATGGTTTTCTTGGAGAAAAAGTGACCACCACACGCTTGAGCATGACAAAAGGAGATGACGTAATTTTATTCATCATCAAGAACACATCTCCTAATTATTTAGTCTGAGCAATATTTAAACAATAAAGGTTTATCCCAAAAAAATCTACGCACTTTTCTTAAGAATTTTCGTTTGTCTTGTGCAGTTTAATGTGTCGGCATCACACATGTAGAAAGATAATTTGTTATATCAGCGTACCATGGTGGATGTGTGGCAACAAAGAGTTACTCATCAGGGAATAAGTCTTTTATTGATGATTCGTCAATGGAATTGGGTAAAACTAGGTGGGATAGATGATCCGCCACCACATTCTCTACTCCTCTCTTATCCTTTATCTTCAAGTCAAATTTTTGAAGGAGTAAGATTCATCTAAGCAAGCGGGCTTAACATCCTTCTTAGAAAGAAGGTACTTCAACACCGCATGATCCATGTATATGATGACCTTGGATCCTATCAAGTAAGGTCTGAATTTGTCCAAGGTAAAGACCATGGCTAAGAGCTCTTTCTCCGTAGTCGAGTAATTAACTTAGGCTAAATTCAAATTCTTACTCGCATAGTAGATAACATGAGGCTTTTTATACTTCTTTTGTCCTAACATCGCCCCAATAGCATAGTCGCTTACATCACACATCAACTCAAAAGGAAGCGACCAATCTGGTAATTATATATTGGGTGCAATTGTCAACATGTCTTTAAGCATTGAGAAAGTTACTTAACATTCAGCACTCCACTTCCTTTTGGAGGAGATTACATAAAGGCATAGAGATTTAGCTGAACTCCTTTATGAATCTCCTATAAAAATCGGCCTGTCCTAAAAATGACCGCACATCGCGTATGCTTTTGGGTGGTGGTGGATTGACGATGATACCAATTTAAGCTCGGTCTACCTCTATACCATTGGATGAGATGATATGTCCAAGGACTATTCCTCTTTGTATCATAAAACGACACGCCTCTCAGTTCAACATAAGATTTTTCTCCTCACGTCGGGTCAAGACCAACCTCAAGTGGTCGAGACACTCATCAAACGTACAACCAAAAATTGAGAAATCATCTATAAAGACTTTGAGAAATTGACCCACTGTTGAGCTCTGAATTGTGTATATTTTAACCCCAATTCATCACACATTATGCATGGTTTGCATGTTTAAAAGACTATTTTAATACATGTTTCATGATTGTAGGATTGAGAAAGAGACTTCACTAATCCAACGCCTAATGAGTCACTTTATATACATTGAAGATCAAAAGATTAAGTGTCAAATGGTGGAAGAAATATGCAAGGGAGAAAGAGAAGAAAGAAAAAAATTTGTAAAAAAATGCACCGCCGACCGACTGGTCGTCTGACCGGTCGTAAATTCAAATCCAAAGGCCCCTTCGTAGCTGACCTTACTGGACCAAAAACGGACAAAATTGACCGGTCGGCCACCACTGACGACTGGTCATATTTCCTGGAACATTGGAGTTTTTAAACAAAAGCTCGCTGGACCAAAAAGAGGCATTTCTAACTTATCGTCCGATCGGTCGACCACACAACAGAAAATAAAAATTTCTATTTCTATTTCGAAATTTTCTGCACAAGTGCGTAACTCCTTACGCAATTCTGGAATCTTTCGTGCGGTAGAGCCTCAAAACCTATAAAAGGACACCTAGGGTTCGTTCCTAAGGTATCATACAAGGCTTGGGAAGTCCAAGGAAGGTGGAGAGGATCGTCGTGGAGCATTTGTAACTCCTCCAACTAGGGTTTTTTATAATTTTCTTTTGGTTTCAAATAGTTTTTCTTATGATTTTAGTTGTAGCATGATGATGCTCGGCTAGAACCTCTTAACTAAGGCTAAGAGGTGAAGCTTATAGCTAGTTATCATGTAGAATTTGTTTAATTCAAGTACCTTTACTTAAAGTTTAGATTTTTTTAAGTTCTAGTTTGAATAAAGTTAGTATTTTTGGATGTTTTATGAGAGTTCATGTACTTCGAACATGAGTTCCTTGTAATTCTTTAAGATTATCATCTTTGGATTGATTAGATTCGAATTGTAGTAACCCTAGAGCATGTCATAGTCTCTTGGCATGGCTGTAATTCTATGTGCTTCATTAGAACTAGAATCTTATTTTCCGACTTAAGTGGGATTGTTTGTATTTGAATGCTTAATCTTCCAACTAAATGAGAGATAAACTTCGAATCTAGTTGTGTTTATACTTGGATGAATGAATTCACATGGAACTACTACAAGTGGATCATTGAGGCCTTAGTTCCATTAATTATCAGTTTTTTTACAAAAGTTACTGTTTTTACTTAATTTTTAAAATCAAACTTCAAAATTGCTAAATTTGAAGTTACTAGAATGGTTTGAATTGGTTTACCCTAATTCCCTGTGGTTTGACCTCGGTCTTATTGAATTATTACTACATCACAAGCCTTGCACTTGAGGTGAGCGAACTAGTTTTTAGCGTCGTTGCCGAGGAATCTTAATTAAACGGTTCTAAATTATTTTAGTGACTATAGAGTTAAATTAATTAGGGTTTACTACTTTTCTATGACTAATTTTTTCCAAATTCTAGAACTAATAATGTTTTTTTTTTTGTAGGAAGTTCTTCTAGTTCAAGCAAATTAGGTACTGTTATAGGCAAAATAATGGAGATCAACTCAGCTATTAAGATTTTACACGGACGCCCATTCGACTCTCGAGATCATCTGATCGAGAGTCGCAGATCGGGTAAATACGGAAGTGCCCATTCGACTCTCGAGATCATCTGAGCGAGAGTCGTAGATTGGATAAGTGCGGGACACCCACTTAACTCTCAAGATCATATGCTCGAGAGTCGCAGATTGGGTAAGTGCGGGACGCCCATTCGACTCTCAAGATAAGCTGATCGAGAGTCGCAGATGGACAAATACGGAGCATCTATTCGCAAGGCCTCGAGCTCCCATAGCCGATAGTCAGATAAAGCAAAGCAGAGGTTCTCTTCTCGATCTGCGAGCAGACCTTCTCATAAGTCATTGAAAAGGGTTACATCCAAATGAGCGAGCACTAGGACTCGCGACCATATTCCAACATACGAACAGCTTTTTCTGTGGCGACACCATTTAGCCTTCAGTACCAGCACCTGATTCCCGTCGAGTAGCTTGTCCAATCCCTCTGCGACACCAAGCAGGGCTACACCCAGTTCGGTGGTTTCCGCCCCGTCGGCGTCTCCTTCCTTTTCGCCGGCTATGACTCCAACTACGGCTTCCAGCTCAACATGAGCGATCAGAGCTACTACTACGCCTACCAGTAGCCTGTATAGGTTGATTTTGGGCTTATCTTCTCGTGGTTCCGAATCTCAAGGGATTGCTATCAAGGAACGTGATTGCCGAAATAAGTAATTGGGTTAGATCTCGCCTCTAAGGATAAGGATCTTATCCCACGAAATCAGCAGGATCTCGTATCGTACACGAAATTAGCGGGATCTCGATGTCTTATGTGACAGATTGAATCGCTTCAGATCTATATAAAGGGATGACTCCATTAAGAGAAAGGTACACACAATATTCAATCCCTGGTCCCGTTTTGCTTGGCTATTCTTCTTCTTGCTTTGCCTGACTTAAGCATCGGAGGGCTAACGGCTGGACACCAGCCACCCTTAGTTGCTTTTTGTCTTCTTACAGGTCTGGCGGAAAAAATCCCTGTTGGAGAGAAGGTGAACGACTGGAGGATCCTGTTACAAAATCTGACGTTAACAGGTACTATCCTTCTAACTTAAAATTTTTCAATTCTCAGTTTTTTATCTTTACTAGAATTTTAATTTTATTTCCAGATTTTGTTTTTAGGATCTATGATTTAGTTTAGATTTTTATTTATATGGTTTGTCCTATTGGGAATGTGACCACACAAATCGTCTCCAAACTGAAGGAGGTTTAGTTAGACTACTCTCCATCCATAGACGAGTTAGAAAATACATTAAACATTGTGAAAGTTCGGGGAGTATGGATCAAACACCGTTAAGGAATCCTCCCCCTCCTTCTCCAACTACAAATGCAAATCAAGAGGGAGTAGGAGAGAATGAGGTGCACAACGCTCCTCCAATGAGAGCTTTACGTGACTACTTACAATTGGCCTGTACGACTACACCCTCATGTCTGGTTCTACCAACCACCCAGGAGAACATTGATATAAAGCCGGGGGTAATTCAACGTTTACCTAAGTTCCATGGGTTAGATTCTGAGAGCTCATATCTATAGTTAAAAAAGTTTGATGAGGTTGTTGCTACTTTGCAATACAACAATGTGTCAGCAGATGTTATCAAACTTAGATTGTTTCCCTTCTCATTGAAAGAAAGAGCCAAAGGTTGGCTCCACTCTCTTAGACCACATTCGATAAGGACATGGACTGAGATGACCCGAGAATTCTTTAAAAAGTTCTTTCCGACTCATAAAACTAACACCCTTCAAAGATCCATCATAAAATTTTTAGGAAAAGAGGGTGAGTCATTCTTTCAAAGTTGGGAAAGGTTTAAGAACCTCTTACTCACTTGCCCAAATCATGGCTACGAAAGTTAGCGAATTATAAACTTCTTTTATGATGGATTGAATTCCAACATGTGCTAATTTGTAGAGATGATTTGCAATGGCGAGTTCATGAGCAAAAATCCAGATGAGGCATGGAGTTACTTAGACATGTTGGCCGAGAATGCCCAATCATGAGATACATCGGACAAGTCTGGTAACCTCAAGCCTCCTCAACAAAAAGAGAAATGAGGGATTTACATCCTTAAGGAGAAAGATGATGTAAACGCAAGGATGACCAACCTCACAAGAAAAGTCAAGGCCATGGAACTAAGTAAAAGTGGAGTTTCAAGTCCATGGAAGCCATTGAGAACGTGTACAGAATTTTTGCCGCTAATGTACACTTTACGCAAGATTATCCTACAATTCAATGGACCGGTAGGTAACACGTATAACTTTACTTGGAAGAACCATCCAAATTTCAGTTGGAGGAATGGTCCCACGACCAATCTTACCAACTCTCAAGGAAGGCCACCTATGCAAAACATGGCCCCACCTCAATTCTCAATGGAGAACACTTTAAAGGCATTTATGCAAGGGCAAAGGTAAACCAAACAATCAAATCAGCAAATGTTCCAAGAGCTTAAAGTGTCGGTTGATGACATTAAGGGACACTTGAATGCTAGGGAAGGGACCTTTTCGGCCCAACCTCAGCCTAATCATAAACAAGCACATGAAATAAGCATCACTAATCTTTCCAACCAACATGTGGAGCGAGCAAAATCCATCACCACTCTTAGAAGTGGTAAACAAGTGGATAAATCTACTCCGGTGAAGGCCGACAAGTCTAATAATCCGATAATTTCTGAGAATGAGGATGGATCTAGCTCAGGCCTACATGAAACGGAACACATTCATAAGCCCATAACACCATTCCCTTCGAGATTGATTACTCCCAAATCTCTCCCAAACTCTCATGATATTTTAGAGATTTTCAAACAAGTTAAGATAAACATCCATTTACTTGATGCTATAAAACAAATCCCCTCTTATGCCAAGTTTTTAAAGGACTTATGCACAACCAATCGCAAATACATTGTGCAACAAAAGGCCTTTTTGAATGAGCAAATGAGTGTTATTCTCACCCAGAAGATCCCTCTAAAATATAAGGATCTCAGTAGTCCCACAATCTCATGTATCATTAGTGACTACCAGATTGAGTGTGCATTGTTAAATTTGAGGGCAAGCGTAAACTTGATCCCTTACTCAGTATATGAGCAATTGGGTCTTGGTGAATTAAAACCCACTAAAACCACGTTGCAACTTGCTGATCGATCTATTCGTGTGTCAAGAGGGGTAGTTGAGGATGTATTGGACCAAGTCGACACATTATACTATTCGGTGGATTTTATCTCTTCGACACTCAACTGGTTATGGATACTAGCACTCAAATACCGGTAATTTTAGGTTGCCATTCTTGGCTACATCAAACGCAATTATAAATTGTTGGAATGGGGTGATGCAATTGTCCTTTGGAAACATGACATTGGAGGTGAATGAGTTCCACTTGGGCAAAAGGCCTAGGGATGATGATGATGTCAATGAGGTTAACATGATTGAATCCATCGTGGAAGAGGAGTTCTCCTTAAATCAGAATTTTAATCCTTTAGATGTTATTTGCTTCGTTCCCTTTGAGGATTGGGATGACATCATGAGATAAACATGATAGAATCTATGGAAGATGGGGAGTTTTTCCAACCCGATCTATGTTCGCTCGCCTCAAGTGTGTTCGCTCGCCTCAAGTGTAAGGCTGCGATGTAGTAATAAATCTCGGTAAGACCGAGGTCGATCCACAGGGAAATAGAAACAATTTTCAAACTACTCCAGCAACTCAATTTTGTAAGAAAATCAGATTTAATTGGGTAATTAACTAAAACAGTAACTTAATGGAAATTCAGTGATTTAAAGTACTAAGGCATTCAAGGATCCACTTGTAGCAATCCCATGTCAATTCAGTCAATCCAAGTAGAGAACACAACTAGATTTGAAGTCCTATCTCTCATCTAGTTGGAAAATAAAGCATTCACACACATTCAATCCAAATCAAGTTGAACTTCCAAGTTCTAGTCCCATTCAATCAATGTAGAATTCAAAACCATAGCCTTCGGAGTAACAGCCATGCCTAAGGACTATGGCCGGCTCAAGGATTACTATAATTCGAATCTAAACAAGCATCATATGATAATCTCAGAGAATTGCAAGGAATTCATGTCCGGAGCACATGAACTCTCATAAAACATCTCAAACTACCACTTTAAGAACTAGAATATGAAAAATCCAAACTTGAATTGAAAATTACTTGAATTAACTTGAATCAAACATGAAATTAGCTACAAGCTTCACCTCTCAGCCTTAGCTGAGAGATTCTAGCCGAGCATTGTCATACTACAACTAGAACTGAAATAAGAAAGCATAAAAACTAGAAAAACCGAAAATTGGAGGGTTGCTGACGCTCCACGATGACTTCCGTCCATTCCCACGACCTTCCTTGGCTTCTATGATGACCTAGGAAGAGCCCTTAGGTGTCCTTTTATAGTGTGGAAGCCTCTTGCGTCGGAAACATCCAGAAATTGCGCAAGGTTACGCACTGGGCAGAAAATCTCGAAGCTTCACAGAGAAGTTTTATTACGCAAACGACTAGTCGCACGACCAGTCTGAGCCCCCTGACGACCGGTCGCACGACCTTTCGCAAATCGTCAAAAACAGTCCAGAGAGTTTCGCGAAATTCCGATTTAAAATTTTTATTCAAGGACCGGTCGCACGACCGGTCTGGGCATCGGACGACCGGTTGTAAATGGTCCAGTGACCTTCTCTGGAA
This sequence comes from Liriodendron chinense, assembly GCA_003013855.2. Lineage (NCBI taxonomy): Eukaryota > Viridiplantae > Streptophyta > Magnoliopsida > Magnoliales > Magnoliaceae > Liriodendron > Liriodendron chinense. The sequence goes on from PVNU02000506.1 coordinate 1,112,145, forward strand.
AACTTCCTTCTGTGCAAAAAATCGGACCGTCGGACGACCGGTCCTGGTGATGGACGACCGGTCGTGCGACCGGTCTTAACCTCTGTTTTTGTTTTTCTTCTTTTGCTTCTTTCTTCCTTTCTTCTCCTCTCTTTCCACTTTCTTTGGTCCTTCTTTCTTCTTCATCCAATGGCTTCAAATGGCCCTTTTTAGTCTCCAATTTGGTGAAGTCCGCTCTCATTCCTGAAATCACAAAACATGCATTAGATAGGCCTTTTAAGCATGAAAAACGTGTATATAATGTGATGTACTGGGCAATGTAATGTATAAATTGGAGGTTCAACAAAGTGCAATGCTGCGATGTAGTAATAATTCTCGGTAAGACCGATGTCGATTCACAGGGATTGTCATAACAATACTAAACTTCATAACTAGGATGGCTAAATTCGAATTTGTAATAATGGATAGAAATTAATAACATAAAACTATTTATTAAATCAGGAAAATAAACACTAGAGCGCCAATGATCCACTAGTAATCATTTACAATGCCAATTCAAACCATTTAAACCAATAACTCAATTGGAATCGGAGTTCTATCCCTATCCAATTAGAATATAGAACAATCAAATAATCATAATGCATCTAACATAGATGGATCATCCACTGATATGGTTCTCTAATAAACAATTAAGGCATTGGGTGTATTCAACACACAACCCAATCCTTCACAAAATAATTAAGATCATATTCATAATTCTTCCTCAAGCCTTGTCACTAGACTTAATTTAGAAGCATAAATTGAACTTCTATTGAACCAAAATCAATATATAAACACCTATCTCAGATCCAATCAAAAGATAAGAACTTCTTCTAGTTTAGTCCTAGATGAGCACTTAGGAAGCTTTATTTGTAAGATCCCCTGACATCCAACATATCATGATGGATCTAAGATCTCTACAACCCAAAATCCTATCAATCAACACCCCATCAAGCAATCTCAGTAATCAAAACATCCCATGTAAGAAAAATCACAAGAGATAGAAGATTAACTAAAAATACTAACTTTATTTCAAACTTGAACTAGAAGTGTTCTTTATTAAACCAAAAGGCACATGAACTAATTCGAATTAAGCATTTCAAATAACTAAAATCTTCACCTCTTAGCCCTAACTAAGAAGTTTAGCCAACCAGTAACAAATTGAACTAAAACTAAAAAAAAACTACTTTAAAAACATTAGAAAAACATAAAAACCCTAGTTAGAGGAGTTGCGAACGCTCCACAACGCTCCTCTCCACCTCCCATGAACTTTCTAGCCTTCAATGATGCCTTAGGAAGGGAGTGGAGGTGCCCTTTTATAAGAGAAATCCAGTACCGACTTGAAAACTTCAAGAATCCGTGTAAATATTTCGCGCTTGCGCAGACAGTTCCAATTGATCGAACTTATTTTCGATGGATCGGAGCACCCCTTTCTGATGGATCGGAATACCTCCGATTGATCGAAAATATGTCCAGAGACTTATGAAAAAATCTGTAATTCCGATGGGTCTTCGAAATGACTCCGATTGATCAAAGGTAATTTCGATGGGACTTCGATAGGACTCCGATTGATCGGAATTCTGTCCAGCAGCAACCCAGGGCTATTTTCTATATTTTACTTTTATGGCCCTGCCGCTCTGCATTTTGCTTTTTCAGGACAATTCAGGACTTTAACTTGATTCCTTCAAGGCTTTTTCTCCACTTCTTTGGCCCATCAAAGCTTGATCTTTTAATCACTCCAAATCTTTTAAATTAGTATTAAATTCATGACATCTCTCTCTTTTACCTACAAACACAAAAGCAAGCATAAGTCCTTAACTTTATCAACTTAAACTATACAATTATGCTACGAATGGGGTTTAAATATGCATAATTCATGGCTCAATAATCTACCTAAAAGTTTGGAGACATGTGTGGCGCACTCCAAGGATGAAACCTATTTTATTATTAATGAGGCCTTGGAAGTGCCAATTTATGAAAGTTTACTTGACAGGACACTAATTTCTTATTTAAACACATCTGTTATGCAGGAATTGGAAGAATTGGTGCTTGGTTTGCCTATGGAGAGGCCAAAGTCAGAAAGTGTAGAGGTTGAAGACCCACTCCAACCTACACAAAAGTCTGAGAAGAAAGAAGACGTGAAAAGTCTAAATCTGAAAACTTCCTCCCATGAGGTCTCGTATACTCTAGAGGAGTGTTTGACTTACTTTGAAAATTGAGATGATCCCATGATTTAAGACATAGTGCACACCTTAAGGGAGACCCCTTCGGTGCCTAAACAGCCTCCTCCCACAGAGTACCAAACTGAAATATCAATTGTGGAAGCACCGCTGAAATTAGATTATGTGAAGACCATCCCAAATTGTGAGGATGAAGCAATTGAAGTCTCCACATTTCTTTGGTTTGTTCAAACCGAAGAACACCACTTCTGGGATGACCCATATTTAACAATTTTTTGTCTAGACAAGATAGAAAGGAAATCTATAGTTCACTGATTTCCAACCAATGCAATTTTCCTTTCCTAATACATGTGACAACGTTATTGAGAAATCCGCTGAAATTTTTCAACAGGATTTTTAATGGGTTAAAATGATTGAAGTCACCAATGTACTTTCCAAAGCGGGAGGGTGGATAGTTCTACTGAAAAATCCGTTACACCACTTGATGATCCTGCTCAACTTTATTCTTTTGGATGTTATAATGATGATTGATTTCCTAGTCTGATGGAGCTTTTTTTCTAAAAGGATAGCTTAGGTTTTGTTTATTGCTTTAAGTATAATTAGGTCTAGTTTGTTTTCTGTTTTAGTTTTATTTCTTTAGTAGATCTAATTGTCGGAGGTAGATTTTCATGATCAACTCTCTCAGGTACCCTCGTTGTCACCCTCTTTTATTGTTATCATTGCTTTCATGATTATTACTCATTGCATATCTTTTTACATTGAGGACAATGCAAGATTTGGTTGGGGTGAGATTCTTAGATGAATCTAGCATTTCGAGCAATGTTTGTAGAAATTTTTTTAATTTTTTCTGAAAATTCGAAACTCTTTTAGAAAATCGTGTTTATATGCACTTTGGATGTCATAAGTATGAAAGGATGAAGATGAATTGATATGATTTTGAGATCTCTAAATTAGCTTAAACATAAACATAATAGTTTTCTATATGAATTCCCCTATTTATATGATCAATAGAAAAATTGAACACTTTTGAGCCTAGTTCACGTTACATGATTCTCATGGTTTGAAAGGATTAAGTAGATTTGTAGATTGGTTAGACTGAAGATTTGAGGTATTAAGGAACCAAGCCGGGGAACTTTGTCCATCCTTATTCGTGAGAAAGTAAGAAAAAGAATGGAAGATATGGATTTTTAAAAATCCTATCTCATGTATATGAAAAGAAAGAAAACTTGGTTATATCGAAAATATGTTGAAAATTTCCGAAAAGGGCTACCTATTACCAGCCAGGGGATGGTCTACTCATAACCAAAGCTTGAAATGGGAAGTAGTGTGAAAGCCGTCGAAGGAACGGTAAGGCAAATTCTTGTCATAGGCATTTGGTTGAGTTGTACACTTTTGGATCTTTAGTTCGATTTATCTATGAAGAAGGTAATCCTGGAAACTCATGAGATAAACATTCACTATGCACACTAGGTTAAATTTGTTTGAATTTTTCTATTTATCAATCAATCAGTGGGAACTATATGTGAACACTTGTTATATTTACGGAGTTTAAGGTTCAACTTCTATCATTCAGTTTTTATGAATTTTGCACTTGTATGTCTTGAAGAATAAAGAAGCATAGTTTCTGAAAGAGTGTTGGGTTTTAAAAAGTTGAATTTGTTTCATGCATGTTTTGCTCGAGACTAGCAAATTATTGGTTGGGGAGTGTGTTGAGCTCTGAATTGTGCATATTCTAACCTCAATTCATCACAGATTATGCATGGTTTGCATGTTTAAAAGACTATTCTAATACATGTTTTGTGATTGTAGGATTGAAAGAGAGACTTCACTGATTTAATGCCTAATGAGTCACTTTGTATACATTGAAGATTAAAAGATTAAGTGCCAAACGGTGGAAGAAAGATGCAAGGGAGAAAGAGAAGAAAGAAGAAAAGTTTCAGAAAAATGCATTGCCGACTGATCGGCCATAGCCCACGACCGGTCGTCCGACCAGTCGTAAATTCAAATCAAAAGGCCCTTTCGTAGCTGACCTTGCTGGACCAAAAATGGACAAAATCGACCAGTCGGACAAGCCCCTTCGCAGTTGACCTTGATGGACCAAAAACGGACAAAATCGACCGGTCGGCCACCACTAACGACCAATCGTATTTCTTAGAGCATTGGAGTTTTAAAACAAAAGCTCGTTGGACCAAAAAGAGGCATTTTCGACCGGTCATCTGACTAGTCGACCACGCAATAGAAAACAGAAATTTCTATTTCTGTTTCGAAATTTTCTGAACAAGTGCGTAACTCCTTACATAATTCTGGAATCTTTCGTGTGGTAGAGCCTCAAAATGTATAAAAGGACACCTAGGGTTCGTTCTTAAGGTATCATAGAAGGCTTGGAAAGTCCAAGGAAGTGGAGAGGATCGTCGTAGAGTATTTGCAACTCCTCCAACTAGGATTTTTATAATTTTCTTATGGTTTCAAATAGTTTTTCTTATGATTTTAGTTGTAGCATGATGATGCTCGGCTAGAACCTCTTAACTGAGGCTAAGAGGTGAAACTTATAGTTAGTTATCATGTAGAATTTGTTTAATTCAAGTACCTTTACTTAAAGTTTGGATTTTTTTAAGTTCTAGTTTGAATAAATTTAGTATTTTTTGATGTTTTATGAGAGTTCATGTACTTCGTACATGGGTTCCTTGCAATTCTCTGAGATTATCATCTTTGGATTAATTATATTCGAATTGTAGTAACCTTAGAGCATGCCATAGTCTCTTGGCATGGCTATTACTTTGAAGGTTACGTATTTGAATTCTATGTGCTTCATTAGAACTAGAATCTTATTTTCTTACTTAAGTGGGATTGTTTGTGTTTGAATGCTTAATCTTCCAACTAGATGAGAGATAGAATTTCGAATCTAGTTGTGTTTATACTTGGATGAATGAATTCACGTGGAATTACTACAAGTAGATCCTTGAGGCCTTAGTTCCATTCATTATCAGATTTTTACAAAAGTTACTGTTTTTACTTAGTTTTTAAAATCAAACTTCAAAATTGCTGAATTTGAAGTTGCTAAAATGGTTTGCATTGGTTTACCCTAATTCCCTATGGATCGACCTTGGTCTTACCGAGTTATTTCTACATCGCAAGCCTTGCACTTGAGGCGAGCGACCATGTCGGAGAATATACTCAATATGTATCTTTGGAATGTGGCGGGTGCATCACATAGCCCGAATGACATCCACCGGTAAGCGAAGGTACCGAACGGCATGTAAACGTGGTCTTCTCTTGGTCTTCTGAAGCAATCTCAATTTGGTTGTAACAGGAGTAGCCATCAAGGAAGCAATAGTAAGAATGACCCACTAACCTCTCCAAAAATCTATGCACATACACCAACCAGTAGTAACTCTAGTTAGTATAAGCTCATTGTTGCCATTTTCTATGATGGTGATATCAGACTTCTTAGAAACAACTTGGGCAGGACTCACCCATTGACTATCCGAGATGGGGTAGATGATGCCCACATTTAGTAGCTTGAGCACCTCGGCTTTGATAACCTTCATCATGTTTGGATTTAAACGTCTTTAAGGTTGTCAAGTGGTTTTGGCGTTCTTCTCAAGTGGATGCAGTGAGTACAAACTGAAGGATCAATCCCTTTGAGGTCCACTATGATCTATCCTATGGCTCCCCTATGTTCTTTGAGTAACTCAATTAACTTGTGCTCTTGATCTTTTCCTAGGTGGGAGGCTATGACAACCGTGTATGTCTCATCTTCACCTAAATAAATATATTTTAGCTTGGATGACAATGGTTTTAGGTCAAGCTTCAGCGATTAGATATTAGATGGTAGAGGCTTTGATGTGGTTGGTGGCAATTTTTGAAAGTGAGGCCTCCACCGGCTAGTATCAACTATTGACTTCTCATTATTCAATGCTTACACAATTTCACATATGATGGGGTCATCAGAATCCTCAAAATATGCCAAGAATGTCTCCAAAGTTTCAGGGGGTCCAAGTTGAAGGAGCTCCTCTTCTTCAAAGGATTCAAGCATGTTTACCTCGAAGAGCTCATCATCTTCCTCATTCATTTTCCTTTTCACACATGTGGAATACATTCACCTCAGTGTCATGTTCCCAAAAGATAATTGCATAACTCCATTCCGGCAATTTATAATTACATTTGATGTATCCAAGAATGAGTGGCCCAATATAATCGGTATTTAAGTGCTTATATTCATAACTGGTTGTGTGTCCAAGATGATAAAGTCTATCGGGTAGTAGAATTTGTTGACTTAGACTAGAACATCCTCAACCATCTCTCGTGGTACACGGATGGATCTATCAGTGAGTTGCAACGTGGTTTTGGTGGGTTTTAATTCATCAATACCCAATTACTCATATATTGAGTATGGGATCAGATTTACGCTTGCTCCCAAATCTAGCAAGGCTCGCTCAACCCGGTATTCTCCAATGATGCATGAGATTGTGGGACTACCGAAATTTTTGTATTTTGGGTGAGAATGACACTCACTTGCTCATTCGAAAAGGCCTTTTGTTGCACATTATATTTGCATTTCATTGTGCATAGGTCTTTTAAGAACTTGGCATAGGAGGGAATTTGTTTAATGGCATCAAGCAGAGGAATGTTGATCTTAACTTGTTTGAAAACCTCTAGAATATCATGAGAGTTTTGAAGAGGTTTGGGAGCTACCAATTTCGAAGGGAATGGTGCTATTCCATCCACATTCTCAGAAATTACGGATCATTAGGCTTGTCGGCCTTCATCGAAATATATTTGTGATTTTTCTTGCTCCATATGTTGGTTGGAGAGATTAGGGGTGCTTACTTCATATGTTTGCTTTGGATTGGGCTGAGGTTGGGCCAAAAAGGTCCCTTCCCTAGCATTCAGTTGAGCTCTTAATTGTGCATATTCTAACCCAATTCATCACTCATTATGCATGGTTTTCATGATTTAAAGACTAATCTAATGCATGGATTTGTGATTGTAGGAATAAGAGAGAGGATTTATCAATTGAAGACTTAAATGGGTTATTTACAAGCATTAAAGATCACAAGACCAAGCGTGAAAGGGTGGAAGAAAAAAGCAAAGGAGAGAAGAAAAGAAGGCAGAAGAATACACTGCAGACCGGTCATCCATAGCCCAGGACCGGTCGTGCAACTGGTCTGAACACTCAACAGAAGGGGACTCTATTGCAAATCTCACTGGACCATTCACGACCGGTCGTCCACTGCTCATACCGGTCTTGCGACCGGTCCTTGAATTAAAACTGCGGGTTGGAATTTAGGAAAACTCTCTGGACAGATTTTGCGTTTTTGAGACCGATCATGCGACCGGTCATCCATAGGCTCAGACCGGTCGTCCGACCGGTCAGTAGCGTAACAGAGTTTTGTGAAGCTCCGATTTTCTCTGCGCAATTGCGTAATTCCTTGCGCAATCTGGAATCTTCCGCGCCAATCTATAAATAGGACTTCTCCTCTTCATACCCAGGCATGCTAGGACGTGGGGATCATCGAGGAAGCTTAGGAGACGGATTCTACTTTAAGTTTTCCTAGTTTTTCTTCCAGTTTTAGTAATTTTTATCTTTTTAAGGCTTTTAGTTCAAGGATGTTAGAGATGAACTAAAACCTCTTAGCTGGAGCTAAGAGGTGAAGCTTTTGATTTATTTTTGATGGATTGATACAACTTAGGTTTCCTTTTTATGTTTTAATTGAAGAATTTAGTTTACTATGAGTTTGAATCAAGTACTAGTTCAATTTTACTTTGATCTCTTGATGACTCCGGGCTCATGTGATTCTTAGTAATTCTAAACTTAGTAGCTTATCTTCTGAGCATTGGTTATGCTTGTGTAGTTCATTGATCTATCATCGACTCCGGGCATAGGTAGACCCTTTGATTGCCTTGTGTATAATGGCCCGATCTTCATGTGGGAACTCATTTAACTAAAGTTCTTATATTTTGTTATAATCTGAAATAGTTGTTTGCTGATTGATTTTGATTTAATTAGAGTTCTAATCATTGGCCATAGTCAAGTCTAGTGACAAGATTTGATGAAAGCTTGTGAATCTCAACTAGATTGGAAAGAGGCTTGGCCTATACAATTGAGTGTGCCCAAGGCCTGAGCATTGTTGTGGGAATCGAATAAATGAATAAGCAACTGTTTTAGATAATTGTTGATTGAACCGCTCTATATTCCGATAGGATAGAGATATGAATTCGATTCCAATTGTGTAGTGAGAGACCTAGTTGTGTTGATGCATTGAAACTTATCAAAAGTGGATCCTTGACGCTCTAGTGCCCTTTTAAATTGATATTACCTTTCATAAATCACTGTTTAAACCCAAATCACTATTTTCCAGCTTTAGTTCCTAATAGAATCTTAGTTATTAGTTGTTTTAGATAAATTATAAGAATACCCATACATAAATCTCTGTGGGAACGATATTCGGTCTTTCTGAATTATTACTACTTCGCAACCCTATACTTGGGGAGTGAACAAGTTTTTGGCGCCGCTGCCGGGGATTTCTATGCGATATTTTTAGAATTTTCTAAGATACCCTTTAGTTAAGATTGTATTAAGATAGGTTTAGGATTTGTTTCGCTTTTTAGGGTATATTTTAATATCTGAATACTAACTTAGTTTGTTTTGATTTTGCAGGATTCTAACATAGATCTACAATTCAGGTTCTATCCTTCTGACCCCTCTTGCTATAGATAGTTTTAGATTTTTGTTCTTAGAATTAGGATTAGATTTTAGGATTGTGTTGAGTAGTTCATACCCAAGTGGGTTCGTGATCACACTCGGAGATTTTTTAGTGACAGAGTAATTGTTGAAGGGATTGATAGAGAGCCTCGTGCTAGAAAACGTCAAAATCTTCCTGAAATTACTAGAGAGATGACTGAAAATCAACCAAATCAAGGGGCTAATCAACATCAAAATCAAGCCCAAAACTTTACTGAATTGGATGAGAATGAAGTGGGGAATGCACCTTAACCTAGAACTTTACGTGACTATTTACAACCAGCTAGGACGAGTACTCCCTCTTGCATAATTTTTCCTCACAATGTGGGAAATATCAATTTTAAACCGGGGTTGATTCAACTTCTTCCTAAATTCAATGGACTTGACTCTGAAAGCGCTTATCTACACATTAATGAGTTCGAAGAGGTTATTTCCATAATAAACTATGACAATGTAACCAAGGATACTATAAAACTCAAATTATTCCATTTTTCCTTGAAAGAGAATACCAAATCATGGCTACATTCCTTAAGGCCAAGGTCTATTGGGACATGGGCTGAGATAACTCAGGAGTTTCTAAAAAAATTCTTCCCTACTCATTGAACCAATGCACTACGAAGGGTCATAATGAACTTCGCCCAAAAAGAAGATGAAACTTTTTTCCAATGTTGGGAAAGGTATAATAAGCTATTAAACGCATGTCCACATCATGGCTATGAACGGTGGAGGTTGATTAGTTTCTTCTATGATGGATTAAACTCAACCATGCACCAATTGTGGAGATGATGTGCAATGGGGAGTTCATGAACAAGGAAACGGAGGAAGCTTGGGACTATTTTGACATGTTGGCTGAAAACACACAATCATGGGATACATCTAAGCCGACAAGTTCAAAACAACCCCAAGCCAAGGAAAATGGAGGAATTTACATTTTAAATGAGAAAGATGATCTAGGTTCTAGAGTGGCTAATCTCACACGAAAGGTCGAGGAGATGGAAATAAGGAAAGTGGACACAACCCAACAAAGGGGGACTGTTGAAACTATTTATGTATTTGTGCTTCCAATGTGCATCAAACGCTCGATTGTCCAACAATTTATGCGTTTTAAGAACTTTTATATGAACAATCGAATGCTTTGAATAGTTATCAACGACCTTTTAATACTCCAAATCCAAACACGTACAATTCTAATTGGAGAAATAATCCTAACTTCAATTGAGCGAATGGAACCACGGCCAATCAAAGTAATCCTCAAAAGGGGCCCCCAATACAATTTCCTATGGCCCCACCTCAAATGCCTATAAAGGATACATTGAAAGCATTCATGGAAGGTCAAGCTCAAATAAATCAATTAAACCATACGATAATGCTTGAGCTTAAAAATTCGATGGAGGAGTTCAAGGCTCGCTTAAACGCAAGGGAAGGGATTCTTTCGGCCTAACCCCTACCTAATCCGAAATCACAATGCGAAATAAGAGTGCCTAGTTCCTCTAACCAAAACATGGAACATGTTAAGGCCATCACCACTCTTAGAAGTGGTAAAACTATTGAAAAATCTGACCCGGTGAAGGCCTCAACGCCTAATGATCTGGTATCTTCCAAAGAGGATGGTGGACCTAGCACCGCCATGAATGAAAAAGAGCAATTGATTAAAAATAGGTCCGTTGCTCCATTCCCTCAACGCTTGATTTCAACCAAACCTCAAGATAAATATTAGGAATTTTTGAAGGTTTTTAAGCAAGTCAAGATCGACATCCCATTATTGGATGCCATTAAATAAATACCGTTACATGCTAAGTTTTTTAAGGATCTTTGTACGGTAAAAAAAAAAAAAATACATGTGCAAAAGAAGGCATTTTTTACAGAAAATGTAAGCGCCATTATAAATCACAGGATGCCCAAGAAATACAAAGATCTCGGTAGTCCGACAATATCATGCATAATTGGAGACTACCGGGTGAAGCATGCTTTACTTGATCTAAGGGCAAGTGTGAAATGTTGTTGAGGAGGCCTGAGGTTGATATATTTATCCAAGGTATCCTAAGATTGGGCATTCTCGGCCAACATATCCAAGTAACTCCATGCATCCTCGAGGTCCTTGCTCATGAACTCGCCGTTACACATCATCTCTACGAATTAGCGTATATTTGAGTTTAATTCTTCATAAAAGAAGCTTATGATTCGCCAAATCTCGTAGCTATGATGTAGACAAGCAAGTAAGAGGTCCTTGTATCTCTCCCAACTTTGGAAGAAAGTTTCACCATTTTTACTGAAAAATTCATAATGGCTCGTCGAAAGGTATTCGTTTTATGAGTCGGGAAGAATTTTTTCAAGAATTCTCGGGCCATCTCATTCCATGTCCCAATCGACATCGGTCTTAGAGAATGAAGCCAAGTTTTGGCTCTTTCTTTCAAAGAGAAAGGGAATAATTTCAATTTGATTACATCCTCAGTCACATTATTGTATTGTAAAGTGGTTACCTCATCAAATTCCTTTAGTGTAAGTATGGGTTCTCGGAATCTAGCCCATGAAACTTGGGTAAAAGTTATATCACCCTCGGCTTAGAATGACATTGGTTGAAAAAACTATGCATGAAGATATAGCTACCCTAGCCGGTTGTAGATAATCACATAAAGCTCTCATTGGAGGAGCATTGTGCACCTCATTCTCTCCTATTTCTTCTTGATTTGTATTTGTAATTGGAGTAGGAGAGGGAGGATTCCTGATGGGTGTTTCAGCCATGCTTCCCAAACTTTCACAACTTTCTAGATATTTTCTCTCTCGTTTTTTATCCGAGAGGTGTTGAGCTCTTAATTGTGCATATTCTAACCCCAATTCATCACTCATTGTGCGAGATTTTTATGATTTAAAGATTAATTGAATGCATGTTTTATGATTGTAGGATTGAGAGTGGACTCCGCCTAATTGAAGATGAAAAGAGCTTATTTGGAACTATTTGGATGAAGATCGAAGGAGGACCAAAGAAAGAAGGAAGCAAGGAAAGAAGAAAAGAATGAAAGAAAGAAGACAGAGAAAAGAAGAAAGAATGTAGAAGAAGGTGCCCACGACCGGTCGTCCGACCGGTCCGTACATGCACAGAGGAGGCACAGAGGCCATAGCTCTCTGGACTGTTCACGACCGGTCATGCAACCGGTTGTCCACTTCTGCGACCGGTCCTTAAATTAATTTTCCAAGCTGAAACTCTCTGGACCAGTTTTTTGTCATTTTGAGACCGGTCGTCCAGCATCCACGACCGGTCGTCCAGCCACTGCGACCGGTCGTACGACCGGTCGCCTGCGTAAGATTCAAAACTTCTATTTCTGGCGTCGATTTTCTCTGCGCAATGCGTAAGTATTACGCAGATTCTCAAATCTTCTGAAGTTGCGAAGCCTCCCCAATATAAAAGGACACCTAGGGATCGTTCTTAGGGTATCTTAGAAGGGTTTAAGCAAGGTTGGAGGCGGCGAAAGTGGATTTCGGAGTTCCACAACTCCTTCTAGTTTGTTTTTACTGTTTTATGCTTTTCTTAAGTTGTTTCATGTTTCCTTGGATCATGAGCAGCTAAACCTCTTAGCTAGGGCTAAGAGGTGAAGCTTGTAGTGGATCTAAGATGTTTCGATTCGTTCTAAGTTGGTTTTAAGTTTGGAATTCATGTTTATGAACAATGGTTTGAAGTTTATACAAGTTTTAAGTAGTTTTTCTTAGTCTTATGATGACTCATGGATGTTTGGGAGAATTACTTAAGTTCTTAACTGTTTTGTATTAGTCTAGACCTGTATAATCCGAGGAATTAGAGTACGCTCTAGTACTATGATCTTCATGTGGGGACTTCCTACCAAAGTTCTACTTTTCTGGTTTTCTGAATTATGTAGGAGACTGTGCATGTGATTTGAATCAAGTTCAAATTGTAATCTAGCCTTGTCTTGTGACAGGACTTGAGGATGGTTATGATTGTGATCTGAGCCTATTGGAATTAAGACTGACCTATGCAATTGAGCATGCTCAGCCCAGCTTACATTGAGTAAATCATATGCATTGGACTTACATATGACAGATTGTCTGGTTTAACAGCTCTATCATCTGGCTAGATAGATCTTAATCGATTCTAGTTGAGAAAGTGAGAAACCACAGCGAATTGAGCATCAAGGATTGCTACAAGTGGATCCTTGAAACCCTAGTGCCTTTTTATAATTGTTTACCTTCAAATTAGTTTAAAATTGTTACTCACATCAATCTCATACAAAATCTGGTTGTTAGCTCTCAATAGAAACTATTGGATGTGTTTGTGAATTCCTACATAAGTCCCTGTGGATCGACCTCGGTCTTACCGAGTTTATTACTACATCGCAACCCTACACTTGGGGAAGCGAACAAGAGGCCTTCAACTAAACCTCTATCGGTTTGGAGATGGTTTGTGTGGTCACGTTCCCAACGGGACATAAACCACGCAAATACGATCTATATTAAAACCTAAGAACTAAAACCTAAAAACAAAAATATGGAAACTACTAAAATCTGGAAAAAAAAAAAAAAAACCAAACTATAAGGAGTTCTAAGTTAGAAGGTTGTTACCACAATGCTTGAACTAGATGAAATTCCTACAAAATAAAACAAACAATGTTAGTTCTAGAAAATGAGAAAACTAGTTCTAGAAAAACTGGAAATACTACCTACCTAAAAACCTACTCTATAGCTACTAGAAGAATTAGAACCGTTTAGCCTACAAATCCCCAACAATGATGCCAAAAACTTATTCGCCAACCCCAAGTGCAAGGTTACGATGTAGTAATAATTGATTGTAAGACCGGATAGTACTCATGGATTAGGGACAAACCAATTATAATTCTTCTAATAACTTAAAATAGTAGATTACACAGATTCAAGGATTTAGAACTACGTAAGAACAGGAAAGTAATTAAGATAAAATCTATGAATAAAAGAATAACTAAAGCGCCAAGGATCCACTTGCAGTAGATTAATACCAATTCATTCATCAAGCACAAACACAATTGGAATCGACTTCCTATCTCTTATCCAATTGGAAGATGTCGCATTCAACACATAACTGTCCAAACTCAATCAAGAAGTTCAAATCTAGTTCTAATGGAGCATAGAGAAGATGAACTTGTAGCACTTCAAAGTAATAGCTATACCAGGAGATAATGGCTTAATCTAGGGTTACTACAATTCAAATACCATTAAACCAATGTGATTATTCTCATAAATTTATAAGTAACTTGTGTCTGGAGCACATAAACTCTAAAAAATCATCTAAAAATACCAACTTTGTTCAAACTAGAACTTGAAAATCCAAAACCAAAGCTTAGAGTACTTGAATAAATGAATTAAGTATCAAATCTAACTACAAGCTTCACCTCTTAGCCCTAACTAAGAGGTTTAGCCAACAATGGACATGATTGAACTAGAAAACAAAAGAAAAACTACTAAAAATATAGAAGAACTAGAAAAATCCTAGGTCAGAGGATTTGTAGACTCTCCACTTCGATCCTCTTCACCTCCAGCAACTTTAAAACTCTTCTAGGATGCCTTAGAAAGACTGTACAAGTTCCTTTTATAAAAAATTGCACCACCGCCTTGGAATCTTTGAGAATTTACGCAAAGAGTTATGTAGTCGGGTTGGTGGATGACTGGTCACAGCCCCTGGCCGATCAGTCCTTACTTGCACAGCAATGGTTAAAACAGAAAATCAGACTTTGAGTTATTCTGGCCGACCGCTTGGAAATGGCCAATTTTTGTCTAGCAAGGTTTTACGGAAAACTATCTTCCACTTTTAATTTTCAAACTGATCGGACGACCAGTCTTTGCTCTTAACGATCGGTCAGGTGACCGGTTTGAAACTGCTGTTTTTAGTCTAGCAAGCTCAACACGTGTTCTTAAAAAATCGATCAGTTAGCCGACCTGTTCTTGGCTTTGGACGATCGGTCTTCAAATTGTGTCTTTGCATTTTTTTTCTTTTCTTTTTCTCATTTCTTCCTTGCATCTTTTCTCCACCTCTTGGCTCATCTTCCACTTATCTTCAATGTATTTAAAGTAGCCCTTTTATCATAGAATTCATGAAGTTCCTTTCTCATTCCTACAAACACAAATACACATATAAGATATGTCTTTTAAAACTCAAAACTATGCATAATGTGTGATGAATTGGGTTAGAATATACACAATTTAGAGCTCAACAGAGACCAAGATCTAGCAAAGGGATGAAATAAAGTTGCTTATAATAGCTAGAAAATGGTCATAAAACAGTCACTTCAATAGGATCTGAGAGAGATTCGATAGACGAATCAACTGTTCAGAGAAAAATATCAAATTGCTTAATAGACTGTTTCGATATATCGAAATGCTTGTTCCGATATATTGAAAAATATTCTAAGGTTGCTGGATAATTTTTTCAATATATCGAACTGTGTTTCAATATATCGAAAGTTTCATTTCGATGTATCAGAGGATCATTCCGATATATCGAAAAATATGTCCAGGAAGTTGATGTATTTGCTGGACAATTTTCGATATATTGAATTGCTAGTTCTGATATATTGAAGTGGTATCGAAATATCTTCGAATATATCAAGCACCTTTCGAAAATGCAAATATCCAAATTTTCTAAGTTTTTTTTTTTCATCTGGCTGATTTTCAAGGGGGTCCAAGGCTGATTTCTTATACACTGGTCTCTCCTAATGGCTAAGGGACTTTACATAAAGGTTCAAGCCATCTAGAGACTAAGAGTTTTAAGGATATACAAGAATTGGGAGAGAGGTTTGGTTTTGCAACAAGTTCAGAGCATATGATCTTCAATGATTTCTTCAAGTTGAGATGCCGGAGGTCTTCAAGACTTCAACCTTCAGCTTCTAATGGGCTCACTAAACATGATGACACACACACACACACACACACACACACACACCATGCTAATTGATAAACATATGCACTTACACTCTTGTCATAGGCTTTTTGTTAATCTGTACACTTTTGAGATCCACAGTCCAATTGATCCATGGAAAGAAGGGTAATCCTGAAAAATGATGAGTATGTATTCATTGAGCACACTAGACCATGGATATTTGAACAAAGTTCTATTTGTCAATTAATCAGTAGGAACTTTGTTTTGAAATGTTCACTACGTCATTGGAATATAGGGATTTCAATATTTACCACTAAGTATTTTTAAACTTCATTTTCACATGTCTTTGGTTTTAAAGAAATGAGTTTCCGAGAGAGAGTTGAGGTTAGAGAAATTGAATTGTTTTCACTCATGTTTTGCTCGAGACTAGCAAAATACTGGTTGAGGGGTGTGTTGAGTTCTGAATTGTGCATATTTAAATCCCAATTCATCACACATTTACATTGTTTAAACTGATAAAGTCATTTACTTATATGTGTATTTGTGTTTGTAGGAAAGAGAGAGGGAGAGAGACATCATGATTTTCATGTTAAAAGGATTACTTTGAAGCACCTTAAAGATCAAGTAAAAAAGAGTTAAGAAGTGGGGGAAAGAAGCAAGGAAGGAAGAAAAGAAGAAAAGAAATTTTTTAGAGGAAACAGTCTTCACTAGTTGAGACCGGTCGTCAGTTGCCCAAGACTGGTTGAATTTATAAAGTTTGGAGGACACCTTGCCTGGACATCCCGAATGCACCTAAGACCGGTCACACAACCGGTCATTGAAAGACTCTATGACCGACCGGTCGAATTTCGAGATTTCAGGTCCAAAGCTACTGTACTGTTTTTGAGTATCCACGACCAGTCGGCCAGGAGGCCAGGAGGCCAGGACCAGTCATCTATGAAGAACTAGAGCCTGAAAATCTGTTATGTTTATTGCTGATTGAGCCACAATCAGTTGGCTAGGGGGCCGCGACTGGTCGTCCATTGACTCTAAGTGCGAAACTTTTTACGCAAATATAAGGTGGTGCACAGTTTTTGCTATAAAATTACACCTTTACCTTCTTTCAGAATTATCCTAGAAGAGTCCTAGATGTGCTGGAGGTGGAGGAATTTGAAGTGGAGCTTCTACAACTCCAAAATTTTCAAGTTTTCTTCTAGTTTTCATTTTTTTGTTAGTTTTTCTTTTATTTTCTAGTTCAATTATGTCTTTGGTTGGCTAGACCGTTTAGCTAGAGTAAAGGTGAAGCCTGTAGTAATATTTCAATGCTTGATTCGTGTTTACAAGTACACTAAGTTTGGATTATGTTTTTTCAAGTTCTAGTTTGAATAAATTTGATATTTTTAAACCTCTAGCGCCACGTACTTGAGATGCTTTTAAGTTTCTGAGAATTGTTATGATGCCTTAATGAGATTCGAATATTTGGAGACCCTAGATCAATCATTATTCAAGGATATGATTGATGCTTTGAAGTTTCATTCCAGTTCAAGTTCTCTGTACTTGAAGTAGAACTAGAAGTTTTGAATTTTCAGATTTAATTTAAACTGGACTTTTTAATGTGATGTCTTCCGATTGAATAGATATAGGACTTCAATTCCAATTGTGTGTTGTGCTTGTATGGATGAATTAACTTTGAGGATTACTCAAGTGGATCTTTGATGCTCTAATTACTTCTAAATATCTGAATTTCTTATTTTAATTTTTATATTCTTTTAGTTTGAGTTCACCAATTCAACCATTTTTCTAAGTAGTTAATTAGACCTTTTAGATTCCGTTAATATAATTCTTGAGGACGATCTCGATCTCACAATCGATTATTACTACACGCAGCCTCGCACTTGGGGCTGATAAACATCTATATTAAGAGGCCTTCATTTTTTGTACCATGCACTAAAATGATATCCCCAAATGGATGGACATCGTGGATACAACATATGCAAACGTGGTGGGGTCATTGCTATACTCGTGTAGCTAGTGTAGTTAACTCGTGGGTGTAGTAAAAATTTTTCTGTCAACACACATGCACCACACACCCGCATTTTGGACAGGTCTAAGTAGCTATAATTGAAAGCCGCATACGGAAAGTTGGCGTCACCAACATTTTGGAATTGGTAGGCATGGAGATGTTCCAGCAGACGGAAGGTACATAGCCCCATAGATTTGTGTGAGAAATCAACATATCCAAAACTTAAATGGACCACACTAGGGATAAAAATGCCCACCATTGGAGCTACCTTGGGGTCCACCTTGATTTTTATATGCCATCCAAACCGTTCATAAGGTTACTCTAAGTAGGACAAAGTAAAAACACAAATATTAGGCTGATCCAAAACTTCTATGTACCTACAAAGGATTTGACAGTGTGCGTTCCTCTCCACTTTTTTTTTCCTTCAGTGTGGTCCAGTTGATTTTTTGATCTGCCTCAATTTTTGGATCATGTGGACGGGGTGGAATTCTCACGGGCATGTGCCACACGTAGCAGCTTCCAACCACAGGAACTTGTCTACGAATGGTAGTAACCTAAACCTATCATGGGAGGCTAGCGCCGAGCTAACGCTCGGATTCAAATCGTAACCGTGATCAGCAAAACTCGAGCATCTAGTATTCGAGTAATCTAGCAGAGTAGTTGCCGCGCGAATAGGCTCCCATTTCTTATCTTAAAGAAGAAAAAGGCGGGCTACATCTCGATCGTTGCAACGTTCCAACGCTTCATATCCCACCGGCCTCTTATCTGTCACTCCTTTTCCATCAGGGGTAGACCAGAAGCAGATAAGGCTCTCTCTCTCATTTTCTCTTCCACTTCCTTCACATGGTCTCTCTTCTCTCTAACTCCACGGCATTCCGCCTCTCAAAACCCCCTCTTTTGCCACTCCAACATGTCCCGCGATCCACCCCCAAATTCCCTTCTCCGCGGTTCCGCCTACCCTCTTCGATAAATGCCTCTGCTATGGACTTACCTTTCAATTCGCAACCTCAGAAGCAGCCGCTCAGAACCCTATTTCCTGGTGGATTCAAGCGGCCTGAAATCAAGGTCCCGACTCTCGTGCTTCAGCTGGACTGCGAAGAGGTCCTGAGGAGGGACGAAGTACTGGATTCCATCAATGTTGCTGTCTCCAAGTGGGCCGGGATCGTCGTGCTCGCCTGCAGGGAGGAAAGCAGTGGTGGGCAGTTGTACGAGGCGGCACGTTATTTGAAGTCCGTGATCAGGGACCGGGCATACCTTCTCGTTGTGGAGCGCGTTGATATTGCTGCTGCAGTTGGTGCCAGTGGCGTCGTTCTCACGGATAAAGGTTGGTGTTTCTAGTTTCTACCCCTATTGGGGCGATTTGGTCATACTCATTTTTCTTTTTTACTGGTTTTAATTATCTCTGTAACTGATATGTCTCTTGATCCACCAGCAAGGACGAGTCCACAAGATACACTGAATTGTTTATGGGAAACCAATCTGTCATTTCAACTATATATATATATATATATATATATATATATATATATATATATATATATATATATATATATATATATAGATCAATCCAATGTCTCAGTAACCCAACAATAGCAACAGACTAACAATCTAATATAGTTCCTATCAAGCTGGGATTTGTTTTCAGATTCTATCATTTCAACCCCTTTCGGGAAGAGCCTTGTTCTCAAGATCTTGAAATATGGAAACTATTTTTGAAGTGTTGGTAATCTTCCCAAATGGCGTCCTCCTTTGGTAAATTAGTCCATTGGACGAAAACCTCCCTAACTGCCTTATTTCTGTTCTTGACCATCCGCCTTCCTTGAATTGCATAAGGATCGAGCTGCAAAACCCCTTAATCTGTGATGGGTGCAAGATGCGGATGCACCAGAGCATATTGTACCACCTGTTTCTTAAGTAACAAAACGCGAAACACTGGATGCAACTGACCCTGAAAGAAGATCAAGCTTGTACGCTGCTAGACCCTCTTGCTAAATACTTGAGATTCCCAAAATAGTGTGAAGCCAACTTTTGATTCGATCACATGGCGAGAGAGTACTGTCTTTATGGCTGCAAGTTGAGGAAATCAATGCCCCCACGGTTTTTTTTTTTTTGATGACCGGGGTATCGAGGCCTCTTAGAGCACCCGACTAGGTCCTCAGCTGGGTCTCACATGGAGAACCCTTCGAGGTCCCTAGGGCACGTGCAAGCCCTCCCTCCCACACGCGCAGGGTAAATTCAATGGAGGTGGCCACCGTCGGGCTTCGAGCTTAAGACTTCTCGCTTCCTGAGGCGAGATGTCCTGGCTAGTCGGACCCCCGCATGCCTGTTCAGACTAACATCGATCATACTGAACCTTTGTTCAATTCTGAGCCACAAAGTGGTTCTTTGAAGGGACGTAATAATACTTTATCCCAATCGGGGGCAGTTCTCTGTCAACCAGTTCCACAATAGTACTATGCGTCAAATCAAATGTGAGCTGATAGTAGGTAGTAGCTTGCCATACGTGGCCTCAAAAGGGTTATCTTAGCTGCAGTTTTGGTATGTAGTTTTAACCAGTGTTTCAAATAGCATTCGTAGTGTAGCCGTAGTGCTACATAACATAAATCCTCGTAGCGTATGCTATAGCTACGTAGCGTGTAGTGTACGCTACAGTGTATTTTTTTATTATCTCTCAAAAAATGTTTTTTTTTTTAATTTTTAAAAATTTTGTTTTTTAAAAATGGTGTAAAAGTCACAACATAAAAATAAAAAATAAAAACTGAAAATGTAAAGTTAAAACCAAACTTTTCTATGTTTACTTTCACTTAAAATGGCGGTGATCCTTTGTTAAAGTTGGTGTGAAATTCACACACTAAAAAACCTTTAAAACTAAAAAGAAAAAGGGTTTCGAAAGAGGGTTTTCGGAAACCCCTCTTAACCTCTGGGATTTTTACTTCTTTTCCTACTTGTGAGTTGTGACTTGTGGTTTCAATTAGAAATTATTAATTAAAGCGGTTTGCTTAGAAAGTTGTTGATGCGATAATTATTTGATTATTGATTTATAACTTTATATATGTGGATTAGCTTTTGACAAATAATAATTAATAACTTGCTTGAACATGCTTATATTTGAAAAAATGAATCATTTGTCAGACATTTTTATATTTTTTGCTTTTTTTCTTAATAATTATCATATTTTTCTTATTTTTAAATTAAAAATAGAAGTATCATGTAGCTTACGCTACACGCTATGCTATTACGCTTCATGCTACAGAGGGTTGAACGCTATGCAACATGCAATTGCTATTTAAAACGTTGGTATTAACCGCTTTGCCTGAGGAAGCCATTTTGCCCACTGCCTGGGACAATTTTTCGCAGATCACCATACATTTGTTTCCAAATGTTATGGGTAAATCTGAGTTGACCTCATGCCATAAGGAAAGCCCATAAGCCCACGGGCCCAAACACAAGTTTGCAAGCTCAAATATTGATGTCGGGATAGGCCTCGGCTTATCCGCAGGCCTTAGCTCATTCAGAAGGGCTCGGCCTATTCCAGAAGGCCTCATTCAGAAGGGCTCGGCCTCTTCCAGAAGTGCTCGACCTCTTCCAGAAGGCCTCTTTTAGAAGTGCTTGGCCTCTTCCAGAAGTGCTCGACCTATTCTGCTCGGCCTCTTCTAGAAGTGCTCGTCCTATTTTACTCGGCCTCTTCCAGAAGGCCTCTTCCAGAAGTGGTCGGCCTCTTCCAGAAGGCCTCATCTAGAAGGCCTCTTCCGAAGGCCTTATCCGGTGACAAGCCTTATCTACTGATAAGCATTATCTAACCTTATCTTATCCTAACGTGATAAGCATTATCCAACCTTATCTTATCCTAACGTGTTAAGCATCATTCCTCCAATAATTATCTATAAAAGGCCTTCTGCACTCTCTTCGGGTACGTAATATACAACAACACATTCTAAAGAGTTTATCTCCTCATTAATATCCGTACTGACTTAAGCATCGGAGGGCCTTAAGCTGGCACGTTCGGCGGCCCCCCTCACGCTCTTGCCTTGTGATTGTAGGTCCTACACCGTCTATCTTTGTGCGGCCCTCGAACAATGAAGATCCACCGTTGATCCCCGATCATCATTTGCTAACCCAATTTTTGGCGTTAACACCAAACATTGATTAAAAGCCTTAGTTCAACCATTAGTTTGTGGATGGTAGGCTTTACTGATTTGTAATTGTATCCCCTGCAAAGCAAGGAATTCCTACCAAAGCTTACTGACAAATACGAGATCACCATCACAGATTCACAACGGATTGATTGGGGCATACCATGTAATTTTAAGTGTATGCACATGCTAGGGCAACTGAGCTTGCTATGTAGGGGTGAGAGAGTGCATAGAAATGCACATATTTGGTGGTTCAATTTATCATCAGTTCATCATCATCGCAATGCATACAGTTTGATGTTGGTAACCTCTACATAAAATCCATGGAAATGTCTTCCCACACTATCTTTGGGATAGGCAATGGTTGTAGAAGTCTTGGCAGTGATGTTATCTTGTACTTCTTCCTTTGACACGTATTGCACTCAACCACAAACCTCTTCACCTCCATCATGCTAAACCAATACAAGTTCTGGGATAATCTCTTATATGTGTATAAGACACTTGGATTGCCTACCGAAGGCGAGGTATGAAACTCCTGTAGGACCGCCTCTCTTAAATGTGAGTCTGGTGGAAAAACAATCTTCCTTTGTAGTGTAGCTTAGAATCACGTAACGAGTATCTCGGCACTACCCAGAAATCTTTTAACTAGCTGTTGCCCAAGTTTTTGAATCTAGATGTTCTTTGGGCTCTTATTTTTACTATCATTGAGGGAAGGGAATTGGTCCATAATGACAGTAGCTATCTGTCTCTCTTCACATTGTTAGGAGAGGGCGTTAACTGCGACAAGGTCCTCCCCTTTCCCATGCACGATCTCATAATCGTTGCCTAGGAGCTTACATACCCATTTTTCTTGTTGAAGGGATGAAACTTGTTGATTAAGGATTTTTTTTGGTTGTGGTGGTTTGTACGGATTTGGAACCTGTCGACCAAACAGGTTATGGTGCCACTTGGTAATTGAAATTGTATCTATCGCTCACACTTGTAGACGCTAAGCGTGCAGAAGCTTAGAGCAGAGCTTGTAGAACATGGCTAAGTCCTGGGGGGGGGGGGGGGGGGGGGGGGGGATTTGGACCGTTTTAAAATCCTTTTAAAAACTCCTTTGCCTAATTAAGCTAATTAACAGTTATGCACTAATTAAGAAAAAATACTTAGCTTCTAAGCATAAGTGGGTCCAATCACAAAGGCTAGCAAAGAATAAACAAATAAGCAAACTAGTCTAAGCACATAGATTATAAAGATGTGACATGATGAACTTCTAATCAATTTGCAATTAACTAGACTATAAAAGAGATAACTTTTAAGCAACTAGTCTAGAAGTGAAACTACAAGACGTGTATGAGAATTTACCTATCAATGCATAGCATACATACCATTCAAGCATTCATGTAATTAACAATTAAAGACAATGCATTACTAGAAATGGCTCAAATGACAATCTCAAACATAAGCATGTATCGTGGCTCGACTACTTGTTTACTCCGCTCCCGGCTCACATACTCATCCCTTGAGCACACCGGATTTCACCATCACGGAGGTTTTAAATCAGGTTTACCTCTCAACCTTTACACGGAGGTTTTGGCACATGTTTACCTCTCAACTTGAACGGAGTTTTTGAACAAGGGATAACTCTTAACCCGAACGGAGTTTTGGACATCGGATAACTCTCAACCCAAACGGAGTTTTGGACATGGGATAACTCTCAACCCGGGTGTTTGATAGGTTCCACCCAACCTATGAGTTTAAAGGTTCCTCCCAACCTACACTTACGCACCCATGTTGGTGGCTCCCCATGGAGACTTGTTTAGGCTCGACTAACGTGCCAAGGATCACCAAACGACCCTAAGTGGTTTTAAGTAGTATAACCATCAACTTTAAATTCACACTAAATCCTTCAAAAAAGAATGAGTGCTAGGATTCATAAATTGACAACTTACTTGTTGGATTGAGTCCTTTGTACAAACGCTTTGTTGGGTTGCTTAATCTCCGCTCTCTTGTGTTTCAATCAGCTCCCCGATGCTCTTTCAATCGTGTTGTCGCTGCGTTGCTAATGCCTCAGCTCCACCGATCAATCACCTCGCATGTGATGCTCTTGAGATGCCCGAGGTGATAGGAGATGGTGTGAATTCTCGACAACTAGGAGTTGTTTGCCTAGAGAAATTCCACCTAATAGGATTTTTAGAGAGGTTTAGACGAATGATTTACCTATGGTCAAGGTGCCTAAACATTTAAAGATCAAGAGAGAGCAAGTCCATCTTCATATGAGCTTTGAATGCTCCATCTTGTGATCAAACACAAGGAAGATGACTTGGAATGCTTATGATTATAGCCTAATGGTATTGGCAATGAGGGTGACTTCTAGTATACTAAAATCTCTCTCCCTACCCCCAAAATCGAGCCCAACCTTTATAAAAGAAAGGCTCTAACGGTTATAAAACGGCTGCCAACGACTCTTTGTCGACCGGTCGCAGGGGGTTCCACGACCGGTCGAATATAGAGGGACGATCGGTCGAATTAAGGCCTGGACAGGACGATGCTTGCTGTCCCATTTGGAGCTGGTCGTGATCGGTTGGGCATATGCCTCAGACCGGTTGGATGGTCCAGATGACCGGTCCCAGACTGGTCGATTTATGGCCTGGGTTAGGCTTTTGTTGCTGACCTCTTTGGACATTTGACGACCGGTCGGCCAGGGGTTGCGACCGGTCGGCAGACACATGAGTTTTGCTGTTTGGTTTGTCTGATTTCCAGCAACTCATGCAACCTCTTTGGTCATTCTTTGGGTGATCTTTTGAGACACCTGAGGCCACTCTAAGATGACTACAAGTATGCCTATTTGGTCAGGCTCATCTAGAGGTTTGGGTTTTGGTAAAGGTTCAAGGTTCAAGGCTTCATCAAGGCAGCAGCCGGTCAGCTTGAGTCTTCAGTCTTCGTCTTTTTTAAGCTTAACCGACACTTAGACTCACTGACCTACATGATTGACAAATAAGGTGCACTAGCATGCCACAAAAAAGTGCACTAACAGTAATTGCATGGACCACTGCAGGCGTCTCTTTCTCGTAGGTGGACATCGTGGAGTTCTTGCCTTACAATGACTCACCTAGAGACCAAACCTGGTATGGCCTGGCTCAACTCCTTCGACCATGTCTCAGTTCCTAGTTTTGGAGTGCCTTGCTTAGGTACTTGTTTCATTGCTCATTGGAACTGTAGTTGACTTGGTTTTGGACGATATTGAAAACTTTGGGTCTGATATGGATGGAATTTGGCAAGCTCACTAGTTTCTTTTCTATATATGTTAATTAAAAAGATGTGCAAAATCTCTCTCTCTCTCTCTCTCTCTCTCTCTCTCTTGATAGAGTAGTTATGGCCTGTGACCATCTACTTTCGGCTACTTCAAGACAACATGGTTCCTATGTGTGTGATACAAAATCAAACTGGAATAAACTTTTTGGCAATGCACAAAGACGCACATAATGGCGATTGAGATGTTCCTCTTACGACTTTATGGAGCACATTGAAGTAGATCATCAGTGTTTACCTGATCTTTGAGATTGTCACTTGTAGTAGATACAGCTTTGCGTAAAACCATGACTGATTGGTGATTATCCTCAGGACATTTCACACATTTTGGTGACCTGCCTAACATGAGAGTCATGTTGCTACTTTAAGAACAAGGTTCTGCCATCCATGGTTAGAGTGAAATCCATTTCCCTTGAAAGATACCTACTAAAAAAAATACCTATACTTCCTCATTTCCTGTTTCTTGAATTCATTTCATACATTTGGGCAAGTACTGAGATGTTTCCTTCATCTGTTTTTACATCATTTCTAAATTTGTTTCCTTGTCTCGTTCCTGTGGTTGTGAAAACTGTATGTAATTTAGATTTCTGTAGGAACCTGAATTTAAGTCCATGAATTGCTCAATATAGAAAATCTTTTCACTAGTTAAAATTGAGCACAGTGCCTTTGACGTTATTCTCCTTTTTTGAGGCAAAATGGGTTTCTCCTTGAACTGTTTCTGTTGAACGACTCTCAAGTCCAGAAACAGCTTTACACTTATTTGTGTTAGTAAAATGGTTAACAGGAAATTTTGTCAACGCATTGATTAATATCTCTCTTTTTTAATGCAGGTCTTCCTGCCATTGTTGCAAGAAATATGATGATGGAGTCCAAATCTGACTCTGTAATTCTCCCTTTAGTAGCAAGAATTGTGCATACTGCAAACTCTGCTCTTAGTGCATCTAGTTCTGAAGGTGCTGATTTTCTAATATTAGGTATTGATCAAGAAAAGTGTGCTGAGGCATTAGTGAGGTCTGTGTGTCAGCATGTAAAGGTACCAGTCTTCACAATGATTGACTTGATGGAAGAGGGCGTGCCTTCTGCTCTGGCATCGAAATTGCTCCAATCAGGTGCAAGTGGGATGGTTGTATGCTTGAAAGATATAAAGCTGTTAACAGATGATATTCTGAGCAAGATGTTTTCTATCGTATATGCCATGAATAGAAGAACACAAGATGAGTTTCTAAGCTCCAATAAAAGTGACATAATGGATGTGGGGAGAGGACTTAATGGGAAAAGGGGGATGGCCGGATTTACGGAAGTTGAGGATAAACAAAAACAATTCATAGAAGCTGAAAGGCTGGTTTTACTTGAAGCAATTTCTGTTGTCCGCAAAGCTGCACCACAGGTGGAAGATTTTCTATTTTTTAACATTAGGGAGTTGAAAATTCCATTAAGATAATATTGATTATTGTTAGTGGACAGTGAATATGCAAATATTTGTGGTGACTGGCAGATGGAGGAGGTATCACTTCTCGTGGATGCAGTTTCCCGACTCGATGACCCTTTTTTGCTGGTTATAGTGGTAATTGTGTGTTGAACTTCAGCCAACTCTGGTTACGGGGATTATACATTGGTATTAGCTCTAAATTTCAAATTTGTTCTTTTGCAGATTGTATTATAAATTTTGTGCTGCGTGCTAAAGATTTTCATTATTTGTTTGTTCTAATTGTTCTCACATCATAATAATAATAAAAAAAAAAAAACATATCATCAGTGTAAAATGCACCTACTAAATCTATGTACCACTAGTTACGTTTTTTTTTTTTCAGCAATGCTTTTTATGTATCTTGGCTGCCACAATTATTTCATTTTCATATCAGTTGGTTCCTTTTGGCTCCATTATAGTCTGCCTTTTTTTACTTATGAGGTGGCAAATGTGCTGGTTTACTTCTTGTACTCTGTTTTGTATATATGTATGAGGGTGTGCCTATGGACAGGGGAATGAGCATATTGAGTTGACTCCATGTGGAGTTGAGTTGTCTCTAGGGCCCACCGTGATGTGTGTTTGCCATCCAAGAATCGAGTTGTATTTGGGGCCCACTCTGATGTCTATATGGCATCCAAACTGTCATCAAGTCTGTCTCACAATGAAGATTAGATGACCCAAAAGTTGGACCAATCCAATCATATGCAGGACATCCACTCTAACCATCACGTGCATCCTTCCGTATTGGACTTGAAGCCCAAAATATTAGGCTGATCCAAACTTAGGCAGGCTACACCATAGGCAACGGTTAGGATGGGGATGCTCACCATTGAAAAACCTTTCAGATTGCACGTGGAGCACTTGGTAGCATTTACATGCCATCCCATCTATTCATGAAAGACAGTGTTTTAAATAGTGGTAGCGTGTTGCATAGCGTTTAGCCCTCTGTAGTGTGTAGTGTAAGTAGCGTAAGCTACACAATACTTTTATTTTTTAATTTAAAAATAGAAAAGATATGATAAATAGTAAGAAAAAACAAAAACTATATATAAAAATGCCTAAAAGATGATTCGTTTTTTCAATTATAAGCATGATCAAACAAGTTATAAATCATCATTTATCAAAAGCCAATTCACATACATTGTAACGCTTCCAAAATTTGACACTCGAGTACATGGACTTAACTCCCGAATTTAAGGGTGTTAAATGAATGTCTCAAAATCACGCCTTTTTTCCCCCCCCATTCTTATGATATCCATCACATAGAAACAAAATAAACCAAACTTTGAAATTAAACTTTCAAATAAAAAGTCTACTACATTGTCTCCAATTATCTAAACTAACGGCCATCTAACGGGCCTTATTACATCAATGCTTTCAAACTGAAATTTAAAATAAATCTATTAAACTGTCTCCTAAAATCCTTATTTTTGAATCGCCTCCTCGATCTCTTCTAAGTCGTTACCTGCCACTACGGTTAATCGCATAACACTGCATCAGCTATAAAAGCCGGTGACTAATCTCGTACAGTTTATCACATGTAATTAGATATATAAAATTGCACAGGAAAATTTTCTTAAAACAAGAGGCATCGAGTATTCAAATTCAAAATATTATCAGACAAGCTTTAAAAAATATGCACGTAATGCAATGTAAGCCCACTCACATCAACTGTCTCAGTACAATTATTAGTAGAACATCAAGTTGGTCAACACTATCATCCTGGAACATCGGTCCCTAGCGGCATAGCCAACTCGGATCACGATTTGTCCCACACCTCCGCCTGGCTTGCGTAGCTGGTCTGTTGCACACACTTGGGTGCTCACCTAACCGGCCTCGATCAATGGAGCCTCCACCTGGCCTGCGTAGCTGGTCTAGTGCACACACTTGGGTGCTCACCCAACTGGCCTCGATCAATGGAGCAAACGGTCTATTGCACACATTTAAGCACTCAACCAAAACAATTTAAGTGATTAACCACATACTGGAGTTCTCAATCATATGGAATGCATGATTCATGCCATCCCTTCCTAGCAATTCCAAAGCCAAACATATAACCTTTCAGCCTTCTCAAGGCATCAAAATCACTATCATAAACTCATGTAATCACATGATTTCCACAGTACCCATCGTTAACCAACCAAATTCATATGAATTATCAAAATTACTGTAAAACCAATAATTGTTCTTCTTCTCCAGTTCAGAGTTCAGTTTGTAACTATCTATAATAGGTCTCTTAGAATCATCTTTTTCTTTCTTTGATAAGGTGTAACATTCTGATACTTAATTTTTTATTTTCTTGAATAATCTTATCATTCATGGAAAGTATGATCATACCATAATATCACTTAATTAATGTAGGTCATGGCTCAACATTAAATTGAATCCAAATTATTGCATGTTTATTTGCCGAGTCCTTTCTTATGTTCACTTTCCGCCACAATATTTCTTTTACCAACAGGTGTTTAACGGCGTTAAATTTGTGACTCGTGTTGAGAGAACATGGTCATCGTTGGTAGTTTTATTTTCTTAAAATGGAGTTCGCTAGACATTTCCTTTCTTCCTAATATTTCTCTTGGATATCACTAGGGTGAATTTAACTCTGGTAAGTCTACTGTTATCAATGCCCTCCTTGGAAGAAGATACCTCAAAGAAGGAGTTGTTCCGACTACAAATGAGATCACTTTGTTATGCTATTCTGAGATGGATTCTAGTGAGCAACAACGCTGTGAGAGACATCCAGATGGTCAATTTATATGCTACTTACCTGCACCAATTCTTAAAGAAGTTAGTTCATCAGAACTTGCTGTTCCTTGTATGTTTTAAGTTTTTGCTGTTGAAATATTGTTACTTACTAGTGATGACTCTATAATAACTGCACCAATTGTAATCACCACATTTGATTTCATGGTTTGTTGAGCTGTCCTATTCCATGGTTTGTTGCATAAGTCTTTATACAGTGCCATTTCTCTTGTATTTATGTCATGCCGTTTATTGTATGTCCTGCTATTTCATTATTGGTATTATAATTGTATTTCATGCAAGTGCAATTATAGGGAGATCAGTTGTCCTTCTGCTAGGGAGATCAACAGTTGAAGCTATTTTTCTACTGAGACAATTGATGAAAGCTATAGAGATAGGAGGAATAACCTAAACATGGTTCTTAAGTTTAGATCTAGAGAAAGCATACGAGACAGTACCAAGAGTGGCTCATGGTGAGTGATTAGGAGGAAAAGGGTCCCAAGAGGGTATATGGACATCATAAAAGACATGGATGAGGATGCTGTTGCAAGAGTTAAAATGGCTCAGGGTGACAGTGGTGAGTTCTCAGTGGCAGATAGGTCTTATCAAGGTTGGCATTAAACCCTTTTTGCACCTTTTCATGGATGAATTAATTACTAGTGTACAAGTTGAGGTCCCTTGGACTTGGAGCATGTTTCTAGTGGATGGCCCGTTGTTAGTTGTGATGACTAAAGAGGGGACAAATGCTGAATTGGAGGTTTAGGGGAAGGCTTTGAAGACTAAAAGCTTAAAAAAAAGCATAATAAAGGTGGAATATGTTGAATGCAACTCTATTGGTAACAATCATTGAGATGAGGTAGTTAAAATCGCCGGTCAAGAGATCCATCAAACTGATCGGTTTCATTACCATGGCTCTGTTATTCAAAAGGATGGGGGACTGATGAGGATGCTTCCAATCAAGGATTAAATAATTGGTTTTGGGATGCGACTTGTTTGGGTATTGGAACGAGTCATTTCTCCTATACTGATACAAGATGTGTTGCCTCACCATTATAGAAACAAATAAAAAATAATTTAAAATGCAGAAAAATAATAAGAAAATAGAAAAGCAATTGAAAAATAGAAAATGATGGAAGTACATGATGGAATGGCCTGATTTGCGAGGCACATGATCTAAATAATGTGGCTGCCATGATCGAAAGCTCAGATCTTGCACATGTGCGCAGTCTTAGCACTAATTGTCTATGGATGCCTTTTTCTTCTTTTCCTCTTTCCTCTCTCCTCTTTGCCATGTGTCCATGTATCATTCATCTACTTAAAGTCACATATTAGTTTAGAACCACATAAAAAAATGGTGGAGACTTTTAACCATCCGTTTCATAGTCATTAATTGAATGATTAGGATTGCCGGATCAGAGTGATTTTAAACATGTGCTCCATCCATGTAGAGAATCACAATTTATGTTTAGAATTCATGGAATTAGTGCCATGTGTGACGGGGATGAATTTCCACCATTTCAAAAATGTGCTAAACTAACATATATTCCTACTTTAAAGATTTGTTATGCACTGAAATTCCACACGTGGCCTATGGATTGTTGGTCATTGCCTATGGATTGTTGGTCATTTTCTAAAGACATGGAAGTATAATTTTTTTTTTTTTTTAAGAATCCCAATTCGGTTCCCCATGAAGATGTTATTAAATTTCAAATTATGCAAACCAATGATCAAGATTTTACTTGAGGTTTGTGTCTCTTTATCGTTAAAGAAGTCCAATGTCGGTCCACTAAAGTAGGCCTCTCCTTGTTCTACTCCAAATCAAGGTTGCTTTGAAACCCACCTTTAATTCACACAATAGGGATGTGAACTAGTGAAGATGAGTGCCGTCCAAGGGTGGACCATGTATGAAAAACATGTGGAAGATGGGAGAGGAGACAATTGCTTTCCTCTATTGCATTCGGCATCCTTAGGTGCAGCTCCTCACTTCTCCTCCTATCCTTTCTGACCTTTGCATTAACACATGAACAGTTAAAGGAGGCATCAACTCAATCATTCCAGTTAAACTGTCCACGAGAACAAGGAAGACTCATCACCTGTGGAATTGCTATTAGCTTGCTTGTTCTCGAGTGTGAAACACTCACTTCTAAAGCGACCAATTTTCTTATAGTATAAGGATGGTGCCTTTTTCTTCTTTTTTAGGCTCGCTTGTGTTACCACGAGGGGACTTGTGAATCCCTCCCGCTGCACCTTTAGGTCGTGTTTTCTAATCATATTTTTGATCACCCTTTTTATTACAATTATCTTGGACTTGGCACCAGAAGATCCTTCTACCAAGTGAACAGCCATATCTTCTCGCTTTTATTGTTTGCCTCAAACACCACCAATTGGGTAAGCAGCTTAGTCTGAATTAGGCGAGCTTGCTCATGTTGTCGTTGAATAGCTTGAACAATGGTGGCAATGAAGTGAGAACTACATCAATTATGGAGGGCTTATTTTTCTTTACATCAAGCGTTTCTAACTCATTAGTGAATTCAAATATTTTGAGCACATGTTCGTTAACGGTAATGCTCTTGTCCATCCTGGAATTATACAATTGCTTTTCTAATGCTTGAATCTTGGTGATAGATTTATATCAAACACAGCCTTAAGGATCACGAATAACGTGAATCACTTTGTCTATTAGAAGTACCAGTTCTATCTTTAGAGACCACTTTCTATAGTTATTGCCCACAAGTTTTTCTGTTGAAGGATCTCGAAAAGAGGGTTAAACTTGGACATGGTTAAATGGTTTGCATGACTAGGGAATGCATTAGCACTAACACTTTATTAAAATAAAAATACAAAGTTCTGCAGGAACATGAAGGAGGGTGCACATGCACCAATACAACAAGCAAACACTTTAGTCTACAGCTGATGTCAGCAAAATCCCATAGCGCCGGTCAACATGGACTTCCGAGGCTCTCATACCAAGTAGGTTAATTCGGTTGGGAAGAGGAAGGAAGAAGAAATGAGAAGGAAAGAAGGAAGAGATAAGAGAGAGAAGAACTTTTAGGAAAGAGGGACTATCATGTGTTAGGTTAGAAAGCCCGAATACACTCTCTTGTATTATTAGAAAAGAGTTCCACTACGTACTCCAGAGGAGCACAAAGAAGAGAGCATACTCACTACTAATAAAATAGATTATATTACGCTCCCATAATCCGGGCCATCTATAATGCTAGATACATCAAGATTTGAAAGAAAAACAAAATTACAACTACAGGAGACTAGCCCATGTACTACATCTAATTCTTAAATCAATGATTAAAATCATCATCATCATGATCTAAGTCTTGTCCCAATTCCCAATTAATTGGGGTCGGCTACATGAATCTTGTCCTGTTATTCCACTTTATTAAGGGCCATAACTTCAGTTAGACCATAGGTCATCGGCTCTTTTCTTACCACCTCCACCCACGTCCTTTTGGGCCTTCCCCTTGTCCTCTTATAGCCATCAACTTGTACGAACTTACTCTTAACTAACGCAGTTCTTGGTCTTCGTTGCACATGACCAAACCATCTAAGTCAACTTTCCCTAATCTTCTTACTTGTTGGTGCTACTCGTAAGTTCCCTCAATTCCTCATTTCTAATTCAATCCTTGTCTTGCCATTCATCCTCTCAACTCCTCATTTAAGCTACACTCATCCTAAGGACTTATTGTTCCTTAACTGGACAAAATTTTGTCCCATAGAGCATGTCTGGTTATATAGCTATCGTATAAAATTTCCCTTTTAGTTTATGTAGTACATGACAATCAAAGGGAAGCTCTAGAGCAGAGGCACATCTCCATTTCTTCCACTCCACTTGAATTCTACGGGCAACATCCTTATCAGTCTCTCCACTATAATGAATTATCAACCCAAGATGCTGTAAGTGGTCATTTTAGGAAACTTTTTACTCAAAAGGTTTACTAATTTCTTGTTCCCACTCCTATTGTTACTAAAATTGCACTCTATGTACTCTGTTTTAGTTTGATTAATTTTAAATCTTTTAGAT
Organism: Liriodendron chinense; assembly: GCA_003013855.2. NCBI lineage: Eukaryota > Viridiplantae > Streptophyta > Magnoliopsida > Magnoliales > Magnoliaceae > Liriodendron > Liriodendron chinense. The sequence goes on from PVNU02000506.1 coordinate 1,145,622, forward strand.
TCTAAAGCACCTCTCCATAAATCTAGCTTTGCGCTTACCCTCTCCCTCGTCTTTCCATCAAAACTATATCATCTGCAAACAACACCATGGGATCTCATCTTGCAAATGCCTTGCTAACTCATCCATAACACAATGCAAAAAGGTAGAGGTTTAATGCCAATCCTTGTGCAAGCCTACAGGAATTGGGAACTTACTTGTCTCTCCAGTAATAGTCCTCACATTTGTTATTGCCAAGCTTTTCAAAAACAGTTTCAAAATCCGTAATGGTAACGATGAAAACCGTTATGCGTTATAGGGTCGTGACAACCGTCAGGGTAAAAATGGTCTATCATGGTTGTTACGGGGCCAATACAGTTTTTTTTTCCCTTCAAAAAAATAGAAAAAAGCAATAACAACTGTTATAGGGCTATAATGGTTGTCACAACTCGTATTGTAACGGTAAAGGTGGGGGCCATTTCGGCCACCGTTATTGTTATTGAATACCTTGGTTAATACTCCCTCATACATATCCTTAATCATATCAATATCTCTTGAAACATTTCTCTCCCAACAACCACGAGATAAACTCTCTATTGACTCTATTGTAAATTTTCTTTAAGTCAATAAATACCATATGGAGATCCCTCCTCATCTCCCTATATTTCTCCATCAATTGTCTAAGTAGGAAAATAACTTCAGTAGTAGACCTCCTTGGCATGAAACCAAACTAATTTTCTGAGACATTCATCATGCCTTAGTCTTTGCTTAATCATTTGTTTTTGAAGTTTCATACTATGGCTCATAAGTTTAATCCCACGATAGTTAGTGTAGCCCTGTATGTCTCATTTATTCTTATAAATTGGTACCACGGTACTTTTCCTCCATTCATCTGGTATTTTCTTCGATCTTACAATCTTATTGAATAACTTTGTCAACCAAAGTAATCCAGTATCTCTAGTACACTTCCAAAACTCTATTGGTGTACCATCTGGTCCAAGGGCTCTCAAAGCTTCTTTCACTTTAGATATCCTAATCTTATGAAAGTATCTATGAACTCCCATGTTATTTGAGTTCATGGTTCATTTTATCTCTATGCTCTTAGAGTGATTGTCAATTTGTCATTTAACAAGTTTTGAAAAAAGCTTTTCCACATTTCATTGATTTCATTGTCCTTGACTAGTACCCTTTGATCATTGCTTTCATTGCATATAGGTCCTTACTCTTCCTCTCTCTCATTTTTGCAACTTTGAAGACATATTTTTCACCGTCTCTTGTCCCCAATCTATTGTATAGATCATCATAAATTTTAGCCTTACTACTTACCAATCGTTTTGGTACTTGTATATTGTTCAAGATTTATTGGAAAACAATTATACGTGGGAAATAATTGAATTAACCAAAAGGAGCTGTCTGGTTCACTACAAATGGGTTTTCATTTTCTAGCATAATCCTAATAGAAGCATAGCTCACTATAAAGCCAGATTAATTACAAAAAGGTAGACCCCATAGCCCATAGGTATTTGATTATTTGGAACTTTTGCTCCCATTGCCAACATCAACTCCAGACTACTCTTTTCATTGGCAGCCAATCTAAATCGGCCCATACATCAGCTCGATCCACGTAATGTTTTCATTCATGATGATCTGCAATAAGAAGTGTAGATGTTTTGATTTACTCAGGGGAGGGTTTTTTAGGGGGCACCTATTGCTGAAACAATCATGAAGAGCTTGGTTTGACAAGTTTAGCAACATTCTCTTGAGAATTTCTTTCCATAGAATGAGGAAGGCATTGTCCATATGGTCTATGTTCGAGATATAATCTTCAATGGAGATAATAAAGCTGCTATCTAGCAAGCTAAAAAATCATTTGTAGAATTATTTCGGTAAAAGGAATATATGACCTACCAAATATTTCTTGGCATTGAAGTTGCTTGACCAAAGCAAGGGATTATTCTTTCCTGAAGGCAATAAGCCCTAGATTAACTTGAAGAGACTAGCTATCTAGGCTGTAATGGATTGATACACATCTTGAGCCAAATTATAAAATTTTGCTTGTAGACGAAGATTTACTTCTAGATCCTTGATCATTGTAAGGTTGATTTATTTGATTATAACTAGACTTGACATTGCTCATTCTGGACGCAAAAATCAATTTATGTATGCACACCGAACAACACATGTTGAGGCAACGAAACTGATCTTGCGATGCTCAATAGGATCTCCTGGTTGAGGTGACCTCTATGCTTTTCAAGGGTAGTTATCAATTCCAGAATATTTTAATACAGATTGGGTTGTAAATCCAAATGATAGAGGATCTACTTAAAGGTATTGTTAACCTTTTTTGGTGGGAACCTAGATGGTTGGAAAAATAAAAAGTATGCTGTTGTTGTTCGATCTAGTGTATTAGTTGAATATACGGCCACACCACCTGCAAACTAATGTAGTTTAATAAGCTGTTGGGTGAATTGTGGTTTCCGTTCAGGAACATATTAGAAACGAGATGTGGTAGTGAAGTGACGATACATATATCCTTGAATCAAGTGTTCCTTGAATGGACTAAGCATGCTGAAGTTGACTGCCGCTTCATTAAAGGGAAAATTTGTTGTTCAATAATTATCATTCCATACATTATATACAAGGAGTAGTTGGTTGGTGTTTTAATAAACCTCTTCAGGAACCATAATTGATGAATATCATGGACAAGTTAGGCATGATAGACATCTATGCTCCAGGGGAGTGGTAGTGAAGTAGTATACATGTGTACAATGTTTTAAATATCGACGATATCGGCCGATATATCTCGCCATATATCTGTATCTCACTTGTGCGATACGAAACACATAGGTGGTGCCGATATATCCCACATGTTCGATCCAATGAGCATTTTCAATTTCTGATCCCTTTTTTCGTTGAAATTATGTTAAATCAGTGTCAAATGGTTAAAAATCCATTGGTTCTTCATGTTTTGCATGAAAAATCATGGAGTAGGAGCTTTGATTTTGACATCCATTGGTTCTTCATGTTCTCCATGTTTTTTTTTATTTTTTATTTTTTCCTTCAACCAGCTGTCAATTAAGACTAATTTTGAAGTATTTAGGAGTGTTTGATGAAGTGATCCTCACATACAATCTAATTTTGAAATTTGAGTGTTGGTGGTTTGATTTGAGGAAAATTGAGGAAAATTCAAAATTTCCACAATTTCTCCTAAATTGCTTGTAATGTTGCACTCCAAACAGTGAAATCAAGCATGTATGAGAGTTGATCTATTGATTTATTAAGTCCTTGTCAATTTTCGGAAAATAAAAATAAAATTTTAATTAAAAATTAATAAAAATTATTAATTTTTTTTTTTTTGAAATTTCCCTTCAACCAGCTATCAATTGAGACTAATTTTGAAGTATTTAGGAGTGTTTGATGAAATGATCATCACATACGCTGTAAATGTTATGCATTCAATTTGAATATAGTTGCATTAGTTCATATTTGAATATAGTTGCATTAGTTCAGTCAGATAACGCATAGCTTAGGACCCTATACAAAGGAAACCAATTATGTGCACTTCTTTTATTGATGTTATGATTTAAAAGTGTGTGCTAAGGTCTTTTTTAACAATCCTTGAACTTTCTTAAAAAAATTTAACCATTTCCCCAATGTTTCCCCATGTTTCCCAAAAAGTGCAATAAATTACCCGGTACAAACAATATATCCCGTGCAATAACCGATACGTATCTGTGTCCCAAGGGTGCCATATGTAAAAAGATACCGATATTTCAAACACTGCATATGTATACCTGTAGAGCACTGGTGGAGTACACTTTTTTGTATTGTTGTGATGTACTAATTTGTATAACTTCTTACAACTCATTGTGTAAATACTAACTTGTAAAATAATGGAAAGAGAGATGGAATAAAGAAGAAGAAAGAGAGAGAAAAGAACGTAGAGAGAAGAGAATGGGCTGAAGTCTAGGTTCACATCCCCTCTCCTTTTATATTATAGAAGTTTCGTAATTACAGAAATGTTATTGATAACAAAAGAAAAAAAATTCCCTATATGTCTTAGATCAAAATAACCCATCTAAGAGGTCCTATGTAGGCCTATATCACATTCTTCAACACTCCCCCTTGAGCTAGAGCATAGATATCATCTATGCTAAGCTTGGAATATATGTGTAGCTTGAGTGGAACGAAGAGCGTTGGTTAATACGTTAGCAAGTTGGTCTCGAGGTCGAACATATGAAGTAGAGATTACCCCACTGGAAATTTTCTCGCGTATGAAGTAACAATTAACTTCTATTTGTATAGTTCTTATATTATAGTCCGGATTGTTAGCTATGTGTGAAGCAACCTGCTTGTCACAAAATAACTACATATGTAGGTGCACTGTAAATCCCATTTCTTTCAACAATTTCCTGATCCACATAAGCTCACAGGAGGTATGAGCCATTGCTTTGTACTCTTCTTCTGCACTTGATCAGGCCATCACACTCCACTTCTTGCTCTTTTATGTAACTAGATTTCTTTCCACAAATGTACAATGTTCAGTAGTGGATCGTCTATGCTGAGGAACGTGTCTAGTCTGCATTTGAATATCCTATGACTTGAAGATGACCATTCCATTTATACAAAATTCCTTGACTTGGTGCTCTTTTGAGGTAACCCAAAATTCGAATAAATACTTCCATGTGAAGTACTCTTGGAGAACTCATGAATTGGCTTACCATGCTCATTGCATAGGATATGTTTGGTTGAGTAATAGTTAAGTAAATAATTTTTCCAACAAATATTCTATACCGCCCGGATCCTCCATTGCATTTTCTTAATCACTTACAAGCTTGTGATTAGGATCCATTAGAGTATCAACTGTCTTAGTTGCAAGAAGGCCTGTCTCCATGAGTAAATACAGAACATATTTTTGTTGAGATAAATTAACTCATTTTTTGGATCTGGCTACTTCTATACCAAGTATCGAAGATGAGTCATATCTTTTGTGAGAAAATGTTATTGAAGATAGTTCTTTAGCTCTTCAACCCCCTTATGTCATTTCCAGTGACAACAATATCATCCACATATACTACAAGCACAATTAGACCTGAGATACCTATCCGTACAAAAATGGAATGATCAACGTGACTTGAAACAAAGTCATAGTTTAATACAATCTTGTTAAACTTGTCAAACCATGCATGTGGAGACTGTTTTAACGCATAAATTGCCTTTCACAGTTCACACACTTTGTTAGACCCCCTGAGCAACAAATCTAGGAGGTTAGTTCATGTAAACTTCCTCCGTAAGATCACTATGATGGCATTTTTGACATGAAGTTGGAAGAGGGGCATACGATCATTAACAACTACCAATAGTGTAACCCAAATGGAATTCAACTTTGCCGCAGGAAAGAAGGTTTCACTATAATCAGCATCACGTGTTTGAGTATACCCCTTAGCAACTAGGCCAACCTTCGACCGTTCAACCGTACCATCAAAATGAAACTTGATTGTGTAGACCCATTTGTAACCCACAACACATTTACCAATTGGAAGAGTGGTAAGTTCCCAAGTGTCGTTCCGGTGAGGTGTTTCTATCTCTTCCTCCATAGCTTGCTTCCACCCCCTATGTAATAGAACATCCTCATATGGCTTGGAACAAAGTGAGAAGACAAGGACAAGTCAAAGTTGTAGAAATTTGAACATATTTAGAGATGAGATGATCGGTACATGTATGCTTACTTTTTCTTAGGGCAATAGGAATATTAGATGTATTTGGAGAACTCACTGGACCACAAGTTTCTAAAGAAGATATGTTGGACAACATGTCATGATCGGTTGTACCATCTATCCTTTATCATCGTGAATAGGCCTTCAGCCGAGGCATGGTTGGAATGGAAGAGGTAGTAGATGATGGAGGTTGGATGTCTTTGTTGACTGCAACAGGTATAGGAACATGTTCCGTATAAAGAAATTTGCAATCTTTTGACAAAAAACTGGGTAGACTAAAAAAGGTAATATCTATAATGTCTTCCAAGTGTTATTTTGAGAGTTCATCTTCCGAAGGAGGAGCTTTTATAGTCGGTTAATGTTTTTGGGTGTGGGGCAGGATCTTTTCCCTCCACGTACCTGGGGTACTATTGTGCATTCGCAAGCTGGAGAAACATTTTTGGGATGTTGCAGTGGAAAGGGTAGAAAGGAAGTTAGCTGGATGAAAGAGTCATTTTTTTATCCCTTACGGGCGATATTACTCTAATTAAAGCGGCACTCTCAAATTTACTGATCTTTTTTATGTCTCTATTTCGTTGTCTGAAGTCAGTTCTTGAGAGGTTGGATAGATTGCGTCGTGATTTCCATTGGCAAGTGGCGGAAGGGGGAATCTAAATTCCATGTGCTTAAGTGAAAGAGGTTTACAAGCCATATGATGAGGGTGGGGCTGGAATCAAGGATTTAGATGTTATCAGTGTTCGTAGTATCGGTATCGCGTTACGTTTCGCACCCTTGGGATACAGATACATATTGCGTATCGGTGGGAAATATCGGTTGTATCGCGGAATGTATCGCACTTTTTGGGAAACATGGGGAAACATTGGAAAATTGATTGAATTTTTCAATGAAACTTCAGGGATTGTTAGAATGGACCTCAATACACACATTTAAATCATAATATGTAAAAAAAAAAAAAGTCCACATAAAGGAGTTCCTTTGTAAAAGGATCCTAAGCTATGCGCTATCTGACTGAACTGATGCAACCATTGTATAAATTGATTCCATAACATATACAAATGTTACAAGACATTAATGTAAACACAATCAATACATTGACAAAGTCAAATAAGCAAGAGAGCTGAGAAATATACCTATGGATGCAACTGATTGCTAGCTTAGACCCACATAGAGTTGTGTGGTGGCTCGTAATCATCGTCTCCATCTCGACGGGGTTGGGAATAGAGCTGCTGCTCCACAAAACGACAGTATTGTGCCTAGGTCATAGTAGAATGGTACCAGTTAAGATACTCCCTAACATAACGCTGGTACTCATCCTCTCCAAATTGAACCAATACGCCCATCCGTAGGTACTGCGTAATCGTAACAGTCTGTGACTGATATGGAGCTGGGATGGGCATAAATGATGCTCCAGAATATCCATATTGTTCGCCATATGTGTATTGTGGCCCATGACCCTGCCCATATGCAGAAGCGAACTCCTGACCATAGTCGAAAAATGATGTTCCGTAGCTGCTGGAGTCGCTCACTGCATATCCACCAGGTCTGTATCCATACTGTGGCATGGAAGTCGAGCTCTCCTCCCCTGTCTGTGATCCATATTCATACTGTGGCATGGAACTCGAGCTCCCCTCCCCTGTCTGTGATCCATATCCATACTGTGGCATGGAAGTCGAGCTCCCCTCCCTTGAACGTGATGTAGATCTAGAGTCACGACGTGCTCGATCTCTAGTGCCACGTAGACACCCACGACCGTAGGTGTCTCTCATCGAAATAGCCAATAGTCGCTCCTCTATATCTGTAAGTGGCTGGGTTTTCTGTTTCTCACGCAACTTCTTTTTAGTGTATGCTTTGTTGATTACAAGCTGCGGACGTGGTTCATTTGGCCGAGAACCGTGGTCGCTGTGCTGTGTGGCATGATCAAACTCTCTCTCCCCTATGAATGGGCTAAGTGGCCTCTGAGACCGACTCCCAGTATGCGACTCGCTCTCGCCGCCACCATCCCCGTCATCATCATCATCATCATCATCGTCGTCGTCCCTCCCCGTCGTCGTCGTCGTCGTCATCATCATCATCATCATCATCATCATCTCCACCACCACCATCATCACCATCACTCGCCGTATCTGATAATGTCTCACCGCCACGTGACCCGCGTGATAAAGACTGTCGCGGGCTCCCCTCCGGATCCCTCGTCAAATTGTCGAATGCCTCAGGTGGAGATCTCTGCTCCTGTACATGGGCATCAACATCAATGCCCTGCTCTACTGCCTCCGCCTCCACATGTGGCTCTGGTCTCCCATCAGATGTATCCAAGTCGTCCGACCTAACCCACAAGTAAAGTGGGTCATCGTCGTTCGCATCCACATAAGCATGTTGTCCAATAGCCATCAGATCCAATGGGTCTTCCTCTGCCTTTCTTCGTCCTTCAGTACGGAGCAGCCTCTCTCGTAGCTTCATGTTATAGTGGCAGTAGACCAGCTTCTGGAGCCTGTCGTACCCTATCCGATTCCGCTTGTTTGTGTGGATCAGTGAGAATGTACTCCAATTTCTCTCACAGGGTGAGGAGGACACCGTCTGTACGAGCACACGAACAGCCAGGCGTTGTAAGACCTCGCAATCACAACCGTACATGGCCCACCATTCACCTGCATGAATTGTTTCTCATTACTATAATATCCACCAAAATAGTATGAAAACTATAATTTGCTTCGAAGAGATTGTATGAATTATATTGCATGCAACAACTCACATGGCATCATGGACGTCCTCGACCTCATCGCTGCTTCATTCCCAAACATCCCCACAGCATCACGAAATCTAATAATCTGATAAATGTGTGAAGCAATAATAGTAAGTCCAGAGTGTTTTAAGATTTAAGATAAAACCAGTCCTACGATAAATGCAGATATATTTACCTTAGAACCGAAAGTGGCTTTCCCTTCACAGTGGGGGAATAATTTTGCATACACCTCGTGCACCGCCTTCTTTAATGAGTTGTCTTGGTAGAGCTTGCGAGTGTAGTGGTACTTTGGATTCAGAAAGTAGGCTAAATGGCAACAACATACACATATTTACAGATTTAATCAATATAATGGTACATAAATGTGTAAATGAATGATTCAAGTACATACTAGCCTTATGAAGTGGATGTGAAAGAGTCTTTTCCCAACGATCATCGATTATTTTATGTACCCATTGATACGACTTAGGATTTCTAACCTGGATGGCATCTTTCATCATTTGTATGGATGCATACAATGATCCCATTGATGGAGTCACTTCATTGTCGACCATCCTCAACATGCTATATATGGGCTCGATAATGGCCAACACACCGCACACACGTTCCCAAAATGAATGACTCAACACAAGCTCCTCATACCTCCAAGTCACTTTCTTGAGACGCTTTTTCCAATCATCATACTCCTTAGAGGAGAAAAGCTCCCGTAGCCCCAGCTTGTGCTTCAAAATGCTCTTCAAGGCGATGTAATTTGTGGCGAACCGTGTTACCCCTGGCCGCACTATATCCCCACCACACCTTTTTCGCATCTCAGCCAACAACCATGTGTGGTTGTAAATATAACCCGTGATGAGTCGTGCGTCTGTAATAGTCGTCTTTACAGCTGGCCTATCTCCAATCGCTTCTAACATTAGATCTATGCAATGGGCTGCACAAGATGTCCAGTACAAATTATATTTTTGTTCGAGATCCTTCCCTGCCTTCACAAAAGCGCTCCCATTGTCTGTCACAAACTGCACAATATTCTTTCTCCCAACATCATCCATCACTCTGTACATTAATTTGTAGATGTAGTTTAAATCTTTAATTTTGTCGCTTGCATCTACAGATTTAAGGAAAACTGCCCTTCCCTTGCAGTACACCATAAAATTTATGATCGACATCTTCGTCGGTCTAGTCCAACCGTCACACATGACGGTGCAGCCATACATTTCCCATGGCGGCTTGTACGAATCCACGTAAGCCTTCATCTCATTATGCTCTTCATAAAGATACGTCCCCATTATCTCACGGGGAGAGGGGGGCAGCACACCCTCACCCCCTCGTTGCACTTCAGATATCATATTCTTGAAGTGCGGACTCCCCGCTGCATTCGCAGGAACCTGATCATATATGAAAAATTTCGCAATAAACTTTCCAACTTTCTTTCTGACATTCCCCCTACTAAACATGTCTTTCAACTTCTTTTGTGTCCCCCCAGCCCCCTTATACATCCTCGGCTCTGAAGGGGTATCCGGAATCCGCATACTACCACCACGTGTCAGTCCATAAAAACCTCCCCTTGTACTGCCCTTGGCGCCACTTCCCCCAGCCCTAGACCCACTCCCCCCCCCCCCCCCCCCCCCCCCCCCATGCTCACGAGTAGACCCCTCAAATCTATGCCTGCTCGCCTCCACCCTTCTCATTTGATCATCCTCCCAACGTTCTCGGATCGATTCCTCAACTGCATGTCTATAATCTGGATCCTCGTCCTCATCTAAATCCACCACATCTTCTTCAACAAATGGTGGCCGCCCCAGCTCCTCCCTAATCTCCCTCTCTCTTGTAGCTCTTTGATCTTTTATCTTCAATTTTTTTTTTAAAGCCTCCCCAATCTCCTCCCTCATATCTCTTGGACATTTGGGGCAATCTTTAACATTTCTGTACCCGCCTGCTAGATGCTCCTTCAAGCGGGTTACACCACCACTCTGTGAGACATGACCACAAAAACTACATATGGCCCCAAATCGGTTATTGGGGACAACACGGCCATATTTCCATCCAATATCTGGCTGTCTCCCTCCTCTACGTTCTCCACCACCTTCTTTCGACATTTTTTACCTACAAACATGAAATCAGCAAAAAACAACCACACTTAGGAATGGATTTACAATAATCTAACAAAAAAGTTGAAAAAAAATTAATTATTAAATATAATTATTAAAAAAGTAATTAATTATTGTTTTTTTTTTGGGTTGAAATGACGCAAATTTATACATCAGCCCCCCTACGCCCTTACAATGTTGATTTGGATCCATCATTACTCTCAATTTGGGAAGAATTGGAAAATTTCGAAGTTCCCCCAAATTGGGTCACATACACTCGAATCATGAAATTAGAGTATGTGAGATTTATTAGTATTTACATAATAATTTTTAATTTGACTTACAAGTGGATTGACAACTATTCCAAAAGAAATTTTTGAAAAAAATTCATAATTAATTAGTAATTAAAAAATTATTTAAATATTTTTGATTTTGGGGAAAAATGTTGCTGATCAATAGATCAGCACTCTTACATCCTTGAAATGCTGTTTTGAATCCAACATTGCAAATAATTTAGGAGGAATTGAGAAATTTTGAAATTTCCCCAATTTCCCCTAAATCGGGCCACATACACTTGAATCATGAAATTGGAGTGTGTGATGCATAATTACTAACATAATAACTATTATTCTGACTTACAAGTGGATTTACAACTGTTACAAAAAAAAATCCGAAAAAATTTCATAATTAAGTATTTTTTTATTAATTAGTAATTAAAAAATTAATTAAATATTTTCGATTTTGGGGGAAAATGCTGCCAATCAATAGATCAGCCCCCCTACATCCTTAAAATGTTGTTTTCAATCAAACATTGTAGGTAATTTGGGAGGAATTGGGATATTTCGAATTTTCTCCAAATTTCCCCCAAATTTGCCCCATATCTCAAATCTCGAAATCGAAGGTTAAAATACATGATTTTTCATGCAAAACATGAACAATTAAGTACTTCAACTCATTTAAAACAAGTTGTAGTCGAATTTCACGAAAATAAAACGAGATTGGAAGAAAAAATCCTCACCGAGTTCAATAGTGGGCCACCTTTGGATTTCCTTCGAAAGCAACCGTATCCTTTGAGATTCTTGCAATGGAAGCTCCGTAATCTTCCCAAAATCAATTTAAGTAGGAGAAATTTGAGAAAAATTAGACCTGCAAACGTTTTTTCTCCCAAAAACCCAAAAAAACCAAGCTGCTCCCACGTTCTAGACGGTCTGGACGATATCGTCCAGATATCGACGATATCTGGAATCGCGTGCAGGAAAAAAGGACGATATCGCGCTACAAACTGCGATATTTTCGATATCGCACGATATATCGTGCGATACCAAAGAATCGGGCAGATTTTTTGTTACTACCCTTGCCGATATGTATCGGCGAGCACCGATATCGATAATATCGGCTGATATATCGGCCGATATTATCGATACTGCAATCACTAGATGTTATGAATAGAGTGCTTTTGGGCAAGTGGCTATGGATGTTTGGGTTGGAAGAAGAAGCATTATAGAGGGATATGGTAGCTTCTAAATATGGTTGTGACGTTGGAGGTTGGTGTACTAAAGAATCATCGTTGTGTAGGGCTTCGACGAGATGGAAAGGGATCCTATATGTCAAGGATAGCTTTTTCGAAGGAGTTGGCTTTAGTCTTGGGAATGGGGAAAGGATTTGATTTTGGAAAGATGTATGTGTGGGAGATGTGCCATTACAAGAGTTTTTTTTTCTTTTTTCCAAATATTGATTTTCCCTAGTTGCAATCATATGGTTGCACAATATGTATCAAGTTGTGGTGTGGGAACACTATGGTGTGGTCCCCTTCGTGCCGATTATTTTTGTCAGATGAAGAGGTTATTGAATTGGTTTCACTTATGAATCTTATACACTTGTTTCAATTGTCCAATGGGGAAAAGGATTTTATGATTTGGAAAAGAGAAATTGGGAAAGTTCACAGTTAGATCTTTAACAGATTGCTTCACAAGTCGTATGAAGGCTGCTCGAACACCAAGCATGTGTGGTCATATGCCGCTGCCCCCCCCCCCCCCCCCCCCCCCCCCGAAGGTTGTGGCAAAGGGTCCTAACTGCTGATAATCTTTAGAAGTTAGGAATGATTTTTCCTAACATTTGCTTGATGTGTGTGTGGCATCAATCTTGAATCGGTTAACCACTTGTTCCTTCATCGTTCCTTTACTCTTAAGATATGGTATGGGTTTCTCACGGATTTTGAGGTGCTTTGGGTAATGAAGAGTTCGGTGGGGAGAGTTTCTTGATGGCTTGACATGGTGTGGAGATTGGGAAGAAAAAGAAGCCTATGTGGTGTTTGTGCTTGATGGCGGGTCTTTCGTCAATTCGGGCAGAGGAAAATGGGAGATGCTTCCATAAAATTAGCCACAACCTCAAATGGGTGTTAGTGTAGGCTAAATGTCTTGCTTTGGAATGGGGAATGTGTAAGCGCGAGTGATATTTCTTCTATATATTTGGGGGAGGAGGGGTGGGGAGGGGGAAGTTTGTTTTGCTTTTGTAATGGTGGGATTTTTTGGTTATGCTGTCGTTGTATGCTTTATTACCTTTTTGGTGTGTGCTTAATAAAATTTTAGTTACCTTTCAGAAAAAAAAATCTTGAAAGTGATGGACTATAACAACGATAATCCGTCTCTGTGTGACAATATCTATGAGAAAATACATTTAATGAAATGAGTGTCAATGAATTAGATCGGAAATAACATTACTTTTATACCATGGAAAATAGTGGAAAGAGAGATGGAATAGAGAAAATAGAGAGAAGAGAATGGGCTGAAGTCCTAGTTCACACCCCCCTTCTCCTTTTATATTATGAAAGTTTTATGATTACAAAAGTGCCATTAAGAATAAAAGGAAAAGTCCTCTCTATTTCCTAGATCAAAATAACCCCTCTAAGTGGGCCAATGAAGGCCCATATGACATTCATTAACACAAATCATGTAGCTCATGTAACTTATAGTGCAACTGTCTAGTAATTTGTCTTAATAAAGTCCATGTATATGTGCCTCTCTCTCAAGAAGACTAGCCGTTCTCAAAGGTTGCTCTCTTTTTCTCATTCTTACATACAACGATCTCTTGCATTCATCAAAGTGAGAAGCCAAATCTCACAAGAGACTGTCATGCATGGTGTGCCATAGAGGCTGTTACAGGGTCATAAAGGCCATTACGTAAAGGTAACAGTGGCAACCGTTACATGTTACGGGTTGTAAAGTCTGTAACGGCCATTACAGAAAAAATGACCCGTAAAGGCCGTTACAACCCCCGCAATGGCCCGTTATACCCCTCATAAAGGCCATAACGGCCTCGTAATGGACTGTTACGTGGCTGATAGAAGTTTTTCGAAAATTTTTAAATAGAAAGGAGGCCGTAACGGCCCGTTATGGCCCCCTGTAACAGCCGTTACACTCCGTACCGTAAAGGTAATAGTGGTGGTCGTTACAGCCACTGTTACTGTTTCTGAATACCTTGCCGACATGGAGCATATCCCTTCACTTGCATTGTGGTAAACCTGACAAGTCATTCTTTATTTGCTCATTTATATATTTATCATCAATTTCCAGGTAAATATCATTTGATTTTTCTTCCAAATTTCTTGCCATTTTTCAGACTTGTGATGTTTGGGTCCATTTCAATGATTTTTGTGAGACATTTTTTATGAAGAAAGTAGGCTAAGCTACTTGAATTGCAAGAAGTAATTGAAATTTTTTCCCTATAGCTGTGTAAATTTTCAACTTTTCTATCAATATTCCATGCCTTTGATATACTTGAATTTATGCATTGGCCACTGTACTTAGTTTACTTTCTGTTTTTTTTTTTTTTTTTTTCAAGATACATTTGTTGTGCTAAAATTTGACCTTAGCTTAAGCTTTACTTTAATTACTTCCTTTAACGGGGTATGGATCCTATTCTCTTGGCAAAGCAGATGAATCTTGTCGATACACCAGGAACAAATGTAATTCTTCAAAGGCAGCAGCGCCTTACTGAAGAGTTTGTGCCCCGCGCAGATTTGGTCCTTTTTGTTATTTCAGCAGATCGACCGTTAAGTGAAAGCGAGGTATGATGAACCGCACCCTGCTCTCATTAACATGAAGTATCATGTTACCTACTTCCATACCCATTTTTGATAATGATGCTATTAACCAATGTGTTTGCTATTACTTCCAACAACAGTCCATGAAGGCATGTATTTAACATCATGATAGCTTTTCTTGACGCTCCTGTATTTGTCTTGGTACCCAGAATTTCTTTGTACCGATAGAGAATAGGAGATGAGATAATGGTTGATTACACTTTCTTCTGTTAATGGTCACTCTCTCTCTCTCTCTCACACACACACACACACACACACACACACACACATTTCATGCATGCTATTCTAGTTATTAGAGTCTTATAGTGTTACTGCAACACACATATATTGGAGACTATACTGTAACACTGGTATCTATCTCAATGTAAAATTTGTTATAATGGAGGCATGATCCTCCCATATCTTTCAGGTTCAGAATCTGTCAACTTTATTGGAAAACCACGATATTTGCCTTTTATCATATTTAAATCAAGTTCCAAGTTCTTATAAATTCTTGTACTCTTTGTTTTTAACAGTGTATAAATCTCCACAATTTACAATTACCGAAGAGATGTTCTCTTCCCTATCACTTATAAAACCCTTCGAATATCTTTGATATGATGAAAAACTTGGAAATCATCAGCACATGACCTATTATTTCTCCAAGTTCAGTCCACGTACATCAGGTAGCGAATATACTACATCGTCAATTCTTGGTATCGGGAATCTCTTTCCGAAGGTGCTGCATCTTATTAGAGTGTATGTACATTGTTTAAGGGTAATTATTGGATATGTAAGTTTTTCTTGTTCTTCCCCCCTTATCCTTCATTAATTTTGTGACTGTTGATAAACAGCTGGCGGATTAATAGTATAGTTAGTCTTTCCTACAATTTTCAACCCTAACCATCCTCTCATGTCTTCGTCAGTCTGGTTAAAGGCTCTAGGCATACCCAACACACAAGGGCTCCTAGAACACCCGAGGTGCTAGGCAATGCCCTAGCGACTCCATGCTGATTTTTTTTCTTTTTTCTTGTATTATCATAACATACATGATATATATAGATGCACGCGCGCGCTCACAATCATATTTGATAGCTTTAGCTTAGCAATAATTTTGACCCAGAGAAGTAACACTAGTGTGAAACTTATTGCGTCAATGATACACTTAGACACTAATCCCTAAATTCCCCTTGAACATTCCAGTGAATCAAGTAATTTGTCTTCCAGTGAATCAAGTAATCTGTCTGATTAAACCATTCAAATTTTACAAAACCATTAAGAGGAACTGAATTTATAATTCAAAATCATTCAAATGAATCAAACCATGATTATGCCTGTGACCATTCAAATGAATACATAACCATTCAAAATATTGTTGAAAACCTAGTGAAGGGTAAGGCAATGAAGCAAGTTATGCCCAATCCATATATTCATCAAACTGTTAATTAAAGGCTCGTTTGGCATCTCTACTCTAATTCAATAAGAGCTTTTTGCATAAGAGCTACTTCAATAAGTCATTTTTGTTCTAGCTCTGTTTTAAATAAGCTTGTTTGGTAAAATCTCCAAAAAAAGCTCTTATTTAAGATAAGCACGTTTGGTAAAACTTCCAAATAAGAGCTTTTTTAGAGGGTAGTTGACGTCATTTTTAAAGATTACGACAATGTTAATATAAGAGCAATCCAAATGGTTGTTTTGGTAGACCTTCCATCATGTGGGGCCCAACATCATTCCTAATTGTTCTTTATGTGGGGCCCCTCAATGTCCACTACCCATCACCCATCACGTGGACTCCACATTGATGTGTCCATAGTGTGGGCCCTACCTTTGAAGTGGATTGTCCATCGTGTGGGGCCCACTTTTGATATCCACCATTCATCATGTGGGGTGCACCTTTTATGTGGATCATCCATCATACGGCCCGCTTTGGATATGGGTCATCCATCATGAGAGACCTTGGATGTGGACCATCCATTAGGTGGGGCCCACTTGACGTGAATTGTCCATTATGAGGGGCCACACTTTTATGTGGGCCATACATCATGTGAAGCCCACTCCGTCCATTATGTGAGCCCACCTTGATGTGGACCATTCACTGTGTAAGGCCCCACCTTCATTATGTGTCGTTCATCATGTGGGATCTTTGATATCAACTGACCATCATGTGGGCCCACCTTCAATGGCCATCAACCATCATGTGGGTCCCACCTGTGACGTGGATTGTCCATCAAATGGGACCCACTTGATGCGCATGTTCCGTCATGTTGGGCCACACTTTGATGCGGGCCATCTATCATGTGGGGCCCACCTTTGATGTGAACCTTTCATTACGTGGGCCCACCTTGATGTGGGGCCCCACTTTAATATGAGTCATTCATCATGAGGGGCCCATCTTTGATGTCCACCATCCATCATGTTGGTCCCACCTTTGTTGTGGACCACTATCATGTGGGGCCCACTTGATGTGGATAGTCCATCATGTGGGACCCACCTTTGATGTCCACCATCCATCATGTAGGTCCCACCTTGGCTGTGGACTGTCCATCATGTGGGGCCCAACCTTTAGTATGGGTCATTCATCAGGTAGGCCCACCTTTAATGTTAGCCTTCCATCATGTGGTCTCACATTTAATGTCCACCATCCATCACGTGGGTCCTACCTTTGATGTGAAACATCTATCATGTGGGTCCCATATTTGTTGTGGACCATCTATCATTTGGGGCCCACTTGATATGGATAGTCCATCATGTGGGACCCACCTTTGATGTCCACCATCCATCATGTAGGTCCCACCTTTGCTATGGACCGCCCATCATGTGGGGTTCAATCTTCAATATGGGTCATTTATCATGTAGGCCCACCTTTAATGTCAATCTTCCATCATGTGATCCCACATTCAATGTCCACCATCCATCATGTGGGTCCCACCTTTGATGTGGACCATCATCAGGTAGGGCCTGCTTGATGTGGATCGTTCATCATGTGGGGCTCACCTTTGGTGTGACTATGCATTAAGTAGGCCCACCCTTGATATGGGTCATTCAGCATGTGGGGCCCACCTTCACTATGGGCCGTTCATCATGTGGGCCTTTCTTGAAGAAATTGTAAAGAGAATAGAAAAGGGTAAGATGGGAATTTCTTGAAAAGTTTAAGGGTAAACTTGTCCAAAAATTAGTCCAAAATGTCTACCCGCTTAAGCCAAATAAGCTCAATTTCAAAAAGTAACCCCTCCCCAACTTATTAAATTGGAGCTTATTTGCTACTTTTTAAAAAAATAAGCACTTCATTAGACTTTTACCAAGCGGTCTAAAAGCTTATTTTTTTTAGAAATAAGCCAATAAGCTCTTATTTGTTGAGGTGCCATACACCCCCTAAGACATCCAATTATAATACTAATAGAAGAAAATTATTTCATCAGTTTATAAAGATTAAAGAAATTTTGGAAGAAGCAGTATTTTCTGAATGCCCTAGCTTTTATCCAAAATAAAAGGGAAGGAGTGTTTATTTGAGGTGGTTTACTCAACTCCCTTACCCCCCCTTTCAAGTGTTTATGCCCTTAAACATGTATTGGAATGTCCAAAATACCCCTTATTCGGGATGATGTAGGGGCTGTGCCTTGGAGTATTGTGTGTAGGTGCTAGCAGCATGTGATGCCACCTTGCCTGAGATCGATATGGTGCAAATGCCTCATGCATGTGCCTAGCTTGCCTTTGAGTTCATAGTTCTTTGTATGTCACACTCCGTGTCAGTCTTTCATTTGTCTACTTATATCGTTTATGGTCTCAAAGCCCTTGATCTAGGGTTCTCTAGTGCCAAGCTCATTCAAAATTGAAATGAGATCACATCATTACTTAAGGGGATTTTAATCTCAAGGCTCCAAAACATGCATCACATATGTCATCAGCTTATACGACATGGCTAGATCTCACCAATCAGGTTGATTAGGTTTTGAAGGGAATTGATTTAGGAAGATTTTCAATGGTTCTTTTGTTGTTTAGAGAGGTTTTTATGGTGAAAATAAAATATTTAAAAAAAAAGAAGAAACTTCCCAACAATTTCAAAATGGTGCTTCTTTGAGTTTTTATTGCTTTGGAGATTTTCTCATGAAATGGCTTCTATAGGAGGGATCATAGACTCATTAAAAGGGTTTAAAACAATTACTAATTCTTTATTTTTTGCATTTCACCTTTTTTAAGCTTTTGTTATTGATAGGATATTTTTTTTTTTTTTTTTTTTTTTTTTTTTTTTTTTTTTTCTGTTTTGTTTTGAAAACAACCAATGCAGTGACAATTTTTTTTGGGTCTGTCGTCCAAGGCCGCCACCAAATGAAGAACTGAAGCCAACTCTTCACATCTCACTTATGCACTCAGTGGCCCAATTGAGTTCACAACTTGGAAACCGTCTGTTTTGCCCCTTACTGGGCCATATATCTCGCAGAAGCCCCTCAATGACATAATATCATTAGAGAACATACCCCCATTCTGAACCTGAATCTAGACCAACCCAATTCCAGATCCAAACGCATTCAGAATCCTAATTCATGCTTGAAACTGGATCCTGTAGGACTGAAGGGAATGCCAAATTGAATGTATTTGGTTTCACTACCCCACATTTGTGCCCGTATCCAAACATGATGAACTGAATTTGGTTATGTTAGTCATATTTGGATACTGGTTGATCAGTATCCAACATGAAACTGACCTGTTGATAGCCCTAATGTTCATTACCCTTAAGTAGAGGTTGCTAATAAGAGCGTAAGTTCTTCTCACCTCATAAACATATCTCATTCTTCCCTCTTGTTTTGATGTGGATACAAGATCATTTATAGTCTATCGGCGAAGAAAGCGCACACCACAAGCATCTTCCTTGTGGTTAGGCGATCATTGAGGAGCACTAAAGCCCTACACGTGTGGTTTGACACATAGAAGGCCCCACATTGGGATGACACGTGTGTAGGATGAAAAGAAGAGAAGACCTTGTTGGACAATTTTCATTGTCTTCGGGCGCCCGATCGGACTCCCGACCACTGCCTTCGGGTGCCCGATTGAGCACCCGAACATTGCCTGTCTAGTGCCCGAAACTCACTAGATGTTTTCGGTCCACTTCGGGCGACCAATCGGGCCCCTGACCGAGCGCCCGACCACCTGCGCGAACTTAGTTTTTAGTTTATTTTTGCGAAACTTTTAAGGGTATTTTAGTCTTTTGGTTAATTTCTATTGCTTATTTAAGTGGGTTAAGCCCTAAACTCGAATAGGTTTTTTTATTTTTTATTAATGAATAAAGCCTCTTTGGTTGCCTCTCTCCTCTCTCTCTCTCTCTCATGGAACTTCATCTTCTTCTTTGATCTTCTTCTTCTTTTTTCTTCTTGTGCCCCTCCAACCTTCATCCAGGTATTCTATCTTCTGTTCTTATCATTCTAAACCTCTGTTTTGTTTACTCCCTACGATTTAAATCTGAGAATTGATCCAAACCCTAATTCTTCAGATTTTCAAATCCCTAATCCGAGAAACTCTTTGATTCCTCGAACTAGTGATCCCCATTGATCGATTGGGTTATGACCATGCAAGATCGGGAGGTTCCATCCCTCGCCAGATCCAACCATAGCAATAATTGAATTTCATACTTCGTGGTTGTGATGAATGGCCCGCTCCATTGCATGTCTCTTTGTGATCTTCTTAGTTTATGATGATTAGCTCTGAATTTTAGACTATTATTGTCTTTTTATTTTCGCTGATCAATTGTGCTCATGGGTATGCATCATAAATAGGGCATCCTACATCAAGTTTGGTATCAGGGAATAGGCTTTGGATGGTTATGTTTGGATCGAATTATCAAATTAGGGTTTTGATTTTTAGGTTTGTTTTAAGAAATTTCTAGATTTAGAAAGTTTCCAATTTTAGAAAGTTTGCTAATTTGGAATTTTTTTAGATTTGAGTCGTCTTCTGTTTTAATTTAGTAATTGTCAGTTCATCATAGTTTACATTCATCGCATTCATCTTGTGAGTTGCATAACCCATAGGAGGGCAAGTTGAGTAGAATTAGTTCGAGGTTTTATTTGTATGCCCACGAGAAGAGGTAGAGGTTTCGGACTTCAACCAATCATGAAGAACAAGCAGTTATCTGAGCAACTTGCTTAGCTTATACAAAAGATAACCGCTTTAGAAATGAGCCAAAGGCGTGAATTCACTCGTTGGACAACCAAATCACCACTACCATGACTAAGGTCGAACAATTAGAGGCATCCCAAAGGGAGAACCCCACTGTTGGGGATGATGCTCAATCCCAAGCTGGAGGGCTCGTTAAAGAACGTGCTCCCACACGTGAGGGTAACGGTGGTCGTGATCGTGGAACCGGTCGTGGTGTTGTGTAAGAGGCACAAGCCACATATGATCATCAAGATCGCTATGATCCAAATGAGCGTGTGATGAAGAATGAGGGTGGAAGCCCCAAGTTTTGATGTGTGTTTGGATCCCAAGGCATTCCTTGATTGGTTAGCTGACATGGATCACTACTTCGAACGCTATGGCATGTCAGACGACTGACAGGTGCGGTTTGCTAAGATGAAGCTTGTGGGTTAGGCCAAATTATTTTGGACTAACATCGAGCTTAGGATTGAAAGAGTTGGAAGAGCCCTTGTCATACATTGGGATGAGATGAAGGAGAAGCTGAAGGAGAAGTATCTCTCTCTCATACCGACAGAAGCTCCTTGACCAATGGCAATCCCTGCGCCAAGGGTCAATGTCTGTCGCTGATTACATCGCTAAATTTGAGGAGTATATGATGCGATGTGATGTCCACGAGGACCCTCTGGTAACGCTTTCGCGTTTCAAGACGGGCCTTCGAACGGATCTTCAGCGCGAGCTTTTGACTCAACCCATGTCAAACTTGGATGAAGCATACCAAGTTGTACAGGAGTTGGAACAATATCTGAGAACTCCTGTCATTCGACGCTTTGAGTCCCGAGACTCTAATACTAGATCTGGATCCCAGGGAACTATACCTAACATTGGTAGTCAACCCAGGGCATAGGCAACTGTTCCGCCTAGGCCTAAGGAGGATAAGTGCAAAGGTGTCCTTGGTGCCGGCCCTAGTGGGGGTAGTCAAGTGAGGTGCTATGAATGTGGGAATTTAGGTCACATGTCTAATCAATGTCCCACGAAAAACCGTGGAAAAGCCTTAGTTATAGGTGAGTCCCACGAGGGTGTAGATGACTAGGGTGATTATGAAGTA
Source organism: Liriodendron chinense (assembly GCA_003013855.2). Taxonomy (NCBI): domain Eukaryota; kingdom Viridiplantae; phylum Streptophyta; class Magnoliopsida; order Magnoliales; family Magnoliaceae; genus Liriodendron; species Liriodendron chinense. The sequence goes on from PVNU02000506.1 coordinate 1,167,448, forward strand.
GAAGAATATCACCCTGAAGGAGGTCTTACTGATGAAGACGAAGTGGGCGATGAAGTAACGCTTGCAGCAGTCAGGCGTGTGTTATCTCAGTTTAGGAATAGTGTCGATTGGCGTTGAAACACTATCTTCTACACTCTCGCCAAGTGTGGAGAAAAGAATTGCAGGGTGATAGTGGACAGTGGAAGTTGTCAAAATGTGATTTTCACTAACATCTTGGACCGTTTGAAATTGAAATCCACACCTCATCCTGACCCGTACAAAGTTTCTTGAGTTGATAAAATATCCATTCCTGTCACCCATCAATGCTTATTTCCTATCGAGTTCGGGTCATACAAGGAGTCTCTGTGGTGCGACGTGATATCTATGGATGTTGGACATTATCCTAGTAGACCGTGACTATTTGACAATGATGTCAAGATCTTTGGCCGTTCGAATGCGTGTACCTTCATGCATAATGGAAAGAAGATCAAACTTAATCCCATGCCACCAGAAAGCACATTAGGGAAGAAGAAGGATGAGAAGGCGAATGAGCATTAGTGAGGAAATCCAAACCTAGGTCTCTTCCCATAATTAATGCGAGAGAATTTGAGAAAGATACTATTTCAGTGAGAAACTGAATAAGGCAAAGCAAAAGTACTCCACTTATGACAAGGAGTTCTTTGCGGTAGTGCAATCACCGCAAGAATTCGTCTTGTTTTCCGACCATGAGGCCTTGAGGTATTTACATTCTCAGAAGAAACTCAACCCAAGGCATGCTAAATGGGTACGTTTCTTCAGGAATACTCGTTTGTCCTGAAACATAAGGCCGGGGTTGACAACAAACCAGCAGATGCCCTTGGTAGAAGAGTGACGTTGCTCAACTCCTTGAGTGTAGAGGTAGTCGGGTTTGAGCAACTTAATGATGAGTATCCCACATGTCCTGATTTTGGGAATACTTATGCGTCACTCTCTAGTGACCAGTGTAGCACGGGTGATTATGTTCTTAAAGATGGTTTCCTTTTCAAGGGAGACCGACTTTGTATTTCCCGTATGTCCCTTCGTGAATTCCTCGTCTGGGAGTTTCATTCAGGGGGGATGGCTGGCCACTTTGGTCAAGATAAGACCATTGCCCTCGTAGATGATCATTTTTATCGGCCAAGTCTCAAACGAGATGTAGATAAAATTTTAGGGCAATGTCGTATGTGTCAGTTGGCAAAGCAACGAAAGCAAAATTCTGGGCTATATACGCCATTGCCAGTGCCACATGATCTGTGGCAAGACATTAGTATGGATTTCGTGCTGGGACTTCCCAAGACGATCAAAAAGTACGATTCCATCTTTGTTGTTGTGGATCGCTTCTCTAAAATGGCGCATTTTCTCTCATGTTCGAAAATGTCGGATGCGTCTCATATTGCTCATGTCCTTTTTGATGGTGTTGTGCATTTCCATGGTTTGCCTAAAACCATAGTGTCTGACCGTGATGTTAGATTTACCAGTTACTTTTGGAAGACACCATGACACATGTACTCGTTTACGGTTTTCTACTGCATACCACCCTCAAACAGATGGACAAACTGAGGTGGTAAATCGAAGTCTTGGAAATCTTTTACATTGTCTAGCGGGTGAGCATGTTAAAACTTGGGATTTAATTGTACCTATCGCTAAGTTTGCTTATAATGGGTCAGTTAATAGATCAATAGGGATGAGTCCTTTTGAAATTGTCAGTGGTTACAAACCTAGAATGCCTATAGATCATTTACCCATGTCTGTCACCCAAAGATCTTCAGAGTCGGCCGATGCATTTGCACAATTCATTCATGAATTGCATACACATATTAGACAGCGGATTAATAAGAGCAATAATAGTTATAAATATTCAGCTGATTCTCATCGTAGACTACAAGATTTTTAGGAAGAAGACTACGTAATGGTGAGGATAAGGCCAGAGCGGTTCTCACAGGGTTCTGCTAAGAAATTATAAGCGTGTAGACTGAACCATTCAAGATATTGCAAAGAATTGGTTCCAATGCGTATCGGATTGACCTTCCACCTGAAATGGGCATTAATCCAACGTTTAATGTGGAGGATTTAGTTCGCTCCCCTAATCCTACCATTGATCCCTCGTCCCTTTCATGGCCATCCTCTGATTTTTCTTCACAACCTACTCCACCCCTCCCTCCACCTATTATTCGTAAGGAAGAGATTGAGGAAATCGTGGATAAAGAGATAGTTTCTACGAGAGACGGAGGTTTCCAAAGATATCTTGTCAAATGGAAGAATAAACCATCGTCATAATCTACATGGGTGACTGAAGCGGAGTTACAGAACATCAATCCGGATTTGCTAGAGCCCCACAAGAGTTTTAATTCGTCGGAGTCGAGTTTTTCTCATCCGAGGGGAGTTAATGCGGACACAAGATCATTTAAAGTCTATCAACGAAGAAAGCGCACACCACAAGCATCTTCCTTGTGTTTAGGCGATCATTGAGGAGCACTGAAGCCCTACACGTGTGGTTTGATACATAGAAGGCCCCACATTGGGATGACATGTGTGTAGGATGAAAAGAAGAGAATACCTTGCTGGACAATTTTCATTGTCCTCGGGCGCCCGAACATTGCCTGTCTAGCGCCCGAAACTCACTAGACGTTTTCGGCCTACTTCGAGCGACTGATCGGGCGCCTGATCGAGCGCCCGACCACTCGCGCGAACTTAGTTGTTAGTTTACTTTTGCGAAACTTTTAACGGTATTTTAGTCTTTTGGTTAATTTCTATTGCTTATTTAAGTGGGTTAAGCCCTAAACTCGAATCAATTTTTTTTTTTTTAATTAATGAAGAAAGCCTCTTTGGTTGCCTCTCTCCTCTTTCTCTCTCTCATGGAACTTCATCTTCTTGTTTGATCTTCTTCTTCTTTCTTCTTCTTGAGCCCCTCCAACCTTCATTCAGGTATTCTATCTTCTATTCTTATCCTTCTAAAACTCTGTTTTGTTTACTCTCTACCATCTAAATATGAGAATTGATCCAAACCCTAATTCTTCAGATTTTCAAATCCCTAATCTGAGAAACTCTTTGATTCCTCGGACTAGTGATTCCCATTGATCGATTGGGTTATGACCATGCAAGATCGGGAGGTTCCATCCCTCGCCGGATCCAACCATAGCAATAATTGAATTTCATACTTCGTGGTTGTGATGAATGGCCCGCTCCATTGCATGTCTCTTTGTGATCTTCTTAGTTTATGATAATTAACTCTGAATTTTAGACTATTATTGTCTTTTTATTTCCGCTGATCAATTGTGCTCATGAGCATGCATCATAAATAGGGCATCCTACATCATGTTTACTTCTATAATGTTAACCATCACTCATTTCTTTTTTTATCCTTCTCCAATACAATGAAATTTTCTTACTAGGAAAAGGATGTCAGCCTTTGACATGATAACTTCCCAAGTAAACAAGTATATTATGTAGTCCTGATTATAAGGTTTATCCTCTTCCTGTGGAAGTTAATTCCAGTTTTTGCTGCTGTGGGTTTCAGGTTGCTTTTCTTCGTTATGTTCAGCAGTGGAAGAAGAAAGTCATATTTGTTTTGAATAAGTCTGATCTCTATCAGAATATCAGTGAGGTTTTACTCGACATTTATGACCAGCTTGATTTCTTTCTCTTGTGCAACTTCTCTTATTTTCAACTATTCTTTGTACTGTCATGAACATGACCAAAAAGACTTTCTTTTATGTGTGGCTTTCTAGCCGATTGCTATTGTTAATTCTGTCCTATTTTCCTGCCTTTGGTGTGTAGCTTGAGGAAGCCATTGCATTCATTAAAGAGAATTCACGGAAGTTGCTGAATACAGAACATGTGACATTGTACCCAGTATCTGCACGGTTTGCCCTTGAAGCAAAACTTTCAGCTTCATTAGATGTTGGAAAAGATTATGCGGAAGTTTTATCAAATGATCCTCGTTGGAAGAGTAGTAGCTTCCATGAACTTGAAAATTTTTTGTTTAGCTTTTTAGATGGATCCACGAATACAGGCATCGAAAGAATGAGGCTTAAGCTTGAAACACCAATTGGAATTGCAGACCGACTACTTACTGCTTGTGAATCATTCGTGAGGCAAGAATGTGAATTTGCAACTCAAGATTTAATGTCAGTTAGGGAAATAATTAGCAGTGTGAAAGAGTATGCTATTAAGATGGAGAGCGAGAGCATTTCTTGGAGGAAACAAACATTGTCACTGGTATCTTTCTAACCGAATCCACCTCTTTTGGTTGTGAAAAATTTCAATTTCACGAGTAAGATTTTTCCCCCCCTTTTCTCTATGAGCTATCGTGCGCACATGCATTGGAGAATATGCCTTTGCTATTTATAGAACTCTTAGGACTCATTAAAGTTATCATAGTCATAGCCTTCTCCCAGCAGTTTGTAGCAGCTTTCATGATTCCATGGCAACAATTTGGCGTCCTGCTGCCTGTCCGACATCAGTTCTCTGGTACCCAGGCTTGGGACTGGCTGGTGTGTTGCTACCAGCGAAGGTTTTTAGATTTCTCAGGAGTAGATTTATTTATTTAAAAAGAAGTTATTTAACTTATCCAGCACATGCCCTTTTTTAAGTAGCCTTGAACTTGTGTATGATTGAATATCTATATTCATTATTATTTGCAGATTGAGACAGCAAAAGCCCGTGCAGTGAAGCTTACAGAATCTACTCTTCAATTGTCAAATGTTGACCTTGTTGCCTCATACTTCATCAAAGGGGAGAAAATCAGTTCAATGCCTGCTACCTCAAGTGTTCAAAATGAAATTATTGGTCCTGCACTTTTGGATGCACAAGTAAGTTCCCCCTCCCTAACTTGACTGGGATCTGATAAATAATGCTTAACATATATTTCTGTGAGGTTTGCTAATTCCATATCTGCGGGAAACCTTGCCAATCTACATGCAGGCACACGTGCCAATATTGAACTTATGAGCCAGATCAGATCTTTCCATCAGTGGGCTATACTGCTTAAATCTTTTGGCCTGAAAGTCAGGCCATTTCACACCTTAGGTGGGACACAGCATGCAAACTAAATGAATGGATGCAGAAGATTGTTTTAAATATCAGTTTACTTAGCACATTGTAGCCCATCTGAGGAGCGATACTGTCTGATTATTGAGGCTCAATATCTAAGAATTATTTCAAACCTGATAAAGCTCAGATCTCGCACACATGTTCTAGATTGGCATGTGTCCGCGTATGATGGATAGGGCTCCACAGGTGTCGAAATAGCCATCTCTACTTTCCATCATTCATGTTTGATCTACCAGTAGTTTCTTTTTAATGGTAATTTGATGGCATAGAGAGTAACCTTGAACTTGCTTTAGAATGCAAATATCATACCCACTGAAGCATCCGTGTTGGAAATACAATGCATTGAGAATCATACCTTAACCCACAATGTTGTTAGTGTGTGTTACTTTTCCTATGTTGAAGAAGAGATTTTTGAGAGAGGAGAGAAAATGGTTGTGCAGAGAATGACATGTATTACACCCTAATGATATAATGATATATTATTAACACTAATGACAATAAAAAGAATGTTCTCCAGCCCCTGCCCCCTGCCTCATATATAAGATTCCACATACATATAAAGTTCCAAATACACAGATTCACATATACATACGTATGCTAGTCTCCTATACTCCCCCTCAAGCTGGAGCAAAGATGTTGCACATGCCCAGCTTGCCCTTAATGGTTTGAAGATGAGAGGGATGAATAGCCTTTGTAAGGAGGTTTGCTACCTTGGTTCGTATGTAAGAGTATGAAGGCTTGATGAAATCTTCTCGCAAACAAAGTAACAATAAACCTCTGTGTTTTGTTCTTTTGTGAAAGACTGGATGGGATGCAATGTGAATATTGACTTGAGTGTCACGATAAAATGAAATCGTAATATAAACTGAGATGTACTTGTCAGAAGGGAGAGACCTAAGCCAAATAACCTCACATGCAGCATGTATTGTAGTAGTAGAGAAAATTGGAGAAAGGAATATTGAAATTAGTGTTCCTGTGATGTACCATACTTGTATCATACAAATTAGTGCTCCTTAGGACCACCATATCTAAAGATAAGGCTTCTGATTATAAAGAATAGACGTCTCTTTCTTATTTGCTATAGGGTTGTATTGTAAGAAGGGTTATGTCCCCTTTTTTTCTTGAAGCATTGAAATTCAATCTTCCATTTTTTAAATCCCTCTTCTACCTTATTTCCTTCTATTATAAGGCTTACAAGGTGGTATAAGAGATTAGATCCAGTAAAATTCCTGCTTCCAAAGACCGTACGATCACTGTCGAAGGATGGTGCCAATTTCTGTTGACTGGATGAGGGATTGGAAGGGAGATTCATACAGAGGGATTTATGGTAATTTATGCACCCATTTGGAGCTGATTTGGACATCTGAAAGGTCAATTTGCAAAAAAAAAAAAAAATCCCTTTTTCTGATAATGATCACTTTTTGATCTTGACTGTTGAATTTTTCATATTTCTTTAAATCTAGGTTTGGAACTTTGGCCCCTGACCCTTTTTTGGTCTGGAATCCATCTGTGATTATGGATCTTTCATCAAATTTGATTTTTGTAGGGTTATATGTCCAAGTCCATTCTCTGTCATGGTTTTGGTGTGGAATCCATCTGTGGCCATCGATCTTTCAATGGTTTGGTTTTTTGAAGGTTATATGTCTAATATCCATTATCTGTCAAGATGCCTAGACTGTTTGGACTGATTTTTTATTCAGTCTTGTGTTAACCTTCTTGGAATGTTAGTGTGGAGCCCACCTTTCCTCAAGGAGTTATTGTGGTAAAATATTCTACTCAGTTGTTATGCCTACCTCTTCTGATGATGAGGCTGTCCTCTCATCACAAAGCATCCCAAGCTTGAATGATATTCAAGAAATCAATATTTCAGAAACTCTAGTCTTCAGATCACAAATGTTAAGCTTAATGAAGGAAACTTCCTCCAATAGTCGAGGGCAGTTAAAATGTTCATTGTGGGAAACAAAAGCTTGGCTATATTGATGGTTCTGTGGATAAGCCTGTTGAAAATGACCCCAATAACAAAAATTGGTAGTCAAACAATCTTCTGGTCATGTCTTGGCCCTTGAACTCCATGGATGGAGGAATTAGTCAAGGACTATATTTGTTGTCCATGAGAAAAGAGATTTGGGATACTGTCCATGAACTGTATCTCGATCAGAATAATCATTCTTGCATCTATGAGCTATTCCAGGACATTGCGTCCTTGAGGGAGGGAGAAAAAAGTGTAATTGACTATTACACAAAATTGAGAAGTTTATGGCAGGAATTGGAGTACTCAGAGAATGTGCAGTTTTTATTTATTTTTCCTTGCACTGGGGATGTTGATGTCCAAAAGAAGTTAACTGAAACCAGACAAATATTTGAACTACTGGCTGGGATCGACTCTGATTTTGTACCTATTCTAGCACCAATTATAGGACAGCAAAAACTTCTGAGTCTGAACAATGTATATGCATTCTTGCTGAAAAATGCAAGATGATGAAAGGTGATGGCTGTGCTTCCCACGTTGCTAAATGTTCCGCTCTTAAATTTAGGGGAGGTGGAATGCACGAGAAAGAGCACTGTGGTCAAAATGGACAAAGTGGCTGAGGACATCGCAAAGAGCAGTTCTACACCCATTCCAAAGCAACAAAACCACTATGTCGATACCTGTTGGAAACTGCATCATTAGCCTCCTAACTAGAGATGTACTGCTCTCAATGCTGAAACGTTAGAAAAGCTTGTTTCAATTGACGGCAGTTCTTCTGATGAGTTTGTCCAAATTCTGTGACACAAGCAAGATTCTCTAATTCATCTTCAAGGTAATAGTGGTTTTGATCATCCTTCCAGTACTAGCTCAGCATAGACAGCCTTTTGTGGTACTTCCTGGGTAATTGACTTATGTGCTACTGATCATATGACCAGTATGTCACAATACTTCTCCTCTTTTACTCAAACATCTCTTGGTTCCATGAAAGTAGCAAATGGTACCATTTCTGTTATTACTGGAGAAGGTGTTGTCCCTATTTCTTCGGAACTCTTGTTGTCTTCTGTCCTATTTGTTCCCAAGTTGTCTGCTATATTGCCCTGTGTCAGTTATCTCAGAAAATCATTAAGCTGATGGCATTTTTTCCTGATCGATGCGTCTTTGAGGACCTGAGGATGAAAATGGTGATTGGTGGTGGTCATGAGGAGTGTGGCCTTTAGTATTTTGACCCGTGAATTAGTGGTTACCAAACTAATTGCTTGAGTGTGAATAAGGAGGATATATCTATGTATGGCATTGTTGGTTCTATTAGTTTTCCCTTTGTCTGCTATTATGATGAAATACGCACAAGAAAAACAAAAGAAAGAAAGAAAGAAAATCAAGGGTTAAGGAGCTGATTTGCTAATTAGGCCATTTATACTATAATCTAAAGGCTGAAATTCGACGTGCGCGGTTCATTTATGATAGATAGGCATGGTATAAAATTTCACATCAATCAGATTATGGGAACTATGTGAACTAGATATCAAGGGTCTAAGTTAAGGTGAGCCATTCACATTTTTGGGCACTGAAGATTTCATATTTATACTCATTGAATCATCACATAAATTTTAGGATAAGAGTTTACCACTAAGATGATCAGTTTGGTACGGTTGCTTTCTTGACTAGCTTATTCGATCAACGGCCAGAGACGCTCCTAGGTTAAGATCTCCATGATCTAATGGCCATTTAAAAAATCTAACTTTATGGTGTCGATACACACCTAAAACTACGCCTACCTTCCAGATGGATTCGAAAGTTGTTTACTCGATTGATCAGAAAACGCGAATATGGGTGGGCCAAGGGCATTATCATAGTTATTTTTATCTGAAACTTTTGGGGCTTTTACAAGGTTCTATGCATGATCCTAAGCATATCTTACAAAATAATCTATACCGAATTAATCACGAATCATTACTTATTCACAAAATAAATTAAAATTGTCGTTAATCAGAATTTACACATAATATGTTATTCTATACTTTAAAAGCCACCTTAGGAAAATCCGGGGCGTTACACCCTGCCCAATCAGCATCAGGGTATCCAACAGTCTAAACATGTCCATGATTAACATAAAGAATACCTCGTCCTGGACATGATTTCAAGTACCTCAGTATACAGTACACAGCATCAAGATGTGATGATTTCGGTGAATGCATGGCTAACAACACTCACAACCTGAGTGATATATGGCCTTGTAATAGTTAGATAAATCAACTTTCCAACTAATCTTTGATACATGCCAGGGTCTGTCAGACTATCACCCTCAGATTCATGTAAAGAATGTTTTAGATCTATAGGTGATGAAGCAGGACGAGTACTAAGCTTACCAGTCTCATTAAGCACGTTTAGAGTGTACTTTCTCTGAGATACGAAGATACCCTTGGATGATTGGGCAACTTCAATCCCTAAGAAGTATTGAAGATGACCAAGATCCTTAATTTTAAATTCCTTGCTCCGCATTTGTTTGACATGCTCTATAAAGTCCAAATCATCTCCAATAATGATTATATCATCCGCATAGGCAAGTTTGACCTTCACGTTGAGTGTGAACAAACACAGTATGATCTGACTGGCATCACCTAAAGCCAGAGGAGAGAACATCGGAACCGAACTGGGCAAACCACGCTCTTGGAGATTGTTTAAGGCCATAAATAGCCTTTTTCAGCTTACACACTTTCCTAGTCTCCCCCCTTAAGCTGAAATCTTAGAGGGAGATCCATATAGACTTCTTCAGTGAGATCGTCGTGGAGGAAGGCATTCTTAACATCGAGTTGATATAATGGCCAGGAAATATTGGCAGCTAAGGAGATGATCAAGCGTGAACAGAGTTTAGTTTGGCCACAGGAGAGTCTTATGATAATCAACTCCCTAATTCCGTGTGTAACCTTTAACGATGAGCCGTGCCTTGTAACGTTCAATAAATCCATCAGCCCGATACTTGATAGAATATACTCACTTGTACCCCACAGTATGCTTCCCTGCAGGTAAAGGAACAAGATCCAATGTGCCATTCTTATCAAGTGCAGCCATCTCTGTCTCTATCGCTTGCTTCCAAGCAGGAACTGCAAGAGCCTCAACATCTGTTTTGGGAATAGAAGAAGAAGAGATGGAGGCAAGAAAAGCATGATATGTAGGAGATATAGAACCATAAGAAACAAAGTTGGAAATAGGATGCGGTTGGATGATGGCTACGAGTTCGAAATGCAATAGGAGAAGATGGATGAATAGTGGTGAGAGAATTACCTGAGGTAGGAAGAGAAGCTACTGGGAGCATTGCTGATTGTCTTGACTTCCTACAAACATCGGTTAGAATCTGCTTAGGTACCGCAGGAGGAGGAATAGACTGATCGCTAACTACAGGCATAGGTAAAGGAGCATGCGGGGTAGCCAAATCTGAAGAATTAGACAAGGTAGAGAAGAAAGGACGATCTTAAAAAAATGCGACATCCATAGACATGTAGTACTTTTTCTTGCATGGATCATAACACTTATAGCTTTTGTGTTGAAGAGAGTACCCAAGAAAGATGCACTTGATGGAACGGTTTGAAAGCTTGTCTTGGGATGGACCTAAGGAATGAACAAAACAAATACATCCAAAGACTTTGGGAGGAATGCTAAACAAGTTACAACCAGGCTTAAGTGTATGAAAGGGAGTCTTGCCATTTAAGACACAAGAGGGCATACAATAAATTAATTAGCAAGAGGTCAACAAGGCAGTAGACCAGTATGATTTGGGAACTTTCATTCCAATAAGAAGAGAGTAACTTCCAAAAGATAGCGATTCTTGCACTTAGCCACTCCATTTTGTTGTGGAGTGTAAGCACATGAAAACTGATGCAAAATACCATTTTCTTGAAGATAAGATGTAAAGTTTTGGGATATATACTCGCCCCCATTATCAGACTGAATGAACTTAATATCACAACCATAGTGAGTTTTAATTAGTTGCTGAAATGTCTTAAACAAGTGTGGCAATTCATGGCGACTTTTCATTAAATAAACCCAAGTAACACGCGAGAAATCATTAATGAAAGTCACAAAGTATGAGAAACCATCAATTACATTTACTAGCCTGGGACCCCAAATATCAGAATGTATCAAGGCAAACATTTTATTAGCACGATAAGATAATGCAGGAAAGGATGTTCGTACATGTTTGCTAAACTGACATATTTTACACTGAAAAGAAACATTCTTCAACTTATTAAACTTGGGAAGAAAAAATTGCAATGTTTTAACCGACACATGACCAAGACGTGCATGCCATAAGGCAGCGGACTCCCGACTAGACTTAAAACACTGAGACATAGAAGTAAAGAAACTCAATACAGCGTCACTCCAATGAAGAATCGTGGACGAGCCTTAGTCATAGGCGAGTCTAATGAGAATGCGAATGACATGGGTGACTATGAAGTGAAAGAATACCACCCTGATGTTAGTGCTAGTGACTATGAAGAGGAAGAAGTCGACACAACTCCACTAGCTGTAGTTAGATGTGCCCTAGCACAAGCCAAGGAAAGTGATGATTGGCGAAGGAACACTATCTTCTACACCTTCATCAAAAGCGGTGACAAGAATTGTAAACTCATCGTGGATAGTGGAAGTGGTACCAATGTGATTTCACTTAGCACGGTCACTCGACTGGGGTTAAAGTCAGTCCCACATCCTCAACCTTATAGTGTTTCATGGGTTGACAAGTCTTCTATGCCAATGTCCCAGTAATGTCTAGTCCCCGTCCAAATCGGCCCATACAAAGACATGCTGTAGTGTGATGTGTTACCTATGGACGTAGGTCACATCCTCCTGGGTAGGCCATGGTTATTTGACCGAGATTTCACAATTCTCGGCCGCTCGAATGTGTGCACGTTCATACATGACGGCGAGAAAATCAAGATTAATCCTTTGCCACCTAAGAGCACCATGGACAACAATAAGGGTGTGAAGTCAAGTGATTCTCGAAAAGAAGAGAGGAAATCCAACTCGAGGTCTCTCCATATCATAAATGCGAAAGAATTTGAGAAGGAGACCGAGAGGGATTCGACGGTGTACGCCTTAGTGGCTAGAGAAGTTACACCCGAGGTTTCCATAGAGTTACCCCCTGAGGTAACGCTGGTCCTAGAGGAATATAGAGATGTGTTCCCCAATGATCTACCGGATGAATTGCCACCAATGCGGGACATTTAGCATGCCATTGATCTTGTCCTAGGGTTAACTTTCCCGAACCTTCCTTATTATCGGATGAACCCAATAGAGCATACAAAATTGAATAGGCAAGTAGATGAGCTCCTGCACAAGGGATACATCCAAGAGCGTTGTTAACGCCAAAGAAAGATGGTATGTGGCGGATGTGTGTGGGCAGAGATGTGTTGAGGAATACAGAGATGTGTTCCCCAATGATCTACCGGATGAGTTGCCACCAATGCGGGACATTTAGCATGCCATTGATCTTGTCCCGGGGTTAACTTTACTGAACCTTCCTCATTATCGGATGAACCCAATAGAGCATACAAAATTGACTAGGCAAGTAGATGAGCTCCTGCACAAGGGATACATCCAAGAGCGTTGTTAACGCCAAAGAAAGATGGTACGTGGCGGATGTGTGTGGACAGCCGAGCCATAAATAAGATCATGGTCAAGTATAGGTTTCCAATACCTAGACTTGATGATATGCTCGACACGATGGCCAGGTCCACCATCTTTTCTAAGATCTCAAAAGCGGATATCACTAGATTTGCATACGCCCAGGTGTTGAGTGGAAAACAGCCTTAAAAAAGAAGGATGGGTTGTATGAGTGGTTGGTCATGCCTTTTGGTATGACTAATGCATTCAGTACTTTTATGCGAGTGATGACCTAGGTTTTGAGACCGTTCATGGGCAAGTTCTTAGTGGTGTATTTTGATGATATCTTGATCTATAGCACCACCAAAGAGTTGCACCTTGACCATTTGAGGCAAGTCTGTAACGTTCTTAGGACGAAGAAATTGTATGCCAACCTTAAGAAATGTTCGTTTATGTTGGATTGGGTAGTATTCTTATAGTTTATCGAACCTGTCGGGATGTGTGCAGACCCAGAAAAGGTTAAAGCGATTGTTGATTGGCTAGAACCGAAAAACATTCATGAGGTGCGAAGCTTTCATGGCTTAACAACCTTTCATCGTCGGTTCATCAAAGGGTTTAGCACGATCATGGCTCCCATCACCGAATGCATGAAAAAGGGAGAGTTCGTGTGGTCTAAAGCCGCAGTGAGGGCTTTCAAGGAAATAAAGGGCAGAATGAAAATGTTTAGCATGATCATGGCTCCCATCACCGAATGCATGAAAAAGGGAGAGTTCGTGTGGTCTAAAACCGCAGTGAGGGCTTTCAAGGAAATAAATGGCAGAATGATATAAGCTCCTGTCATGCGCCTTCCTGACTTTTCTAAAGTCTTCGAAATCGCGCGTGACGTGTCAGGCATAGGTATAGAAGGAGTATTGAGTCAAGAAGGTCACCCAGTAACTTATTTCAGTGAGAAACTAAATGAGGCGAAGCAGAGATTATCCACCTATGACAACGAGTTCTATGCGGTGGTGCAATCCTTGAGACACTAGCGTCAGTACTTCCTACCGTAGGACTTTGTCTTTTTCTCAGATCATGAGGCCTTGAGATATTTACATTCCCAGAAGAAACTTAACCCAAGGCATGCTAAGTGGGTAGCGTTTCTTCAGGAATACTCATTTGTTCTGAAAAATAAGGCCGAAATCGAGAACAAACCATCCGATGCCCTTAGCCGGAGAGTGGCCTTGCTTAATTCCTTAAGCGTAGATGTTGTCGGTTTTGAGCAACTGAAAGATGAGTACCCTATATGTCCCGATTTTGGGAGTACGTTTACATAACTCTCTAGTGATCAGCGTGGTATGGGTGAATTTGTCCTTAAAGATGGTTTCCTTTTTAAAGGAGATTGCCTTTATATTCCCCGCACTTCCCTCCGGGATTTCCTTATTTGGGAGCTTCATTCGGGAGGACTAGCTGGCCATTTTGGTCATGATAAGACCATTGCCATTGTAGATGACCGTTTTTATTGGTGAAGTCTCGAGCGAGAAGTTGCCAAGATTTTAGGGCAATGTCGCACATATCAACTGGCAAAACAGAAGATGCAGAACACTGGGTTGTATATGCCGTTGCCAGTGCCACATGCGCCGTGGCAAGACATCAGCATGGATTTTGTGCTTGAGCTTCCCAAGACTATAAAAAAGCACGATTCCATTTTTGTAGTTGATCTTTTTCGAAAATGGCGCACTTTTTACTTTGTTCTAAAACGCTAGATGCGTCTAATGTTGCTCGAATATTTTTCGATGGTGTGGTACGTTTACATGGGTTGCCCAAGATCATAGTGTCTGAATGGGACATGAGATTTACTAGCTATTTTTGGAAGACAATGGCACATGATGCGCACTAGATTGCAATTTTCTACTGCATACCACCCCCAGACAGATGGCCAAACCGAGGTGGTTAACCGAAGTCTTGGAAACTTATTACGATGCCTTGTGGGTGAACATGTCAAGACTTGGGACTTAGTGTTGCCTATAGCAGAGTTTGCATACAACGGTTCTGTCAATAGGTCTACGGGTATGAATCCTTTTGAAATAGTGAGCGGTTACGAACCTAGAATGCCCATAGATTTATTATTGATGTCAGTCACCCAAAGATCATTAGAGTTAGACGATGCATTTTCTCGTCATATTCATGAATTGCATTCAGACATAAGGAAGAGGATAAATGTTAGCAATGAGACCTATAAACATTCAGCTGACTTGCATTGTAAATTTCAAGAATTTCATGAGGGAGACTGTAATGGTTCGGATACGGGCAGAACGGTTTCCCCAGGGTACCGTGAGGAAATTACAAGCACGCGGTGTTGGACCATTGAAACTCTTGCGAAAAATTGGGTCCAATGCATACATGATAGAACTTCCACCGAGCATGGGAATCAATCCAACATTCAATGTGGAGGATCTAGTTCCTTGCCCAAACCCTCACCTAGACTCTACATCCAATACTTGGTCATATTCAGCATTTGCTTCTCAACCTACTCCACCTATCTCAAATATACCTGAGACTAGAGAAGAGATTGAACGGATTGTGGATGAGGAGATTGTATCCACAAGAGATGGGGGCTTCCAAAGGTACTTGATTAAATGGAAGAACAAGCCACCATTCGATTGTACATTGCTCACCGAGGCAGAGTTACAGCGACTTGACCTAAACTTGTTGGAGAGACGCAAAAGTTTTATCTCGCCGGAGTCGAGCTCTTCTCAGCCGAGGGGTATTGATGTAGACATCACGCCTTTCAAAGTCTATCAATGTCGGAGGCAAGTGTTACTTGTCTTGCTATGGTTTGGCGACACATGAGGAGTGGGAGGATCGGGTAGAGCTGACAGAGCAGGAGAAGATATTCAGAGACCTTCGGTCAACCGAAGGCAGGGATGGGTCGACCGAAGGTAGGGGCAGACCAAGATTACAGGAAATCTGTAATCGTGACTGAAGTGGACTTCGGCTGACCGAAGAGGCGTCTTTTTGGTATTTTATTGATTCCAAATTATTAATAGGGCTGAGCCCTAAACTCTTTGATATTATGCTTATGATTATTGAGATTAAAAGCCTAAGTGGTGGCTTCCTCCTCCTCCTCCTCTACTCTTCTCTTGGTGGATCTTCTTCATTCTCCTCACATCTCTTTTTCTCTCTTCCTCTTTTCTTCAAGGTAATCTCCATCCTTCTTCTTCCAACCTTCTTCCTTTATCATCAACGCCTTGTTTATCTTCCATCCCTGATCGGTCCTCCGTGATCGAGTAGTTTTCAAATTTTCTGAGTTTTCACATTCCCTTAATTCAGAAAATCCCAATTTTCATGGATTAGAGAATCGACTTGATTGATTGGATGAGCCCATGCGAGATCAAGAGTTTTATCTCTTGCAGGATCCAATCCACGCTAGGAATTGAATCCATTATTGGTTGCTTGTGATGGAATGACCCTAATTGTTATAAGTTTTTCTTGTGTGATTCTTACTTTATGATGTGTTGATGAATGTTTAATTTATTGCTACATGATTCCGCCTTATTCGTTGTTTCCGCATGCATCTAGAGTTAGATTAGGCCATCCTGCGTCACATTGTTTACATCAAGTTGGGGAAGAGGCCAGGCAGGAGCTGAGATAGAAGAATTTTGACAGAGTTCAACTTTGTTATCATAGCAAACATCTCTTTATTGTCTACCCCATACTGTTGTTTGAAAGTTGACAATAAGACGAACCTTATATCTATCATTACAACCATTTGACTTGCAATTAGGGTGAAACTCATTTACAATCAATAACATGTTTTGTAGGAGGTAGATTAACCAAATTCCATGTCTTATGTTTTTCTAATGCAGTCATTTTGTCTATCATCACTACTTTCCAGTGAGGATCAGTCAGTGTGTTTGCAACTTTAGTTGGAACAAAAACAGGAAATCGAGGATAGACAGGATTAATGCTAAGGAGATAAAGCTTTGTAAGTCACATAATTGGCTATGAGTTGCGATGTCTATGATTGAATGCATCTGGGGAGAGCGATCGGAAGATCCAAAAGATTTCTTGTAGAAGCTGAAAGAGGGTTGGTGCTTGGGTGGTACACTAGGGTTTTCTGTCTTTGGGAGTATATTACTAGTTTTTTATTAGGAACATTGCTCTAAACGACCTCACTAGGGAGAAGTGCCTATGATTGGGAGAGGAAGAGTAGCATACCGGGTCTTGTGTTTTTTTGTGAATTGAACTAAGCCATGTTTTGAAATAATCTAATATCTTTGGAAACATATCCTTTTCTATGTATAGGATTGCAACACTTGTAGTTTTCAAGAATTACAATACCCCCGAAAGGCACACTTGATTGATTGAGGTCCAAGTTTGGTTCTTGATGACCCAAGTTTGCGAACAAGACAGGTACAACCAAACACTTTTGGAGGGGTAATAACTACTAAAGAATCTGGTCTCAAAACTTCCAACGGATATTTATCGTTAGTAACAGCCGTGGGGCCCTGATTGATAACATATGTGGTTAAAAATAAAGCTTCATCCCAATTTGTTTTTGGTACTAGCATGTCAAATATTAATGAGCAAGTGACTTCCAACAAATGTTGATTCTTACTTACAGCAAAACAAATTTTTTTCTTTTCTTTTGGTGCATATGGGCATAATATATGGAATGCCACTCTATGATATAGGAAATATTTCTGTAAATTACGATTTAGATATTCTCAAGCATTGTTGATGTAGGACGGCCTAATTATGATGCGTGTGTATGAACATATATAATCCGGCGGAAATAAAAGACAATAATAATCTAAAAGTTCAACATCAACCATCATAAACTAAGAAAACCATAAAGAGACATGTAATGGAGTGGGCCATCATTACAACCACGAAGTAAGAAATTCAAATAATGCATAGGTTGGATCCGGCAAGGGATGGAACCTCCCGATCTTCCATGGTCATACCCAAATATCCAATGTGAATCACTAGTCTGAGAGATCAAGGATTTTCTCGGATTAGGAATTTGAAAATCTGAGAAATTGGGATTTTGATTTGATTATCAAATTTAGTATTCAAGGATTGGGGATAATGGTGATAGAGAGAGAAGGAAGAGGAACTTACCTTAGAGGAATGTCGGGGGGCATAAGAAGCAAGGAGAAGAAGAGGATTGGAGAAGAAGATGAAGTTCCAAGAGAGGGAGAGGAGGAAGAGGAGCTACCAAGCTTTTCTTAATCAATAATCAATAACTAATGAAAAATGTTTAGGGCAACACCCTTATAAAATTCGGAATTAGCATAATTACCAAAATACCCCTACTAACAAAATTTAAAAAAAAGACATTTGCACGAAAAAACATGCACACAATAACCCAAAACTCAAATAAGTAAAAGTGCATAAAATAAAATAAAATCTAAAACACCCGATGGCCTCCGATGATGGCACGATGAAAGTGGGCCGTGACGAACCAACGGTCCGATCACATCATCATCGTGATCCAACGGTCCAATCATCTCCTCCAAGCAACTTACATGTCCTCCCAATGTGGGGTCTTCTCAAATGTCTCGGACTACATTTGTAAGGTCTTCAATACTCCTCAAGTCATCACGAACGATTCAAGCCCGTCGTCATCGAGCCATAAAGATATAGGTGTCACTCGCCTCCTACGCTGATAAACCCTAAAGTGCCTGATGTCCGTATCATTCTCCTTGTCTGAAAAGAACTCGACTCTGATGAGTTAAAACTCTAGTGGCGCTCTAGCAAATCCGGATCAACGTTCTGCAACTCCACTTCAGTAAACTACGTGGATTCTGACGGTGGTCTATTCTTCCATTTGACAAGATACCTTTGGAAACCTCCTCCTCTCGTGGAAGTCATCTCTTCATCCACAACTTCCTCAATTTCCTCTTTGCGATCAATAGGTGGGGGAAGGGGTGTAGTGGGTTGTGAAGCAAAATCATAAAATAGCCACGAAAGGGAAGAATGACCAGTGGTAGGATTAGGGGAATGGACTAGATTTTCCACATTAAATGTTGGATTAATGCTCATTTCAAGTGGAAGGTCTGTCCTATACGCGTTGGACGCAATTCTTTGCAATACTTTGAATGCACCAGCACTACGTGCTTGTAATTTCTTAGCGGTGCCCTGTGAGAACCGCTCTGGCCTTATCCTCACCATTTCATAGTCTCGTTCCTGAGAATCTTGAGATCTACGATGAGAGTCAACTGAACATTTATAATTGTCATTGCTTCTATTAATCCACTGTCTAATATATGTATGCAATTCATGAATGTGTCGTGCAAATGCATTGGCCGACTCTGAAGACCTTTGGGTGACAGATATGGGTGAAACTAAAGGATGCTCTAAAAAAAGCAACGGACTGGAAATAAGCAAACCTATGAAAATAAACAATCCTATGATCTAGAACTTGGAAAACTGAAACAAAAGGACACTTCTCATGGGTGACACATAATTTCTCATTTTAAGTATTATAAACGAGGATGATGTTTAAGTATCCCAACACTTGAGAACACACACTATTAAAACCAAGTCTTGAACAGATCTTGTTATCTGCCATTATGTCCAAAATGTCATCAAGATGCGGAATAGGGGCTCTGACCATCATATCCACCTTGAAGTGAATATGTCGCAAGTTGGCATGACACTTGACCGAAGCTTTGTGGACGGCCACACGACAACACTTAATGGCCCTGAAGATCTCAAACGCCTATACTCCATACTATGGGGAGACTCTAGGGACTGGGTGACTCACAATATGAATGCGATGAATCTAACTACAGTGGACTGACAATTACTGAATTAAAACAGAAGATAATTTAAATATGGAAAATTTTCAAATTAGGGAACTTTGTAAAATTGGAAAGTTTCTAAAATTGGAAACTTTCTAAATATGAAAATTCTCCAAATTAGGAAACTTTCTAAAATTGGAAACTTTCTAAATCTGAAAATTTCCTAAAACAGACCTAAAAATCAAAACCCTAATTTGGTAACTCGATTTAAACATAACCATGCAAAACCTATCCTCTGATACCAAATTTGATGAAGGACGGCCTAATTATGATGCATGTTTATGGACATATATAATCCAGCGGAAATAAAAGACAATAATAATCTAAAAATTCAACATCAACTATCATAAACTAAGAAAACCAGACATGCATTGGAGCGGGCCATCATCACAACCACGAAGTAAGAAATTCAAATAATGCATAGGTTGGATTCGGCGAGGGATGGAACCTCCCGATCTTGCATGGTCATACCCAAATATCCAATGTGAATAACTAGTCCGAGAGATCAAGGATTTTCTCGGATTAGGGATTTGAAAATCTGAGAAATTGGGATTTTGATTCGATTATCAAATTTAGTATTCAAGGATTGGGGATAATGGAGATAGAGAGAGAAGGAAGATGAACTTACCTTAGAGGAATGTTGGGGGGCATAAGAACCAAGGAGTAGAAGAGGATTGGAGAAGAAGATGAAGTTCCAAGAGAGAGGGAGAGGAGGAAGAGGAGCCACCAAGCTTTTCTTAATCTATAATCAATAACTAATGAAAAATGTTTAGGGCAACACCCTTATAAAATTCGAAATTAGCATAATTACCAAAATACCCCTACTAGCAAAATTTCAAAAAAAGACATTTGCACGAAAAAACGTGCACACAATAACCCAAAACTCAAATAAGTAAAAGTACATAAAATAAAATCAAATCTAAGATGCCTGATGGCCTCTGATGATGGCACGATGAAAGTGGGTCACGATGAACCAACGGTCTGATCACATCATCATCATGATCCAACGGTCCAATCATCTCCTCCAAGCAACTTACACGTCCTCCCAATGTGGAGTCTTCTCAAATGTCTAAGGTCATCATCGAGCCATAAAGATATAGGTGTCACTCGCCTCCCACGCTGATAAACCCTAAAGGGCCTGATGTCCGCATCAATTGTCGTATTAGAAGGATTTGATTTTGGCATCATATAGGGTGAAAACCATCTTGTGGACTACCTTTATTATCATTGGAATCACCTCCTACTTCATTAGACAAACACATGTATAACGAGAATAATCCTCGATAAAAGATAAAAAAAAATGTGAAACCAAATATAGAAACAATCAGGGCTTGCCCTCACACATTAGAGTTAACGAACTGAAATGGATGCATGTTCTTTTTGTTACTTGGAGGGAAGGAAGTCCCACAATGTTTTGATAGTTGACAAGTTTTACATTAAAAACTATTACAATTATTGACTTTTTCAGGAAACAATGAGATTAAATAGGTAAATGTCCTAGCCAAGTATGGCAAATAGGGACACGATCTTTATTGCTCACATCAGAAATTGAGACAAGCAGAACCATAAATTTCACTGTCAAGAAGATGAAGCCCATGATCTTCATGACAACCACCAATCTTCTTCTTTGTTGTTAGATCTTGGATGATTTAATGAGATGGATAGAAAATGACACAATAGTTGTTTGGTCAAGGCATAGATAGACACAAAAGTAGATGGAAAAGATGGTAAATGAACAACTAAAGAAATAGATGAGGAATCTAAAAGACGAAAGGTCCCTTTACTAAGAGCATTGGAAAGGGACCCATTTACAAGCCTGGTATCACTAGAAGTAGGAGAGTAGAAAATGTAATTCTATGTCATACCGTGATCTGATCCTCCTAAATCAATGACCTATGAGGTCTAAGATGCATGGTTGGCAGTTGCAGATGCACCTAATTACTCTATTGGGTTAGCAGTGGAAAGGGAGGCTTGAATTGCTACAACTTATTGTTGAAGGTCATCGAATGTTTCCTCTCATGGGTTTGGGTCATTGCTAATTAAAGACCTCCCCCTCATGTGGTTTGGATCGAAAGTCTTTATGCCATAGATTTGTATTCGAAATCAAACAAGGTTCCTCAATATGTCTCATCTTGTCACAATGGGTAGACTGGAATTTATCTATCTGTATTTCTTCTCCCAGTTCCTTCTCTTAACAAATTTGGAATTTGTTGTTAAGGACGATTTCTTAGGATGAATGGAATTGGTAACACTTGTAGTGGTGCTTTGAGGAGCCTCTCCTTGAAGAAATTAAGGATGGTAAGGATTCTTTCCCTAAGAATTTGTGTTGTTTGAGGTTAAAATTTGAATGAAGGTCAATGAGAAATTTGAAGATACAAAATTGACGTATTTGTTTCTTCTTTTGTTTAGGTCCATATTGTTGTTTGACAATTATCGAATTCTTCCCACTTTTAATTAAGGCCCACAAAATAATCTTCCATTGTTCCGTTTCCTTGTGAAGATTATTCAAATCTAAATGGGGTCAAATCTTCTTTCTAGGGATACATTTTGGTAATTTTCTCCTAGACATCCTTGGCAATCATAAAGAATGGACGATTCTCTACTAGTGTTAGGTTGCATTGAATTTAAAAACCAAAACATTGCAAGTCAGTTTTTCCTTCTTAATTGTCCTAAGCAGGATTGTCAACTTTGGGATGTTTCTTAGTGCTAGTAATATACCCTATCTTTTTTCATACTCCTGTATGCATCCATGCTACTTTTGATCATTCTAAGTAATTATTTCCATAAAGTTTCATAGAGGTGATGGATAACCTAGGATTATCACTTTGTCTCAACAAACTTTCGGCCTTGCGATCATGCCGCAGGGGATCGTCGATTGTAAAAGATCCAAGTTCTGATAATGAAGGAAAATGTTTGGATCTGGAGTTATAAAATCTGAACAATCCAAAGAATTCGTGTAAAGAGTGACAGAGATGCCTTGTGATGTCTCTAGAGCCATTGGATATGAAGTCTGTTAAGTTAGGGAGTGCTAAATAGTATTCCTTGAAGGATAGGATGAATGACAATGGATTTCGACCCTATTGGTGGAGTTGAGAGGGGCTTCTGATGGTGTTGGCAAGGTCAGAGAAAGCTAAGCATTGTTGTTGTCAGAGGAAGCTTTTTGCATTGCTGGTGTTGTCAGATGAAGCTTGTGATGGTGTTGAGGCTACTAGAAGTGGATTTTGGTGCTATTGGTGCCGTTAGAGTGGCTTCTGACCATAGTAGGGTCACAAAAAATGCTCTTCGACACTGTTATGGTCATCAAGAATGACCTCTGACACTATAGATGCTGCCGAAAATGAGTTTTAGCACTTTTGAAGATGTTAGAAGAACTCTGCCTTGCTCCTAGTGGATGCTTACACTGATTCAAGGACTTGAGCATAGTTGTTGGTGGGTTACCGCACTCGGATATAAGAATTGAAGCCTTTAAAGGCTCATATGGTGATCATAACCGAAGTGTGTTCCTATGTTGGATGAAATCTTAAGATTCTTAGGGCCTGTTTGGTTGTAGAATCCAGATTCCAGAGAAAATCTGGATTCCACTGTTGGAATCCAAAATTGCGGAAACTAGAGTGGAACTTAGGTTTCATCCGAAACTTGCTGTTTGGTTGAAAACGGTGTAATTTCCAACCGTTGCTTGTGGCATGGCCCACTTGGGCTTTAGATCCACCTGAGAACTTTACTCTTGGCCTATTGTAGTCTCGCAATACAGATGGCTAGGTTGGATGGCAAATAAACATTATAGTGGGCCCTAGGAAGTTTTTAATGGTGGACGTTCAATCAAACACTGTTTTCCTGTGTTATGGCCCATTTGTGGTTTAGATCTGCCTTATTTTTTGTCCAATGCCCTTAATTGAGCTCTCAAAACTGATGGACCGTGTGGATATAAAACACATACATTATAGTGAAATTGCGTCGGGTGGTCTAACACGACACCCTATGCATACACGTGCGGAAGCTTAAAGAGCAACTAGAATTATGGCTAAACCAGTAGGAGGGGGTGATTAGGACCTTTTTAAAACTCTTTTCGCCTACTTAAACAATTCAACAAATTAAACTACGTAAGCGATTAACACTTCGGTATCCAAGTCTAAGTGGGTCCAATCAAGAGACTAGCAAACGATAAGAGCAATCAGCGACCTAGTCTAAACACCTCATGAGAACTAGAAAGGATGGATCAAGAAATGCTCAAGTCAACATGAGGTAGTGAAAGTACATCTTGTGAGTGTGGATGTACCTATCAAGTGCCTAGCATGCATTCCTAACTAAGTTTCATAATTAACCAATTTAAACACAATGCATAAAGAGAAATGTGCTCAAGAACAATCACAAACACAAGGATGCATAGTGGTTCGACTACTTGTCTACTCCACTCCCGGTTCAAGTACTCAACCCCTTTGAGCACATCGGCATTCACTGGGGAGTTTAAATCTGGTTCCTCCCAACGAAGGTGTTTTAATTCGGATCTACCCAACCGGGGAGTTTACAGGTTCCTCCCAACCTACACGTTTGCACCCGTGTTGGTGGCTCCCTCTTGGAGACTCTGTTTAGGCCGACTAACGTGCCAAGGAACGGCTGACGTCCTTAGATTTTAGGCCCAACTAATAGGCCAAGGATCGGCTAACGACCTTAGGTCGAGTTTGTCAAATAAACTCTATACTCAACCCCCACAGGGAATTGAGTGGATAGACTCCTAACAAGACAACCTTACTTGTCGGATTGAGCCCCTTTGTAGCGCTGCTTTGGGTTGCTTCTTCTCGCTCTCTCGTGCTTGAATCAGCTCCCCTTGTGCTCCCCCGATCTTTGATGCCGCTGCTTTGCCAAGGCTTCAGCTCCAAGATCAGCTACCTTGCATGTGATGCTCCATTGGAGATGCCCAAGGTGCTAGGGAATAGTGAATCCTCTACAAATGGTAGGAAATATGTTTCCTAGAGGAATACATCTATTTGGACTCCTAGGTAGTGTTTAGACAAGGGATTTAACTATCATCAAGGTGTCTAAACCCTAGGAAGCAAGAGGGAACAAGTCCATTCTCAAGATGCCATTGAATGGCCCAAGCTTGTGATGAAAACACAAGGAGAATGACTTGCTATGGGTTTGGAATAGAGCCTCTAATGATCTCTAGCAATGGTGGCTTCTATCTCCTCAAAATCCCCCCACTTGGCTCAAAAACGAATCCCCCTTTTTAAAGAGATTTTCTTCCAACGGTAAAAAAAAGGCAGATTCGCGCATCTCCGATTGATCGGAAATATGGTCCGATTGATCGGAATTTAGTCCAGAGAACTCTCTGGAGGATTTTCCGATTGATCGGGACATGGTCCGATTGATCGGACTGACCCCTTCCGATGGATCGGAAGACTGTCCGATTGATCGGAAATATGTCCAGTGGATTTTCAAGGTTGCTGGAATAATTTCCGATTGATCGGAACTTCTGTCCGATTGATCGGAGTCCTATCGGAGCCAATGTCTGATTGATCGGAGATCAATCGGAAACTGCTGTTTGAGCTGTTTTGTTTATAGTAGCTTCCACCTCTTTAATTAGTCTAATTTATCATGTTTTTCATGGAGTTCTAAGACTAATGATGATGACTAAGGGTATACCTAGTTGGTGCAAGTCATCTAAGAGGTTATGGGTTATGTTTTGGTCAAGGCAAGGCACACCAAGGCATCACTTTTACCTGTTTCTTCTTTCTTGATGCAGCCGGTCCATCTTGAGTCTTCGGTCTTCGTCTTCATTAAGCTCAACCGACACTAGACTCACTGACCTAAGTAATTGACAAACAAGGTGCACTAGTATGCCACGAAAAAGTGCACTAACATATAGATGTACAACGCATATATGGAGGTGGTGACGCTCACTTCCGCCTCTTTTTTCCTTCCGTAGAAACGGTCGCCCACACCGTTTCCACTAATCCTGGTTCCAGTCCATTTAGGCTTCCATACGGAATCCTATTTGATTGGAACTTGTCACCAAACACACCAGTTAAAATAGGCTTCTGCTGGAATCTGGATTTTAGGCTGGAAACGGGTTTCTAGATGCCAACCAAACGGGCCCTTAACCCACTTTCATCATCTTTCAAGAACATTAGAGAAGAAATTGAAAAGGATTTTTTTTTTGTTTATTATTATTATTATTATTGTTGTTGGTTTTTTAGGTCTTTGATACCATGTGGAAAGAAAGAGAGGAAGAGGGGAGGAACTTAATATGTTTTTGCGCCGTACACCCTAAGAGCTCTATTTATGATTCAGAGTGGTTTCAAGAGATAACTTAAATTGGAATAAAGGAGATTTACTTTATCTCCCTAAGATACCTCCTAATCAACATAGTAAATCTCCCTAAGATACCTCCTAATCAACGGAAAGTATGGTACTCTGAAGTAGCACACAATGTTATGCACACTCACTATACTCCTCACATACACCAAGAGCACTTGTACTCTAACATTGTTTGCAATTGAACATTTGATACCCACGTACCTCAATTTATATGTGATGTTTACGTCAAGATCTTTAGTATTGTGTAGAACTCACATGTGACATGCCTATGCATATATGAGCGTCTTAAGCCAAAATGTCTTTGACCTCTAGTTTTTGCAGAACACTATTTGTGTTATAGAACTGCAAATGTTAGTGAGTCCTATCGTGAAGAATATGTGATGACCTGGCTCATCTGTTCTTGTTGGCCATTAGTTTTTCGACATTAATTAGACTATTTGCTTTGAATAAATTGTTAAATTTAAGCCTTGTCGTGCATTAAATAGCAACGTTTTTTTTTTTTTTTTTTTTTTGTTTAGGACCTCATGAATTTGGCAAGTTTCAGGTTTCCAATGGCTTCACTTTAGAAAATTTTTACTGTTTGATTTCAATACTTATTAAGGAATTTTTAGTGAAATCTCTTTAAAGCTAGTTCAATTTTTATTTGCAAAGATTATCTTTTTATTTTTAATGTTGATTTGGCATTTCAGAGACTACTTAGGGAATATTTAACATGGTTACAATCTAGTAATGCACATGAAGGGAGGCGTTACAAGGAATCTTTTGAAAAACGATGGCCTGCATTTGTAAAGCCGCAAGACTCAACGCCTTCAGAAAGTTATGAATTGATGACAAAGAAAGAAGACATTAGTTTGCAAGTAATAGAGAACTTCAGTCCTAGTGCTGCTGCAAAACTTTTTGATCAAGAAATACGTGAAGTGGTGAGTTTATTGTTGATTGTAAATGTCAGTACAATTCTTTAAGAACTAATAACATCCCTTGGTGTCCTGCTCTCATTTGATTTTTTTCTGCTCCTGTTTTGTTGTTTTTTTATGGTTATTATACATTTGTTGATCTACTTTTCCACTCATCTATAATTGTCTATAACATTCAGTATGTTAAATTTACATAAATTTAGTCTCAAAGAAATTTACTCTGTTGCATTCTGTAATTGTTTGTAGACTCATCCTCCCCCCCCCCCCCCCCCCCCCCCCTCCGTAAAAAAAAAAGAAAAGAAAAAACTGGTTGTCTATACCATTAAAATAAATAAAAAAATGTGCCTCAAAGGGATTTCCCCAAACTACGGTGATAGACCATTATTATAATATCGTCTTTGGCCAACGCTTGTCCTCTTCTTGCACGTGCGAATGTAGATAATATCGCCCCTTAGCAACACTTGGCAATGGCCCGAATCTCGATTTTGCGCTCGTGTGCCCCTCCAACGTGCGGTTTGCTTACCCCCTAGCAGTGTGTGGCCCTTTTTAGCATGTGGGATAGCCACAACTCATCTTCTTTATATTATCTCCCCTTTAGTTAGCCTGAATCCTCCAGGGTCTCTCGAGCCCAATGAAGATATCATCTCCTGCCATGGCAATTCCAAAACCAAGCCCGAAGATGCCCCTAACAATGCTATTCTCACCCCTTCTACAACAACTGGTGGCCAACCAGGAGATTTAGAAGAACAAGATGATGATTGGGGTGAAGAAACAGGACGCGATGACTTCTTTCTTGATGATATGACAAAAGACCATAATGAGGAGCTTCTTGCAATGGAACAGGTGGTCTCTGAAGATCGTATATTAGGGGAGGCACTAATAGTCAACACTGCTATGTGCTAAGAAAGGCCCGAACGGTCCCACAGTAGATACCCAACCAATTGTTGTAGAAAGATATATCAAACCCTTAGAAGATTTCAAGTTATCTTAGGCTTAAATCATTTGGTCCAAGGACATTCTCAAAAGAGTGAGAGGGATGGTGGGTATGTCTTTCGAGGTTAGAGACGAAGGTGACCACAACTTTGTTTAGTTTGTAAAAGGGAAAGGGGCCCAAAGACTCTACGAATAGTAGTTGTCGAAGGCTAAAAAATCCTTGAAAGGTTGGAGGGAACTTCTCAATCTTGAATGCTTGATAAATTACAATTCTTCAAGCAAGTCCAGTGGCAACAAAAGGGTGAGAATGGGCAGAGTTTGTGAACAATGTTAGTTCTCCTGGAACGTCAGGGGTTTGGGCGACAAGCTGAAGAGAGCCCATGTTAGAAAGATCTGCAACAAGTCTAAGGCAAAAACTATAACTCTACAAGAAACTAAGCTGCAAACAGTTAATGGAGGTATGTTAATTTTGTCTTGGGTATTTCGAATTTCGATTGGGTTGCTTTGAATGCTTTTGGAACTGCGGGGGGAAATTATTCTTGCTTGGACAACTCCATTGGTTCTTACTCAGTGGTCCTCCGCGACTATACTTTCGATTTATCTTGGGTTTTTAATGTTGTTTATGGCCCCTGCTCTCCTTCTATGCGTGATTAGATGTGGGCTGAGCTTTCTTTCGTCAGGTAGAGATTGGCTTTTCCGTGGTGTATCAGAGGTCACTTAAATGTTACACATTTTTCCTACGAAAAATCCAAAGGGGGTCGGGTGACCAGCAACATGTAGAAATTCTTAATTGGGTTGTGCATTATGATCTTATACACCTCCCTCTTGTGGGTGCTAAATTCACTGGGTCCAACGATCAATCAGAAGCTACTCTATCTTTCAATTGGACAAATTTCTCATCTCTCAAAATTGGATCGACAAATTCCCTTTAATCTCTCAACGTGGTTGGCTGAGAATTATCTCTGATTATAGATGGATTATTTTAGAAATTAAAAATGAAAATGGGGGACCTCGGCCATTCAGATTTTAGGCATCATGGTTGGAAATAGATGGTTTCAAGGAGTTGATCTTGGAATGGTGGTCATCATTTGGAGTTGAGGGTTATGTAAGTTTCAGATTGGGCCGCAAGCTCAGGTTGTTAAAACATAAAATTGGACTATGGAAAAAAGAGGTTTTGGGTTCTAGAGAAGTAGAGTTTGAATCCATTTTAGCAAAAAATCAGGTTTTTTCTTTGAAAGAAGAAGCAAGCCTTCTGTCGAAAGAGGAAAGACTCGAAAGAGCAGCTTGAAATGCCAAGTATAACTCTTTTTCTGAGGAGGACAAAATTAATGGCGTCAACGATTTAGAGCATTGTGATTAGAGGAGGGATTCTTTCATAGTATGGCTAGTGCTCGATTCCGAGTAAACAAAATAAGTAACTTAGTGGTAAATGGTACTAGAACCACGAAGATCAAATTTGCGATGCCATTACTTGTTTCTATATGAATTTGCTCTCGTGCGAGTATTGGAGGAGGTTGAGGTTGAACAATCTTCATTTCCCTCACCTTTCAGATGGGGAGTTTGATTCTCTTGAAAAGCATTTCATAGAGAGGATGAGTTCAAGATGGCCCTCAACTCGATGTGTTGTGACAAGGCTCCTGGCCTTGATGTTTTTCTAATTTTGTTCTTTCAGAAGTTTTGGTCTACGGTTGGTAGCGACGTTATAGGCTTCTTGACAGAATTTCACGCTTGAAGTCGCCTTTCGAAGGATCTTGGAGCCACCTTTGTGGCCCTTATTCCAAAACTTGAAGGGGTGGATTCGCTGAAAGATTAAGACCAGTAAGTCTAATTGGGAGTCCATATAAAATCCTTGCCAAAGTTCTAGCCCTCAGATTCAGAAAAGTCTTACCATCAGTCGCTTTGGAAAATCAGGGCGCTTTCATAGCAGGTAGCCAGATTCTTGATTTTGCTCTCTGTTTACACAACAAAATTGCCTTTGTGTACATAGGGGAAACAAGAGTAGTATTCTGATATTGGACAAGAAAGGGAGAAAAACACTCATCACTTTATTTTATTAAGTTCATTGAGTTCTTCATACATTCCATTGATACATCATCCCTAGATTCTAGAATAGAGTGTACATTGTACAAAATGTATTATGTTCAGAAAATAATTTCGGCAGAGCTTCGCTCTATCCTTCTTTCATTCTGTCCAAGGACAGAGAAATAGGCTTCTGAGCCAGAGTTGTTCTCCTCCTTATATGCATCCCATCTTTGGCATGACTTCGATCTTCGAAATTCTTCACTTTTGAAAGGGGAATGGAAGTGAGAACACTCCCGACATCTTTGACAAAAGATCAGAAAACATGTTGAAATAGTGTTCAGAGTGCTTTTACGTGACCCGCGTAAAGGCTATGGTGTTTCCGCAGGTCGCGTAAACACCCTATTCTGTAGTTTCTAAATTTCAACCTTCAATTCTTCTTTTCAACAAAGTTTCCTCTTCATTCTTCTTTGATTCCTGGGGTCCGCAACTTGTGCGTTCAACCCGGGAAGAAGGAGATGCATAAGGCCCTCTTTGCTCCGTGGTCTTCAGAAGGAGCTCTGGAACTCAAGACTTCGGAAACCAGTGCCAAATGGGGACCCCAAGGGGGGTATTTATAGATTTTGGGGCAGATCTCGTGTAAAGGACTGGTCATCTGACAACCCTTTTACATGACCCGCTTGAAGGCAATCCTGTTTATGCAGGTCGCATAAACAGGGTATTTTCTGCACCTTCTTTCTGTTTTCCTTGTTTCTCTCTTGTTCTTTCCATACTTTCTTCTTTCCTTATTTTCTCGATTTTCATGTCTCAACACTCTTATAGCCCACAAATGCATAGACTCATGACATAGAGATGGGAAGAGCAGATTAGTTTGCAAGTTAGAAATTGAGAAGGCCTATGCTCACGTGGACTGGGGATTCTTGGATTATATGCTCGAAACATTTGGTGGCGACACTAAATGGAGAGGTTGAATCTAATCTTGTATTCTATCTCCATCTTTTTCAATCCTCATTAATGGTTCACCTTTGGCTACTTCGAAGATTTTCGAGGTACCAGACAAGGTGATCCTTTATCTTCATATCTCTTTGTTGTTATCAGGGAAGCCCTCAGTGGAATGCTTCATAAAGCAGAGTAGAATGGTCTAATCCGTAGCTTTGAGGTGGTAGAGGCAGGGGTGCCGGTTACTCATCTTCAATATGCGGATGATACGATTCTCTTTTGCAATGGAAATTTCTCTTCGGTTGATCACCTCTGGAAAATTGTTGTTTGCTTTGAGTAAATTTTTGGCCTAAATACCCGCCCAGGGTTCGGGCGAATGGCTAGCATCGTGGGTTTGCTCCCCATTGACGCGAGTTCAATTCCCCTCCCCGTGTTTTACCCAATGCACATGTTGCGGGTGATTGCGTGCATCTGCATGGAATATTCTTGCCTTAAAAAGGGACAGGGAGACCCTGTCGTCGTAAAAAAAAATAAGAAAAATAGGGCCCAAGTGTTAAATTGGGAAATGTCTTCGGGTGCAAATGTGGATTCATCCCATCTTATTGGGACTGCCTCTATGCATTGGTAAATTGGGAAACAATGGGACGATTATCGAGAGAATTCAAAGAAGGCTGTCGAGTTGGATGCATTGTTATCTTTCCTTGGGAGGTCGGTTGACTCTTATCAAATCATTCTTTTCCAATTTGCTGGTCTACTTTTTGGCTCTCTTTAAATACCCGAAATCGGTCTTGGATAGACTCGATAATATGAGAAGAGACTTCTTATGGAAAGGGTCTAATGATAAAATGAAATTTCATTTGCTTAAATGGGATGATGTGTGCAAGCCGGTTTATGAGGGACGAGCAGGTTTGAAAAGTTTGGCTCTTATGAACGACGCTCTTCTTGGAACATGGCATCGGAGGTTTGGCTCCAAAGCGGGTAAGTTGTGGAGAGAACTTCTGTTCTCCAAATATGGTACACAAACGGGTGGTTGGAGCACAAAACCCTTAGCACTTTATTGCGCATCCAATGTTTGGAAGGCTATTGTTGCCACTGACCACTTATTCCTTGCGGGAATTTCTTTTTCTTTGGGAAGGGAAAATCGTATTTGCTTTTGGCTTGACAATTGGTGTGGAGATAGACTGTTACAGAATCTTTTCCTGGGGTTGGCCCGTCTTGCCACTGGCCAATTCATCACGATGGACTGAGGTTACTCGCTTATCAGCGAAACCATTGTTTGGCCTCCTCCTTGTCAGCAAAACCTTTCGAAAGATTGCAAAGTGCATAGCTCTGGTCTTTTTTCTGTGCACTCCTCCTATGAGCTGATATTTAAGCTGTCTTCACCCCACTCCTATCCTTTCCATTTGTGGTCTTATGGAGTTCCTCCAAGAATCTCTACTTTTGTGTGGCTTGTAGGAAGAAAAAGGGTCCTAACCATTGACAATCTTCAAAGTAGATCTCTTATCCTCCCAAACATTTGTTTGATGTGCATGAGAGATGCGGAGTCTATTGACCACCTCTTTATCCGTTGTCCCTTTGCTCAAAAGGTGCGGGAGCACTTCTTTAATATTTTCCATATTTCATGAGCAATGCCGAAGTTGGTTGATCAACTTCTGTGGATCTGATATGGAGGGGTAGGGGGTAAATCCTGAAAAGCTATTTGGAGGCTGGTGGCGATGGGGGTCCTTTGGTATATCTGGATAGCTCGAAATAGCTGTTGTTTCCAAAACAAGGATTTTCTGTTGAGGAAATCATATATATGATCAAATCAGCAATTTCGGAATGGGCTTTATATGTTAAATCAGTGCTGCACGCTGATCTGTCTTCCTAGTTTCTTTCTTAATTTCTGTATTCTTTCCGTCCTTTGTGGTTTCTTAATAAATTCAGTTTATCTCTTTATCAAAAAAATAAATAAAAATGCTTGCTCCAGGTTATGGTCACGTAACCACTGTCATCTAACTTGTGTTAGAATCATTGATGTCTCTATTTATCTTCATTAATTCTATTATTTCTCCTAATAGATTTGGTTAAAGACTAATCTTTTCTTTCTTGTGGACCTAGGTCATTGGTAATAAGTAATAAGTAATAACACCTTATATCTCTAGGGAAGTGTGGACCTACCGTGGTAATGTTGAGTCTTGTGCTCTCCTCATTTCCTACAAATCTACTCCACCTTGGTTTTCATCTTCACACCATAGGATGTATTGTGACATGGACATTGTTCTGATGCTTAGCATGTGCAATGGTGTAAAGTTCCCTTTTTTTTTTTTTTTTTTTTGTTTTTATACCAAACATTTTATTATGGCCGTAATTGTCAAAGGCAAAACAAGATTCGTAGATCCGACCCCAAGTGTCTTGAGCAAGGCTATGATGATAACGTTGATGTTTATGGGTTTCCAAAGGCTGGATGCCTGCTGATTGAAGTTGTGAATAATATGTTTACCAAACATAATATGGTTTTAAATTACCATGTATAGTCAATGTTCGAGTTGTCGATATCGCTACAAGATTTGCAGATCGGAGATAAAGTTATATTATCGCCATCGCCGAGAACCGGAAATGTGGAGAAAAAAAAAGGAAAACATGGGGAAAATTGTAGAATTTTTCAGTGAAACTTCAGGACATGCCTAAATACACCTATCTGCATATTCAGGAACAAAAAAATTGCAAAAAGATTGCATTAAATAATAAGTTTTCATTTAATGGAGTCTAAAAAGCATGCGTTGCCGTAAGAAATCACTCCAATAGTAACCAAAATGAGTTTATATAATATAAATGTAGCTAGCATATAATAATTAACATCAGATCCACCCCATCCATCAGGTGGGCCATAACATTTTCACTATATATAATTGAATTATGTTAAATAAAACACTTAATTAGGCCAAATAAAGTTGTAAAATTATCTTAAAACTCTAAATTTAAGTGTTGTAGCCCACTTTGCACATCTAAATCTCAAGTGGACCACACCACAGGAAACAGAGGTGATTGAGTGTCTTACCATTAAAAATTCCAAAGGGCCCACTATAAAGTTTCGCAATGTTTATTTGCAATCCAACCTCTTGATAATGTCAAGAAGATCTGGATTACGGGAAAGTAGAAAGATCAGAACGATCTAAAATTATTGTGGTCTACAGAAAGGTTTTAATAGTTATTCATCACTTATGATTAGGGATCACATCCTAAAATGAGATGTAAAAATAGATGTATGGCGTGGATATACAGAAAATACATCAAGGTGGGCCCCACATGGTTAGTTGGATATACAGAAAATACATCACTTATGATTAGGGATCACACCCTAAAATGAGATGTAAAAATAGATGTATGGCGTGGATATACAGAAAATGCATCAAGGTGGGCCCCACAGAGTTAGGGTAACACCCACTAAGTTGTTACCCAGGTAATAGTTAATCCGCTCCCATCCATGTTCGGAAATCAGATTGCGTACTGAGTTACTCAGTAAGCTTTTGTCGTACTGAGAAAACTCTATTGGGACAACCGTGAATGTATGTAGTTTATCCACACCGTCCATCCGTTTTTCCATCTCATTTTGGGAGTTGAGCCCAAAATTAAAGCATATCTAAAGATCAAGTGGACCACGCCACAGGAAACTATGGGAATAATGATTTCCACCGTTGAAACCTTTCTAAGGCCCACAGTGAAGTTTATTTGTCATCCAACCTGTTCATAAGATCACACGGGCATGGATGAAGAGAAAACAGAAATATCAGGCTGATACAAAACTTTTGTGGCCCCTAAGATTTTTTCAATAGTAAATGTTCAATTCACAAAGTTTTCTGTGGTGTGGTCCACTTAAGCTTTGGATATGCTTCATTTTTTGGCTCGTGCCCTAAAATTATCTAATAAAATGGATGGACAGAGTGGATCAAATACATAAATCAAGGTAGTCCCCATAGGGTTTACTCAGTACGCTTAGTGTACTGAGTTACTCAGTACGCAATCCGCTTCCATTCGGGCGCAGTTTGGGTGGATCCTCGGATCCACCGACGTCGGTAACTGTGGGGCCCACTGTGAAGTATGTGCCTTACATTGACACTGTCCATCAGATATGACGGATCATTTTAGGGCATGATCCGAAAAAGGAACCAGATCCAAATCTTAAGTGGACCATACCACAGGGAACATTCGTGATTGAATCCCCACCATTGAAAACTTCGTGGGGTCCACGGTCCACTTGATATTTGGATTTCATTATTTTCTAGATAATGCTCTAAAATAAGTTTTCAAAACAGATGGACGGATGGATACAAGTCACATACATCATGGTGGGCCCCACGGTCAGGGAGCCCACAAAAATGTTTTTAATGGTCATCCTCCATTGTTTCTAGTGGTATGGTCCACCTGAGATTTGGATCTACTTAATAGTATGTATCACTTCATAAAATGATCTTTAAAAACAGATGAACGGTATGGATGTACATAAAACGCATCAAGGTGGGCCTCATAAGGTAAGGGTAACACCCACTAAATTGTTACCTATGAACAACTAATCCACTACCTTGATAAGGAAACAGAGTATTGAGTATCTGGGTACACACGCTATAACGTACTGAGTAAACTCTGTGGGGCCCACCTTGATTTGTATGTCTTATCCGAACTGTCCATCCTTTCCAAAAGGAAATTATATGAAATGAACCCAAGATATAAGGATATCAGAAGGTTAGGTGGACCACACCACAGGAAACAGTGTGAATTGAACGCATACCATTAAAAGCTTCTTGGGGGCCACAAAAATTTTGAATCGAGCTGATATTTGTTTTAACCCTTCATCATGCATTTGTATCCTTATGAAAAGATTTGACGGCAAGTAAACATCATTGTGGGCCCTAGGAAGGTTTAAATGGTGGAAATCATTATTCTCATTGTTTCTTGTGGTGTGGTTCACTGGAGCTGTGGATATGATTTTATTAAGGATTAACCGCTAAAACCGCTAAGGTGTGGATAAACTTCATAATTCACGGTGGGCCCAAATAATTTACTCAACACGATAAAACGTACCACGCAGTTTGCTTCCAGATTTCCAAAGCATAAAAAAATGGCCGAAGAAAGGGGGATTTTCGATTATGGATTTCAAAACCCTAAATCCAACAAAAACCGGAAAGAAATCTCCCAAAATCCCCGATTTTTCGCCGAAGTCATGTATTTGCGACACCGCTCTTCCAATCGAAAGAAGAAAAAGGTAATTTTGAGGTTTTTCTTACCTCTATCGAAGATGAGAGTTGTCGACTTATGCCCACGAGATTCTCTTCTTCCGAGTTCCGATCAACCAGGTTTTACCGAAACCAAAGCTTTTTCTGAAATTTTATTTTCCGATTTTTACGTATCAATCTGTTATTTTCCAAATTTTTTTTTTCCGACTTTTACTGCTATAGATTTCCCATTACGTTGATATTCTCGGCGAGAATAAAAAATTATCGAAGATGTCACCGATATTTCGCCGATAATCCGGAGAGACAGAAAATTGGGGTTTCGGTGTCGCTAGTCTAGCGACATCGATATTATCGACATTTTGTCAACAATGAGAACACAGTGTATAATGTATGAAAATTATCTTGTATCTATTTATTACATATGCAATATAAGTGTATAGTTATACGATCAAACATTTTTATGTTGGGGATGTTAAATTCCCATGATTGGGAGGTTAGCAACATTCACAAAGCTACAAATTGACATGTGGGATGCTCAATCATCGATGCAAACTCTCTTTCTTCGTACCATGAGAGAGAGAGAGAGAGAGAGAGAGAGAGAGAGAGAGAGTATTCTGTTTTACTCATAATTCTATGAGATATTATTGGGTGAGAATTTAGTCTTTGGGTGCTCCTCTTGTGCACCATTCACTTCTGTTTTGTGGTGTTTATATAAAAAGGATATTATATGTTTGTAAAGAAAATATTTTGCACAACCCTTTCTCCAAAAGCTTTTTCTTCTTCTTCTTCTTCTTCTTCTTCTTCTCCACTATTAGGGAGTAAAAAGCCTTTGGGAGAGAAAAAAACACTAAATAGAGCTGGACATCGAGCCTCCTTTCTATTTATATTAAGTGATGTCTCAAATTTCACAAAATACCCTTGGAACTAGGGGTAAAAGAGGAAAAACAAAAGATAGAAAAATCATAAGAGAAATAAGAGGAAAAAAAGAGATGACCCAGGTTGAGAGAGAAGGCTCATGGTCCAGAAATACACTTGTCTGCATCAGTGTTTTAAATAGCGAATAGCGTGTAGCGTAGCCTTCACCTCTCTGAAGCGTGAGGCGTAAGCTACATAGCGTGTAGCGTAAGCTACACAACACTTAGATTTTTAATCAAGGTTGCACTTGGTTGCACCAAATTAGATGATTAATAATAAAATTTAACAAAATTTCATGATATTTGGTGCAACACATGCAACCTAAAGTAATAGCAAGGGTAATGATTAAGTATAAAAGTAAAGAGCAACAAAACCTATTTAAAACTATTTTTTATATTATTTTACTATAAGCATCGAAAAGACTAACGAATTTTCATTGAAATAGAATTATTTAACAAATCATTTTTAATGATTGATTTTATTGTTATCATGAAAAATGACTTGTAATGTGAGCTATGTAACGTGTAGCGTAGTCTATGAAGCGTATAGTGTATCCAAATTAATCATGTAGCGTAGGCTACACGCAACTTAAGCTATTTTCATGAGCTACGTAGCGTTTAGGCTAAGCTACGCTATGTAGCGTAAGCTACACGCTACATAGCATAGCTATTTAAAACACTGGTCTGCATAGACTAAAGGAGAATGCCATATGTATTCTTGTATGGGTCAAATCAATGCCTTTAGGAGTAGTGATGCTTTGTTGGATGGTTGCAACCAATAATTTCCTTGCTTTGAAACATCTTCAATGCTGTCAGCGACTAATGGAAAATTTTCCTTGAATGTTCATTAAAAGTGTCCCATAATTGTTTCACGTAGACCATCAGCATGATGGGCTTCAATTCAGATATAATCTCTCAGATGTAAAATTCTAGATGGTGGTTAAACAAAAAAGATGGTTAATGAAAAGAAAATACAACAATCGTTCACACCTGACTAAAAAGCCTGCCAAATATTCTATTGATAGGATAACATATCATGGGATTTTTGTTGTTGGGTTGTGGAAAGTGACGCTTGCCACATCCCTAGGTTTGAACATTGAACCATGGCTTGTTCACATTGAAAACTCAAATGTACCATACAACTCTCAACTCGAGCATTGTGTAATGGAAGCATTGGTTGCTCCTTGGGTGTGCTCGATTTTTTGCATCTTTCAGTGGCCTTCTCCATACATCTTCCCTACTGCATCACCTTCGATGATGTATCTTCTCCGTACTAGAACTTTTGACAAGATGCATTTTTCATTTGTTTTGGGTGTTTGGACTGGACTTGTTTTGTGCCAGGTGTTTTGGACTAGATTCTTTTTGGTGCTGGGCATTTTAGACCGGAATCGTTTGTGTCGGGCTTATGGATTGGACCTTGTTACCTTGTTAGCCTTGTGGTTGGACCTGTTTTTTTTCTTTATTGTCATAACGTCAAGGGCCACATGAATAGTAATGGTTGAACTCTCAACCACCGAAAGTGTGTATCCATCGTAAGAGTAATGGGTGAAATCCCGGCCACTGGAAGTGCCAGTAGATCATTCATTAGTTGTTGGAAGTGCCAATGGTTCACATCTCAGAAATCATCAAAAGTGCTCGCTCGCCTCATGCTACTCATTGTTTCGTTGCCATGTCACTGTTGATATCTTCTTTTGCTTTTGAATAAATGTTCACTGTACATTTCAAACTAAAGTTACTCATTTTCGAGTACCTTGAGTTTGGGGGAGGATGTTAGAGTAGATTATTCTTCTTTGATTAGAAATCTTTTATATTTGTTAAGAGCAATGTTGTCAAATCGTGAATCGTAATCGGGGTCTAAATCGTATCGTATCATAAATCGTAAGATTTTTTCAGATTTTCATAAACACATCAAAACAAAATACAAAAAAATTGTAAATAAATCAAAAAATGAAAAAACATGTTACTCATCCATTTTCTCATGAATATGCTAAAAAAAAAACAATTTAACCATAACATGATTCTCGTCATTAATTGTATGTCTGTATCCTTGTATAAATGTATCATTGTGTTGTATCATGTCATAATTAAGTTAAAAGAAACAAAACCCTTTTCATATATCCCATCCCATGTACATGTAAGTTTTCTGTATGATTTCAAAAAATAACGTTTTCCCATCTCTATTTACATGTATAATTATATATTCACTTCATCACTTGTTTGTATTAAGAAAATAAAAAGTCTAAACAAATCTAGTCTTCGTCGATCGCGGCGCCATCATCATCATCATCAATGGCATCAACTTCAGCAACATTATCTTCATCCTCAGAATTTGACGTTGAAATAAACTCTGCTTCCTCCTCTTCTACCACTTTTGCTTTCCCCTTCGCTTTACTTCTTATTGCTAGTTTTCTAGGATCTACAAAACAGTTTATGAATAGTGCATTACGCTCATTGCTTATTAGTTTAGCAATTAGCAGTTTAGCATAACTACATGAAAGTAAACTATTAGTTTAGCAATCTAACCACGTTGCCTATCCGGTCGTGAGGTAGACCCGCTGATGAGGACACAAGATCTTTTAAAGTCTACCAACGAAGAAAGCGCCCACCACAAGCATCTTCCTTGTGGCCAGGTGACTATTGAGGAGCATTGAAGACCTTACACACGTGATTTGACACATTGAAGACTCCATATTGGGAGGACACATGTGTAGGAGGTTTTTGGACGTCTTCGGGCGCCCGAGCGCCCGAACTTTTGCGCAATTTGTTTTAAGTTCCGTTTTTGCTTAATTTTTAAGGGTATTTTGGTATTTTCATGTTTTCTTATTGGTTATTTAAGAGGGTTCAGCCCTAAAAATGAGATTAGTTGATTATTATTGAATGAAAGCCTCTTTAATTGCTTCCCTTTTCTCTCCCTCATGAAACTTCATCTTCTTCTCCAATCTTCTTCTTCTATTTTCTTCTTGTGCCCCTCCAATATTCCTCTAAGGTAAGATCTTCTTCCTTCTCTCTCTCTATCTCCATTATCCCCAATCCTTGAAATCCTAAATTTGAGAATCGAATCAAAATCCTAAATTCTCAAGTTTTCAAATCTCTAATCCGAGAAACTCTTTGATTCCTCGGACTAGTGATTCACATTGGATATTTGGGTATAACCATGCAAGATCGGGAGGTTCCATCCCTCGTCGGATCCAACCATAGCAATAATTGAATCTCATACTTCGTGGTTGTGATGAATGGCCCGCTCCATTGCATGTTTTCTTGTGATTTTCTTAGTTCATGATGATTGATGCTAGATTTTATATTATTATTGTCTTTTATTTCCGCTGGATTATATGAGTTCATGAGCATGCATTATAATTAGGGCATTCTATATCACCCGCCTACACCTGGCACATCCTTCAATCCCTTAACAAAGCATTCACCCATGTCCATCCAGGTGTTATCTGTAGGAAGGGTAGGATCCTCCTTCTCAGTGATCCACTCATCATCGGATTCCATATACGATAAGCAGATAGGATCAAGCCCTTGGTCTTTCTCTCTCTTTGCATGTCGAACTTCAAGCCGGAGATTATACTTCAAAAAAACCAGAGCGTTCAATCTCTGCTGCTCGAGTCTATTTCTTTTTTTTCCGAATGTATCTGTAATGAACGTGGAATTTCATAAGAACAAAAGGTACTACATGTGAATTCATAAGATAAGTAATGAATTCAATAATTTCTCACCTGCTCAAAAGTGCTCTAATTGCGCTCAGAACCAGTAGCACTACGTGTCAAACTCAAAATACGGATCGCAAACTTTTGCAATTCAGGACACTTATCTCCGTAAGTCTCCCACCACAAACCTACGAATCAATCATAGATAAATATATAAATAAACTAAATAATCTAAATAACTACTTATTTACTTTAGTAACTTTACTTAAAGACAAGCAAAAGAATTGAAAAATTACCTGGTTGTTTTGTCGTTCTTGTTAATTTTGCAGTCTCTCGTCCAAACAACCCATAGGCCTTTTTGAACTTGTCCATTTGTTCATCAATGATCACCCGTTGCCTTAAATCTGGGATCATTCTTTCAATACAATCATATAGTCCTATTTTGATTTCTAAATCTGGATAGAAACTATTATCATATTGAAATCTAGGATTTAGAAAGTAAGCCGCCGCATGTAAGGGCCTATGTAGCTGAAGATTCTACCGTTGGTCTATAATGTCCCATATAGCCGAATACCTCTTTTTCACCTCTCCTAAGTTCTTTGATATCGATTCTTTTGCCCGATCCATTGCTTCATAAACATACCCCATGGTTGGCCTCTCATCTGAATCAACTAGCCGTAAAGCTTTAACCAATGGGAGAGTGGTTTTCAAGCAAAACTTGATAGATGGCCAAAAGTCAACATCGGCCAATACAATGTCTTGAACATGCTTCCCTTTTGCGGTCTTCGAGAAGCTGCTACCTTCCCAATCTTTTGAGGTAAGCATCGACCTTAAGCCAATCCTATTTTCGTTGATACTTTTAAAGTTAAGTAACACGTCGCAAATCGTGTTACCGCCGATCTTGTCAACTCTCCATTTGTATGCTTTCTCATTAGGCTCAAGACCCAAAAATGCTTGTATGTAGACCGTTATAGCCCTTGCCTTTGCCACGGTTTCAGAATGAACTTGTAGTTTTCCAATGTCTGTGAGCATAAGATCTATGCAGTGGGCCACACATGGAGACAAAAACAATGTCCTTCTCTTTTCCATCAACATTTGACTCGCTTTGACATAAGCGGATGCACTATCTATAACAACTTGAACCACATTCTCTTCACCTACCTCATCTATAATATATTCAAGTAAATGTAACAAATTGTCTGCATTTTTTGAAATATCGGATGTATCTTTTGATCTTAAAAAAACTGTACAACTATTTACCAAAAAATTGGTAATAGACCGATTCACGCCATCGGTCCACCCATCTGACATCACGGTGCATCCGGTCTTTGCCGATTCCTTCTTATAAACCTTGATTGATTTTTCTATAGAGTCAACTTCCATTTTCAAAAATTTATTCCTCACTTCATAATATGACGGTAGCTTCAACCCCGGCCCAAATGAAGCAACAGCTTCTAATATAGGTGCAAAAAATGGATTCTTTACAAGATTAAATGGTAAAGCATTTGCATATAAGAATCTAGAAATCGAAAGATATACATTATCTTGATCTCCCTTCTTCCAAATTTTGTTAAGAGTGGCCTGTTGCTTTTCTTTTGGCCCACCCTTTCTTCCTACAAAATCATCCGTAGTCCTTTTTCGTTTTCTTCCAATTTCTTCCATGTCTTCAATAATGGGAACTCTCTCAACATCGTATGCCTGCTCTTCTTGTTGCTTCTTTTCATTGATATTACCCTCCAACAACCTCTTGAATTTTTCGGCAACGTCATCACCCACTTGACCACACAAAGCAACATTCTTCTTGGTTCGGGCAAGAGACACCTCCCCAATAACTCTTCCCACAAAAATTACATTTAAGATGGAGATTATTATTCTCATCCACCTTCGAACAATACTCCCATGTAGGGTCATTATCCTTCAACTTCGACTTCTTTCCCATCTCTAACACTCCAAGTTGAATCAACACCCAAACTACCTATAACTATAAGAAACAAGTTAAACATGAAAATTTTAAAAATCATTAAGAGTCCTTAGAAGACATGAACTAAATGATGTTTTATTTAAAAAATCAAAGAAAGGAAAAAGAAAAGATTAAACAAGGAAAAGAAGAGATATTCTAATGTAGGTGGTGTGTGATTGTGTCTTGTATTATGTTTCCTTAGACCTCCAAGTGCAACTCCTACAAAAGGGGAGGGGGGGGTGTGGGGGGTCTCCCCCCACTATTCGGAGCCGGGGTGGGGGTCCAGGGGGGGTGGCGTAAAATCGAGCAAAATCACACAGTTTGAAGAAAATAAAAATGAAAGATTAAAGAAGTAATTTATATGTTTTCATACCTATTTTAATGTAGAAAACCAACGAAACAAGTGGTGTTTGATTCCGTTGAATGATGAAAAAGATATGAGAGTTTCTTTCTCCAAGATTTCTTGGCCCTACAATCTCCGAATCACTCCGATTTCTCTCAAAAGATGTAAAAGA
Organism: Liriodendron chinense; assembly: GCA_003013855.2. NCBI lineage: Eukaryota > Viridiplantae > Streptophyta > Magnoliopsida > Magnoliales > Magnoliaceae > Liriodendron > Liriodendron chinense. The sequence goes on from PVNU02000506.1 coordinate 1,210,227, forward strand.
ATGTATATTCTAATGAAAGTGAACCCTAAATAGCTTTTAAGTAAGTAAAGCCCTAAAAAAAAATGGGAAAAAATGAAAAAAAAAACAAAAAAAATCGATTTTTTTTTTCGATTTTTAACGTCGGTTGTCGAATCGTACGATTCACGATTTTAATCATACGATTCATTCTGGAATCGTACGATTTACTTAAAATTGCGATTTGGCCATAGGATTTGAATCGTATGGCCCTGTGATACGATTTGAATCGTACGATTCAAATCGTGAATCGTACAATTTTAACAACACTGGTTAAGAGATGTATCTGTTGAGGTCTCTCCAAAATATCTACAGTTCTCCATTTCTTCCATATATTTCAGTTATTCTCAGTGAAAAATAAATAAGTTACAGTTTCCATAATGTAGTCTCTGGTGGTTTAACATTCTACTTGTGGATGGCTTCAAAGAAGGTAATCAAGCATCTTTTAGTTAATTGCAACTTGGCCTGATTTGTTTCGATGAATTTTTACATTGTTCAAGGTCTCCTGGGTGCCTCAAGGAACAATACCTGATATATAAAAATTCGCAGTAGTTGCCTGTTCATGCCAAAGGAAAGAATGATGTGGTAATTACACCATTCAAAACGAGAAACAATTAAATCTTCAAGAACGAGGATAAGACTTTTCATTAATCTCTTTTCTAAAATCAGAGTATGCCTTATTAATTGGGTTCTTGTAAGCAATGAATCTGAACGTTTATTGCATTTGGATCTTTTGAATTGCCAAATGACAATTAATTTGGCTGAAGGCTGTAGGCAACAAAAAATTGTTTGGTGGATCCGTTGACAAGTGTGTTGGAACTATTCTGTAGGGGTACTTTGGTAATCCAGGTACAGGCTCGGAGGTAGTCTTGAATATGTGAACCATGCCTTATATATTTTTCCTTCCCCCTCAAGATGGGGAGTCAATTGAAGCAAAGTCTAAAGCATTTATGGTGGTCTTTCATGCATTTGTAGTGTCGTATTCTGGCTTGCAACTGGAGGAAGACAACTCTGAGAACATCTCGCTATGTGTGACTCATGAACAAGCGAAGGAGGTTTCCTTCTGTCTTTGATGAAGAGACTTGGTCTTGAGATTAAACATTTCATTATTGTTCATTCCTAGGGATGCTATTATCATGACTGATGCTCTGCTAAAGAGGGAGGGGGACATCTCATGTATCGGGAATCCATTCCCTCTGATCTATTTCTTATTTGCTTTAATAATTTCTCGTTATCCATCCAAAATAGTTGTTGCAATCCAGAGGTGCAAGTATGAAAGGGATAGGGTAGTTACTGTGGGGAGTCTAGGAGTTTCTCAAAACATATTTGAAAGGGGTTTTGGTTTCCAATTTAGGAACTTAAGGTCTGCGATAATGTGCTTGAGTTTGGGTTCTTGTTAACACGCGAAAACTTGTGGATGTCCATCATCAGATTTCCTCCTCTTATAGAAGGGTTTTTTATTCTGTTTGTGGCAACCTACACTTCCTAGCTGTTGATTACATTTCATTCAAGAACAGTGAAAAGAAACACCTCTGGTTATCTATCAAGAGATTCCCTAGCTTAAAGATTACTAGGCTGATAGCTAAAGCAAGCTATATGGTTAGATCTGATAGTCAATTCTCTAATTTGATCTAAAACAGTGGTAACTTCAATTTCAGGAGTCAATTCGTTCACTTTTGATGTTAGATATGAGCATCAAGAAGCAAAATAGCATCCAATGGTTGTAGTGTCAATTTCAAAAATCAGATTGGGCACTTGGGAATTCATATCTGACCACTAACTGAACCAATAAATTTCAAAGGGCCTTGATTTTGATTTTAGTGTTGATATCAAAAGGTGTGTAGTCAGTTCTGACAATCAAGAGGCTAACTAAATTTTTGTAAAATCTATATCTTTGATTTCAATGGTTAGATCGAGGACGCGTGTGGTCAGGTCTGATCACCAAAATGTTGAATTGATGTTCAATGGCCATCAAGAGGCTGAAAGATTTTTAACAACCTAATGTTGATTTCAGCAGTAAGATCTAGCATTGGAGTGACCTCCTACCATTTAGAGGCAAATAAATTTCCAACAGCTATAGCTTTGATTTCTGCTAGAGCTGTACACAAACTGAGCCAGCTCGAAAAGCTTGCTTGGCTCGTCTCGATAAAGCTTGGTTTGGCTCGGCTCGTAGGGTTGATCAAGCTAAGCCAAGCCTATTTTTTGAGCTCGTTGAAAATTCAAGGCAAGCTCGAGCTAGACCGAGCTCGATTTGGCTTGGCATGAAACCAAGCTCAGTTTGGCTCGAACCAGGCTCGGATTGGCTCGGTTTGTTTTTTTTTTGTAAATATATAATATATATAATATAACTTATATTTCATTCGAGCGCCCTAATCCCTTTACCCTTTTTTCATTCGAACGCCCTCGCCCACCCGGCCGCCCCCCTAGCCTCGAACCCTCGTCGCCTGACGCCCTGCCAGACTCGCCCGGCTCGCTTGACGGCCAGACTCTCTACCCCAAGGTGCCCAAAACGGTTACGTATCGGCCGATACGTAACGGTAATAGTCATAACCGTTACGCGTTACGGGGTCGAAATGGCCGTAACAGAAAAAACAGGCCATAACGTTCCCGTAACGGACTCATAACGTTCCCGTAACGGTCTTGTAACAGTTTTTTAAGAAAATAAAAAAGCGTTGTAACGGCTGATACATGGTCCGTAACGGCCGTTACAGCCCGTATCGTAATGGTAACAGTGGTGGCCGTTACGACCACCGTTATCGTTATGGAACACCTTGCTCTCCCCTCCTCTCTCCAGTCTCCATTCCTCTCTCTCTCATCTCTGATCTCTCCCCGACCAGCCAACGACCAGCCCGAGCTCTCTCTCTCATCTCTCAAATCTCTCTCACTCTCCCTTTGTTGCCCGGCCAGCCAACACCCAGCCGAACGGACCCCTCTGTCTGAATTTCAACCGGACCCCACTGTCCATCCAGCTGACCGCCCTCAACCCTGTCTGAGCTCGAATTTAGGCTCGAAAGCTCGTCCAAACCAAGCCGAGCCAATCTCGAGCCTAACCACTTTGCTGGTCGAGCTGAGCTGAGCTGGGCCAAGCTCGATTCGATTTGGCTCGTGTACAGCTCTAATTTCAGTGGTTAGGCTGAGCACTTTTGCCACTAGCGGTGACTGTGAAGAGGCCAAATAGGTTCCCATGGGCCATGACTTTGATTTTAATGGTCAAATTGATCATTTGTGGAGTTAGTAATGTTCATCAACAGGCCGAAAAGATGTTCAACAATTAAATTGAAAGTCAAAAGGTCGTTATTTTCAACAGTCAAATTGAGCTCCTATGTGTTCAGATCCGACTATCAAGAGATCATGATTTCCAACTGTCATAACTTTTATTTCAATTGTTAGATCAAGAACTTTGTGTTTTGATCTGGCGATTAAGAGGCCAAATAGAGGCCATATATGCGTCATTTTTGCAATTATTTGATTCCTAAATATGCAAATATGTGTATTTTAGCATCTCCTAAAGTCTCATTGAGAAATTCCACCATCTCTTCGTGTTTCCTCAATGTTTCCTGCAGTCGGCTAACATTTCCGGGTATTAGTGATGATATCAGCGATATCGATACGTGCTTCCGTATCCCCAGCCAGCGATACATGTAATGATACCGATACTACGATCAATACTTGAAGTAGAATAAGAAGGAAATGGTATATTACCTAGCAAAAAGACAATGAAATATTGCTAACTCAACTACCAACACCTCATCAATTTGTAGATTTGGGTTTTGGTAATTATGGTCATCAGAAAACTGGACTGGCAACCACACATTCCTAAATGGTAAATATAGAGATGGTGCAGTTGGCATCTTTGGTACAAACATTCATTTGTTGTTGGATTTTAAATTACTGATCAATTGGAGAGAGGGCTTGAGGAATTTTAAGTTCGTTGGTTCTGCAAAGTGCATGCAAAGATCACTTCGTTTTTTAATTGAAAGTTGCATGTTGCTTTCCAAATTCTGTTTGTTTACTCTCTCTCTCTCTCTCTCTCTCTCTCTCTCTCTCTCTCTCTCTCGCTCTGTAGTGGAGCTTGAATCCAGCTTTTGTGGTTTGTTATATGAGGTTTATGAACGAAGTTTAGTCAATTTTTTCATGCAGTGTTGAACTTCTTGCAGTCTCTTCTTGTCCGGAAGACGCCCTATTGTGCTCTACCTCATGACAGGACTAATGCTAAAAGATTCTAAGAGTTTTGGTATTTTACTTTAAGAAAAAAAGAGAACTGGCAGATGGTAATTATGGTAAATGATTTCCAAGTATTTTGGCCATAAAGTATTTTTGTCAAATATTGGATTTTCAAATTTCCAGGTGCATCAGCAAGTTCATTCAGATTATTTCAAGGTTGCATTCTAGAAGTGTGTCTCATGGAGTTTGTGGTGACAATGGCATTAACCTTAGGATTCAGTGATTAAGGGATGCTATTTTTTAAATGTCAGGACAGAGATGGGCTTCAAGTCAGTTAATTGGGAAGAGCCATGTTTGAACTGTGTTGACTATCGGTAGGCTACCCCCTCATTCCATACCTTGGTAAAACCATAAAGCCGTAGTCTCAAAATTAAGATTACAGTTATAGCAGCTTTTATAGACAATCTGAAATTGTTCTTCCAATATGTGATACTGAGTCCTTCCTATGATGTTGATGCCTTATTTTGATAGTTGATGCCTTCCAAATTCCAATACTTTACAATCGTATGATACCCATATATGATATCGATAGGGACATGGATACAGGAAGAAAGAAAGAGTCGAATGGCTTTCCATTTCTCAAAAATTCAGGATAATGACATGTATAAGGGCTTCCCATTCATAACATGCTATTCATATTTACTTTTATGATGTTTGCTATGAACATTTGACCTATTATTTGGCGTAGTAATTTTGTTAAACAAAGTAATGTTTGTTATGCTGTCCAACATATTAATTCAAAAGTTATGAATTTAATACAACAGGATTTGGTTACAAAGTATTTGACAGGTATCTGTTTTATATATTGGTATTTTGTTGTATTGTACACAATATGTTGATCGCAGTGTTTTAAATAGCTACGCTATGTAGCGTGTAGCTTATGCTACGTAGCGTAGCTTAGCCTAAACGCTACGTAGCTCATGAAAATAGCTTAAGTTGCGTGTAGCCTACGCTACATGATTAATTTGGATACGCTACACGCTTCATAGACTACGCTACATGCTACATAGCTCACATTACAAGTCATTTTTCACGATAACATTAATCAATCATTAAAAATGATTTGTTACATAATTCTATTTCAATGAAAATTCGTTAGTCTTTTCGATGCTTATAGTAAAATAATATAAGAAATAGTTTTAAATCGGTTTTGTTGCTCTTTCTTCACTTTTATACTTAATCATTACCCTTGCTGTTACTTTAGGTTGCATTTGTTGCACCAAATATCATGAAATTTTGTTAAATTTTATTGTTAATCATCTAATTTGGTGCAACCAAGTGCAACCTTGATTAAAAATCCAAGTGTTGTGTAGCTTACGCTACACGCTATGTAGCTTATGCCTCACGCTTCAGAGAGGTGAAGGCTACGCTACACGCTATTCGCTATTTAAAACACTGGTTGATCGTATATAAGTATCTGGGTATCATAGGTCTAATACTTTTTAATTTATCATATATCCATTTTCCTTTTTCTTTTTTCAGGTTTTTGGTGCTTTTGGAGGACTAGGGGCTGCAGGTTTGTCTGCTTCGCTTCTAACATCCGTGTTACCGACCACGTTGGAAGATCTTCTTGCTCTAGGCTTTTGTTCTGCTGGCGGGTAAAATGTTTATTTCTTTATTGGCATTTCACATCATCATAGTCTTCTTTTTTATGCATATATAATTCTTTCCTGAAACTGGCTGAGGCTCATCTTACTATTCTTTTAAGGTTCAAGCCTGACCAGTTTAGGGAGGCAACTGTGCATAATTCATAATTATCTTCTACCACCTATTCATATCATTCAACATGAATAGTATGGTTTGAGTATTTTCTAGGATTTCTCCACATGCTCATTATGGTTTGCAGTCCCTAAAAGATTGATATACAAAACCATATCATCCACTTTATTGATAGATTAACCTTAACTTATAGTTGACATAGTGGAGCTAATGATGATTCTCCTTGATGTGTACGTTGAAATATCTGTATTGTAAACATGGCAGTTGTGTACGGTGATTAGAACTGCTGATTTGTTGGGTCATAAGTAGATAAACCGTAGTGCAAAAGGCAAGGAATTTACCGTTGAGTCTAAGCAATGGTTGAAAAGGGAAGCTTCAAAATAGGGCACTGCGCCACAATCAATTGGTAGAACTTACTAATGGATCGTCTGAGTCATCCAATCACTGTGATTTCTGTTTTGTAGCCCATTCATTTGGTGGCATACTAGGTCAACAGTCTCAATCACTGCCAAGGTATTATGTAATACTATTAGTTGACATACCAGCTGACATGTGAAATTGCATGTGCATGGGTAGTCGAACACGGCACCTTAACACACTACGCTTTGCGGAAGCTAAGAGAGGAACTTAGAATCTTGGCTAAGTCCTGGGGGGAGGGTGAATAAGACCACTTAAAAATTCATGCCGAATTAATTAATTTACCAATTAAAACTTAATTAAGCAATTAACACTTAGGCTTCCAAGCCAAGTAGGTCCAATCACATATTCAACAATCTAAGCAACTAGTCTATAAGAAGATAATGAAATACAAGTTGTGTGTGCTTTACCAATCAAGTGCCTAACATACAATCTATTCATTCATACATATGAATTAATTCATTCAATCACAAGCATAATAGAAATGCATCCATATAAGACAAACACAAACACAATGATGTATAATGGTTCGGTTTCTCTACTCCACTCCTGGTTAACGCATTCTTCCCTTGAGTGTACCGGATTTCACTATCTAGGAGTTTCAATAGGTTCCTCCCAACCTTTACACTTGCTTTTCAATAGGTTCACCAAAAACCTCGATCCTGCACAAGGACCGGCTCGCACGAAATCTTGGTTTTCTATCGGCTAGTCAACAACCACTATATGTACACTCCCGTCGGAGGCCTACACAAGGACTTGGTTTAGGTCGTACACGATAACCAAAGTCGTACATGAGAACCTAAAGAGTTTGGGTTATAAACTCTATCCTCAATCCTACACAAGGAAGGAGTGTAACATGGACTCTTACAATTGACAACTTACTTGTTGGATCGAGCCCCTTTTGATGCACCTTCTTCGAGTTGCTTCTTCATGTTCTCTCATGCTTAAATCAGCTCCTCGTTGCCCCCCCCCCCCCCCCCCGATTAATGATGCTGAATGGTTCAACTCCACGATCAAACACCTTGCATACAATGCTCCTTTGAGCTGACCAATGTGATGAGAGTTAGTGAAATCTCTACAACCTATGGATGAGATTTGGTTCCATGTTGTGGATTCACTTAGATGGGTCTTCTATAGTATTTAAACAAGGATCTACCTATTGGATATGGACCATATGGTGTCTAATCTCTAGAGAGATGTGGAGATCAAGTTTATCTTCAACTTGAGCTTGGAATGCTCTTACTTGTGATGAATTACAAGTGAATTAAGCAAGGAAGATGACTTGGGTCTCATAGGATTATAGCCTCTATGGATATGGAATTGGAGTGGTTTCTAATGCACTAAAAACCCATCAGTTTGCCCAAAGCTCAAATGGCCTTTATATAGACTTCAAGTTCCAATGGTAAAAAAAGGGCAGAAAACGGCTACTGTCGATCGCTTGACCGAGGGCCGTCGATCGATCGAGCTTAAGTTTGGTTGATCGAACTCAAAGGCTTGTTCCTCTATACAGAGAAGACCCACCTTTTCTCCTTTGGGTTGAGTGTACCCAGTACAATCCCCATAAGTAGTAGAAATGATGGACGATGCCAGCATTTTGGAACATCTAGGAGTTTTGTGTAGGGTTAAGAGGGTTTTAGTGCATTATACTTTACGTCCGTTACGTGGTCGTGTAATAAGCCTAACCTTTATCTGTGTACTTCACTTGAAGCTGCAAAAGAACAAAGCCTAGTCAGATTGACTTATCGCATTTATGAGAAGAGGAACAACCTTGGCTTGAAAGATCATTCGGCCAGTACCCTGTTCTTTCGACATGATGGAAGAAGAACATGGCAAAGCTCTACCAAAATTACTTTCTGAATATATTATGTTTTGTACAATGTACACCCTATTCTAGAATCAAGGGATGATGTATCAATGGAATGTATGAAGAACTCAATGGAATGAATAAAATGAAGTGATGAATGCTTTTCTCTCTTTCTTGTCTAATATTAGAATGTAACTCTTGTTTCCCTTATGTAAACAAAGATAATTTTGTTGTGTAAACAAAATGGCGACTCTGCTGGGGAAACTAGTCATTAACAAGATTTATGTCCTAATACTGACAAGATACTATAAGAAAGGCATTCATCATCTTAAGGCACTATTAAGCGCCCAAATGGCGACTCTCAACGAGAACATTCTACCCTTCATCTCTAGAATAGACTGTACATACAAACAATTTAAAATGACCAACTTGTTGTATAAAATCTCAGTTACATTGCACTGTTCAATCAAGAATTCACAATGATTTGTTCAGCTTGCAAGATCGTTTTCCGTTTTACTCTGGGAGGAGGATTCACCGTCTCTTACGATAACCAAAGCTCAACAAACAAAACAGCCATAGCAGCTACAATAGTGATTTCGGCTTCGCCTATCGCCACAAATGACGATAGTGGATGGATAATGGTGCAATCGAAAAGAAAGAGGGCACCATTCAAAGTCTCAGCTAAGACCGCATTTAAAGATCCTCATTCTCGAACATGCCAAAGGCCGATTACGCGAAGTATTGCTAGACGATTCCAGCTATGACTCCTCCATCTTTGTATCCAGGAGAGGCAAGAGTATCTTTCGTCGAGAAGGATTTTCCTGCGCTCAGTGTTGTCATGTGCGGTGGCATATGCACATATATGCTGGAAAATCGCATATGCGACCATGACATATGCAGCCATGGCATATTTTTTTATGCGAAAATATGCGATCACATACAACATATGCGATCGCATATTGGCCAACGGTCAGAAATCCGACCGTTTTTTGACTGTTGGAACATAATTTTTTTTGTAAGAAAAACACTTTTTCTCTATAAATAGGGCTCCAAACTCACCCATTTCACTCATTCTCATCCCAAACTCTCAAGTTTCCCAAACTCTCTTACTCTCTAGTCTCTTATTCTCTTACAACTTACGAGTTACAAGTTCCAACTTCCAAGTGGTCTTCACTCTTCAATCTCTCTCTCATACATTCAAGGAGTCAAATTCAAGAATCAAGTTCAATTAATCTTTCTAATCTTGCTCTCTTACATTTACACACTATTAGTCTATTACACATACATATATCTTTTAGATTTTGTTCCTATCTCTTTCTTACATTTTGTTTCAACTGTGTAGGCCACAATGTACAACAACTACAGGGCCATGCCTACCTACCTACCAAGTCCAAGATTCCAAGAGTCAAGAGACTCAAGTCAATACTCAAGACTGAAGAGAAGACTCAAGATTCAAGAATCAAGATTAAAGAAGAAGAGTGAAGTCTCAACTCTCAAGTCTCTTAACTTTCAAGTGACAAGTCTCAAGTCTCTACTCTCAAGTTCAAGTGTTCAACTATAAGTCTTAACTCTCAAGTTCAAGTGTTCAACTATAAGTCTCAACTCTCAAGTCCCTCTCTCTTCTTTCTTCTTTCTTTTGTTTTGTTCTCCTCTCCTACAAGTGTAAGTAGTGTAGTGTAACCCCTCTTTCCCTCTTTCCCTCTTTCCCTCTCTATCTCTCTACTCTTTACTCTCTAGTCTCTACATTCTCTCTTTCTAAATTCTATTTCTCTCTCACTTTCTTCTCTTCTACAAGAGTACTAGTGTAGACTGTGTAAGTGTATAGTGTAGTGGGGTCTCTCTCTCTCTCTCTCTCTCTCTCTCTCTCTCTCTCTCTCTCTCGTTTTACTGTAGTTTTTAGTTTTTATTTACAAATTACAAGTTACATACTTTGTTACTTACATTCCATAATCATGCCTTCTTCCCAATCTTCCTCTTTGAAACCCAAGTCGAATGACCCGGGTTGGAGTATGGGCACTATCGTAGTGCTACGGAGAAAACTCACATAGTGAGTTATGTGAGTATGTGAGTTCCGGTAGTATTGCTCGGCACAAGCAACACCTAGCACATACACCGGGGTCAAATGCGAGAGCATGCGATAAAATTACTCCAGAAATCCGAAGGGAGATCATGGAGCATATGGATAAACAATCGAGAAAAAGATGCGATAGTGCCCCACATCAAGAAGAATATATGGAACAAGATGCATATGAAGATATAAATGTAGATGAAGCTAGCCCTACCCCTCTACCCCTCTTACGTCTACAGGCCGGTCTAGACCACCACCGGCCTCAAAAAGTGCTTGTGGGCATAGACCCATGGATAGATGGTGTAGACTACACCCCGAGGATGTGGTAGACCAAAGGGGTACGAGCAAAAGGTCAGCTCAAACAACTTTAAAAAACCGGTATAAACAAAAAGATAAGAAAACCACTATTCAATATATTGCTAAGTGGTTTTACCAAACCGGCTTTGCTTTCAACGCGGTAAAATCAAGAAGTTTCAAAGTTATGGTTGAGGGAGGCAATAGGTCAATTTGGACCTGGGCTTAAACCTTCTTCATATCATGAAATGAGGGAGATGTGCCTCAAAGTCGAAGTTGAGCATACACGATTCTTTACAGCCGAATATAGGGAATCGTGGAAAACTTATGGGTGTTCACTCATGGCCGATGGATGGACCAATAGATTCGGTCGGTCTCTCATTAACTTTCTAGTGAATTGTTCAACTGAGACAATGTTCTTGAAGTCTGTGGATGCATCGGGCCATTCTCATACCGCAAACTACTTTTTTGAATTACTAGATAGTGTAGTTGAGGAAATAGGTGAAGAATACATTGTCCAGGTAATTACAGACAACGTAGCCTCATATGTAGCCGCCGATCGTCTACTTATGGAAAAGAGGCGCCGTTTATTTTGGACCCCTTGTGCGGCCCATTGTATTGATCTCATGTTAGAAGATATATGTATGTTATTTTTACAAGTGATTGCAAGGGCAAGAAAAATCATAGTATTTATGTACAAACACGCCCTTCTTCTCAGTGGAATGAGAAAACACATTGGGGGCAATTTGCTACGTCCATCAGTCACTCGTTTTGCTACAACCTTCTTAACACTACAAAGATTAAATACAAAAAAAATCGGAACTTAGAAGCTTTGTAGTGTCGGTCGATTTTACAAGTGGGACATGGTCAAAGAAGACTAAAGGGAAACAGGTTCAACAAACAATCCTTTCACAAAATTTTTGGACACAAGTGATAAAGGCGTTAAAAGCATCTGAGCCATTAGTCACTGTGTTGCGACTGTTGGACGGGGATGAGAAGCCGGCAATGGGTTATATTTATGATGCGATGGAATCGGCGAAAGTTAAGATCATGAACCATTTTAATTATAGAGTGCGTGATTACAGGCCTATTATAGATATTATAGATAGAAGATGGGGCAGCCAAATGTCATCTCCATTATATTCGGCTGCCTACATCCTTAACTCGGCTTGTTTATTCTCTTCTCCCAATCCAGTTGCATCACTTGAAATACATATGGCTGGATTTATTGATGTGTTGGAAAGAATGGTTCCAGATAGAGAAGAATTGGACAGGATCTCAGCTCTATTAGACTTTTATATAAAGAGTGATGGTATCTTCAAGGGAGATCGTTATCAGGCATCGGACAATGAAAATGCCTAGTAAGTAGTATGAAAATGTGTTTTACAAATAGCTTTTTACAATCTAGTAATCTATAAAGTAAAGTCTTACCTACTTAAACTGTTTTTCTCAGCTGACTGGTGGGCTTCCTATGGAGTGGACCCGAACAGTAAGGATCCAGCTTTAAAGAAGCTGGCCATGAGGATTCTTAGACTCACGTGTTCTACCAGTGTTTGTGAGTGCAACTGGAGCGCGTTCGAGGCGGTAAGTCTGAAAAAATGAAAATGTTAATGTGTTAATGTTAGTAACTTAGTATGTCATAAACTTACAGTTTAGGATAATTGTAAAGCTAATGCCAAATACATTTTCTTTCATGCAGATTCACACTAAGAAAAGAAATCGCTTGAGCAAAAAAAGCTTAACGACTTGGTCTTTGTCCAATACAATAAAAAATTGCAAGAACGATTCTAGACTAGGAAAGAAAAGCCTGGTTTCTATGACCGTGTCTGCTTGGATGAGCTGGATGTAGAAAACGAGTGGCTCGTAGAGATGAAGGAGCCGGTTTTTATTGACGACAACTTGACATGGGCGCAAGTTGAAGATGCCGCATACGGATCAACGCCTAGAGAAACTACTGCTTGGAGACGGGGGGGGGGAGAGTTGTAGCAGTCATCCCATGGTAGAAGAGATTGAGGAGATAGAAGGAGGAGGAAATGACGATCAAGTTGAAGAACCACCATTGGATGTTGAAGAAGTGCTAGTACATACAGATGATGAAGAAACAGAAGAAGAAGAGGTGTATGTGGAAGAAGGAGATGACGACGATGATTGTGATGGTGGTGGTGATCAATTGCCACAAATAGATCAATGCCTTTAGTCTTTTACTCTTTTGTTTACTATTAGTCTATTTAGTCTTTTGTTAGTTTTACGTTTACCTAGGTTTTGTAACTTGTAAAATGTAAGTTGTAAATTATATTTCCATTTTCGACAATCAATAATAAATAAATAGTTTTTTCATTTTGTCTTAGTTTCTTGTTACTTGACTTCTTTCTTAGTTCTTACTCTTAGTTGTTAGTTGTTTCTTGTTACTAGTTCTTAGTTCTTACTTAGTAATAGACTAGTAGAGTAGTAGGATTACTTATTAACTTATAAACTTATAAGTTATAATTAAACATGTGATGTATAATTACTTATTAAATTATTATTTATTAACTTAGTAGTTAGGAAAGGTCCCCTATTTTCTTATATATTTTTTTTCATTTTTTTTAAAAAAATTCGATATGCGGTCACATATGCGATTGTGCGATCGCATATGCACGCAGGCATATGCGGTCACATATGCGATTTTGCGATCGCATATGCACACAGGCATATGCGGTCGCATGAAATCGCATATGCGATTTGACAACATTGCATGCGCTTCCTGCATTTCCTACTATACAGAAGCAAAAGAGCCAAATCCTCATGCCGCACCGGTCCTCTCCGACAGGAACATCAATCACAGATTCAACTGAAACCACACCAACAAGGGTTGTACATTCTGAGTCCACCGACTCATTGCGGTCTAACAACCATGAGTTGAGAGGAGGCCCAATGTCATTAACCCCTTCAACTACCACTTCGTCTACATCGTCAAGAACGGAAACCTCAAGAAGAAAAGCCTCTGTCCTTATGGCCGGAACCAGCCAAGCTGTATAATCGACAGAAAAACATTTTTAAGAGATGGCACGTACTCAGGTCACTGTTGATGGAAGAATGTAGGAACATGCGTGAGGCAATATCCATGATAGCCCGCACGATGTCTTAGAATGCTGCCCCGCAAAATATGGCTCTTGCAGAAAACATCGAACATCCTCTCGAAGGATCACAGTCGCCTCGAGCCATGTCGCACGGGTCAGTCCAATATCAAACCCTGGAATAGCAACAGATGAGATACGACAAATCATAGCTGAAACTGTCCAATCAGAAGGAGAAAGAATGCATAAGGAAAGATTTCCGTATCAAACGCCGTATCAAAGAGAAGATGATATTCCTTTTCCAGTTGGCTTCAAATGCGTAAACTTTCATAAATTCAACGGGCAAGGATCACCGGAGGAACGCATGATGCATTTCATGACAACGATGGGAAGTTATGTAGCCGTATCACAGTATTGTTTACGATTGTTTGGTGTGACCTTGATAGGGAAAGCTTCTAAGTGGTATGTAGCTCTCACTCCAGAGTCAATATGGACTTGAGAACAAATGCAGGAGGCATTCCTGACCAGTTTCTTCTCAACCGAGAGAGAAGTAAGTCTGACAGAACTAGCGGCTGTACGACAAAAAGAGTCAGAATCAGTTAATAAATTCATCACATGTTGGAGAGCTCTAAGCGTGTCATGCAAATATCTCTCATGAGAGTCTGAACAAGTGGAAATGTGCATCGGGTGCATGGAGCCAGAAATCGCTTTCGTTCTTACAGGAGCAAAGATACACACGTTCCGTGAGTTAGCAACGAGGGCTGATGCCCTGGAAAACATGATCAAGAAAGTGCTCGCTTTTCGTACAGTCTACGCGACGAAATACTAGCAGATCTTTAGCTAATGTTACAGATAAAGGAAAGGGTAAACAAGAGCTCCGGGATAAACCAAGAGATAACAGGAGGGAAAGACAAAATTATTTCAATAACAGGCCCGCTGATAAGAGATATTGGCGATTCAGCCGTTAAGAAGAATATTCCTTCGCAAATGAAGATATTGTTCCTATGATGAATCAGCTGGTGGCAGCAAGAACGATTGAGCTACCTCAATTAAGACGACCTGATGAGGCAGACAAAGCAGAAGACAGAGATTATTGCCATTACCATCGCATGCTGGGACATCCTACTCGAAGATGCTACACTATCAAAGCTATTTTACGAAGGATGATTGACAGTGGAGAAACAATTATGGGGAAAGAAAATGATAAAGGAAAGAAAGCAATTACAAATGTTGTATCTGCTAGAGACACAGAATGTCAGCTGAGATTATCTTCAATACTCCTTCCAGAACGATTCAGTCTGGGAGTTGAGGAACATGAGGAACATCTCATGCAAAGCATGATAGTGTCCGCCGCCCTAGGAGGAAACCAAAGACTGAAGAGAATCAATGCAGTATTAAAGGTCAAAGCCTGCCATCTGTCTAGACGTCGCAGGGCACAAAAAACCTCAAACATTGAGATGGTCCCGTTCTCAGCACATGAGTCTCCTCTTGATCATTTACTTCGGCATGAGAGGTATAATGATCGCCGAGGTATCAGTAAAGAACAAAGGATAAAAGAATTTCCAGAGAGAATGGTACGAGTCAGGGGCTCTACGAGAAGTAAGAACTTGGGAACAACTCTAGGAACTATTCATGTAAAGATTTTGGATACCGAGAAGAATGGTCCCTTTGACAGAATTGATAAGACGGGAAATTGCTCTGGAAGAATGCTCGTATCAGTATACCCTGAAATGGAGAAATGCGATAACCAGTTCGTATAAATTGCTCGAATACACAGAAATAGAAATAGCTGGGTCATGTGCCGAAAGTATGGGGATGAAGGCTATAGACAGATATAAGCCGTATACCCTATTTAGCCTGATGAAAGAAACCGCGATAATGAGGCCCAAGGCGAGTGAAGAACGGGCAGTTATACATTTCTTCAGTAACATGCATGCCGATAGAGTGAAGCAAATGTTGAATTCTGCCTCGTCCAATCCATACAAATAAATTCTCGAAAAAAGGAACGAGTCCCGGAGTTCCCCAAGTTTATGCTTTTCAAAGGGGGAGCCCAGTCGCCCATAGAACATTTGGTGACATATGAAAAGGCTGCCTATTTCAGAGGAAATGTCTCCCAGGAATATTTATTGAGAAACTTTGTGAAAAGGCTGCCTATTCGTTGGCCACTTCGGCAATGCCATGGCTTGGTACTTCGCTCTCCCAAAAGGGGCAATAACGAGTTGGTAAGACATGAAAAAAATGTTCGTTATGCGATTCTATAAATATAGTGTGAGAATATCAGGGGCATTACTTCGACGGACCATTCAGCATCTAAGAGAGGATGTGCTAGATTTCGTACGTAGATGGTGGAACACACGAGCTTGCAGTTACTCTTTACCCATGACAGAAGATATCATGGTGAGAGAATGTATTCAGGCGACTATACTTAAAGAGCAGTTGTTGCTAAGGAATCAGGGGACTCCGCGAAGCTTTCAGCAGCTGCTAAAAGTACTGGTATTTCAATTTCATGAGTTATACGATGTCGCGACAGTTCAAGCTACACCAAGGTCAGAAAGTCCCAGTAGCTCATCTCCTAGGGATGACATGGAAAGTAATATAATAACATTACGATCCGGAAAACAATTGTGTCATGAGCCACAGAAAGAATCGCAAAAGGACATCCCTGATAAAATGTTTAGTCAAGAAGTGGTCGACGAAAGGGTTGATAGACCACCACTGCTAGAAGATCCGTCAATGTCAGGAGTTATGTATGATGTGATTAGCTATCTAAAAAGACTCCCAGCAAGACTGAGCTTCTATGACGCCTTGAAATTGTCGAAGAGCTTTCGACAGACCTTGATAGAGGCATTGTCGAATGATGAAGTGTGAGAAGCATTGATAACAGAAATGGAAATAGTCGACACCGAGAAGGATGAAGATGCTAGAATGCAATGTTGGAAAGGGTCGAAGCAGCCTACTGTATGTCGACAATAACCTTCACAGATGAAGACTTGATGTTAGGCGAGAAAGAACATAATAGGCCTCTAATGGTCACAGGCTACATTAACGATAGGCAGATAAAGCGTATCATGATTGACAATGGGTTCGCCGTAAATCTCATGCCACTAAACATGCTTTTGAAGCTGGGGTACAAATGACAGCAATTGCGGACTAGCAACATGATGATTCAAGGGTTCAATCAGGATGGACAAAAAGCGCTGGGTAAAATTATTATGATGCTGGAAATTGACGGCCTCATCACAAAAGTAACTTGTCATGTCATTGATGCTATGACAACATACAATTTGCTGTTGGGGAGGCCGTGGATACACAGATACGGGATTGTTCCCTCCACGTTACACTAGTGTTTTAAATATTGTTAAAAAGGTGTACAGTTTAAGATTGCGGCTGATGAAATAATGTACACGATCGCAGAATCGTTTTTTGTGGATGCACGGTATTATGATGCATTTGCCAATGAAGAACAAAGAGACAAAATAGGCCAAAAGCAAGAAAAAAGTGCTAAAGGAAAAGTGGTATTGAAGACAATGGAAATCCAATAAGGAAAGACAAAGGAGCCCAAAGCGAAAAGATTTTGTTTCGTGCCAAAGAACATGTGGCAACTGGGACAACCTCCACTAGTATTATTTTCATCAAAACAAGCAGAAACCCTCCAAGCTAATTTCATCATGCAAGCACCAAGAATTGAAAGAATCAAGCCCTTCTTGAAAGGACCTCGTGAATTCCAAGTATCAAGAAAAGAAGGGTGTGAGCCGATATTGTTCTACTCAGGATAAAAAATGCCCGAAGTGCGGAATGAGGTGCCAGTACAAGAAGGTAAACCTATCAGGCTAGACCCAGAAGAACTTGAGCTGTACAACCCAATAAGCAGAAGGATAATGCAGTCAAAATGCATTCAAATCTATTAAACAATTGTTAAGACAGCCGCCCGTGTTAACTGCGCCGATACAAGGGAAACCACTTGTCTTGTATATCGTTGCCTGTGATAATTCGCTCGGCATGCTGCTAGAACAAAAGAATGAACAAGGAAAAGAAGCAGTCCTATATTATCTAAGTGGAACATTGGTGGGGGCTGAACATCATTATTCACTAATTGAAAAAACCTGTCTGGCTCTGATATTTGCCGTACAGAAGTTGCGACATTACTGCCTCTCCCATGACATAACACTAATCTCGCGGGCCGATCCAATCAAGTATTTGATGACGCGGTCGATGTTGTTAGGAAGATTGGCCACATGGATGCTATTGTTATCAAAATTCACCATCACATATATGCCTTCAGAAGCAATCAAGGGACAAGCAGTGGCTGATTTTCTAGCCGCACATCCAACCTCTAAGGAAGAGGAAATATCGGATGATTTGCCAGACGAAGACGTTTTTTTGCTCAAGCCAGTAGAATCGTGGCATATATATTTTGATGGAGTCGCGAGGACTACGGGGCAGGTGCAGGAGTGATTTTCATCAGCCCGCAAGGAAATGCAGATCCAGGCGGTCAGAATATTTGGCGATTCCCAGTTAATCATAAACCAGCTAATGACAGAATATGAAATAAGGAAGCCAGAACTGCTGCCATACTATAAAAAAGTGAGGAAATTATTTGAAAGTTTTCGAGACATCTCCATATAGCATGTGCCTCGGAAAGAAAATGAAAAGGCGATGTGACATGTGAGCTTATTTAGCTAGAACCATTAATGGGTGAACTTGGGTTTATAGTTGAGGTTCCTATGAAGTTGTAATGTGATAATCAAGCAACCTCTCATGTTGTTAACAAACCTATTTATCATGAGAGACCAAGCACATCAAAATCGATTGCCACTTCCTTCCGGAGAGTTGCAGATTTGTCAAATTCCAAGATCAATTGACAGATATATTTATGAAAGCTCTGTGTCATACTCAATTAGATCATATCTTTATCAAACTTGGCATTTGTCAGAGAAGAAAGGAATTTGAGAAATAAGAAAAAGCACTACAAGGTTGGATGTCCAAACCTTATTTATAATATGTAGAGATGTTTAATTACAAATATGCCCTTGACACTTAAAGAGAGAAAAAAGGGCAAAAAAGGAAAACATAAATAACTTGTAGAGAAATAAGCCAAGGACCAAAGGCCTATAACACAAAGGCCCACTGTAGTTATCTCCACTCCCCTTGAAGCTAAGGTATGGATATCAATAATGTCCAGCTTGTTAAGAATGTCTTTGAACTTCCATAGTAAGAACCTTAGTGAAGTTATCTATCAATTGAACAGAAGACGAAATAAATGTAATAAAAATAATGCCAACAACAACCTTCTCAGAGTGACAATCAACTTCAATATGTTTTTTTTCTTATGAAAAACATGATTAGAATCTATATGAATGGCAGCTTGGTTGTCATAACACAGGCACAAGAGTCTTCATAGGAATTCCCAATTTAGTAACAAAACTTTCAAGAACATAATTTCATAAATAGTATTCGCTATAACAGGATACTCTGCCTCAACATTGGACTGATTTGCAACTGTCTATTTTTTAGGCTTCCAGATGACTAAATTACCTCTGAAAAAAATACAGTAGCCTGTTGTAGATTGTCGATCATCTGGTTATTCTGTCCAATCTACATTAACGTATCCTTCAATATTAAGATTATTATAATAGCTAAATTGGATGCGACGTGCCGAAGAAGACTTAATGTAGCATAAGATGTGACGTACTGCTTCGAGGTAACCAAAATGGGGAGCATGCTTAAATTGATTAACCAAACTCACTACATGAGATAGATCTAGGCGAGTAACAGTAAAACATATCAACCATCTAACCAAGCGCTTGTACATACGAGGATCATTAAGGAGTTCCCCATTATCCGTCTAAAGCTTTTTATTAACTTCCAATGGAAAATCAATAGGTTTGACTGACATAGATTATCGGTTGAAATCAACAAATCAAGGGCATATTTCCATCGAGACAAAACTATGCCCTTCTTAGAACAAGAGACTTCAATTTCAAGAAAACATTTTAGTAGCCCCAAATGTTTGATGTTAAACACGTTCATATATAATTTTAACCAAGAAGAGAGACTTCAATTTCAAGAAAACATTTTAGCGGCCCCAAATCTTTGATGGTAAACACCTTGTTCATATATAATTTTAACTCAGAAATACCATTAGCGTCATCACCCATAATGAGTATATCATCCACTTAGACAATCACAATAACGAGTCGCTGGACAATAATGATTATAATCAGCTATAACGAGATGTATGACAAGCAAAGTCCTCAAAAATAAAATAAAAATTCCAGCAAACCCTAGCCGATGCAAACTAATTTATGAGAAAAACTGGAAGAAACCTAGAATAAAATCTGTCTAAACCTATAAATCCAACAAACCCTATCTACCGCAACAAGTTTTCCGAGAAAACTAGCAGAAAAATGCTCCGAAAATCTGATAAAAAACCTAGTGTGTGTGTGTGTGTGTGTGTGTGTGAGAGAGAGAGAGAGAGAGAGAGAGAGAGAGAGAGAGAGAGAGAGAGAGAGAGAGCTTTCCTTGCTCTGATACCATGTTAGAGAAGAAAACGAATTTGAAAAAGAAGAAAAATACTATAGGGCTGGATGTCCAACCCTTATAAAAATATGTAGAGATGTTTAATTACTAAAATTCCCTTAACATTTAAAGAGAGAACAGAGGAAAACATAAATAAACTTAAAGAGAAATAATCTAAGGACCGAAGGCCCAACAAGCCCATGCACAATGTCTACAACATTCATGATATACATGTTCTAGCTTTAGGGGGAGTGTTATCGAATGTGAATGTGGACTGTTATATGGCCCATTCTTAGGCCCATCTAAGTTTATGACATAATGGGCATTTTTGCTTTTATTATTAATGGCATTCTTGTAAATATTGAAAACTATGTTAATAGACTTGAGAGGTGGGGACGTATGAACCATAAATCCTCATTCTCTCTCTCATTTGCTCTCTTCACCTCTTTTGTTTTTTTTGATTTTTTGTTTTTTCTTCGTTTTCCTCTCTCGATCCACACACACACACACACACACACACACACACAAGGGAAATGATTTGAGTCGGGGGGACGCAGATGCAAGTGCAATTGCGTGAACAGAGGTGCGCAGCAAAAAAATTGTCATGAAAGGTATGTATAATTGGCGTGTTTGGATACTATTTTTTCCCCACTTAGTGGCCTCATGCAAGTGTGATCACATGAACATAGGTGCGCAGCAAAAAAATTGTCATGAAAGGTATGTATAATTGGCGTGTTTGGATACTATCTTTTCCCAACATCATTCTGTTTCTGCTTTTTAGAAATTTGTTCGTTAAGATCCCATAAAATTCCTATGGGAAAAATAAAAACACAAACAAAAAGAAGAAGAAAAGAGCAACTCATAAATTCATTATATTATGGAACTTCAGCCGCATTTATGGTTATACCAATACTTATTACCAACCATCGGTTTTTCATTTTTCTGTTGAGACTTTCTAGATTTTTGTTCATCATCATCATCATGATCTAAGCCTTATCCCAACTAACTGGTATAGGCCACAGGAAACCTGTGTGGCCATTCCACTGTCTCAAGGGCCATAACTTCAGTCGGACCATAAGATTATCAAGTCTTTTCTTACGACCTCCACCCACATCCTTTTGGGCCTTCCTCTTGCTCTTCTAAAGCCTTCAACTTTCACCAACTTGCCCTTAACTAGCACTGTTCTTGGTCTCTGTTGCACATGATGAAACCATCTAAGTTTGCGTTATTTCTCCTCAATAATTGACTGTCAATAGGGGATGAGTTTTCAAGTTAGAGAAACAGCTAGATGGTGCATCAATAAAAGAAAATTTCACTTAATGACTTACAATATGGGATGAGTTCTGTTGTCTTAACTTGCTAATTTACATCTGTATGGTGTGTAGTACTTGCGCTGGGAAACATATCATTCCCGGTTTTGTTTTGGGCATTTTAGTCGAGTTGAGTTTGGAGAGAATTTGAGGGTAGCTTAGGAATTTACATAGTTTCATAGGAGCTAGTTGTAGTAATTTGAGGTTTTGGATTTCTCCAAATATTAGCAGAATGGTGCTCAGCATGCTTATTCAAAATATTTGTGTGTGATGTGGTAGAAGGATGTGAGATTATTGAATATCGTGTTTACAATCATGCATATGAAAGGTTTTGCATCATTGTCTCCAGCTAGAAGACTTCTCATGTGCTTTCCACTAGTCGATTATCCTCGAGAACCATTTACCTCCACTTGTGCCATACTAACCAATGGTCGTCCACTTACTTTCTATTCTCTGATCCTATGCTGACTCAATACTTACCCAATCGCAGAAACAAGTCTCGACGCCATAATCGCCAGTTAGTGTCTCACAAATTGGTTGCAACTCTTGCAATTGCTCTTTTTAATCCCATGGCCATCAATTCTCACTGTGTTTTCTATTCAATTGCCAAATAAAAACTGGCCCATTTGCTCACTTACCTTGTTCTTGTTTTTATTTATGGGCTGGTAACTTGATGTTATTTACATTTTTTTATCGGTAGTTCCTGAATTTCATCAATTAGAGAGATGACAACCACCTTATCTTTGAGTAGTTTACTGGCGATTTCAAGTTTCCCGAATCGTCGAAAGGAGGTGACAGATAAGGTGAAGAGGGCGGCAGATGCTTTGGCACATCAACTTGAGGAAGCCATGCTCAAGGATCTCTCACAGGCTCTAGAGAACCTTGAACGATGGGTCGAGTTCATCGGAAGGCCTTACCAGGATGCAGCTCAACATTCACTCGACCGGATGCTGGGAATTCAAGAAGAGTTATCAAACATAGGGAAAAAATTGCAAAGCCTACAAATTGAAATCCAAAACCTTCATGTTCGTTGAGATTTTCACTCAACAAAAGTTATTGGGAGAATCCTCAGCATCTACCTGCCTTATATCTTTTGTTGTCTGTATGTACAATGTACCAATGCATTCTTTTGTGGGGTGTTCTGTACCCATTTGTGTAGTTTAGGTGACGGTAGAGGAATAAATGGAGGATGCTAGCTGTCCTGGCATTTTTTATTGTAATAAAAAAACATATAAAATGTATCATTCTCTTTTTGGTACTAAGGACGAAACTTGATCCAGCAAAGCCTTGGCTGTTGACAGGATTTGTGTTGTACTGAATATTGAATGGAAGCAGTAGATTTTGTTTGAATGAACATTCAGCGTTTCTGTTCTTCTTATGGGTGCATTCAGATGCAACACCGAATCGATTAGCAGTAATTAGTAATGGGCAAATTAATGAGTTTTGATTGCATAGTCTCTAGCATTTGCATTGTGAGACTTCAAAATTACATTAGTTTCAAGTTAGGCATGATGGGAGCATGACTATGGCCAACTCATTATGAAATAGATACCAGGAAATTATCTCCTTTTCTTTTTCCACTTCCCTCTTGGTTAATGAATGCTGGAAATTCAGTATTTAGTTGAACATTCAAACCCAAAGGCAGCCTACAAAAAGATCTAACTGATATCTTTTTCAGCATAGAGAATTGCAATTTGATAGCATGTGCAACTGTCATTCCATACACCGTCCTACTGCCTTGATACATGTGGTTTTTTTTTTTTTTTTTCAAAGAGTGCCAGTAGCTTTAAAATCCCATCAATCTGGGCATTGGGAATTTGCAAGTTTGGTACTAAATCAAGCTGTCGACCTCACTGCTTGGCCGAGAGAAGTACGAAGGATGACTTAGCCACATGAATTTATGATGACTAGCAGACTAATTGTTCTGTGCTAGAATGGTGAATAGGGAGTGAAATAGCCATTGGATGCGTGACATGTTTGCATGGTTTACGTGGGAAGATGCCTCTCTTTTAAGTAAACAAGCAGGGGAAATTAGAAGGGAAAGATAGTGGGCATAACATGGTTCAAAAAAATAAAAAAAAGAGGTAGAAAGAGTGCACTCATTTACATGGTTGTGACCTTTCAAATAAATAAAATCCATGCTTGTGTAAGCCACAAAGTGGATTCCTCATCTTTCTCAATAAAAAAAAAATTAAAAAAAAAGGATTAAAGAATATAAGCAAAAAGGAAATAAATAATAGGGGTTGGGCTTCATGGGGGCATAGGGACGTACATGAGTGAGTCACAATCTCACTTTTCTTAGTTAAGAAAGTTCACTTTCATTTGCTTTGGTCACACAAAACAAAAGAGGGCCATGTATTAGAAATTTGTTTTTAGGATTTTGTACTGGAAAGCGTCATCTGTGTTTAGGAACCCACCAAAACGGTTAAACACCCCCATCCATCCTCTTTCCTGGAAAATGCTCTTTTGAGCCACCTACCGACTTTCCTTAGATACAACGTACTGTTCTTTCTAATTCAACCACATGATGAGACGTTGAAGTTCACCCTTCTATCTACCTTGATTGTTTGCCTGGTGGTCCTCAACCATTTGTCATGACCTATGCTATCTAGAACATGAAACCGCTGCATCTTCTGTTTAGGATCGAGCCATCTGGCTAAATTATCGACCTGAAATTATGGCTCTATATTCTTATTATTGATTAAGCTAATGCAAATTTATATTTATATTGTGGAGATTTATAGTTGAATTTATTTAGTTATAATGTAGGACTAAGCATGTGGCTCTATAATAATTACATTCACCATCTCAAATAAAATTATAATATTGGATATACAATGTATGTAGTGTATGTATTGGAGTGATGCGCATGATCCTAGCATAATGCATACCCGTTCCTGTACAATGTACCAAAGTGACCCCATTATCCAGGTGACTTTGGTAATGACAAAAGCATTTTTACGAATTGGCTGATCCTGAATGATGATTTGTGGACACTGAATGAACGGTTAAAAAATGAAGAAAATTTTTACTAATTAGATGAGTAGGATTATCCGTTTGGGAAGTTTTTTTGGGGGCATGGCCAGTCCATTCCGATGCCCCACTAGGTCAACAGTCTGGATCACAGAAATTGCAGTGTGCCATTTTAAGAAACAGGGGCTATGCATCGAAGAATGGCATGGATGAGGACTTGGTGAGGACGTCTATGTTGGAAGAAAAGGGGTGACTTGGGATACAGCTGAACCTTGCGTGTTATTTATGGAAATGATGAAAATAGAGGGTGGCATGTGCTCCAACCCACCAAATTCAATAAGGTACATTAGCAACCACTGAACGTGCTATTCTTCCCTTTCTTTCTCAATTCACTTTAACAATAGGGTCTTGGTGCAGTTCACCTGTAATTTTTAGGAATGTCAGGAAAAAAAAATAAAAAATCATCAGCCCCAAAACAGAGAAGATAAGCAGATTGGTTCTCTACCTTAGTATGACCATGCATACACACGAACGCACAGCCATGATAGTTCAATCCAAAATGTTCAAGTCTTCGGAACAACGCATCAGATGATCATAATCCGAAATTCATACTGAAAGGATGATCCTAAACGTCTGAATAGTTTCCATCAAATGGATGGCTGAAATGGTAAAATAGCCTACTCCTGCATGAGCACGGATAGTCGTATTGATCTCTCTCTCTCTCTCTCTATCTCTCTCTCTCTCTCAATAAATAACTAAAAGGAAATCTTCCACAATTCTCTATGCATGCAAAAGAAGCAGATCAAAAGGGTTGGCAGTTCACGAGTTATTGTACTTGATATTATCTCTGGCCGGCTGTTTAGCTTTCTTTAGGGAGTACGCTTTAAAAAGAGAGAACTGAGCACCTACAACCGGGACGAAAACCCACTCATCAGGCTGGCGACACCTTTAAAATCAGCTCGTAGGCGATCGTGCGGTTCACCTGATGAGTTGATTGCTCTAATTTTATTTTATTTATTTTATTTTTTTTCCAGGCTATTTTGCTGCTTTTTTTCATCATTTTCGTTGTTTGGATGCTTCAGTGAAGTGTCTCATAAGCCGGAAGAGGCCGGTTCGACTACAATGCAATGTAGGATATGCTTATTCTACACTAGGGCTGTACATCGAGCCAATTCAAGTCGAGGTAGGCCAAGCTTGGCTTGACTCGTCTGTGCTCTCCTCGAGTTCGAGCTCACCCTCGAGCTTACCATTGGAGCTTGCCTTGTTTACTAAAACTTTCAAGGCGAGCTAGAGGATCGAGTCAAGTTGAGCTTGTTCCCACCTCAATTTATTAATTTTTTTGCTCCAAAATACAAATTAAAAGTCAACATTAAGTTCAAGAAGTCATACACATATTAGGGGAGAATAATATTTCTATAGATGGGACCCCACCATTTAAATGACCTATCTCTGATTGATTTTTTCTTTGGCCAGGTCACACACGCATTGAATGCAGACCACTAGTAACATTTTTTGAACCATAGATTAACACAGTACATGCATAGCTCACCACATGAATGGACTGCCCTAATTATTGTGTGGACCATCTTCATGATGAGGCCTAGTTGATTCATGGATCAGATGCACCACCTCTCTCATAAAATTGCAATCAAAAGCTGCATATAGTGTTTGGTCTTACCATAATCCATGTTTTGTAAATATGTATGGTGTGTGATCTTACCGTAACACCCGTTTTGCGTAGCTGTAAAACACACAACCTTTGTATGCTCACCATATTTTGTACTTGAAATTATTCAATCCATCAAGGTATGCTCAAGAAAATATGTTCTTACCTTAATAAAATAGTAAGAAACCAAGGTAAGTTTTTTCGAGTTAAATCGATTACCGTCTTTTCGCTATAAAGAGACCACTAGCAGCAGTACCAATTTTAGACGCAATGGATAATTGCCACCAACGATTGTTTTTATTACACTTTTACCCTCAATTCAAAAAAGCTTTTATACTCGTGTGAATTAGGCCCACCATCATCAATTTCGGCAATCAACATCGTCCATCCGGTTCTTTGTGTCGTTATTGTTCAAGGGCAAAAAAAATGAAGTAGATATGAGTAGTATCTTTCTCCCAACAGTGGATTGTTTTTGCACCCTTATACGAAATGATACGAAATAATGATAATGTGGCGCACCTCTTCATGTGATGTTTCCGTCCTTTTTACACGTATCTTATTTAAATACTTTTAATTGAATGGACGGCACGGATCATACTAAAAGGAACTACGGGCCATACATGCCTAGAAATCGGTGAGTTGACTATTATGGATTTAGTTGCAGTGTAAATCGGGTGACAGCTTTTTCTGTGTGACGCTGACAGTGTGTGGTCCTCCATCATGTACTATTCGGAAATCCAAACCTTCCTTTCATTTTTCCATCTCTTATTTGGTTCCTATCCCAAATATTACCTAATTATAAATATCATGTGGACCACAATATTGTAACATAGTCTATTTACAATTGGAAGCATATTGTGAGACTTTCCTGAATGGGGCCCACAATAATGAAATCTATAGATCAACTTCGTCCATATTTTTTATCGTGTCATGTTTGGTTTCGGTAGGGTAGATGAGTTGCCGATAAGTAGTAATTTGGTCCCCACAAGCGGATTATTTTTGGACCCTTAAAGAAAATGATACGAAATATTGATGATGTGGTCCACCTTTTTAAGTGATGTTAGTAATATTTTTATACACATATTAGTTAAATATGTTCAATTGAATAGACAGCACGGATCATACTGATAAGAACTGTGGGCCATACATGGCTTGGAACCGGAGACTTGGCAGTCATGGTGCTAGTTCTAGTGTTATTTGGGTGACACCGTTTTGATTGTGACCCTCATCATGTGTAGTCCTCCAGTATGTAATTTTTGTAAATCAGAACTGCCTGTCCATTTTTCCATAGCTGGTCCTCCATTCTTTAGTTTCCCTAGTGAAGTTTGAAATATCACGTGGACCACAACATTGGTAGGAGTTGTTAATTACCATTGGATGGTTATTGTGACACCACCTTCATGGGGCCCACAATCATCAACTTCATCGATCTACGCAGTCCATCTGTTTGTTGGTTCATTTTCAGTAAGTGGGGAAAAAATGAGGTGGAGATTCGTGGTAGGTTAGTCCAAACAGTGGATAAGTTATGCATCGTTAAACAAAATGATAAGAAATCAAGCAATTGTGGTCCAAATAATGATTAAATATGTCCAATATTTTTACTCATATCTTAATTAAATAGTTTGAGGTAAATTGATGGAACAGATCATAGGGAAAATATTAGTGGGCCATACATGCCTTTAGATCAGTGGCTTGATCGTTATTACATAGTTCCAGTGTGTGACACTCACCACGTATGATCCTACATAATGTGTCTTCTGTAAATCCAAACCTTCAGTCCATTTTTTTCCATCTGCTTTTGTGACCCAACAACAAAGATTAATTTATTTGAAATATCATGTGTACCACCCCATTGTTAACAGTGGTTAATTTCCTTTGGATGGTTACTATAACGCCAGCTTCATGGGGCCCACCATCATCAACTTCATCGATCTGTCTAGTCCATCTGTTTTTCATTGTCCTCTTTGCTTTGCTCACTGGAGGAAAACTGAGTTATATATAAGTAGTATGTTGGTCCCAACAGTCGATATTTTTTTTTACCATTATTTTTTGTTTCTGCCCTTTTTGGTTACTAGAACATAAATTAGTTAGGCACGAGTAGTAGTTTGGAATGAAAAGTGTATAAGTTTGGACCATTAAATGAATTCATTTCATTTGTCCAATTTTTCAACACGTATTAATTATGTATGTGAAGTTGTATGGATGGTACGGATCATAAGCAAAAAACATGTTGGCCATACATGAGTTAAACCCAGTGCGTTGACAATTCAATTCATGGACGTATTTGTGCAGGAGGCAGTGAGTAAGTCATTTGCATTTGTTTTGTCCACATCGTTCGTCCATGTAACTAATATGTGGGCCACCATAATGTATTTGCATCCACGTCGTTCATCCATTAATACAGATCATTTTAAGGAACTACACCAAAAATTAGGCAGATACAAAGTTGAATTGCACCTAGACCTAGACACAAACGGAGTTTGATCGTTCGAATCGACTCAGTAAAGCTCTGTTCGAACAGAAAGTCTTCATGAACACATAAAATCTGTTAAAAAAAAAAACAAAAAAAATCGAGTTGCTTTCAATCACAATCTGGTCCATGTTCGACTCAGATTGGATCGTTGCCCATCTCTAATTGCACCCACACTGTAGGAAGCAAGGGGGATTGAACATTCACCTTATGGAATCTTTTTTTGGGGCCATAGAAGTTTTAGATCAAGCTGATATTTGTGCTTTCCATTCATCCAACTCTTTGTGATTTTATGAACAGGTTGGATGACAAATAAACATCACTGTGGGCCCTAAGAAGGCTTCAACGGTGGAAATCACTCTCCACACCTTTTCCTATAGTGTGGTGGACTTAGAGCTTTGTATCTGAGTCATTTTTGGGTTCATGCATTAAAATTAGCTTTTAAAAGTGATGGAGAGCGTGGATAAAACAAACAAGGTAAGACCCATAGAGCTGTAATACCAGCTTTCTGGCTGTTTTTCGCGTCACCAGCCAACCTGCGTGGGCATATGGACATCCGGAGCAAATTAGCTGTTATCCGCTGGGTGTTACCCTAACCGGGTGGGGGCCACCTTGATGTATTTTCTGTATATCGATGGCATCCATCTATTTGACCATCTCATTTTTAGGATGGGACCCCAAACCTTAAGAATATCCCAATCTCTGTTGGACCATACCCATAGAAAAATTGATGTATGAACATTAATAACTTTTTGTGAGCCACAAAAGTCTTGGATCAATCTGATTTTTGTATTTTACCTTCTTCTAGATCTTCTTGACATTATCAACAGGTTGGATTTCAAATAAACATTAATAAAACCTTATCATGTGCCCTTTGGAATTTTTTATGGTGAGGCACACAATCACCACCGTTTCCTACGGTTTTGTCCACCATAGATTTGGATCTGCAAAACTTTTTATACCCCATACTAAAATAGTTTGGAGAAATGGATGGACGGCGTAGATAAACATAAAATCATCAAGGTGGGCCCCATACTGGATCATAGTGCGGGTGAGATTGGTAATCGATCACTTCGTTGGCCACAAAACCTTTAGATTATTACCGACTAGTTGGATCACTAATTAACTGTTCAGAGTTCCCCATCAGGCCTTTAAGGGTGATCATTTAATTAGTGAATGGTGAATTTGTCCACCTTAATTGGGTGGAAAGTGTTGCCTAGCTTGATAAATGTTTGTTATCTCTCATTATGACCTTATGACCATTTTAAGTTGTTTTGCAATAAGTTGGTGGTATGGTCAGACGCCAATGACTAAGGTTGAGGCCTCTGCTCTACATAATCCGAGGCCAAGCGCTAAGCACTTTTGCAAATACCTGAGGCTGAGCCCTCATTCGTAGTTATAGATGAGTACAATTGTTTTTCTCTTTGACAAGCTTTGGTCCTCCAATGACGCTTGTAATAAGTTGTGGTTAAAGGGCCACATACCTACAGCTGCGCATCTTCCACGTCATTATCAGGGACACAATGGGATGTGACGGGATTTACCCATAATAATTTTTAATGATGCATCACAGGAAACATGTTGATTGAATAGCCGTCATCATGATCTTTTTGGCGTCCACCATGTCAGATTTAAACGTGGTTCATTTGTTCTTTTAGGACCTTTGATCTGGATAAATGAACTGACGGCATGGATAAAACAAATACATCATTATGGTCCCATCAAGCGCCATTCACTTGCCACTTTGGCAGTAGTGAGCCATTAGCTTTTACTCTGGGGACACCGGAGCGAATTAGCTGTTACCCTTCCATCCTTGATGATTTTATGTATATCCACCCTGTCTATCCATTTCTCTAGCCAAATTTATAATGGGCTACCAAAACTTATGTACTTTCAAATTTCAGGTAGATAACACGGCAGGAAACATTGGTGATTGAGTGCGTCCCAATTAAAAACCCCAAAGGGTCCATCATAATGTTTTAATAATGTTTATTTGCAATCAAACCTGTTGATAATGTCAATTAGATCTGTTTGAAACTAAATTAGAAAGATCAAATTGATCGAAAACTTTTGTGGCCCACAAAAAGTATATAATAGTTATCAATCATTGTTTCTATTGGTTTGTCCACTGGAGATTTGAATCTTCTTATGCTTTGGGATCTCATCGTAAAATGAGATTGAGAAATAGATGAACAGCGTGAATATATAAAATATGCATCAAGGTGGGCCCCATATGGTAGAGGTAACACCCACTAAGATGTTACAATGAAGGTAATTCGTTATGGCACCATAGTGATGCAATGGTAACCATGTAGGGCCCATTATTTTGTATATATGCTAGATCCACGTAGTCCACATGGCTTCCACATACCTAAAAGGTTGAGCCCGATTTAGTGCCTTCAATGAGTAGCTTCAACTTTCGACTTGCTTCGGCTCCTCAGCATGCTCCCAAGATCAGCTACCAATGTAAATGATATGTTTATGCTTATGCCGGGTAGTTGGGAGAAAGATGGTGAGGTTTCCTTTGCCTATTCAATGCAATGGACATGTAGGAACCACCAATCTCAGCATTCAATGGCTATAAATGACCTCTAGATGAAGTTTCAATGATTGGTCAGCTATGAATGCAATGCTTGAGTTCATACTTCAAACCGAACTTTGAATACTCAATGATATGCCATTAATGGCTAGATTTGAATGATGAACTTAAAGTAAGTAAGAGCAAGGAGGGTAGGAGAAAAAAAGTAAATGCTCTCATCAATGCTCTAAATGGGTGTTGAATGAATGCTATTAAAGACCTCAAAGTGTGCCTTTATAGAAGCTTAAAATCGAGCTCCAATGAATATAAACGGTCATGAACCGACCTGTCAAAGATGCTACCTGACCGGTCAATATTTGAGGTCTGACCGGTCATGACCAGTCAAGTTTGCTCTTGAATGTTTTTGGACTGATTTTGGCTTGCCCGACCGGTAGGGTACTTGCTGGCCGACCGGTCGGTTTTCATCCAATTGCTTTCTGACCTAATTGAGGTCTGTCTAACCAGTCAGCTGATCAGCTAGACCGGTCGGTTGCCTTGATTCTTGGCATATCAAGCTGATATTTCAGCCTTTGTAATGGGTGCTTGGTGACCAATGTTTGGTTTAAAGATTTGTTAAGATTTTAGCACCTAGCCAAGGGAGAACCAAGCCTGATCAACTTGAAAAACACACCGAAAGGAATGGGTTGAAAGTGGTTTGTTTATAATGTCATTCTTTGATGTTTTAGGATTCCTAAGGATGATCTATATGCAACTTACCTTTCGAGCATGATTTGGCTTGAGATTGAGTGAAGAAAGAGGCGTCGGCTTCAAGTCTTGGACTATAATCTTCTGTCAGGGCTCACAAGACTTGACTCAACATATAAAATGACAATTGACAAAAATTCAATGTACTAACAATCTCCCCCTTTGTCAATTGTGTGACAAAACATCTATCCTAGACATAAGATAATCTCCATATCACGATTGACCCAAAATAGAAAGCAAAATACACTCAATTGCATGTCTATACAGATTTACAAGATAGATCTTTACAAAAGGACATGTACATACTTGATTTTCTTCAAAATCTCTCCTTAATGCTTGCACCTATGAAGTCCTGCAAAAAGATTGTTATAGGCAAAATAATGGAGATCAACTCAGCTATTAAGATTGTACATGGACGCCCATTCGACTCTCGAGATCATCTCGTCGAGAGTCGCAGATCGGGTAAGTACGGAAGTACCCACTCGACCCTCGAGATCATATGCTCGAGAGTCGCAGAATGGGTAAGTGCGGGACGCCCATTCGACTCTCGAGATAAGCTGATCGAGAGTCGCAGATGGACAAATACGGAGCACCTATTCGCAAGGCCTCGAGCTCCCATAGCCGATAGTCAGATAAAGCAAAGCAGAGGTTCTCTTCTCAATCTGCGAGCAGACCTTCTCACAAGTCATTGAAAAGGGTTACATCCAAATGAGCGAGCACTAGGACTCGCGACCATATTCCAACATACGAACAGTTTTTTCTGTGGCGACACCATTTAGCCTTCAGTACCAGCACCCGATTCCCGTCGAGCAGCTTCTCCAATCCCTCTGCGACATCGAGCAGGGCTACACCCGGTTAGGTGGTTTCCGTCCCGTCGGCGTCTCCTTCCTTTTCGCCGGCTATGACTCCAACTACGGCTTCCAGCTCAACATGAGCGATCAGCGCTATTACTACACCTACCAGCAGCCTGTATAGGTTGATTTTGAGCGTGGTTCCGAATCTCAAGGGATTGCTATCAAGGAACGTGATTGCCGAAATAAGTAAATGGGTTAGATCTCGCCCCTAAGGATAAGGATCTTATCCCACGAAATCAACAGGATCTCGTATCGTACACGAAATCAGCGGGATTTCGATATCTTACGTAACAGATTGGATCGCTTCAGATCTATATAAAGGGATGACTCCATTAAGAGAAAGGTAGGCAATATTCAATCTCTGGCCTGTTTTTGCCTGGTTATTCTTCTTCCTGCTTCGGCCTGACTTAAGCATCAGAGGGCTAACGGCTGGACACCAGCCACCCTTAGTTGCTTTCTGTCTTCTTTCAGGTCCGGCGGAGGAAGGTATCTGTTGGAGAGAAGGTGAACGTCCGGAGGATTCAGTTACAAAATCTGACGTTAACAAAGATATAATTGGATCTTCTAGGTGGGATTAGTCTCCCCCTTTTTGTCAGTGATTGACAATGGTTAGCCTGAAAATAGATATGCCTAAGAAAGCCTCAAGGCTAGCACAAAAAAATATGTAAATCACTAGAACAAGGGATGAGATATAAACATGATAATCCTGAGGAGATTAAAAGCACACGATCATGCATGATATACAATGAATCATTTAAGCAAAGAGGGCTTATAGCCCATTCAACCAACCACCCCTCCACATGTATATTTGTTGAGCTCTTAATTGTGCATATTCTAACCCTAATTCATCACTCATTATGCATGGTTTTCATGATTTAAAGACTAATCTAATGCATGGATTTGTGATTGTAGGAATGAGAGGGAGACTTTACTAATTCATAGTTAAAAGAGTCACTTTGTATGCATTGAAGATCAATATAACAAGTGCCAAAAGGTGGAGGAAAGAAGAAGAAAGAAAGAGAAGAAAATATGGAAAGCTGTCCCAAGACTTGTCCTAAGACCTGTCCTAAGACCGGTCGCTAGACAGGTCTACATAGCTAGATCGGTCGCCTAACCGGTCACCAGACAAGTTGTCACGAGTCCAGAGAAACATAGCTTGCTGGACTGTTTTTTGGTTTCTTAGACCGGTCGCCAAATAGGTCTAAGGTTTTCCAGAAACTCTGTTTTTCAATACTAAGTTTACAAATTGCGGAAGGATTGCGGATTCTCGAAGTTTCCAAGTTGGTGCGGAATTTCTCTTATAAAAGGCCACCTCCACTCTCTTCCTAAGACATCTAGCAACGTGGGGAGCAAAGGATTCAAGACCTAGGAGGCTTCCTAGCCTCCTAAAACTAGTTTTCTTCTTCTTCTAATTCTAGTTTTAGTTTTATTTTTATGCTTTTCATTAGCTAACCTCTTAGCTAAAGCTAAGAGATAAAACTTATAGTTTACTTAGATGTTTTAATTCGTTTTATTGGTTTCAAGTTGGATTTATTTAAGAATAATGATTTTTGGAAGTTTGAATAAAGTTTTAAGTAGTTTTTCTTAATCTTATGATGACTCATGGATGTTTGGAAGAATTACTTTAGTATTTAGTTATTTTGCATGGATCTATACCGGTACGCTCCGAGGAATCGGATTCAAGACGCTCTAGACTTGGATCCTCATGTGGGAACTTCAAACCAAAGTTCTACCTTTTGTTCTAAATTCTGAATATTGTGTTGATTGTTCATATGATTTTCAAATCATAATATAGTCAAGCTTTGTGACAGGGTTTGATGATTATTATGGTTATGATCTTAATCTATTAGAAGTAGGATTGACCTATGCAATTGAGTGTGCTCAAGTCCTAACGTGAATTAAGGGAATCATGTTGATGAACAACACATGTGTTGGATTGCTTTGATAATATAACCGCTCTATCATCCGACTAGATAGGATTTGATTTCGATTTTAATTAAGTAAGTGAGAAACCACAGCGAATTATGCATCTAAGGAGAGCTATAAGTGGATCCTTGATGCTCTAGTTACCCTTTCATTATCAGATTTTCCTGTTTCATGTTCAAAACCGATTTCACAAACCTGTTAGATTCTAGTTATTAGGATAGTTCGAATTGTTTACCTCCTTCCTTGTGGCTCGACCTCGGTCTTACCGAAATTATTACTATATCGTAGCCTTGAACTTGAGGTAAGCGAACAATATCAAGACAAAGAATCATAAATAGATATATGACCTAATAAGGGCAAACTCCCAAAGATATGCAATGAAGATCATAGGCTCATATAAGAAGCATAGAAGAATAACTAAAGTGAATGGAAAAACATAATGATATCCATATGAAGTACCAAAATGGGTAAGCAGCCCAAACTTGATCTAAATATGTATCAATCAGCTCAAAAATAAAAAGTAACATATCTAAACATATGTCCCCATGACGAGATATAACTAGAGAAGTGATTGATGTCTTTGGTCATGCAAAAAAGGTACTCTGACCAAGACATTTTAACGCGACACTAGTAATTAGTGTCATCTCCCAAATCCGGTGGGGGTATATATTCGTGAGCGGCTCGCTCCCACCTATTAAGATGCTCCTCTATTTGTGCTAGGTGAGTCACCAGAGCCTATTGCTAAACAAGAAGAGTTGTCTGTCCCTGTAATAACGTTGCATCGGTCTACTCCATCTGGTCGAGCCTCTAAATAATGTGTTAGTGCACTTTTCTGTGGCATATTAGTGCACCTTATTTGTCAATCACATGCATCCATGTGTTGTAATGTCGATTGAGCCTTGGCAAGTTGAAGATCGAAGATTCAAGTGGACAAGAAGCATTAAGGAAGAAGATTAGGAAAATGAGATTCCTTGGTGACCCTAGCCCTTTGAACCAAAACACCCAAAAACCTCTTAGATGACTTAGACTAATTAGGAATACCCTTAGTCATCAACATTAGTCTTAGAACACCTTGAAAAACATGATAAGTTAGATTAATAAAAGAGGTGGAAGCTGCTCTAAACAAAACAGCCCAAACAGCAGTTTCCAATTGATCTCTGATCAATCCGACAGTGGTTCTGATAGGACTCCGATCCATCGGACACAGGTTCCGATTAATCAAAATTTATTCCAGAGGAATTGAAAAATTCACTGGATAGATTTTTGATCAATCGGACAGTGTCTCCGATCAATCGGATGAGGTCCTTTCAATCAATCAAACCTTGCTCCGATCAATTGAAATTTGTTTCAGAGAACTCTCTAGACAGATTTTCGATCAATCGGACAGGTCTCCAATCAATCGGAAGTGACCTCTGATCAATTAGACCTTCTTTCGATCAATCGGAGAAATGCGAATCTACTCGTTTTTTACTATCGGAGGAAAATCTATAAAGGCAAGGTGATTCGTTTTTGGGCTTAAAAGAGGGATTTTGAGGAGATAGAAGCTACCATTGTTGAAGACCATTAGAAGCTCTATTCCTAACCCTAGCAAGTGATCTTCCTTGTGATTCATCACAAGAATGGAGCATTCTAACCTCATGATGAAGATGCACTTGTCTCTCTTTTGATCTTTAGAGTTTGGACCGATCTAAATAGTAATATTCCTATCTAAACTCTATGATGAGATCATTGTAGATGAGACTCTCTAGGCAACTCACTTCTATTAGTTGTAAAGATCTCAAACCTACCTCCTAGTACCTCGGGCATCTCCATTAGAGCATCATAAGTAAGGTAGTTGCTCTTGGAGCTGGAGCATTGGTGACGCAATGGCATCAAAGATCAGGGGAGCACAATGGTAGCTAATTGAAGCACAGGAGAGTGGAGATCAAGCAACCCGAAGCGGTGCATCAAAGGGGCTCAATTTGACAAGTAAGTTGTCAATTGTAAGAGTTTGATTCTACTTTCTTCTCGTGGGGAATTGAGTGTAGAGTTTGTCTTCAAACTCGATAGGTTCGGTTGTAGGACTTAGACCCGGTTGTAGGGTCGAATTGAATCTCCAAGGGAGAGCCTCTAGTGAGAGTAAACGCTAGGTTCAGTTGTGGGACCTTGACTCGGTTGTAGAGCCTAAAATTATTGAAGTTTGGTTGTAGGACCGTAACTTATGAGTGGAGTTTAAATTGAAGTTCGATTGTAGGACTTTAGCTTGGTTGTAGAGCCTAAACAAGTTTTCAAGGGAGCCACCAATACGGGTGTGTACGTGTAAGTTAGAAGGAACTTGTAAACTTTTCGGTTGGGTGGATCCGATTTAAAATACCTTGGTTGGATGGAACCAGATTTAAACTCCCTAATGAATGCCGGTGTGCTCAAAAGGGTTGAGTACTTGAACCGGGAGTGGAGTAGGGTGACCGAACCACTATACATACTTGTGTTTGTGATTGAATTGAGCACATTGTTATCTTAGCATTGTATTTTTAATTATTAATTATGAATGCTTAATAGGAATGTATGCCAAGCACTAGATAGGCACATTCACACACAAGATATACTTTCACTAATTAGTGTAGACTTGTGCTCATCGATCCATTCTCATAAGTCTACATAGGTTGCATAGATTAAGAGCTTGATTTGATTAATCATTTGATTATCTATACATGCTTAGGCTAGGTTGTTTAATTGCTAATTATATGCTAGCCTTGTGATTGGACCCACTTAGGCTTGGAGGCCGAAGTGTTCTTGCTTACTTAGTTTAAATTGTTAAAACTGTTAAGTAGACGAAAATAATTTCAAAAGATCTTAATCACCCCCAACGTAGCCATAATTCTTGTCGCTCTTTAGCTTCCACACGTTTATAGGAAGGTGTCATGTTAGACTACTGACTTAATTTCATAATGCGGTCCTAGATCTGACACAACTTCATAGCATATGCTGAAGGGAGATGATCTGGAGTGGAGTGATCTGCAGCAAGAGCGGAGTGACCAGGTGGTGTAACTGGCCCCCATCATGTAAATGCCTGTACGGGTGTGCTGAAGCATCCTGGGGCATTCTTGGGATCGTTTGTAGATTCCTGAGGTTGACTAATATGCTCCGAAGGTCCTGCAGAGTCAGAGGGAGCTAAGGGATCGTTCTGTGGTGGCTCCTGCTGGGCATGTGACTGCTGAGCCTGCAGATGTTGATGTCGAATGACTTCTTTTGTATTCTCCATTTTTATGATGGGGGCGCGATTGAGAACGATATGATTGAATACTTTATTAGTTGGACTGTCGAGTCCAATGGATGTGGTAAATTTGCAGATTAGATGACCAAAAGGAAACAGGATGTTGGTCCATCATCATGCATAATGACTTGGTGAATGGCGTTCATGATTCGAGTTGGCAAACAAAATTTATGACCTTGGCCGACTTTATAGATAATGTTGTACATGGATTCCGCCACATCGGCTTTGTTGTTCTTCCGAGGATAGACATTTCAGAAAAATAGATTGTGAAGAATTCGATAGTCCCAAGTCATGGAGGACGCCCGTATAGCTCTTCCAACCCA
Source organism: Liriodendron chinense (assembly GCA_003013855.2). NCBI lineage: Eukaryota > Viridiplantae > Streptophyta > Magnoliopsida > Magnoliales > Magnoliaceae > Liriodendron > Liriodendron chinense. The sequence continues at coordinate 1,248,401 of PVNU02000506.1, forward strand.
TTCCGGCTCCCCTCCTTTACATAAAAATCGAGCCATAACAATTTTAGGAGTTGGACCCAAATGGGATAAGTCCGGAAGTTCCTCATTAATAATGGCCACTCCTATGAATTCAGAAATTGATTTAAGGGTAAATTTCCAAACACGACCGTTGTACTGGACCCTAAATGAGGGAGGTGTTTCAGTCACATTTATACAACATGCATAGAACTTTCTAACAACATCATACTAGACTGGGCCACCCATGTGAAGTACTGGTGCCCAGTTGATAGCTGATAGAATGGATATGACATTGTATGGCACTAAGTCGGCTAGTTTGGCCTCACATACAACATCTCGATCTTTAAATTTCAATTTTTCACATACAACATAGCCCAATTGGCTAAATGAGAAGTTGTATTTGGACCTAAGAGATGAGATTTAGAGGGGGATTTGGAAGATGAAGCAATGGCTTTCCCTTTAGAGATGATTTTCTAGGATTTGGTTTGAGATGGCCTCTCATCTTGTTGCTTTTTGGAGCGGCAACCACGTCTTGGAGAGGACCCATCTTTATGGGTACGAGAAGACATAATGCAAGCTAAATGATCAAGAATGGTAGCCTAGGTTGCAAAATGGAAGGAAATTTGACAGAAAAGACTCAATTAAGAACCCTTACCTGAAGAAAATGATGATCACGAAGCAAAGATGTGATGGAGATGAAGATTTGAGGCTCTAATGTTTAAAAAATCACCTTAGAAAGCTTGAGCTAAGGTAGAGAAGAAACTAGGGCTCAGAGGGAAGAAAGAAAAATGGAGAAACATGAGCACAAATTAGGTCCAATCAGTCTTTAAAAGGAGGTCGCTGTCCACCCGTATGCGCGTTCGACCGGTCGGATGGGGGTACCCGACTAGTCGGGCCCAGTGAATTGTGCACAATTTGTGTAGATTTTCAAGATCGATTGACGTTGCCTTTGGACATAATGAATAATCATTAAAATTTTAATCCAAATGCCTATTAAAGGATGACACAAGGCCCATGCACCATGGTGCATTAAAATGTCTAGGCCACCCCAAAAAAATTAGAAGCCACATAGCTCCAGATTTAACTTTATGGACAAAAGAAAGAACTATGGTCCCAGATATTCTTATGAAGCATAGATTTATGAGACAAGAATCCTCAAATATTCATATGAAGATTAAATAATGAGGCTAAATCCTCGGATGTTTCCTGCAAAAGAGATACTGGTTAGCTTGTTTAAGTACACCCAACTCTGATGGACTTCTGAAGGTCCGTAAAGAGAAATGAGTCCAAAGGTTTGGTTAGGATATCGGCTAATTGATTTTCGGTAGGCACATGTTTGAGAGATATGACTTGATCTTCGATTAATTTTTGAATAAAATGGTGCCTAATATCAATATTTTTTGTGCGAGAGTGCTGAACCAAATTTTTTAAAATGTTAATGGCACTCGTATTATCACAAAATAATGTCATGGTGCCATGTTTAATTCCATAATCCGATAAAGTTTGCTTCATCCATAATAGTTGCACACAACAACTTCCGGCAGCAATATATTCTGCCTCAGCCGTTGACAAGGAGATGAAGTTCTATTTCTTACTATGCCACGCCACAAGATAGTTTTCAACATAGAAATAACCACCACTGGTAGATTTACGATCATTAATGTTACCAGCCCAATTGGCATCGGAATACCCAGCAATATTGGTAGATGAATCAAATGAGTACCAAAGGTTTTACTCAGTGGTGCATCCGACAAATCGAATGATTTGCTTAACTACCAGCAAATACGATTCTTTAGGATTGGCCTGGAATTTAGCATATGCTCCTACACTAAATGTAATATCGGGTCTGCAGGCAGTGAGATACATGAGGCTACCTATCACTCTCTTATAGAGATGTTGATCCACACTTTTCCCCATTAGATCTTTAGATAATTTGATAGTTGTGCTCATAGGTGTAGTGTGAGATCAACCAAATTCTAACCCAAATCTTTTAACTAGGTCTTTAGCATACTTTGTTTAGCTAATGAATATTCCTGACGCTAGTTGCTTAACTTGTAAGCCTAAAAACATGTTTAGTTCCCCTAACATGCTCATTTCAAATTTCAATGTCATTAAATCAGCAAATAATACAGACATTTCCTCACATGTGGAACCAAAGAGAATGTCATCCACATAAATTTGGACAATTAAAACAAAATCCTTGACTTCTTTTACAAAAAGTGTTTTATCAACACTCCCACTAACAAAATCATAGTCTATAAAAAATTGAGTTAGATGCTCATACCATGCACGGGGAGCTTGTTTAAGACCATAGAGGGCCTTTTTCAATTGGTACACTTTGTGAGGATGCTTGGGATCTACAAATCCCTTTGGTTGTTCAACGTATACTTCCTCATCTAGAATACCGTTCAAGAAGGCACTCTTTACATCCATTTGAAATGGTTTGAATTTTAAAACACAAGTGATAGCCATAAGAATTCGAATAGACTCGAGTCTAACTATAGGGGCAAACATTTCATCAAAATCAATTCCTTTAATTTGGGAATTTTTCGCTCGCCTCAAGTGCAAGGTTGTGATGTAGTAATTGAAATTACATCTTTTAAATAGCACTTGAGACGCTAAGCATGCGGAAGCTTAGAGAGGAGCTTGTAGAACTATGGTTAAGTTCTTGGGGGGGGGGGGGGGGGGGGGGGTTGGATTAGGACCCGTTTAAAAATCCCTTTTAAAACTTCTTGCTTTAATTAAACTTCCAAGCTTAAGTAGGTCCAATCACAAGGCTAGCATATGATAAACATAAAGACAACTTAGCCTTAGCATGCATAGATGTTCGCTTCCCCAAGTGTAGGGTTGCGATGTAGTAATAAACTCGGTAAGACCGAGGTCGATCCACAAGGACTTATATAGGGATTCACAAATACTACTAATAGTTTCTATTGAGAAGCTAACAACCAAATTTGTAGGATATTGATGTAAGTAACAACTTTGAACTAAATTGAAAGTAAACAATTATAAAAAGGCACTAGGGGTTCAAGGATCCACTTGTAGCAATCCTTGATGCTCAATTCGTTGGGGTTTCTCACTTTCTCAACTAGAATCGAAATTAAGATCTATCTAGTCGGATGATAGAGCAGTTAAACCAACAATCTGCCATATGTAAGATTAATGTACATGATTCACTCAATGCAAGCTAGGATGAGCATACTCAATTGCATAGGTCAATCCCAATTCCAATAGACTAAGTTCATAATCATAACCATCACTAAGGCCTGTCACAAGACAAAGCTAGATCATGACTTGAACTTAATTCAAATCACATACACAGTCCACCATACAACAGAAATCTAGAAAAGTAGAACTTTGGTAGGAAGTTCCCACATGAAGATCATAGTACTAGAGCGTACTCCAATTCCTCGGATCATACAGGTCTAGACTAGCATATAACAATTAAGAACTCAAGCAATTCTTCCAAACATCCATAAGTCATCATAAGACTAAGAAAAACTACTTAGAACTTGAATTAAACTTCAAACCATTGTTCTTAAACATGAAATCCAACTTTAAAACCAACTTAAACGAATTGAAACATCTTAGATTCACTACAAGCTTCACCCCTTAGCCCTAGCTAAGAGGTTTAGCCGTTCATGATCCAAGGAAACATGAAACAACTAAGAAAAAAACATAAAAACAGTAAACAAACTAGGAGGAGTTGTGAAACTCCAAAATCCACTTCCGTCGCCTCCCACCTTGCTCGAACCCTTCTAAGATACCCTAGGAACGATCCCTAGGTGTCCTTTTATAGTAGGGAGGCTTCGCAACATCAGAATCTTCCATAAATTGCGTAAGAGTACGGAGTGTGCAGAGAAATTCGGGACTTGTAGAACACGCCTCATTACGCTGACGACTGGTCGCACGACCGGTCTCAAAAATGAAAAATCTGTCCAGAGAGTTTTGGAATTTTTCCACCTAGAAAATAAATTCAAGGACCGATTGCACGACCGGTCGCAGCGGTGGATGACCGGTCGCATGACCAGTCGTAGAAAGTCCAGTGAGTTGTAGCCTCTGGGCCCCTCTGTTGAGTGATTGGACCGGTCGGACGACCGGTCTTGGGTGTCTTTTCTTCCTTATTTTCTTCTTTTCTTTGCTTCTTTCTTCCACCCTTTCACACTTACTCCTTTGATCTTCTTTGCTTCTAAATAGCATCTTTAAGTCTTCGATTGATGCTTCCTTTCTCTCATCCCTACAATCACAAATCCATGCATTAGATTAGTCCATAACTCATGAAAACCTTGCATAATGAGTAATGAATTGGGGTTAGAATATGCACAATTAAGAGCTCAACAATAGATAATCAATTGATTAAACTAATCAAGCACTTAATCTATACAACCTAAGTAGACTATATGAGAGTAGATTATATAAGCTTGTCTACACTACTTAGTGAAAGTACATCTTGTGTGTGGATGTGTCTAACTAGTGCCTAGCATACATCATAATCAAGCATGAATAATTAAGCAATTAAACCATACAAAGCTAGATTAACAATATGCTCAACTCAATTACAAACACAAGCATATATAGTAGTTCGGTCACCCTACTCCACTCCCGGTTCAAGTACTCACCCTTATGAACACACCAGCATTCACTGGGGAGTTTAAATATGGTTCCTCTCAACTAAGGTGTTTAAACTGTTCCACCCTACTAAGAAGTTTAATAAGGTTCCTCCAAACCTATAATGGAGATTTTAAGGTTCATCTCTAAACCTAGGAGTTTGACAAGGTTCCTCCCTACCCTTCGGTTCCAATACAAGAACCTAGCGTCTACTCCCTCCGGAGGCTCCCCATGGAAACTAGATCGAGTTTGTAAATCCAAACTGTTCGCTCCCCAAGTGTAGGGTTGCGATGTAGTAATAATTCGGTAGAGACTGAGATCGTCCTTAGAGACTAACTCAGGAATTCACAGAATTTCTTCAAATAATCTCTAATCGAAATCAAACTAAAACAAACTGAAATTTGAATGTAGATGAGTAATCTGTAAACTTGAATGAGTTTAATAATATAAAGAAGCACTAGGGTGCCAAGGATCCACTTGTAGCTATATTGATGCATAATTCGCTTTAGTTTTTCAACTATACAACTAGAATCGAAATCAAATCCTATCTAGCTGAATTATAGAGCGGTTATATTATCAAAACAATCCAACACTTGTTCATCAAAATGATTCCCTCAATTCAAGTTAGGACTCGGTCACACTCAATTGCATAGGCCAATCCTAGTTCCAATAGATTAAGATCACAACTATCGTAATCATCAAACCCTGTCACTAGATTTGACTAAGTTTATAGTTTGAACTTTATTCAAATCACATAGACAAGTAACTCATATTTCAAATTTTACAGAAAAGATAGAACTTTGGTTTGAAGTTCCCACATGAAGAACCAAATCCTAGAGCATATTGAATTCGATTCATCAGAACGTACAGGTTTAGATCTTTGCAAAACAACTAAGAACTAAGATAATTCTTCCAAACATCCATGAGTCATCATAAGATTAAGAAAAACTACTTAGAACTTCATTCAAACTCAACAAACCATTGTTCAACATTAAATCTAGTCATGAAACCATAAAAACAAATTAAAACAATCTAGAACAATTACAAGATTCCCCTCTTAGCCCTAGCTAAGAGGTTTAGCGAACCATGCTAAGAGAAAATATGAATTCTACTTTAAACATGAAGAACTAGAAAGAAATTAAGTAAAGAGAGCTGTAGAACTCCGAATCCTTCTTTCTCCACCTCTCAATGCTTTAGAACCCTTCTAGGATACCTTAGGAATGAAGTGAAGGTGTCCTTTTATAGGTTTCGAGTCCCTCCGACATAGAAAGGTTGAGAAAATGCGCAACGTTTATGCAATGCGTAGAGAAAATCACAAGTCCAATCTAGAAACTTTCATTTTTGGCTTGGCCGACCGAACTTGACCGTTCGGACTAATCTGTGGAGTGTCTAGCGAGCACACCTCCCTCTCTGTCTACATGGCCGGCCGGTCTTGACCCGTCTGGCTTGTTTGGCCAACCGGTCTTAACCGGTCGAACCCGTTTGCACATTAGTCCAACGTGCTTTGCATGGGCATCAAGGGTGGCCGACTGGTCTGGCGACTGATCTAGCACCTGGCCGACCGGTCGGACCCCATAAAATTTGAATTTTTCTTCTTTGGATTTTTCATTTCTCCTTGCTTCTTTGCTCCAATCTTCTTTCCTTTGATCTTCAATGATCATTTGAAGTGTTCTTTAATCTTCAAATTGGTAAAATCTCTCTCTCATCCTACAATCACAAGATCATGCATTAGATAAGAGTTTAAACATGAAAATCATGCATAGTTAGCGATGAAATGGGGTTAGAATATGCACATTTAAGAGCTCAACACACCCCTCAACCAGCATTTTACTATTCCCGAGCAAAATATGTGTGAAACAAATCCATCCTCTAAATCTCAACTCTCTCTTGGAAACATTCTTCTATAAACTTTAAAATATACAAGTAAAAATATAAGAGACAATCAATAATAAAGATTGAAATCTTAAACTCTCCAAATACAGTAAGTGTTCCATGTAGAATTTCCACCAATTGATTGATAAATAGAGGATCTAGGACAAATGTGGTCTAGTGTGCAAAGTGAATGCTCATTTCATAAACTTCAAGAATCACCTTCTTCATGAATCAACTTAAGCTAAGAATCTAGAGTGTACTGATCAACCACAAGCCTCTGACAAGAATTTGCCTTACCGTTCCTGATGAACCTCCAATTTATACATTGCATTGCCTATTACATGACATGGTTTGCATGATTTTCACGATTTAAAGGCCCACCTAACACATGTTTTGTGATTATAGGAATGAGAGCGGACTTCATTCAATTGGGGACCAAAAGAACTCTTTTATAGCTTTTGGATGAAGGATGAAAGAAGACCAAAGAAAGAAGAAAGCAAGGAGAAGAGAGAGAAGAAGAAAAAGGAGAAAAAGAAGAGAAGAAGAATCAAGTTGAAGAAGGCCGACCGGTCTTGACCGGTCGGCCATGAAGGCTGTTCACATTGAAGACAGGCCGACCGGTGCCATGCACACTGGATGGTTAGAAATTTGGTCCGACCGGTCATGACCGGTCGGCTACACTTGCTGGATTGCTAGGAGGTCTGTCCGACCGGTCTTGACCGGTCGGCTGTGCTCCCTGGAATGTGTAAAAGCCCAGTCCGACCGGTCATGACCGGTCGGCGTTGCGTAAACAGAGTCCTTTCTAAATCTGGACTCCGAAAATTGCTGCGCACTGCGTAACCTTTCGCAGATTCTGACGCAAGGGAGGTTTCTTACTATAAAAGGACACCTAGGGGCTCTTCCTAGGGTATCAGGGAAGCTAAGGAACGTGGTTCTAAGGAGGGAAAGCTGTCGTGGAGCGTCTGCAACTCTTCTATCTCCGGTTTTGCTAGTTTTATGCTTTTATTTAGAGATTTTAGTTGTAGCATGAATATGCTCGGCTAGAACCTCTCAGCTAAGGCTGAGAGGTGAAGCTTGTAGCCAATTCGATGTTGGATTCAGTTTAATTCAAGTAATTTAAATTCAAGTTTGAATTTTTCTCATGTTCCAGTTCTTTAAGTGGTAGTTTGAGATGTTTTATGAGAGTTCATGTGCCCAGGACATGAATTCCTTGCAATTCTCTGAGATTATCACAGGTTGCTTGTTTAGATTCGAATTATAGTAATCCTTGAGCAGGTCATAGTCCATAGGCATGGCTGTTACTCCGCAGGCTATGGATTTGAATTCTACATTGATTGTATGGGGCTAGAACTTGGAAGTTCAACTTGATTTGGATTGAATGTGTGTGAATGCTTTATTTCCCAACTAGATGAGAGATAGGACTTCAAATCTAGTTGTGTTCTCTACTTGGATTGACTGAATTGACATAGGATTGCTACAAGTGGATCCTTGAATGCCTTAGTACTTTATATCCCTGATTTTTCATTAAGTTGCTGTTTTAGTTAAACACTCAATTGAATATGATTTTCTTCCAAAAACTGAGTTGCTGGAGTGCTTTGGAAGTTGTTTCTATTTCCCTGTGGATCAACCTCGGTCTTACCGAGTTTTATTACTACATCGCAGCCTTCCACTTGAGGCGAGCGAACAGTTCCTTCAACGGCTTTCACTCTACTCCCCATTTTCAGCTTAGGTTATGGCTAGACCATCCCCTGGTTGGTTAATAGGTAGCCCTTTTTGAAATTCAACAATTTGCTCAATGTAACCACTTTTTCTTTAATAATCTACAAGAGATAGGATTTTTAGAAATCCATATCTAGGATTTTTAGAAATCCATATCTTCCATTTTTATCTTTTCTGAACGTGATGGACAAAATTCCTTGGCTTGGTTACTCAACACTCTAAATCTTCGTCTAACTGATCTACAAGTCCAATAATCCCTTCCATTATGAAAATCGTGTAATGTGAACTGGACTCAAAGTGTTCAAAGTCTCTATCAATCATTCAATATGAGAATTTATATAGAAATCTACTATATTTAAGATAATTCAAGGATTTCAAAATCAAAACACTTCATCTCTCTTCCTCTTATACTTGTATCATCTAAAGTGTATAGAAATAAGGTTTTTCAAGAGAGTTTTAAAATTACAGAGATCGAAATTTTTTCTACATAATTGCTCAAAATGTACAAAACACTAGATGATGAATCTCACCCCCAACCAAATCTTACATTGTCCTCAATGTAACAAGATATGAATGCAATGATATCATGAGAGCAATGAAAAAACAAGGGGAGTGAGGAATGAGAGTACCTGAGAGAGAAAAAATCGAGATTCTACCTCCATGTAACAAACCTACTGAAAAATAAATAAAATAAAGACATAAATCCTAATCTTAATTTACGCTATACCTCCATCAGACTAGGAGATCAAGTATCCTGATACACATGATCTGTCAGAGGTATGGACATACCTTCTAAAGGAAAATTCTCAAAGAATGGCTTTAAACGCTGACCATTTGCTTTAAAGATGTTGTCATTCCTTGGATTCAACAACTCAATAGTCCCATATGGATAAACAATTTTGACAATGAAGGGACCGGTCCATCGAGACCTCAAATTTTTTTAAAATAAATGTAGTCGAGAATTATACATAAGGACCTTTTGATTTATTGTAAAAGTCTTATGAAGGATGTGCTTATCATGGAAGACCTTCGTCTTGTCCTTGTAAATTCTCGCATTCTCATATGCCTCATTCCAGAGTTCTGCAAGTTTGTTCAATTAAAGTTTGCGCAGTGAGCTTGCTTTGTCAAAATCGAAATTCATCTTCTTTATCACCCAATATGCGCTATGTTCTAACTTCACAGGCAAGTGACAAGCTTTTCCATAGACAAGTCTATAAGGTGACATTCCAATGGGGGTCTTAAAAGCTGTACGGTAAGCCCAGAGCGCATTCGTAAGTCAAAGCGACCAATCCTTACGATCGAGATTTATTATTTTCTCTAGAATGTGTTTGATTTTTCTGTTGGATATCTCAGCTTGTCCACTTGTTTGTGGGTAATAGGGAGTGCTTACTTTATGAGTAACATCATATTTCTTCATTAATGCTTCAAATGGTCGGTTACAAAAGTGGGAACCTCTATCACTAATAATGACTCGAGGTGTTCCAAATCGGAAAAGAATATTTTCTTTTAAAAATCGAATGATTGTTTTATAGTCATTGTTTTGGCATGGAATCGCCTCGACCCATTTTGAAATATAATCCACGACAAGCAAAATATATAAATTTCCAAAAGAAGATGGGAATGGACCCATGAAGTCGATGCTACGATAATAAAAAATTTCGATTGGTAAGATGGGATTGAGTGGCATCATATTTCAACAGGATATTCCTCCCAATTTCTGATAGGGCTCACACACCTTACAAACTCATGCATATCTTTGAACATGGTGGGCCAATAAAACCCACATTGCAGAATTTTGGCTGTAGTCTTCTTAGCCAAAAAGTGGCCACCACACGCCTGAGAATGACAAAAGGAGATGATACTGTGTTGCTCATGATCTTGCACACATCTCCTTATAATCTAATCGGGACAGTACTTAAATAAGTACGGGTCATCCTATAGAAATTTTCTTACCTTTCTGAAGAACTTATCCTTATCATGCTTTTTCCAATGTGTCGGAATTGTACCTGTAGCAAGATAATTAGCAATGTCTGCATACCATGGTAATTGGGAGACTTTGAAGAGTTGTTCACCAGGGAACATGTTATTGATTGAGTCTTCTCAGGGGAATCAGTGAGGACAAGTCTAGAGAGATGGTCAGCCACAATGTTTTCTACTCCCTTTTTTATCTCGTATTACTACGTCAAATTCCTAGAGTAGAAGGATCCATCTTAACAAGTGCGGCTTAGCATCCTTCTTAGAAAGAAGGTACTTAAGTGCGGCATGATCGGTAAATATGATAATCTTGGATCTGATCAAGTAGGATCTAAACTTGTCCAAAGAAAATACTACGGTTAGGAGTTCCTTTTCTGTAGTGGTGTAATTTGCTTGAACCGAGTTTAGGGTTCTACTTGCATAGTAGATAATGAATGGCTTCTTCTCTTTTCTTTGGCCTAATACTGCCCCAATAGCGTAATCACTGACATCACACATGATCTCAAAAGGAATGCTCCAATTAGGTGGTTGCATTATAGAAGCATATGTCAACATTCCTTTTGAGTTTGGCAAAGACATTTTGACATTCCTCATCCCACTCGAATGAGTTTTCCTTTTGGAGGATGTTACATAAAGGACGAGAGAGGGTACTAAAGTCCTTGATGAACCTCCAATAAAATTCGGCGTGTCCTAAGGACTGCACCTCTTGTACGCTCTTAGGTGATGAAAGGTTAAAGATAAGGTCAATTTTAGCTTTGTCCACCTTGATTCCTTTGGCTGAGATAATGTGACCAAGGACTATTCCCTTTTGAACCATAAGTGATATTTCTCCCAATTCAACACGATGTTCTTCTCTTCACATCTTTTTAAAACAGTCTTTAAGTGCATAAGGCACTCATCAAAGTTACAACCAAATATCGAGAAGTCATCCATGAAGACTTCGAGAATTTTTCCTACCATATCAAAAAAGATGCTCAACATGCAACGCTGAAAGGTGGCAGGGACATTACATAGTCCAAATGGCGTCCTTCGATAAGCAAAAGTGCCGAATGGACATGTGAATGTTGTCTTCTCTTGGTCCTCTAGGGTGATCTCTATTTGGTTGTACCCTGAATATCCATCGAGGAAGCAAAAGTGGGAATGACCTGCTAACCTTTCTAAGATTTGATCAACAAAAGGTAAAGGGAAGTGGTCTTTCCTCGTGACTGTGTTTAGCTTCCGGTAGTCAATGTATATTCTCCAACCGGTAGTGACTTTGGTTGGCACGAGTTCATTGTTGGCATTGGGTATGATGGTTATTCCAGATTTCTTAGGCACGACTTGAGTTGGACTCACCCATTCACTATCGGATATTGGATAAATGATACCGACATCCAATAGTTTTAACACCTTAGCCTTAACCACCTCCTTTATGTTTGGATTGAGGCCTCTTTATGGTTGCCTAGATGTTTTCGCATTCTCCTCAAGGTGTATGCAATGAGTACAAATCAATGGATCTATACATTTGAAATCCGCATTTGACCACCCGATGTCATTCTTATGCTCTTTTAGAATAACAATCAACCTACTCTCTTGTTCCTGATCCAAGTGGGAAGAAATCACCACTGGATAAGTCTCATCTCGACCTAAATATACGTATTTGAGATTTGTAGGCAATGGTTTTAGGTCGAGCTTCAGAGCCTTGATACTAGATGGAAGAGGCTTGTTCTCAGTTAATGGTAAATGCTCAAATGCGTTCTTCCATCGGTTAGAATCAAGTACCGACATAGAGTCTAAAATGTTAGTGCACTTTTCTGTGGCATACTAGTGCACTGTATTTGTCCATCACGTGAGTCCATGTGTTATAATTTCGGTTGAGCCTTGACAAGATGAAGATCGAAGATTCAAGTGGACAAGAAACATCAAGGAAGAAGAACAGGTAAATGAGATGCCTTGGTGACCCTAGCCCTTTGAACCAAAACACTCATAACCTCTTTGATGACTTGGACCAATTAGGAATACCTTTAGTCATCATCATTAGTCTTAGAACACCTTAAAAAATATAATAAATTAGACTAATTAGAGAGGTGGAGGTTGTTATAAAAAAAACTACCCAAAACAGCAATTTCCAATTGGAATTGATTTTTCGATCAATCAAAACACTATCTGATCGATCAGAGATTTTGTCGAGCAACCTGATGATTCACTAGACTAATATTCCGATCGATCAAAACTATTTTTCGACCATTTTCGGCCCATTATTTGACCATTGTGATAAATTCTTTAAATACGGGAGATGTGATTTTTGGGCAAATAGAGGGGATTTTGAGGATCTAGAAGCCACCACCATTGCATATCATTAGGAGCACTAATCTTAACAAATACAAGGTATTCTTTGTGTGATTCATCACAAGCTTAGGGCATTCAATGCCAAAATGAGAATGGACTTGTTCCCTTTTGATTTGTAGGAGTTTAGACACCTTGATCATAGTTAAATCTTTTGTCTAAACACCACGTAGGCATCCAATTAGGTGTATCTCTCTAGAAAACCCATTTCCTACCATTTGTAGAGGTTACACCATTCCCTAGCACCTTGGGAATCTCCAATGGAGCATCACATGCAAGGGAGCTAATCTTGGAGCTGAAGCCTTGACAAAGTAGCGACGTCAAAGATCGGAGGAGCACAAGGGGAGTTGATTCAAGCACGAGAGAGAAAGAAGAAGCAACCCAAAGCGGCGCTACAGCGGGGCTCAAATCCGACAAGTGAGTTACCATTTTTAGAGTCCATCCACTCTTTTTCCTATGAGAATTGAGTGTAGAGTTTGTTTGTTAAACTCGTATTCTAGGGTCATTTGCCAATCTTTGGCTTATTAGTTGAGCCCAAAGTGTAGGGACGTTTGCCGTTCCTTGGCACATTTGGCGAGCCTAAATAAGTCTTCAAGGAGAGCCACCAACACGGGTGTGAACGTGTAGGTTGGGAGGAACCTGTAAACTCTCTAGTTAGATGGATCCGAGTTAAAACACCTTGGTTGGGAGGAACAAGATTTAAACTCCCTAGTGAATGCCAATGTGCTCGAAGAGGTTGAGTACTTGAACCGGGAGTGGAGTAGACAAGTAGTTGAACCACTATACATCGTTGTGCTTGTGATTGTATTTGAGCACATTTCTCATTATATATTGTGTTTAAATGTTTAATTATGAATGCTTAATTAGGAATGTATGCTAGGTGCTTGATAGGCACATCCACACACCCATGATGTTCTTTCACTCCTTGAGTAGACTTGAGCTGCATTGATCCATCCTCTATAGTCAACTTAGGTTGTATAGATTAAGTACTTGATTAGTTTAATCACAAGTTAATTTATCCATGCTTAGACTAGGATGTTAATTATTTTTATCATATGCTAGTCTATTGATTGGACCCACTTAGGTTTGGAAGCCGGAATGTTCTTGCTTGCTTAGTTTAATTTGTTAAAACTATTAAGTAGGCGATAATAATTTTAAAAGGTCCTAATCACCCCTCCTCTAGGACTTAACCATAATTCTAGTTGCTCCGCCAAGCTTCTGCACGCGTATGCTTAGGGTGTCGTGTTAGACTACCCGACGCAATTTCAATTGGTATCAGAGCGGGTTGCTGTCACGCCCCAAATTCGGTTCTCGACGTCCATTCGCTATAACCCGAATTCAGAGGTGGCAGCCTCCGTAGTACCCCGATCTCGGATCCTAACCCCACACGCCAGGTTCCGATCCTGGGATACCACAAGGAGGATTTTAGGGTCTGAATTTTTTTTTGAAAACATGAGCATCACAATATGAGTACCATCAAAGACAACACAGTAATTCCACTAAATCATTCGTTTATATACAGTACTGAAAAGTAAATACACAATGCGTAAATATAAAAACTGCGCACACTTCGGCACCTCCTGCTACTGCACTACAAACTCCAACTCAACGTTGCTGATATACTCTGGTAGAACCTGCAGCGTAACAAACGCGCATAAGCTTCGAACGAAGCTTCGTGAGTGCGTGTGTGCGTGCACAATGCGTATGAGAAACATGATAAATATCAGAGTAAGCAGTAAAGCATGATGAGAAGACTAAACCAAAACTTAGCCCAATTAGGCTACACGATCATGTGATATGAATAACTAGCCTACCACGGCTATGCAAGCATGCAATACAGATAACTAGCCTACCATGGCTATGCAAGCGTGCAATACAGGTAACCAGCCTACCAAGGCTATATACTCTTACTATGCAATGGCCTATAGGGCCTAATGTCACATACAATGATCCAATGCATGTATGCAAATCACCACATCTCAGTACAGTGGTCCAGATGCGAACAGTCATAACGCAGTCACGTAAGCAATGCAGGACTCGGAACTGGTAGCTCGCCCAGGCTTACAGCCTCGCCCACGTCACACCCGCCCACATCAGGTCCGTCCCACACCATACAGAACATCAGTCACATCACTGATACCAATACCATCTCTGAAACGGAACATCACCGGGGTCTCACAGACCTCACTACTCACCAGTAGAATGCCAAAGCCTATCTGGTGCAATAGCGGACCTACTCACAGCTGGTCAAACTCAACCCCCTTTGCCAACACTCTTCCGGCAGGTTAGGTCAGACCTCCTTCCAAACTGACCACGTGCAGTGGATAACACCGCCGTTTGGTATTCGGCATACTGGTGTATGATTAAACCACCCGGTCCTTGAATGGAGCACCCACCTTGGTACCAACGGGATCAGGGACTTTCACCCAGGGACATCTATGGCATCCTGTTTAAAGATCACATATTTCCGGTGTTCCTGCAAACCACGATGGAGCTGTGGTTGCAACGTAGTAACCATGCTATATGCGGCACAAGCAGACGGTGCGAAATGCAACCATGCATACAAACGTGGGACGACATGCCCGTGCAAGTCTCCAAAGAGCACCATAAAACTATAAGGTCTCAAACACAATGTCACCGTCAGTTGGTAATGAATTGCACGACAATCACGACCGATATGGCCGGTTGATACAAGACAATCAGATGAGCCAAGCATTCATGATGCATGAGTCAAGTATACAGTATGAGTGCCAACAAGTAGCCCATCTACCACGATGGCAATAAATCAATCTAGTCCAACCTATTTGAGATATCATTAAGATGAGGGGACACATATGAATGATCGAGTCATAGTGCGGGATGTCGCTAGCCAGGGAATCTCGCACCAAGGGCTACAAGGTATGCTAAGCTATTCCTACCATACAGTGTAAGTCAGGATGATAGATTCCTGTCCTCGAATAGTCCCATACCTATTGGAGAGGTTTGCGATAGAGAGCACATGAATTACATTTGCGCAACTACATCTCGAATGCTTTATGAATGCGTTTATGCCCTAGTGGTCCCCAACTAACAATGGTGATTCGGGATGCATACTCATTACACATGCATGGTGGTCGTCGAAGCATATAGTATAAAGATCACATATGAGTATTCCAAATAACACTACGTGTGGCAACAGACATACTAAAAATAGCATAAAAGATAATTCACTTATAATACAAAGAAACATAAAGAGATAAGACTCTAAATGGATGGTATACAACAACACAGATGGTCCAACAACTGAACGGTGTGGATTAACCTTCAATATTTAGATAACCCAAATGGAAAGAAAATGATTGAATACACTACCGACACATCAAAGGTAGAACATACTTGAGCGGCAAGAGTGGAATACTCAAAATCATGCCGAGACCCATAATCCTGTAGTACAGTAGAGATGAACACAATAATGGTCCATAAAAGGAATGTCATAGAAGGGGTTGCAAGATAGACATGTCATGACAGAGGATTATAAATGGTAGGGTAATCTGCGATAGATGGTCAATACAATGAGGTCCAAAAAGGGACAACAGGTCTAACCTCATACTACAAGATAGGCTCCATATAATGGATGGCCTAGATGACATACGAACGTCGAGGATGAGCCCAACACTCGTCCTAAGGGTAAACGGACGGTGTGGATGAGATATACATGATATGGTGGTCTTTAATAGTTGGGTACAAGGGTAGAAGGGGTGAGTCATATGAGTATACAAGCTGAGTTGCTAAGATCAATCAACATGGTGAGTCAACAAGGTGAGTCAACAAGGCGGGTCAACAAAGCGGGTCAACATGGTGAGTTAACAAGGTGAATTGACAAGACGGTTCCACAGGGTGAGTTTAAGAAGGTAGTCCTGTGACTTGGATCAAGCAAACTCTAAGGATGACCTTTCAATAAGGGTTTACACAACTAATCATCAAGGTGGGTCCACGGGATGGACAACGCGGTCATTCGAACACGCACACTAAGGTGGTCCCAAGGGCCATCCTGTAGATAACATGCTAGGGTTCATTCATTTGGATGGTTTGGATTAAGCACAAAATTAAGGCGGTCCTTATGGATGGCCGACATACATATCGCACCATGGAGGCCAATAGCTGACGTGGATAGAACACATGCATAACAAGGTGGACCCGTGGTTGGGTATAACCGCACAAAGGAGTGGGGAAGCCACATACATTAATGGGCTACAACAGTTTGGGATCAACCCGATATTTGTGCTTTCCCCACTAATCAAGTGAGATGGCAAACAAACACCATGGTGGGGCCCGCACACCACACGTGTGGAACCCCACCCATGGCTGGGTGACTTATTAACAAGAAGAATGGCAAATAAATATAACAGATGGGTCCTGTAAAGTTTCCAATGGTAAGCATTCAATCACCCTTATTTTCTACGTGTGGCCCACCTAAAACTGGGCCCACACCCCTGCCAAGAAGAATGGCACGATATACTCAACATTCATCAAGGTGGGACCCAAAGCTGGGCCCCATCACCTTTGGTTAGATGAAAAAATAAACATTACAATGGCCCCAAGGAAGGTTTCAAAGGTGGGCATCAATGGCCACGGTTTCCCTACAATGTGGTCCACTTGAGGTTTGTATTTACCTCATTATGAGGGCCCCCGGCCCTAAAATAATATGGAAAAAAACAGATGGGCGGCATACATAAAACAGATACATCGTGGTGGGACCCATAGAGCATAGCACCCAAATGGGCCCCAAGCATTTTGAATCAAACTAACATTTTTATTTCCCCCTTCACCCATATCCATGTGATCTTATGAACAGGTTAAATGACAAATAAACATCATTGTAGAGCCTGGGAAGGTTTCAACGGTGGAGATCATAATTCCCACTGTTCCCATGGCATGGTCCACTTGACATTTGGATATGCTTCAATTTTGGCTCAGCCACTAAAATGAGCTGGAAAAGCATGTGGGCGGAATAGATAAGGCACATACATTATAGGTGGGCCCAACGAGTGGGGCCCATTGCCATGCCCAGAGAGGGCTGCGCCGCTGGGCAGCAGCGTCCCCTGGACGCTGTCTGTCCAGTGGCCAGCTCCCATATTTTTTTTTTTTATTTTTTTTTTATATATATATATTTTCTTTTATATCCTCTCCGCAAGTGGGGCCCACAAGCTTTTGATCAATCTGATATTTTTGTTTTCCCTTCTTACTTGCATGTGTGAACTTATGCACAGGTTGGATCTCAAATAAACATCATGGTGGGCCATAGGTAGGTTTCAACAGTCTGTCACTGCCCTCACTGTTTTCTGTGGTGGGGTCCACTGGAGATTTGGATCTGTCTCATTCTTGGAGTTATGCCCTGAAATGATCTCCCCAACTGGATGGACGGTGTGGATACAACACATGCATGATGGTGGGACCCACGAGTGGGCCACCAGCTGGCAGCAGAGCCAGCGTCTAAGGACGCTGGTACGCCCAGCGTGCGGACGTCTCTCCTCTCCTTTTTCTCTTTCTTCTTTTTTTTTTGTTTTTGTTTTATTGCACTCATATCAGGTGGGGCCCACATGGGACTGATCCACTTCGTTCATCAGCTGGGACATCTCATGGTGGGTCCAATGAGCCCAATATTGAGTATGTTACGGGGTCTATAAACACCAGTGTGGGCCGAGACAGTCTCGACAGTGGACATCATTCACCCCACTGTTTCCTGTGGTGCGGTCCGCTTAAGAATGCAATCTGCTTCATATTTGGGCCTTAGCCCTAAAATGATATGGAAAAACAGATAGACGGCTCAGATAGAGCAAATACATCATGGTGGGTCCCACGTGGTGGGACATAGATTGGGCGGCCGGGCAGCCCAGCGTCCGTGGACGCTGGTACTCCCAGCGCCTTCCCTTATCTTCTTTTCCTTTTTCCTTTTTTTTTTTTTGTTTTTCTATAGTTTTCCCCCAGTGGGGCCCACAAGAGGATGATCCGCTCTGTCTATCAGGTTCTTCATCTCCTTGGAGACCTAATGAGCCCAATATTGGGCAGGTGGAACAATCTACAAATGACACGGTGGGCCCAAGAAGTTTTGACAGTGGGCATCCTTGCCTCCACTGTTTCTTGCGGTGCGGCCCACTTAAGATTCAGATCGACTTCAGATTTGGGCCTTGGCCCTAAAATGATATGGGAAAACAGATAGACGGTGTGGATATAATAAAACCATCAAGGTGGGTCCCACGAGTGGGGACCATTCCAGCCGTCCTGACGCTGGACGGTTCCAGCGTCCCAGACGCTGTGAACGTCCAGCGCTGGACGTTCTCTTCTTCCTTTTTTTTTTTTTTTCTTTTTTAAGCTTATTTCAGGTGGGGCCCACTTAGGGAAGATCCAATCCGTCTATCAGGTTTCCCAGCTCGCTGGGGACCTAATAAGCCCAATATTGGGCAGGTGATTCCTTCTACAAACATCACGGTGGGCCATGGTAGTTTCAATAGTAGACATGGTGCTCTCCACTGTTTTCTATGGTGTGGTCCACCTGAGATCTGGATCTACTTCATTTTTGGTATCCAATCCCAAAATGAGGTGGAGAAACTGATGGGCGGTGTGGATCGAATACATGCATCAAGGTGGGTCCCACAAGTGGGAACCCACGGTCATGCCCAAAAGGGCTTCGTCCCAGCGCTGCTGGGCAGCAGCGTCCTCTGGACGCTGGCTGTCCAGCGGCCTTCTTCTTCACTTTTTTTTTTCTTTTTTTTTTTTTATAAATTCAAGTGGGGCCACATGTGCAAGATCCACTCCATCCATCAGCTGGGCCATCACATGGTGGGCCCACATGGTGGACAGCGGGGATGAACTACATACATCATGGTGGCTGTTGGCCACACTAAATATGCCACAAAATGGGTCCCAAAGTGGGATCCACACCATCAAAGGGTGGGACCCATTCATGGACGATCCAGCCCATCCATCTCATTGCCCATCACAAGGTGGGACCAAGGAAAGAAAACGAAAAGTAAACGAGAAAAAGGGGGGAAAGGTATGCACTCACAATGATGGTTGGACGGTTGGATTGCCGATCGGACGGTCCGGATGATGATCGGGGTCCTCCAAGCTTGATCTTCACCTTCAATCTCTCTCTTTCTCTCTTGATCTCCCTCTAAATCTTCTCTAAACTCACTCAATCTCTCAAATCTCTCTACTTCTCTCTACTTCTCTCTCTTCTTTCTCTTCTCTCTCTCTCTCTCTCTCCCTCTCTCTCTCTCTCTCTCTCTCTCTAATCTTGGGTTTGAAAATGGACGAGTGGTGCTTGGAAAATGGGGGGGGTTTCTTAGAAATGGCTAGCATGGGAGGTATGGGTTGTGATGATGGCTAGATAATGATGATGATGATGGGAGAGGGCATGGGAGGTGTTGACTTTGGTGAGAGAGGTATGGGTTGGAGTTGGTGTGTGTAGGCTAGGGTAATGATGGGGGTATGGGTAAGGGTGATGTGATAGATTTGACATGTTGTTGGGAATTGTGCAAGTGGGGCCCACGCCACACGCGCGTTGCGTGGCCCACCTCGAATTGCACGAACGTATGCATCTTACACACCGGGTATCGCAATGGGGCGTGCCGCGCGGCGTTGGAATCGTGGCGCCCGCGCGGTCGCAAGGGTACAAGTCTTGGGTCGTTGCGGTACTAAATCAGGGTCACGATCAAGGCTCTCTAATCTGGTCCGTCCGGGACGTACCGGTACCGGAAACTAAACGTACGGAGGGCAATTCAGGGTACGGGTCTTACAACTCTCCCCTCCTTATAAAAATTTCGTCCTCGAAATTCACAACGAAACGAAGTCAAAGCAAACCACACAGATATATAGATAAAAACAAAGAAACATACAAAAAAATCAATGAAAGTTTGCAACATTGCTAAGTCCACGTAGCATGCGTACACCTCTTGATGGTGTCAATCTTCTCTGGTGTCTGCCGCAAAATGTCGGGGTCGAGGGAACAACGCTCTAGTACTGCTACTGACGGGATGGGCAGTCCCTAACTCGGTGTCCAATCTCGCCACACTTGAAATAAGTGCCCTTGAATGGCTTTTGGAGGTCGGGTGCTCCTGGTGTCGCAGGCGGCTTCTGCGGATGAACCTTTCTTTGACGCCTAGTTCTTCGAGGACCTACGATCGGAGGGATTGGTGCAATCGGTGCTCTGCGCCATGGTTGTTGTTTAGGTGCTCTTGGTCGCTGAGGGCATTCCTTCCTTCGATGGCCAGCTTCACCGCACTCGAAACAGTGACCTGAGATCCGCGACGGGGTCTTCTCTGAAAACTGTGTCGTCTGGGAACTGCTAGGGGAGAACTTCCTCTTTCTGCTGTCACTCGGGGGTGCTTGTTGTTGCTCGAACAAAGCGGTCATCAACCGGAGCATCCCTTGGAATTGCTCTGCGCTTACTAGGGTGACAGGTGCTAACTCTGGCTGGGACGTACCAGCCTCAACTTCAGCTACTGGTGTCGCGTCCATCTTTTTAAAAAAAGAAGGGACAAGAAACCCTTAGCCTCAGAAAACTACAAACATAATACGATTAAAGAACTATACCATTGGGAATTCTAGTGATTCTAAGTTCGCAAACATCAACAAGTGAGGGGTGATCTAATCCTAAAATACTAAGTAGAAACATTGTGTTGTTCACAGGTAGCTCCCAAGTCATGCTCTGATACCAACTCCTGTCACGCCCCAAATTCGGTTCTCGACGTCCATTCGCTATAACCCGAATTCAGAGGTGGCAGCCTCCGTAGTACCCCGATCTCGGATCCTAACCCCACACGCCAGGTTCCGATCCTGGGA
Organism: Liriodendron chinense; assembly: GCA_003013855.2. NCBI lineage: Eukaryota > Viridiplantae > Streptophyta > Magnoliopsida > Magnoliales > Magnoliaceae > Liriodendron > Liriodendron chinense. Next base: position 1,269,719 of record PVNU02000506.1, read on the forward strand.
TACCACAAGGAGGATTTTAGGGTCTGAATTTTTTTTTGAAAACATGAGCATCACAATATGAGTACCATCAAAGACAACACAGTAATTCCACTAAATCATTCGTTTATATACAGTACTGAAAAGTAAATACACAATGCGTAAATATAAAAACTGCGCACACTTCGGCACCTCCTGCTACTGCACTACAAACTCCAACTCAACGTTGCTGATATACTCTGGTAGAACCTGCAGCGTAACAAACGCGCATAAGCTTCGAACGAAGCTTCGTGAGTGCGTGTGTGCGTGCACAATGCGTATGAGAAACATGATAAATATCAGAGTAAGCAGTAAAGCATGATGAGAAGACTAAACCAAAACTTAGCCCAATTAGGCTACACGATCATGTGATATGAATAACTAGCCTACCACGGCTATGCAAGCATGCAATACAGATAACTAGCCTACCATGGCTATGCAAGCGTGCAATACAGGTAACCAGCCTACCAAGGCTATATACTCTTACTATGCAATGGCCTATAGGGCCTAATGTCATATACAATGATCCAATGCATGTATGCAAATCACCACATCTCAGTACAGTGGTCCAGATGCGAACAGTCATAACGCAGTCACGTAAGCAATGCAGGACTCGGAACTGGTAGCTCGCCCAGTGTGGTAGCTCGCCCAGGCTTACAGCCTCGCCCACGTCACACCCGCCCACATCAGGTCCGTCCCACACCATACAGAACATCAGTCACATCACTGATACCAATACCATCTCTGAAACGGAACATCACCGGGGTCTCACAGACCTCACTACTCACCAGTAGAATGCCAAAGCCTATCTGGTGCAATAGCGGACCTACTCACAGCTGGTCAAACTCAACCCCCTTTGCCAACACTCTTCCGGCAGGTTAGGTCAGACCTCCTTCCAAACTGACCACGTGCAGTGGATAACACCGCCGTTTGGTATTCGGCATACTGGTGTATGATTAAACCACCCGGTCCTTGAATGGAGCACCCACCTTGGTACCAACGGGATCAGGGACTTTCACCCAGGGACATCTATGGCATCCTGTTTAAAGATCACATATTTCCGGTGTTCCTGCAAACCACGATGGAGCTGTGGTTGCAACGTAGTAACCATGCTATATGCGGCACAAGCAGACGGTGCGAAATGCAACCATGCATACAAACGTGGGACGACATGCCCGTGCAAGTCTCCAAAGAGCACCATAAAACTATAAGGTCTCAAACACAATGTCACCGTCAGTTGGTAATGAATTGCACGACAATCACGACCGATATGGCCGGTTGATACAAGACAATCAGATGAGCCAAGCATTCATGATGCATGAGTCAAGTATACAGTATGAGTGCCAACAAGTAGCCCATCTACCACGATGGCAATAAATCAATCTAGTCCAACCTATTTGAGATATCATTAAGATGAGGGGACACATATGAATGATCGAGTCATAGTGCGGGATGTCGCTAGCCAGGGAATCTCGCACCAAGGGCTACAAGGTATGCTAAGCTATTCCTACCATACAGTGTAAGTCAGGATGATAGATTCCTGTCCTCGAATAGTCCCATACCTATTGGAGAGGTTTGCGATAGAGAGCACATGAATTACATTTGCGCAACTACATCTCGAATGCTTTATGAATGCGTTTATGCCCTAGTGGTCCCCAACTAACAATGGTGATTCGGGATGCATACTCATTACACATGCATGGTGGTCGTCGAAGCATATAGTATAAAGATCACATATGAGTATTCCAAATAACACTACGTGTGGCAACAGACATACTAAAAATAGCATAAAAGATAATTCACTTATAATACAAAGAAACATAAAGAGATAAGACTCTAAATGGATGGTATACAACAACACAGATGGTCCAACAACTGAACGGTGTGGATTAACCTTCAATATTTAGATAACCCAAATGGAAAGAAAATGATTGAATACACTACCGACACATCAAAGGTAGAACATACTTGAGCGGCAAGAGTGGAATACTCAAAATCATGCCGAGACCCATAATCCTGTAGTACAGTAGAGATGAACACAATAATGGTCCATAAAAGGAATGTCATAGAAGGGGTTGCAAGATAGACATGTCATGACAGAGGATTATAAATGGTAGGGTAATCTGCGATAGATGGTCAATACAATGAGGTCCAAAAAGGGACAACAGGTCTAACCTCATACTACAAGATAGGCTCCATATAATGGATGGCCTAGATGACATACGAACGTCGAGGATGAGCCCAACACTCGTCCTAAGGGTAAACGGACGGTGTGGATGAGATATACATGATATGGTGGTCTTTAATAGTTGGGTACAAGGGTAGAAGGGGTGAGTCATATGAGTATACAAGCTGAGTTGCTAAGATCAATCAACATGGTGAGTCAACAAGGTGAGTCAACAAGGCGGGTCAACAAAGCGGGTCAACATGGTGAGTTAACAAGGTGAATTGACAAGACGGTTCCACAGGGTGAGTTTAAGAAGGTAGTCCTGTGACTTGGATCAAGCAAACTCTAAGGATGACCTTTCAATAAGGGTTTACACAACTAATCATCAAGGTGGGTCCACGGGATGGACAACGCGGTCATTCGAACACGCACACTAAGGTGGTCCCAAGGGCCATCCTGTAGATAACATGCTAGGGTTCATTCATTTGGATGGTTTGGATTAAGCACAAAATTAAGGCGGTCCTTATGGATGGCCGACATACATATCGCACCATGGAGGCCAATAGCTGACGTGGATAGAACACATGCATAACAAGGTGGACCCGTGGTTGGGTATAACCGCACAAAGGAGTGGGGAAGCCACATACATTAATGGGCTACAACAGTTTGGGATCAACCCGATATTTGTGCTTTCCCCACTAATCAAGTGAGATGGCAAACAAACACCATGGTGGGGCCCGCACACCACACGTGTGGAACCCCACCCATGGCTGGGTGACTTATTAACAAGAAGAATGGCAAATAAATATAACAGATGGGTCCTGTAAAGTTTCCAATGGTAAGCATTCAATCACCCTTATTTTCTACGTGTGGCCCACCTAAAACTGGGCCCACACCCCTGCCAAGAAGAATGGCACGATATACTCAACATTCATCAAGGTGGGACCCAAAGCTGGGCCCCATCACCTTTGGTTAGATGAAAAAATAAACATTACAATGGCCCCAAGGAAGGTTTCAAAGGTGGGCATCAATGGCCACGGTTTCCCTACAATGTGGTCCACTTGAGGTTTGTATTTACCTCATAATGAGGGCCCCCGGCCCTAAAATAATATGGAAAAAAACAGATGGGCGGCATACATAAAACAGATACATCGTGGTGGGACCCATAGAGCATAGCACCCAAATGGGCCCCAAGCATTTTGAATCAAACTAACATTTTTATTTCCCCCTTCACCCATATCCATGTGATCTTATGAACAGGTTAAATGACAAATAAACATCATTGTAGAGCCTGGGAAGGTTTCAACGGTGGAGATCATAATTCCCACTGTTCCCATGGCATGGTCCACTTGACATTTGGATATGCTTCAATTTTGGCTCAGCCACTAAAATGAGCTGGAAAAGCATGTGGGCGGAATAGATAAGGCACATACATTATAGGTGGGCCCAACGAGTGGGGCCCATTGCCATGCCCAGAGAGGGCTGCGCCGCTGGGCAGCAGCGTCCCCTGGACGCTGTCTGTCCAGTGGCCAGCTCCCATATTTTTTTTTTTTATATTTTTTTTTATATATATATATTTTCTTTTATATCCTCTCCGCAAGTGGGGCCCACAAGCTTTTGATCAATCTGATATTTTTGTTTTCCCTTCTTACTTGCATGTGTGAACTTATGCACAGGTTGGATCTCAAATAAACATCATGGTGGGCCATAGGTAGGTTTCAACAGTCTGTCACTGCCCTCACTGTTTTCTGTGGTGGGGTCCACTGGAGATTTGGATCTGTCTCATTCTTGGAGTTATGCCCTGAAATGATCTCCCCAACTGGATGGACGGTGTGGATACAACACATGCATGATGGTGGGACCCACGAGTGGGCCACCAGCTGGCAGCAGAGCCAGCGTCTAAGGACGCTGGTACGCCCAGCGTGCGGACGTCTCTCCTCTCCTTTTTCTCTTTCTTCTTTTTTTTTTGTTTTTGTTTTATTGCACTCATATCAGGTGGGGCCCACATGGGACTGATCCACTTCGTTCATCAGCTGGGACATCTCATGGTGGGTCCAATGAGCCCAATATTGAGTATGTTACGGGGTCTATAAACACCAGTGTGGGCCGAGACAGTCTCGACAGTGGACATCATTCACCCCACTGTTTCCTGTGGTGCGGTCCGCTTAAGAATGCAATCTGCTTCATATTTGGGCCTTAGCCCTAAAATGATATGGAAAAACAGATAGACGGCTCAGATAGAGCAAATACATCATGGTGGGTCCCACGTGGTGGGACATAGATTGGGCGGCCGGGCAGCCCAGCGTCCGTGGACGCTGGTACTCCCAGCGCCTTCCCTTATCTTCTTTTCCTTTTTCCTTTTTTTTTTTTTGTTTTTCTATAGTTTTCCCCCAGTGGGGCCCACAAGAGGATGATCCGCTCTGTCTATCAGGTTCTTCATCTCCTTGGAGACCTAATGAGCCCAATATTGGGCAGGTGGAACAATCTACAAATGACACGGTGGGCCCAAGAAGTTTTGACAGTGGGCATCCTTGCCTCCACTGTTTCTTGCGGTGCGGCCCACTTAAGATTCAGATCGACTTCAGATTTGGGCCTTGGCCCTAAAATGATATGGGAAAACAGATAGACGGTGTGGATATAATAAAACCATCAAGGTGGGTCCCACGAGTGGGGACCATTCCAGCCGTCCTGACGCTGGACGGTTCCAGCGTCCCAGACGCTGTGAACGTCCAGCGCTGGACGTTCTCTTCTTCCTTTTTTTTTTTTTTTCTTTTTTAAGCTTATTTCAGGTGGGGCCCACTTAGGGAAGATCCAATCCGTCTATCAGGTTTCCCAGCTCGCTGGGGACCTAATAAGCCCAATATTGGGCAGGTGATTCCTTCTACAAACATCACGGTGGGCCATGGTAGTTTCAATAGTAGACATGGTGCTCTCCACTGTTTTCTATGGTGTGGTCCACCTGAGATCTGGATCTACTTCATTTTTGGTATCCAATCCCAAAATGAGGTGGAGAAACTGATGGGCGGTGTGGATCGAATACATGCATCAAGGTGGGTCCCACAAGTGGGAACCCACGGTCATGCCCAAAAGGGCTTCGTCCCAGCGCTGCTGGGCAGCAGCGTCCTCTGGACGCTGGCTGTCCAGCGGCCTTCTTCTTCACTTTTTTTTTTCTTTTTTTTTTTTTATAAATTCAAGTGGGGCCACATGTGCAAGATCCACTCCATCCATCAGCTGGGCCATCACATGGTGGGCCCACATGGTGGACAGCGGGGATGAACTACATACATCATGGTGGCTGTTGGCCACACTAAATATGCCACAAAATGGGTCCCAAAGTGGGATCCACACCATCAAAGGGTGGGACCCATTCATGGACGATCCAGCCCATCCATCTCATTGCCCATCACAAGGTGGGACCAAGGAAAGAAAACGAAAAGTAAACGAGAAAAAGGGGGGAAAGGTATGCACTCACAATGATGGTTGGACGGTTGGATTGCCGATCGGACGGTCCGGATGATGATCGGGGTCCTCCAAGCTTGATCTTCACCTTCAATCTCTCTCTTTCTCTCTTGATCTCCCTCTAAATCTTCTCTAAACTCACTCAATCTCTCAAATCTCTCTACTTCTCTCTACTTCTCTCTCTTCTTTCTCTTCTCTCTCTCTCTCTCTCCCTCTCTCTCTCTCTCTCTCTCTCTCTAATCTTGGGTTTGAAAATGGACGAGTGGTGCTTGGAAAATGGGGGGGGTTTCTTAGAAATGGCTAGCATGGGAGGTATGGGTTGTGATGATGGCTAGATAATGATGATGATGATGGGAGAGGGCATGGGAGGTGTTGACTTTGGTGAGAGAGGTATGGGTTGGAGTTGGTGTGTGTAGGCTAGGGTAATGATGGGGGTATGGGTAAGGGTGATGTGATAGATTTGACATGTTGTTGGGAATTGTGCAAGTGGGGCCCACGCCACACGCGCGTTGCGTGGCCCACCTCGAATTGCACGAACGTATGCATCTTACACACCGGGTATCGCAATGGGGCGTGCCGCGCGGCGTTGGAATCGTGGCGCCCGCGCGGTCGCAAGGGTACAAGTCTTGGGTCGTTGCGGTACTAAATCAGGGTCACGATCAAGGCTCTCTAATCTGGTCCGTCCGGGACGTACCGGTACCGGAAACTAAACGTACGGAGGGCAATTCAGGGTACGGGTCTTACAACTCTCCCCTCCTTATAAAAATTTCGTCCTCGAAATTCACAACGAAACGAAGTCAAAGCAAACCACACAGATATATAGATAAAAACAAAGAAACATACAAAAAAATCAATGAAAGTTTGCAACATTGCTAAGTCCACGTAGCATGCGTACACCTCTTGATGGTGTCAATCTTCTCTGGTGTCTGCCGCAAAATGTCGGGGTCGAGGGAACAACGCTCTAGTACTGCTACTGACGGGATGGGCAGTCCCTAACTCGGTGTCCAATCTCGCCACACTTGAAATAAGTGCCCTTGAATGGCTTTTGGAGGTCGGGTGCTCCTGGTGTCGCAGGCGGCTTCTGCGGATGAACCTTTCTTTGACGCCTAGTTCTTCGAGGACCTACGATCGGAGGGATTGGTGCAATCGGTGCTCTGCGCCATGGTTGTTGTTTAGGTGCTCTTGGTCGCTGAGGGCATTCCTTCCTTCGATGGCCAGCTTCACCGCACTCGAAACAGTGACCTGAGATCCGCGACGGGGTCTTCTCTGAAAACTGTGTCGTCTGGGAACTGCTAGGGGAGAACTTCCTCTTTCTGCTGTCACTCGGGGGTGCTTGTTGTTGCTCGAACAAAGCGGTCATCAACCGGAGCATCCCTTGGAATTGTTCTGCGCTTACTAGGGTGACAGGTGCTAACTCTGGCTGGGACGTACCAGCCTCAACTTCAGCTACTGGTGTCGCGTCCATCTTTTTAAAAAAAGAAGGGACAAGAAACCCTTAGCCTCAGAAAACTACAAACATAATACGATTAAAGAACTATACCATTGGGAATTCTAGTGATTCTAAGTTCGCAAACATCAACAAGTGAGGGGTGATCTAATCCTAAAATACTAAGTAGAAACATTGTGTTGTTCACAGGTAGCTCCCAAGTCATGCTCTGATACCAACTCCTGTCACGCCCCAAATTCGGTTCTCGACGTCCATTCGCTATAACCCGAATTCAGAGGTGGCAGCCTCCGTAGTACCCCGATCTCGGATCCTAACCCCACACGCCAGGTTCCGATCCTGGGATACCACAAGGAGGATTTTAGGGTCTGAATTTTTTTTTGAAAACATGAGCATCACAATATGAGTACCATCAAAGACAACACAGTAATTCCACTAAATCATTCGTTTATATACAGTACTGAAAAGTAAATACACAATGCGTAAATATAAAAACTGCGCACACTTCGGCACCTCCTGCTACTGCACTACAAACTCCAACTCAACGTTGCTGATATACTCTGGTAGAACCTGCAGCGTAACAAACGCGCATAAGCTTCGAACGAAGCTTCGTGAGTGCGTGTGTGCGTGCACAATGCGTATGAGAAACATGATAAATATCAGAGTAAGCAGTAAAGCATGATGAGAAGACTAAACCAAAACTTAGCCCAATTAGGCTACACGATCATGTGATATGAATAACTAGCCTACCACGGCTATGCAAGCATGCAATACAGATAACTAGCCTACCATGGCTATGCAAGCGTGCAATACAGGTAACCAGCCTACCAAGGCTATATACTCTTACTATGCAATGGCCTATAGGGCCTAATGTCACATACAATGATCCAATGCATGTATGCAAATCACCACATCTCAGTACAGTGGTCCAGATGCGAACAGTCATAACGCAGTCACGTAAGCAATGCAGGACTCGGAACTGGTAGCTCGCCCAGTGTGGTAGCTCGCCCAGGCTTACAGCCTCGCCCACGTCACACCCGCCCACATCAGGTCCGTCCCACACCATACAGAACATCAGTCACATCACTGATACCAATACCATCTCTGAAACGGAACATCACCGGGGTCTCACAGACCTCACTACTCACCAGTAGAATGCCAAAGCCTATCTGGTGCAATAGCGGACCTACTCACAGCTGGTCAAACTCAACCCCCTTTGCCAACACTCTTCCGGCAGGTTAGGTCAGACCTCCTTCCAAACTGACCACGTGCAGTGGATAACACCGCCGTTTGGTATTCGGCATACTGGTGTATGATTAAACCACCCGGTCCTTGAATGGAGCACCCACCTTGGTACCAACGGGATCAGGGACTTTCACCCAGGGACATCTATGGCATCCTGTTTAAAGATCACATATTTCCGGTGTTCCTGCAAACCACGATGGAGCTGTGGTTGCAACGTAGTAACCATGCTATATGCGGCACAAGCAGACGGTGCGAAATGCAACCATGCATACAAACGTGGGACGACATGCCCGTGCAAGTCTCCAAAGAGCACCATAAAACTATAAGGTCTCAAACACAATGTCACCGTCAGTTGGTAATGAATTGCACGACAATCACGACCGATATGGCCGGTTGATACAAGACAATCAGATGAGCCAAGCATTCATGATGCATGAGTCAAGTATACAGTATGAGTGCCAACAAGTAGCCCATCTACCACGATGGCAATAAATCAATCTAGTCCAACCTATTTGAGATATCATTAAGATGAGGGGACACATATGAATGATCGAGTCATAGTGCGGGATGTCGCTAGCCAGGGAATCTCGCACCAAGGGCTACAAGGTATGCTAAGCTATTCCTACCATACAGTGTAAGTCAGGATGATAGATTCCTGTCCTCGAATAGTCCCATACCTATTGGAGAGGTTTGCGATAGAGAGCACATGAATTACATTTGCGCAACTACATCTCGAATGCTTTATGAATGCGTTTATGCCCTAGTGGTCCCCAACTAACAATGGTGATTCGGGATGCATACTCATTACACATGCATGGTGGTCGTCGAAGCATATAGTATAGAGATCACATATGAGTATTCCAAATAACACTACGTGTGGCAACAGACATACTAAAAATAGCATAAAAGATAATTCACTTATAATACAAAGAAACATAAAGAGATAAGACTCTAAATGGATGGTATACAACAACACAGATGGTCCAACAACTGAACGGTGTGGATTAACCTTCAATATTTAGATAACCCAAATGGAAAGAAAATGATTGAATACACTACCGACACATCAAAGGTAGAACATACTTGAGCGGCAAGAGTGGAATACTCAAAATCATGCCGAGACCCATAATCCTGTAGTACAGTAGAGATGAACACAATAATGGTCCATAAAAGGAATGTCATAGAAGGGGTTGCAAGATAGACATGTCATGACAGAGGATTATAAATGGTAGGGTAATCTGCGATAGATGGTCAATACAATGAGGTCCAAAAAGGGACAACAGGTCTAACCTCATACTACAAGATAGGCTCCATATAATGGATGGCCTAGATGACATACGAACGTCGAGGATGAGCCCAACACTCGTCCTAAGGGTAAACGGACGGTGTGGATGAGATATACATGATATGGTGGTCTTTAATAGTTGGGTACAAGGGTAGAAGGGGTGAGTCATATGAGTATACAAGCTGAGTTGCTAAGATCAATCAACATGGTGAGTCAACAAGGTGAGTCAACAAGGCGGGTCAACAAAGCGGGTCAACATGGTGAGTTAACAAGGTGAATTGACAAGACGGTTCCACAGGGTGAGTTTAAGAAGGTAGTCCTGTGACTTGGATCAAGCAAACTCTAAGGATGACCTTTCAATAAGGGTTTACACAACTAATCATCAAGGTGGGTCCACGGGATGGACAACGCGGTCATTCGAACACGCACACTAAGGTGGTCCCAAGGGCCATCCTGTAGATAACATGCTAGGGTTCATTCATTTGGATGGTTTGGATTAAGCACAAAATTAAGGCGGTCCTTATGGATGGCCGACATACATATCGCACCATGGAGGCCAATAGCTGACGTGGATAGAACACATGCATAACAAGGTGGACCCGTGGTTGGGTATAACCGCACAAAGGAGTGGGGAAGCCACATACATTAATGGGCTACAACAGTTTGGGATCAACCCGATATTTGTGCTTTCCCCACTAATCAAGTGAGATGGCAAACAAACACCATGGTGGGGCCCGCACACCACACGTGTGGAACCCCACCCATGGCTGGGTGACTTATTAACAAGAAGAATGGCAAATAAATATAACAGATGGGTCCTGTAAAGTTTCCAATGGTAAGCATTCAATCACCCTTATTTTCTACGTGTGGCCCACCTAAAACTGGGCCCACACCCCTGCCAAGAAGAATGGCACGATATACTCAACATTCATCAAGGTGGGACCCAAAGCTGGGCCCCATCACCTTTGGTTAGATGAAAAAATAAACATTACAATGGCCCCAAGGAAGGTTTCAAAGGTGGGCATCAATGGCCACGGTTTCCCTACAATGTGGTCCACTTGAGGTTTGTATTTACCTCATTATGAGGGCCCCCGGCCCTAAAATAATATGGAAAAAAACAGATGGGCGGCATACATAAAACAGATACATCGTGGTGGGACCCATAGAGCATAGCACCCAAATGGGCCCCAAGCATTTTGAATCAAACTAACATTTTTATTTCCCCCTTCACCCATATCCATGTGATCTTATGAACAGGTTAAATGACAAATAAACATCATTGTAGAGCCTGAGAAGGTTTCAACGGTGGAGATCATAATTCCCACTGTTCCCATGGCATGGTCCACTTGACATTTGGATATGCTTCAATTTTGGCTCAGCCACTAAAATGAGCTGGAAAAGCATGTGGGCGGAATAGATAAGGCACATACATTATAGGTGGGCCCAACGAGTGGGGCCCATTGCCATGCCCAGAGAGGGCTGCGCCGCTGGGCAGCAGCGTCCCCTGGACGCTGTCTGTCCAGTGGCCAGCTCCCATATTTTTTTTTTTATTTTTTTTTTTATATATATATTTTCTTTTATATCCTCTCCGCAAGTGGGGCCCACAAGCTTTTGATCAATCTGATATTTTTGTTTTCCCTTCTTACTTGCATGTGTGAACTTATGCACAGGTTGGATCTCAAATAAACATCATGGTGGGCCATAGGTAGGTTTCAACAGTCTGTCACTGCCCTCACTGTTTTCTGTGGTGGGGTCCACTGGAGATTTGGATCTGTCTCATTCTTGGAGTTATGCCCTGAAATGATCTCCCCAACTGGATGGACGGTGTGGATACAACACATGCATGATGGTGGGACCCACGAGTGGGCCACCAGCTGGCAGCAGAGCCAGCGTCTAAGGACGCTGGTACGCCCAGCGTGCGGACGTCTCTCCTCTCCTTTTTCTCTTTCTTCTTTTTTTTTTGTTTTTGTTTTATTGTACTCATATCAGGTGGGGCCCACATGGGACTGATCCACTTCGTTCATCAGCTGGGACATCTCATGGTGGGTCCAATGAGCCCAATATTGAGTATGTTACGGGGTCTATAAACACCAGTGTGGGCCGAGACAGTCTCGACAGTGGACATCATTCACCCCACTGTTTCCTGTGGTGCGGTCCGCTTAAGAATGCAATCTGCTTCATATTTGGGCCTTAGCCCTAAAATGATATGGAAAAACAGATAGACGGCTCAGATAGAGCAAATACATCATGGTGGGTCCCACGTGGTGGGACATAGATTGGGCGGCCGGGCAGCCCAGCGTCCGTGGACGCTGGTACTCCCAGCGCCTTCCCTTATCTTCTTTTCCTTTTTCCTTTTTTTTTTTTTTGTTTTTCTATAGTTTTCCCCCAGTGGGGCCCACAAGAGGATGATCCGCTCTGTCTATCAGGTTCTTCATCTCCTTGGAGACCTAATGAGCCCAATATTGGGCAGGTGGAACAATCTACAAATGACACGGTGGGCCCAAGAAGTTTTGACAGTGGGCATCCTTGCCTCCACTGTTTCTTGCGGTGCGGCCCACTTAAGATTCAGATCGACTTCAGATTTGGGCCTTGGCCCTAAAATGATATGGGAAAACAGATAGACGGTGTGGATATAATAAAACCATCAAGGTGGGTCCCACGAGTGGGGACCATTCCAGCCGTCCTGACGCTGGACGGTTCCAGCGTCCCAGACGCTGTGAACGTCCAGCGCTGGACGTTCTCTTCTTCCTTTTTTTTTTTTTTTCTTTTTTAAGCTTATTTCAGGTGGGGCCCACTTAGGGAAGATCCAATCCGTCTATCAGGTTTCCCAGCTCGCTGGGGACCTAATAAGCCCAATATTGGGCAGGTGATTCCTTCTACAAACATCACGGTGGGCCATGGTAGTTTCAATAGTAGACATGGTGCTCTCCACTGTTTTCTATGGTGTGGTCCACCTGAGATCTGGATCTACTTCATTTTTGGTATCCAATCCCAAAATGAGGTGGAGAAACTGATGGGCGGTGTGGATCGAATACATGCATCAAGGTGGGTCCCACAAGTGGGAACCCACGGTCATGCCCAAAAGGGCTTCGTCCCAGCGCTGCTGGGCAGCAGCGTCCTCTGGACGCTGGCTGTCCAGCGGCCTTCTTCTTCACTTTTTTTTTTCTTTTTTTTTTTTTTATAAATTCAAGTGGGGCCACATGTGCAAGATCCACTCCATCCATCAGCTGGGCCATCACATGGTGGGCCCACATGGTGGACAGCGGGGATGAACTACATACATCATGGTGGCTGTTGGCCACACTAAATATGCCACAAAATGGGTCCCAAAGTGGGATCCACACCATCAAAGGGTGGGACCCATTCATGGACGATCCAGCCCATCCATCTCATTGCCCATCACAAGGTGGGACCAAGGAAAGAAAACGAAAAGTAAACGAGAAAAAGGGGGGAAAGGTATGCACTCACAATGATGGTTGGACGGTTGGATTGCCGATCGGACGGTCCGGATGATGATCGGGGTCCTCCAAGCTTGATCTTCACCTTCAATCTCTCTCTTTCTCTCTTGATCTCCCTCTAAATCTTCTCTAAACTCACTCAATCCCTCAAATCTCTCTACTTCTCTCTACTTCTCTCTCTTCTTTCTCTTCTCTCTCTCTCTCTCTCCCTCTCTCTCTCTCTCTCTCTCTCTCTCTCTCTCTAATCTTGGGTTTGAAAATGGACGAGTGGTGCTTGGAAAATGGGGGGGGTTTCTTAGAAATGGCTAGCATGGGAGGTATGGGTTGTGATGATGGCTAGATAATGATGATGATGATGGGAGAGGGCATGGGAGGTGTTGACTTTGGTGAGAGAGGTATGGGTTGGAGTTAGTGTGTGTAGGCTAGGGTAATGATGGGGGTATGGGTAAGGGTGATGTGATAGATTTGACATGTTGTTGGGAATTGTGCAAGTGGGGCCCACGCCACAAGCGCGTTGCGTGGCCCACCTCGAATTGCACGAACGTATGCATCTTACACACCGGGTATCGCAATGGGGCGTGCCGCGCGGCGTTGGAATCGTGGCGCCCGCGCGGTCGCAAGGGTACAAGTCTTGGGTCGTTGCGGTACTAAATCAGGGTCACGATCAAGGCTCTCTAATCTGGTCCGTCCGGGACGTACCGGTACCGGAAACTAAACGTACGGAGGGCAATTCAGGGTACGGGTCTTACAGTTGCTCTTCAAGGACTTAACCGTCTAGAGTGAGATACGATACCGGAATACTTGCATCATGACTACCCGAGATGGGAATACTGTTAACCATCCACCTTACTTTAACGGGTCCAACTACGCCTATTAGAAGGTTAGAATGAGGTTTTTTCTCCAATCTATAGACCGATCCGTATGAGCAGTAACATTAAATGGATATTCCTTGCCCATGGAACAAGTGGAGGTTGATGGTACGATTATTGTCATTCCCAAAGATGATGAGAAATGGAATGACAATGAGAGAGCTCAATATGTGGCAAATGTTAAAGCTCTCAATGCGATTTGCTGTGCGGTTTCCCCAGAAGAATTTTAACGCATTCTCACATGCGAAACTGTAAAAGAAGTGTGGGATATATTTGAGGTAACCTATGAGGGAACTAGCACCGTTAGACGCTCGAAGCTTCAGCTCTTGACTACCAAACTTGAAAATATTAGGATAGAAGAGACTGAAACCTTCATAGAGTTTTATACAAAACTTTCTAATATTTGCAACTCCATGTTTGCCTTGGGAGAAAGGGTTCCGGAAGGAAGGATATGTAGAAAAATACTTAGGTCCCTCCTGAAAAGATTCGATACCAAAGCCTTAGAGGAGTGTAAAGACATAGATAACATGAAAGTAGAAGAACTTGTAGGTTCCCTACAAACTCATGAACTACACTTTAGGGCGCCCTCTAAGAAGAAATATGTCGCCTTGAGATCTTCACATAGACACTCATATAAGCAAAAGAAAATTCAGAGTGAGTTGTCAAAAGATAGTAATGATGAGGATGATGAAGAAGAAAAGATAAATAAAAAATTCAAAAGATTCCTCAAATTTGATAAAGGGAGTAGCTGTGACAAGAAGGACAAGAATGGTGATAAATATAAAGGGAAATCATCCAACTCTTCATCCGTCCGATGTTACGATTGCGGTCAACATGGCCATATTGCCCCGAATTGTCTTGAAGCGCCTAAACCGAAAGGTAAAAAGGCCATGGTAGCCATGTGGGATGATACGGATGAGTCAAATTCCGAATCTAGTGACTCCACTAGTGATGGGAGCCAAAATATAGTAAGAGCTCTCATGGCTTCCACCACTACCTCTCTTCCCCCTAATCTAAGAGAGGATCCTGACCGCTTTCCCTTCTAGGAGAAGAATGAGTTCCTAACCCCTCACCTCATGCTATATTCCATGAGGGTGTTGTGAAAATTAATTACCCATAGTCTTTCTAAACTAAACATAGTTAGTAAGGGTAGCTAGAAATGTTTCAATAGGAAAATCTGAAGATTTTAACCTCATGTCTATGTGTATGGGCAAATCAGAGGGTTCAACCCTCATTAGCCCAAATTTTGATAATTTAGCCTTATTTTTATTTAATATATTTGCTACTAGATTATCACCCTGCTTATATTAGCTAATCATGCTGAATTTCATGCTTAATTGTATGCTAATCTTTGCTTAGGCTTGGTCATTTGGGGAGATTGGTTTATTGGGCTATAAGTCTTTGAGCTTTAATGCTTAATGTATATCATAAATGACCAATTATACATGATTAACTATGCTTAGAATAACACATTTTCTTGTTAATCATGTTCCCATGCATGCTCCATGTTTTATAATGTTCATGCACCCTCTACTCTCACTAGTTAGTATGTTTTTATAGTTATAACTGCGATATACTAACCTCTCTTACCTTAACCTTAATTGATGTATCATTAAGGGAGAGAGATTGGTTTGTCAATTGCTGAAAAAAGGAGGAGAAAGATCAAGTCCAACTAAAACAAAATTTCTGTTTTGTGCTTTAGGGATTAACAAGTTATGGGGGAACATTTAAGAGGAGCTTGCTAGTTTACATGTCTTAGTGAATTTTGAGTTGTAATGTTTATTTTCCTTTGACATGTAATTTATTTTGTGTTTTTGGTAATGTCATTGGTATGGACCATGACATAGGTCTTAGGTTAGGTTTTTGTCACATAATTGACAAAGGGGGAGAATGTTAGTGCACTTTTCTATCGCATACTACTGCACCGTATTTGTCAATCAGGTAAGTCCGTGTGTTGTAATGTTGGTTGAGCCTTGGCAAGCTGAAGACCGAAGATTTAAGTGGACAAGAAACATCAAGGAAGAAGAACAGGTAAATGAGATGCCTTGGTGACCCTAGCCCTTTGAACTAAAACACCCATAACCTCTTTGATGACTTGGACCAACTAAGAATACCTTTAGTCATCATCATTAGTCTTAGAACACCTTGAAAAATATGATAAATTAAACTAATTAGAGAGGTGGAGGTTGTTGTAAACAAAACTGCCCAAAATAGCAATTTTCAATCGGAATTGATTTTCTGATAAATCGAAACACTATCTGATCGATTGGAGATTTTGTCCAACGACCTGATGATTCACTGGACTAATATTCTGATCGATTGGAACTATTTTTCGATCGATCGAAACTGCCATTTTCTGCCCGTTATTTGACTGTTGGGAGAAATTCTTTAAATACGGGAGATGCAATTTTTGGGCAAATAGAGGGGATTTTGAGGATCTAGAAGCCACCACCATTGCATATCATTAGGAGCTCTAATCTTAACCCATACAAGGCAATTTCCTTGTGATTCATCACAAGCTTAGGGCATTTAATACCAAAATGAGAATGAACTTGTTCTATCTTAATTCCTAAGAGTTTAAACACCTTGATCATAGTTAAATCCATTGAATAAACACCACCTAGGCGTCTAATTAGGTGTATCCCTCTAGGAAACCAATTTCCTACCATTTGTAGAGGTTACACCATTCCTTAACACCTTGGGCATCTCCAATGAAGCATCATATGCAAGGGAGCTGATCTTGGAGTTGAAGCCCTGGCAAAGCAGCGACGTCAAAGATCGGGGGAGCATAAGGGGAGCTGATTCAAGCACGAAAGAGAAAGAAGAGGCAACCCAATGCGGCGCTATAACGGGGCTCAAATCCGACAAGTGAGTTGTCATTTTTAGAGTCCATCCACTCTTTTCCCTATAAGAATTGAGTGTAAAGTTTGTTTATCAAACTCATATTCTAGGGTCGTTTACCAATCTTTGGCCTATTAGTTGAGCCCAAAGTGTATGGACGTTTGTTGTTCCTTGGCACGTTTGTTGGGCCTAAAATTCAGGGATGTTTGTCGTTCCTTGGCACGTTTAGCGGGCCTAAACAACTCTTTAAGGGGAGCCACAACATGGGTGTGAACGTATAGGTTGGGAGGAACCTGTAAACTCCCCGCTTGGGTGTATCCGAGTTAAAACACCTTGGTTGGGAGGAACCAGATTTAAACTCCCTAGTGAATGCCGGTGTGTTGAAAAGGTTTGAGTACTTGAACCGGGAGTGGAGTAGACAAGTAGTCGAACCACTATACATCGTTGTGTTTGTGATTGTATTTAAGCACATTTCTCATTATATATTATGTTTAAGTATTTAATTATGCTTAATTAGGAATGTATGCTAGGCACTTGATAGGCACATCCACAGACACATGATATTCTTTCACTCCTTAAGTAGACTTGTGTTTCATTAATCTATCCTCTATAGTTTACTTAAGTTGCATATATTAGGTACTTGATTAGTTTAATCATAAGTTAATCTATGCATGCTTAGACTAGGATGTTAATTATTTTTATCATATGTTAGTCTATTAATTAGACCCACTTAGGCTTGGAAGCCGAAGTGTTCTTGCTTATTTAGTTTAATTTGTTAAAACTATTAAGAAGGCGATTTTTTTTTCAAAAGGTCCTAATCACCCCCCCTCTAGGACTTAGCCATAATTCTAGTTGCTCCACCAAACTTCCGCATGCGTATGTGTAGGGTGTCGTGTTAAACTACCCGACGTAATTTCATAAAATGGTATCCATCTCTCGTATCATGTCATCATCAATCTCATGAGAGTGAGCCAAACATGCCTCTAAGTGATTGGAGAAAAATGTTAAGAGGGATGTATCTTCCACAAATGAGTTAATTAAATTTATTTCGTGGACCTCATCATCTCCATCCCGTAGTTGCTTGCATAAATTGAAAATATTCAGCTCAACTGTCATATTTTCGAAGGACATTTGTACAAGCCCGTTTCTACAATTGATGGTTGCATTTGAAGTGGCTAAGAAAGGGCGGCTAAGTATGACAGAAATTTGAGCACCGGTACCAATCACATGATGTGTATCCAAGACAATAAAATCCACTAGATAGTATAATTTATCGACTTGTACAAGCACATCTTCAATCATTCCTCTTGCTATATGAACGGATCGATCAACAAGTTGGAGTGTGGTTTTGGTGGGTTTTAATTCACCGAAACCAAGTTGTTCATAAACCGAGTATGGGATGAGGTTAACACTTGCCTCCAAATCGAGTAGGGCTTGTTCGATCCACTAGTCACCTATGATGCATGAGATGGTAGGACTACCCAAATCCTTGTATTTTTGGGGCACCTCTTGTTTCATGATGGCACTCAAATTCTCGGTCAAAATTACTTTATTGTAACATTATGTTTCCTTTTGATCGTACAAAGTTCCTTGAAAAATTTGGCATATGATGGTATTTGTTTTATAACATCCAACAACGGGATATTGAGCTTCACTTGCTTAAAAATCTATAAAATTTTTAGATTTTTGTCTAGAAGTTTGGGTGAAATCAACCTTTGGGAAAAGGAGCAACCGACTTATATTGCTTTTTCGGTTCTTTCTCATGTGGAGTGTTGCTAGAACTATCATCCTTGTTGGCAATTTTCGGATCAGTAGGCTTTGGGGCCTTCATTGGATTAGATTTGACAATTATTTTACCGCTTTCAAGGTGGTAATAGCTTTAACATGTTCCATATGTTGGGAGGATGAGCTGGGATCTTGTATCTCGAATTGGGTTCTTGGGTTAGGGAGAGGTTGGGCAGGGAGGGTTCTTTTCTCCCTAACACTAAGATGAGATTCAACTTTAGCCATTGAAGTTTTCAAATCATTGATGGCTTGAGATGTGTTTGGGTTGAATCTTAGTTGTTCTTGCATGAACCCATCTATTTTCAGAGAATTAGTCTTGTTATATTCAGCTTAAACCGACATGAACGCACCCAACATCTCCTCAAGTGTAGCTTTTGGTGTGATTACTAAGGATGGACCTAGTAAAGTTTGAGCTTGAGGGGTGTTATTTGCATTCGCAGTTGGTCCATTCCTCAAACTGAAGTTAGGATGGTTCTTTTAACTTAAATTATACATGTTTGAGTTTGGAGCACTAAATGGTCGTTGATAATTGTTTATGGCATTGGATTGTTCTTGCAAAACTTCTTGAAATGCAGGAATTATAGGACAATCTTGTATTTCATGTAGATAATTAGCATAAATTCCACAAGCATTATCAACAACTTCTATGGGTTTAATCGTTTCTCCTTTCTTCAATTCTATAGCCTTAACTTTTCTTGTGAGGCTAGCTACATGTGCACTCATGTTGTCTTCTTCTGAAAGGACATAAATTCTTCCCTTTTCTCTTTGTTGAATTTGCTTGGTTTAGATGTATCTCAAGATTATGCATTCTCACCGAAGACATCAAAGTAATCTCATGCTTCCTTGACTTCCTTATTCATGAATTCTCCATTACACATCATCTCTACGAATTGGCACATGGGCGAAGTTAGTCCTTCATAGAAAAAGCTTATTACTCGCCAACTTTCATAGCCATGATGTGGGCATGTATTCAATAAGTCCTTAAACCTCTCCCAACATTGGAAGAAGGTCTCGTCCTCTTTTTGGGCGAAATTCATGATTAGGTGCCTTAACATGTTGGTTTTATGAGTTGGGAACAACTTTTTAATGAATTCCCTAGTCATTTCAGTCCATGCACAATTGATCTTAGCCTTAATGCATGAAGCCAAGCATTCACTTTCTTTAGGGAAAAGGGAAACAATTTAAGTCACACAACGTAATTTGATACGTTTGCAAAGTGCAACGTGGTTATCACTTCACCAAATTCTTTAAGATGTTGATAGGCACTTTCACTGTCTAATCCTTGAAATTTGGGAAGGAGTTGGATTACTCCTGATTTGAGATCAATATTCCCTGCATTATATGGAAAAATTATGCATGAGGAAGTGCTTCTCTTGCAGGTTGCAAGTAATCACGTAGAGTCCTTGGTTGAGGAGCATTCTCAACTTCGTTCTCTCCCGTTTCCAATTGATTTTGGCCCAGATCTTGATTGGCCCTTGGATCGGGTTGATTTTCAGCCATACTTTCAGACAAAATTAAAAAATTTAAACGTTTTTTAGCGCGCGGTTCCTTATCAATTCCCTCAACAATCCCCCCTTCACTTATTAAGCAATTGTTTGAATCCCGGACCCAATGGAGCATGCAAATTCAAAATAAAAAGAAGAAAACAGAAAAGGAATTCTTCCTTCTTTTCTTAACTCCTCTCTAGGACTGAAGCACAAGGTGTCTTACAATGGCAGAGCCAGAAGCAAATTTAGAGACCGATTTCTCCTAGTCAATAGGGGTTCAGAAAACCCCCCACTCTTTAAATCTTTGAGAAAAGTTCAGAAAAAAAGGAAGAAGAAAGAGGAGTAGATTGAGAAGAGAAATCTCTGAGCTCAAGGTAATCTAAGACAACAATGCCGACTAATAGGAATCAAGGTGGCTCGAGGCTAACCTATCAGAGATCTAAGGTGGTTAAACTGACCAATAGGAGTCTCCACCCACTCTACAAGAGATGAATAGGATATGAAAGAATAGAGAAGAAGAAGAATAAGATTAGAAAGACAAAAACTAATTTGAACCTACTTACTTCTACTTCATCTTCTAAAAATAATTCCTGCAAAAAATAAAATAAAACAAACTAAGTTAGAAAGAATCTTAAAAATCTCAAAAGAAAAGTATTTTCAGAAATCCTATAAAAACCGTCAAGTCCTTGGCAACGGCGCAAAAAACTTGTTCTCTCCCCAAGTGTAGGGTTGCGATGTAGTAATAATACGGTAGAGACCGAGATTGTCCTTAGGGACTAACTCAGGAATTCACGAAATTTCTTTAAATAATCTCTAATTGAAATCAAACTAAAATAAACTGGAATTTGAATGTAGATGAGTAATTTGTAAACTTGAGATGAGTTTAACAATCTAAAGAAGCACTAGGGTGCCAAGAATCCACTTGTAGCTATCCTTGATGCGCAATTCACTTTGGTTTCTCAACTACACAACTAGAATCAAAATTAAATCCTATCTAGCCGGATTATAGCGCGGTTATATTATCAAAACAATCCAACACATGTGTTGTTCATCAACATGATTCCCTTAATTCAAGTTAGGACTTGGGCACACTCAATTACATAGGCCAATCATAGTTCCAATAGATTAAGATCACAACTATGATAATCATCAAACCCTATCACTAGATTTGACTAAGATCATAGTTTGAACTTGATTCAAATCACATAGACAAGCAACTCATATTCATATTTTACAAAAAAGATAGAACTTTGGTTTGAAGTTCCCACATGAAGAACTAAGTTCTAGAGCATATTGAATCTAATTCCTCAGAGCATACAGGTCCAGATCTTTGAAAAACAACTAAGAACTAAGATAATTCTTCCAAACATCCATGAGTCATCATAAGATTAAGAAAAACTACTTAGAACTTCATTCAAACTCAACAAACCGTTGTTCAACATTAAATCCAATCCATGAAACCATAACAACGAATTAAAACATCATAGAACAACTACAAGCTTTCCCTCTTAGCCCTAGCTAAGAGGTTTAGCCAACCATGCTAAGAGAAAAAAAATATGAATTCTACTTTAAACATGAAGAACTAGAATGGAACTAAGTAAAGAGAGTTGTAGAACTCTGAATCCTTCTTTCTCCACCTCCCAATGCTTTGCATGGGCAGCAAGGGTGGTGGACTGGTCTGGCGACCAGTCTGGCACCTGGCTGATCGGTCAGGACTGGTCGGACCCCATAAAATTTAAATTTTCTTCTTTAGATTCTTTCATTTCTCCTTAATTCTTTGCTCCAATCTTCATTCCTCTTTCCTTTGATCTTTAATGATCCTTTGAAGTGTTCTTTAATTTTCAAAATGGTGAAATCTCTCTCTCATCTTACAATCTCAAAACTATGCATTAGATAAGAGTTTAAACATGGAAATCATGCAAGTTAGCGATGAAATGGGGTTAGAATATGCACATTTAAGAGCTTAAGACAAACTCTCACACTCAATCCTCACTGAGGAAGGAGTGCAATCGGACTGTCAATAAGACAACTTACTTGTCAGATGAGCCCCTAGTTCGCGCCGCTTTGGGTAGCTTGATCTCAGCTCTCCCGTGCTTCGATCAACTCTCGTTTGCTCCCCTGATCGTGTTGCCGCTGTGTTGCCAATACCTTAGCTCCACTTGATCAATCACCTTGCATGTGATGCCTTTGAGATGTCGAAGGTGATACGAGAGTAGGTTTGAGAACTCTACAACTAATGCTAATGGGTTGCCTAGAGTTGCTCATCTACAATGATCTTATCTTAGAGCTCTAGATAAGGATATAACTATCAAGAAGGATCCAAACTCTAGAAATCAAGAGGGGTTGAAGGTCATCTTCTACATGAGCTTGGAATGCTCCATTCTTGTGAGAAATCATAAGGAAGATGCCTTGCAATGGTTAGAGATTGAGCCTCTAATGATCTCTAATAATGATGGCTTCAATCCACTTAAAATCCCTCTCCATGCCCCCAAAAAATGGATAGAATAGCTGTTGTCTCAAATAAATCGGTCGCCGACCGGTCGGACTGACCAGTTGAATAAAGTACAGAGACACATTTTTCTTAGCTAAAGTCGCTGTCCCTTTTTGACCAGTTGTCGACCGGTCAAACGACCAGTCTAAGCATGAATTTCCTGCTCTTAGTCTTTTTTGTTTTGCAGCAGTTCATACAACCTCTTGGCCATTTGTTTAAAGTCCTTCGGAGAGCTGCGAGGAGGTACGTTTCCGTTTGGATTTGATTAATCAGACTTTCCTCCCCGGGCCAGAGCCTTCTTGTAGCAAACCCCGAATGTACAACTGCTTTTCAGTCCTCTTGCTAGCGCACACAGTGTACAGCTGCAGGAAGTATGATTCACTCTCTTGGTATAGCCTAAGAGCACCCTCGACCCAACGAGGGGGAAATCCAATACAACGAATCGTCTTTTCCTGTAACTAGGTTTGGTGACCTTTTGGGACACCTAAGGCCAATTAAGATGACTAAGAGTATCCTAATGGTCATGGTCATCTAGAGGTTATGGTTTTTGGGAGGTTCAAGCTTAAGGCACACCGAGGCATTTCTTTTACCTATTTCTTCTTCTTTGATGTAGCTGGTCTACCTTAAGTCTTCGATCTTCGTCTTCATTAAGCTCAATCGACACTAGACTCACCAGCCTAAGTGATTGACAAATTAGGTGCACTAGCATGCCATAGAAAAGTGCACTAACAATCTCCCCCTTTGTCAATTACTTACAAAAACCTAACCTACCAAAACAAATTACTTGTACAAAAGAGTATATTGATAATCAAATAAATACAGGACTCTTAACATGCCTAACTAAGCAGCTCCTCTTCAGTTTGCTCCCCCATAACCTGTCAATCCCTGCAACACAAAACATAGGTAACTAGTTTTGGTAGGACTTGATCTTTCTCCCCCCTTTTGTCAGCAATTGACAAACTATTCTCTCCCCCTTAATGATACATCAAATAAGGTTAAGGTAAGAGTAGATAGTATGTCACAATTTATAACTATAAGCACATGCTAACAAGGACATTATAGGGTGCATGAACATTAAAACATGGAGCATGCTAAGGAACATGATTAACAAGAAAATGTAACTATTTAAGCATAGTTAATCATGCATAATTGGTCAAAGATATACATTTTGCAATAACAACACAAAGGCTTATAGCCCAATAAACTAACCTCCCCAATTGGTATATCATGACCAATTCTAAGCAAAGATTACAAAACAATAAGCATAAAATTTAACATGATTAGCTAATTTGAGCAGTGAGATAGTTTAGTAGCAAATATATAAAATAAAAGTAAGGCTAAACAACCAAATTTTGATCTAATGAGGCTTAAATCCTCTGATTTGCCCATCAACAAAGAAATAAGGTTGAAATCCTGAAATATTCCTATAAATACAATTTCTAGCTACCCTTACTAACTATGTTTAGTTCGATTAGCCTAAAGGTAACTAATTTCCACAATACCCTCATGAAATATAACAAAAGTTGAGGGGTTGGGAACTGCTTCACCCAGAAGGGAGAATCATCGTGATCCTCTCCTAAATTAGGGGGAAGAGAGGTAGTGGTGGTAGCTATGAGAATTCTCACTGGTTTTTTGCTCCCATCACTATTGGAGTAATTGAAATCGTATTTGGATTCCTCTGTATCATCCCATGTTACTGTTATAGCCTTTTTGCTATGCCTTTTGGGCTTTTCTTAGCATTCATTGGCAACATGACTATATCCATCACAATTGTAATAATGGACGGTTTTAGATTTACTATTAAATTTTTTTTCTTTCTTGTCCTTCTTGTCTTCCCTCTTTCAAATTTGAGGAATCTCTTGAACCTTTTAAGCTCATCATCCTCATCATCACCGTCTTCTGAAGATTCACTCTTGCACAAGGCACTCATCAAAGCTACAACCAAATACTAAGAAATCATCCATGAAGACTTCGAGAATTGTCCCCGCCATATCAGAAAAGATACTCATCATACAACGCTGAAAAGTGGCAGGGGCATTGCATAGTCCAAACGTCATCCGTCGATAGGCGAAAGTGCCGAATGGACATGTGAATGTAGTCTTTTCTTGGTCTTCAAGGGTGATCTCTATTTGGTTATACCCTGAATAGCCATCAAGGAAGCAAAAATGGGAATGACCCGCCAACCTTTCTAAAATTTGATCAACAAATGGTAGGGGGAAGTGGTCTTTCCTTGTAACTGTGTTTAGCTTCCTGTAGTCAATGCACATTCTCCAACCGATAGTGACTCTAGTTGGTACGAGTTCATTATTGGCATTGGCTACGATGGTTATTTCGGATTTCTTAGGCACCACTTGAGTTGGGCTCACCCATAAACTATCGGATATTGGGTAAATAATACCCACATCCAATAGTTTCACTACTTCGGCCTTAACTACATCCTTCATGTTTGGATTGAGTCGTCTTTGTAGTTGCCTAGATGTCTTCACATTCTCCTCAAGGTGCATGCAATTAGTACAAATCAGTGGGTCTATGCCTTTGAGATCCGCAATCGACCATCCAATGGCACTCTTATGCTTATTAGAGTGGCTATTTGCCTACTCTCTTGTTCCTCATCCAAGTGGGAAGAAATCACCACCGGATATGTCTCATCTCGACCTAAATAGACATATTTCAACTCACTTGGTAATGGTTTTAGGTCGAGTGTTAGTGCCTTGATATTGGATGGGAGGGGCTTGTTCTCGTTTACGCGTAAAGGCTCAAATAGGGCCCCCCATCTTTTGTTATCAAGTACCGGCATCACATCTAAAATGGCATCCATCTCTCGTATTGTGTTATCATTTATCTCATGAGAGTGGGCCACACATGCCTCCAAAGGGTCGGAATATAATGTCAGGGGGAATGTATCCTCCACGAATGATTCAATCATATTTATCTCGTGGATCTCATCATCAACTTCCCGTGGTTGTTTGCATAAATGTTCACTCGCTTCAAGTGTAAGGCTGCGATGTAGTAATAAAACTCGGTAAGACCGAGGTCGATCCACAGGGAATTGGAAAACAGGTTCCAAACGATTACAGCAACTCAATTTTGCAAGAAATATGAGATTCAATTGAAGCAATTATACTAAAACAGTAACTCTAATGAAAACAATAGTTTAAAGGCACGAAGGCATTCAAGGATCCACTTGTAGCAATCCCATGTCAATCCAATCAATCCAAGCAAGATACACAACTAGATTTGAAGTCCTATCTCTCATCTAGTTGGAAAATAAAGCATTAAACACATTCAATCCCATTCAAGTTGAACTTCCAAGTTCTAGTCCCATTCAATCAATGTAGAATTCAAAATCATAGCCTTCGGAGTAACAGCCATGCCTATGGACTATGGCCTGCTCAAGGATTACTATAATTCGAATCTAAACAAGCACCATATGATAATCTCAGAGAATTGCAAGGAATTCATGTCCGGAGCACATGAACTCTCATAAAACATCTCAAATTATCAACTTGAAGAACTAACATAGATAAAAATCCAAACTTGAATTGAAAGTACTTAAATTAACTGAATCAAATCATAAAATTAGCTACAAGCTTCACCTCTCAGCCTTAGCTGAGAGATTCTAGCCGAGCGTTGTCATACTACAATTAGAACTCAAATAAGAAAACATAAAAACTAGAAAAACCGGAGTTTGGAGAGTTGCAGACACTCCACGACGACTTCCGTCCTCTCCCACGACGTCTTCTGTCCTCTCCCACGACGTCCCTTGGCTTCTATGATATCCTAGGAAGAGCCCCTAGGGGTCCTTTTATAGTGTGGAAGCTCTGTTGTGTAAGAATCTTCCAGAACTTGCGTAAGGTTACGCACTGTGCAGAGAAAATCGGAGCCAGACTTGGAAATTTCTAATCTGGGCGCATTGTTGATTGATCGCTCAAACCAGGCGATCAATCGCTAGTTCAAATAACTGTATAAACTGCATCTTTCGGATCTGGCGATTAATCGACTGGCTGAGAGATCAATCGGTCACTTCTGGCGATCAATCGATCAGCGTCCAGCAATCAATCGGAGGGTACAAAAAGTGTCCAGAGAGTTTTTTTCCAAATTTCTTAAAAATCTGCATTCTGGCGATTGATCTATGGGATGGGCGATCAATCGCTCAGGCTGGGCGATCAATCGCAATTCTTCACTTCTCTCCAGCAACAATTCTGTCAAATTTCTGCTGTGAGCGATCAATCGCTCAAGTCTGTCGATCAATCGCTCAAGCTAAGTAATCAATCGACGGATCAATCTCTGGATCAATCTTCAGAAACTGCAACTTTCTGCATTTTGTTTTTATGGCCCTGCAGCTTTGCACTTCAGTTTTTCTGGCCCTGCCAGGTCTTTTAACATGATTTCTTCTGTGTTTTTTCTTCTTTTCTTTCTTCTTCTCTCTTTGGTCCTCCTTCAACCTTCATCCAATTGTTCTAAATGGATCTTTTTAGTCTCCAATTGGGTGAATTCCACTCTCATTCCTGAAATCACAAATCATGCATTAGATGGGCCTTTTAAACATGAAAACCATGCATATAATGCGATGTAGTGGGCAATGCAATGTATAAATTGGAGGTTCAACACACCCCCCAACCAGCTTTTTGCTAGTCCCGAGCAAAACATGCATGAAACAATTTCAAACCTCCAAACCAATTCTCCTCCAGAAACCATGTTTCTATCCATTCCAAGACATACAAGTATAAAATTTGGAGAAATTGGGTGATAGAAGTTGAAACCTTAACTCTCAAAGCATAATAAGTGTCTACATGAAATTCCCGCTGATCGATTGATAAATAGAAGAACTCGAACAACTTCAACCTAGTGTGCATAGTGAAAGTTCATCTCATGAGTTTCTGAGATTATCTTCTTCATGGATCAACTAAACTATAGATCTCAAGGTGTACAGAGCAACAACAAGCCTATGACAAGAATTTGTCTTACCGTCCTTCCGACAACTTTCACACTATGTCCCATTTTCGGCTTTGGTTACGGGTAGACCATCCCCCGGTTGGTAATAGGTAGCCCTTTTCAGAATTTTCCACCATTTTCCCTTCATTCCCAATTTCATCCTTTCTTTTCCTTTTTCTTTTAAATTAGATAGGATTTTTAAAAATCCATATCTTTCATTATTTTCCCATGGACAAGGATGGACAAAGTACCCCGGCTTGGTTTCTCAACACCTTTAAATCAAAGTCTAACTAATCCACAATTCGCATAATCCTTTCAACCCATGAGAATCGTGTAATGTAAACTAGGTGTAAAAAGTGTTTAAATTTTCTATCAATCACAACAATAGGGGAATTAACATGTAAAACCATTATATTAAGAGAAGTTCAAAGACTTACAACATCACACACTTCGTATCTCCTCTTCTTATACTCGTATCATCTTGAATGCATAGAAATAAAGTTTTCTAAAAGAGTTTTGAAATTTTAGAAAATTTGAAAAAATTTACACGTATGATGCTCGAAATGTTGCAACATGCTAGATGAAGAATCTCATCTCACCCCCCAACCAAATCTTGCATTGTCCTCAATGTGAAAAGATATGTAATGAGCATGAACATGAGAGCAATGGTAAAATATAAGAGAGTGAGAACAATAGTACCTGAGAGAGTCGATCATGGAAGTCTGCAACTCCAACAACTAAATCCTACTAAAACAGTAAAACTAAACAAAACTAAACCTAATCTACGGAAAGCAATAAAGATACCTTACCCGTCCTTTTAAAAAGAGGATCTCCATCAGATTAGGAGATCGATTATCAGTAAGACATCCAAAAGGACAAAGTTGAGCAAGATCATCAAGTGGTGTAACAAATTATTCAGAAGAACTATCCACCATCCTGCTTTGGAAAGTACATTGGTGACATCGATCATTTTAACCCATTGAAAATCCAGCTGAAAAATTTCAGCGGGTTCCTCAAGAAAATTGTCACATGTACTGTAACGACCCGAGATTTTCGACTCTCGTGTATAACACGACGGCCGAATTCCCAAGTAATTTATGGAATAATTAATTTGTCAAATAATAAAATATAGCATTCAAGCACAATGGCGGAAACAATTATCATCTTATTCTATCAAACTTACTACGTCATCATCAATGTTTAAATAAGGGAACCAACCAATATCCATACTGATTAATTAAAATACAAAACCATGTCTTCTCTTGAAGACTTATTACAATTCCACAAATGTATCAACTACTCAAAAGAAATATTTAATAAATGATAACATCAATTATGTTTCTCTAACATCGTCATCCGCCATGTGATTGTACGAACCATCGAACTCTTTTCCTTAAAAATCGGGTTCAATACTTGGATCTTCACCTGCATCATCTAAATTGTGTTTGGGATAGCGTTAAACGCTATCATAGTGGGGAATATTTCCTCCAAGACTATCAAGAATAACAATGTACAAAACTCAGAGTAACGCAACACAATAATATCTTTATTCAAACAAAACAATCAAGTAAAAATCTTTGTTAATGCGATGCATGGAATGCATGCTCTGGCTAAGGCACCCTGGCTAGAATCACAATACATGAAGTGGGAGACTCCCTGTTACGACTTCATGCTAGCCACTAGTCACCAGAGGTTCCTGGGACGCACAAGCCCATAGTTTTGCCCGACCACGTGAGAAAAGGGACGCTCATAGCCCAAATCTACACGTGACAGTGTACGGGAGAAGTAGGACGCTCTAGCCTATTCTCAACTCCGTACACCCACATGGAGCCAAGTGAATGCATGACTTTAGTTTCACCTTTATTTAAGTGTTTTCGCATACAACCAATTTAAATAAAACTCAATGGTTACTATGGGGAGTCGCAAGCAACCCAGCATAGGCCGACAGCACGAGATTAGTGTCCATAGCACCAACCCCGGCTCATGAGAATTTGTATACCATTAGTGTCCACTCATTGTCTCGTTTTATGATTTCATCATGTTCCAAAAAGCCAATGTTGTACATCATGACCAAATTCATTAAAATACTCGTGTAATATAAATGGATCCAATCAAGCATCATGTACATGTAATGATCCATTAACAAACAATCACTTCATTCTCTCAATTAAGTCAAGATATATTCTTCCATCATGGACACCTCTCACGGGTTCCATCTCTCTACATCAAATAATTTTACCAACTTAGGGACAAAGAGTATACAATAATGGGATATCCATATAATGATCTTATACACATATTTCATATCACAATATGAAAACCAATGTTACTTGTAAAACACAGATTAAGGAAATAAGGGCACAGATTTCATAAAGATAAATAACACAAATACACATGCTTCTTAGTCAAAAACCTAAACAATGAATCACATCATTATATAATGATATTCATTACAAATCTTACATTAAACTTCATGTTATATGGATAAGCAATTCAAAACAAAACAACTTCACATGCCACAAAAAAAACTTATGATAATTATAATATTATTAATGAAAGGCTTGAAGGAAAATCCTCACCTTAGGATGGACTTAGCAGAAAAGGGTTGTAGAAGATCCTAGCCGCTGGAAAAATATGAGAAAGAACTCTCTTCTTCTTCTTCTTCTTCTTCTTCTCTCTCTCTCTCTCTCTCTCTCTCTCTCTCTCTCTCTCTCTCTCTCTCTCTCTCTCTTTCTCTACGGCATGGAGGCTAGGGTTAGGAGAAGGATTTGGAGGTGCGTAGTAGAAATATGGAGAGGGATGTGCACGCGAGGTCTTGTGTAACAACTTCTTGAGGTGGGTTTCTCAAATCTCAATATTCAGATGATCTATGATCAATTCCAATCCGTTCATCTTATCAAGCTCGAAGAGTAGAGTCAGAATACGTAAATTTCTTGATGATCCACATTGTAAATTGGCCGATCCTTGAAAATGGCCTAACGGGTGCTAAAATGAGCTAAATCCCAATTAACGGTCTACGCTTGATGATCAGGGCCCAAATTTTGAAAAAATATATGGTCATGATAGGCAAATAATTGTACAAAGTTTAGTGGTTGATTGATGGTGAGAAATGCCTAGATCTGTAATTTCAACTTTTGGCGGAAAATGAAGGGGCTGGCTTTCTGGTTCAACGGTGTAGGATTATAGATCGGGGTCCAAATTTTGTGTAAACTCGTAGTCATATGAGTATAATGGGTGGTCCAAATTTGAAAAGCAATTGATGGTGAGAAGTGGGTAAATTGAAAGGTTCAAGTTTGAGAAGAGTTGGTAACTCGTTAATTTCTAGAACGGGATAATTTCGCACATAAGAAAGAGGCTTATCAATGTGGGGCAATCAAATCACACTATTGGTCCATGATAAAGATGATCCAAGTCACTCATATGAAGAAAAATATTCGACTACGACTAACCATCTACTTTCCTCACTCGATGGACATGAAAATCAAGGGTTAAGGGGCTGATTTGACAATCGGACCACTTCTACTATGATTTAAGGGCTGAAATTTGATGTGTATGGTTAATATGTGCCCAAAAGCTTAAATCCAGGGTTTTACGTGAAAGTGATCGTCAGAAACTATAATACTTAAAAATGGCATCTTAACTTAAGTTTAACTAATGGCATTTTCGTAATTATCTGAAAAATGCGTGATTTTTGAAATCTGATCTTTCTACGATGTTTATGGGATCATTCTAAGCTACTTTTGTAAAGGGTCTCCTATCGGATCTCCTACGGATGTCCCGCTATTCACAAATCAACGGTAAATGTACGATAATTAATAAAAAATAAATTAAAAATGAATTTTCAAAAATTTTCAAGTAAATCTCGAAAATCTGGGGCGTTACAAACCACCCCCCTTAAAAACAAACTTCGTCCCCGAAGTTTCCTAAGCATCGTCGATAAAAGATTGAGGGCAATCTCAGTTCATGACTTCTCGCCAAACTTTCTGAACTATTCCGGGTCAGACACGATTACAATCCACCCCCCTTAAAAATAAATCCGTACTCAACATCGATTTTTACAAGCTCCCCCAAATTTCTTTCCTATCATGCTTCCATTGCGCACTCTGATTCCTAAATGGTTCTAAATATATTGATTGCTCTCTCAAATAATTTAATCATCTAGCGCCCTAATATTTCTCAGGTTCGGGTAGGTGCTCTTATAGTCAAGGATATAAGACGATTAGGGTTAGATAATTATCAAGGATGTCTGATCGCTAACGAAATGACTGATCAAGAGTTTAAAAGATAGATCTGGGTTTGATTAGGTTGGCATGATCGGATGGTCACTTAAATGAGTGGATAAACAAGCGGATAACAAAGTGAATGAGATATCATCGACAGTTCTTTAATAGCTGAAAGTGCGAAAGAAATATGAGGTTAGGGATACCGTATTCTAACTCTTTATAGGGTCTAAGTGGCTAAGCTTCTACGTCCTAGGGTCGTCTATACATCTATCTTATTTTAGTCATCAAAAGAAAACAATCACACACATTCCAAGAGAATGCACAAAAGTCGTCCAGTTAGAACAAGGATGCGATTTGTATTGTGTCGACATCACGGGTGAACAGTTCAAGTAATTTATGATACCAACTGTAACGACCCGAGATTTTCGACTCTCGTGTATAACACGACGGCCGAATTCCCAAGTAATTTATGGAATAATTAATTTGTCAAATAATAAAATATAGCATTCAAGCACAATGGCGGAAACAATTATCATCTTATTCTATCAAACTTACTACGTCATCATCAATGTTTAAATAAGGGAACCAACCAATATCCATACTGATTAATTAAAATACAAAACCATGTCTTCTCTTGAAGACTTATTACAATTCCACAAATGTATCAACTACTCAAAAGAAATATTTAATAAATGATAACATCAATTATGTTTCTCTAACATCGTCATCCGCCATGTGATTGTACGAACCATCGAACTCTTTTCCTTAAAAATCGGGTTCAATACTTGGATCTTCACCTGCATCATCTAAATTGTGTTTGGGATAGCGTTAAACGCTATCATAGTGGGGAATATTTCCTCCAAGACTATCAAGAATAACAATGTACAAAACTCAGAGTAACGCAACACAATAATATCTTTATTCAAACAAAACAATCAAGTAAAAATCTTTGTTAATGCGATGCATGGAATGCATGCTCTGGCTAAGGCACCCTGGCTAGAATCACAATACATGAAGTGGGAGACTCCCTGTTACGACTTCATGCTAGCCACTAGTCACCAGAGGTTCCTGGGACGCACAAGCCCATAGTTTTGCCCGACCACGTGAGAAAAGGGACGCTCATAGCCCAAATCTACACGTGACAGTGTACGGGAGAAGTAGGACGCTCTAGCCTATTCTCAACTCCGTACACCCACATGGAGCCAAGTGAATGCATGACTTTAGTTTCACCTTTATTTAAGTGTTTTCGCATACAACCAATTTAAATAAAACTCAATGGTTACTATGGGGAGTCGCAAGCAACCCAGCATAGGCCGACAGCACGAGATTAGTGTCCATAGCACCAACCCCGGCTCATGAGAATTTGTATACCATTAGTGTCCACTCATTGTCTCGTTTTATGATTTCATCATGTTCCAAAAAGCCAATGTTGTACATCATGACCAAATTCATTAAAATACTCGTGTAATATAAATGGATCCAATCAAGCATCATGTACATGTAATGATCCATTAACAAACAATCACTTCATTCTCTCAATTAAGTCAAGATATATTCTTCCATCATGGACACCTCTCACGGGTTCCATCTCTCTACATCAAATAATTTTACCAACTTAGGGACAAAGAGTATACAATAATGGGATATCCATATAATGATCTTATACACATATTTCATATCACAATATGAAAACCAATGTTACTTGTAAAACACAGATTAAGGAAATAAGGGCACAGATTTCATAAAGATAAATAACACAAATACACATGCTTCTTAGTCAAAAACCTAAACAATGAATCACATCATTATATAATGATATTCATTACAAATCTTACATTAAACTTCATGTTATATGGATAAGCAATTCAAAACAAAACAACTTCACATGCCACAAAAAAAACTTATGATAATTATAATATTATTAATGAAAGGCTTGAAGGAAAATCCTCACCTTAGGATGGACTTAGCAGAAAAGGGTTGTAGAAGATCCTAGCCGCTGGAAAAATATGAGAAAGAACTCTCTTCTTCTTCTTCTTCTTCTTCTTCTTCTTCTCTCTCTCTCTCTCTCTCTCTCTCTCTCTTTCTCTACGGCATGGAGGCTAGGGTTAGGAGAAGGATTTGGAGGTGCGTAGTAGAAATATGGAGAGGGATGTGCACGCGAGGTCTTGTGTAACAACTTCTTGAGGTGGGTTTCTCAAATCTCAATATTCAGATGATCTATGATCAATTCCAATCCGTTCATCTTATCAAGCTCGAAGAGTAGAGTCAGAATACGTAAATTTCTTGATGATCCACATTGTAAATTGGCCGATCCTTGAAAATGGCCTAACGGGTGCTAAAATGAGCTAAATCCCAATTAACGGTCTACGCTTGATGATCAGGGCCCAAATTTTGAAAAAATATATGGTCATGATAGGCAAATAATTGTACAAAGTTTAGTGGTTGATTGATGGTGAGAAATGCCTAGATCTGTAATTTCAACTTTTGGCGGAAAAGGAAGGGGCTGGCTTTCTGGTTCAACGGTGTAGGATTATAGATCGGGGTCCAAATTTTGTGTAAACTCGTAGTCATATGAGTATAATGGGTGGTCCAAATTTGAAAAGCAATTGATGGTGAGAAGTGGGTAAATTGAAAGGTTCAAGTTTGAGAAGAGTTGGTAACTCGTTAATTTCTAGAACGGGATAATTTCGCACATAAGAAAGAGGCTTATCAATGTGGGGCAATCAAATCACACTATTGGTCCATGATAAAGATGATCCAAGTCACTCATATGAAGAAAAATATTCGACTACGACTAACCATCTACTTTCCTCACTCGATGGACATGAAAATCAAGGGTTAAGGGGCTGATTTGACAATCGGACCACTTCTACTATGATTTAAGGGCTGAAATTTGATGTGTATGGTTAATATGTGCCCAAAAGCTTAAATCCAGGGTTTTACGTGAAAGTGATCGTCAGAAACTATAATACTTAAAAATGGCATCTTAACTTAAGTTTAACTAATGGCATTTTCGTAATTATCTGAAAAATGCGTGATTTTTGAAATCTGATCTTTCTACGATGTTTATGGGATCATTCTAAGCTACTTTTGTAAAGGGTCTCCTATCGGATCTCCTACGGATGTCCCGCTATTCACAAATCAACGGTAAATGTACGATAATTAATAAAAAATAAATTAAAAATGAATTTTCAAAAATTTTCAAGTAAATCTCGAAAATCTGGGGCGTTACATGTACTAGGAAAGGAGAATTGCATTAGTTGGAAATCATTAAGTATGGATCTCCTTTCCCTCTTGTCTGGGCAAAAATTATTCAAGTATGGGTCATCTCAGAAGTGTTCTTCGGTTTGAACAAACCAAAGAGATGTGGAGACTTCAATCACTTTATCCTCAAACATTGGGATGGTCTTCACATAATCATTTATCGCTTGTGCTTCCACAGTTGATTCTTCAATTTGGCACTCTGTGGAAGGAAGCTTTTTATGTGCATGAGGTCTCTCTCTTAAAGCATTTACTATGTCCTGAATCATGGGATCATCCCAATCTTCAAAATACGCTAAACACTCCTTGAGTGTGTAGGAGACCTCGGGAGAGGAAGTTTTCAGATTTTGACCCTTCACGTCTTCCTCCTTCTTAGACTTTTGTGTAGGTTGGAGTGGGTCCTCAACCTCTACACTTTCAGAAATTAGCCTCTCTGTAGGCAAGTCAAGCACCAATTCTTCCAACTCCTGCGTAACAAATTTGTGTAAATTAGAAATTGGCGACTTGTCAAATAAATTTTCAGAAATTGACACTTCCAAGGTCTTATTAAAATTAGAATTGGATTCATCCTTAGAATGTGTCAAACATGTCCCCAAGCTTTCAGGTAGATCATGTTGGAAAACCCCCCCATCTTCCATAAATTCTATTATGTTTACCTCATGGGGGCCATCATTATCGTCCCAATCCTCAAAGGGATCAAAGCTAACAACATCTAGAGGATCAAAATTCTGCCTTAAAGCGAACTCCTCTTCCACGATTGAATCAATCATATCAACCTCGTGGACATCATCATCATCCCTATGCCTTTTGCCCAAGTGGAACACATTCACCTCCAACGTCATGTTCCCAAAGGACATTTGCATCACTCCATTCCGGCAATTTATGATTGCGTTTGATGTAGCAAGGAATGGGCGGCCTAAAATCACCGGTATTTGGGTGCTAGCATCCATGACCGGTTGTGTGTCCAAGACGATAAAATCTACCGGATAGTAGAATTTATCAACTTAGACTAGCACATCCTCAACTATCCCTCTAGGTACACGGATGGATCTATCAGCGAGTTGCAATGTGGTTTTGGTGGGTTTTAGTTCACCAAGACTCAATTGCTCATATACCGAGTATGGGATCAAATTCATGCTTGCCCCTAAGTCTAGTAATGCACACTCAATCCGGTAGTCTCCAATGATACATGAAATTGTGGGACTACCGGGATCTTTGAATTTTAGGGGGGGGGGGTGTTGAGTGAGAATGGCACTCACTTGCTCATTTAAGAAGGCCTTTTGCTGCACATTATATTTGCATTTAGTTGTGCATAGGTCCTTTAGAAACTTGGCATAAAAGGGGACTTGTTTGATGGCATTAAGCAAGGGAATGTTGATCTTGACTTGCCTAAAAATTTCTAGAATATCATGAGAGTTTGGGAGAGATTTTGGGGCAACCAATCTCGAAGGGAATGGTGCTACGGGCTTGTAAATGCGTTCCGTTTCTTGTGGGGCTAAGTTAGATCCACCTTCATCCTCAGAATTTACCGAATCATTAGGCTTGTCGGCCTTCACCGGAATAGATTTGTCAATTTGTTTACAACTTCTAAGAGTGGTGATGGATTTAGCTTGCTCCATATTTTGGTTGGAAGGATTAGGAATGCTCACTTCATGTACTTGCTTTGGATTAGGCTGAGGTTGGGCCGGAAAGGTCCCTTCCCTAACATTCAAGCGTCCCTTAATCTCATCAACCGAGACTTTAAGCTCTTGGAATATTTGCTGATTCGTTTGGCTAATTTGTGTTTGCTCTTGTATAAATGCTTTCAATGTATCCTCCATTAAGAATTGAGGTGGGGCCATATTTTGCATGGGTGGCCCTCCTTGAGGGTTGTTAGGATTACCCGTGGGAGCATTCTTCCAACCAAAATTTGGGTGGTTCTTCCAATTGTTATTGTACGTATTACCCACCGGTCCATTGAAAGGCCGTTGATACCCATATGTGGCATTTGCATGTTCATGTAACACTTCTTGAAATGCAGAAATTGTGAGACAATCTTGCGTAGCGTGTAAATAGGTGTGACAAATCCCACATATGGTCTCAATAGCTTCATTGGACTTTGGAACTCCACTTTTACTAAGTTTCATGGCCTCGATCTTCCTTGTGAGGTTGGCTATCCTTGCATTCACGTCGTCTTCCTCCTTGAGGATATAGATCCCTCCTTTATCTTTCTCTTGAGTAGGCTTGGGTTTGTTGGGTTTATCTGTGGTATCCCAAGATTGGGCATTTTTAGCCAACATGTCCAAATAACTCCAAGCCTCATCTGGATTTTTGCTCATAAACTCGCCATTGCACATCATCTCCACAAATTGACGCATATTGGAACTTAATCCATCATTGAAAAAGTTTACAATTCGCCAACTCTCATAGCCATGATATGGGCAAGCAAGTAGGAGGTCCTTCAATCTCTCTCTAACATTGGAAGAAGGATACATCCTCTTTAGCCGAAAAATTCATTATGGCTCTTCGAAGGGTGTTCGTTTTATGAGCCGGGAAGAACTTTTTCAAGAATTCCCGAGTCATCTCATTCCATGACCCAATCGAATGTGGTCTAAGAGAGTGAAGCCAATTTTTGGCTCTTTCTTTCAATGAAAAGGGAAAGAGTTTAAGCTTAATGGTATCTTCAGAAACATTGGTGTATTGCAAGGTAGCCACCACTTCTTCGAATTCTTTTAAGTGCAGATATGGGCCGTCAGAGTCTAGCCCATGGAACTTTGGTATAAGTTGAATTACACCCGGCTTTATGTCAATGTTTCCCCCGTTTGGTGGTAGAACCATGCAAGAGGGTGTAATTGCATGGGCTGGTTGTAGGTAATCCCGCAGTGATCTCATTGGAGGAACGTTATGTACCTCATTCTCTCTTACTCCCTCTTGATTTGCATTTGTAGTTGGAGTAGGGGGGGGGGGGGGGGGGGATTCCTTAAAGGTGTTTGATCCATACTCCCCAAATTTTCACAATGTTCTTGGTAGTTTCGGACTTGTCTATGGACTGACAATGGTCTAACTAAACCACTTTCTAATTGGAGACGATTGGAGTGGTTACGTTCCCAACGGGACATAAACCACTCAACAAAAACTAAACTATTCCTAAATCCTAGAAATCTGAAATTAATCTAGAAATTGAAAAATCTGCAGAAAGCTAAGTTAGAAGGATATTACCCGATATGCTTGAATTAGAGAAGAAATCCTACAAAACAAACAATTTTGATTAGTTCTAAGGAATCAGAAAAACCCTATCTAATTCTACTTCTACAGCTACTAAAACAATTTGAAAACCGTTATGTAAATTCCCCGGCAGCGGCGCCAAAAACTTGTTCGCTCAACTGCGATGTAGTAATAAAACTCTGTAAAACCGAGGTCGATCCACAGGGAATTGGAAAATAGGTTCCAAACGATTACAGCAACTCAATTTTGTAAGAAATAGGAAATTCAATTGAAGCAATTATACTAAAACAGTAACTTTAATGAAAACAATAGTTTAAAGGCACGAAGGCATTTAAGGATCCACTTGTAGCAATCCCATGTCAATCCAATCAATCTAAGCAAGATTCACAACTAGATTTGAAGTCCTATCTCTCATCTAGTTGGAAAATAAAGCATTAAACACATTCAATCCCATTCAAGTTGAACTTCCAAGTTCTAGTCCCATTCAATCAATGTAGAATTCAAAATCATAGCCTTCAGAGTAACAACCATGCCTATGGACTATGGCCTGCTCAAGGATTACTATAATTCGAATATAAACAAGCACCATATGATAATCTCAGAGAATTGCAAGGAATCCATGTTCGGAGCACATGAACTCTCATAAAACATCTCAAATTATCAACTTGAAGAACTAACATAGATAAAAATCCAAACTTAAATTGAAAGTACTTGAATTAACTGAATCAAATCATGAAATTAGCTACAAGCTTCACCTCTCAGCCTTAGCTGAGAGATTCTAGCCGAGCATTGTCATACTACAATTAGAACTCAAATAAGAAAACATAAAAACTAGAAAAACCGGAGTTTGGAGGGTTGCAGACGCTCCACGACGACTTCCGTCCTCTCCCACGACGTCTTCCGTCCTCCCCCACGACGTCCCTTGGCTTCTATGATATCATAGGAAGAGCCCCTATGTGTCCTTTTATAGTGGGGAAGCTCTGTTGCGTAAGAATCTTTCAGAACTTGCGTAAGGTTACGCACTGTGCAGAGAAAATCGGAGCCAGACTTGGAAATTTCTAATCTGGGCGCATTGTCGATTGATCGCTCAAACCGGGCGATCAATCGCTAGTTCAAATAACTGTATAAACTGCATCTTTCGGATCTGGCGATTAATCGACTGGCTGAGAGATCAATCGGTCACTTCTGGCGATCAATCGATCAGCGTCCAGCGATCAATCGGAGGGTACAAAAAGTGTCCAGAGAGTTTTTTTCCAAATTTCTTAAAAATCTGCATTCTGGCGATTGATCTATGGGATGGGCGATCAATCGCTCAGGCTGGGCGATCAATCGCAATTCTTCACTTCTCTCCAGCAACAATTCTGTCAAATTTCTGCTGTGAGCGATCAATCGCTCAAGTTTGTCAACCAATCGCTCAAGCTGAGCGATCAATCGACGGATCAATCTCTGGATCAATCTTCAGAAACTGCAACTTTCTGTATTTTGCTTTTATGGCCCTACAGCTCTGCACTTCAGTTTTTCTGGCCCTGCCAGGTCTTTTAACATGATTTCTTCTGTGTTTTTTCTTCTTCTCTTTCTTCTTCTCTCTTTGGTCCTCCTTCAACCTTCATTCAATTGTTCTAAATGGATCTTTTTAGTCTCCAATTGGTTGAATTCCGCTCTCATTCCTGAAATCATAAATCATGCATTAGATGGGCCTTTTAAACATGAAAACCATGCATATAATGCGATGTAGTGGGCAATGCAATGTATAAATTGGAGGTTCAACAATAAATCAAATATATTCAGCTCGAGAGTCATATTTCCAAAGGACATTTGTACAAGCTCGTTTCTACAATTGATAATTGCATTGGAAGTAGCTAGAAAAGGGTGGCCAAGTATGACGAGAATTTGAGCACGGATACTTATCACGGGATGTGTATCTAAGATAATAAAGTCTACTGGGTAATAGAATTTATCAACTTGGACTAAAACATCCTCAATCACTTCTCTCGGTATACGAATAGATCTATCAGCAAGTTGTAGTGTGGTTTTGGTGGGTTTCAATTCACCTAACCCAATTTTTTCATAAACTGAGTACGGAATGAGGTTAACACTTGCCCCTAAATCGAGTAAGGCTTGTTTAATCCGGTAGTCTCCTATGATGCATGAGATGGTTGGACTACTTGGATCCTTGTATTTTTGGGGCACCTCTTGTTTGATAATGGCACTCAAATTCTCAGTCAGAAGTACTTTGTTGTGAACATTGTGTTTCCTTTTGACTGTGCACAATTCCTTTAGAAATTTGGCATAAGATGGTATTCGCTTTATGGCATCCAACAATGGAATGTTGATCTTCACCTGCTTAAAAACCTCTAAAATTTCCAGGTTTTTGTCTAAAGGTTTAGGTGATATCAACCTTTGGGGAAACAGGGCAACCGGCTTGTATTGCCTTTCCGGTTCTTTCTCTTATGGAGTGTTGTTTGAGCTATCATCCCCTTTGGAATTTTTCGGATCCTTTAGGCTTTCGGTCCTTCACCGGATTAGATTTATCAATTATTTTCCCACTTCTCAAAGTGGTGATAGCTTAAACATGCTCCATATGTTGGGAAGATGAGCTTGCATCTTGTATCTCAAATTGGGTTCTTAGGTTAGGAAGAGGTTGGGCAGGAAGTGTGCCTTTCTCCCTAACACTGAGGTGAGATTCAACTCTAGCCATTGAAATTTTCAAGTCATTGATGGCTTGAGTTGAACTTTGATTAAATTTCAATTGCTCTTGCATGAACCCATCTCTTTTCAAAGAATTAGTCTTGTTATATTCAGCTTGAACCGATACGAATGCACCCAACATCTCCTCTAGCATAGCTTTTGGTGTAATGACTAGGGATGGACCTAGTCAAGGTTGAGCTTGAGGGATATTATTTGCATTCGCAGTGGGTCCATTCCTCCAACTGAAGTTGGGATGGTTCTTCCAACTAGAATTAAACGTGTTTGAGTTTGGAGCACCAAATTTTCATTGATAACTGTTTATGGCATTTGATTGTTCTTGTAAGATGTCTTGAACTGCTAAAATTGTGGGACAATCTTGTGTTGTATGTTGATTTCTGACACAAATTCCACAAACAGTTTCAACGTCCTTAGAGTTGATCGTCTCTCCTTTCTTTAATTCCATGGCCTCGACTTTTCTTGTGAGGCTAGCCACACGTGCACTTATGTTATCCTCTTCTGATAGGACATAAATTCCTCATTTTTCCTTTTGTTGGCTAGTCTTGGAATTTGTTGGTTTAGATGTATCCTAAGACTGTGCATTCTCAGTCAATTCCTCCAAATAGTCCCATGCTTCCTCGGCTTGCTTATTCATGAATTCCCCATTGCACATCATCTCTACGAATTGGTGCATGGGTGAAGTCAGTCCTTTATAGAAAAAGCTTATAACCCGCCAAATTTCATAGCCATGATGTGGGCATGCATTTAATAAGTCCTTAAACCTCTCCCAACATTAGAAGGTCTCATCCTCCTTTTGGGCAAAATTCATGATAAGGCGCGCCTCAACATGTTCGTTTTGTGGATAGGGAAGAACTTTTTAATGAACTCCCTATGTATATTAGTCCATGCACCAATTGATCTTGGCCTTAATGCATGAAGCCAACCTTTAGCTTTATCTTTAAGAGTAAAAGGAAATAATTTAATCCTCACCACATCATCAGTTACATTTGCAAAGTGCATGGTAGTTATTACCTCATCAAATTCCTTAAGGTGTTGATAGGCACTTTCACTGTCTAATCAATGGAATTTCGGGAGGAGTTGGATTACTCCTGGTTTCAAATCTATGTTCCCTATATTTTGTGGAAAAACTATGTATGAGGGAGTGCTCGCTCTTGCTGGTTGCAAGTAATCACGTAATGTTCTTGGTCGGGGAACATTCTCAACCACATTCTCTCCCGTTTCGGTTTGGTTTTGGTCCAGATTTTGATTGGCCATAGGATTGGGTTGATTTGCATCCATTCGTTCAGACAAAATTGGAGAATTTAGATGTCTCCTAGCACGTGGTTCTCTGTCAATTCCTTCTACTATTCCCCCTTCACTAATGAGTCGGTTATTGGAATCCCGAGCCCAATGTGGCATGCAAATCCTAAAAGAATGAAACAAAAAGGAATTCTTCCTTCCTTCCTTTACTTCTCTTTAAGATCGAAGCACAAGGTTTCTTGCAATGGCTGAGCCAGAAGCAAGAATAGAGATCGATTTCTCCTGGTCAATAGGGGTTCAGAGAACTCCTCACCCACTCTTTGAATCTTTTGAGAAAAGTGCAGAAAAAGAAGAAAGAGGAATAGAGTTGAGAAGAGAAATTTTTGAGCACAAGGTGATCCAAGACGGCAGAGCCGGCCAATAGGAATCAAGGCAGCACAAGGCCAACCTATCAGAGATCCAAAAAGGAATCTCCACCCACTCTACAAGAGATGAATATGATAGGAAAGAATAGGAGAAGAAGAAGAATAAGGTAACCTGATTTGAGACTTTATGATTCCCAACTTCTTCTTCAACTTCTTAGAAATCCCTGCAAAAGAAAAAAATTAAAATAAAACAAACTAAGGTAGTACTAGAATCCTAAAAATCCTAAATAGATACTATTTTCAGAAATTTTGTGAAAAACCGTCAAAATCCCCGACAACGGCGCCAAAAACTTG
Organism: Liriodendron chinense; assembly: GCA_003013855.2. Classification (NCBI taxonomy): domain Eukaryota; kingdom Viridiplantae; phylum Streptophyta; class Magnoliopsida; order Magnoliales; family Magnoliaceae; genus Liriodendron; species Liriodendron chinense. The sequence continues at coordinate 1,312,552 of PVNU02000506.1, forward strand.
TTCGCTTCCCCAAGTGCAGGGTTGCGATGTAGTAATAATCTCGGTAAGACCGAGGTCCATCCACAGGGACTTATATAGGAATTCGCAAAACACTTCTAATAGTTTTCACTGAAGAACTAACTAAACAGAATTTAGTAATCTGATGTAGAGATATTTTGAACTAACTGAAGGTTATCAATTAATAAAAAGGCACTAGGGGTTTAAGGATCTACTTGTAGCAATCCTTGATGCTCAATTCGCTGTGGTTTCTCACTTTCTCAACTAGAATCAAAATTAAGTTCTATCTAGTCGGATGATAGAGCGGTTAAAACGATCAACCTGACATATGTATGATCCATGTATATGATTCACTCAATCCAAGTTAGGACGAGCATACTCAATTGCATAGGTCAGTCCCAATTCTAATAGGTTAAGATCATAATCATAACCATCATTAAATCCTGTCACAAGACAAAACTAGATCATGATTTGAACTTGATTCAAATCACATACACAGGCTCACATACTTCAGAATTCCCAGAAAAGTAGACTTTTGGTATGAAGCTTGTTAGTGCACTTTTCTGTGGCATACTAGTGCACCTTGTTTGTCAATCACTTACATCGGTGAGTCTAGTGTCGGTTGAGCCTAATGAAGACGAAAACCGAAGACTCAAGTGGCCCAGCTGCATCAAGGAAGAAGAATCAGGTAAAAGTGATGCCTTGGTGCCTTAACCTTGACCAAAACCCAACCCTTAACCTCTTTGATGACCTTGACCATATTAGGGAACCTTTAGTCATCATAGATTGGCCCTAGGTGTCCCAAAAGTGCACCCAAAACTTGGCCAATGCATGAGGGTTGAGAAATGCATGGGTCAGCAATTAGACTGGCTGAACCCAGGCCTGTCCGACCAGTCGGGACCGATTGGGACCGGTCGGCTGGACCAGGCCAACAGCACCTTGCTGTGTTGTACAGGCCATAGGGCCGACCGGTCGTGACCGGTCGGCTGGGCTGGTTCGACCGGTCGCGACCTGTCGGACAGACCCCCACTCAGACAGTTAGTTCACTGTCTTGCTTGGCTCTTTGGCCGACCGGTCGGGATAGGTCGGCAGAGCCGTTTTTTGCCCGTTTTCTGACCATTGGAGCTCATTTTCTATATATATGGAGCTCGGTTTTTGGGCATACTGGAGATGGTTTTGAGAGCCTATTCCCCACACCTTTTGTACATCATATGAGGCCTCAAAGAGGAGGGTTTCAAGTCATATCCCTTGTGTTTTAAACACAAGTGTGGGCATTCAATTGCAATCTAGAGATGACTTGATTCCTCTCTCAAATCTAGAGGTGAGACACTATTCCATATAGGCATATCCCTTGTCCAAGACCTCTAGAAGACCCTCTAGGTGAATCTCCTAGTTAGATCAAGCCACATATCACATGTAGGATATTCAACCATCCTCCTATCACCTTGGGCATCTCAAAGGCATCACATGCAAGGTGTTTGATCGAGTGTAGCTGAGGCATTGGCGACGCAACGGCGACACGATCGTGGGAGCAAGGGAAGCTGATTGAAGCACAGGAGAGTGGAGATCAAGCAACCCGAACCGGCACTAAACAAGGGGATCATCCAACAAGTAAGGTTGTCCTTTTTGAGAGTCCATTTAGAGTTTGTTTGTCAAACTCGATCTAGGGACGTTAGCCGTTCCTTGGCCTGTTTGCCGGGCCTAAACTAAGTCTCCAAGGGGGAGCCTCCGTCACGGGAGTGAACGTGAGTCGGGTTGAGAGTTAGCCTATGTCCAAAACTCCGTTTAGGTTGAGAGTTAGCCCTTAGTCCAAAACTCTGGTGACGGTTGAGAGGTGAACCGGTAAAACCTCCGTGTAAAGGTTGAGAGGTGAACCTCATTTAAAAACCTCCGATAGTGAATGCCGGTGTGCTCAAAGGAGTTGAATACTTGAACCGGGAGTGGAGTAGACCCAAAGTCGAACCACTATACATGCTTGTGTTTGTGATTGAATTGAGCACATTAATGTCTTAGCATTGTTAGTTTAATTGTCTAATTATGAATGCTTGATAGGAATGTATGCTAGGCAATAATTAGACGCATCCACACACAAGATGTACTTTCACTAGTTGTGTAGACTTGAGCTCATTGATCCACTCTCATAAGTCTACATAGGTTGCATAAGTTAGGAGCTTGATTAGTTAAATCTTTTGATTACCTATGCATGCTTTAGACTAGGTTGTTTATTTCTTTATCATATGCTAGTCTTGTGATTGGTCCCACTTAGGCTTGGAAGCCGAAGTGTTTTTGCTTACTTTGTTTGATTTGTTGAATTATATAAGTAGGCGAAAAGAATTTCATAAAAGGTCCTAATCACCCCCTCCTATAGGTTTAGCCATAATTCTAGTTGCTCTTTAAGCTTCCCACTGTATGCATAGGGTGTCGTGTTAGATTACCCGACGCAATTTCAATTGGTATCAGAGAGGGTTGCTCTTCAAGGACGTAACCGTCTAGAGTAAGATCCGGTACCGGAGCACTTGCATCATGTCTAACCAAAAAGGAGAATCTATGTTGCCTCATGTTGAACTATAAGTAAAATGATTAGTTGAGGTCAACCATAACTAGGGTAGGAACTATTGTCATATCCCCTACCGAACATTGCTCTCCAACTTGGAATGAACCTAAGGGAGAAAATCTAGGATAGATGAATTCCCTCTCAACAAGCATGTTGGGTACTATTTATCATACCCAAGGGGGTTATGATCTAGGTTAGGTGACCTTAGGAGACCATATTGAGCTCAAATGAATATCTGAGGATCAAGCCTCATTTTGAGCAAATTGATGAACTTGAGGAATTTAGCCTCTTTGGATCTATAGGAAAATCTGAGGATTTCAGCCTCATGTTTGTACTTATGGTCAAATCAGAGGATCCAAACCTCACTAGCCCAAATTCGATAGTTTAGCCTTGCTTACATTTGTATATTTGCTTGCTAGACTATCATCCGGCTTAGATTAGCTAATCATCTTGAGTTTTATGCTTCATTGAATGCTAATCTTTGCTTAGTATTGGTCTTGATATACCAATAGGGGAGGTTGGTTGATTGGGCTATAAGCCCTTTGTGCTTTTATTGCAAATGTATATCTTTGACCAATTATGCATGATTAACTATGCTTAGATAGTTACATTTTCTTGTTAATCATGTTCCTTAGCATGCTCAATGTATTTATGATTCATGCACCCTATACTCTCCTTGTTAGCATGTGCTTATAGTTATAATTGCGACATTCTATCTACTCTTACCTTAGCCTTGTTGATATATCATTAAGGGGGAGAGAATAGTTTGTCAATTGCTAACAAAAAAGGGGAGAAAGATCAAGTCCCACCAAAACTAGTTTGCTATGTTTTGTGATGCAGGGATTGACAGGTTATGGGGGAGCAATCTGAAGAGGAGCAGCTTAGATTAGGCATGTCAAGAGTCCTGTATTTAATGCTTTATCATTGTAATATCTTGATCATGTAATTTGTTTTGGTAGGTTAGGTTTTTGTAAGTAATTGACAAAGGGGGAGATTGTTAGTGCACTTTTCTGTGGCATACTAGTGCACCTTGTTTGTCAATCACTTACGTCAGTGAGTCTAGTGTCGGTTGAGCCTAATGAAGACGAAGACCGAAGACTCAAGTGGCCCAGCTGCATCAAGGAAGAAGAATCAGGTAAAAGTGATGCCTTGGTGCCTTAACCTTGACCAAAACCCAACCCTTAACCTCTTTGATGACCTTGACCATATTAGGGAACCTTTAGTCATCATAAATTGGCCCTAGGTGTCCCAAACGTGCACCCAAAACTTGGGCAGTGCATGAGGGTTGAGAAATTCATGGGTCAGCAATTAGACTGGCTGAACCCAGGCCTGTCCGACCGGTCGGGACCGATCGGGACCGGTCGGCTGGACTAGTCCGACCGGTCAAGATCAGTCGGCCAGGCTGCCAGACCAACAGCACCTTGCTGTGTTGTACAGGCCATAGGGCCGACCGGTCGGACAGACCCCCACTCAGACAGTTAGTTCACTGTCTTGCTTGGCTCTTTGGCCGACCGGTCGGGACAGGTCAGCAGAGCCGTTTTTTGCCCGTTTTCTGACCGTTGGAGCTCATTTTCTATATATATGGAGCTCGGTTTTTGGGCATACTGGAGATGGTTTTGAGAGCCTATTCCCCACACCTTTTGTACATCATATAAGGCCTCAAAGAGGAGGGTTTCAAGTCATATCCCTTGTGTTTTAAACATAAGTGTGGGCATTCAATTGCAATCTAGAGATGACTTGATTCCTCTCTCAAATCTAGAGGTGAGACACTATTCCATATAGGCATATCCCTTGTCCAAGACCTCTAGAAGACCCTCTAGGTGAATCTCCTAGTTAGATCAAGCCACATATCACATGTAGGAGATTCAACCATCCTCCTATCACCTTGGGCATCTCAAAGGCATCACATGCAAGGTGCTTGATCGAGTGTAGCTGAGGCATTGGCGACGCAACGGCGACACGATCGTGGGAGCAAGGGAAGCTGATTGAAGCATGGGAGAGCGGAGATCAAGTAACCCGAACCGGCACTAAACAAGGGGCTCATCCGACAAGTAAGGTTGTCCTTTTTAAGAGTCCATTTAGAGTTTGTTTGTCAAACTCGATCTAGGGACGTTAGCAGTTCCTTGGCCCGTTTGTCGGGCCTAAACTAAGTCTCCAAGGGGGAGCCTCCGCACGGGAGTGAACGTGAGTCGGGTTGAGAGTTAGCCTATGTCCAAAACTCCGTTTAGGTTGAGAGTTAGCCCTTAGTCCAAAACTCTGGTTACGGTTGAGAGGTGAACCGGTAAAACCTCCGTGTAAAGGTTGAGAGGTGAACCTCATTTAAAAACCTCCGATAGTGAATGCCGGTGTGCTCAAAGGAGTTGAGTACTTGAACCGGGAGTGGAGTAAACCCAAAGTCAAACCACTATACATGCTTGTGTTTGTGATTGAATTGAGTACATTAATATCTTAGCATTGTTAGTTTAATTGTCTAATTATGAATGCTTGATAGGAAGTATGCTAGGCACTAATTAGACACATCCACACACAAGATGTACTTTCACTAGTTGTGTAGACTTGAGCTCATTGATCCACTCTCATAAGTCTACATAGGTTGCATAGGTTAGGAGCTTGATTAGTTAAATCTTTTGATTACCTATGCATGCTTTAGACTAGGTTGTTTATTACTTTATCATATGCTAGTCTTGTGATTGGACCCACTTAGTCTTGGAAGCCGAAGTGTTCTTGCTTTCTTTGTTTGATTTGTTGAATTATATAAGTAGGCGAAAAGAATTTCAAAAAAGGTCCTAATCACTCCCTCCTATAGGTTTAGCCATAATTCTAGTTGCTCTTTAAGCTTCCCACTGTATGCATAGGGTGTCGTGTTAGATTACCCGACGCAATTTCAAAGCTCCCACATGAAGATCATAGATCTAGAGCGTATTCCAATTCCTCAGATCATACAAGTCTAGACTAGCTCACAACAATTAAGAACTCGAGCAATTCTTCCAAACATCCATGAGTCATCATAAGATTAAGAAAAACTACTTAGTACTTGAATTAAACTTCAAACCATTGTTCTTCAATAGAAATCCAACTTAAAACCAAGTGAAACAAATTGAAACATCTTAGATTCACTACAAGCTTCACCTCTTAGCCCTAACTAAGAGGTTTAGCCGTTCATGATCTAAGTAAACATAAAAACAACTAAAAAAATATAAAACTAGAAAGCAAACTAGGAGGAGTTGTAGAACTCCGAAATCGACTTCCGCCATCTCCCACCGTGCTCAATCTGTTCTAGCATGCCCTAAGAACGATCCCTAGGTGTCCTTTTATAGTGGGGAAGCTCCGCTGCGTCGGAATCATCCAGAAGATGTGTAAGGATACGCAGTGCGCAGAGAAATCCGAAGCTTGTAGAACACGCCCTGTTACACAGACGACTGGTCGCACGACCGGTCACAAAAGCGCAAAAATCATCCAGAGAGTTTTGGTAATTTCAGAGTCCATAAAATTAATTCAAGGACCGGTCGCACGACCGGTCTGAGCAGTGGACCACCAGTCGTACGACCGGTCTTGGATGGTCCAGTGAGTTTTGGCCGCAGGGTCCCTCTGTTGAGTGATCGGACCGGTCGGACGACCAGTCCTGAGCTATAGACGACCGGTCTTCGGCAATTCTTCTGCTTTCTTTTTTCTTTCCTCTAACTTCTTTCTTTCATCCTTTGACGCTTAGTCCTTTGATCTTCTTTGCTTGTAAATGGCGTCTTTAAGTGTCCAATTGATGAATCATCTCTCTTATCCCTACAATCACAAATCCATGCATTAGATTAGTCTATAAATCATGAAAACCTTGCATAATGAGTGATGAATTGGGGTTAGAATATGCACAATTAAGAGCTTAACATGATGCAGGGATTGACAAGTTATGGGAGAGAAAACTGAAGAGGACCTGCTTAGTTAGGCATGTCAAGAGTCCTGTATTTATTTCATTATCAATGTAATCTCTTGTACATGTAATTCGTTTTGGTGGGTTAGGTTTTTGTAAGTAATTGACAAAAGGGGAGATTGTTGGTGCACTTTTCTGTGGCATACTAGTGCACCTTGTTTGTTAATCACATAGGTCAGTGAGTCTAGTGTCGGTTGAGCTTAATGAAGATGAAGACCGAAGACTCAAGACGGACTAGCTGTATCAAGGAAGAAGAAACAGGTAAAAGAGATGCCTTGGTGTACCTTAACCATGAACCTACCCAAAACCATAACCTCTAGATAACCGTGACCATTAGGTTACCTTTAGTCATCTTAAATTGGCCTTAGGTATCCCGAAAGATCACCAAACAAATGCCCAAGAGGTTTCATAAACTGCTGCAAAACAAAACAGACTAACAATAGGAAATTCATTCCTAACCGGTCAGCAACTGGCTAAAAAGGGACAGCGACTTCAGCTTAGAAAAATGTGTCTCTGGGCTTTATTCGACCAGTCGTCCGACGGGTCATCCAACTGGTTAATGACCGGTATATTTAAGATAGCAGCTACTCTATCTTGGCCATCAAATTTGACCGGTCGCCCAATTAGTCGAGGACCCCGTCCGACCAGTCGATCGACTGGTCGGAGAGAGCCGTTTTATAGCCTTTGGGGATTTGTTTATTTAAACGCTTTGGTCGTTTTTGGGGGCAAGGAGAGGAATTTTGAAAGGATTGAAGCCACCATTGTTGGAGATCATTAGAGGCTCAATCTCTAACCATTGCAAAGCATCTTCCTTGTGATTTCGTACAAGAATGGAGCATTCCAAGCTCATATAAAAGATGACCTTCAACTCCTCTTGATCTCTAGAGTTTAGATCCTTCTTGATAGTCATGACGACCGGTCGTGGGCCATGGCCGACTAGTCAGACGACTGGTCAGTAGTGCAATTTTCTGCAACTTTTCTTCCTCCTTCTCTTTCTCCCTTGCATCTTTCTTCCACTTTTTGCTACTTGTCCTTTTGATCTTCAATGTATACAAAGTGACTCATTAGCCATCGAATTAGTGAAGTCTCTCTCTCAATCCTACAATCACAAAATATGTATTAGAATAGTGTGTGATGAATTGGGGTTAGAATATGTACAATTCAGAGCTCAACACACCCCCAACCAGCATTTTGCTAGTCTTGAGCAAAAGATGCGCGAAACAAATCTAACTTTTCAAAACCCAACTCTTTTTCAGAAACTATGCTTCTATATTCGCCAAGACATACGAATGCAAAATTTAAAAAAAACTTAATGATAAAGGTTGAAACCTCAAACTCCCTAAATATGGCAAGTGTTCACATAGAATTCCCACTGATTGATTGATAAATAGAAGAATTTGAATAAGTTAAAGCTAGTGTGCATAGTGAATGTTCATCTCATTAGTTTTCAGGATTACCTTCTTCATAGATCAATCAAACTAAAAATCCAAAGGTGTACAGCTCAACCAAATGCCTATGACAAGAAATTGCCTTACCGTTCCTTCGATGGCTTTTACACTACTTCCCTTTTTCAGCTTTGGTTATAGGTAGACCATCCCCTGGTTGGTAATAGGTAACATTTTTCAAAATTTATCAACAAATATTCAATGAATAACCATAATTTTCTTTCAAAATTAGATAGGATTTTTAGAAATCCATATCTTTCATTCTTTTCTCTTATTTCACATGAACAAGGATGGACAAAGTTCACCGGCTTGGTTCCTTAACACCTCAAATCTTTAGTCTAACCAATCTACAAATCTACGTAATCCCTTCAAACCATGAGAATTGTATAACATAAACTAAGCTCAAAAGTGTTCAAATTTTCTATCGATCATATAAATATGGAAATTCATACATAAAACTATTATATTTAAGCTAATTTAGAGGTCTCAAAATCATATCAATTCGTCTCTCATCCTTTCATACTTATGACATCCCAAGTGCATAGAAATAAAGTTTTCTAAAAAAGTTTTGAATTTTCAGAAAAATTAAATTTTTTCTGCATTGCTAAAAATGCTAGATTCATATAGGAATCTCAACCCCCCCCCCCCCCCCCCCCCAACCAAATCTTGCATTGTCCTCAATGTAAAAAAGATATGCAATGAGCAATAACATGAGAGCAATGACAAAAATAAGAGGGTGAGAAAGAGAGTACCTGAGAGAGTTGATCGTGGAAATCTATCTCCAACAACTAAATTTACTAAAGCAATAAAACTAAAACAAAAAACAAACTAAACCTAATCTACTTAAAGCAATAAATGATACATAACCCGTCCTTTTGGAAAGAGAATCTCCATCAGACTAGGAGATCAATCATCATTATAACATCCAAAAGAACAAAGTTGAGCAGGATCATTAAGTGTTGTAACAGATTTTTCAATAGAACTATCCACCATCCCACTTTGGAAAGTACATTGGTGACGTTAATCATTCTAACCCATTAAAAATCCTGCTGAAAAAGTTCAGCGGGTTTCTCAATAACGTTGTCACATGTGCTAGGAAAGGAGAATTGCATTAGTTGGAAATCAGTGAATATGAATCTCCTTTCCATCTTGTCTGGGCAAAAATTTGTGAAATATGGGTTATCCCATAAGTGTTCTCCGGTTTGAATAAACCAAAGAGATGTGGAGACTTCAATTACTTCATCCACATAAATCGAGATGGTCTCCACATAATTTAATTTCACCGGTGCTTCCATAATTGATATTTCAGCTTGGCACTTTGTGGAAGGAGGCTTTTTAGGCACCGGAGGGGTCTCCCTCAAGGCATGCACTATGTCCAGAATCATGGGATCATCCCAATTTTCAAAGTAAGCCAAGAACTCCTCTAGAGTGTAGGAGACCTCAGGAGAGGAAGTTTTCAGATTTAAACTTTTCATGTATTCCTCCTTTTCAGACTTTTGTGTAGGTTGGAGTGGGTCCTCAACCTCTACACTTTCAGACTTTGGCCTCTCTGTAGGCGAACCAAGCACCAATTCTTCCGATTCCTGCATAATGAATGTGTTTAAATCAGAAATTGGTGTCTTGTTAAGTAAACTTTCAGAAATTGGCACTTACAAGGCCTCATTAATAATAAAATAAGTTTCATCCTTAGAATGTGCCACATATGTCTCCAAACTTTCAGGTAGATCGGATTGGAAAAACTCCTCATTTTTCATAGATTCTATAATGTTTATCTCATGAGGGTCATCATTATCATCCCAATCCTCAAAAGGATCGAATAAACAACATTTAGAGGATGCAATGTCTAGTACATGTAATTTGTTTTAGCAGTTATGTTTTTGTAAGTAATTGACAAAGGGGGAGATTGTTAGTGCACTTTTATGTGGCATACTAGTGCACCTTGTTTGTCAATCACTTAGGTCAGTGAGTCTAGTGTCGGTTGAGCTTAATGAAAACGAAGACCGAAGACTTAAGATGGACCAGCTGCATCAAGATGGACCAGCTGCATCAAGAAAAAAAATAAGTAAAAGAGATGCCTTGGTGTACCTTAACCTTGAACCTACCCAAAATCATAAACTCTAGATGACCGTGACCATTAGGATACCCTTAGTCATCTTAAATTGGCCTTATATGTCCCAAAAGATCACCAAACAAATGGTCAAAAGGTTGCACGAACTGCTGTAAAACAAAATAGACTAACAGCAGGTCGAGGACTCTGGTAAAAAAGGGACAGTGACTTCAGCTTAGAAAAATGTGTCTCTGGGCTTTATTTGACCGGTAGTCCGACTGGTCGGCCGGTCAGTCCGACCGGTCATCCGATTGGTCGACGGCCGATCTATTTGAGACAACAACTATTCTGTCCTACCCATCATATTCGACCGGTCGCCCAACCGGTCGAGGACCCTTCCGATTGGTCGGTTGATTTGTCGGAGAGTACCGTTTTATAGCCATTGGGGCTTTGTTTATTTAAAGGCTTGGGTCGTTTTTAATGGAAAGGAGATGGATTTTGAGAGGATTGAAGCCACCATTATTGGAGATCATTAGAGGCTTAATCTCTAACCATTGCAAGGCATCTTCCTTGTGATTTCACACAAGAATGGAGCATTCCAAGCTCATGTAGAAGATGACCTTCAACTCCTCTTGATCTCTAGACTTTGGATCCTTCTTGATAGTCATATCCTTATCCAAAGCTCTAAGATGAGATCATTATAGGTGAGTAACTCTAGGCAACCCATTCCTATTAGTTGTAGAGTTCTCAACCTACCCTCCTATCACCTTGGGCATCTCAAAGGCATCACATGCAAGTTGATTGATCAAGTGGAGTTGAGGCATTGGCAACGTAGCGGTAAAACGATCGGGGGAGAAAACGAGAGTTGATTGAAACACGGGAGAGTTGAGATTGAGTTACCCAATGTGGCCCTAAACAAGGGGCTCATCCGACAAGTAAGTTGTCTTATTAAGAGTCCGATTGCACTCATTCCTCGGTGAGGATTGAGTGTGAGTGTTTGAATTTACAAACTCGATCTAGTCTCCATGGGAAGCCTCTTGCGGGAGTATAGGCTAAGTTCTTGGATTGAAACCGAAGGCTTGGGAGGAACCTTCTTAAACTCGTGAGCTGAGATATGAACCTTGAAATCTCCGTTATAGGTTGGGAGGAACCTTGTTAAACTCCCCAGTAGGGTGGAACCGTTTAAATACCTTGGTTGGAAGGAACCAGATTTAAACTCCTTAGTGAAGCTGGTGTGCTCATAAGGGTGAGTACTTGAACCGGGAGTGGAGTAGGGTGACCGAACCACTATACATGCTTGTGTTTGTGATTGAGTTGAGCACATTGTTAATCTAGCTTTGTATGTTTTAATTGCTTAATTATTCATGTTTGATTATGATGTATGCTACTCACTAGTTAGATACATCCATACACAAGATGTACTTTCACTAAGTAGTGTAGGATGAGCTTATATGATCCACTCTCATATAGTCTACTTAGGCTGTATAGATTAGGTGCTTGATTAGTTTAATCAATTGATTATCTATGCATGGTTAGGCTATAAGACCCGTACCCTAAATTGCCCTCCGTACGTTTAGTTTCCGGTACCGGTACGTCCTGGATGGACCAGATTAGTGAGCCTTGATCGCGACCCTGATTTAGTACCGCAACCACCTAAGACTTGTACCCTTGCGACCGCGCGGGCGCCACGATTCCAACGCCACGCGGCACGCCCCATTGCGATACCCGGTGTGTAAGATGCGTACTTTTGTGCAATCCAAGGTGGGCCCCGCAACGCGCGTGTGGCATGGGCCCCACTTGCACAAATCCCAACAGCATGTCAAATCAATCACCATCACCCTCACCCATACCCCTCTCATTACCCTAGCCTACACACACCATACTATCCCATTCCTCTCTCACCAAAGTCAACTCCAACCCATTCTTCCCATGTCCTCTCCCATCATCATCATCATTACATCATGCACCCCCCTCTTCCCATACAAGAGCCATACGTAGGGGGGGTGGCCTTCTCATTTTTTCATGTTTGCAAGGAGAGAGAAAGAGATTTGAGAGAGAGAGAGAAGAGAAAGAAGAGAGAGAAGTAGAGAAATTTAGAGGGAGATCAAGAGAGAGAAAGAGAGAGTTAGAGAGATTAAAGGAGGAGATCAAGCTTGGAGGACCCCGATCATCATTCGGACCGTCCGATCGGCAATCCAACCGTCCAACCATCATAGTGAGTGCAATCTTCCCCCCTTTTCTCGTTTACCTTTCATTTTATTTCCTTGGGCCCACCTTGTGATGGGCAAAGCGATGGATGGGCTGGATCGTCCATGAATGGGCCCCACATAATAATAATAATAATAATAATAATAATAATTAATATTATAAAAAAAAGAGAAAGAAAAGAAAAGGGAGGGGAAGCCCGGCCGCTGGACTGTCAGCGTCCAGAGGACGCTGCTGCCCAGCAGCGCCCTCCCTCGTTGGGCGTTGACATTGGGGCCCACTCGTGGGACCCCCCTTTGCTGCATGTATTGATCCACGCCGTCCATTTGTTTCTCCAGCCCATTTTAGGGCTGGACACCAAAAATGAAGTAAATTCATATCTCAGGTGGACCACACCATAGAAAAACAGTGGAGGCAAAGGTGCCCACTGTCGAAAATTCCGTGGCCCACCGTGATGTTTGTAGACGAGATCACTGGTCCAATATTGGACTCTATGGGCTCCCCATGAGTCGGAGAACCTGATGAATGGATTGGATTTTTCCTAAGTGGGCCCCACTTGATATAATCTAAAAAAAAAAAGAAAAAGAACAAAAAAATATAACGTCCAGACGCTGGACGTTCACAGCGTCTGGGACGCTGGAACCGTCCAGCGTCAGGACGATTGGAATGGGGTCCCCACTCGTGGGACCCACCTTGATGTTTATTTTGTATCCACGCCGTCCATTTGTTCGCCCAGATCATTTTAGGGCCAGGCCCCAAATTTGAAACCGATCCAAATTTTAAGTGGACCGCACTGCATGAAACAGTGGGGAGAATGATTTGTACTGCTGAACTTCCTCAGCCCACCTTTATGTTTGTAGCCCTCACAACATATCCAATATAGGGCTCTATGGGTTCCCCTTGAGTCGTAGAACCTGATGAATGGAGTGGATTACCCTTATGTGGGCCCCACTCGATGAAAAACAAAAAAAAACAAGGAAGCAAAGAAAGAGAAAACAAAAAAAAAGGGAGAGGTAAGTCTCCCAGCGTCAGACGCTGGGAGTAACCAGCGGACGCTGGATTGGGTTGCGCGTTGAGCAACTATCTCGCTGCTGCTGTGACGTCACCAGCTTCTATGGGCCCCACAATGTTGTATGTGTTATATCCACACCGTCCATAATTTGGGGAGATCATTTTAGGGCATGACCACAAGAATGAGACAGATCCAAATCCCCAGTGGACCCCACTTGAAAGGAAACAGTAGGGACAGTGACTCTACCGTTGAAACCTTCCTATGGCCCACCATGATGTTTATTTGAGATCCAACCTGTTCATGAGTTCACACATGCATGTAAGAAGGGAAAACAAAAATATCAGCTTGATCGAAAGGTTGTGGGCCCCACTTGAGGAGAGGATATAAAAAAATAAAAAAAATAAAAAATAAAAAAATAAAAAAAAATATGAAAGCTGGCCACTGGACAGACAGCGTCCAGGGGACACTGCTGCCCAGCGGTGCAGCCCTCTGGGCATGGCAATGGGCCCCACTCGTTGGGCCCACCTAGAATGTATGTGCCTTATCAATTCTGTCCATATGAATGTATGTGCCTTATCAATGCTGAGCCCAAAAGTTAAGCGTATCCAAACCTCAAGTGGGCCATGCCACAGGAAACAGTGGGAATAATGATTTCCACCGTTGAGACCTTCCCAGGCCCTACAGTGGTGTTTATTTGTCATTCAACCTGTTTATAAGATCACATGTATATGGATGAATGGGAAAATAAAAATATTAGTTTGATTCAAAACTCTTGGGGCCCATTTGGGTGCTACGCTCTGTGGGTCCCACCACGATGTATCTGTTTTATGTATGCCGCCCATCTGTTCTTCCATATTATTTTAGTCCATGGGCCCTCCAAGAAAAGATGAGGTAAATACGAACCTCAAGTGGACTACATTGTAAGAAATCGTGGCCATTGATGCCCACCTTTGAAACCTTCCTTGGGGCCATTGTAATGTTTATTTTTCCATCCAACCAAAGGTGATGGGGCCCAACTTTGGGTCCCACCTTGATGAATGTTGGGTATACCTTGTCTTTCTTCTTGGCAGGGGTGTGGGCCCAGTTTTGGGTGGGCTACACGTAGAAATAAGGGTGATTGAACGCCTACCATTGAAAACTTTACAGGACCCATCTGTTATGTTTATTTGCCATTCTTCCTGTTCATAAGTCACCCAGCCATGGGTGGGGTTCCACACATGTGGTGTGCGGGCCCCGCCATAGTGTTTGGTTGCCATCTCACTTGATTAGAGGGAAAGCACAAATATTGGGTTGATCCCAAACTATTGGGGCCCATTGATGTATGTGGCTCCCCAACTCCTTTGTTCGGTTATACCTAACCACGGGTCCACCTTGTTATGCATGTGTTCTATCCACGTCAGCCATTGGCCACCATGGTGTGATATGTATGTCGGCCATCCATAAGGACCGCCTTAATTTTTGTGCTTGATCCAAACCATCCAAATGACTGGACCCTAACATGTTATGTACAGGATGGCCCTTGGGACCACCTTAGTGTGCATGTTCGAATGACCGCTTTGTCCATCCCGTGGATCCACCTTGATGATTAGTTGTGTAAACCCTTATTGAAAGGTCATCCTTAGAGTTTGCTCGATCCAAAGTCACAGGGCTACTTTCTTAAACTCACCCTGTTGAACCGTCTTGTCAATTCACCTTGTTAACTCACCATGTTGACCCGCCTTGTCAACCTGCCTTATTGACTCACCTTGTTGACTCACCATGTTGACTCAATATGTTGATTGATTCTGGTAACTCAGTTTGTTGTATACTCATATGACTCACCCCTTCTACCCTTGTACCCAACTATTAAAGACTACCATATCGTGTATATCTCATCCACACCGTCCGTTTACCTTTAGGACGAGTGTGGGGCTTATCCTCGACGTTCGTATGTCATCTAGGCCATCCATTATATGGAGCCTATCTTGTAGTATGAGGTTAGACTTGTCGTCCCTTTTTGGACCTCATTGTATTGACTATCTATCTCAGGTTACCCTACTATGTATGATTCTCTGTCATAACCTGTCTATCTTGCAACCCGTTCTATGGCATTCCTTTTACGGACCATTATTGTGTTTATCTCAACTGTACTACAGGATTATGGGTCTCGGCATGATTTTGAGTATTCCACTCTTGCCGCTCAAGTAGGTTCTACCTATGATGTGTCGGTAGTGTTTTCAATCATTTTCTTTCCATTTGGGTTATCTGAATATTGAAGGTTAATCCACACCGTTCAGTTGTTGGACCGTCTGTATTGTTGTATACCATCCACTTAGAGTCTTATCTCTTTATGTTTGCTTGTATTATAAGTGAATTATCTTTTTATGCTATTTTTAGTATGTCTGTTGCCACACGTAGTGTTATTTGGAATATTCTTATGCGATCTATATAATATATGCTTTGACGACCACTATGCATGTGTAATGAGTATGCATCCCGAATCACCATTGTTAGTTGGGGACCACTAGGGCATAAACGCATTCATAAAGCATTCGAGATGTAGTCGCGCAAATATAATTCACGTGCTCTCTATCGCAAACCTCTCCAATAGGTATGGGACTATTCGAGGACAGGAATCTATCATCCTAACTTACACTCTATGGTAAGCATGACTTAGCATACCTTGTAGCCCTTGGTGCGAGATTCCCTGGCTAGCGACATCCCGCACTATGACTCGATCATTCATATGTGTCCCCTCATCTTAATCATATCTCAAATAAGTTTGACTAGATTGATTATAGCCATCGTGGTAGATGGACTACTTGTTGGCACTCATACTGTATACTTGACTCATGCATCATGAATGCTTGGCTCATCTGATTGTCTTGTATCAACCGGCCATATCGGTCGTGATTGTCGTGCAGTTCATTACCAGCTGACGGTGACATTGTGTTTGAGACCTTATAGTTTTATGGTGCTCTTTGGAGACTTGCACATGCATGTCATCCCACGTTTGTATGCATGTTTGCATTTCGCACAGTCTGCTTGTGCCGCATATAGCATGGTTACTACGTTGCAACCACAGCTCCATCGTGGTTTGCAGAACACCGAAAATATGTGATCTTTTAAGTGGATGCCAAAGATGTCCCTGGGTGAAAGTCCCTGATCCCGTTGGTACCAAGGTGGGTGCTCCATTCAAGGACCGGGTGGTTTAATCATACACCAGTATGCCGAATACCAAACGGCGGTGTCTTCCACTGCATGTGGTCAGTTTGGAAGGAGGTCTGACCTAACCTGCCGGAAGAGTGTTGGCAAAGTGGGTTGAGTTTGACCAGCTGTGAGTAGGTCAGCTATTGCACCAGATAGGCTTTGGCATTCTACTGGTGAGTAGTGAGGTCTGTGAGACCCCGGTGATGTTTCGTTTCAGAGATGGTATTGGTATCAGTGATGTGACTGATGTTCTGTATGGTGTGGGACGGTCCTGACGTGGGCGGGTGTGATGTGGGCGGGGCTGTGAGCCTGGGCGAGCTACCACACTGGGCAAGCTACCAGTTCCGAGTCCTGCATTGTTTAGGCGATCACGTTATGACTGTTCGTATCTGGACCACTGTACTTAGAGGTGGTGTTTTGCATACATGCATTGGATCATTATATGCGACATTAGGCCCTGTAGGCCATTGTATAGCATGAGTATATAGCCTTGGTAGGCTGGTTACCTGTATTGCATGCTTGCATAGCCATGGCAGGCTAGTTATCTGTATTGCATGCTTGCATAGCCGTGGTAGGCTGGTTATTCATATCACATGATCGTGTAGCCTAATTAGACTAAGTTTTGGTTTAGATTTCTCATCATGCTTTACTGCTTACTCTGATATTTATCATATTTGTCATACACATTACGCACGCACACACGCACTCACAAAGCTTCATTCGAAGCTTATGCGCATTTGTTACGCTGCAGGTTATACCAGAGTGTATCAGCAACGTTGAGTTGGAGTTAGAAGTGCAGTAGCAGGAGGTGCCGGGTTGTGCACAGTTTTTATATTTACGCATTGTGTATTTACTTTTCAGTACTGTATATAAACGAAATGATTTAGTGGAAATATTTTGTTTGTCTTTGATGGTACTCATATGGTGATGCTCATGTTTCAAAAAAAAAAAGAAGAAATTTCAGACCCTAAAATCCTCCTTGTGGTATCCCAGGATCAGAACCTGACGTGTAGGGTTAGGATCCGAGATCGAGGTACTACGGAGGTTGCCACCTCTGAATTCGGGTTACAGCGAATGGACGTCGAGAACCGAATTTGGAGCATGACATAGGCTATGTTGCCTTTATGTTTATCATATGTTAGCCTTGTGATTGGACCCACTTATGCTTGGAAGTTAAGTTTTCTTGCTTAATTAGTTTAGAATTGCTAATTAGTTTAATTAAGGCAAGAGATTTTAAACGAAATTTTTAAATGGTCCTAATCACCCCCTCTCTAGGACTTAGCCATAACGCTAGTAGCTCTACAAGCTTCTGCACGCATAGGCCTATACAAATGGGTTGATCCAAAAGACATAATTTCAATTGGTATCAGAGCGGGCTACTCTGATAGAGCAAGTATGAGTTGCTCGTGAAGCACTTAATCGTCTGGAGTAAATATAAGGAGCTATAACACAATGTCTACCTATGAGGGGAGTAGTTTTGTCTCTGACCTCTATTTTTTAACGGGTCAAATTCTTCTTATTGGAAGGTCCGGATGCGTGTATTCCTAATGTCCCTTGATTTGATTGTATGGAACATTGTGGAAGATAGTTATACCGCAATGGTGGAAACGGTGGTTCGAGATGGAGTTCTGGTCTCTCAGTCCAAATCAAGTCGGACTTGGAGTGCTAAAGAGAAGTCACTATGTGCCTACAATGCTAAGGAACTTAACGCAATCTTCTCTGTTGTCTCATCAAACGAATTTAATCAGAGGAATCTAAATACGATTCTGGTGGCTACAATAGTGATGGGAGTAAAAAACTAGTGAAAATTCTCATGGCTATCACCACTTTTTCTCTTTCCCCTAATCCAAGGAGGATCATGGGATGATACAGAGGAGTCTAAATATGATTTCGGTGGCTGCAATAGTGATGGGAGTAAAAAACTAGTGAAAATTCTCATAGCTGCCACCACTTTTTCTCTTTCCCCTAATCCAAGAGAGGATCATGACTATTCTCCCTTCTAGGTGAAGGAGTTCCCAACCCCTCACCTTATGCTATATTTCATGAGGGTGTTGTGGAATTAGTTACCCTTAGGCTAATCGAACTAAACATAGTTAGTAAGGGTAGCTAGAAATTGTATTTGTAGGAATATCTGAGAATTTCAGCCTCATTTCTATGTTGATGAGAAAATCAGAGGATTTAAGCCTCATTAGACCAAAATTTGGTAGTTTAGCCTTACTTTTTTTTTATATATATTTGTTGCTAGACTATCTCACTGCTTGATTAGCTAATCATGTTAAATTACATACTTATGTATGCTAATCTTTGATTAGGATTGGTCATGATATACTAATTGGGGTGGTTGGTTTATTGGGTTATAAGCCATTGGGCTTTTATTGCAAAATGTATATCTTTGACCACTTATGCATGATTAACTATGCTTAGATAGTTACATTTTCTTGTGAATCATGTTCCTTAGCATGCTCCATGTTTTAATGTTCATGCACCCTATACTCTCCTCATTAGTGTGTGCTTATAGTTATAAATTGTGATATACTATCTACTTTTACCTTAACCTTAATTGATGTATCATTAAGGGGGAGAGAATAGTTTGTCAATTGCTGACAAAACGAGGGAGAAAGATTAGGTCCTACCAAAACTAGTTTCTTATATTTTATGATACAAGGATTGACAAGTTATGGAGGAGCAAACTGAAGAGAAGCTGCTTAGTTAATCATGTCAAGAGTCCTGTATTTATTTCATTATCATTGTAATCTCTAGTACATGCAATTTGTTTTGGTAGGTTAGGTTTTTGTAAGTAATTGACAAATGGGGAGATTGTTAGTGCACATTTCTGTGGTATATTAGTGCACCTTGTTTTTCAATCACTTAGGTCTGTGAGTCTAATGTTGGTTGAGCTTAATGAAGACAAAGATTGAAGACTCAAGACGGACCAGTTGCATCAAGGAAGAAGAAACAGGTAAAAGATATGCCTTGGTGTGCCTTAACCTTAATACTACCTAAAACCATAACCTCTAAATGACCGTGACCATTAGGATACCCTTAGTCATCTTAGATTGGCCTTAGATGTTCCAAAAGATCACCAAACAAATGGCCAAGAGGTTGCATGAACTACTGCAAAACAAAACAGAATAACAGCAAGAAATTCATGCTTAAACCGGTCAGTCGACCAGTCGGTAACTGGCCAAAAAGGGACAACAACTTCAACTTAGAAAAATGTGTCTCTAAACTTTATTCGACCGGTCGGTGTCTGATCTATTTTAGACAACAGTTATTCTGTCTTGACCATCATATTTGACCTGTCGAGGACCCCATCTGACCAGTCGAAGAGAACCGTTTTATAGCTGTTGGGGCTTTGCTTATTAAAGGCTCGGGTCGTTTTTAAGGGCAAGGAGAGGGATTTTGAGAGGATTGAAGCCACCATTGTTGGAGATCATTAGAGGCTCAATCGCTAACCATTGCAAGGCATCTTCCTTGTGATTTCACATGAGAATGGAGCATTTCAAGTTGAAGTAGAAGATGACCTTCAACCCCTCTTGATTTCTAGAGTTTGGATCATTCTTGATAGTCATATCCTTTCCAAAGCTCTAAGATGAAATCATTGTAGGTGAATAACTTTAGGCAACCCATTTCCATTGGTTGTAGAGTTCTTAAATCTACCCTCGTATCACCTTGAGCATCTCAAAGGCATGACATACAAGGTGATTGATCAAGTTGAGCTAAGGCATTGGCAATGCCGCGGTAACACAATCAGGAGATCAAACGGGAGTTGATCGAAGCACGGGAGAGATGAGGTCAAGCTACCCAAAGCGGTGCTGAACAAGGGGCTATCCAACAAATAAGTTATCTTATTGAGAGTCTGGCTTGCACTCCTTCCTCTGTGAGGATTGAGTATGAGAGTTTGGATTTGCAAACTTGATCTATTCTTTGTGGGGAGCATCCGGCAGGAGTATACGTTAGGTTCTTATATTGGAATAGAATGGTTGGGAGGAACCTTGTTAAACTCCTAGGTTGACAGATGAACCTTGAAATTTTCGTTATAGGTTGGGAGGAACCTTGTTAAACTCCCCGGTAGGGAGGAATCGTTTAAACACCTTGGTTCAGAGGAACCAGATTTAAACTCCCTAGTGAATGCCGGTGTGCTCATAAGGGTGAGTACTTGAACAGGGAGTGGAGTAGGGATGATCGAACCACTATACATGTGCTATAATCTAAAGATTGCACACCCAAGTGCAGGTAGCGAAGTAGTAAAATACTCGGTAAGACCGAGTAGCCAATGGTCCACAGGGATTGGGGTAAAGAACACTTAAGAGGAATTAGTTTAGGTGTGAGAGATGAAATCTGATTTATCCACGAGAGTGGAGCAAGTTGTGTGTGGTGAAAGACCAAAAAAATAGAAAAGGGGTGAAGGCATTAGGGATCCACCTTTGATTTATTCACAAGGTTTGATTCATTGGTCCAACTATAACTCAATTGGAATCGAATAAAGATCCGTTCCAATCAGAAGATAAAACGGTTAAACCATTTGCATATTTCATAAAAGATGGTGATCTGACCCGATTGATTTCACCATGAAGCACTCGTTAGTTGATTGCATGGAATTCCAAGCATCCAATGTGCCCAGAGTCAACAATGGATCAAGGAATTATATAGATCAACAACTTTGCCAACAAGTCAACCGATAAGATCACAATTCATACGATCAAATCATACTTAAAAGACAGGAGGCTTTGATTGATTGATCCAACCGTTAAGATCTCGTCTATCGATCGCAGGAAATCCAAAGCATCCAATGTGCCCGGAGTCTACAATGGATCAAGGGATTTTACAGATCGATGACTTTACCTACACTAGCTCGATGACCGTAGGGAATCCAAAGCATCCATCATGCCCGGAGTCGACGATGGATCAAGGGACCTTATCGATCATGAACTAGCTAATTGGTGTGCAAGGGATCCCAAGCATCCAACGTGCCCGGAGTCGACGATGGATCAAGGGACCTTATCGATCATGAACTAGCTAATTGGTGTGCAAGGGATCCCAAGCATCCAACGTGCCCGGAGTCGACGATGGATCAAGGGATTTACACAACAATAGCATCTGCCGAAGTGGATAACCGAACCAATCAACCAAAGAGAACTCCAACATTTACACCACACAATGTTGAACCAAAAGAACCAAAGCTTGCAAATTTCTTCAAAGGCTTCACCCCTAGCTTTAGCTAGAGGTTTAGCCAACCATGATACAATGGAAGACTAAAACTTCTACAAAGGAAAAACTACACTACTCTACTTCTACAAAGGAAAAGAAGAAAAGAAGAGAACACTTGGATTTTGAGGGATGGGATGATGAGAATGAGAAGGGATTGAGCTCCTTTTATAGACTTTTGAGAGGCTCCCAAGCTTAGGTGGCACTCCAAGCCTAAACAAAAAGTTTCTTTAGGTTTAGGAATGGAGTTAGGCTTGGAGTGCCCAAAGCAAACTTTTCTTTAGGTTTAGGAATGGAGTTAGGCTTGGATGATGTGGTGGCACTTCTAAGCCAATGGATTTGCCTTTTAGATTTGGGTTAGGAGTTAGGCTTGGAGTGCCCAAAGTAAACTTTTCTTTTAGGTTTGGGCTTGGAGTGGTGAGGTGGCAATTCCAAGCCTGACACGTGTGGAGAGAGAGAGAGAGAGAGAGAGAGAGAGAGAGAGAGAGAGAGAGAGAGAGAGAGCTCTTGCTTGGTCCACACAGCTGCTGATCAAAGGATGGTAACCATTGAGATGGTTGGATGCTGGAGTTTGGGCTTACCGTTGATGTGATGAAGGAAGGCTAGGAGTTGAAGATCTGGACGGCCAGCCTTGAAGGTGGTTCATTTGCTGATCGTTGGATCAGCATGAGTGCTGAGATGAATGTTGGCCACATTTGGACGGCTGGGATTTGCCAGCAGCTGCTGTTGCTGAACGTGAGGTCCACTGGACGGTGGATTGGTTTCTGGGCCAGCACGTGTGCTGGAGAAGGTGGGCCTGCTGTTGAGGCACGTGCAAGCCCTGCTGGTGCTTGCATGGACAGTGAAGAGCTGCTGTGGAGCACGGGCAAGTTCGCTTGGGCATCCAATAAATGGACAGTGGATTGCCCTCTGCTGGCCGTTGATGGAGAGTGATGAATGGCTACCTTGAGCGTTGGATGGCCAGCTTCGATGTAGCTCCATGGATGGCTGGAGATCAAGTAGCTGTTTGCTGCAACGTCAGCTGCTACACTCTGGACGGTTGGATCGGTGCCTATCTTGATGGACAGCTGAGCTGGTTCAGCTGCACGTGCAAGGTGGGGCCTGCTGAAGTTGATGACGTCCACCAGCTGGACATGGACGGTGGAGCTCTACTGGATGGTACGTGCTACAGCTGGGACGCCACAAGATGGACTGGATGGAGATAACTGTTGTGGACGAGCTTGAGATGGACGGTGGCCACTTGCTGGCCATGGATGGTCGGTTGGAGATCAGGCTGCACGGACGTCCTCTGCTGGCCGTTAATGAACAGGTGCTGTGATAGACGTGGACTCCACATTGATGGACGGCCTGTTTGAACGTCCAAGAGCTGGACGTGGACGACTGAGGAGGTTCAGCTGCTACTGGTGCTGATGTGGGATGGCCTTTGCTAGCCGTTAATGGAGATCTGCCACAGGTGTCACACCATCTGGACGGTTGAGTTAAAATGGATGTTGGAATGAAGAAAACTGTCCATTGCTGCACGAAAGTGCTGGACGGTGGAGATTGTTTCCACACGTGCTGGAGAAGTTAGACGTCTAGTTGTTGATGGAGCTGGAGATGGTGGGGTCCACTAGAACATGGGATGGACGATTCGTGTTTGAAACATGATGCATGTGAAAACAGTGGGGTCCACTAGTTGCACACTGGAGGCCATCTGCTACACGTGATGCAGCTAGACATTGGTGGACGGTGTGATCCTTCAACTGCTGTGATCGGTGATGGTGAGCTGGAACTTGGAGCTGTAATCATCAGAAGGTGGCCCACTTGAGCTGTATGGATAGAGCTGATGATCAGCTTGGACAACTGCTTCGGTGGATCAGCAAGGCAGATGGATGGGGGAGATTAAGCTGAACGGTTGGGATGAAACGTTTCCACTTGTTGCTTGATGCTTGGTTCACCCTTTATGTGGACATCCAATCTTGATCGTCCAATCATGACCATATAAAAATGTACAGCCTAGAATTCCAAATGAGCGGCGCTGTGATGCGGTCCATCATAGAACATGATCCATCCTTTGATCTTTACGGTTCGACTTCCTTCAAGATCGTTCTCATGATCTTGGTCTCTTTTTGGTCTTTAAACGTCCTGATTGGCTTGGATCTTGTCCAACCTCTCCTGATCACCTGAACATTGAAAATTTGCCTAATGAGGGATAATTAACTAGGAAAACAAAGATAATACTCTAAATATCTAGGGTTAATTATACAATATTAGGCACTTATCACACCCCCCAACCAGCATTTTGCTAGTCCCCAACAAAACATGCGAAAATAATCTAAGGATTTTTCAAAATACTGCAATCAATCTTATCCTCGATAGTTTTCATAAATCGAAATCATCTCGAGACTTCCTCTTATTTCCCAGTGAAACAAAGATAAACAGAAAAAGAAATTCGATGTACTTGTGACTCTTCAAGTTCCTTAAACAGTAAAATTTCCAAGGCATACAGTTTTGAGAATATATAAATCTAGATTCTAGTCACTTAGTAAACAACTTAATTGGGTTTAAAGCATTAATCATTTAATAGAAACATTCTAAACATTGATCAGTTCCATGGTGCACGGTGAAGTTTAGTCTTAACACAACCAGGGGTTCTGTCTTCTACTTTCATATTAACGCTGATGATTAAAGAAAATGGTTGGATCAACCAAGTCACTGATTCCGAGCCTTGCTATTCTTCTTTCAATATTTTTCTAGCTTTTGATTTTTTCCATCGACAGCTTTCACACTATCTCCATTTCTTATGTCAATAGGTAGCCATTTTCGACACCACTATTTTTTTAGTTGGTTCTTTTTTCTTCTTTTTTTCAATAACCAATAGCCGAAGACTCGAAAAGGCTCACTTCATACTAAAGTAATATTTTGTAATGGTAATGACAATGGATAAATCCTTGCCCCAGATTATTATGAATACTCTTTTTTTTTCTTTTCTTTTTTTTCACTTTTCTATGAACAAAGTAGACAAGGATCTCCAGGCTTGGTTCCTATCACTCTCAACAATCATCAAGTCAACATTATAGTATCAAACTCAAATCCTGGCAATGCAAGCTAGATGTGAACTGTGAAAATTCATGACTCAATCAATGTTTATCATTTTCTAATAGAAAATTAATGGAAAGAACTTAATTTTGAAATTTACTAAAGCAACTAAAACTCTAAACTTTAACATTCTCATCACTAAATGCCTTTTCATTCTAATATTCAAATTATTTCAAAATCACATAAATTCTTAGAATTTTTTTTTTCAAAAATAGCCTAAAACCAGTGTTTTAACCAGTGGAGCATAATATACATTTTCTCATTCCAATACTCATGCAATGTTTTAACCGGTGGAACATTGTTCTCATTCCAATACTCACGTAGTGTTTTACCAGATGAAACTTTACGTGCATTGTTCTTATGTAGACAATCACGCATGGAGTGTTCCCTAACATTGTGCTTTGATTGCCTTTCATCTTCTAGAAGAATTTTAGCATATTTCTGTGTCCACTCATCATGCATGGGCATGATAACAATCTAATTGAAAATAATAGAAAATTTAAAAAGAATAGTAAAAGAGACAAGAAGGAAGGATGCTACCCGAGAAGAAGAATGTACAGCTATGGATAATCCCTAAAAATAAAACAAACAAGTTAGTAAACTATTAGCAATATATACATAAACCAATTTCTAAAAATATTCTTAAACCGATGCCAATCCCCGGCAACGGCGCCAAAAACTTGCTACAATCCGAAGATTGCACACCCAAGTGCAGGTAGCGAAGTAGTAAAATACTCGGTGAGACCGAGGTCGATCCACAGGGATTGGGGTAAAGAACACTTAGAGGAATTATTTTAGGTGTGAGAGACGAAATCTGATTTATCCACGAGAGTAGAGCAAGTTGTGTGTGGTGAAAGACAAAAAAAAAAAAATAGAAAAGGGGCTAAGGCATTAGGGATCCACCTTTGATTTATCCACAAGGTTCGATTCCTTAGTCCAACTATAACTTAATTGGAATCAAATAAAGATCCGTTCAAATCGGAAGATAAAACAGTTAAACCACTTGCATATTTCATAAAAGATGGTGATCTGAACCGATTGATTTGACTATGAAGCACTCGTTAGTTGATCACAGGGAATTCCAAGCATCCACTGTGCCCGGAGTCGACAATGGATCAAGGAATTGTACAAATCAACAACTTTGCCAATAAGTCAACCGATAAGATTACAATTCATATGATCAAATGCAAACTTACAAGATAGGAGGCTTTGATTGACCGATTTAATCATTAAGATCTCGTATATCGATCGCAGGGAATCCAAAGCATCCAATGTACCCAGAGTCTACAATGGATCAAGGGATTTTACAGATCGATGACTTTACCTGCACTAGCTCAATGAACGTAGGGAATCCAAAGCATCCATCGTGCCTGGAGTCGACGATGGATCAAGGGACTTTATCGATCATGAACTAGCTAATTGGTGTGCAAGCAATCCCAAGCATCCAACATGCTCGGAGTCGACGTTGGATCAAGGGGCTTACACAACAATAGTGTCTGCCGAAGTAGATAACCGAACCAATCAACCAAAGAGAACTCCAACATTTACACCACACAATATTGAACCAAAAGAACCAAAGCTTGCAAAATTTTCAAAGGCTTCACCCCTAGCCTTAGCTAGAGGTTTAGCCAACCATGATACAATGGAAGACTAAAACTTCTACAAAGGAAAAACTACACTACTCTACTTTTACAAAGGAAAAGAAGAAAAGAAGAGAACACTTGGATTTTGAGGGATGAGATGATGAGAATGAGAAGGGATTGAGCTCCTTTTATAGACTTTTGAGAGGCTCCCAAGCTTAGGTGGCACTCCGACCCTAAACCAAAAGTTTCTTTAGGTTTGTGAATGGAGTTAGGCTTGGAGTGCCCAAAGAAAACTTTTCTTTAGGTTTGGGAATGGAGTTAGGCTTGGATGATGAGGTGGCACTTTTAAGCCAATGATTTGCTTTTTATGTTTGGGTTAGGAGTTAAGCTAGGAGTGCCCAAAGCAAACTTTTCTTTTAGGTTTGGGCTTGGAGTGGTGAGGTGGCAATTCCAAGCCTTACACATGTGTGGAGAGAGAGAGGGAAGAGAGAGAGAGAGAGAGAGAGAGAGAGAGAGAGAGAGAGAGAGCCTTGCTTGGTCCACATAGCTGCTGATCAAAGGATGGTGACCATTGAGATGGTTGGATGCTGGAGCTTTGGGCTGACCGTTGATGTGATGAAGGAAGGCTGGGAGTTGAAGATCTGGACGGCCAGCCTTGAAGGTGGTTCACTTGCTGATCGTTAGATCACCATGAGTGCTGAGATGAACGTGGGCCACATCTGGACGGCTGGGATTTGCCAGCAGCTGATGTTGCTGAACGTGAGGTCCACTAGACGGTGGATTGGTTTCTGGGCCATCACGTGTGCTAAAGAAGGTGGGGCTGCTGTTAAGGCACGTGCAAGCCCTGTTGGTGCTTGGATGGACAGTGAAGAGCTGTTGTGGAGCACGTGCAAGTTCTGTTGGGCATCTAACAAATGGACAGTGGATTGCCCTCTGCTGGTCGTTGATGGAGAGTGATGAACGACTACCTTGTGCGTTGGACGGCCAGCTTGGATGTAGCTCCATGGATGGCTGAGATCAAGTAGTTGTTTGCTACAACGTCAGCTGTTACATGCTGGACGGTTGGATTGGCGCCTATCTTGATGGACGGCTGAGCTGGTTCAGCTCACGTGCAAGGTGGGGCCTGCTGAAGTTGATGACGTCCACCAGCTGGAATTGGACGGTGGAGATCTACTGGATCCATGGCTGGTACGTGCTACAGCTGGGACATCCACAAGATGGACTAGATGGAGATAGATGCTGTGGACGAGCTTGAGATGGATGGTGGCCCCTTGCTGGCCATGGATGGTCGGCTGGAGATCAGGCTGCACAGACGTCCTCTGTTGGCCGTTGATGAACGGGTGTTGTGATAGAGGTGGGCTCCACATTGATGGACGGCCTGTTTGAACGTCCAAGAGCTAGACGTGGACGGCTGAGGAGGTTCAGCAGCTACTGATGCTGATGTGGGATGGCCTTTGCTAGCCGTTAATGGAGATCTGCCACGGGTGTCACACCATCTGGACGGTTGAGCTGAAATGGATGTTGGAATGGAGAAAATCGTCCATTGCTGCATGGAAGTGCTGGACGGTGGAGATTGCTTCAACACGTGCTGGAGAAGTTGGACGTCTAGCTGTTGATGGAGCTGGAGATGGTGGGGTCCACTAGAACATGGGATGGACAATTTGTGTTTGAAACATGATGCATGTGAAAACAGTGGGGTCCACTAGTTGCACACTAGAGGCCATCTGCTGCACATGATGCAGCTGGACATTGGTGGACGGTGTGATCCTTCAACTGCTGTGATCGATGATGGTGAGCTGGATGTTGGAGCTGATAATCATCAGAAGGTGGCCCACTTGAGCTGTATGTATAGAGTTGATGATCAGCTTGGACAGCTGCTTCGGTGGATCAGCAAGGCAAATGGATGGTGGAGATTAAGTTGAACGGTTGGGATGAACCGTTTCCACCTGTTGCTTGATGCTCGGTTCACCCTTTATGTGGACATCCAATCTTGATCGTCCAATCATGACCATCTAAAAATGCACGGTCTAGAATTCCAAATGAGTGGCACTGTGCGGTCCATCATAGAACATGATCCATCCTTTGATCTTTACGGCTCGACTTCCTTCAAGATCGTTCTCATGCTTGATATTGGTCTCTTTTTTTGTCTTTAAACGTCCTGATTGGCTGGGATCTTGTCCAACCTCTCCCGATCACCTTAACATTGAAAATTTGCCTAATGAGGGATAATTAACCAGGAAAACAATGATAATACTGTAAATATCTAGGGTTAATTATACAATATTAGGCACTTATCAACATGGTGTGTTTGTGATTGAGTTGACCACATTGTTAATCTAGCTTTGTATGATTTAATTGCTTGATTATGATATATGTTACGCATTATTTAGACACATCTACACAAAAGATGTACTTTCACTAAGTAGTGTAGACTTGAGCTTATATGATCCACTGTCATATAGTCTACTTTGGCCGCATAGATTAGGTGCTGGATTAGCTTAATCAATTGATTATCTATGCATGCTTAGGGTAGGTTGTCTTTATGTTTATCATATGCTAGCCTTGTGATTAGACCCACTTAAGCTTGGAAGCTAAATGTTCTTGCTTAATTAGTTTAGAATTGCTAATTAGTTTAATTAAGGCAAGAGGTTTTAAAAGGGATTTTCAAATGGTCCTAATCACCCCCTTCCCCCTTTAGGACTTAGCCATAATACTAGTTGCTCTAAAAGCTTCCGCACGCATACGCCTATACAAGTGTGTTGATCCAAAACGCGTAATTTCAATTGGTATTAGAGTGGGTTACTCTGATTGAGAAAGTGTGAGTTGCTCATGAAGGACTTAACTGTCTGGAGTAGATCCAATGAGCTATAGCACAATGTCAACCCATGAGGGTAGTTTTGTCTCTTGACCACCTTTTTTTACGAGTCAAATTTTTCTTATTGGAAGGTCTGGATGCGTGTATTCCTAATTTCCCTCGATTTGACCGTATGGGACATTGTGGAAAACGGTTATACCACACCGGTGAAAATTGTGGTTCGAGATGGAGTTCCGGTCACTCAGTCCAAATTAAGTCAGACTTGGAGTGCCGAAGAGAAGTCGCTATGTGGCTACCATGGCAAGGGACTTAACGCAATCTTCTCTACTGTCTCTTCAAACGAATTTAATCGCATATGTAATTGTAGGACTAGTAAAGAAGCTTCGGATATCCTAGTGATTACTCATGAGGGGAACATCTACCGTCAGGCGATTCAAATTGAAACTCCTCACTACAAAATTTTAAAATATTAAAATGAGTGAGGATGAGGATATCATGGAGTTTTATTCTAGATTGAATAATGTTTATAATTCCATGAGTGGCTAAGGAGATCGGGTTTCAAATGGAAAAATTTGTAGAGAAATTCTTAAGTCCCTCCCAGAAAGATTTAACTCCAAAGTCATTTCTATAGAAGAGTGTAGAGATATAGATGACATGAAAGTAGAATAACTCTTAGGTTCTCTACAAACTCATGAACTACACTTTAAGACCCCCTCTAAGAAGAAAAGCATTACTTTGAAGACTTCACATAGGCATTCTCTTAGGAAAAAGAAAGTTAAAATTTGTGTTGAAAAGATGTGAAGAGAAGAACCTTGTATTGAATTGGGAGAAATGTCACTTCATGGTTCAAAAGGGAATTGTACTTGGTCATATCGTCTCACAAAACGGAATCGAGGTGGACAAAGCGAAAATCGATCTTATCTCTAACCTTCCACCACCCAAGAGCATACGAGATGTATGATCCTTTTTGGGACACTGCAGGATTTTATAGAATTTTCATAAAGGACTTCAGTTCAGTCTCTCGTCCTTTATGTAACCTACTTCAAAAGGAAAACTCATTCGAGTGGAATGAAGATTGTCAAAATGCCTTTACCACACTTAAAGGTATGTTGACATGTGCTCCCATAATGCAACCACCTGATTGGAGCCTTTCTTTTGAAATTATGTGCGATGCAAGCAACTATGCTATTGGGGCTGTGCTAGGCCAAAGAAAAGAGAAGAAGCCATGTGTTATCTTCTATGCAAGTAGAACCTTAAACTCAGCCCAAGCAGACTACACTACTACAGAAAAAGAACTTTTAGCCGTAGTTTTTACCTTGGACAAGTTTAGGTCCTACTTGATTGGATCTAAGATCATCATATTCACTAACCATGCCGCGCTTAAGTACCTTCTCTCTAAGAAGGATGCTTAAACCACGATTGTTAAGATGGATCCTTTTACTCCAGGAATTTGACATAGAGATACATGATAAGAAATGAGTAGAAAATGTAGTGGCTGACCATCTCTCTCGACTTGTTCTCACCGATTCCCCTGAGACGACGGCGATCAATGACATGTTCCCTGAAAAACAAATTTTTAGAGTCTCCCAATTGCCATGGTATGCAGACATTGCTAACTATCTTGCTATAGGTACAATTCCTACACATTGGAAAAAGCAAGATAAGGATAAGTTCTTCAATGAGGTACGAAAATTCTATGGGACGACCCATACTTGTTCAAGTATTGTCCTGATCAAATCATAAGGAGATGTGTGCCAGATGATGAACAACAAAGTATCATCTCCTTTTGTCATTCTCAGGCGTGTGGTGGCCACTTTTCGGCTAAGAAGACCACAACCAAAATTCTGTAATGTGGGTTTTATTGGCTCACTATGTTCAAGGACACCCATGAGTTTTGCAAAACATGTGAGCCTTGTCAGAAATTGAGAGGAATCTCCCGTAGAAATATGATGCAACTCAATCCCATCTTAATAATCGAAATCTTTTATTGTTGGGGCATCGATTTCATGGGTCCATTCCTATCTTCTTTTGGAAACGTTTATATCTTGCTTGCCGTTGACTATGTGTCCAACTTGGTCGAGGCAATCCCATGCCGGAATAATGACCATAAAATAGTCATACGTTTCTTAAAAGAGAATATTCTTTCCCGGTTTGGAACACCCCGAGTCATCATAAGTGATGGAGGGTCTCACTTTTATAATCGCCCATTTGAAACCTCAATGAAGAAATATGGTGTAAATCACAAAGTGAGCACTCCCTATCACCCACAAACAAGTGGACAAGCTGAGATATCAAATAGGGAGATTAAACATATTTTGGAGAAAATGGTGAACCCCGATCGCAAGGATTGGTCGCTTTGACTTACCGATGCACTTTGGGCTTACCGTACCACTTTTCAAAACCCCTATTGGAATGTCTCCCTATAGACTTGTCTATGGGAAGGCTTGTCACTTGCCTGTGGAGTTGGAACATAGGGCGTATTGGGCAATTAAGAAGATGAATTTTGATTCTGACAAGGCAAGCTCGTTGCGCAAACTTCAACTAAATTAACTTGCAGAAATCCAGAACGAAGCTTATGAAAATGCGAGAATTTACAAAAACAAGACGAAGGTGTTCCATGATAAGAACATTCTTCGTAAGACATTCACGATTAATCAAAAAGTCCTTCTGTATAATTCTCGCCTACATTTATTTTTGAGAAAATTGAGATCTCGATGGACCGGTCCCTACATTGTGCAAACTGTCTACCCATATGGGACCGTCGAGTTGTTAAATCCAAGGAACGGCAACATCTTTAAAGCGAATGGTCAGCGATTAAAGCCGTTCTTTGAGAAGTTTCCTTCAGAAGGTATGTCCATACCTCTGACTAATCCTGTGTATTAGGATGATTGATCTCCTAGTCTGATGGAGGTATAGAGTAGTTAGGATTAGGATTTTGCTGCTTTTGTTTACTTTTTCATAGGTTTGTTAGAAGGAGGAAGAATTCCATTGTTCACTCTCTCAGGTGCTATCATTGCTCACTCCCCTTATTTTAGAATTGCTCTTATGTTTTGTTCATTGCATATCTTTTACATTGAGGACAATGCAAGATTTGGTTGAGGGGTGTAGGATCACTAGGATGGATCCAGTGTTTTGTAACATCTCGAGCAATTATGTAGGAACTTGTTCAATTTTCAAAAATTTCAAAACTCTTTTAGAAAACCTTACTGCTATGCATTCGAGATGATACGAGCATAAGAGGAGGGGATACGAAGTGTATGCTGTTGTAAGTCTTGAACTTCTCTTAACATAATGGTTTTATATGTGAATTCCCCTATTTATGTGATTGATAGAAAATTTGAACACTCTTACACCAAGTTCACATTACACGATTTTCATGCGTTGAAAAGATTATGTGATTTGTGGATTAGCTAGACTTTGCTTTAAGGTGTTAAGAAACTAAGTCGGGGTACTTCGTCCATTCTTTTCATTGGGAAAACAATGAAAGATATGGATTTCTAAAATCCTATCTAATTTAAAAGAAAAAGGAAAAGGAATGATGAAATTGGGAATGATGGAAAAATAGTGGAAAATTCCGCTTAGGGCTACCTATTACCAACCAGGGGATGGTCTACCCGTAACCAAAATCAGAAATGGGACGTAGTGTGAAAGCCGTCGGAAGGGCAGTAAGGCAAATTCTATCATTGGCTTGTTGTTACTTTATATACCTTGAGATCTATAGTCTAGTTAATCTATGAAGAAGATAATCCTGAAAACTCATTAGATGAATTTTCATTATGCACACTAGGTTGAATTTGTTCAAGTTCTTCTATTTATCAACCAATTAGCGGGAATTTCATATGGACACTTATTATGTCTTGAGAGTTTACGGGTTCAACCTCTATCACCCAATTTTTCTGACTCTTACACTTGTGTGGCTTGGGATGTATAGAAGAATAGTTTCTGAAGGAGAGTTGGGTTTGAAGAATAGAATTGATTTCACACATGTTTTGCTCGGGACTAGCAAAATGCTGGTTGGGGGGGTGTGTTGAGCTATTAATTGTGCATATTCTAACCCCAATGCATCACTCATTATGCAAGGTTTTCATGATTTATAGACTAATCTAATGCATGGATTTGTGATTGTAGGGATAAGAGAGAGGATTTATCAATTGGAGACTTAAAGACGCCATTTACAAGTAAAGAAGATCAAAGGACTAAGCGTCAAAGGATGAAAGAAAGAAGTCAGAGGAAAGAAGAAAGAAAGCAAAAGAATGTGCATCCGACCGGTCGTCCATAGCTCAAGACCGGTCGTCCGACCGGTCCGATCACTCAACAGAGGGGCCCTGCGGCTAAAACTCACTGGACCATCCAAGACCGGTCGTACGACCGGTCGTCCACTGCTCAGACCAGTCGTGCGACCGGTCCTTGAATTAATTTTATGGACTCTGAAATTACTAAAACTCTCTGGACGATTTCTGCGCTTTTGCGACCGGTCGTGCGACAAGTTGTCTGCGTAACAGGGCGTGTTCTACAAGCTCCAGATTTCTCTGCGCACTGCGTATCCTTAAGCATCTTCTGGATTATTCTGACGCAGCGGAGCTTCCCCACTTTAAAAGGACACCTAGGGATCATTCCTAGGGCATGCTAGAACAGATTGAGCACGGTGGGAGACGGCGGAAGTCGATTTCGAAGTTCTACAACTCCTCCTAGTTTGCTTTCTAGTTTTATATGTTTTTTAGTTGTTTTCATCTTTCCTTGGATTATGAACGGCTAAACCTCTTAGCTAAGGCTAAGAGGTGAAGCTTGTAATGAATCTAAGATGTTTCAATTCGTTTAATTTGGTTTTAAGTTGGATTTCTATTGAAGAACAATGGTTTGAAGTTTAATTCAAGTACTAAGTAGTTTTTCTTAATCTTATGATGACTCATGGATGTTTGGAAGAATTGCTTGAGTTCTTAATTGTTGTAAGCTAGTCTAGACCTGTATGATCTGAGGAATTGGAATACGCTCTAGATCTATGATCTTCATGTGGGAGCTTCATACCAAAAGTCTACTTTTCTGGGAATTCTGAAGTATGTGAGACTGTGTATGTGATTTGAATCAAGTTCAAATCATGATCTAGTTTTGTCTTGTGACAGGATTTAATGATGGTTATGATTATGATCTTAACCTATTGGAATTGGGACTGACCTATGCAATTGAGTATGCTCGTCCTAGCTTGGATTGAGTGAATCATATACATGGATCATACATATGTCAGGTTGATTGTTTTAACCGCTCTATCATCCGACTAGATAGAACTTAATTTCGATTCTAGTCGAGAAAGTGAGAAACCATAGCAAATTAAGCATCAAGGATTGCTACAAGTGGATCATTGAACCCCTAGTGCCTTTTTCTTAATTGATTACCTTCAGTTAGTTCAAAATATCTCTCTACATCAGATTACTAAATTCTGTTTAGTTAGTTCTTCAGTGGAAACTATTAGAAGTGTTTTGTGAATTTCTATATAAGTCCCTGTGGATCGACCTCGGTCTTACCGAGATTCTTACTACATCGCAATCCTGCACTTGGGGAAGCAAACACATCATAAAACATAGGAAACTAGTTTTGGTGCAATTTGATCTTTCTCCCCTTTTTTGATAAACATAAATAGTATGTCACAGTTTATAATTATAAGCACATGCTAGCAAGGAAAGTATAGGGTGCATGAACATTAAAACATGGAGTATGCTAAGGAACATGATTAACAAGAAAATATAATTGTCTAAGCATAGTTAATCATGCATAATTGGTCAAAGATACACATTTTGCAATAAAAACACAAGGGCTTGTAGCCCAATCAACCAATCTCCCCAATTGTTATATCATGACCAATCCTAAGCAAAGTTTTATCATACAATAAGTATAAAATTTAATATGATTAGCTAATCTAAGTAGTGAGATAGTCTAGCAACAAATATATAAAATAAAATCAAGGCTAAACTACCAAATTTAAGACTAATGAGGCTTGAATCCTCTGATTTGCCTATAAAAAAGAAATGAGGCTGAAATCCTGAGATATTTCTATAAATACAATTTTTAGCTACCCTTATTATGTTTAGTTCGATTAGCCTAAAGGTAACTAATTTCCACAACACCCTCATGAAATGTATCATAAGGTGAGGGGTTGAGAACTCCTTCACCTAGAAGGGATAATGGTTGTGATCCTCTCTTAGATTAGGGGAAAGAGAGGTAGTAGTGGTACCTATGAGAATTCTCATTGGGTTTTGCTCCAATTACTGTTAGAGTCATCAGAATCGTATTTGGACTCCTCCATATCATCCCATGCTGCTGCCATAGCCTTTTTACAACGTCTTTTTGGCTTTTCTTAGCATTCATTGGCAGCATGACCATATCTATTACAGTTGTAACATTGAACCGTTTTGGATTTATCTTTAAAATTTTCTTATCACAACTCTTCCCTCTCTTAAATTTGAGGAATCTCTTTAACCTTTTAAGCTCATCATCCTCATCATCACTATCTTCTGAAAATTCACTCTCAATTTTCTTTTTCCTAGGAGTGTTATGCCGAAATCGCAAAAAGACGATGGACTTGGTCCATCGCATGGTCACGCAATCGTTTAATTGTTAATGACTGGCCAAATTTGTCGGCAAATGACGACGGAGAGTCCATCGTTCAGAAAACGACGGATCTTATCCGTCTCAAATAAATATGGCCATTGAACCAACGGATCCTGTTCCGTTCAAAACAATGATGAATAGTCTCGTGTAAAACGACGGATGTAATTCGTCGTCGAGTTAGTACTGTTGGAATAATAGCGACGGACTTAGTCTGTTGTTAATTTAGATTGTGATAAAAAAAAAAGCGTGCATTTTTTGCATTTTGAATTCCTTGCACCTGATATCATCAAAACAGTAGAAACTACAATACATCAACTCAAACTAAACCAGTAAGATAGAAATAATTCTGTTTCTAAGTTAGCTAACAGCAGAAACTAATTCAGTACTACTTAAAATGGCCTTCAATAGAAGGATGACCATTGCTTACACCACTACGGTCATGAAGAGATGCCAAATATCCACGTGTAATTAGTAGAAAAGGACCAAAAATAGGGTTGCTGAAATCTTCCAAATTGTGTGGATCTTAGGAGCACGATCTATCTACAATGATTACATGTTGATTGTAATAATAGAAAAATACCAAAAATAGGGTTGCTGGAATCTTCCAGATTGTGGGATTTTAGGAGCACAATCTATCTACTACAACAATTACATGTTGCTAGAATCATCAAACAATACGCTTACCATCAAAAGCTCATAAAAATTTGACGGTGATAAGATGCTCAACACCTGACTAGAAGAATTACCTGCATTGCCCGGCCTTAAGAAATCAAGAAATGAATAATTCCAGAAGCAGGTAACAAAAGAGGTTTGCACATCATAAGCTCAACTTCTGCATATGGTTCATCAGCGTCCACATTACTACCATCTAGAACTAAGAAACGAAGCAGCTTGCACGGTGTCTCAGCAACTAACTTGGAAGGATCATAATCGTTTTGTGAATAGCAAAGACAAGATCTTATTACTAACTTCTGCTCATGTACAACCAACATACAAAGGATGTACCAGCCAAACAAACACAATAACTAACAGAGGAAAATATTTCCTACAGATCTGCAGGCTTAAGAAGCAAACTTAGTGAAGATGAAGAAAAAAAATGATGAGTCAAGAAGAATGTACCAATGCACTAAATTAAAAAGGTAAACCTCCAAGGAGCTATAAACAACATGAGACATAATATACTCAAAAAAGTAATGCTACTATGATTTGTGCTTCACAGGGTTATCCATGAAGCATAACCAAATCATATCCACATGTGGTAATTAGGATCATTGATTTGGTAAGCCATCATGTCAATGCAAAAGACCAAGGTCTCAGATGATCAGGCTATGGCTCTATCTGATCAGTAGCTCCTAAATAGATGGTCAAAATTGACACGAAAGATTATCCACATTTAACAGGCAAAACACAACATTAGTTTCAATTAGGGGCTACAGTCTATCCATAGTGGCATCAGATCAATGATCCCAAACAACATAAAGTTTTGCCATGTGTATTGTAGGGACTTGACTTTCATGAAGTGCATCTCACAACATCGTTTCTCTGTAGTTATAATTTCAGACCAGCAGATCCGCCTGGGAAGTACAAGATTGCATAGTATGAAAGTGCCAGGACCTTTAAACAAGTAAAAGGAAGTGATATTGAGGTGTTTAACAAACTTTCATTTCTTAATGAAGGATGGTTTGTAGCAGCACATTTCACTTCTGAACAGGAAGAAACGGAGGCTGGGATATTATGTTTAGGGGATTGTTTGGGCACACTTCCTCAAAGGGGAGTTTCTGTATCAGTCGATTGGTTTTTGTTGAGTCGATGTTTCAGTGCCTATTTTGTCAAGTGGAAGGTGAGACATGGTTTGCAATGTGCATCCAAATGCACATCATCGATTGCTGTTTGGATCAACATGGTGTTTAGGCCTCAAATGCCCTTTTGGAGGGTGCATCAAAATGGGCCTTTAGCAGGTTTGGTAGCTCAACACCAACTCCACAAGCAGATGCACGTGCAAACCCGGAACATGTGTCTCAGGAGAGAGAACTGTGTGTGGATCGTCTGTCCAAAATATGGGTTGGTTAACACATGCCAACCTGGCATGAGTGTTGGATATCCAAGCTGTGTATCAGGTGGATCACTGTGTAGATAATCTGGACCAAAAATCATAGCAGTTAGGCTACATGTATCAAAACAATGGATGTCCAATTGTTTCCATACATATCCGATGTATTTTGAAGATGATTGGCCTTTTTTTGTGTGTTTGGGTGTGGGGCCTGCAAACCTCTCTAGCTAGAGGTAACTGACAATGTTAGCCATTTCCACGGAAAAATAAACTGTGCAAGTGGGGCGCATGATTTGGTGACCCACATTATCCATATGGTGGGCCCCATGGTTAAAGGTAGATATCCCATAAATCTCTGCTGTTGGAAAACACTAGCCATCCACTTAGCACCTCATCGGATGTGGATCATGGGTTGTAATTCTGAACAATTATCAGGTTGATAGTATCATCTGATAGGGAGTTTTTGAGGCATGCCCATCAGATGATTGGACCCACCAGATGAATGGATTAGGTAGCCAAAGACGGCCCCAGCTTGTACCATTGCTAGGTTGAACAAACCAAAAAGCCATTTTTTAAAATCAAGCATCATCTGATACTTCATTTAATTAAACATGGTGAAATCCAAAGGGGCCAAAGTTATGAAAAAAAAAGTTGAAAGGAAAAGAAAAGGAAGAAAAAGTAAAAGAGAAGAGGACCCCATCCATTAATGTGTAGCGATTAATCAATCAACCATCATCATTATCATCTAAGCCTTATCCCAACTAATTGGGGTTGGCTACATGTATCATTTTCTGCCATTCCACTCTATCACATAACTTCAGTTGTTTGGGTCAAAAGGAAGAGAGAGCAAAGAAAAAGAATAAAAATTGAAATGTGATACCTGTAAAACAGAGGAGAACAAAGAGAACGTAGCTGTGAAGCACCATTGACACGTATATGGTACCCACCATGCTGCCAATAAATCCCACTGTGAACGGAAGCCTCTAAAAAAAAATAATAATAAATAAAAGAGATAAAGCGAGAGAAGATTTCATATTAAATACTAAAACAGAATTCAAATGGGTTTTAATTTGCAAAGGGACATGGTCAGAGCTGACATCTAAAGATTGTTTTCGACTGCCATCCTAGGACAAATGGATAAAAAGATGGTTGGACTTGGAATTAAAGATGAATTATACAGGTCATGCTCATCAGAAGAAATGTACACAGGATTCCCTGAATGCTATGATTCAGTGATGCAAACCATTGATGTGATGGCCCTCAATATGGATGAGGCATGCCCCAGAAATCCGCCAGACATGGAGATCCCAGCCCATTGATCTTGGCCCTTTTCAGATTGAATGTGGACTATTGCTGCACTTTTCAGGAACAGCTCAAAGAACATGAGAGATTTTGCAGAAGGAACGCTGCTAGTAGCTGACTGGAAGTTGCCTGGTAATCCCCAAACTCCTTTCGAAAACCCAGTGAATATCGCACCAACATATAGAAAATTAAGAAAATACTTTGTTGACGTCAGATTCTGGTAACAGGTATATGCCCTTCTTGAAGTGAACTCCCCTCCAAACCTGAAAGCCAAAGAAGAAAACTAAGGGTGGCCGGCGTTTGGCCGTTGGCCCTCTAAAGCTTAAGTCAGAAGTGACTTAATAGTAAGATGAAGTGTGAAACATGGGCTTAGAGATTGTGTACCTTTGTTATCTATGGAGCCATCTATTTATAGATATCTGGGTGATCCAGCCTATTACGCAAGCCGTTAAGATTACTGCTGATTTGCAAGGGATAAGGTGCTTATCCTGTTAATAATCTGTTAAAGGTGCCCAATCATTCTAGTCATCTAGCTAATTACGTCTCTTGATAAAGATTACCCGTGATACGAAACCATGAACAGAAATGAACCAAAGCTGGCCTATACGGGCTACTGGTACTATAAGACAGACTATCCCCAGCAAACAAACAACCAATTGGCAGAGCTGCTCAGATTCGAAGATGGCCTCGTTTAACGACTAAGAGCAGAACTGCTTGCTAGATGGCCTCGTTTAACGACCAAGAGCAAAGCTGCTTGCTAGATGGCCTCGTTCAATGACCAAGAGCAGAGCTGCTCGCTTAACGGGCATGTATAGAAGCTCACCGATCTAAGGTGATATAGGATATGAGCAGGAAGGCTTGCCAACCAGATGGTCTGGTTGCGATTGTTAAAACTAAAAATGCTCGATATAGGCAGTTTTTCCTGTATTTCATTGTTCTGGGAAATTCTGAGTATAGAGACATTTATAG
This sequence comes from Liriodendron chinense, assembly GCA_003013855.2. Classification (NCBI taxonomy): domain Eukaryota; kingdom Viridiplantae; phylum Streptophyta; class Magnoliopsida; order Magnoliales; family Magnoliaceae; genus Liriodendron; species Liriodendron chinense. Next base: position 1,352,531 of record PVNU02000506.1, read on the forward strand.
ATAATCATAAGCAATCACCAAGTGTACACAAGAGAGATATCACAAGGCGACTTTTATTCCAAAGATTCTGAGATCTTTTACATTCCAGGCTGTGATATTGGTCACGAGCCTTTAATTACATCAATGGATGATCACCCTTAATTAAAAGGCAAAAGTAAATGAATGCATACATTATAGATAGATTAAATAAAGCAAACGAGGAAATGTCCATGTAAATCATGCACACCATAGAGAACACAGAGATTTTTACGTGGAAACCCTTACGGGAGAAAACCACGGCACAAAGCGACAAAGCTCCACTATGAATAATGTTTGTACAATAGATGGAGCATTCAAGAAAAGGGCTCGGATAGATTGAGCAGGTGACTAAGTCATCAGGGACTATGGTCTTTCAGTTCATGGTCATAGAGACCTATTTGTTTTCTTGCTATGGACTGAGCCACTTTTTTAGACAAGTCGGATGTCTATGTCCCATTTTCTTTCGGATTGTCCGGGTTGAAGGACTGTCAGGATTTTATTGAGTAGTGTAACTCTGAGTCATTGACCGCTGGAATACATGAACATCGAATGTTGGTCTGCACGACCCAAGGCCCACTCCCGTATTTTTATGACGGGTGACCTTGAGAAGGCACTCCGCAACTGCCTCATCAGCTCAACCGACAGACCCGTTGTCGATGAGTAAGGCATCGACTATCTTTTCGTAATGGCAGTCCATAGCATGATATTTCAAGCTTTGTTAGAACTCTTTTTATTATAGATTCTTGTAGTAACCATAGTCCCTTTTGGTTAGTCTTGAGCCTCAATCCGGGCTAAATCCTAATTGTGCAATGAACATAATCGATACAAAGTTCTTATAATCAATTGTCAAGTAAGGTTGGAGTCTTTTGACTCATCTTCAGAAGTGATCCTGGTCTCGTACCTTTGTTGATATCTAATACGCAATTAGAGATAAGAAGAGAACCTGCTCACACATGCATAAATGTGCGAGGCATTGTAATGAGATAAAGGATCTTCGATGCACAATGAATACAATTGAATGTATATCATATGAGATTGATTGTATGTGATGAATACAATAGAAGATATGTCATGTGAGAATGAATGTGTATGAGAATACAATACTATGTATGCCATATGAAGTTGAATAATGTCGAGTTAAATGAATGCTGGATTAAGCAGAGATGAGTGCTGGATCAAGCAAGATGAATGCTGGATTAAGCATGGATGAATGCTAGATTAAGCAAGATGGGTGTTAATGCATGAAGGGATCAATATTATCTAGTCACAACTCCATTTATGTACAAATTTGTACTAAAACGATATTCTGGTCATTTCGCTGCCTAAAAATTATAAGTAAAAATCTGAATTTTTTACATATCCACAAATCGACTATAAAATATCATGAATATTTCACCGAACTTTGGTGTTTTAGCATAATTAGGATATTTCATATTTTTTGGACGGTTTAGATTCGAAGAAAACCCCTCCAATCAAAAGGCGAACTTTTTGGGGAGTGTCAAAAAGTTGCGATTTGTACTTTGGATGAAAAATCAAAATCTTCGTTGTTGGGAATTTATTCTTTCAGTATTTTTTATTAAATCCAAATGGGGGGTACTTCCTTATTTACATAAATAACTTAAAGTAAATGGAAACATGATATGTTTCCATTTACTTAAGTGTTTTTATGTAAATAAGGTGTGCAGTGTGTAGTGCAGGTGCAATGCAGGCAAGTACAGTGCAGTGAAGAGCAGGTGTAGTGCAGGCAAGTATAGTGCAGTGCAGAGTGGGTCAGGCGCATATGTGTTGCATGTAAGTGAGGCAAGGGGATGCCAGGCGCATGTGAGTGAGGCAAGGGGGTGCCATGCGCATGTGAGGATGAGAGAGTGTTGGCGCATGTAGGAGGGAGTGAGAGAGGGTTGGCACATGTAGGATGAGAGATGAGGGTGTGGGCGTATGTGAGGATGAGAGAGTGAATGTGGGTGCATGTAGGAGGGAGTGAGAGAGTGTTGGCACATGTAGGAGGGAGTGAGAGAGGGTTGGCGCATGTAGGATTAGAAATGAGGAGAGAGAAAGATGAGAGAGGGAGGTGGGCGCATGTGACCTCTCCCAGGCGCATGTGTCTCCTCCACTTACGGGATTTTCAATTTTTCTTCCCCAAATAATGGGAGTGGGCGCATGTAATGGGGCACATGCGCCTGAAAGATGGTGGTGGGCGCATGTTGCCCTACCACTTAGTATTTTGCATGGTTTTCTGGCCAAGAGTGGGTGCATGTCCCTCTATAAGGTGGAAAGGTTCCACTACTTAGAGTATTTTAGGATCTCTCTCTCTCTCTCTCTCTCTCTCTCTCTCTCTCTCTCTCTCTCTCTCTGCATTTTGCTCCGGAGGGAAAATCCCTTTCCGGCGAGGAAATCCATTCCGGCCAGGGCATCCGGCAAGGGATGGCAGAGCGAGTGCATGGTTTCAAGGGAGTGATCCTACCAATGGTCATTAGAGGGCTTGCTATTTATAGTCTGCTAATCGGGTTCGAGTCCACGAGGAGAGTTTTCGGGCACATGTGGCTCTTGAAGATAGGGAAAAGGAGCTCCGGGCGCATATGGCCATGCCCCGGGCCCAGTCCCTCTTGGCAGCTTCTAGACTTAGAAATTTCAGCATTTCAGGCCGAGCGCATGTTTTTTTGCACTTGCGCTCCTCTACGAAAATGATCATAACTCCTTCGTTACAGATCCATTCTGGACGATCTTATACTCATCGGAAAGCTATTTCAGTGATCTACGCAATGAAACTATCATGGTAACCTTTAAAAGTCTCTTTCATCTTAAAAAGTGGACCACAAGTGATTAATACCATCTTAATGTACAGTCTTTGGTGAACAACTCATATCTTCTTCGTTATAATTCGGAATTGGATGATCTTTGACTTGTTGGAATCGTGACTTGGTAAGAATTCCCATGATGTATCATTTTCTTCGAATGTATATTGCTTACCTAATCATCCTCTGACTGAAAGTGATCTCTTCACTAATATCTGTCCTCAGACTTAGAAAAATTCAGGTTTCAGGCTCTGACCGTTCAATGTACAGCTACCTTTTTTGGGATTAAAGTCACTGACACCAGAGCACTTTAGGCTTCTAATAATGTTATTGAATAAACGTGTCCATTGTTGAATGGTCAAATGCTGTTAATTTTGGTAGTTCCTTTCTAATTTGAATCCTTCAGTCGGCTCCTAGGAGGTGGAAAAGGTAATTCAGGGTGCGTAGGCGGAAAAATGCATCTCATGATGTCCAAATTTGAAGGTTAGGGGTTTTTGGGCATTTTGGATCATTTGGCGGTAATACGCATGTCTAGATCAGTTTCGGAATAATAGATTTCAGTTCTGGGTGTGATTGCGTGAGCTGCCCGAGCGAGGATCGCACCGACGCTCTACTGCTTCTAGGTCTGTTACTGACTTTGACTGATATATTCGATTCATCACTTCTTCTTTTACCATTGGTGATATTTTGAGCCCCAACAATGACTTCATGGAAAGGCGCTCGCTGGTCGCATGTCACTTATACTTCTTCGACGACCAACTTTATTCTATAATAGATGCCCCCCAAATCCTTAGCGTTGAGGAACTACGCAAAGGATTTGTCTATATAACCACCTTCGAAGGGAAGGCCGTACCTGACTGAGCCCACAGTTATGAGAGCGCCAGCTTTCCACAGCTATTCGCAGCTTTTCGGCTAAGAGAAATGAAGTGACGCCCGCCACATGTCCTGGGAGTTAATGCTCATGCCCGTTGAACTGTCCTGCCAAATGAAGGGTCACCGTGTGTCACCCAAATCTGGATGAAATGATTGCCTATAAATATCGAAGTCTGCGGAGGTTACTTCATTTCGAAATTTGCTGGAGATATTCGAAATTCCTCTCCTTCGTCTTCCATCTATTTCCTAGCGTAACCTCTTTGTTGAGGTATTCTTTGTTTTCTCCATTCTCCTTCTTTTCTTCTAATCTTCCTTCTATAGGGGGATTCTGATAATGAGATAGTTCCTCTGGGAGATGATACCCCAGGTTCTTCTGAATCAAATAATGCGAGGGTGCCAGCGGGGAGGTATTTTGCCTCTGGCCTTCGATAATGATGTAGGAACGGCTTTCCAATTTACAAGAAAGATATCGAATTCCTAACTCCGTCATTCTCAGACTACCCGGAGAGGGAGAAACGGTGGATTCTCCACCGTCGGGATGTGTCGCTGTATACGAATACTTTTTCTGACTTGGTGTTCGTCTCCCCCTCCATCCTTTCATCCGGAATGTTCTCCGCATCTATAAGATTGCCCTCGAACAACTTATAGTAAACGTCTGGAGGGTTGTTTTAAGTGCCTATATCCTTTGGAGGCAAGCGAGGAATGGGGACCTGACTGCGGACGAGTTTCTGAGGATGTACCAACTGAAAAAGGCCCCGGCCAACGAGGGTTGGTATTACCTCTGTTTCTGGCACCGGGAGAACTTCATTACAAGGACTCCTACTTCAAATTATCCCCGATGGAGGAGGGAATGGTTTACGCCTTCGAAAATTAGGAATCTGATGTGGGATCCAACCCTAGAGGGCACAATGTCAACCACTTCTTTTGCGAAGGTGGGTTGATTTTTACTCATCCATTAAAAAATAAGTAGGACTCAATCTTTGTTACTAACCTGATCTTATTCGTATCTTGTAGGCGTTCCTGCTGGGAAGAAGCCCAGCTTGCGAGGGGGACTTAAAGAAAAAATTGTCAAGGTCTTTAAGCTTTCGGAGGACGCTCGGAATGTCAACGTCTCCCTCTCACTCCACAGTTTGGCCACTGCTAGACTTATCTCCCAGGAGGAAGTGATGGTGAGCGTGAGAGACAAAAGGGAAGCGCTAGGAGTGCTACCCCGTCTAAAAGGCACTGCTTCAAAGAGGTAGAAGGAGACAACAGCTAGCCCCTCCAGCCCGCACGCACGAGCAGACGAACTTGCTCGCGAATTGAAACCTCAAGTTCCTCCCTCAGCGGTTGTGACTCCTTCGGCTGGTCCTCGCGACTAGCTGGTAATAGATATAATAGATAACTCTCTGAAAGGAGATGAGGTGGGGCCAAGTCGCCCTTCTACCGCTGGTCGCGAGCCTGGTGCGGCTCGCGAATTGACTCCTGCTTTGGGGCCAACACCTGCTCGCGAACGCGAGGCTTCTGCTGCTTGCAAGTCGAGCATTTCTAAAATGGTTGTAGCTCAACCTTCGGGGTCTGGGGTTTACACCATCCCTACCTACTTACATCCAATATGTAAGTTTACTTTTAAAAATATCACCCGCTCTTTTGGGGCTCTCCCGAAGCCCAGTCCAGAAAGTCTCTCCACAGATATTGGAGTAAGGCTGATCCAGGTAAACTCGCCGTCATGTTCGTTGGTGTTTTTCAAAGGATTTATACCTTTAATGATAGTTTCCTCTGTTCTTGAGCAAGGTTTGGATCTCACTCTGTGGACGAGGCACAACATCGATGCTGCCCGCCGCATTATCGATGAAGGAGAGAAGAAGAGACTGGCGATGGAAGGCGATATCCTGGGGAGGGATCGTTTAATAAAGTCCCATGAAGCCCTGATCGCCAAGCTAAATGAGGAGAAGAAGACCCTCATTGGCAAGATCCAAGCATTGACTGATCAATACTAGTCATTAGATCTCAATTTTGAGAAACTTTCGGAGATGAATGTAAAGAGCGAGAAGGAGAAGGAGATTTTTCGTGAAGACAAGATCTCTCTTGAGGAACAGCTTGGGGAATGTAGAGCACACCTCAAGGAAGCCGAAAAGGCCCTTGCCCAGCTGAAGGATGACTCTATTCACTGGGATGAGGAGAGGACGACCTATGTCAAGATGGTATCCGAGGAAGGCCCTCGTGCTCTTCTGGAGTTCCAGACTTCACAACTCTATGAAGACAAATGATATGAAGCGTACGTTACTGGTCGCGACTTCGCGGTCAAAGTTATGCAGCAGATTTCTCCATCGTTCAACATGGAGGAATTTAATAGAGTTGCCTTCGAAGTCACTGCTAGAGAGAGAGCTGAGGTTGAGAATGAAGTCACGAAGGCTACGGAAGCTGCACGAGCCCCTGAGGCGGGACCCAAGGCAAAAAGCCGAGAAGCTCCTCCAGATAAAGAATGAATGATTCTGAGCTACTCCCCTTCTTTTTTTTAATTTGGAACAGATGTATCTTCTCCCCTTTTTTTTGTAATCCAAACGATTGTTAAATGAAAAGATGTTATGTTATCTCTTCTTTGATGCGTAAGAATTCGTAATTGTTTAGATGCTTCGCTTAACTAGGCTCAATTAGGGAGGTCAAGGTGACCATGTCCGCTTAGAGATAGGTTGACCTATCAATTGAGTCTTTGGCTTTGCCGGGAGCAGAAGATTTGGTCAAGAGAATGTTTATATTCTCTTCAGGGCTATTCGAGTTCAGTAAGTGGAGTAGTGACCAAGTTTATGAATCTCACGGCTGATCATTTGAGAAAAAGAATCTATCTGTATTCGAATATGGTCTGAAATTTACATCGATTTATGGGAAATATTGAAGTAGATGCTTTACGTGCCAAGGGCGACGTAAAGGTCTTCCTCGCATGTCTTCGAGATAGTAAGTGCTTGGTCGAATGACCTTGATAACCCGATATGGGCCTTCCCAGTTAGGATCAAGCGACCAAGTGGTCATTCCGATATTCCGCCTAAGCACCAAATCGCCGAGCCGAAAAGCTCTGGCTTTAACCTTTGAATTTTGATAGCGAGCTATTCGTTATTGACAAGCTGCTACTCGAAGACGAGTTGTATCTCTTTTCTCTTAAGGTTAAGGTGAAGTTTTAAACCTTCCTCATTGCGAGCTGCTTCATAGTTTTCCACTCGATGAGTTAGTATCTCAACTTCTACTGGGACGAGTGCTTCGGTGCCGAACGCTAACGAGAAGGGTGTTTCTCCTGCTGAATTGTGAGTCGTCATCCTGTAAGCCCATAGAACTTCTGGTAGGAGTTCTGGCCATATACCCTTACACTCATTAAGCTTTGTCTTCAAGTGGTGTTTGATAATTTTGTTAACCGTCTCTACTTGACCATTAGCTTAAGGATGATACAAGGAAGTCCGAATATTACGTATTTTCCACTTGTCGCAAAACTAGAAGAATGCAGCATTATCGAATTGTCTTCCATTATTGAAAATTATGGTATGGGGAAATCCATAACGACATATAATGTTTCTCCATATGAATTTAGTAGTTTGTTTTTCGGTGATGGTGGTCAAAGGCTCCGCTTCCACCCATTTGGTGAAGTAATCAACTGCTATAATTGCGAACCTCTTCTGACCTTTCCCGGTGGGTAGTGGTCCGATTATATAGACTCCCCATGGAGCAAAAGGCGAGGGCCCATCTATCGGCGTCATTTGTTCGAAATGTAAATGAGGGATTGGAGAGTAAAGCTGACATTTATCACATGTCTTGGAAAATTCAATAGCGTCGGCTTTCATAGTGGGCCAATAGTACCCTGTCTCATTGCTTTGTATGCTAGAGACCATCCTTTCGGATGATTACCGCATGCCCCTAGTATATTTCATCTAGAACAAAGTGTGCTTCTTCTGGATGGAGACACCTTAAATACGGTAAAGTAAAATTCTTACACAACAATTTATCATTTTGTAAAATATACCTGGCAGCACGGTAGCGAATCTGTCGCGCAAATTTCTTATCATCTGGGAATTGTTCACTCTTAAGGTAAAGGATGATAGGATCCATCTAGCACGGAGATAACTGTAATGGAGCGACTAGCTTCAGAGCATTTTGATCGATACTCGGAGTAGAAAGGTGTTCGATAGGAACTGCTCGCGTTAGATCGGACTCTGGAGCAGAAGCTAATTTGGCGAGAGAATCCGTGAGCTTGTTCTCCTCGCGAGTAATATGAATTATCTCATATTTGCTCAGTTTAGCTAGCAAGATGAGTACCCGTGATTTGTATAGATCCATCCACTCTTCTTTTGCCGCGAATTCATTGAGTACTTGATTGACGACCAGCTGGGAATCGCTATGAATGAGCAGATTTGCTATTGCAAGTATATTAGCTATTTCGAGGCCGACGATTAAAGCTTCATATTCCGCTTCATTATTAGAGGCATGTAAGTCTAAGCGTAATGTATATTGGAATTGTGACTCGTCGGGAGCTATTAGGATCAAACCGGAACCGCTTCTAGAGGAGCATGACGATCCCTCTACGTATAACGACCAGGATTGCTGCTCGCTAGTCGTTGGATCATTATTGGAGATAGGGGCAATGGAGGTTGAATATGTGAATTCGGTAATAAAATCGGCCACGGCCTAGGCTTTTATGGCGGTTCGCGAGCAAAAGGTGATATCATGCTCCCCAAGCTCGATCGCCCATTTAGTTAATCGTCCAGATACTTTGGGTCTTTAGAGGACTTGCTTTAAATGATGATTCGTAAGAACCATTATAGGATGAGCTTGAAAATAAGGCTGTAGTTTTCGAGCCGCATTTACTAAAGCTAGAGCAAGTTTTTCCATGTTAGAGTATCGAGTTTCATCATCTACCATTGCTCGGCTAATATAATAAATGGGCCTCCGTATCCCGGAGTCTTCTCTTATTAAAGCGGCACTAACGGCCGTGGAAGATACAGATAAATAAAGGAAAAGCTGCTCATGCGGAACATGCCTGGATAATATGGGAGGAGTGCTCAGATACTGCTTCAGTTGTTAAAATGCCTCCTCACATTGTTGAGTCCACACCGAGTTGGTTTTTGCAGTTGTTAGTAGAAGCTTGAAAAAAGGGAGGCACTTATCAGAGGCACGCGAGATAAACCTGTTTAACAACGCGATTCGACCAGCTAACCGTTGAACTTCTTTAAGAGTAGATGGAGATTGCATTTCAACCAAGGCCCTAATCTTTTCAGGGTTTGCTTCAATCCCTAGCTGACCAACCATGAACCTGAGGAATTTTCCAACAGAAACTTCAAAAGCGCATTTTTCTGGATTTAACTTAATCTGATATTTTTTCATCAGATCGAAAGCTTCTCGGAGATCTACGAGGTGATCATTGGCCACGACGCTTTTCACGAGCATGTCTTTGACGTAAACTTCCATGTTCCTACCGATTTGCACGGCAAACATTTTATTGACCTGGTGCTGATAAGTGGCTCCCGCATTCTTTAGACCGAAAGGCATCACCTTATAACAATACAGACTTCGATCAGCAATAAAGGTAGTATTTGACGATTAGGTGGATGCATTATGATTTGGTTATAACCAGAATAAGCATCCATAAAGCTAAGCAGGGCATGTCCTGCAGTTGAATTGGCGAGTTGGTTGATGTGGGGAGTGGGGAAGCTATCCTTTAGACATGTCTTGTTCAAGTCGGAGTAATCCACACACATCCTCCACTTGCCATTTGCTTTGTGCACAAGAACGACATTCGCGACCCACTCTGGGTAGTCGACCTTTTCGACAAAATTGACAGCCAATAATTTTTTGACTTCGGCTTTAATCACCATCTGCCTTTTAGCTGTGAACGCTCGTCGACGCTGATGAATAGGTTTAAAGCTCGAGTCTATATTCAGGCGATGAACTGCAACGTTGGGGTCGATGTCTGGCATATCTTTATGAGACCAGGCGAATACATCTTGATATTCGACCAAGAAATTGGTCAGATGAATTCGAAAGGCGGAATTCAGAGATCTTTCGATATAGAATTTTTTGGAAGGATCGTCGTTAGACAACTGAATTTTGATCGTTTCTTCTCCGGGTGCTCCTGCCTGGTATGTATTTTCCCTTGGGTCCAAGTTATTGTTGTAGGAGAATTTGTTGTATCTCCTGAAATCATCATTATAGGAGATGCCTGGATACCTTTTCGATCTTGTACTGCGATTTTATAACACGTTCGAGCCTCCTTTTGATTTCCTCGAACCACTCCCACTCCGCTCGGAGTGGGGAACTTGATGTACAAGTAGAGAGGGTGTAGAGCCGCTCTTATCTTGGTGAGAGATGGTCGGCCCAAGATGGCATTATATGCCGATTTTCGATCGACCATAAGAAAATTGATGAAAACAGTGACCTTGGTTGGAGCTTCACAGAATGTGATGGGAAGGCTGATACTTTCCTCTGGCGTTACTACTTCACCCCCAAAACCGACAAGGGGGGTCGACACGGGTTTAAGTAAATTTCTAACGAGAGCCTTCTTGTTGAAAGCTTCAAGATAAAGGATATCTGCAGAACTGCCTGTATTCAACATAATGCGATGAGTTAAATAATTTGATACCTTTAATGCTACGATGATGGAATCCTCATGAGAAAAATGAAGTCCTTCAGCATCTGCTTGAGAGAAGAAAATTTGTTGATGGCTCAAGTTCGCCGAGCTGGATGATTTCTCCACCCAATAAACGTGTTGAGGCTTCTGGCTCGCCTTCTGAGTATATGCTTTCCTTGAGGCTCATGAGTCTCCTCCACAAGCCGGGCCACCTGCAATAGTTCGGATTTCGCTTGCTGGTTCAGCATCCTCTTGTGAAGGGCGACGTTGCGGCGACTTCTCTCTCTGGTTTTGATGGTCGCGACGCGCTGGTGTATCAGATCATTTGGGCAAGCGATCCTATCGTGCGAAATAATCTCGAAGGTGCCCCTTTCAGATGAGGGCTTTGATCTGGTCTTTAAGAGATATACAATCTTGGGTGTTATGCCCGTGATCTTGTGGAAGTAGCAGAACTTTCTTTTGTCTATTTTTTCGGGATCCGACTTGATCCTTGGAGGCCATTTAACATACGACTAGTGTTTGATCTCCATCAGTACCTTTTCAGGAGATTGATTGAGAGGTGTATAATTGCGATATTTCCTGAAATAAGACTTCCTTGGAGAACGATCACGTCAGTCACATCGACATTTCTTATCTGCTGGAGAGATATCTTCAGCTTTTCACTTTTTTCCTTGACCACCATAGCAAGCCAGGGCACTTCTTCAGCATTGATGTATTTTTTAGCCTTGGCTTGGAATTTGATCATCATTTTAGGAGGGTTTTTATCCAAGGCAAATCGAAATCATTCCCTTATAATGCCCGCTATAAGTGCAATGAGTCCCTTATCTTCAGTATAACCTTCGGTTTAGACTGCTTCCACCATGAATCGAACGGTGAATTCTTTGATCATCTCTCCATGCTGTTGCTTCAAACCTGATAGGTGAGATGCAGGTTTTTTGATACGGATGCTTCCCATAAACTGAGAAAGAAAGAGATCTGATAACTGAGAGAAGGACTCGAGTGGTTCATCTAGAGATATTGTTGCCAGAGTGGATGTTGGGAGATTAGAATGATATTGTTGTTCGATATCAGTGAAACGATCCGCGATTTTCCTGAGATCCCCTTCCCAAGGCAAAGTATAACTGGATGTTTCATCATCGAGTTGTTCTTTAGGCTGGCGTCGTCGGGAAGCATTGGAGCGGATGGATTGTGGGAGCTGATTAGGAACTTGATTGTCATGAGGAATGGAGTTTAAAGGAGGGTTGACCTGAGCTTGTGGTTCATCTAGAGAGTGTCTAGAAGCTGCAGTGGCAGGTTGCAATGGCGGTCCTTCTGGAAGTTGCTGCGATTAGGGAAAATGCTGATCAAACCGATTGGATAGGGTTTGAAGTCCAGGTTTAAGGGTGAGGAGTGTATCCCCGACGAAGCGCATAATCCCATCATAACCACCGGATATTTCTTGAAATGGATTTTGCACGGGTTGGCTACGCTCCACTAGAGGAATCCCTGTCGAAGCAGCCTAAGGGAGGTTAGGAGTTGGCTCAGGGATGTCTGGCGGTGGTAACGCCTGCCTCGAGGTAGAGGGATGAGTCGTCTTTGTTAATGCACTTTTCTGTGGCATATGAGTGCACCTTGTTTGTCTGTCACTTACGTCAGTGAGTCTAGTGTCGGTTGAGCCTAATGAAGACAAAGACTGAAGACTCAAGTGGCCCCGCTGCATCAAGGAAGAAGATACAGGTAAAAGTGATGCCTTGATGTGCCTTAACCTTGACCAAAACCCAACCCTTTAACCTCCTTAATGACCTTGAACATATTAGGAATCCTTTAGTCATCATAGATTGGCCGTAGGTATCCCAAAAGATCACCCAAAACATTGGCCTTTGATGAGGGTTGTGAAATGGATGGGTCGGCAATCAGACTGGCTGAACCCAGGCCTGTCCGACCGGTCGTGGACCCCTAGCTGACTGGTCAAGACCGGTCGGACAGACAGTCTAGTTTGGACAGCAGCCTCTGGAGTGGATGGCCATTGGGCCGACAGGTCAAGACCGGTCGGCAGGGCTTGTCCAACCGGTCGGGCAAACTCCCCCACTAAGACAGCAATGTTTAGTCTTCAGTTGTGTGGACCCTCGCCGTTTCCGCGCTCCCACACGACGTTCTTCTCCCTTCCCCTTTCCTTTCGGGAAAGAAGGAGATGAGGATGCGTGAGTGCGAAATCGCCGTTTGTGCCACTGGCTTGCCTCGTTCTCGAGGGCTTCGTTTGGTTGTCGTGTTAAGCTGGATATGTTTAAGTGAGTTTATATAAGAACAGAGTCGCCACTAGCCAGTTACTTCGAATCTACAGTCGGCTAGACCCCGTAGAAACGTTAGAGAAGGGAATCCGCAGATTCCTTCCTCTAAAATGACTTCTGTTGATCTGTGGTCAGAGATTCAAGGCAAGGGATCATGGTTACAGGGTGGGAAGAGGTTAAGCACCCCACACACTGCCCGTACCGAAGTACGGTCTCTACTTCACAGAATCGATCGAATACTTGAAAGTCTAGTTAATCCTCGTATATTCTCATGGATGACATGATGCATGAATGCGGGTCTGAACAGTAAGAGTTTCTGATGGGCAGGTTCCAACAACGGGCAAGCCCAGAGCGTATGCTCGAACTGACAGGTGCTTAATGTAAGACGTATGCAGTGTGCTTGAATGATCAAGGTGTTTTATGGTGAAGCATGAATGTAGGTCTGAACAGTAAGAGTTTTTGATGGGCAGGTTCCAACAACGGGCAAGCCCAGAGCATACGCTCGAACTGACAGGTGCTTAATTTAAGACATATGCAGTGTGCTTGAAGAATCAAGGTGTTTGCAGTGAAGCAGGGTGGTTGGAAGAAAAGTAAATGTTGCACTTATGCTAGATGCAAATGAGATGATGCTGGAAAAATAATAGCTTGGTGGACGGAGGTGTCGCAAGGATTGGCTTTGAGTGGCTGGATCAGGACTTGGGTGGCTTGAGAGGCTTGGACCAATGATCAGGCTGGGCTGGACCAGGGCTAGACTCTCCTCACTCGGGCTCTCCTTGGTGGGAAAATGGGCTAAGGGGTGGATGAGGACTCGGACCGCACCCGGACTGGCTGGACTTGAAGGGATTGTCTGTTGAAATGGGAAGAGGCTAGGGGTATTTATAGCAGCGGGCAGTGGCAGAACCCGTAAATAAGTTTGGGCGGCCTGCTATGGGCCGCCCGTACGGCCTTTTCTTGGGATTCAGCGGCGGTTTGGGCGGCCTACTATGGGCCGCCCATACGGCCATTCCTCGATTTCCAGCGAGGTACGGTCGCTCCCTCGGGGCTGCTGTTTGGCTCGGTGGGTTGACTCAGTGAGTTGACTCAGCGGGTCGACTCGGTGATTTGACTCAGCGGGTTGACTCGACTGGTTGACTCGGTGTTTTGACTCGACTAGTTGACTCAGCGGGTTGACTCAGCGGGTTAACTCAGCGGGTGGACTTTTTTAGGATTTTTTTACTGGCTTTTTTTATGGGGGGTTTTCAGGCTAATGTTTAGGACTGGGTTGACTGGGTTCAGGCTTGAACTGGGCTATGGAATGGGGCTTACAAGGGTGAGTTTGGCTGAGTTTGGACTTGGGATTTGGGGGTATGGTCCTCCATTCAACCAGCTATCTCTACCAACAGTGTAGCCGAAGGTGGGGTGTCTACAGATGCCCCTCTTTGGCAGAGGTTGCGTGCTACCGAATGCCAAAGCGAGTGGACACCCCACTTTTGACCCGGTCATTCATGGATCATATTCTGAAATCTTTGCTTGCCTTCGCATCTATGCCAGTTGATCGTTTGGAGATCGATCACTCGCACATACCGTGGGAGTTTGGAGAAAACGTTGCGATTGTCCCTGCAGTTTGCTGCAACCTGGGTACCCAATCGCAACCCTTCCATTCCCGATCGGTACTAACATCGGAAAGGTACAGCAGAGCCTCTGCGTCGCCAATCTTACGAGGTTACTGACCCTGTGATTGATTGTATGTTCGATGTTCTCCCAGATCACTCCAGGAGTACTTGTTTCGCTTGACTGTCAAAGTGGTTAGACGCCCTGCGTCCGATAGTCTTACGGGATTCTACTACGCCGACTAGGACTCAGTCAAGGTACTTCAGGCATCCACGCCTAAGTATGTGCGGGTGGACTCTTTCCACCCGATCTGCTGGTTTCGATGCTTAGTTTGCAATTCATTCTTTCCTCGATTGTGGTCTGGAATCTTTGTTGTCCTTTGTATTTAAGTCAGTCGATTGTCTGGAAATTGATAACTCACACATACCGCGGGAGTTTGGAGAAAACGTTGCGATTGTCCCTGCAGTTTGCTGCAACCTGGGTACCCAATCGCAACCCTTCCATTCCCGATCGGTACTAACATCGGAAAGGTACAGCAGAGCCTCTGCGTCTGTAGTCTTACGAGGTTGCTGACCTTGAGACTGATTGTATGATGTTTGATGTTTTCCCAAATCACTCCAGGAGTACTTGTTTCACTTGACTGTCAAAGTGGTTAGACGCCCTGCGTCAGATAGTCTTACGGGATTCTACTACGCCGCTTGGACTCAGTCAAGGTACTTCAGGCATCCACGCCTAGGTATGTGCGGGTGAACTCTTTCCACCCAATCTGCTGATTTTGATACTTGGGTTACAATTCATCGTTTCCACCTGTTCAAATGGTTTCTGTGACCGAGCCTTTTGGCTTTCATCTTTTTGTATCTTGGCATGTGGTACGACCGCACTGACACTGGAGTTCAGTTCGACCGTACTTTGAGTGCATTGGATCCGATGGTCTCCGGGAAAACCGCGAGATATCAGATCTTATTTGATTTTTGCGTCGACTCCTACCCAGAGATATGGAAGATCTCCTGGTGTTTTGGAGACAGAACGCTCTACTGGGAAAATATTTTTGAATTTTTGAAAAGATACCCACTCTGGGGAGTGATACTCCGTGGGGTTTTTATTTGCAAATAGAAATATTTTTTTGTCTTTTGAAATGGAAATCGGGTCTGCACGTGCCTCCACTAGGGATGCCTGTGAGGTCTTTGGCTAACCGACTTTTATTTTGAAAGCAGGTAAACATGATGATTGATGCGATGGATGCTGATGCTGGGAGATGCATGATGAATGCATGATTTGGCTCATTCTCTTCTCGTTTGATGATTTTGCTTTTGCTGTGGGTGCAGAGAACTTTGAGCTTATTGCTTGTATGGTTGTGCCCCCTGGGGATTTTCTTTTTGATACGGAGGTTTGGACAGCGGGTTGGTCAAGATCCTGACCCGTGGTCGATCAGGTCCATCGTCCCAAGATGCTGTTTCTTTGCTAATGGGAATGTACGAGGATATTATTCGACTTCAAGATGTTCTTCTGGACATACGTGTGATTGAGATGGTGTTTGGTTGCCCGTTTTGGTCAAGATTCCAATTTGCGGGCGATTGGATCCGTCATCCCATACTGTGAAGTGAGCGGAGTTCAAGACTCCTGAAGTGTAGTGCTGGGGATACTGACAATTTTTGTGATTTTTTGTAAAATGTGGTCCGAGTCTTCAACTGAGTGGTCAGGATAGAGATCGGTTTATTGAAAACACAGAAAATATTTTTTGTGATTTTCGAAATATTTTCTTTGAAAGTAAGGGAAATATTTTTTTGTGATTTTTTACAATATTTGGATTGAAAGCGAGGGAAATATTTTTGTGATTTTTGACAATATTTTGTAATGTTTTGGTCTTTTGTGATTTTTCTGAAATGCAAGGAAAAGTATGGAATTTTCATCCACTTCCAGCTTCTACTGCTTGTAAGGCACCCGATCCATTTTACGTCAGCGAGCAAGACGAGTCTCACACAGTTAAGTGCCGTAGTTTTACATCTTCGGATGAGGAGATTTCGAGGGTTTTCAGTCAACACACCCACAAAGTTGCCTGTTCCTCATGTGCAATGCACATAGACCACGTATCGTCCGACGGACTCCTTCGGCCACAAGATGAGCCACATCCTCACATTTCCCTTAGTCAATCCAGTTTGGGGTCTTACGTTGCTCACAATTCCGTGAGGGTGAGCTTCACCTCCCAATAGCCTTAATCCCCTTCATGAGTTCTAGTAACAGGGAACATCCGTCAGCTTCAACAGCGACTTCCAAATCAAAGTTGTCTATCACGGTGCGTTCAACACGAACAGGATTGCGGAGTTCTGCCCGCCTCAGCCCTCACCTGTTTAAAAGATTCCAGACACCCGTACGATCAAGTGTCAGCCATGTCCGGAACAGGTTAGGAAAGAAAGCCCCCGAGAAGTTAATCCCAGTGTAGTTTCAGGTCTTCGGACCGCTGGAGATAAATTTGTGCAGTTGAAATTTTGGTGAATCATTTTTTTTTTGTGTTTTTTGGAAGAAGTTCCAGATTTCAGCTCGAATGATCGGGATTGATGCTGGTTTTTGTGGAAAGCTTTAAAATATTTTTGGTATTTTTGAGATGATCCGGATTATCGAACCTTGATCCCAGCGGTTGAGGCCGATGCCGATTTTTATTGGAAGCAAGAAAGGGTCCCCCGAGAAATTAATCCCAGTGTAGTTTAAGGTCTTCGGACCAAAATCTGTACATGCTGAAAATACATTCTTTTTGTGTTTTTTCGAAAAAAATGTTCTAGGCTGTTAAATCTCAATTTAAGCGGTCAAGATCAACACTGGTTTTTATTGAAAATCTCTCGGGATATCGATCCCGACGTAGTTTAAGGTCTTCGGACCCTGAAACTGTACAAAGGGGGCAAACATATTTTTTTGTTGTTTTTTTTTTTTTGAAATGATCCAGATCATCAAATCTTGGCCTGAAAGGCTGGGATCGATGCTGGTTTTTATTAAAAATCTCTCGGGATGTCACTCCCAACGTAGTTTAAGGTCTTCGGACCCGTACTGCACAAAACAGGAAAGACATTTTTTTGTTTTTTTTGAAAGTACTCGGTGTCGTCGGATCTTGATTCGAGCGATCAAGACCGATACTGGCTTTTATTGAAAATCTCTCGGGATGTCGATCCCGACGTAGTTTAAGGTCTTCGGACCAAAATATGTACAAGCGAGCAGCAATCCAGGTTAGAGACTATGGGAATTCTTCTTGGAATGGTTCGGATCATCAGGTCATATCCTTGGATGGTTGAGATCACTGTTTGACCAAGTCAATCTTTTTCTTTCTTTTTCTTGAAAATCCCATAGAACTTTTCCACATCATCAAGCCAATTTCCCATTAATTTCTCTCATGGTGAGATTTTGGTGAGATCTCTTCCTTTTTCTCACCATTCTCTTCCATCACTTCATTCTTACATGGAGGTACAAAATTCACTTGCAACCACCCTTCCCAAGGAGGAGTTCTTCCCAAGGAGAGGGGGAGAGAGGTCGTTTCATGTAGGTAGGGGCTAGGACGGCCTCCTATGGGCCGCCCGGACGGTCTCTGCCCCCTGGTCTCTTCAGTGGGCTGGGTAAAAGGGTGCCCTCCCCTTTTCTATATGACATGGGGCACCCTTGCCCCCTCCATCGTGCAATCTCTCTCTTTTCTCTCTCATACTCTCTCTTTTTCCAAGTTTTCTCTCTCTTCTTTGTTGGTCCTTTGCTTCTCTCAAGTGGTGGCCCTTAGAGACATTTTCGGACAGCAAGGTAGTCCCTCTTTGGTGAGTGGTAAAGGTATGAACCACTCCCTTTCTCTTTCTTGTCCTTTTCCTTCTTCATTGTCTCTTCTCATGACTCTTCTCTTTTTCCATGTAGTTATTCCAAGAAGAGTGAGGGTGGGCCCAAGTGTTTTTGGCCACTTTCTAGATCTCAAGTCTTTTTCAAAGGTGGTGCATGGAGAAGGACATTGCAAGCTTTCCACTTCATTTTTTCTTTCTTCTTTTCACACTCCCTTCATGTGTATGTAAAGGGTGATTTTGCCATGTCATCAAGTGTGCATGGCAAAATACTCTATCTTTTTCATGGGAGTTAGGCCTCTTTTCATATATATCAAATGGGCTCAAAGTGAAGTCATGGCCCTTGGTGTATTTGGTGGGCCCAATGCTTCATTTTGGGCTGCCTCATGCTTTCTTGCCCTTGTCATTTTTCCTTAATGCTCTTCCTTTCTTTTCCATCTTCTTTTCATGGTTTGGGCCCATGGGCATGGTAGGGCCCATCTCAAGTTTAGGCTCATGGGGCTCACTTTGGGTGACCCCATCCTTCTTCACATGTGTATGGACCAAGATGACTAGCCCATTTTTCATTTGGATCTCAAGTGGGCTAGATTTCCTAGTTGGGCCTTTATGGACAAATGGCCCAAATCTTCCACCATCTCTTGATTATGATGTACATCCTTGTACAAAGTGTGGTGGGCTCCTTGGAGTTTTTCCATATGGATGGGCTTTTGGGCCTTCATTGAAACTTGAGCACTTCTTTGAACCATGTGTGCCCCACTACACTTTGTTCATGTAGGATTTTTCTTTTCATGCTTTTTCATTTGATGGATGGAGGACTTGAGTTACTTGATCATCTACAAGTCCCATGAATGAGTTATTCCAACAATCTCACTAAGTTCAAATGGTTTTTCTTTGTGGTAGGAATGTGGTTCTCAAGAGTTTCCCTTTAATGTTGTCAATCTCAAGTGAATGATCCTCAAGTGAGCTATCCATACAACTATGGCTCCTTGATCTTTTCTTTGGGGGCTTGGTGGGTCATCCACCATCATTCTCATGTATGGGTGATTTTCCTTTAAATTTGTGGGAAAGAATGATACCCATAAGTTGCCCAATTTTGACCCATGCTTTGGGGCATTTTGGATTTTGATCTTCAAGTGGGCTATGTATATCATTCTTAGCCATTTTTATGATGGTTGGGTGACTCATCAAGCCATGCTCTTTTGTGCTCAAATGGTCTCCCTTTTTGGTGAAGAAGTTGGTGCACATAAGTTGCCCAAACTTGTCCTTACATGGGCATTTTCAACTTGGTTCTTCATGTGGGCTATGTGCATCAACTTTTTTACCATTAGCTTCTTTGATTCATATGTTTATGGGTAGACTGCCATGTTGTACTCTCATGGTCAAAACTTTCATCAAGATGAGGCACATAAGGTTGCCCATGGTTAACCCATGAATGGGTCCTCATATTCTTCAAAGTGGGCTATGTGCTCTCTCCAATCCATTGAGATAAGGCATTTGGGTTGCTCTTAGGGGGCCATTTCCCTCCTATCCCCCACTTGTCTATGCACATGTGTAAAAAGATAGAAACATCTTACGTGAGAATCATGGCCTTGGCATAAAAGGGGATCAATCTTTTGGCCACATATGGACTTTGAAGAGGGGCTTCATGTGAATTAAGATCCTTTGTTAATCTCATGGCACTTGCGTGCATTTGTTGTCCAAAATGTGTCCTCGGATGATAGACTTTTCTTGCCTAAGGCATGCCATGCCACCTTCTTTAAGGTGGGCCTTACTTTTTCCAATAGGCCCAACACATATCCTAAGTGACACATGGAGTTGGACTTTAGATTTTGCATTTGAATGTGAGTCCAATCCCATGGGTTTCTTGGATGATAATTTGGATTTTAACGGGTAAGGGATAGGGACTTACCTTGCCAAGCTTGTAGGATTCAATGGCGGATGGTACCAGAGGTCACCGAGTGATTGATGAAGATGATCCTGCCTTCATTGTCCGCCGAGGGGACCACATGTGTTCCTTAGCTATGGAGCATCAACCTCTTCCCGCTATCAAGGGTCGAGGTACCAGGGATCGCTGGGACGACTGGGTGAAGGATCCACAGCCCTTGCTCGAACGAGTACTGGATGGTACTCCTTTTGCTGGCCTCCTCACCTTACGTTTTCGTAACAACGATGCTAACCGCATGATGCTCGCGGCCCTTTGCGAGAGGTGGCGGGATGAGACCCACACCTTCCAGCTCCCTTGTGGTGAATGGGGAATAACCCCCTTGGACATTTATATGCAAGTAGGCTTTCCTTTTCATGGAACAGTTGTTCCTCAAGTCAGCTCTCTGGCTCCCCTCACTTCCACTGACTGGCTACGGCTCGTTGGTGATGTCCCACCCGAGGGTGAATTCCAAGGCCATCAAGTAAAGATGCGATGGTTCTACAACACTTTTGCCTCCGTCATCCCTACCACCGAGCGAGAGGCCCTCCACAAAGCACGGGCCATGATCACTTATGCCTTCGGGTCCTTCCTTTTCTGCCATGCAAATGAGAGGGTTGATCCTAAATTTCTTCGTTTAGTCGAGGATCTTCATCATCCCTATAACTGGAATGGGGCTATCTTGACCCATATCTTTCAAGGTCTGGACAAGACCTGTCGGCATAGCCGGTCTTTCACAGGTTTCTGGCCTGTCGTTGAGGTATTTCTTCTTTCACCTTCCTTGGAGTCATTTGCCTTCTTTCTCCCTCTGATCATTAGATGTGCTTTTGTCCAGACCTGCTTTTATGACCATTTTCCCCATCTCGCGCCGAGGATGCAGGATGATATTGAGCCCTCTCAGTATTGCCACATGTACTGGCACCAGCAAAACCGTCAGCGGAACTCCTGAGTTCCCGGGGACAATTGGCGTGCTGACATAGACGGGTTGACTATGGAGGACGTAAGTATCTTGCTTTCTCTACCCCTCGTGTCGTACTGTAACTGATCGTGGTGACCTCATTTGCTGCAGCTCGCTCAGATGCTGTATGCCAATTTCCCTCTCTACTATACCCCCCAACGTGTGGAGGCATATGATGCTTCATGTCTCCGTATCATGCTTTCCGACGCGGAATCTTTTCAGTGGTACCTGGGGGAGAGGTTGCTTCGGCAAATCACTGGGGTGGCTCGGGTCCCTTGTTCTGCGCCTCCTTCAGCTGCTCGGATGCTGGTTGATGAGAGAGTTGAGGCTCTCGTGGGCCAGCCCGGATTTCGTTTCACGATCCCAGGATCGTGATTATGATGAGTGGTATTTGCTGTTCGGCCAGGGGCCTCTGCTTCCTTCGCTTTATGTTCCAGGTGGCCGTCGCAGATATGCTGGAGGCTCGGTGACTGCTCCTTTGATGGACCTTTATCGTCGGAAGCGAGACGCGAGGAGGGACGATGATGACTATGTTGGCGACTTGTAGCCTGCTTGTGTGTTCTTACTTTGTCTGGCCTTGTACTTTTGCTTTTGTCTTCTTTTGTATCAAACTCTTTGAATGAATATACGGTTCTTGACTTGTCTCAAATTCCTTGATGATGTCTGGATGCTTTGACCTTTGACTTGTTCCTTAATGATTTGCAGAAGATGAGGCTTTTTAACTGCATGGCTGATGACTTGAACGGTTCAGATTGCTTGATTAGGCCTTGTGGGCCCACTTGATGATTAGATCTTGGATTCTAGCCCTTCTTTTGATGATTGAACCTTTGATCTTGTCGCTACATGACTTGTGTAAGCTTTCCAATGGTTTGGATCTTGATGATCTAGTCCTTGAATGGTTCAGATTGATAGATTCGGCCCTGTGGGCCCACTTGAGACCTCGGCTTTGCTTTGGGGCACCTCTTTGGATAACTTGTGAGGCTGAGAAGGCTTCTCATGGTGTGGATGATGGCTTGAACATCTCAGATCGCTTGACTTGGCTTTGTGGGCCCACTTGATGATTAGATCTTGGATTTGGCCCTTCTTTTGATGATCAGACCTTTGATCTTGTTGTTTGATGGCTCATGTAGGTCCTTCAATGGTTTAGATCATGATGATCTAGTCTTTGAATGACTTGGATTGCTTGTGGTCCCTACTTGATCACCTTTCCTTCTCTTTGACTTGATCAGCCATGTTCTGGCCGCATTGCTCCGTGATTGGACCGGTGGGGCACCTTTTATATGATCTTGATCAATCTCAGTCGAAATCTGGAGTGGATCGGAGCCTTGGGCGGCCCATGGAGCGCCATCTGCTGACGTGGATTGTCAGCCTCACCTACCAAGAACCCCGGAGCCAATCCCGCGGAGAGAGGGGATCCATGTCCGTACGGGCGGCCCAGAGCAAGCCGCCCAAGGCTCGCCTCTTGAGCGGCCTGGGCTGGCTCGAGCTCGGACATTCCCTGCTGTCCTTTTCTCTTGTCTCCACACTCTCTGCACTGGATCATTCGATTCCAGCCATGAATCTCTCTTTTGTCTCCCCTTTTCTTCTCTTTTTGTCTTTTTCTTTCTTGGTCTTTTGTTGGGCAGCCATTGATGATGGCTTGGGGGCCATTGTGGGAGAGGTTGGTGGGTCCCACACTTCAGCACTTGATGAAGGCTTTAAAGATGATGAGGTGCCTTTGATTGATGGTGGAGATGGAGCATTAAATGGGGGTATTGATGATGAATTAAGCTTGGTGGTTGGTGGAGCTTTGAATGGCTCCATTAATGGTGGGATGGCTGGAATTTCATATTTGAATGGGCCCTTCATTATGGGAGAAATGGATGGTATGGATGGGATGGGGAGATGGGACATAAGTGAGGCTATGCTTCCCTTGAGTGTGGGCCACATGGCTGATGTGATGGATGGTGGTGATGGGACCATGATGGACATAGATGGGCTGATCTCATGCTTGGATGGGATGGATGGCTCAGATGATACCTTTGACGGTTTGGATGCTCTTGATGAGGGCCAGGATGTGCGATACACTTGTTTGGGTGGACTTGATGTGGTCATTGATGATGTTCGCTGAACTTCGTGACTGGAATGTTCGTTGGGAGTCATCTTGGCTTTCACTTCCTCTAGTGCTTTGCGATGCACACCGCCTTCCTCTGATGTTGGTAGGCTTTCGATCCTACTTTTCTTATCATCCCATTCGGTTCCTGCGGTAGTTTGGGTACGAGCAGGATGTTCCTCTTTTCGCTTTCATGGGTATCGGGCGTCAAGCACTTCCCTCTAGATCCTCTGACTTCAGGACCCGGATTGATTGTTCTTGGGCGAGCTACTTGACTGCTGATTTGCTGGGTTTTGAGCTGCTGACTTTTCCGATGGCGACCACCCCATATCAGTACTGGGTTGCTGAGCAGTCTTTGTACCGACATATCCCTTGCTGGCACCAGACTGTTGATGAGGATGAGCAGGATATCCTTGGAGATGCTGGCTCTTCATCCGGTTCATATGAACCCTTTGAGGAGCGCCCGTTTATCGATCCTGGCTTCCTTTTGGCCACTCATGGTCCATCTGCTGTCTGAGATATCTGCACTTCGGTATCATTGTGAGATGATGTCGAGGAGATTGGCTGCCGATCAGAGGTTGTCTGACGAGGAGATAGCGACCCGTACCCTTGAGCGCGATGAGGCGCATTACCTGCGTATGGAGGTGAGCAGGTTAAGAGCGAGGCTATCTTTTTATGAGTCTGAGGACTCACCTGATGTGGCCGAGGAGGAGGGTAGAGATTGATTGTGTTGGCCACCTGCACATTCTTTTTTGCATATATGATTGATGATGATGATGCATTTTTTTGTTGTATTTTTTGAAAAAGATGATATGATATGTGTAAAAGAAATATGATGCTTTTAGTGAAAAAAGAAGAAAACTTTTTGAAAATCTATTGTGCCATGAGTTGTCTTGTGAGTGTGTCTGGACTTTTGTGTCGGAATATAGGAATCAGAACTGTGGCTCGGCCAATGCTTTGACCGATGTCTCGAGATTTGACTTGTGTGCTCCTTTGGTTCCCTAGAGATGTAGGCAATGGAAACTCTTGCTTCCTGAGATTGTCAGAGTTTGTAGAGCTCTTCTCTTTTGACTGCACTTCTTCTTGTTCTTGAACTGTAACTGCTCGAACCGATCTGGATTGTCTGACTTCTTGGTACCTACACTTTTATTTTTTTTATTTTTTTCTTTTTTCATTCGAGCCATTTTTGCCTGCAGCGCTCTTTCGAGTTTTCACCACAGCCGGCCTTTTTCCCTGTCATTTTTGCCCGTGGCGCCCTTTCGGGTTTTCACCACGTCCCGGGTATTTGATCTTGCCTGCCCCTTGGCAGCTATGCTATTTTTACCCTTGGCGCCCTTTCGGTTTTCACCAAGTCCGCCGTATGCCCACTGTTTTTACTCGGAGCGCCCTTTTGGGTTTTCACTCCGCCCTCTTTGTTTAGGCACACATTTTCTTTTTCTCTTTTTTTTTCTTTTTCTTTTTCTTTTTCTGCATCCTTGGATAACTGCGGCGGCTAGAGGTCGGGAATCCGTCGTTGCCGGCCGATGGCAGTCTTTCAGCCCTTATCCTAAGTTACGATGATAGAGCTGTTGGTCTTAGCTAAAGATCCCTTTGAGATGAATGGATGGATGACTGTGTTTCTTCTTGGACTGATTTTTTTTTTCTTGGGTGCCTTGCTTTGGCTTCCCTTTTTCTTTCTCTTTTCTTCTTTTTTTTTGTATTCTTTTTCTCTCTTTTTTTTTGTCTTTTCCTTTTGAACCCCCCCCCTTTTTTGTATTTTTCTCTTTTTGAATCTCTTTATTTGAAACACTTGTTGGTGGACGGAAATGATTTCTCAGAGGTCTTAGCTTCGACCTCCTAACTTCAGTTCTATAAAAGTAACTCTTGATAAGGTCAGAATGGCTTACCCGTGAAAGATCTTCACGTTGTCGGCGTTGGTTGGCTCAGGAAGATCCACTCCTCTCATGCTGGTGAGTCTGAGGGCGCCTCCGGGAAGTACTTCTCTGACAATCAGCGGCCCGTCCCACGAGGGTTTGAACTTTCCTCTGGGATCCGGAAGGTGCGACGGTAGAATCTTCTTCATGACCATGTCGCCTACCTTGAAACTTCTTTTTCGGACTCTCTTGTTGTAAGCCCGAGCGATCCTTTTCTGATAGCATTGTGAATGACTTAGTGCACTCATGCGCTTTTCATCTGCTAGCTGCAATTGATCGAATCTGGCCTGTTGCCATTCTCCTTCTTCAACTCCGCTTTCTAGTAACACCCGTAGCGATGGTATTTCCACCTCCACCGGTAGGACTGCTTCCATTCCATAAGTAAGCTCGAAAGGAGTAACGCCCATAGCAGACCGTACAGACGTTCGATAGGCCCAAAGTGCATATGGGAGCATATCTGACCAATCTCGATAGGTCACGACCATCTTCTCGAGTATCCTGACGATTGTCTTGTTTGCGGCTTCTACCCCACCATTCATCTGAGGACGGTAGGGGCTTGATCGATGACGTTGGATCTTGAATTTGCTGAGGAAGTCATCCATCTTCTTGTTGACGAACGGGGTCCCATTATCTGTGATGATAACATTAGGGATTCCATACCGGCATATGACATTGTTCTTCATGAATTTGATCACCTGAGATGCTGCAATCGTGGTGTAGGAGGCTGCCTCTACCCACTTGGTGAAGTAGTCGACTGCCACAAGTATGTACTCATGACCGTTTGATGCTTTGGGACTGATCTTGCCGATGATGTCGAGCCCCCACATGGAGAAGGGCCAGGGGGTGGTCAGGTTGTATAACTCTGATGAGGGGGCATGGATTTGATTCGCATGCTCTTGACACTTGAAGCATTTCCTGACGTACTGGCAACAGTCTGTCTCCATGGTGAGCCAATAGTAACCAAGTCGTAGAATCTTCTTTGCCATCATGTGCCATTCATGTGTGGGCCACAGATTCCTTCGTGTATTTCTTTCATGATCTTTGCAGCTTCTGTTTCATCGACGCATCGAAGGAGGATGTGATTATAGGATCGCTTGTAAAGAACTTCGCCACTGATGGTGAACTGGCCGGCTAAACGCTGGATGGTTCGGCGATCTGTCGTTGTTGCTGACTCCGGATACTCCTGGGTTTCGAGATATTGCTTGATGTCGGCATACCAGGGTTTGTCAGGGACAGCTTCAGCTTCTTCTATTTGCAGGCAAAAGGCAGGTTCTTCTTGAATTTCGACTGTGAGCTCCCATTCTGAAGCTCCTTTCGGGATCTCGAGCATTGATGCAAGTGTGGCGAGAGCATCTGCAAACTGGTTCTTGGCTCTGAGCATGTATGAGAAGGTGATTTCTTTGAATTCTTCGATCAGATTTTCAAGATACACATGATATGGTATCAACTTCTCGTCCTTAGTTTTCCATTCGCCATTGGTCTGATTGATGATAAGCTGTGAGTCTCCAAATACTCGCAGCTTCTTGACGCCCAAGATTATGGCTTCCCTTAAGCCAGCGATGCATGCTTCGTACTCTGCCATGTTGTTGGTGCACTCGAATGCTATGCGCCTCGAGATAGGAATAGGGACATCATCTGGAGAGTAGAGGATCGCTCCAATACCACTCCCTTTAGAATTTGCTGCGCCGTCGAAGAATAACGTCCACTCATCTTTCTTCTTCTTTTCTTCACTTTCGACAAGTAAGAGATCTTCATCAGGAAAGAACGTCTTGAGCGGCTGATAGTCCAGGAGAGAGTGAGCGGCAAGATGATCGGCGAGGGCCTGTCCCTTGATTGCCTTCTGAGTGACATAGGTGATGTCGAACTCAGACAGGAGTAGCTGCCATTTAGCTATCCTTCCAGTGAGTGCCGGCTTCTCGAATAGGTACTTGAGCGGATCCATGTGAGCGAGGAGGAGAATAGGGAATGCAATCATGTATTGACGGAGTCGCTGAGTTGCCCAGACTAGGGCGAGGCAAGTCTTCTCGATCGGGGAATACCTGGTCTCGTAGTCAGTGAACTTTCGGCTCAAATAATATATTGCTTGTTCCTTCTTCCCGGTTTCGTCATGCTGGCCGAGGACACAGCCGATGGCTTCTGCTGCTACTGAGATGTATAACAATAGTGGCCGTCCAAGAGTGGGTGGCACTAGGACTGGAGGATTCATGAGATATTTCTTGATGCGATCGAAGGCGACTTGGCAATCATCATTCCATCCTTTTGGAACGTTCTTCCGAAGGAGCTTGAAAATGGGCTCACAAATAGGTGTGAGCTGTGCGATGAAGCGGCTGATGTATTGAATTCTGCCGAGGAAGCCACGAATTTTCTTCTCTATTCTAGGAGGGGGCATCTCGATGATTGCTCTGGTTTTGGTCTCGTCGACCCTGATGCCATCCTCACTCACCATAAAGCCGAGGAGCTTACCTCCCATTGCACCGAAGACACATTTCTGAGGGTTGAGACGGAGCTTGTACTTTTCTAATCTGTTGAATAACTTCTTCAGATCTTCAAAGTGTCCTTCAATTGTGCGAGATTTGACGATCATGTCGTCCACATATACTTCAAGTTCTTTGTTCATCATGTCATGGAATAATGCTGTCATTGCTCGCTGATATGTTGCTCCTGCGTTCTTCAGACCGAACGGCATTACCCTGTAACAGAAAGTTCCCCAGGGAGTGATAAATGATGTCTTCTCGCGATCTTCGACGGCCATCTTGATCTGATTGTAACCTGAGAACCCGTCCATGAATGAGAAGATCTTGTATCCAGCAGTGTTGTCGACTAGAGTGTCAATGTGTGGCAAAGGGAAGTCATCTTTTGGACTGGCTTTGTTGAGATCTCGGAAGTCGATGCACATTCGAACCTTGCCGTCCTTCTTTGGTACTGGTACGATGTTGGCGAGCCATTCAGGGTAGTTGGAGACTACCAAGAATCCCGCATTGTATTGCTTGATGACTTCATCTCGGACTTTCAGAGCCCATTCTGGCTTCATTCTTCGAAGTTTCTGCTTCACTGGCTTCATGTCTGCCTTGGTTGGCAGATGGTGTACAACGAGCCCTTCATCGAGCCCCAGCATGTCTTCATATGAGAACACGAAGTTGGACAATCTTGGAGCTAGGAACTCTATCATTTTCTGTTTCATCTCAGGTGGCAACGATTTTCCGATGCGTACTTCCCTAGGGATCTCAGGCGTCCCCAAGTTTACTATCTCGAAATCATCGGCTACAACATTGGCTCTAGATTTAAACTTTTTGAGGAGATCCTCAAGTTCGGGAGCAGGATCATCATCTTCCTCATCCCGAACTTCGTCCAGACCCATGAGCTCGAAGTCTAATTCGATATCGAAATCATATGATTCGACTTCAACCTCATGTGACTCTTTAGACGAACTTAGCACACTACTGAATGCAGGAAAAGAAATGTTTTTTGGTTTTTGAGATTTTTCTGAAATGGAAATGCTAGATGTTTTTGGCTTTTGAAAGTTTTTTATTTTTTTAGATTTTCAAAATTCATGGGACTTTGAACAAGTAGGCATTGCAGACCATGATTGAGCCCAACTTGTTCCAAAGTTTCGATCGCTGCTTAAACAGACGTTTTTTTTTGGAAGCCAGAGCCCTCAGATGGCTCTTTGGCTGATTCAAAAGTTAGGGGAACTGATGACCATTCAGGACCCCGCACTTCCTCCCCTGAAGAGGTGGGGGTTGATGCTTTGGGCGAAGAATCATGGTCTGGCCCAATGACCATGACTTCTCGCTGGTCGGGTTCTAGATCTGAGTCGCACTCAGTCCCTCCCGGATCACTTACTTCGCATTGCAGTTCGTCTGGTTCCACGGCTAGACACAAGTTTGGAATCTGGACATCAGACCAATCTAGGGCTGGCCACTTCCCTTTCTTGGTCCAATGGATGGGCTGCTTCTGCCCCTGGCTAATGATTGATGAAGTTGACTTTGCAGAGATGGGCGAGTCGTGCCCCTTGCTGATTGGTGCTGAGATGGGCAAGTTGTGCCCCTGACTGGCTGAAATTGAAGCGGGCAGGTTGTGCCCCTGGTTGATTGATGCTGAAGTGGGCAGGTTGTGCCCTTGACTGGGAGCAGGTATCAGGGTAACCTGGTCCTGAAGCTGCTGTATTTGACTTCCTTCTTCGTCTTCATCTTTTTCTTCTTCTTCTGGAGACTTAGATGGTTCGAGAATCTGATCCCATCGAATGGGGGGCCACGTGGCCCAAACTAGGCTCATCGGGAGGCCTTTGTGTAGTGCAATCGGTTGATTCCCTCCTGGATCTTTGCAAGGTTCTCCTGGCTTGACAAACTGGATGGGTGAGCACCGAAATTTCTTCCTCCTTTTGTCCATGAAGGTTGCGCTGTATCTGAGTCCCCATTTGCGTTGGTTATATATCAGCGGTACCTTTCTGGACTTGAAGTGATTCTTCATTCAGTATTTGAGGCTCAGACGCTCTGCCGGTGAAAAGACACGGGTCCACCCTTATCGGTTCCGGATTGGCGATAGAGTTCACGGTCTCGAACTCAAAACTATGAAACGGGATGTCTTCTTCAGAGTGCTGGATATCGATGACCGGGATGTCTGGTTCAGTGGCAGCAGCATTGGAGGGAATGATGAGCTCCTTCTCTGCATGGATAGAGATCACTTGATTTCCATAGATGTATTTCACTCGTTGATGCAGGGTTGATGGCACAGCTCCAACCTTGTGCAGCCAAGGCCATCCGAGCAGCATGTTGAAAGAGGCTGATATATCCAGGATTTGGAATGTGGTGGTAGAGATTTCTGGACTTATCTGTACCTCTATGTCGACCTCCCCTTCTACTGATCGGCGAGTGTTGTCGAATGCTCTAACACATATGGTGCTGGGTCGAAATGAAGAAGGACTGATTCCTAGACGTTCCGCAGTCTTGAGTGGACAGACGTTTAAGCTTGAGCCATTATCGATAAGGACCAGCGGGACACAAAGGTCTTTGTATCGTAAGGCTATGTTGAGGGATCGCCCATGATCGCGCCCTTCTGGTGGCAATTCATTATCAGTGAAGGTGATGGCGCGCGGAGCCAGGAGTTGTCCAATCATCAATGCTATCATTTCTGGTGCCGTATCGGAGGAGACGTGAGCATCGCTCAAGGTTTTGGCAAACATTTCTCGGTGTATGCGAGATGTGCAGAGTAACTCCCATACTGAGATTTGTGCAGGGATTGACTTGAGCTGAGTCGCCACATCGTATGCGGCTTCATTTTTGTTGCCGAGGCCTGAGAGAGCGCCTTTGGGATCTCCTCTATTTTGATTATCTCTTCGGATGCAACGCCCATTGGGATTCATGTTTCCTACTTCCGCGCATTCTGGATAGTGCCATGGAACTTCTTTGTAGTTTTCCTCCCTTTTGCCTTCTAGGACCACCGGTTCTTGCAACGGTGCTGGTGTGGGTACCAGATCTTCCTCGTATGGAGCTTTTGCCTTGAGAACTACATTGTTGCCTGTGCTGAAGGGGTAATATCGAGGCTTGTCTTCGTAGACCACATAAGGTCGTGGTCCTGGCTTAACTGTTCCTGGAGCAAGAGGCTCCCATGGAATGAATACTGGTCCTCTTGATATGGCAGGGGGTTTCTCTGTTCGTCCGAGCTACCGTAGCGTGATTGACATGCCTCCGGGATTTGCCCCTTGCAATATGACTGGCTCAACTGGAAGAGCTCCTTCCAAGACAACAGGCTCTTGCTGCTGATGAGTATAATCCTTCCATTGCGGATTGGATTGTTCTGGAGTTGCCCCTTGCAAGATGAAAGGTTCGTATGTGGGCTCAATGTATGATTGTGCTTCTTCCAGGACGACTGGTTCCCAGCTTGAATGGTTGTAAGGTGCCCCTTAAACAACTGGTATATCATATGGAGGTGCTCCTTCGAGTACTACTAGCTCGGAGATTGAAGGAAGAAAGGGAGCTGCCCCTTGCAAGATTGGAGGAGGATTTGTCGGCCCATAGGTGTAGGCATGAATGGATTGGATGGGGGAGAAGAAGCGATCGAGGCGTTCTTCTTCTTCTATACTGTTGATGGTGGGACCTTGAGATGAACTGGGGTCCGTCTGATGTTGAGGCAGAGGATTCTGAAGAATGTTGGTGGAAGCTGCTGCAGGAGTTCCAGGGACTGAGATGACAATCTTGCGGTCATCAATCAGATCTTGTATGGCGTTCTTCAAAGTGAAGCATCGATCAGTGGCGTGGCCACGCCCTTGATGGTAGGCACAATACTCATTTTCTCGGTAATTTGGTGGCAGAGGATGAGGAGGAGGCCTAGGTGCTATTAGAGTAAGTAATTACTTCTGTACCAGAGTAGCCATGACTTGACTGAGTGGTTGAGAGAGGGGAGTAAATTTCCTGGACTCCCTGTAGTTTTGCCTATTTTGATATGAGTATTGACCGTTTCCTCTGAACTGCTGTTGTTGTCGAGGTGGTTGTGGCTGAGGATTCGGTTGTGGCTGATACCGCTGAGGCTGATGCTGAACTTGATTCTACTGATACTGTTGACGTCCCTGTGGGGGAGCATGTTGATTTCCTTGATCAGTGGTGTTGATGTTGTTTACCTCTGTTGGGCGGGGAGGAGAACCACTGCGGTTTCCATTCCCGTGCCCGATAGGTTTTCCTTCCACTATGTTCCTCTTGACTGGAGTGGCTTGATGAGGCCATGGGGAGATCGTCCCGGCCCGGATCCCTGCTTCAACTTGCTCTCTAGCACGGATCAACTGCGAGAAATTCGCGTATGGATGTGAGATGAGATATCCAGATATGCCCAGATATGTTGAATGGACAATCATGGAGATTTGTTCTTCGTCGTCGATAGGTGTCCGCATTCTGGCTGCCATAGCTCGCCAACGTCCCACATAAGCTAATAGTGTTTCATCACTCCTTTGCCTGAGGGCTGCTAGATCGGCTCTTCTGGGTGCCATGTTGAGATTGTATGCAAATCTGTCGACGAAAGCCTGGGAAAGCTGTTCCCAAGTCCTGATGCGATGACAGTCCAATGAGGTGTACCAATCTAGGGCGTCGCCCTTCAGAGACTTTTGGAATAAACGAATGAGGGCCCCTTCATTTCCTAAGATTGCACTCAGCTCTCCATAGAAGGCCTTGAGATGTGCTGTGGGACAACCGCTGCCGTCGTATCTTTTGAACTTTGGAACCTCAAAGTTTTGAGGTACCTGAGCATCTGGGAAAGGACACAAGTCTCTGAACTTGGTCGAAGATAGATCAATTCCTTGTTGTCGCTGAAGCTGATTTTGCAAGATCTGGAACTGCTCCCGCAACTCGTCCAGTCCTGAGTGATCTGTTCGAGCGACTGGTGCCTCCTGGAGTAAGGCACGTTCTTCTTCGGCATAGTGGTCGATGTCTTCGACCCTATGGGCTTGCTGAAAAGCAACGGCGGGTTGCTGAAATTGGTTTGATGATTGAACTGGATTCTGATGAACTTGTGCTTGAAATGATGGTAACTGAACTGGAGACTGTACTGAAGGTTGAACTGGAACTTGTTGGAAATTGACTGGATTTTGCTGAATTGAAGATTGCTGGAAATTAACTGGAATCCCATCGGCGGGGATGTGCTGGAATTGAAAAGTGCTCCTGTTTGCAGGAGGCTGAGATGCTGGGAAGTGACCCCCCTGTTGGGTATTCGTCACTGTCCGCTGATTGATGTGGGCTTGACACTGACCCCCATTGTGGGCATTCGCCAGTGCTGTCCCTGTTGCTGGAAATTGAATTGAAATCCCATCGGCGGGGATGTGCTGAAATTGAAAAGGTGTCCCATCGGTGGGGACATGTTGAGATCTACTGAGATTGTTGTTTGCAAGATTGACTGGAAGCTGACTGGATGTTCCTGCAACGGAAGTGCTCTGAGATGGCCTTGTCGTCGCAGGAAGATATTGAGAAGGATGCCCCATAGCGAAGGACTGAGATGGCTGCTATCGGTAGTTTTAGGCAGACTCCGATGGTTGTGCTTGATTTGAACTAGAGGCCGGAAGGACCCGGCATAGTTGCTGAGACTGCTGAACTGGGCCAACTTGATTGTTGGCTGCTGCGGTGGCTTGTGCTTGCATGAATTGCAAGAGCATTTCTTGCATTGCTCTCACTCCTTGTGCCAATTCTTGTATGATTGGCGTATTATCAATGGGCTGTTGCGCTAGAGGTTACGCTTCGGTCATCTCAAGAGCGGGGAGGAGATGAGTTTCTTCTTCGTGGTCGGACATGGCTTGTTGAGCCCGAGTGCTGATTATGCTGCGGAAGGGAAGTTGTCTCCGCGTACGTTGAGCCCGAGGAGGCGCAATGGTGAGGACTATACTCTACTCTTTTTGGGTTTTGGTATTTTCTATTTTTTTCTGGTTTTGGGATCTTCTATTTTTTTGTTTGTTTTGGGTAGAATGCTATGCAGATGAGATTGTATGAGGATTAGTGACTTTCAAGTACGGGAAGGATTCTGTTTTTCAAGTCGGATCACAACTAGTGGGACTAGCTCATCCCCAGCAGAGTCGCCATTCTGTGGACCCTCGCCGTTTCCGCGCTCCCACACGACGTTCTTCTGCCTTCCCCTTTCCTTTCGGAAAAGAAGGAGATGAGGATGCGTGAGTGCGAAATCGCCGTTTGTGCCACTGGCTTGCCTCGTTCTCGAGGGCTTCGTTTGGTTGTCGTGTTAAGCTGGATATGTTTAAGTGAGTTCATATAAGACAAGAGTCGCCACTAGCCAGTTACTTCGAATCTACAGTCGGCTAGACCCCGTAGAAACGTTAGAGAAGGGAATCCGCAGATTCCTTCCTCTAAAATGACTTCTGTTGATCTGTGGTCAGAGATTCAAGGTAAGGGATCACAGTTACAGGGTGGGAAGAGGTTAAGCACCCCACACACCTGCCCATACCGAAGTACGGTCTCTACTTCACAGAATCGATCGAATACTTGAAAGTCTAGTTTAATCCTCGTATATTCTCATGGATGACATGATGCATGAATGCGGGTCTGAACAGTAAGAGTTTCTGATGGGCAGGTTCCAACAACGGGCAAGCCCAGAGCGTACGCTCGAACTGACAGGTGCTTAATGTAAGACGTATGCAGTGTGCTTGAATGATCAAGGTGTTTTATGGTGAAGCATGAATGTAGGTCTGAACAGTAAGAGTTTCTGATGGGCAGGTTCCAATAACGGGCAAGCCCAGAGCATACGCTCGAACTGACAGGTGCTTAATTTAAGACATATGTAGTGTGCTTGAAGAATCAAGGTGTTTGCAGTGAAGCAGGGTGGTTGGAAGAAAAGTAAATGTTGCACTTATGCTAGATGCAAATGAGATGATGCTGGAAAAATAATAGCTGGGTGGACGGAGGTGTCGCAAGGATTGGCTTTGAGTGGCTGGATCAGGACTTGGGTGGCTTGAGAGGCTTGGACCAGTGATCAGGCTGGGCTGGACCAGGGCTAGACTCTCCTCACTCGGGCTCTCCTTGGTGGGAAAATGGGCTAAGGGGTGGATGAGGACTCGGACTGCACCCGGACTGGCTGGACTTGAAGGGATTGTCTGTTGAAATGGGAAGAGGCTAGGGGTATTTATAGCAGCGGGCAGTGGCAGAACCCGTAAATAAGTTTGGGCGGCCTGCTATGGGCCGCCCGTACGGCCTTTTCTTGGGATTCAGCGGCGGTTTGGGCGGCCTGCTATGGGCCACCCGTACGGCCGTTCCTCGATTTCCAGCTAGGTACGGTCGCTCCCTCGGGGCTGCTGTTTGGCTCGGTGGGTTGACTCAGTGAGTTGACTCAGCGGGTCGACTCGGTGATTTGACTCAGCGGGTTGACTCGACGGGTTGACTCGGTGTTTTGACTCGACTAGTTGACTCAGCGGGTTAACTCAGCGGGTTGACTTTTTTAGGATTTTTTGACTGGCTTTTTTTATGGGGGGTTTTCAGGTTAATGTTTAGGACTGGGTTGACTGGGTTCAGGCTTGAACTGGGCTATGGAATGGGGCTTACAAGGGTGAGTTTGGCTGAGTTTGGACTTGGGATTTGGGAGTATGGTCCTCCATTGAACCAGCTATCTCTACCAACAGTGTAGCCGAAGGTGGGGTGTCTACAAGTTGGCCTATGGCCGACCGGTCCGGCAGACTCCCCCACTAAGACAGCAATGTCTTGTCTTCAGCTGGCCTATGGCAGACCGGTCGTGGACCCTGGACGACCGATCGTGGAACCCTGGCCGACTAATCACGACCGGTCGGCACTAGTTGTTTTTTGCCCGTTTTCAAACCGTTGCACATTTTTCTGTATAAGGGCTTGGCTCATTTTGAGGGGTAAGGAGAGGGATTTAGAGAGGAGTGAAGCTACCATTGTTAGAGACCATTTGAAGCTCATTCCCAACCTAACAAGGCATCTTTCTTGTGCTTTAACACAAGATTAGAGCATTCCAAGCTCATGAAGAAGATGACCTTCATCCCCTCTTGATCTCTAGAGTTTGGAACCTTCTTGATAGGCATATCCTTGTCCAAAACTCTAAGATGAGATCGTTATAGGAGAGAGACTCTAGGCAACCCATTCCCATTAGTTGTAGAGTTCTCAAACCTATCCTCCTATCACCTTGGGCATCTCAAAGGCATCACATGCAAGGTGTTTGATCAAGTGTGGCTGAGGCATTGGCGACGCAACGGCAACACGATCCGAGGGAGCAAGGGAAGCTGATTGAAGCACGGGAGAGCGGAGATCAAGCAACCCTAACTGGCGCTGAACAAGGGGGCTCATCCAACAAGTAAGGTTGTCCTTTTTGAGAGTCCATTTAGAATTTGTTTGTCAAACTCGATCTAAGGACATTAGCCGTTCCTTGGCCCGTTAGCCGAGCCTAAACTAAGTCTCCAAGGAGGAGCCTTCGACACGGGAGTGAACGTGCGTCGGGTTGAGAGTTAGCCTATGTCCAAAACTCCGTTCGGGTTGAGAGTTAACCTTTTGTCCAAAACTCCGGTTATGGTTGAGAGGTGAACTGGTAAAACCTCCGTATAAAGGTTGAGAGGTGAACCTCATTTAAAACCTCCGATAGTGAATGCCGGTGTGCTTAAAGAAGTTGAGTACTTGAACCAGGAGTGGAGTAGACCCAAAGTCGAACCACTATACATGCTTGTGTTTGTGATTGTTTTGAGCACATTGATATCTTAGCATTGGATGTTTAATTGTTTAATTATGAATGCTTGATAGGAATGTATGCTAGGCACTAGTTTGGCACATCCACACACAAGATGTACTTTCACTAGGTGTGTAGACTTGAGCTCATTGATCCATTCTCATAAGTCTACATAGGTTGCATAGGTTAGAAGCTTGATTAGTTAAATCATTTATTTACCTATGCATGCTTAGACTAGGACTGTTTATTGTTAAATCATATGCTAGTCTTGTGATTGGACCCACTTAGGCTTGGAAGCCAAAGTGTTCTTGCTTACTTAGTTTAATTTGTTTAATTGTGTAAGTAGGCGAAAAGAATTTCAAAAAGGTCCTCATCACCCCCCTCCTATAGGTTTAGCCATAATTCTAGTTGCTCTTTAAGCTTCCGCACATACGTAGGTGTCGTGTTAGACTATTGACGTACTTTCAGTCTTTCTAGGAGGCATAGCAGGAGGTGACAATTGGTGATGAGAATTAATTGAATACTCGTTCCCACAGACAGCGTCAATCTGTTGACATCAGATTCTGGTAACAGGTCTCTCTTGAAATTGTGGTTTTACCGCTTGTAGAGATACTTGGAGATATGCCTAATGTCTTAGAGGGGGGTGAATAGGACTTTTTGAATTTTCAATTACAACTTAAAGATAATTTAAATCGATTACACCAACCACGATTATCACAATTACATTCAAGGTAAATACATGTTCAATTTACAAGAAAGACTATTATTGGCATTTTATCAAATAGTTAGCATTCATGATTGACTAAGTTATTTCACAAGTTCAACATATAGCAATCATTTAATCTCACAATGCACAACGATATATAGTGGTTCGGTTTCCCTACTCCACTCCCGGTTCACGATCTTAACCTATGAGAACACCGGATTTCACTATAGTTGCTACAATTTGAAGATTACACACCCAAGTGCAGGTAGTGAAGTAGTAAAATACTCTGTGAGACCGAGTTTGAACCACAGGGATTGAGGTTAAGAACACTTGGAGGAATTAGTTTAGGTGGGAGAGATGAAATCTGAATTATCCACGAGAGTGGAGCAAGTTGTGTGTGATGAAAGACAAAAATAGAAAATGGGCTAAGGCATTAAGGATCCACCTTTGATAAGTTCACAAAGCTTGATTCATTGGTTCAACTATAACTCAACTGGAATCGAATGAAGATTCATTCCAGTCGGAACATGAAACCGTTAAACCACTTGCATATTTCATAAAAGATTGTGATCTAAACCGATTGATTTGACCATGAAGCATTCGTTAGTTAATCGCAGGGAATTCTAAGCATCCACTGTACCCGGAGTCAACAATGGATTAAGGAATTATACAGATCAACTACCTTGCCAAAAAGTCAATCGATAAGATCACAAATCATACGATCGAATGCATACTTACAAGATAGGAGGCTTTGATTGACCGATCCAACTGTTAAGATCTCGTCTATTGATCGCAGGGAATCTAAAGCATCCAATGTGCCCGGAGTCTACAATGGATCAAGGGATTTTATAGATCGATGACTTTACCTGCACTAACTCGATAACCGTAGAGAATCCAAAGCATTCATTGTGCCTGGAATCGACGATGGATCAAGGGACTTTATCGATCATGAACTAGCTAATTGGTGTATAAGGGATCCCAAGCATCCAACGTACCCGGAGTCGATGATGGATCAAGGGGCTTACACAACAATAGCGTCCATTGAGGTAGATGACCAAACCAATCAACCAAAGAGAACTCTAACATTCAAGCACAATTGTTGAACCGAAAGAACCAAAGCTTGCAAATTTCTTCAAAGGATTCACCCCTAGCCTTAGCTAAAGGTTTAGCCAACCATGCTACAATGGAAGACTAAATTCTCTACAAAGAAAAAAACTACTCTACACTACAAAACTAAGAAAGAAAGAAAGAGAAAAGAATTTGGATTGTGGGATGATTTAAATGAGAAGGAGAGGAGCTCCTTCTATAGCTTTTTGGAAGGATTATGTGGCACTCCAAGCCTAGGTGGCACTTCAAGCAAATCTCCTCTAGGTTTGGGCTTAGAGTTAGGCTTGGGATGACATGTGGCAAGAAAAGTACTCCAAGCCTAGGTGTCACTCCAAACCTAAAGCAAATTATTCTAGGTTTGGAGCTCATGGATGGAAGAGGATGGAGAGAGCATTTGCTTAGTCCAAGCATGGAAGATGGCAAGG
The DNA here is from genome assembly GCA_003013855.2 of Liriodendron chinense. Taxonomy (NCBI): domain Eukaryota; kingdom Viridiplantae; phylum Streptophyta; class Magnoliopsida; order Magnoliales; family Magnoliaceae; genus Liriodendron; species Liriodendron chinense. The sequence continues at coordinate 1,390,739 of PVNU02000506.1, forward strand.
TGAGTTAACTGGGTCCACATGAGTTGGAGTTGACTGGGTCCACATGGAGAATTTGGAGAATCTAGACAATCTGACCGTTCATTGAAGGTGGGGTGCTTCTAGATGATGGACGGTTGGAGATGATCTAGGCCAGCTCTTCATTGCAGCACGTGAGAGAGGGTGGAAGGCTGGATGATGGACATGTGCCGGATAACATCCACCCTTGGCTGGCACGTGATGCAGGGTTCATTTTACTGGACTGATGGACGGCTGGAGATCAGGCCTCCATCAGCTGCTGTGGAGATTGGATGGACGTGTGCTGGCATGTTGATCTGGTACCACAAGTGAGCTATATACGGAGGTGATCTCCACCACTCATAGTTGTTGACGAAAGTGGACAAGATGGGGTCCACGTTGGATGGTGGAGTTGGATCTCTATCAGCTGATCACTCGAATGGACGGTCCAACGTTCTAAACTGCTGAATTGGATGGATGGTTGATGGATGATGATCAGATGGGGTCCATCACAGTTGTTGGGATGATGGACGGCTGAGGATCTGCTGGACGGTGATGATGGGTCCACTATGGATAGATGGATCAACGACTGAGAGAGATTTTCACGCTGGAGTTTGGGCGTTGATGTGCTGCACGTCAAATGAAGGTGGGGGCCTTTGGACGGCTGCTGGAAATAGATGGTCCATTGAAAGGTCAGCACGTGTGGTGAGTATGGACCGTCACCATCTGTTGATGTTGAAGATGGAGGTGGGCCTGCATGATGGACGTTGGAGATTGCTGGACGGACGTCCACTACTGGACATTGATTGCAGTTTGGTCGTTCAGATGCAGCACACGTGTGATGATGGATGAATGGCCGTGAGGACTTGCACGTGTGAAGGAAGGCGATCCACCCGATGGATGAATGGACAGTTGCTGGATGAAAGGATGGTTGATGATTGAGGGCTGCCTTGAGCGTTGGACGGTGGCCACTTGCTGGCCATGAATGGTGATGATGGTTGATGATGTATGGCTGCTGATGGATGCTGGACGTGCTGGGATTTGATGCTGGGTGCTAATGAACGATGCGTGGCTGTTGTGTACGGCTGAGGGTTCAACTGTGGGGTTCACCTTGTTGGATGTTGGTGGATGATCTGGAGGTTGTTTGCTGTACGTGTGAAGGTGGGGACCACCTTGCTGGAGGACGTCCATCTTTCATGGATGTTGCTCAACGATTGATGGAGGTGGGATCCACACTTGGAGCAGCTGCACAGTGATGATCTCCTGGTTGATTGTTACTTGTTTGGTGGATTAGCTGGTGATGTGGTCCTCATCTGGACGGTTGACACATGAGATGGATTTTAAACATCCACCATCTATTGGCCATTCATGGAACTCTGAATTGGAGTAGATGGTGCTGCAGTCTTGGCACGTGTGCAGCTGGACGGTGATGGATTTTGAGTGGCTTGCATGGACTGTCGATGGTGGAGGCCCACTTCATCCACTGATTGGTGTGTTTGGTCCCACATGTTGATGCTCAGTCTTGACCATCCAATCTTGCATTATTGTTCAATCACGACCATCCAAACATACGTAGCTTGGATTTCCAAACTAGCGGTCGTGATGGTCTTCCAAGGTATCTTCGCTCTATCTAAACCGTTCAATATGATCCGGCCTCTATTCTTTGCGGCTCAGTGATCTCTATCATGCTTGATCTTGATCATTTTTGGGTCTTTAAACGTCCTAATTGGCTTGGATCATCGTTATCTTCCACTAATCACTTGAATATTGAAAATTCATCTAACAAGTGATAATTAACCGAAAAATTAATGATAGCACTCTAAATAACAAGGGTTAATTATACAAAATTAAGCACTTATCAATAGTCGTGGTTTTAAATCAATAGTTGTGGTTTTAAATCAGGTTAATCAGCAACCTTAATATTCTATGTTCTAGGACCGCGTTTACCATCCGCCGATGGCTCAAACCGGGGATTTAACGAGTTTGGATCTCAAACTCTAACCAATCCTAATCCAATGACGGCCACGTACACTCCCGTCGGAGTTTCCCAATCCAGGAAATAATAACTCAATAAATGGACTCTCAAATACTAGACATACCTAGATGATCAAGCCCCGATTCAATACTTTTGATGAGTAGCTTCAGCTCCACATGCTTCAGCTCCTCTTTGTGCTCCTAAGATCAGCTACCAATGCAAATGATATGTGTATGATTATGCCGGGTAGTTGGGAGAAAGATGATCAAGTTCCTCTTGCTTATTCAATGCAATGGTTATGAAGGAACTACCAAACTTCAGCATTCAATGGCTATAAAAGATCTCATGATGATGTTTTGAAGGTAGGTCAGCTATAATGCAAATCTTGAGTTCATACTTCAAACCGAGCTTTGAATACTTAATGATAAGCTATTAATGGCTAGGTTTGAATGATGAAATCAAGGGAGTTAAGAGCAAGGAGGGTAGGAAGGAGTGAGTAAAAGCTCTCTCACTTGGCTCTTGATGGGTGTTGAATGCATACCATTAAAGACCCTTAGATGTTGCTTTATAGAGCCCAAAATGAGGGCTCCAACGGATCTAAAACAGTCATATCTGACCTGTCCAAGAGAAGTTTGATTGGTCGGATAGGTCTGGAGCAAGGCCTGTGTTGCTGGAAGAATTTTGAGTCTGTCTGACCGGTTAAGACCAGTCGGATGGCTGGCCAACTGAAAAGGATTTGTTGCTGGACACTTTTGGTATGCCTGTCCGATCGGTCTTGACCGATCGGATGGTTGGCCAGCTAAAAAAGATTTGTTGCTAGACACTTTTGCTATGCCTGTTCGACCGGTCTTGACCGATCGGATGGCTGTCATACCAATGTAGCAAGCTGCTGGACATTTTTTGTTGTGCTTGTCCGACCGGTCAAGACCTGTCGGAAGGCTTGCTAGACAAACACAGCAATGTTGCTATACTCATTTGAAATAGCTGGACCGATTGGTTGCCTGTTCAGCAAAGCTGGATTTCAAAGAGGAGGTTGCTGGACAGAATGGAAGGGTCAGTCTGACCAGTCAAGACCGGTCGGCTGCCTTAGAATTTATACAAGTCAGCAGCAGACTTCTCAAGGGTCTGTTCGACAGGTCATGACCGGTCGGCAGCCTTAGAACCTTGGCAACTCAACTGTATTTTCAGCTATGAATATTTGAGCTTTGTGGCCAATGATTGGTCAATGTTTTCAATCATGATATTAGCACCTTGCCATGGAGAATCAAGTCTGATCAACTTGAGCTATAGGGTTAAGAAATGAATAGGTTAAGATGTGTTGATAATTACGCCATTCATTTATGTTTTGGGATTCCTAAGGTCGATGTATATGCAACTTACCTGAAATCTTGTTTCTGTTTGAGCTTGAGCAAGGGAAATAGCATAGACTTCAAGTCTTGAGCTTCAATTCTTTGATCAGGGCTCACAAAACAGGACGCGACTAGATGGTACGACAATTGGCAAAATAAAGTGTACTAACACCTCCCAAGTATACGCCCTTCTTAAAGTGAGCTCCCCTCCAAACTTGAAAGCCAAAGAAGAAAACTAAGGGCGGCCGGCGTTTGGCCGTTGGCCCTCCGAAGCTTAAGTCAGAGGTGACTTAATAGTAAGATTAAGTGGAAAACGTGGGCTTAGAGATTGTGAACTTTTGTCATCTGTGGAGCCATCTATTTATAGAGATCTGGATGATCCAGCCTATTACGCAAGCCATTAAGATTACTGCTGATTTTTAGGGGATAAGGTGCTTATCCTGTTAATAATCTGTTAAAGGGGCCCAATCATTCTAGTCGTCTAGCTGATTACGTTTCTTGATAAAGATCACCCGTGATACGGAACCATGAACAGAAACGAACCAAAGCCGGCCTATACGAGTTGCTGGTACTATAAGACGAAGAATATCCCCAGCGAACAAACAACCAACGGGCAGAGCTGCTCGGACTCGGAGATGGCCTCATTTAATGACCAAGAGCAAAGCTGCTCGCTAGATGGCCTCGTTTAACGACCAAGAGCAGAGCTGCTCACTAGATGGCCTCGTTCAACGACCAAGAGCAAAGCTGCTCGCTTAACGGGCATGTATAGGCGCCTGCTAATCTAAGTTGATGTAGGATATGAGTAGGAAGGCTTGCCAGGCAGATGGTCTGGTCGCGACTTCATGGAAAGGCACTCGCTGGTCGCATGTCGCTTATACTTCTTCGACGACCAACTTTATTATATAACATACTTTAATGGGGAAAACATTATATGAAGCAATTAAGGGTGTTTTTGGATGAACTATCTAATTAAATTGCATTAATAAAGTGGAGCAGTCAAAGTATGATTAAACATAGAAATACACAAGGGGGAATCAGTATCGATATATGTGTCCCATAGTCTTCAATACATGAGACATGGTGAAATCAAGTAGGAGTGAAAAATTGAAAAGAAAACAAAAGAAAACTGGCAGGCGGATGCATTCACTAGAGGCACATGCCAAAATATGCAGATATTCCTAAGGAGAGAAGCATTATTAACATTAACATTAATGACTGCTTAATTACCAATTGCCATAGATCTCAAGCATGCTAAGCTTCATGATGCACCATAGACCTTGCCTCCTCCAATAAGATGCATTTTGCCTTTAGAATCTACAGTAGAGGAAAAGAGGATCCTTCTATTCCATAAGATTCTCAACAATCTATCAGAGGCCACCATAATTTGAGGTTCGACAATACAAATCCCTAATTTGTGATTCGACAATACAAATCCCTAACTAGGAATACGACAATACAAATCCCTAATTAGAGAATTGGAAATACAAATAAAAAAAAAGTCAGGGTTAGGGTTTTTTACTGGCGGAGAGAGAGAGGTTAGGGTTTTTTACCTGGCGGGGGGAGAAAGAGAGAGAGAGAGAGAGAGAGAGAGAGAGAGAGAGAGGCAGTCGTACACCCAAATGCTGAGAGAGAGAGAGAGAGAGAGAGAGAGAGAGAGAGGTGCGCTAAGAGCCCTAGGACTGATGGAACGTGTGAAGTTTAGGCTCTTAACTCTATGGTGGCACTCACTCTGGACTCTGTTCCAGGTAGCCCTTTCCAGGGCATGGCGACTGCACTCTGGTAATCCAGGTAGATGGCCCTTTCCACTTCACGGCTTCACTCTGGTTGCTCAAGGTTCGAGACGTGATATTGGCTTTGATATCAATTATTAAGATCCTAACCAATGCGCCAAAAGCGCCAGGATTGATGGAACATGTGTAAAGTTTAGGCTCTTAAATCCTTGGGATCGTAACAGGGGCATACCTGCTGCAGGGGACGCCGCTGCTGCTGCTGCAACGCTGCTGGGAGAGAGAAAAGGGGCGTTTGGCCAGAGAGAGAGTGGAGAGGGATTTGGGGGTTTCTGACAGCGGAGAGAGGAAATCGGACTACGCACAGAGTGACTCAGTGCGCATTCATCGTACTGAGTAAACTCAGTTGGGCTCACTCTGAATGTATGTTGTTTATCCACACCGTTCATCCGTTTTAGCTCATTTTAGGGGTTGAGACCAAAATTGAATCGTATCCAAACCTCAAGTGGACCATACTACAGGAAACAATGGAAGTAATGATTTCCACCGTTGAAACCTTTCTTGGGCCCACAATGATGTTAATTTGTCATCCAACCTGTTCATAAGATCACACATACGTGGATAAATTGAAAACACAAATATCAGCTTGAGCAAAAGCTTCTGATGCCCATAAGAAACTTTCAACGGTAGACGTTCAATTCACACCGTTTCCTGTGGTGTGGTCCACTTGAGCTTTGGATATGATTCATTTTTTGGCTCAGGCGCTAAAATCATTTGTTAAAATGGATGGTTAGAGTGGATAAAATACATAAATCAAGGTGGACCCCACTGAGTTTACTCAGTACGCAATCTGCTTCCCCAGAGAGTTAGGAGCACGGATTGCCTACTACCTGGACATATCTTAGTGGGAGTTACCCTAACCGTGTGGGCCCTACCTTGATGTACTTTATGTATATCCACGCGGTCCATCTGTTTTTTCATATCATTTTAAGATGCAATCCCAAACCTTAAGAAGATTCAAATCTCAGGTGGACCATACCACTAGAAATTGTGATTATTGACCATTAAAATTTTTTTGTGGGCCACGAAAGTTTTGGATCAAGATGATATTTGCATTTTCCCTTCATCAAGATCTTCTTGAAATTATCAATAGGTTAGATTTAAAATAAACATTACGAAATCCTTACGACAGGCTCTTTGGAATTTTTAAGGGTGAGGCACTCAATCACCAAAGTTTCCTACGGTACGGTCCACCAGATATTTGGATATTCATAAGATTTGGGACCCATCCTAAAATGGGGTGGAGTAACGGATGGACCAACTAATCAATTTTATTGAGACTTCCAATTTTTTTTTTCTAAAATGCCTTTGTTTTTTTCTTCGAAATGTCAATTTCTGTCAAAATCTCAATTTTTTTAATATCATTTTTTTTTAATTCTCATTTTTTAAGTATCAAATGTTCTTGTCTCAATTTTTTTTTTCAAAATACAAAATCTCATTTTCTTTTTAAAAATTGTAATTCTTTTTCAAAATCTATTTCTTTCAAACTTCTCTTAATTTTCTTCAAAATGCCAATTATTTTTCACAATGTCAATTTCTTTCAAAATCTCAGTTTTTTTTTTTTTTTTCAAAATCTCTTTTTCTTTTTAATCATTGTATTTCTTAAACATTACTAATTTCATTTCAAACTTCTCAAATTTTTTTCAAATTCATAATTTTTTTTACTTCTCAATTTTCATTTTTAAAATGTCAATATTTTTCAAAATCTTTTTTTTTTTATCAAACTTCTCAATAAAATCTCAACTTTTTAGAAAACATTTTTTTTTTCAAAATCTATTTTTTTTAAACTTCTCTTTTTTTCATAATATCAATTTTTTTTTTTCAAAATGTCAAAACTTCTCAATTTTCTTTTCAAAATCACAATTTTTGTAAACTTCTCAATTTTCATTTTCAAAATATCATTTTTTTTTCAAAATCTCTTGGGGAGCAGATTAGCTGTTGCTCGGGTAACTCCTTAGGAATTGATTTAAAAATTTGTGTATATCCAAATCACAAGTGGGCCATACCAAATAAACGGTGATGAATAACCATTAAAAATCTTTGGTGGGCCATGATAGTTTTGGATCAATCTAATCTTTCTAATTTCCCTTCATCCAGATCTTCTTAACATTATAATAAGTTGGATTGCAAATAAACATTGAAAAAACCTTATAATGGCCCATTTCGAATTTTTAATAGTGAGACTCAATTACCACTATTTCCTATGGTGTGGTTCACCTTAAGGTATAGATGTACACAATTTTTATTACCCCATCCTAAAATGGGTTGGAGAAACGAATGGACGGCATGGATATGAAACATATCATCAAGTTGGGCCGCATGGTAAGGGTAATAATGCACTAAGCTCTTAATTTAATTTCTTTTCTTCAAAAATGTGGATTCTTTTTCAAGCTTCTCAATTCCTTTTTTAAATCTATTTTTTTTTTCAAATTTATAAATTTTATTCGAACTTTTAAAAAAAAATCTAAAATGCTAATTTTTGTTATTTTCACAATGTCAATTTCTTTCAAAATTTCCATTTTTTTAAATCTCAATTTTTTTCACAAACTCAATTTTTTACCAAATTCAGATTTTTCTGAAACATTGTTAATTTTTTTTCAAACTTCTCAATTTTATTGTTCAAAATCACAATTTTTATTAAATTTCTCAATTTTCAGCATTCAAAGTGTCAATATTTTTCCAAAATCTTTGTCTTTTTTTTTTAATTAAAATTCTTAATTTTTTCAAAGTACAAAATCTCAATTTCTTTTTAAAAGTCGCAATTTTTTTTTCAAAATCTAATCTTTTTCAAATTTATAAATTTTATCCCCACTTCTCAATTTTTTTCAAAATGCCAATTTTTTTAAGAATGTCAATTTCTTTCCAAATTTTGGTTCTTTTTTAAATTCCAATTTTGTTTTCAAAATCTCATTTTCTTAAGAATCTTAGTCCTTTCTCAAAATGTCAATTTCTTAAACATTACTAATTTTTATTGCAAAAAATTTCAAACTTATAAATTTTATTCAAATTTCTCAATTTGTTTTTGAAATCACATTTTTTTTTACTTCTCAATTTTCGTTTTCAAACTGTTAATTTTTTTTCAAAATGTCATTTTTTTTATCAAATGTCTTGATTTTTTCAAAATATAAAACTCAATTTCTTTTTAAAAATCACAATTTTTTTTCAAACTTCTCAATTTTGTTGACAATGCCAATTTTTTTAAGAATGATAATTTCTTACAAAATTTTGATTCTTTTTTAAATCCTTATTATTTTAAAAACCTTGGGTTCTTTTTTTTTCTAAATCTCAATTTTCTTAAACATTGTTAATTTTTATAACAATTTTATTGAAACTTCACATATTTTTTCTAAAATCACAATTTTCTTCAACTTTTACAATTTTCATTTTCAAAACGTCATTTTTTATCAAAATCTTTTTTTATTATTATTAAATTACTCCATTTTTTTTTTAAATACAAAATTCTATTTCTTTTTAAAAAATCACAATCTTTTTTCAAAAACTATTGTTTTCAAGCTTATAAATTTTATTCAAACTTCTCAATTTATTTCAAAATGCCAAATTTTTTTCAAAATTTTTGTTCTTTTTTAAATCTTAATTATTTATAAAATCTTAATTTCTTCTAAATCTCATTTTTTCTTAAACATTATTAATTTTTATTAAACTTATCAACTTTTTTCTCAAAATCAATTTTTTTTTAAACTGTTTAATTTTCATTTTCAGAAAACTAATTTATTTTAAACTATAATTCCACTATTGTAATAGTGTGTTGGATTTCCGACAGACCCATCCCTACATCCCATGAAGTCTGTTGATGACTACAAGCGCCCCGTCTTTGGCAGGTGTTGCATATAGACTTTTACGCGGACTAAAGCCGTCGGAAAATATTAATTTACGATTGAATTAGATCCACCGTAAATATTACAACGGATTGAATCCGTCGTTATTTTACTCTTACTGACGGATTTCGGTCCGTCCTAAAATTTCGTCTAATTAACCCGCGAAAGCGGGAATTCTACAGTTAGCGACGAACTGTTTACATGCTTACGACGGAGGTCGTTCGTCGTGAAATGTACTGACGAACTACGACCGTCGTTAAACCAGGCCTTTTTTTTGCTACCAGGCATTTTTGTGTCGTTCTTTGGCTGTTTTGTGAGTTCTACTTTCCTATCATCTATGTCTCAACACTTTTTTATTACAATGACTTTAGAGTTAAAACTCTCCAGGAGGGACCTAAGAATTTTTCTACAAATTTTCTCATCTGAAACCCAATCTCCTAAGTCACTCATGGAATTATAAACATTGTTCAATCGAGATTAAAACTCCATGATATCCCCATCCTCATTCATTTTAATATTTTCAAATTGTGTAGTGAAGAGTTACAATTTGGATTGCCTGACGGTAGATGTTCCTGCGTGAGTCGTCACTTGGATATCCTAAGCTTTTTTGCTAGTCCTACAATTACATATGCGATTAAATTCGTTTGATGAGATAGCAAAGAAGATTGCGTTAAGTCCATTGGCATTATAGCCACATAATGACTTCTCTTCAGCACTCCAAGTCCGACTTGATTTGGACTAGTGACCAGAACTCCATCTCGAACCACTGTTTCCACCGGTGCGGTATAACCGTCTTCTACAATGTCCCATACAGTAGAATCGAGATACATTAGAAATACACGCATCCAGACCTTCCAATAAGTAAAATTTAACCCATCAAAAAATATTGGTCGAGAGATAAAACTACTCCTATCATGGGTAGACATTGTGCTATAGCTCCTTGGATCTACTCCAAATGGTAAAGTCTTTCACGCGCAACTCACACTTGCTCTATCAAAGTAACCTACTTTGATACCAACTGAAATTATGCATTTTGAATCAACACACTTGTATAGGCGTATGCGTACGGAAGCCTGTAGGGGGGGGGTTCGGACCATTTAAAAATCCATTTTAAACCTCTTGCCTTAATTAAACTAATTAACAATTCTAAACTAATTAAGTAAGAACACTTAGCTTCCAAGCTTAAGTGGGTCCAATTACAAGGCTAGCATATGATAAACATAAAGACAACCTAGCCTAAGCATGCATAGATAATCAATTGATTAAGCTAATCAAGCATCTAATCTATGCAGCCTAAGTAGACTATATGAGAGTGGATTATATAAGCTCAAGTCTACACTACTTAATGAAAGTACATCTTGTGCGTGGATGTGTCTAAGTAATGCCTAGCATACATCATAATCAAGTATGAATAATTAAGCAATTAAACCATACAAAGCTAGATTAACAATGTGCTCAACTCAATCATAAACACAAGCATGTATAGTGGTTCGGTCACCCTACTCCACTCCCGGTTCAAGTACTCACCCTTATGAACACATTGGCATTCATTAGGGAGTTTAAATTTGGTTCGTCTCAACCAAGGTGTTTAAACGGTTTCACCCTACCGAAGAGTTTAATAAGGTTCCTCCCAACCTATACCAGAGATTTCAAGGTTCATCTCTCAACCTAGGAGTTTGACAAGGTTCCTCCCAACCCTTCGGTTCCAATCCAAGAACCTAGCATATAATCCCACTGTAGGCTCCCCACGGAGACTAGATTGAGTTTATAATCTAAACTCTCACACTTAATCCTCACTGAGGAAGGAGTGCAACTGGACTCTCAATAAGACAACTTACTTGTCGGATGAGCCCCCTTATTCAGTGCCACTTTAGGTAGCTCGATCTCAGCTCTCCCGTGCTTCGATAAACTCCCATTTGCTCCCTCAATCTTGTTGCCACTTCGTTGCCAATGCCTCAGCTCCACTTGATCAATCACCTTGCATGTGATGCCTTTGAGATGCCCAAGGTAATAAGAAGGTAGGTTTGAGAACTCTATAACTAATGGGAATAGGTTGCCTAGAGTTGCTCACCTACAATGATCTAATCTTAGAGCCTTGGATAAGGATATGACTATCAAGAAAGATCCAAACTTTAGAGATCAAGAGGGGTTGAAGGTTATCTTCTACATGAGCTTGGAATGCTCCATTCTTGTGTGAAATCACAAGGAAGATGCCTTGCAATGGTTAGAGATTAAACCTCTAATGATCTCCAACAATGGTGGCTTCAATCCTCTCAAAATCTCTCTCATTGCCCCAAAAAATGACTCAAGCCTTTAAATAAACAAAGCCCCAACGGCTATAAAACAGTTCTCTCCAACTAGTCGATCGACCGGTCGGATGAGGTCCTTGATCGGTGGGGCGACCGGTCGAATATGATGGCCAGGACAGAATAGTTGTTGTCTCAAATAGATCGGTCTTCGACCAGTCGAATAAAGCCCAGTGACAAATTTTTCTAAGTTGAAGTTATTGTCCCTTTTTAGCCAGTTGCCGACTGGTCGGGCAACCGTTCGGACGATCGGTCTAAGCATGAATCTCCTACTGTTAGTCTGTTTTATTTTGCAGCAGTTCATACAGCCTCTTGGCCATTTGTTTGGTGATCTTTTGGGATACCTAAGGTCAATCTAAGATGACTAAGGGTATCCTAATAGTCACGGTCATCTAGAGGTTATGGTTTTGGGTAGGTTCAAGGTTAAGGCACACTAAGACATCTCTTTTACCTGTTTCTTTTTCCTTGATGCAGTTGGTCCGTTATAAGTCTTTGGTCTTCATTTTCATTAAGCTTAACTGACACTAGACTAACTAACCTATGTGATTGACAAACAAGGTGCACTCATATGCCATAGAAAAGTGCACTAACAATCTCCCCCTTTGTTAATTACTTACAAAAACCTAACCTACCAAAACAAATTACATGTACAAGAGATTACAATGATAATGAAATAAATACAAGACTCTTGATATGCCTAACTAAGCAGCTCCTCTTCAGTTTTCTCCCCCATAACCTGTCAATCCCTACATCACAAAACATAGGAAATTAGTTTTGGTGCGACTTGATCTTTCTCCCCTTTTTTGTCAACAATTGACAAACTATTCTCTCCCCCTTAATGATACATCAATTAAGGTTAAGGTAAAAGTAGATAGTATGTCGCAGTTTATAACTATAAGCACATGCTAACAAGGAGAGTATATGATGCATGAACATTAAAACATGGAGCATGCTAAGGAACATGATTAACAAGAAAATGTAATTATTTAAGCATAGCTAATCATGCATAATTGGTTAAAGATATATATTTTACAACAAAAGCACAAGGGCTTATAGTCCAATCAACTAACCTCCTCAATTGGTATATCATGACCAATCCTAAGCAAAGATTAACATACAATAAGCAGGAAATTTAATATGATTAGCTAATCTAAGTAGTGAGACAGTCCAACAGCAAATATATAAAATAAAAGTAAGGTTAAACTACCAAATTTTAGGCCAATGAGGCTTGAATCCTCTGATTTGCCCATAAAAAAGAAATGAGGCGAAAATCCTGAGATATTCTTATAAATGCAATTTCTAGCTACCCTTATTAACTATGTTTAGTTTGATTAGTCTAAAGGTAACTAATTTCCACAACACCCTTATGAAATATAGCATAAGATGAGGGGTTGTGAACTCCTTCACCTAAAAGGGAGAATGGTCATGATCCTCTCTTAGATTAAGGGAAAGAGAGGTAGTGGTGGTAGTGACGAGAATTCTTACTGGTTTTTTGCTCCCATCACTATTGGAGTTACCGGAATCGTAATTAGACTCTTTAGTATCATCCCATGTTGCTGTAATAGCCTTTTTGTCACGTCTTTTTGCAGGCTTTTCTTGGCATTCATTGGCAATATGATCATATCCATCACAGTTATAACATTGGATGGTTTTGGATTTACCTTTAAATTTCTTTTCTTTCTTGTCCTTTTTGTCACAACTCTTCTCTCTCTAGAATTTGAGGAATCTCTTAAACCTTTTAAGCTCATCATCCTCATCATCACTATCTTTTGAAGATTCACTCTTAACTTTCTTTTTCCTAGGAGAGTGCCTATGTGAAGTCTTCAAAGCAATGCTTTTCTTCTTAGAGGGGGTCTTAAAGTGTAGTTTATGAGTTTGTAGGGAACCTAAGAGTTCTTTTACTTTCTTGTCATCTATGTCTCAACACTCTTCTATTGCAATAACCTTTGAGTTAAATCTCTCCGCGAGGGACCTAACAATTTTTTCACAAATTTTTCCATCTGAAACCCGATCTCCTAAGCTACGCATGGAATTATAAACATTGTTCAATCTTAAACAAAACTCTATGATATCCTCATCCTCATTCATTTTAATATTTTTAAATTGTGTGGTGAGGAATTACAATTCGTGTTGCCTGACGGTAGACGTTCCCTCAAGAGTCGTCACTAGGATATCCTAAGCTTCTTTGTTAGTCTTACAATTACATATACGATTAAATTTGTTTGCTACGACAACAGAGAAGATTGCGTTAAGTCCCTTGGCATTGTAGCCACATCGTGACTTCTCTTCGGCACTCCAAGTCTGACTTGATTTGGACTGAGTGACCGGAACTCCATCTCGAACCACCGTTTCGACCGGTGCGGTATAAACATCTCTCACAATGTCCCACACAGTCGAATCGAGGGACATTAGGAATACATGCATCCGGACCTTTCAATAAACAAAATTTGACCCATAAAAAAATGGTGGTCGAGAGACAAAACTACTCCCCTCAAGGGCAGACATTGTGCTATAGCTCCTTCGATATACTCCAAACGGTTAAGTCCTTCACGGGCAACTTACACTTGCTCTATCAGAGTAACCAACTCTGATGCTAATTGAAATTACGCATTTTGGATCAACACACTTGTATAGGCGTATGCTTGCGGAAGCCTATAGAGCAACTAGTATTATGGCTAAGTCCTAAGGGGGGGGGGGATTAGGACCGTTTAAAAATCCATTTTAAAACCTCTTGCCTTAATTAAACTAATTAGCAATTCTAAACTAATTGAGCAAGAACACTTAGCTTCCAAGCTTAAATGGGTCCAATTACAAGGCTAGCATATGATAAACATAAAGACAACCTAGCCTAATGTAACGCCCCGATTTTCAATACTCAGGTGTTGAGCTCGAGTTCTGAAAATCTGAGTGCAAACACTCAAAGATCCACTTTACAATATAATTTTTTTTTATTTAAATCTCAATGGAAGCAAATTAAGATATGTAATGTCCGACATATATTAAACTATATAAGTGACGACCATAGGGCTTATACAAATCAAATGATTCAAAACTAAATTACAATACATAAATGAATTACAACTCTAAATGGTTTTAAACTTGTAAAATTCATCCAGCTCCCCATCCAGAGACACTTGCATCAACTGATATGGTTCGATAGCGTTAAAACACTATCATAGTAAAATAAACCCTCCAAGATTACCAAACATGATAATAGTTAGGCAATGATTAATTAAAGATAACAGATTATGATTTACATAAGTTCTAAAATTCTAGGAGATAATATACAGCATGGCCAAATGTAAAATTATAGGTAACATTAACTAAGGGTAACAACTACAAGTAGATAAAGAGACAATAAAGATAACAAATCATATAATGACAAATTTAAAAATTCTAAAATGCATTTAATATAATCAAATGTAATATTCCATCCACATCACAAACAACACAGCATTCACCCAATTCATTCCACACATATTAACATTGATCTTTTAAATATATGGATGCATGCACATGTTCATCAGTCTAGGGATGCACATCGAACTGGAGAATTTCAAACCTACAGCAACATGGTTCGTCACTAGTGTTATCTGCAACGTAATGCATATCAAACCGACAGTAATGTGGCTCGTCACCAACATTACCCGCAAATGCCATGTATGTATGATTAGCCAACCTTCATTATTCTGGTTTACCAGACTAATAATAAAAATACTCACGGTCACTATGGGGGGGCGCGCGCAACTCGGCATTGGCCGATAGCTTGGATATAGTGGTTCATATTACCATCCCTGGCTCATGAGGTGTTCCACAGAATTCATCCTAATACAAATAAGCCAATTCCACTTCTATGATATTTTACAACTAGAGGTCATTTATAATTTATAATTAAAACTTACTATCCTAAGTTCATCCCAACTTTTTCCAACAAAAGGATTTTCTTCCCAAATAAAGCCACTTGGGCAACAAGTCCATTTATGGATACCAATAAAAGTAGATCATTTCAATAAAAGCCATATGGGCATCAAATCCAATCAAAGACACCACAAGATAAATTCTACTCTACAATTCTAAATGGCAAACACGTCAACCTTTAAAATACATTAAGTATTATTTATCACCCAAATATTCAAAAGACATCAAAATCACATAGAAATAATTTCATTATTCACATGACATCAAAGATGATCTATTTAGAAATAAGCCATTCCATAAACAATTAATATTACAAAACAACTATTATGAGATGATTATTTATGAGTAAATATTCCTATGAATAAAGAAATTATTGTAAACAAGTAATGAAATTAGAGAAACATATAAACAAAAGAAATGGAAATAAATAGTGAGATAGACAATTATTATCATAAGACGTCAAAAGCAATTATCATAAGCAATAAGGAAAGTAGAAAAATATGTAAATAAAAGAATGAAAAGCTTGAAGGGGAAGAACCTCACTTTCTATTTTGAATTCCCTTCCAAAAAGATGACAAAGAGAGGGAGAAATTGAGAAGTCTCCTAAATCCTAAAATAAGAAGTCTATTCAATTAATAACTCTACATGATATATTCCAATCTATAAAACTTAGAGAAGAAGATTTACCTTAGCCCTAATCCAAGGTAACTCAGTTATAATCCGACTCGGAGCGATCTAAGCCATTAAAACTATGAGACCTACGACAATATCATTTCAAACTTGAGTTAATGACTAATTCTAATCTTATTTAGGTAAAATTAGAATTCCTACTCAACTAGCTGGATTGACTCACCTAAGCTAATAACCCAGCTTAACTCGATAACTAAACTTGGATTATATTCGAAACTAGCTCTCCAAATGGAATTCTCTAGGAATTTGAGTCCAAAATACCTGTATCTATACATTTCCAACACAACCGGCAATCGAACACATTGAGTTAACAACTCAACAATTCAATGAGGAATAAGATTCAAACAGCCCAACAACCCAGTTTCTGATTGAAAAGGTTGACACAACAGCTAGCATTAGAACATTGAATAGAATTTATAGAAGCAAAAAAAGTTGGCTTCAACTCAATAAAACATACACAAGTGACTCAACTACCAGCTAGATGTAACTCAATTTTTTAGAAGTTCTACTGTCCAAAGTTCATAACCAATCAAGATGCAGAATTAAGGTAAATCCCCAAATTGAGTTGGATTCAAACCAAACTGAGATCCACAGATTGAGCTAAACAGTAGGTATATTCGAGTGGAAAACTCCACTCAACTCAGTAAATAGATTAACTCAGTTTGGCAAATACCAGATTGAAATAGAATGCAAACTACCAGATCTGGACTCGATTAATAGGAACTTCTGATTGGCATTGATCAAACGGCCAAGATCCGAACGTAGCTTGTAACTAAACTCGACCGAAATAGTGACTCAGCAGCAAGTCATAAACAAACAACAACATGGCGATTTAAGATGGTGCAACACGACTCGACGATTCAACTCAATACACAACCAACTCAGTACATGCACAGAGATAGGTTCAGGTGATTTAAATCAGATTGTTGGACATGATACATACCTAACTTCCCTAGCTAGACTTCACAGATTGAATGCTGGATGCGTGACCCACCAGATGAGCGGTGGGCGAAAAGTGGCTGGCTTCAAATGAAGAAGCTGATTCGGCGTCAATGGCAGGTTTCGGATAGCGGTGTCTCTCCTCAATTCGATCTTCATGGGCATTTTCACATCCGCTACATAACTTTTCGATCTGATTGTTGTGGGTGGTGAAGATGAGTACAATGGAGCTCGAGAAGAGAGATTGAAGCTTCAGATTCATTACATCAGTTGCTCAAAGGAAGAAAACTCATGGTCGATCCTCGATTGTTGCCACATATGGCTAGAAAAGGTAGATCTACCTCCCCTTGCTCAAAGCAAATCTGCTCTTAGAAGAGATCTGAGAAGAGATGGGAAGCAAGGAGAAAATGGAAAGAGAGGGTAAGAAAAAATGGAGAAAAAGAGAAACTTTCTATTTATATGAAAGTTCTCAAACCCTAATCCATGTGATGTGTAATGGAGGGCTGAGATTCTTCTAAAAGGGGCTTCTACAGTTTCTATGGACGGTTGGGATGAATGAAGGTGGGAGCATGCAGATTGTCAGCCTGACAGCTTTCATTTTTGGAAAGGCAAAGTGAAAAACGTGACTTTGGCTAAGATTTTTTTACAATTGATAGTCTCTAATCAAGAAGGCTGGGATGGTTGGATGGAGCACCATGAGGTCTCCCAAATGGACGGTTTCGATCACCTAAATGGGGGCCACAATGATTGCAAATGAAAATTTCTCAAGCTGCTGGAAAAACAATCTCTATGCGGCCAACCTGACTTCAAGCCCTTATTGCGTCCTGATCAACGAATGGCAGTGAATATCGCCGCTAAGTGTTTTGTCTACTCGGCCCTCCGAGTTAACTAGACGGTTCAGATCATCCTAACAGGCTCTCTAAGTGGACCACACAACCACAAAAAATGGACCGTCTGTCAGTTGGAACCAAAAAGCCTGTTTGGGCAGGAGTTGTAAAAAGAGAGAGAGGGAGATGCCTTCTTTTGGTATTAACGGGTCAGCCCTGTTGACCATATCTTGGTGGTATGGTGCACCTTGTGTGCACATGTAATGGTGCACATTAACACCATAAAAGTGGGGCCCACAACTAAAGTTAGTGAAATCCACTCCGTTCATTCACTTCTACCACCCATGCTACCAAAGGGTGTTGACCCACAAATGGCTAGATCCATCTATCAAGTGGGTTGGACACATTGATTTAACCAACAAAAATTGTTTTTTACACAATCCAACAGTTGGATTGATCCTATATTAAAATTTAACGGTTAAAATATCTTATGAATTAATATAGTCCATTTTATGAAGTGTATCATCATTATTTTACATTAATACCCCATTCCACATGATTATTATTATATTCATTATTACTATTATTATTATTATAATAATAATTATTATTATTATTATAATTATTATTATAATAATAATAATAATAATAATAATAATTATTCTCAAAATAGCATATTCCACTTTCAATTAACATTGTTCACCAAAGTAGATCCACCACATGAGTATACACTAAATTCTTAAGTGATTTTATCAATTATTTGGTCTTCAACCTAAATTTATGTCCAATTATCAATTTTCAACATTCTAACTATTGACTAATCACTCAACTTAATTATTATCATTTTAGGAACTTCAAATGAAGTTCACCCAATTGATTGTCTATTCCTCAAATTAATAGTAACACCCAAGTACTAAAAAGTATGGGGTGTTACACCTAAGCATGCATAGATAATCAATTGATTAAACTAATCAAGTACCTAATCTATGCAGCCTAAGTAGACTATATGAGAGTAGAACATATAAGCTCAAGTCTATACTACTTAGTGAAAGTACATCTTGTGTGTGGATGTGTCTAACTAGTGCCTAGTATACATCATAATCAAGCATGAATAATTAAGCAATTAAACCATACAAAGCTAGATTAATAATGTGCTCAACTCAATCACAAACACTAGCATATATAGTGGTTTGGTCACCCTACTCCACTCTCGGTTCAAGTACTCACCCTTATGAGCACACTGGGATTCACTAGGGAATTTAAATCTGGTTCCTCCCAACCAAGGTGGTTAAATGATTTCACCCTACTGGGGAGTTTAACAAGGTTCCTCCTAACCTATAACAGAGATTTCAAGGTTCATCTCTCAACCTAGGAGTTTGACAAGGTTCCTCCCAACCCTTCGGTTCTAATCCAAGAACCTATCATATAGTCCCGTCGGAGGCTCCCCACGGAGATTAGATCGAGTTTGTAAATCCAAACTCTCACACTCAATCTCACCGAGGAAGGAGTGCAACCAGACTCTCAATAAGACAACTTACTTGTCGGATGAGCCCCTTGTTAAGCACCACTTTGGGTAGCTTGATCTCATATCTCCCGTGCTTCGATTAACTCTCATTTGCACCCTCATCGTGTTGCCACTGTGTTGTCAATGCCTCCGCTCCACTTGATCAATCACCTTGCATGTGATGCCTTTGAGATACTTAAGGTGATAGGAGGGTAGGTTTAAGAACTCTATAACTAATGGAAATGGGTTGCTTAGAGTTGCTCACCTACAATAATCTAATCTTAGAGCCTTGGATAAGGATATGACTATCAAGAAGGATCCAAACTCTAGAGATCAAGAGGGGTTGAAGGTCATCTTCTACATGAACTTGGAATGTTCCATTCTTGTGTGAAATCACAAGGAAGGTACCCTACAATGGTTAGAGATTGAGGCTTTAATGATCTCCAACAATGGTGGGTTCAATCCTCTCAAAATCCCTTTCCTTGCCCCCCAAAATGACCTAAGCCTTTAAATAAACAAAGCCTCAACAGCTATAAAATGGCTTTCTCTGACCAGTCGACCGACCGGTCGGATGTGTCCTCGACTGGTCGGGCGACCGGTCGAATATGATGGCTAGGACAGAATTGCTGCTGTCCTAAATAAATCAGTTGCCGACCGTCGATAAAGCCCAGAGACACATTTTTCTAAGGTGAAGTCGTTGTCCTTTTTTGGCCAGTTGCCGACCGATCTAAGCATGAATTTCCTGCTGTTAGTCTGCTTTGTTTTGTAGTAGTTCATGCAACCCCTTGGCCATTTGTTTGGTGATCTTTTGGGACACCTAAGGCTAATCTTAGATGACTACGGGTATCCTAATGGTCACGGTCATCTAGAGGTTATGGTTTTGGGTAGGTTCAAGGTTAAGGCACACCAAGGCATTTCTTTTACCTATTTCTTCTTCCTTGATGCGGCTGGTCCATCTTAAGTCTTCGGTCTTCGTCTTCATTAAGCTCAACCGACACTAGACTCACTGAGCTAAGTGATTGACAAACAAGGTGCACTAGTATACCACAAAAAAATACACTGACAATCTTCCCCTTTGTCAATTACTTACAAAAACCTAACCTAGCAAAACAAATTACATGTGCAAGAGATTACATTGATAATGAAATAAATACAGGACTATTGACATGCTAAACTAAGCAGCTCCTCTTCAGTTTTCTCCCTCATAACCTTTTAATCCCTGCATCACAAAATATAAGAAACTAGTTTTGGTGCGACTTGATCTTTCTCCCCCTTTTTGTCAGCAAGTGACAAACTATCTCTCCCCTTAATAACTCAATTGTGAGACCGAGATCGATCCAAATGGAAAAGGGTAAAACAATTCAAACCCTTCTAATAACTTGAACTTAGAAATTTTAGGAAATTCAGAGTTTTAGAACTACGTAGAAATAATAAATTGAATAGGAAAAATAAAAGAATTAAAGAGGATACTATAACACCGAGGATCCACTTGTAATAGCTCAATGCCAATCCATTCATCCAAGAACAAATACAATTAGAATCAAAGTCCTATCTCTCATCTAATTGGAAGATATTGCATTCAAACATAAACAATCCAACTCAATCTGAAAACCAGAACATTTAGTTTTAATGAAGCATAGAGAAGATGAACTTGTAGCCTTCGAAGTAACAGCCATACCAAAAGATCATGACATACTCCAGGGTTACTACAATTCAAATCTCATCAAACCAATATGATCATCCTCAGAGAATTGCAAGGAACTTATGTTTGGAGTACATAAACTCTCACAAAACATCTAAAAATATCAACTTTATTCAAACTAGAACTGGAAAATCCAAAATTAAAGTAAGAGTACTTGAATAAACGAATTGAACATCAGAACTAATTACAAGCTTCACCTCTTAGCCCTAGCTAAGAGGTTCTAGCTGATGATTGTCATACTTGAACTAGAATCAAAAGAAAAACTACTAAAATGCATAAGAAAACTAGAAAAACCCTAGTCAGAGGATTTGTAGACCCTCCACGATGATCCTCTCCACCTCCAATGATTGTAGAACTCTTCTAGGATGATTTTAGACGAGTGTAGAGGTGTCCTTTTATAGCAATCTTGCACATCGCCTTGGAATCTTCGAGAATTGGCGAAGTGTTTACATAGTTGAGTTGGTGGCAGACCGATCGGACCCCCCAGGTCAATTAGTTTAGCTTAGTCCAGCAATGATTTTTCTAGATTTTTGAACGGGCGACCGGTCGTGACCGGTCGGACCTGTGTTGTGTCAATCTAATAAGGTCTGACACTCCTCCGACCTATCTTTACAGAAAATTGACCGGTTAGCCAACCAGTCTGAACATTTGACTGACTGGTCATGACCAGTCGGATAGGCTGTTTGGCTTGGAATTTTTCATTTTTTATTCTCTTTTCTCCTTGCTTCTTTTCTCCACCTCTTAGCTCATCTTCTAATGTCTTCAATGTATATTGGGAAGAGTCTTTTATCATAAAATTAGTAAAGTCTCTCTCTCATTCCTATAATCATAAAAATGTGCATTAGATGGGTCTTTAAACATACAAATCATGCATAATGTGTGATGAATTGAGGTTAGAATATGCACAATTCAAAGCTCAACAGGAATACCCTTGAGCAACTAAGCGATCCTTATTTCGTATGATGTTTCCAGATTCACAAGACTTGTTTTCAAAGATCCATTCATTTGGTTCCAATGACATTTTTTCTATCAGGCCTATCGACTAGATACCATACCTCATTTCTAGTGAATTGTTGAAGCTCTTGTAGCATTGCAAGAATCCAGAATTTATCATTTAGAGCCTCATCAACATTCTTTGGTTCTATTTTAAATGTGAAACACAAGTGGCTAATGATAGCCTCCAACTGTCTCCTGGTTTTGACCCCAGTGTTAGGATCCTCAATGATTTGATTGAGGGGGTGATCCTTGACTATTGGAATATCACTAGTAACAGTGGTGGCTTTTGGAGATGGGGGTTGTTTATTAGATTTGCCTATCTTGCATATACCCTGTTGAGTGCTTAAATGTGCATATTCTAACCCCATTTCATCAATAACTATGCATGGCTTTCAAGCTTAAAGACTATTTTAATGCGTGGTTTTGTGATTGTAGGAATGAGTTCAATCGACCG
Source organism: Liriodendron chinense (assembly GCA_003013855.2). Lineage (NCBI taxonomy): Eukaryota > Viridiplantae > Streptophyta > Magnoliopsida > Magnoliales > Magnoliaceae > Liriodendron > Liriodendron chinense. The sequence goes on from PVNU02000506.1 coordinate 1,413,016, forward strand.
ATAGCTAAAAGATTGCATTTAGGAGCTTGAGATGAAGACCTAAGGTGGGCCAAAGAAAGAAGAAAGCAAGGGGAGCGAAGAGAGAAGAAAGAAAGAAGAAAAATCAAGAAAATCAAGTCCGACCGGTCTTGACTGGTCAGCCAAGAGGGCCACGACCGGTCGGCCATGCTCCTTTGCCTCTCTGGACACCAAGCACAACAGGACCGACCGGTCTTGACCGGTCTGCCAGGACCCCCCCCCCCCCCCCCCCCCCCCCCCCCCCCTCCTGCATGCTGGACATTCAATAGAAAGGCTAGACCGGTTGGCCACTTGTATTCCGCGTGAATTCAGCAACTTCCTCTTGAAGCTCTGATTTTTTAGGCGCAAGTGCGTAAGTGCTACGCAAATCTGGAAGATAATGAGGCGGTAGAGCCGCTCCACTATAAAAGGGGACCTAAGGATCGTAGCTAAGGCATCCTAGAAGAGATCTACGAAGGTGGGAGGCGGAGAAGGACGGATTCGGAGTTCTACAACTCCTTCTAGTTTGTTGCTTTCTACTTCATGTTTTTAGTCGTTTTCATATTTCCTTGGATCATGAATGGCTAAACCTCTTAGCTAGGGCTAAGGGGTGAAGCTTGTAGTGAATCTGAGATACTTTAATTCGTTTGTGTTGGTTTCAAGTTGGATTCATTGAAGAACAATGGTTTTTAGAAGTTTGGATAAAGTTCTAAGTAGTTTTTCTTAATCTTATGATGGCTCATGGATGTTTGGAAGAATTGCTTTAGTTCTTAATTGTTTTGCACAGTTCTAGACCTGTACGCTCCAAGGAATTGGATTCAATACGCTCTAGACTTGGATTTTCATGTGGGAACTTCAAACCAAAGTTCTACTTTTTTGTTCTAAATTTTGAATTATGTGTTGATTGTGTATGTGATTTGAATGAAGTTCAAATCATGATCTAATTATGCTTTGTGACAGAGTTTAATGATGCTTATGATTGTGATCTTAGTCTATTGGAACTATGATTGACCTATGCAATTGAGTGTGCTCGAGTCCTAACTTCAATCGAGGGAATCATGTATATAAATCACACATATGATAGATTATATGTTACAACCGCTCTATCATCCGACTAGATAGGATTTAATTTCGATTCTAGTTGTGTAATTGGGAAACCACAGTGAATTATGCATCAAGGATTGCTACAAGTGGATCCTTGGACCCCTAGTGCTCTTTTATATTGATTATATTCACCTTTAGTTTAAGAATTCTATCTACATTCAATTTTAGAAATCTGTTTGGTTAGCTCTCAATTAGAGAATATTAGAAGTAATTTTGTGAATTCCTAACAAGTCCCTGAGAACGATCTCGGTCTTTTTCGAATTATTACTACATCGCAACCCTACACTTGGAGAAGCGAACATACCCCATCTTCTTCTACATCACCTAGTGACACGAATTCATTTAAAGGTTGGTCATTTACGGTCACATTGATCGATTCTTGAACCGTTGAGGTTCGATTGTTATAAACTTTATATGCTCTACCATTCAAAGAGTACCCTAAGAAGATACCTTCATCTATCTTAGACTCGAACTGACTATTGAGCTCTTAATTTATATATATTCTAACCCATTACATTGCATCTTATGCATGTTTTGCATGTTTAAAAGGCTAATCTAATACATGTTTTGTAGTTGTAGGAATGAGAGAGGGACTTCACCTAATTGACAACTAAAAGACTGCATTTAGAAGCCCTTCAATGATGTTCAAAGGTGGGCTAAAGAAGAAAGAAGAAAGAAGGAGAGAAGAGAGAGAAAGAAAGGAAAGGAAAGGGGCTAGGCCAGTCTTGACTGGTCGGCCAAGGAAGCCCCGACCGATCTTGACCGGTCGGCCACCAAGCCACCTCCCTCTTAACTCACTGGAGCAGGCCCTGGACCAGTTTAATCGATCAGCCATAGGTCTCCCTTCTCTCCTGCACTCTCTGGAAGAGGACCAGACAGGTCCGACCGGTCAAGACCAGTCGGCCAGCCCAGTCAGACTGATCGGCCAGTGTATTTCTGCACAAATCCAGAAGCTTCTCATTAAAGCTCTGAATTTTCATGCACTATGCATAACTAGCTGCCAATTTTGGAAGTTTCTGAGTTAGTGGGGCCTCTCCATTATAAAAGGACACCTCCTAGGTTTTGTTCCTAAGGCATCATAGAAGGCTTGAGATTTCGTGGGAGGTGAAGATGATCGTCGTGGAGCGTCTACAACTCCCCGAACCCGATTTTTCATATTTTTCTTTAGTTTTTCATTGTTTTTAGTTGTAGCATGATGATGCTCGGCTAGAACCTCTTAGCTAAGGCTAAGAGGTGGAGCTTGTAGTTAGTTATCATGTAAAATTCGTTTGATTCAAGTACTTAAAGTTTGAATTTTTAAATTCTAGTTTAAATAAAGTTGGTATTTTTGGATGTTTTATGAGAGTTCATGTGCTTCGGACATGGGTTCCTTGTAATTTTCTGAGATTATCATGTTTGGATTGATTAGATTCGAATTATAGTAACCCTAGAGCATGCCATAGTCTCTTGGCATGGCTTTTACTTCGAAGGCTACATATTTGAATTCTATGTGCTTCATTAGAACTAGAATTTAATTTTCTAATTTAAGTGGGGATTGTATGTGTTTGAATGCTAAATCTTCCAACTAAAAAAGAGATAGAACTTCGAATCTAGTTGTGTTTATGCTTGGATGAATGAATTCACATAGGATTACTGCAAGTGGATCCTTGAGACCTTAGTTCCATTACTTAATATATTTTTACAAAGTTATTATTTTTTATTAGTTTATGAAATCAAACTTTCAAATTATTGAATTTGAAGTTGCTAGAATATTTTGAATTTGTTTACCTCTTTCCCTGTGGATCGACCTCGGTTTTACTGAGATTATTGCTAGATCGCAGCCTTGAACTTGAGGCGAGTGAACAAGTTTTTGGCGCTATTGCCGGGGAATCTAGGTTAAATGGTTCTAAATATTTTTAGTAGGTATAGAAGTAGAAGTAGTTAGATAGGATTTTCTGATTTCCTAGAATTAGTTTTTTATTTTCTAAAACTAACAAGTTTGCTTTGTTTTGTAGGAAATTCTCCTAGTTGAAGCTAATCAGGTACTATCTTTTTAACTTAGAACTTTTTACAGTTTTTTTTTTAGTTTTTCAAATTTTAGTTTTATTACAGATTCTTGTTTTAGGATTTAGGGTTAGGTTTAGTTCAATTTTTTTTTTGATTGTGTAGTTTATGTTCCATTAGGAATGTGCATGACCACACAAATCGTCTTCAAACTGAAGGTGGTTTATTTGGACCACTATCCGTCCATAGACGAGTTAGAAAATACATTAAACTTTATGAAAGTTCGGGGGAGTACAGATCAAATACTATTAAGGAATCCTCCCCCTACTCCACCTACAAACATAAATTAAGAGGGAGTAGGAGAGAATGAGGTGCACAATGCTCCTCTAATGAGAGATCTACGTGATTACTTATCACCGGCCCGTACGACTATACCCTCTTACGTGGTTTTACCAACCATTGAGGAGAATATTGATATAAAGCCAGGAGTAATTCAACTTTTACCTAAGTTCCATGGACTAGATTCTGAGAGCCCCATATCTACACTTAAAAGAGTTTGATGAAGTTGTTGCTACCATTGCAATACAACAATGTGTCGAAGGATATCATCAAACTTAGATTGTTTCCTTTCTCATTGAAAGAAAGAGCCAAAGGTTAGCTCCACTCTCTTAGACCACATTTGATAGGGACATGGACTGAGATGACTTGGGAGTTCTTAAAAAAGTTCTTTCCAGCTCATAAAACTAACACCCTTCAAAGATCTATAATGAACTTTATGGGAAAAGAGGGTGAGTCATTCTTCCAAAGTTGGGAAAGGTTTAAGGAACTCTTACTTACTTGCCCATATCATGGATACGAAAGTTGGCTAATTATAAACTTCTTTTATGATGGATTGAATTCCAACATGCGCCAATTTGTAGAGATGTGCAATGGAGAGTTCATGAGCTAAAATCTAAATGAGGCATGGAGTTACTTAGACTTAGACATGATGGTCGAGAATGCCCAATCATGGGATACCTTGGATAAGTCTAGTAACCTAATGCCTCCTCAACTAAAAGAGAAAGGAGGGATTTACATCCTTAAGGAGGAAGATGATGTAAACGCAAGGATAGCCAACCTCACAAGAAAAGACGAGGCTATGGAACTAAGTAAAAGTGGAGTTCCTAAGTCCACGAAAGCCATTGATAACGTGTGCGGAATTTGAGCCGCTAGTGTACACTCTATGCAAGATTTTCCTACAATTCCCACATTTCAAGAGGTGTTACAAGAACAAGCAAACGCCGTATATGGGTATCAACGATCTTTCAGTGGACTGGTAGGTAACACGTACAACTCTACTTAGAAGAACCATCCAAATTTCATTTGGAGGAATGGCCCCACGGGCAATCCTACCAACTCTCAAGGAGGTCCACTGTAATGACCCAGGTTTTCGAAATAATTAAAATATCAATTTAATTAATTATTTAGTAAATTACATGATTTATTATATTGATAAATTAATAATAAATAATCCGTAGGGAATTAGTATATGATCCCTTTATTAAAGTTGCTCAAACTAAACCCTAAAACAACATAGAAGTGTCATATTTTACAAAACTCATAAATTTACAATAATTACGAAAATGCCATTAGTTAAACTGATGATTTTAAGTATGTCAGTTTCTAAAGATCAATTTTATGCAAAACTTCATATAATAGTTTAGGGGCATATTTTAACCGTACACGTCAAATTTCAACTCTCCGATCATCCTACAAATACCCTAATCATAAATCGGGCTATAAGTGGGACCATCTAACCTCGGATCTGCCTCATTTTTGGTGTCATGCACTCTGTGGCCTACCTGTTAGACGGAGTGGATTTCTTATATACATCACGGTGGGACCCACGTGCACTTCATGCACAAAACGCGTCGGTTAAACGTGCGTTGACCGCGTTTTACATGACGGGGCTTCTTCCCCGTCTGCTGCTGCAACAACGTGCAAGCGCTGTCCGTCCGAGCCATCCATGTCGTCCGTCAGTGGGCCCTATTTCTTTCATCCATTTCATCCATCAGAATCGGACCCCACCTAAAGCCCGTCCGTCCAAATCTGGGAGTCAAAGGATGATCGCGTGGCCCACTCCAAATCGTTGATCTCACCAAGAAGTTCAAAATTCGATCCATTGACGTCCCTGCTATGCATGGATGCTCCAGAACTCTTCTAAAACCGTCGGATGGACCCCACTTGTCGTCCCAATGGGCCCCATGCGCTGGAACTCTCTAGATAAGGATCGTTTCCTCTCCAACTCGCACTAGGATTCCTCCCTTCGCACCAGCCAGCCACCCTGCCCTCACCCTATAAACCTCTATCCATCCATCCGCTCTTGCCCCTCCAGGAAATGCATAGAGAGAGAGAGAATGGGTTGAGAGTGAGATAGAGATTGTGGGAGGAGGAGAGAGAGAGAGAGAGAGAGAGAGAGAGAGAGAGAGAGAGAGAGTGAACATTACAGAGAGAGAGAGAGGGCGGCTATACTGCTGTTGCTGTTGCTGCGTTGCTGCCCTGCTGGACCCCGCTCCAGATTAGAAGAAGATAGAAAGAAAGAGAAGAAAAAGGGAGTCGGTGAGTTTGTCTCATACTTTTTCTCCTATTGTAATCCATTATTTTTTCCTTTTAAAATTTTGGTTTATAAACTATTTGGATTGAAGAAAACATAAGTCAGATTGCCTTGTTAAAAAAAATTATGGTTGGAACCTGTGATTGTGAACGTGGAAAAAAAATCAGATTCTTTGTCTCCTGTTGAATTGTTGTTGGATTTTCTATCTTTATACCAGATTTTGCTTGAATTCCTTGATAATTGTCTTTTGTGGAGTTTTTAATGATTTAACATGGAAATTGTTATTGAGAAATCTTGTGTTTAATATGGTATCTTGATGTCTTCTAAGTGGAGGATTGGTTTTGGTGCCTTTGGAAAGGCTGGGATGCTTGAGCTTTGTTTGAATTGTTTGAAAAAAAGGAATGACAAGAATCATGCATTCCATGTGATTGATAACTCCAGTATGTGGTTGATCACTTGAGTTGATTTGGGTTGAGTACACGTGAGTGTTGCAATAGACCGTTACTCCATTGATCGAGGCCGGTTGGGTGAGCACCCAAGTGTGTGCACCAGACCAACTACGCAGGCCAAGTGGAGGCTCCGTTGATTGAGGCTGGTTGGGTGAGCACCCAAGTGTGTGTAACAGACCAGCTACGTAGGCCAGGCGGAGGCGTGGGACAGTTCGTGATCCGAGTTGGCTATGCCGCTAGGAACCGATGTTCCAAGATGATAGTGTTAACCAACTGGACGTTCGACTGATAACTGTACTGAGATCGTTGAGATATACTTGCATATCATGCATCACGTGCATGTTTAAAAGATTTTGGTTTGACGCAATTATCATCGGATTTGAAATAGTTTGTATTTTAATGGTTACGCGATTTTCTATATTGAATTACATGTGCTAAACTGCACAAGAATACTCACCGGCTTTTATAGCTGACGCAGTGTTATGCGATTAACCATAGTGACAGGTGATGATTTAGAAGACTTGGAGGAAGTGATTCCAGATAAAGGACTTTAGAAGATCTTTTAGATTTCATTATTTTTAGTATTGAAAGCTTGATGTAATAAGGCCCATTAGATGGCCATTAGTTTAGACAGTTTGGAACAATTTAGTGAACTTATTGATTTATGGTTTAATTTTCAAAGTTTGGTTTATTTTGATTCTATATATTTGGTACCATGTGGATGGAAAAGAAAAATATCAGTTGTGATTATGAAGGATTCATTCATTATTTACATAACACCCATGATTTCGGGATTTGAGTTTATATACTCGAGTGTCGAATTTTGGGGGCGTTACAGCCACCCATGCAAAACATGGCCCCACCTCAATTCTCAATAGAGGACACTTTAAAGGTTTTTATGTAAGGGCAAACGCAAATCAATCAATTAAATCAGCAAATGTGCCAAGAGCTAAAAACATCGGTTAATGAGATTAAGGGACGCTTGAATGCTAGGGAAGGGACCTTTCCGGCTCAACCTCAGCCCAATCCTAAACTAGCACATGAAATAAGCGCCTCTAACCTCCCTAACCAACATGTGGAGCAAGCAAAATCCATCACTACTCTTAGAAGTGGTAAGCAAATTGACAAATCTATTCCGGTGAAGGCCGACAAGCCTAATGATCTGGTAAATTTTGAGAATGAAGGATGGATCTAATTCAGCCCCACAAGAAATAAAACATGTTTACAAGCCTGTAGCCCCATTCCCTTCGAGATTGGTTGCTTTAAAATCTCTCCCAAACTCTCATGACATTCTAGAGGTTTTCAAACAAGTTAAGATCAGCATTCCTCTACTTGATGCCATAAAACAAATTCTTTCCTATGCTAAGTTTCTAAAGGACCTATGCACAACTAAACGCAAATACAATGTGCAGCAAAAGGCCTTTTTGAATGAGCAAGTGAGTGCCATTCTCACCCAAAAGACCCACCAAAATATAAGGATCCTGGTAGTTTCACAATCTCATGTATCATTGGCGACTACCAGATTGAACATGCATTGCCAGATTTGGGGGCAAGCATAAATTTGATCCATACTCGGTATATGAGCAATTAGACCTTGGTGAATTAAAACCCACCAAAACCATGTTGCAACTCGTTGATAGATCCATCCGTATACCGAGAGGGATAGTTGAGGATGTATTGATCCTAGTCAACAAATTCTATTACCTAGTAGATTTTATTGTTTTAGACACGCAACTGGTTATAGATACAAGCACTCAAGTACCGGTGATTTTAGGTCACCCATTCTTGGCTACATCAAATGCAATTATAAATTGTTGGAATGGGATGATGCAATTGTCTTTTGGAAACATGACATTGGAGGTGAACGTGTTTGAAAAAGGATGGAGCTATAAATGTCCTGGGGGGGGGGGGGGGGGAATGAATAGGACAACTCAATTCAATTTTGCCTCTTGTAATCTTAAAATAAATCAGAGAATCAATCACAAGACTAGCAAGAATAAATATGCAATTAATCAATCTGAAAGCAAATAGAGATCAATATGAAAACCTTGGATTAAATCATAGGACAACCTTTCACTTAGAGATTAAGTAGTACAACCTTATATCACTTAGAAATCTAAGTAGAACAACCTTATGTCACGATTTAAGGTTTCATAAACAATCAGGCACATAAAAAAGATAAACGATAAAAGCAATCACCACAACATAGAATTATAGTAGTTCGGTGCTAAAAACAACTTGCTCCTACTCCACTCCCAAAATTACTTCTCCTTGTAATTTTGGATTTCCACTATGTAAAGGTTTTCACAGGTTTACCTTTAAAACCTAATACAGAGATTGTGATTTTTACAGGCTTATCAAAATAAAACCTCAAATGATTTTCACAGGTTAATCAATAATCTTAAGTGATTTTCACAGGCTAATCACTAACAACCTGATTTGGGATTTTTATGGGTTACCTCAAATGAAAGCCAAAAGTATGAAAAGATATTACCGTTCTTCTTGTAGAAGATGATGAGGCTTAGCAGAGATGAAGCTTCAATGGTGCAGCAATCCAATCTTTGTAGAAGATAAACCAATATAGCTCGAACAAGATGGATCTAGGAATTTCTGAAAAGAGTTTTCCTAAAAGTTGTAATTCAATTCTCTTATCTTTAGTATGAGAATGATCTCCTCTTTACACAATCAAATTAAATGAGAAGAGAACTAAAATGGCTATAAAATAAACTAGAAATTTAAAACATATAGCTAGACTATAATGGAGGGCTTTATCACAAAAAGGATAGTAATTTTCGTGCTTTTTCTTGATGAAAAATAGAGAGAATAAAGCCCTATTTATAGTAAAAAAGTTAGGTCTTCGGCTGACCTAAGTTTTCCTTCGGCTGACCTAAGAGTCAACCGTTTTATCCCAACGGCTATCAGATTTCGCGAGATAAGATTTTATTCAAACTTCGGCTGACCCTAGTGTTGGTTCGATTAGCCTAAGTGAGCTTCGGCTGACCCGACTTCTGGGTTTAGAAAACAGTTTCGCATCTAAAAACTTGACCGAAGTATCTTCAGCTGACCGAAGTCTGTTTGGCTAGCCGAACACAGGGTCGGGTTGGCCGAACATCCCCATAAATTTATAATTTCGCTCGCTGAAAACTTGACCGAAATTCCCTGGCTGGCCGAAATTCTTGGGCTGACTGAGCATAGGGTTAGGCTAGCCGAATTTCTTGAAATATGACTTTTCAAAGAGATTGGAGTTATTAACTAAAAAGTCATAAGAAATCACCTAACATAGGGTCATCCTTATGGTCAATATTACCTTAACATATATGGTTTATCTTCGAAGCTTTGCTGCAACTTGTTGTAGAGTTGATAGTCTTGATCTTGATGTGTTTATTGAGGTTGACTCTTGTATTCTCAAAGAAGTAGGCTTACACAAACAACCTCATGTACTAAATTAATGTCTACGAAATTTAACAACTATACCGTGCTTAACACTTACAGTGTTTCATATGTGCGAAAAGCAAAGGAATGAGGAAAGGAATGAGGACGATGATGAGCTCTTCGAGGTAAACATGCTCGAATCTTTTGAAGAAGAGGAACTCCTCAAACTTGAACTATTGAAAAATTTAGAGACATGCTTGGCACATTTTTAAAATTCTAAAGATCCCATTTTGTGTGATATTGTGCAAGCATTGAGTAGTAAGAAACCGGTAATTGATACTAGCCGGTGGAGGCCTCATTTTGAAAGATTTCCACCAACCATATCAAAGCCTCTACCTCTAATATCAAACCACCGAAGCTTGACCTTAAACCTTTGCCATCCGAGCTAAAATACGTATATTTAGGTCAAGAGGAAACATTCCTGGTTGTAATTACCTTTCACCTAGGAAAAGACCAAGAGCTCAAGTTGATTGAGCTACTCAAAGAACATAGGGGAGCCATAGGATGGACAATAGTGTACCTCAAGGGGATAGACTCTTCGGTTTGTACTCATCGTATACACCTTGAAGAGAATATAAAAATGACTAGACAACCTCAAAAGAGATTAAACCTAAACATGATGGAGGTTGTCAAGGCCGAGGTGTTAAAGCTACTAGATGTGGGTATCATCTACCCCATCTCAGATAGCCAATGGGTGAGTCTTACCCTAGTTGTCCCTAAGAAGTTCAGTATTACCATTGTAGATAATGCTAACAACGAGCTTATACCGACTAGAATGACCACCGGTTGGTGTATGTGCATAGATTATCAAAAGCTAAATACAGTCACTAGGAAGGACCACTTCCCTCTTCCATTCATGGATCAAATTTTGGAGAGGTTAGCGGGTCACTCCTATTATTGCTTCCTTGATGGCTATTCTGGCTACAACCAAATTGAGAAAGCCTTAGAAGACCAAGAGAAAACTACCTTTACATTCCCGTTTGCCACCTTCGCATACCAAAGGATGCCATTCGGATTATGTAATGCACCCACTACATTCCAACGATGCATGTTGAGTATTTTCTCAGACATGGTGGGAGAATTTCTCTAGGTATTCATGGATGATTTTTCTATTTTTTATTGTACTTTTGATGAGTGCCTTAATCACTTGAAGTTGGTCTTAACACTGGTGCAAGGAAAATAACCTTGTCTTAAATAGGAAAAGTGTCATTTTATGGTATAAAGAGGAATAGTCCTTGGACATATCATCTCGTCCAATGGAATAGAGGTAGACCGGGCTAAAATTGAGATCATTGCCAACCTACCACCACCCAAAAGCATACGCGATGTGCAGTCCTTCCTTGTACACGATGGCTTTTATCGAAGATTCATAAAGGATTTTAGCCAAATCTCAAAGCCTTTATACAATCTTCTTCAAAAAGGCACCCAATTCGAGTTGGATACCGAATGTCAATTAGCTTTTTCAAAGCTAAAAGACATGTTGACAACTGCTCCTATCATGCAACCACCGGATTGGTCCGTCCCTTTTGAGTTGATGTGTGATGCGAGCGATTATATTATTGGAGCTGGTGTTAGGCCAAAAGAAGGATAAGAAGCCCCACGTTGTCTACTATGCGAGTAGGACCTTGAATCCCGCCCAAGTTAATTATTACTCGACTATGGAGAAAGAGCTCCTAGCCGTCGTTTTTTGCTTTAGACAAATTCAGGACCTTGCTTAATAGGATCCAAGGTCATTGTTTTCATAGACCATGCGGCTCTAAAACTTCTTCTTTCTAAGAAAGATGCAAAGCCCCGTTTGCTACGATGGATCCTACTCCTTCAAGAATTCGATTTAGAAATTAAGGATAAGAAGGGAGTAAAGAATATGGTGGCGGATCATCTATCCTGCCTAGTTCTACTCAATTCTATTGACGAGTCACCTATTGAGGACTCATTCCTTGATAAGCAACTCTTTGTTGCTATGCATCCACCATGGTATGCTGACATAGCAAATTATCTTTCCACAGGTGCAATGCCGATTCACTGGACTGCGCAAAATAAAAGGAAATTTCTAAGGGAAGTGCATAGGTTTTTCTAGGATGAACCTTTACTTTTTAAATATTACCCATATCAAATAATTAGGAGATGTGTCCTTGATGATGAACAAAATTTCGTCATCTCCTTTTGTTATAGTCAAGCATGTGGGGGTCATTTTTTCATTAAGAAAACCACTGTAAAAATTTTGCAGTGTGGTTTTTATTGGCCTACTTTATTTAGAGGCAGCCAAGAATTTTACAAAGTATGCGAGCACTGTCAAAAGCTAGTAGGATTGTCCCGTTGGAATATGATGCCTCTTAACCCAATTTAACATCTCGAAATCTTCGATTGTTGGGGCATCGATTTCATGGGCCATTCCCCTCATCATTTGGACATGTCTACATATTGCTTGCCATAGACTGTGTGTCCAAGTGGATAGAGGTAATTTCATGTAAAACTAAGATCATCGTACGATTCTAAATTTTCTTAAAGAAAATATACTTTCCAGATTTCGAATGCCTCGAGCCATCATAAGTTGTCACGCCCCAAATTCGGTTCTCGACGTCCATTCGCTGTAACCCGAATTCAGAGGTGGCAGCCTCCGTAGTACCCCGATCTCGGATCCTAACCCTACACGTCAGGTTCCGATCCTGGGATACCACAAGGAGGATTTTAGGGTCTGAAATTTTTTTTTTTTTGAAAACATGAGCATCACAATATGAGTACCATCAAAGACAAACACAATATTTCCACTAAATCTTTTCGTTTATATACAGTACTGAAAAGTAAATACACAATGCGTAAATATAAAAACTGTGCACAATCCGGCACCTTCTGCTACTGCACTCCCAATTCCAACTCAACGTTGCTGATACACTCTGGTATAACCTGCAGCGTAACAAACGCGCATAAGCTTCGAACGAAGCTTTGTGAGTGCGTGTGTGCGTGCGCAATGCGTATGACAAACATGATAAATATCAGAGTAAGCAGTAAAGCATGATGAGAAGACTAAACCAAAACTTAGCCTAATTAGGCTACACGATCATGTGATATGAATAACTAGCCTACCACGGCTATGCAAGCATGCAATACAGATAACTAGCCTACCATGGCTATGCAAGCATGCAATACAGGTAACCAGCCTACCAAGGCTATATACTCATACTGTGCAATGGCCTACAGGGCCTAATGTCACGTACAATGATCCAATGCATGTATGCAAATCACCACCTCTCAGTACAGTGGTCCAGATGCGAACAGTCAAAACGCAATCACGTAAGCAATGCAGGAATCGGAACTGGTAGCTCGCCCAGTGTGGTAGCTCGCCCAGGCTTACAGCCTCGCCCACATCACACCCGCCCACATCAGGACCGTCCCACACCATACAGAACATCAGTCACATCACTGATACCAATACCATCTCTGAAACGGAACATCACCGGGGTCTCACAGACCTCACTACTCACCAGTAGAATGCCAAAGCCTATCTGGTGCAATAGCCGGACCTACTTACAGCTGGTCAAACTCAACCCCCTTTGCCAACACTCTTCCGGCAGGTTAGGTCAGACCTCCTTCCAAACTGACCACGTGCAGTGGAAAACACCGCCGTTTGGTATTCGGCATACTGGTGTATGATTAAACCACCCGGTCCTTGAATGGAGCACCCACCTTGGTACCAACGGGATCAGGGACTTTCACCCAGGGACATCTTTGGCATCCAGTTTAAAGATCACATATTTCCGGTGTTCTGCAAACCACGATGGAGCTGTGGTTGCAACGTAGTAACCATGCTATATGCGGCACAAGCAGACGGTGCGAAATGCAACCATGCATACAAACGTGGGACGACATGCCCGTGCAAGTCTCCAAAGAGCACCATAAAACTATAAGGTCTGAAACACAATGTCACCGTCAGCTGGAAATGAATTGCACGACAATCACGACCGATATGGCCGGTTGATACAAGACAATCAGATGAGCCAAGCATTCATGATGCATGAGTCAAGTATACAGTATGGGTGCCAACAAGTAGTTCATCTACCACGATGGCTATAAATCAATCTAGTCCAACCTATTTGAGATATGATTAAGATGAGGGGACACATATGAATGATCTAGTCATAGTGCGGGATGTCGCTAGCCAGGGAATCTCGCACCAAGGGCTACAAGGTATGCTAAGCTATTCCTACCATACAGTGTAAGTCAGGATGATAGATTCCTGTCCTCGAATAGTCCCATACCTATTGGAGAGGTTTGCGATAGAGAGCACGTGAATTTCATTTGCGCGACTACATCTCGAATGCTTTATGAATGCGTTTATGCCCTAGTGGTCCCCAACTAACAATGGTGATTCGGGATGCATACTCATTACACATGCATGGTGGTCGTCGAAGCATATAGTATAAAGATCACATATGAGTATTCCAAATAACACTACGTGTGGCAACAGACATACTAAAAATAGCATAAAAGATAGTTCACTTATAATACAAAGAAACATAAGGAGATAAGACTCTAAATGGATGGTATACAACAACACAGATGGTCCAACAACTGAACGGTGTGGATTAACCTTCAATATTTGGATAACCCAAATGGAAAGAAAATGATTGAATACACTACCGACACATCAAAGGTAGAACCTACTTGAGCGGCAAGAGTGGAATACTCAAAATCACGCCGAGACCCATAATCCTGTAGTACAATGGAGATGAACACAATAATGGTCCGTAAAAGGAATGTCATAGAAGGGGTTACAAGATAGACATGTCATGATAGAGGATTATAAATGGTAGTGTAATATGAGATAGATGGTCAACACGATGAAGTCCAAAAAGGGACGACAGGTCTAACCTCATGCTACAAGATAGGCTCCATATAATGGATGGCCTAGATGACATACGAACGTCGAGGATGAGCCCCATACTCGTCCTATAGGTAAATGGACGGTGTGGATGAGATATACACGATATGGTAGTCTTTAATAGTTGGGTATAAGGGTAGAAGGGGTGAGTCATATGAGTATACAAGCTGAGTTACCAAGATCAATCAACATGGTGAGTAAATAAGGTGAGTCAATAAGGCAGGTCAACAAGGCGGGTCAACATGGTGAGTTAACAAGGTGAATTGACAAGACGGTTCCACAGGGTGAGTTTAAGAAGGTAGTCATGTGACTTGGATCAAGCAAACTCTAAGGATGACCTTTCAATAAGGGTTTACACAACTAATCATCAAGGTGGGTCCACGGGATGGACAACGCGGTCATTCGAACACGCACACTAAGGTGGTCCCAAGGGCCATCTTGTACATAACATGCTAGGGTCCATTCATTTGGATGGTTTGGATTAAGTACAAATTTAAGGCGGTCCTAATGGATGGCCAACATACATATCGCACCATGGAGGCCAATGGCTGACGTGGATAGAACACATGCATAACAAGGTGGACCCGTGGTTGGGTATAGCCGCACAAAGGAGTGGGGAAGCCATATACATCAAAGGGGCTACAACAGTTGGGGATCAACCCGATATTTGTGCTTTCCCACTAATCAAGTGAGATGGCAAACAAACACCATGGTGGGGCCCGCACACCACACGTGTGGAACCCCACCCATGGCTGGGTGACTTATGAACAGGAAGGATGGCAAATAAACATAACAGATGGGTCCTGTAAAGTTTCCAATGGTAGGCATTCAATCACCCTTATTTTCTACGTGTGGCCCACCTAAAATTGGGCCCACACCCCTGCCAAGAAGAACGACACGATATACTCAACATTCATCAAGGTGGGACCCAAAGTTGGGCCCCATCACCTTTGATTACATGGATAAATAAACATTACAATGGCCCTAAGGAAGGTTTCAAAGGTGGGCATCAATGGCCACGGTTTCCCTACAATGTGGTCCACTTGAGGTTTGTATTTACCTCATTATGAGGGCCCACGGCCCTAAAATAATATGAAAGAGCAGATGGGCGGCATACATAAAACAGATACATCGTGGTGGGACCCATAGAGCGTAGCACCCAAATGGGCCCCAAGCATTTTGAATCAAACTAATATTTTTGTTTCCCCCTTCACCCATATCCATGTGATCTTATGAACAGGTTAAATGACAAATAAACATCACTGTAGAGCCTGGGAAGGTTTCAACGGTGGAGATCATAATTCCCACTGTTTCGTGTGACATGGTCCACTTGACAATTGGATATGCTTAAATTCTGGGCTCAGCCACTAAAATGAGCTGGACAGAATAGATAAAGCAAATACATTTTAGGTGGGTCCCACGAGTGTGCCACTGGCTTGGCAGACCCCATATTTATTTAGTTATTTATTCATTATGTGCATATATATATTTATATATTTTATTCCTACCAAGTGGGGCCCACAGAAGCTTGGATCAAGCTGATATTGCTGCTTTCCCTTCTTCACACGCATGTGTGAACTTATGAACAGGTTGGATCTCAATTAAACATCATGGTGGGCATTGGAAGGTTTCAATGGTAGGGTCACTGTCCCTGCTGTTTCCTTTGGTGGGACCCCCTTGAGACTTGGATCTGACCCATTCTTGGGATCATGCCCTAAAATGATCTCCCCAAATGGATGGACGGTGTAGATACAGCACATGCATCATGGTGGGACCCACGAGTGGGCCACCGGCTGGCCCCCCACGAGCCCAGCGTCCACGGACGCTGGGTAGTTCCAGCGCGTCAGAGAGGGTCTCCTCCTTTTTTTCTTTCTTTTTCTTTTTTTTTTGTTTGTTACACTCATATCATGTGGGGCCCACATGGTACTGATCCACTCCGTTCATCAGGTTCTCCGACTCAAGTGGAACCCATAGAGCCCAATATTGGGTATGTTACGGGGTCTACAAACATCAGTGTGGGCCGAAGCAGTTTCGACAGTGGACATCATTCACCCCACTGTTTCATGTGGTGCGGCCCACTTAAGAATTGAATATGCTTCATATTTGGGCCTTAGCCCTAAAATGATATGGGAAAACAGATAGACGGTGTGGATGGAACACAAACATCAAGGTGGGTCCCACGAGTGGGGACCCCTCCCAGCCGTCCTGACGCTGGACGGTTCCAGCGTCCCAGACGCTGTGAACGTCCAGCGCTGGACGTTCTTATTTTATTTATTTATTTTTTTTCCTTCTCTTAGTTATTTCAGGTGGGGCCCACTTAGGGAAGATCCAATCCGTCCATCAGGTTTCCCAGCTCGCTGGGGACCTAATAAGCCCAATATTGGGCAGGTGATTCCTTCTACAAACATCACGGTGGGCCATGGTAGTTTCAATAGTGGACATGGTGCTCTCCACTGTTTTCGATGGTGTGGTCCACCCGAGATCTGGATCTTCTTCATTATTGGTACCCAGCCCCAAAATGAGCTGGAGAAACTGATGGGCGGTGTGGATCGAATACATGCATCAAGGTGGGTCCCACAAGTGGGAACCCACGGTCGTGCCCAAAAGGGCTTTCAGCCCGGGAACTGCTGGGTAGCAGCGTCCTCTGGACGCTGACTGTCCAGTGGCCCCCTCATGTATATTTTTTTTTATTTTTATTATTATATTTTTTTTACTAGTGGGGTCCACACGTGCAGATCCGCTCCATCCATCAGCTGGGCCATCACATGGTGGGCCCACATGGTGGACATCGTCGATGAACTACATACATCATGGTGGCTGTTGGCCACACTAATTATGCCGCAAATGGGTCCCAAAGTGGGATCCACACCATCAAAGGGTGGGACCCATTCATGGACGATCCAGCCCATCCATCTCATTGCCCATCACAAGGTGGGACCAAGGAAAGAAAACGAAAAGTAAACGAGAAAAAGGGGGGAAAGGTATGCACTCACAATGATGGTTGGACGGTTGGATTGCCGATCGGACGGTCCGGATGATGATCGGGGTCCTCCAAGCTTGATCTTCACCTTCAATCTCTCTCTTTCTCTCTTGATCTCCCTCTAAATCTCTCTCTAAACTCACTCAATCTCTCAAATCTCTCTACTTCTCTCTCTTCTTTCTCTTCTCTCTCTTCTCTCTCTCTCTCTCTCCCTCTCTCTCTCTCTCTCTCTCAAATCTTGGAATTGAGAAGGCCACCCCCCCCCCACGTATGGCTCTTGTATGGGAAGAGGGGGGTGCATGATGTCATGATGATGATGATGATGATGAGAGAGGACATGGGGGAATGGGTTAGAGTTGACTTTTGGTGAGAGAGGATGGGGTGGGTATGGTGATGATGGCTAGATAATGATGGGGGTATGGGTGAGGGTGATGGTGATAGATTTGACATGTGGTTGGGAATTGTGCAAGTGGGGCCCACGCCACACGCGCGTTGCGTGGCCCACCTCGAATTGCACGAACGTATGCCTCTTACACACCGGGTATCGCAATGGGGCGTGCCGCGCGGCGTTGGAATCGTGGCGCCCGCGCGGTCGCAAGGGTACAAGTCTTGGGTCGTTGCGGTACTAAATCAGGGTCGCGATCAAGGCTCTCTAATCTGGTCCGTCCGGGACGTACCGGTACCGGAAACTAAACGTACGGAGGGCAATTCAGGGTACGGGTCTTACAACTCTCCCCTCCTTATAAAAATTTCGTCCTCGAAATTCACAACCAAACGAAGTCAAAGCAAACCACACATATATATAGATAAAAATAAAAAAAACATACAAAAAATCAATGAAAGTTTGCAACATCGCTAAGTCCACATAGCATGCGTACAGCTCTTGATGGTGTCAATCTCCTCTGGTGTCTACCGTAAAATGTCGGGGTCGAGGGAACAACGCTCTAGTACTGCTACTGACGGGATGGGCAGTCCCTAACTCGGTGTCCAATCTCGCCACACTTGAAACAAGTGCCCTTGAATGGCTTTTGGAGGTCGGGTGCTCCTGGTGTCGTAGGCGGCTTCCGCGGATGAACCTTCCTTTGACGCCTAGTTCTTCGAGGACCTACGATCGGAGGGATTGGTGCAATCGGTGCTCTGCGCCATGGTTGTTGTTTAGGTGCTCTTGGTCGCTGAGGGCATTCCTTCCTTCGATGGCCAGCTTCACCGCACTCGAAACAGTGACCTGAGATCCGCGACGGGGTCTTCTCTGAAAACTGTGTCGTCTGGGAACTGCTAGGGGAGAACTTCCTCTTCCTGCTGTCACTCGGGGGTGCTTGTTGTTGCTCGAACAAAGCGGTCATCAACCGGAGCATCCCTTGGAATTGCTCTGCGCTTACTAGGGTGACAGGTGCTAACTCTGGCTGGGACGTACCAGCCTCAACTTCAGCTACTGGTGTCGCGTCCATCTTTTAAAAAAAGAAGGGACAAGAAACCCTTAGCCTCAGAAAACTACAAACATATTACAATTAAAGAACTATACCATTGGGAATTCTAGTGATTCTAAGTTCGCAATCATCAACAAGTGAGGGGTGATCTAATCCTAAAATACTAAGTAGAAACATTGTGTTGTTCATAGGTAGCTCCCAAGTCATGCTCTTATACCAACTCCTGTCACGCCCCAAATTCGGTTCTCGACGTCCATTCGCTGTAACCCGAATTCAGAGGTGGCAGCCTCCGTAGTACCCCGATCTCGGATCCTAACCCTACACGTCAGGTTCCGATCCTGGGATACCACAAGGAGGATTTTAGGGTCTGAAATTTTTTTTTTTTTTGAAAACATGAGCATCACAATATGAGTACCATCAAAGACAAACACAATATTTCCACTAAATCTTTTCGTTTATATACAGTACTGAAAAGTAAATACACAATGCGTAAATATAAAAACTGTGCACAATCCGGCACCTTCTGCTACTGCACTCCCAATTCCAACTCAACGTTGCTGATACACTCTGGTATAACCTGCAGCGTAACAAACGCGCATAAGCTTCGAACGAAGCTTTGTGAGTGCGTGTGTGCGTGCGCAATGCGTATGACAAACATGATAAATATCAGAGTAAGCAGTAAAGCATGATGAGAAGACTAAACCAAAACTTAGCCTAATTAGGCTACACGATCATGTGATATGAATAACTAGCCTACCACGGCTATGCAAGCATGCAATACAGATAACTAGCCTACCATGGCTATGCAAGCATGCAATACAGGTAACCAGCCTACCAAGGCTATATACTCATACTGTGCAATGGCCTACAGGGCCTAATGTCACGTACAATGATCCAATGCATGTATGCAAATCACCACCTCTCAGTACAGTGGTCCAGATGCGAACAGTCAAAACGCAATCACGTAAGCAATGCAGGAATCGGAACTGGTAGCTCGCCCAGTGTGGTAGCTCGCCCAGGCTTACAGCCTCGCCCACATCACACCCGCCCACATCAGGACCGTCCCACACCATACAGAACATCAGTCACATCACTGATACCAATACCATCTCTGAAACGGAACATCACCGGGGTCTCACAGACCTCACTACTCACCAGTAGAATGCCAAAGCCTATCTGGTGCAATACCGGACCTACTTACAGCTGGTCAAACTCAACCCCCTTTGCCAACACTCTTCCGGCAGGTTAGGTCAGACCTCCTTCCAAACTGACCACGTGCAGTGGAAAACACCGCCGTTTGGTATTCGGCATACTGGTGTATGATTAAACCACCCGGTCCTTGAATGGAGCACCCACCTTGGTACCAACGGGATCAGGGACTTTCACCCAGGGACATCTTTGGCATCCAGTTTAAAGATCACATATTTCCGGTGTTCTGCAAACCACGATGGAGCTGTGGTTGCAACGTAGTAACCATGCTATATGCGGCACAAGCAGACGGTGCGAAATGCAACCATGCATACAAACGTGGGACGACATGCCCGTGCAAGTCTCCAAAGAGCACCATAAAACTATAAGGTCTCAAACACAATGTCACCGTCAGCTGGAAATGAATTGCACGACAATCACGACCGATATGGCCAGTTGATACAAGACAATCAGATGAGCCAAGCATTCATGATGCATGAGTCAAGTATACAGTATGGGTGCCAACAAGTAGTTCATCTACCACGATGGCTATAAATCAATCTAGTCCAACCTATTTGAGATATGATTAAGATGAGGGGACACATATGAATGATCGAGTCATAGTGCGGGATGTCGCTAGCCAGGGAATCTCGCACCAAGGGCTACAAGGTATGCTAAGCTATTCCTACCATACAGTGTAAGTCAGGATGATAGATTCCTGTCCTCGAATAGTCCCATACCTATTGGAGAGGTTTGCGATAGAGAGCACGTGAATTTCATTTGCGCGACTACATCTCGAATGCTTTATGAATGCGTTTATGCCCTAGTGGTCCCCAACTAACAATGGTGATTCGGGATGCATACTCATTACACATGCATGGTGGTCGTCGAAGCATATAGTATAAAGATCACATATGAGTATTCCAAATAACACTACGTGTGGCAACAAACATACTAAAAATAGCATAAAAGATAGTTCACTTATAATACAAAGAAACATAAGGAGATAAGACTCTAAATGGATGGTATACAACAACACAGATGGTCCAACAACTGAACGGTGTGGATTAACCTTCAATATTTGGATAACCCAAATGGAAAGAAAATGATTGAATACACTACCGACACATCAAAGGTAGAACCTACTTGAGCGGCAAGAGTGGAATACTCAAAATCACGCCGAGACCCATAATCCTGTAGTACAGTGGAGATGAACACAATAATGGTCCGTAAAAGGAATGTCATAGAAGGGGTTGCAAGATAGACATGTCATGATAGAGGATTATAAATGGTAGTGTAATATGAGATAGATGGTCAACACGATGAAGTCCAAAAAGGGACGACAGGTCTAACCTCATGCTACAAGATAGGCTCCATATAATGGATGGCCTAGATGACATACGAACGTCGAGGATGAGCCCCATACTCGTCCTATAGGTAAATGGACGGTGTGGATGAGATATACACGATATGGTAGTCTTTAATAGTTGGGTATAAGGGTAGAAGGGGTGAGTCATATGAGTATACAAGCTGAGTTACCAAGATCAATCAACATGGTGAGTAAATAAGGTGAGTCAATAAGGCAGGTCAACAAGGCGGGTCAACATGGTGAGTTAACAAGGTGAATTGACAAGACAGTTCCACAGGGTGAGTTTAAGAAGGTAGTCATGTGACTTGGATCAAGCAAACTCTAAGGATGACCTTTCAATAAGGGTTTACACAACTAATCATCAAGGTGGGTCCACGGGATGGACAACGCGGTCATTCGAACACGCACACTAAGGTGGTCCCAAGGGCCATCTTGTACATAACATGCTAGGGTCCATTCATTTGGATGGTTTGGATTAAGTACAAATTTAAGGCGGTCCTAATGGATGGCCAACATACATATCGCACCATGGAGGCCAATGGCTGACGTGGATAGAACACATGCATAACAAGGTGGACCCGTGGTTGGGTATAGCCGCACAAAGGAGTGGGGAAGCCATATACATCAAAGGGGCTACAACAGTTGGGGATCAACCCGATATTTGTGCTTTCCCACTAATCAAGTGAGATGGCAAACAAACACCATGGTGGGGCCCGCACACCACACGTGTGGAACCCCACCCATGGCTGGGTGACTTATGAACAGGAAGGATGGCAAATAAACATAACAGATGGGTCTTGTAAAGTTTCCAATGGTAGGCATTCAATCACCCTTATTTTCTACGTGTGGCCCACCTAAAACTGGGCCCACACCCCTGCCAAGAAGAACGACACGATATACTCAACATTCATCAAGGTGGGACCCAAAGTTGGGCCCCATCACCTTTGATTACATGGATAAATAAACATTACAATGGCCCTAAGGAAGGTTTCAAAGGTGGGCATCAATGGCCACGGTTTCCCTACAATGTGGTCCACTTGAGGTTTGTATTTACCTCATTATGAGGGCCCACGGCCCTAAAATAATATGAAAGAGCAGATGGGCGGCATACATAAAACAGATACATCGTGGTGGGACCCATAGAGCGTAGCACCCAAATGGGCCCCAAGCATTTTGAATCAAACTAATATTTTTGTTTCCCCCTTCACCCATATCCATGTGATCTTATGAACAGGTTAAATGACAAATAAACATCACTGTAGAGCCTGGGAAGGTTTCAACGGTGGAGATCATAATTCCCACTGTTTCGTGTGACATGGTCCACTTGACAATTGGATATGCTTAAATTCTGGGCTCAGCCACTAAAATGAGCTGGACAGAATAGATAAAGCAAATACATTTTAGGTGGGTCCCACGAGTGTGCCACTGGCTTGGCAGACCCCATATTTATTTAGTTATTTATTCATTATGTGCATATATATATTTATATATTTTATTCCTACCAAGTGGGGCCCACAGAAGCTTGGATCAAGCTGATATTGCTGCTTTCCCTTCTTCACACGCATGTGTGAACTTATGAACATGTTGGATCTCAATTAAACATCATGGTGGGCATTGGAAGGTTTCAATGGTAGGGTCACTGTCCCTGCTGTTTCCTTTGGTGGGACCCCCTTGAGACTTGGATCTGACCCATTCTTGGGATCATGCCCTAAAATGATCTCCCCAAATGGATGGACGGTGTAGATACAGCACATGCATCATGGTGGGACCCACGAGTGGGCCACCAGCTGGCCCCCCACGAGCCCAGCGTCCACGGACGCTGGGTACTTCCAGCGCGTCAGAGAGGGTCTCCTCCTTTTTTTCTTTCTTTTTCTTTTTTTTTTTTTGTTTGTTACACTCATATCATGTGGGGCCCACATGGTACTGATCCACTCCGTTCATCAGGTTCTCCGACTCAAGTGGAACCCATAGAGCCCAATATTGGGTATGTTACGGGGTCTACAAACATCAGTGTGGGCCGAAGCAGTTTCGACAGTGGACATCATTCACCCCACTGTTTCATGTGGTGCGGCCCACTTAAGAATTGAATATGCTTCATATTTGGGCCTTAGCCCTAAAATGATATGGGAAAACAGATAGACGGTGTGGATGGAACACAAACATCAAGGTGGGTCCCACGAGTGGGGACCCCTCCCAGCCGTCCTGACGCTGGACGGTTCCAGCGTCCCAGACGCTGTGAACGTCCAGCGCTGGACGTTCTTATTTTATTTATTTATTTTTTTTCCTTCTCTTAGTTATTTCAGGTGGGGCCCACTTAGGGAAGATCCAATCCGTCCATCAGGTTTCCCAGCTCGCTGGGGACCTAATAAGCCCAATATTGGGCAGGTGATTCCTTCTACAAACATCACGGTGGGCCATGGTAGTTTCAATAGTGGACATGGTGCTCTCCACTGTTTTCGATGGTGTGGTCCACCCGAGATCTGGATCTTCTTCATTATTGGTACCCAGCCCCAAAATGAGCTGGAGAAACTGATGGGCGGTGTGGATCGAATACATGCATCAAGGTGGGTCCCACAAGTGGGAACCCACGGTCGTGCCCAAAAGGGCTTTCAGCCCGGGAGCTGCTGGGCAGCAGCGTCCTCTGGACGCTGACTGTCCAGTGGCCCCCTCATGTATATTTTTTTTTATTTTTATTATTATATTTTTTTTACTAGTGGGGTCCACACGTGCAGATCCGCTCCATCCATCAGCTGGGCCATCACATGGTGGGCCCACATGGTGGACATCGTCGATGAACTACATCATCATGGTGGCTGTTGGCCACACTAATTATGCCGCAAATGGGTCCCAAAGTGGGATCCACACCATCAAAGGGTGGGACCCATTCATGGACGATCCAGCCCATCCATCTCATTGCCCATCACAAGGTGGGACCAAGGAAAGAAAACGAAAAGTAAACGAGAAAAAGGGGGGAAAGGTATGCACTCACAATGATGG
Source organism: Liriodendron chinense (assembly GCA_003013855.2). Classification (NCBI taxonomy): domain Eukaryota; kingdom Viridiplantae; phylum Streptophyta; class Magnoliopsida; order Magnoliales; family Magnoliaceae; genus Liriodendron; species Liriodendron chinense. The sequence goes on from PVNU02000506.1 coordinate 1,437,414, forward strand.
TTGGACGGTTGGATTGCCGATCGGACGGTCCGGATGATGATCGGGGTCCTCCAAGCTTGATCTTCACCTTCAATCTCTCTCTTTCTCTCTTGATCTCCCTCTAAATCTCTCTCTAAACTCACTCAATCTCTCAAATCTCTCTACTTCTCTCTCTTCTTTCTCTTCTCTCTCTTCTCTCTCTCTCTCTCTCTCTCTCCCTCTCTCTCTCTCTCTCTCTCTCTCAAATCTTGGAATTGAGAAGGCCACCCCCCCCCACGTATGGCTCTTGTATGGGAAGAGGGGGGTGCATGATGTCATGATGATGATGATGATGATGAGAGAGGACATGGGGGAATGGGTTAGAGTTGACTTTTGGTGAGAGAGGATGGGGTGGGTATGGTGATGATGGCTAGATAATGATGGGGGTATGGGTGAGGGTGATGGTGATAGATTTGACATGTGGTTGGGAATTGTGCAAGTGGGGCCCACGCCACACGCGCGTTGCGTGGCCCACCTCGAATTGCACGAACGTATGCCTCTTACACACCGGGTATCGCAATGGGGCGTGCCGCGCGGCGTTGGAATCGTGGCGCCCGCGCGGTCGCAAGGGTACAAGTCTTGGGTCGTTGCGGTACTAAATCAGGGTCGCGATCAAGGCTCTCTAATCTGGTCCGTCCGGAACGTACCGGTACCGGAAACTAAACGTACGGAGGGCAATTCAGGGTACGGGTCTTACATAAGTGATGATGGTTCTCACTTTTGCAGTAGGCCTTTTGAAGCTTTAATGCAGAAATATGGCATTAGGCATAAAGTGAGTACCCCTTACCACCCACAGACAAGTGGGCAAGCTGAGATTTCCAATCAGAAAATCAAACAGATTTTGAAAAAGATAGTGAAACCGAATCGCAAAGATTGATCGCTGCAATTAGTCGATGCTCTCTGGGCTCACCGTACTGCTTATAAGACCCACATTGGAATGTTTCCCTATAGACTTGTCTATGGGAAAGCTTGTCATTTACCTGTGGAACTTGAACACAAAGCTTATTGGGCAATTCGGGCATTAAACTTCGACATTGACAAGGTTAGCTCGCTTCTCAAACTCCAATTGAATGAGCATCACGAGATCCGAAACGATGCTTACGAGAACTCAAGGATTTACAAGAGTAGGATGAAGGCCTTTCATGACAAACACATCTTCAGAAAATTTTTCCATGAAGGCTAGAAAGTGCTCTTGTACAATTCCCGACTTCATCTTTTTTTTAAAAAAAAATTGAAATCTCGATGGACTGGCTCATATATTATTAAAGAAGTTTTTCCTTATGGGGCTGTCGAGATAGAGAATATGGTGAATGGTAAATGTTTTAAAGTGAACGGACAACGCCTTAAACCATTCATTGAAAAATTTGATTCAGAGGATATGTCCATCACTCTAAAGGATCCTGTGTAACAGGGTGATTGATCTCCTAGTCAGACAGCGGTTTAAAGTATATTAGGTTTAATTATTTTTCTGTTTTCGTTTTACTACTTTAGTAGATTTAGATGCCGGAGGTAGATTCCCATGATCGACTCATTCAGGTACTCTCATAATCACCCTCTTTTTTTTTTATCATTGCTCTCATGTTCATGCTCATTGTATATTTCTTACATTGAGGACAATGTAGGATTTGGTTGGGGGGTGAGATTCCTAGAATCTAGCAATTTGTGAAATTTTGAGCAATATTTTGTATAAAATTTTCAATTTTTCTGAAATATCAAAAATCTTTTGGAAAACCATGTTTCTATGCACTTGGGATGCTATAAGTATGAAAGGATGGGAGAATTAGTTAATAAGATTTTAAGATTTCTGAATGTTCTCAAATGTAACGGTGTGCTATATGAATTTCCCCAATGAGTTGATTGATAAAAAATTTAACGCTCGTGGTCTAGTTCACATTACATGATTCTCATGATTGGAAGGGATTAGTAGATTTGTAGATTGGTTAGATTGAAGATTTGAAGTGTTTAGGAACCAAGCTGGGGAACTTTGTCCATCCTTGTTTATGTGCAAAAAGAGAAAAGAATGAGAGATATGGATTTTAAAAAATCCTATCTAATGTTTATGAAAAAAGAGAATGAGGATGTGGTAGTTATTGTATATTTGTGAAAGATTCCAAAAAGGGCTACCATTACCAACCAGGGGATGATCTATCCGTAACTAAAGCTGGAAATGGGACATAGTGTGAAAGCCGTCGAAGGAACAGTAAGGTAGATTCTTTTTATAGGCAATTGGTTAATCTATACACTTTTAGATCTTTTATTTCACTGATTTATGAAGAAGGTAATCCTAAAAGTTCATGAGATGAATATGCACATTGCACACTAGACCATACATGTTTGGATTCTTCTATTTGTCAATAAATCAGTGGGGATTCTATGTGGACTCTTTTTTATAATTGTGGAGCTTAGGATTTCAAATTTTTATCACCCAATTTTTCTGAATTTTGCACTTACATATCTTAAAGTTTATAGAAGTATTGTTTCCAAGAGAGAGTTGAGTTTTTAGAGAAGTAGATTGTTTCACACATGTTTTGCTCGAGACTAGTAAAATGCTGGTTGGGGAGTGTTTTGGGCTCCTAATTTATACATATTCTAACCCATCACATTGCATCTTATGCATGTTTTGCATTTGAAAAGACTAATCTAATACATGTTTTGTGGTTGTAGGAATGAGAGAGGGATTTCACCTAAATAACGACTAAAAGACTGCATTTGGAGGCCCTTTAATGATGTCCATAGGTGGGCCAAAGAAGAAAGAAAAAAGAAGGAGAGAAGGGAGAAAGAAGGGAAAGGAATGAGGCTAGACCGGTCTTGATCAGTCGGCCAAGGAAGCCCCGATTGGTCTTGATTGGTCGGCCACCAAGCCACCTCCCTCTCAACTCGTTGGAGCAGGCCCTAGACCAGTCCAACCGATCAAGACCGGTCGTCCATAGGCCTTCCCCCCGCTCCTGTACTCTCTGGAAGAGGACTAGACAGGTTCGACTGGTTAAGACCGGTCGGCCAGTGTATTTTTGCACAAATCTAGAAGCTTCTCATTCAACCTCCAAATTTTCATGCGCTTTGCATAAGTAGCTGTGAATTCTGAAAGTTTCTGGGTTGGTGGGGTCTCTCCATTATAAAAGGACACCTAGGTTTCATTCCTAAGGCATCATAGAAGGCTTGGGACTTCGTGGGAGGTGAAGAGGATCGTCGTGGAACGTCTACAACTCTCCCGAATCCGATTTTTCACGTTTTTCTTTAGCTTTTCATTGTTTTTAGTTGTAGGATGATGATACTCAGCTAGAACCTCTTAGCTAAGGCTAAGAGGTAAAGCTTGTAGTTAGTTATCATGTAGATTCGTTTGATTCAAGTACTTTACTTAAAGTTTGGATTTTTAAGTTCTAGTTTGAATAAAGCTGGTATTTTTGGATGTTTTATGAGAGTTCATGTGCTTCGGACATGGGTTCCTTGCAATTCTCTGAGATTATCATGTTTGGATTGATTAGATTTGAATTGTAGTAACCCTAAAGCATGCCATAGTCTCTTGACATGGTTGTTACTTCGAAGGCTACGTATTTGAATTTTATGTGCTTCATTAGAACTAAAATTTGATTTTCTGATTTAAGTGGGGATTGTATGTGTTTGAATGCTAAATCTTCCAACTATAAGAGAGATAGAACTTTGAATCTAGTTGTGTTTATGCTTGGATGAATGAATTCACATGGGACTACTATAAGTGGATCCTTGAGGCCTTAGTTTCATTACTTAATAGATTTTTACAAAGTTACTATTTTTGCTTAGTTTATGAAATCAAGCTTTCAAATTGTTGAATTTGAAGTCGCTAGAATAGTTTGAATTTGTTTACCTCTTTCCCTGTGCATCGACCTCGGTCTTACCAATATTATTACTACATCGCATGCTTGCACTTAAGGCGAGCGAACTGTTCGCTCGCCTCAAGTGTAAGGCTGCGATGTAGTAATAAATCTCGGTAAGACCGAGGTCGATCCACAGGGAAAGAGTAACAGCTTCCTAATTACTCCAGCAACTCAGTTTAATAGAACAAATTCAATTTCAATGGGATGTTTAATTAAAACAGTAACTTAATGAAAAATCAGAGATATAATGTACTAAGGCTTTCAAGGATCCACTTGTAGCAATCCTATGTTAATTCAGTCAATCCAAGTAGAGAACACAACTAGATTTGAAGTCCTATCTCTCATCTAGTTGGAAAATAAAGCATTCACACACATTCATCCAATTCAAGTCGAACTTCCAAGTTCAAATCCATTCAATCAATGTAGAATTCAAATTCATAGCCTGCGGAGTAACAGCCATGTCTATGGACTATGGCCTGCTCAAGGATTACTATAATTCGAATCTAAACAAGCAACCTGTGATAATCTCAGAGAATTAAAAGGAATTCATGTCCGGAGCACATGAACTCAGATAAGACATCTCAAACTACCATCTTTTGGACTGAACATAAGAAAATTCTAACCTTGAATTAAAAAATACTTGAATCAAACTGAAATTAACATAGAACTGGCTACAAGCTTCACCTCTCAGCCTTAGCTGAGAGGTTTTAGCCGAGCATAGTTATGCCACAACTAAAAACTCAAAAATAAAGCATAAAACTAGAAAAACCCGAAAATAGATGTTGCAGACGCTCCACAGTCGCCTTCAGCCTCCAAACTCACGTTCCTTCTCTTCTCTGATGCCTTAGGGAGAGCCCCTAGGTGGCCTTTTATAGCAACAAGCCCCCCTTGCGGCGGATTCTGCGAAAGCCTTCGCATTGCGCAGCAATTTTCGGAGTCCCAATTTAGAAAGGAGACTTCTTACGCAGGGCCGACCGGTCGTGACCGGTCGGACTAACTTTTTAAACCATCCAGCGAGTGCATCCGACCGGTCATGACCGGTCGGACAAATCTATCCGCGTCCAGCGTGCATGCCCGACCGGTCATGACCGGTCGGGCTTTGTTTCCTCTTCGTCCAGAGCCTATAGCCGACCGGTCATGACCGGTCGGCCCTTCCTCAATGTCTTCTGCCTTCATGGCCGACCGGTCTTGACCGGTCGGCCTTCTTCTACTGCTCCTTTCTGATGTGTCTGACCGGTCGGACGACCGGTCAGCCTTGTTATTCTTCAGCTTTTTCTTCTTTTCTTCATCCTCTTTTCTCTCTCTTTCTCCTTCTTTCTTTGGTCCATCCTAAGACTTCATGCAATAGCTTCAAATACATTCTTTTGGCTCCAATTTGATGAAATCCACTCTCATCCCTACAATCACAGAAACACGTGTTAGGTGGGCCTTTAAACCATGAAAATCATGCAAACTATGTAGTGTAATGGGCAATGCAATGTATAAATTGGAGGTTCAACACGAACACTTACCCATTTTTTTACGGTCTCGTATGCTATGACATAGACTACCAAAGACCTTAAAGTATTTCACATTTGGTGTCTTTCTGTGCCACAGTTCATAGGCAGTTTTGTTCAAACCTGCCCTCAAGTAAACTCAATTTATGATGTAGCAGTAGTGTTAACTGCTTCGGCCCACAAATTTTTCGCAAGATTTTTACTATTAAGAATAACTATGGCCATTTCCAACAATACCCAGTTCTTCCTTTTAGCAACCCCATTTTGTTGAGGTGTTTTGGGTGATAAAAATCAAGACAGATTCATAACTCATCACATAGGTCATTCAAACGATGATCTTTAAATTCATCGCCATGATCACTCCGAATTCTAGCAACCATGTAACCTTTCTCATTATGAAGTCGTTTTATCAATTTTTTGAACTCTTCAAATGTGTCAAATTTTCTCTTAGGAAAGCGACCTAAGTGAATCTAGCGTAATCATCGACGACAACAAAGAAGTATCATTTCCTACCTTGGCTTAAAACCCTGGTAAGACCAACCAGGTCCATGTGTAGCAGTTCAAAGGGTTTAGATGTGGCCAGATTTGAGGTCTTTTTCTTTTGTACAACCTTAATTGGTTTACCTTTTTTTGCACTCATTGCACACAACCTTTGGTCTTTTATCAATCTTGGGCAATCCTCTCACTAGATTTTTCTGACTCAACTTGAATAGATTTCTGTAGTGTACATGACCGAGTTGTTGGTGCCACAGTTCAGTTTCATTATCAATGGCCATGTGAAAAATGGTTGGGGAGCACTGATTATCGTGGCTTTCAATTACATAACAGTTGTCTCCTATACGTAAACCTTTCATGATCAGTTTTCCTGTGTCCAGGATCTTGCACATCTCTTTGGAGAACCTTTCTGAGTGCTCTCTGTCACAAATTTGTGAAATACTCAGCAAATTGTGATTGAGGCCATCAACAAAAAGCACATTTTCTATTTTTTGGCAATCCTAGCCCAGTGATGGTTTATTTACCAATCATTTTAGCCATGCTCTCATCACCAAATGCGACAGACCGACCATCAAAATCATTATATACGTAGAATTGAGATCTATCACCAGTCATATGTCTAGACCAACCACTATCTAAATACCTATAGTATCCTATAGGTATGCCCCTAAGCTCACATGTCTAGACCCACCATCTTTGGGCCAATGAGGCTTGAATCCTCCGATATGCCCCTACACTCACAAATGAGACTGAAATCCTCAAATTTACCTATAGTATCCAGAATCAAGGAGGCTAAATTCCTCAAGATCAATAATTAGCTCAAACGAGGCTCATTCATCAGATTTTATCTATTGAGCTCAAATTGACCTCCTAAGGTCACCTAACTTAGTTCACAACCCCATTGGGTGTGATTTTCTAGGACCCAACATGTTATTGGGAGGGAATTTATCTATCCTAAATTCATCTTCCTTAGGTTCATCCTAAGTTGGAAATCTATGTTTGGTAAGAGATCTGTTGTACCTACTTACACTAATATTGCTCCTACAAAAATAATTTTTGTTTTTACATTAATTAGGGCAATCTTCTTAGTTAATTCCCTCATATGGTTTTTCATTTTTGGAGGGGATGGGAAACTTCTCTTTTTCTCCGGTGATCTCTTTGGTGGACTCTTCCTTGTGTGTGCCACTTTCTTAGTCACTATGTATTTGACTATTGTTGGGGTTCAAAATATCACCAATGATAAAAGAAGAACTGATGACTTAAATATAGCAGTCAAAGTCAGCAACATACCCAGAGGCAGTCAGAAACGCAGTAGAGCGCCGGTGTGGTCCTAGCTCGAGCAGCTCGCGCAATTGCACTCAGAATTGAAATCTACCATTTCAAAGATGATCTGGACATGCACGTCATGACCAAATGATCTGGAAGGCCCAAAAACCACTAAATCTCAAATTTGGATGCCGTGCGATGTATATTTTCGCCTGCGCACTCCGAAGTACGTTTCCCCCTGCTAAGAGCTGACTAAAGGATCCAAATTGGGAAGGAACTATCGAAATTAACAACGATGGACCATTCACTAGCTGACTCATTCATTAAGTAACATGGTTAGAGGCCAAAAGTGTTCTGGCATCAGTGATTACGATCCCCGAAAAGGTAGCTGTACATTGAGCGTAGGCGCGCGCAACCTAAAATTTTCTAAGTTTGAGAACAGATATCAATGAAGAGATCACTTCCAGTCAGAGGATGATTCGGCAAGCAACGTATGTTTAAAGAAAATGATACGTCATAGGAAGTCTTACCAAGTCACGATTCCGACAAGTCCAAGATCATCTAATTTCGAGTTGTAATGAAGAAGATATGAATTGTTCACCGAAGACAGTACATTATTGATGGTATTGATCACTTAAGGCTCACTTTTGAAGATAAAAGAGGCTTGTAAAGGTGATCATAATAGTTCCATTGTGTAGATCTCCAAAATAACTTTCTGACAAGTATAAGAGCATCCAAATTGGAGTTGTAACGAAGAGTTATGGCTATTTTTGTGGAGACGCGCCAGTGTAAAATGACATGCGCTTGACCCCTCCGTGCACCAGTAAATGACATGTGCCTAACCCCTTCATGCGCTGGTAAATGTACATGCGCTTAGCTCCTATTGGCTTCGTTCCCTCGATCCTCAGCTATAAATAGCCTAAGCTTCATGGCACAATGATGATGCGATCAAAGGGCGGCGTGAGCATGACATAAGTGACATGCGCTCACCCCAAAAATAACATGCTCTTAACCCCAAAACCCTTCGCCAGAGCACTGGAATCCCTCGTCGGAAAGGGATTTTCCCGCGGAATCCCCCGCCAGAAAAGGATTTTCTCGCTGGAGTGGAAGTGTAGAGAGAGGGGGAGAAAAACTCCAAAAAATGTCTAAGTATAGAAGTTACATGCGCCTAGGGCTAGGGGCCAGGCACATGTCACATGTACATGCGCCCAGCTAACATGCCAGGCACATGTACAAAGTCACATGTGCCTGACCCCCTTTAGAAAATTCATTCCAGGTGCATGCAACATACATGCGCATGACCCATATCTTGCATGCGCCTGAGGAGCACTAGCATGCACCTACCCCAGATAAGAATTCACATGCGCTTGCACTGCACTTACTTGCACTGCACCTACTCTACACTGCACTACACTTGCCTACACTGCACCTGCTCTACACACTGCACACCTTATTTACATAAAAATGTTTAAGTAAATGTTCTATTTACTTAAGTTATTTATGTAAATAAGTACCCCCCATTTGGATTCAATAAAAAATATTAAAAAAATGAAATTCTAAAAAGTAAAGATTTTAATTTTCCATCTGAAGTACAAATCACAACTTTTTTGTACTCCTCAAAAAGTTCATATTTTGAATGAATGGGTTTTCTCCGAATTTAAATCGTCTAAAAAAATCTGAAATACCCTAATTATGCACACCAAAGAACGAAAAAATATTCATGATATATTATGACTGATTTATGAATAGATCAATAATCTAAATTTTTATTTAGAATTTTCAGGCAACGATATGACCAGAACATTGTTTTAGTGCAAATCTGTACAGAAATGGAACTTTGATTAGATAATATTGCTTGTTTCATGCATCAACATTCATCTTGCTTAATTTAGCATTCATCAATGCTTAATCTAGAATTCATCTTCCTTAATCCAGCACTCATCTCTGCTTAATCTAGCATTCATCTTACTTAATCTAGCATTTACCTTACTTAACTCGACATGTATTAGACTTCACATTGCATACATACTATTGTATTCTCACTTACATTTATTCTTACATGACATATATTCTATCGTATCCATCACATACAATAAATCTCATACGATATACATTCTATTGCATTCATCATGCATCAAAGATCCATTGCCTTGTTATAATGTCCCGCGTATTTATGCATGCGTGAGCAGGTTATCTAATTAGCTTTCATTGCATATTAGATGTTGAGCTCTTAATTGTGCATATTCTAACCCCAATTCATCACTCATTGTGTGAGGCTTTCATGATTCAAAGGCTAATTAAATGCATGTTTTGTAATTACAGGAATGAGAGTGGACTCCACCTAATTGAAGATGAAAAGGTCCATTTAGAACCATTGGAATGAAGATCAAGGAGAACCAAAGAAAGAAGGAAGCAAAGAGAGAAGAAAAGAAGAAGAACATGAAGAAGCAATGGCCACGACCGGTCATCCGACCGGTCGGCCAAGGGAGCCAGACCGGTCGGCCAACCCTGTGTACACACTGGACGAAGGCCAATGCAGTCCGACCGGTCGCGACCGGTCGGCCAGATCAGTACGACCGGTCCAGACTGGTCGGCCAGAAGAAGTTTTTAATCCAGAAGCTTGCTGGACTGATTCCAATAGCCAATCCGACCGGTCGTCCGACCGGTCGGCCAAGTGTTTAAAACAGAAACTTTTCGTTTTTAGTCCGATTTTCTCTGCGCACTGCGTAAGTGTTACGCAAATTCTCAAATCTTCTGAAGTTGCGGGCCTCCCCACTATAAAAGGACACTTAGGGATTATTCCTAGGGTATCTTAGAAGGGTTGAAGCAAGGTTGGAGGCGACAGAAGTGGATTTCGGACTTCCACAACTCCTTCTAGTTTCTTTTTACTGTTTTATGCTTTTTTTAAGTTGTTTCATGTTTCCTTGCATCATGAGCAACTAAACCTCTTAGCTAGGGCTAAGAGGTGAAGCTTGTAGTGGATCTAAGATGTGTCAATTCGTATTCAGTTGATTTTAAGATTGGAATTCATGTTTATGAACAATGGTTGGAAGTTTATACAACTTTTAAGTAGTTTTTCTTAGTCTTATGATGACTCATGGATGTTTGGGAGAATTACTTAAATTTTTAATTGGTTTGCATTAGTCTAGACCTGTATGATCCGAGGAATTGGAGTACGCTATAGTACTATGATCTTCATGTGGGAACTTCCTACTAAAGTTCTACTTTTCTGAATTTCTGTACTATGTATGGGACTGTGCATGTGATTTGAATCAAGTTCAAATCATGATCTAGCCTTGTCTTGTGACAGGACTTGAGGATGGTTGTGATTGTGATCTGAGCCTATTGGAATTAGGACTGACCTATGCAATTGAGAATGCTCAGCCTAGCTTACATTGAGTGAATCATATGCATTGGACTTACATATGGCAGATTGTTGGTTTAACAGCTCTATCATCCGGCTAGATAGATCTTAATATCGATTCTAGTTGAGAAAGTGATAAACCACAGCGGATTGAACATCAAGGATTGCTACAAGTGGATCCTTGAACCCCTAGTGCCTTTTTAGAATTGTTTACCTTCAAATTAGTTTAAAGTTGTTAGTTACATCAATCTCATACAAAAACCTGATTGTTAGCTTATCAATAGACACTATTAGATGTGTTTGTGAATTCCTACATAAGTCCCTGTGGATCGACCTCGGTCTTACCGAGTTTATTACTACATCGCAACCCTACACTTGGGGAAGCGTACAAGTTTTTGGCGCCGTTGCCGGGGACTTTGACGATTTTTCACAGATTTCTGAAAATAGAATCTATTTAGGATTTTTAGGAATAGTTCTAACTTAGTTTATTTTGATTTATTTTTCTTTTTCAGGGATTTTTAGGAAGCTGAAGAAGATATAAGGATTTTTAGTGCCGAATCAGGTTCTATCTTTCTAAACCTTACTCTTCTCCTTCTCCTATTCATTCTTATCATATTCATCTCTTGTAGAGTGGGTGGAGACTCCTTTTGGATCTCTGAAAGGTAGGCCTTGTGCCACCTGGATTCCTATTGGTCGACTCTACCGTCTTGGATCACCTTGTGCTCAGAGATTTCTTTTCTCACCTCTACTCCTCTTTCTTCTTTTTCTGCACTTTTTCTCAAAAGATTCAAAGAGTGGGTGGGGAGTTCTCTGAACCCCTATTGACCAGGAGAAATCGGTCTCTATCCTTGCTTCTGGCTTAGCCATTGCAAGACACCTTGTGCTTCGATCTTAGAGAAGAGTAAAGAAAGGGAGGAACAATTCTTCTTTCTCTTTGTTTCATATTTTTTTTGGTTTTGCATGCCACATTGGGCCCGGGATACCAATAACCGACTCATAAGTGAAGGGGGGATAGTAGAAGGAATTGACAGAGAGCCACGTGCTAGGAGACAGCTAAACTCTCCAATTTTGTCTGAAAACATGGCTGCAAATCAACTTAATCGATGGCCAATCTGGGCCAAAACCAAACTGAAACGGGAGAGAATGTGGTTGAGAATGTTCCCCGACCAAGAACTTTACGTGATTTCTTGCAACCGGCAAGAGCGAGCACTCCCTCATGCATAGTTTTTCTACCAAATGCAGGGAATGTGGATTTGAAACCGGGAGTGATCCAACTTCTCCCTAAATTCCATGGATTAGACAGCAAAAGTGCCTACCAACATCTTAAGGAGTTTGATGAGGTAATAACCACCATGCACTTTACTAATGTGACTGATGATGTGTTAAGATTCAAATTCTTCCCTTTTACTCTTAAAGATAAAGCTAAAGGTTGGCTTCATGCATTAAGGCCAAGATCAATTGGTGCATGGACTGATATGCATAGGGAATTCATAAAAAAATTCTTCCCTACTCACAAAACAAACATGTTGAAGCGCCTTATCATGAACTTTACCCACAAGGAAGATGAAACCTTCTTCCAATGTTGGGAGAGGTTTAAGGACTTATTAAACGCATGCCCACATCATGGCTATGAAATTTGGCGGGTTATAAGCTTTTTCTATGAAGGACTGACTTCACCCATGCGCCAATTTGTAGAGATGATGTGTAATGGGGAGTTCATGAATAAGGAAGCTGATGAAGCATGGGATTATTTGGAAGAATTGGCTGAGAATGCACAGTCTTGGGATACATCAAAACCAACAAATTCCAAGACTGGCCAACAAAAGGAAAAAGGGGGAATTTACGTCTTATCGGAAGAAGATAGCTTAAGTGCACGTGTGGCTAGCCTCATAAGAAAAGTTGAGGCCATGGAATTAAGGAAAGGAGAGACGATCAACTCTAAAGACGTTGAAACTGTTTGTGGAGTTTGTGCCGAAAATCAATATAAGACACAAGACTCAGCAGTTCAAGACATCTTACAAGAACAAGCAAATGCCATAAACAGTTATCAATGGCAATTTGGTGCTCCAAACTCAAACACGTATGATTCTAGTTGGAAGAACCATCCCAACTTCAGTTGGAGGAATGGACCCACTGCGAATGCAACCAATATCCCTCAAGCTCAACCTATACTAGGTCCATCTCTAGTCATTACTCCAAAAGTTACGCTAGAGGAGAAGTTGGGTGCATTTGTATCGGTCCAAGCTGAGTACAATAAGACTAATTCTCTGAAAATAGATGGGTTTATGCAAGAGCTATTGAAATTTAATCAAAATACAACCCAAGCCATCAATGACTTGAAAACCTCAATGGCTAGGGTTGAATCTCACCTCAGTGCTAGGGAGAAAGGCACACTTCCTGCCCAACCTCTTCCTAACCCAAGGACCCAATTTGAGATACATGACGCAAGCTCATCCTCCCAACATATGGAGCATGTTCAAGCTATCACCACTTTGCGAAGTGGGAAAATAATTGATAAATCTAATCCGGTGAAGGCCCTACAGCCTAATAATCCGAAAAATTCTAAAAAAGATGATAGCCTGAACAACACTCCACAAGAGAAAGAACCGGAAAGGCAATACAAGCCAATTGCCCCGTTTCCACAAAGGTTGATTTCACCCAAACCCTTAGACAAAAACCTGGAGATTTTAGAGGTTTTCAAGCAGGTGAAGATCAACATCCCATTGTTGGATGCCATTAAACAAATACCGTCATATGCTAAGTTTTTGAAGAATCTTTGCACGATAAAAAGAAAAATACATGTGCAAAAGAAGGCATTTTTGACAGAGAATGTAAGCGGCATTATAAATCACGGGATGCCCAAGAAATACAAAGATCCTGGTAGTCCGACAATATCATACATAATTAGAGACTACCGGGTGAAGCATGCTTTACTTGATCTAGGAGCAAGTGTAAACTTAATACCCTTTTCGGTCTATGAACAATTGGGTTTAGGTGAATTAAAACCCACCAAAACCACATTACAACTCGCTGACTGATCGATTCATATTCCGAGAGGGGTGATTGAGGACGTTCTTGTCCAAGTTGACAAGGTCTACTACCCAGTGGACTTCATTGTCTTGGACACACAACCCATGGTTGCTATTGGCCCTCAAATTCCTATCATACTTGGCCGCCCATTCCTAGCTACATCAAACGCTATCATAAATTGTAGGAGTGGGGTCATACAAATGTCCTTTGGTAATATGATGATTGAGTTAAATGCGTTCAATGTTGACAACCAACAAGAGGATGAAGATGAAGAGGTCCACGTAATAAACATGATCAATTCTATCGTGGAAGATGTGTCCCTCTCAACTCCTTACCCCAATCACTTAGAAGAATATGCGGCCTATTCTCTTGATAAGAATGTTAATGTGATAGGGGACATAGTCGTACCTTTTGAGTTGGTATTGGCACATAACGTTAGCCAAGAGAAGGATGTGGAAACAACACTTTGTTGTACTGAGAAATCAATTCATATTTCCACACCTCTATGGATCATGCATACCGACCCCTACCAACCCTGGGATGATCCTTATTTGCAAAATCAATGCCCAGGAAAATCTGACTGGAGACATATTTTTTCTGATAAATATGACGATGTCTCCTCTTATACATGTGATGAAAACATTAATGAAACCACTGAAATTCCTTTTAGGAATTTTCAGTGGCTTATCTGGATCACTCACACACATGTATACTGTAATGCAGGATATTGGATGACGTTATTGCAAAACCTTTTAATCCATCTAATGATTCTGCTTGACTTTATGCTTTTGGACGAACTGTTGGAATTGATCTCCTAGTCTGATGGAGGTATAGAGTAGTTAGGATTAGGATTTTGTTGCTTTTGTTTGCTTTTGCTTAGGTTTGTTAGAAGGAGGAAGAATTTCACTTTTCACTTTTTCAGGTACTCTCATTCCTCACTCCCTTTTATGTTCAAATTGCTCTCATGTTTTGCTCATTGCGCATCTTTTACATTGAGGACAATGCAAGATTTGGTTGGGGGGTGTAGGATCACTTGAATGAATCCAGCGTTTTGTAACATTTCGAGCAATTATGTAGAAAATTTTTAATTTTCCTAAAAATCAAAACTCTTTTGGAAAACTTTGTTTCTATGCATTCAAGATGATATGAGCATAAGATGAGGAGATATAAAGTATGTGAGGTTGTATGTCTGGAACTCCTCATAGCATAATGGTTTTATATGTGAATTCCCCTAGTTATGTGATTGATAGAAAATATGAACACTTTTACACCTAGTTCACATTACACGATTTTCATGAGTTGAAAGAATTATGTGATTTGTGGGTTAGCTAGACTTTGATTTAAGGTGCTGAGAAACCAGGCCGGGGTACTTTGTCCATCCTTGTCCATGGGAAAATAACAAAAGATATGGATTTCTAAAAATCCTATCTAATTTAAAAGAAAAAGGAAAAGGAAGGATGAAATTGGGAAAGATGGAAAAATGGTGGAAACTTTCGATTAGGGCTACCTACTACCAACCGGGGGATGGTCTACCCGTAACCAAAGCCAGAAATGGGACGTAGTGTGAAAGTCGTCGGAAGGACGGTAAGGTAAATTCCTGTCATTGGCTTGATGTGGCTCTATATACCTTGAGATCTATAGTCTGGTTGATTTATGAAAATGATAATCCTAAAAACTCATGAGATGAAGTTTCACTATGCACACTAGGTTGAAATTGTTCAAGTTCTTTTATTTTTCAACCAATCAGCGAGAATTTCATATGAATGCTTATCATGTTTTGAGGGTTTACGATTTCAACCTCTATCACCTAATTTCTCTGAATCTTACACTTGTGTGTCTTGGGATATATAGAAGAATAATTTCAAAAAGAGAGTTGGGTTTTGGAGAATGGAATTAGCTTCACGCATGTTTTGCTCGGGACTAGCAAAATGCTGGTTGGGGGGTGTATTGAGCTCTTAATTGTGCATATTCTAACCCCAATTCATCACTCATTGTGCGAGGTTTTCATGATTCAAAGGCTAATTAAATGCATGTTTTGTAATTATAGGAATGAGAGTGGACTCCACCTAATTGAAGATGAAAAGGTCCATTTAAAACCATTGGAATGAAGATCAAGGAGAACCAAAGAAAGAAGGAAGCAAAGAGAGAAGAAAAGAAGAAGAACATGAAGAAGCAATGGCCACGATCGGTCGTCCGACCGGTCGACCAAGGGAGCCAGACCGGTCAAGACCGGTCGGCCAACCCTGTGTACACACTGGACGAAGGCCAATGGAGTCCGACCGATCGCGACCGGTCGGCCAGACCAGTATGATCGGTCCAGACCGGTCGGCCAGAAGAAGTTTTTAATCCAGAAGCTTGCTGGACTGATTCCAATAGCCAATCCGACCGGTCGTGACCGGTCGGCCAGCCAGTCCGACCGGTCGTCCGACCGGTCGGCCAAGTGTTTAAAACAGAAACTTTCCGTTTTCAGTCCGATTTTCTCTGCGCACTGCGTAAGTGTTACACAAATTCTCAAATCTTCTGAAGTTGCGGAGCCTCCCCACTATAAAAGGACACTTAGGGATCGTTCCTAGGGTATCTTAGAAGGGTTGAAGCAAGGTTGGAGGCGACAGAAGTGGATTTCGGACTTCCACAACTCCTTCTAGTTTCTTTTTACTGTTTTATGCTTTTTTTAAGTTGTTTCATGTTTCCTTGCATCATGAGCAACTAAACCTCTTAGCTAGGGCTAAGAGGTGAAGCTTGTAGTGGATCTAAGATGTGTCAATTCGTATTCAGTTGGTTTTAAGATTGGAATTCATGTTTATGAACAATGGTTGGAAGTTTATACAACTTTTAAGTAGTTTTTCGTAGTCTTATGATGACTCATGGATGTTTGGGAGAATTACTTAAATTCTTAATTGGTTTGCATTAGTCTAGACCTGTATGATCCGAGGAATTAGAGTACGCTATAGTACTATGATCTTCATGTGGGAACTTCCTACTAAAGTTCTACTTTTCTGAATTTCTGTACTATGTATGGGACTGTGCATGTGATTTGAATCAAGTTCAAATCATGATCTAGCCTTGTCTTGTGACAGGACTTGAGGATGGTTGTGATTGTGATCTGAGCCTATTGGAATTAGGACTGACCTATGCAATTGAGCATGCTTAGCCTAGCCTACATTGAGTGAATCATATGCATTGGACTTACATATGGCAGATTGTTGGTTTAACAGCTCTATCATCCGGCTAGATAGATCTTAATATCGATTCTAGTTGAGAAAGTGATAAACCACAGCGGATTGAACATCAAGGATTGCTACAAGTGGATCCTTGAACCCCTAGTGCCTTTTTAGAATTGTTTACCTTCAAATTAGTTTAAAGTTGTTAGTTACATCAATCTCATACAAAAACCTGATTGTTAGCTTATCAATAGGCACTATTAGATGTGTTTGTGATATCCTACATAAGTCCATGTGGATCGACCTCGGTCATATCGAGTTTATTACTACATCGCAACCCTACACTTGCGGAAGCGAACATTAGCTATCAGCAAAGGTGTAGGATCGGAATCACTTTTGAAGACGAGTTAGCAGACTTCAGCATGATTCGACAACCAATTATAGGAACTTCATATCGATTATTTTCGTTTCACAACTAGAGTTTAGCCCGAATTGAGGCTCCAGACTAACCAAAAGGGACTATGGTTACCACTAGAAACTGTGATCAAAGAGTTCCAACAACACTCTAAACATTTTTTTATGAACTGCTATTTCAAAGTTAGTCGATGTACTACCCATCCGAAACGGGATCTGCTAGTTGAGCTGATCAAGTAACAATAGTTGAATTGCGTGTCTTCTAGCGGTCACTTGTTCATATAACAGGCGCCGGCCTAGAGCTGTACGACTTGATTAAAAGCCCTGACTGCCTCTCAACTCGGAACACCCGAAAGAACATGGGACATAGGCATTCGATCTATTCAAAACGATGGCTCAGTCCGTAACAAAATTACACAGGTCTTTGCGATTGCAAACTCAAAGACCATAGTCCCCAATGACTTAGTCACTTGCTTGATCTATTCGGGCCCTTTCTCGAATACTCCATCTATTGTGCAATTATGATTCATACACTTTGTCACTTTGTGCCGTGGTTTTCTCCCACAAGGGTTTCCACGTAAAAATCTCTGGTTCTGTATGGTGTGCATGGTTTATATTTATGCTTTCTTATTCTCTTTATTTAACTTATTCCTGATGTGTATACATTCGTGTTTGCCTTTTAATCAATGGTGATAATCCATTGATGTAATTAAGGGCTTGTGCCATATCACGACCCGAAAATGTACAATATCTCAGAATCTCTGGAATAAAATTTGCTTTGCGAGACTTTCTCTTGTGTACTTTTGTGAATGCTTGTGATTGTCTATGAATGTCTCCGATACTTAGAATTCTCCCAAAACAACGAAATACAAGAAAACTACCTTGCACATTTTTCTAGTTCTAACAACTATCCAATTTGTGACTGAGGTGCAATGTTGTCTTTGAAGATAGGGCATTAAAACCTTAAGTGTCTAACATCTCCACAAATATGACACACAAGAGAGGATTTAAATTTGCTCCTTGAAGCATTTCTAATCACTGAAGGAGAGAAGAGGTTGCACAAGTATGCCTAATAGGCTCAAAACCTCTTTTGTTCCCATATGGATCACCTAAAGCAATTGATTTGCCTTTTGGGTTCAAATTTCTTGTTTGGGTAGAAATGATGTTAGTGCTCCGGTATTGAATCTCACTCTAGACGGTTAAGTCCTTGAAGAGCAACTCGCTTGATACCAATTGAAATTACGTCACTTTGATAACACTTGAGACACTATGCGTGCGGAAGCTATTGGTGCGGAGCAACTATAATCATGGCTAAGTCTTAAACGGGTGGTGATTAGGATCATTTTGAAATTATTTTCACCTATTTAAACAGATTAACAATATAAACTAAGCAAGAACACTTCAGCTTTCAAGCCTAAGTGAGTCCAATCACAAGACTAGTATATGATTAAGCAATAAACAACCTAGTCTAAGCATGTATAGATTATCATATAATTAAACTAATCAAGCACCCAATCTATGCAACCTAAGTAGACTATATGAGAATGGATCATATAAGTTCCAGTTTACTCTAATTATCTTGTTTGTGAGTGTGCCTATCTAGTGCCTAACATACATTCTAATTAAGCATACATAATTAAATAATTAAACCACAATGCATAATCAGAAATGTGCTCAAATACAATAAACACAACGAAGTATAGTAGTTCGACTATGTGTCTACTCCACTCCCGGTTCAAGTACTCACCCCTTGAGCACATTGACATTTACTAGGAAGTTTAAATCAGGTTCCTCCTAACCTAGGTGTTTTAACTCGGATCCAACCTACTTAGGAGTTTATAGGTTCCTCCCAACTTGCACATTTACACCCGTGTTGGTGGCTCCCCATGGAGACTTGTTTTAGGCCCGATAAACGTGCTAAGGATAGCCAAAGAAACCTGGAATTTAAGCTCAACAAACGAGCCAATGATCGACAAACGATGACTTTTAGGCTCCACTAACAAGTCAAGGATCGATGAACGAATCTAGATCGAGTTTGACAAACAAACTTTACACTCAATTTTCTATGGAAAGAGAGTGGTTAAACTCAACACAAATTGACAACTTTACTTGTCGGATTTGAGTCCTGTGATGCGCTACTTTGGATTGCTTGATCTTCGCTCTCCCATGCTTCAATCAACTCCCCTTTGTCCTCCCCCGATGTTGTTGCCGATGCTTAGCCAATACTCCAACTCTAACAATCAATTGCCTTGCATTTGATCCTTTTGAGATGACCAAAGTGATGGGAGGTAGGTTGGAGATCTTTACAACTAATGGTAATGGGTTGTCTAGAGAATCTCACCTACAATTATCTCATCATATAGTTTAGATAGAAATATAACTATCTAGATCGGTCCAAACTCTAGAGATCAAAGAGAGACAAGTGCATATTCATCATGAGCTTAGAATACTCTATTCTTGTGATGAATCACAAGGAAGATGACTTGTTAGAGTTAGGATTTGAGCCTTTAATAGTTTACAACAATGGTAGCTTCAAACTCTCAAAATCCTTCTATACATGCCAAAAAATACATCTCCCGTTTATATAGAAAATTCTTAACGGTCATATAACAGGTAGAAAACGGTCGCTTCGATAGATCGAACTGTCAATTCGATTAATCGAAGTGATCTTCGATATATCGAAATTCCTGGTTCGATTGATCGAAAAATTTGTCCAATGATTTCAGCAAGTTGTTGAACATATTTTCGATTGATCGAATTGAGTTTCGATATATCAAAACGTCAATCTTGATGTATGAACTAAGCGATTTAATTGATCAAAGAATCTATCTAGAGAGTTGGTAAGCTGCTGGACATTGTGGACCCTCATCGTTCCGCGCTCCCACACGACGTTTGTCCCTTTCCTTTCGGGAAAAGAAGAAGAGGATGCGTGAGTACGAATCGCCGTTTGTGCCACTGGCTTGCCTCGTTCTCGAGGGCTTTGTTTGGTTGTTGTGTTAAGCTAGATGTGTTTAAATGAGTTTATATAAGACCAGAGTCGCCACTAGCCAGTTACTTCGAATCTACAGTCGACTAGACCCCATAGAAACGTTAGAGAAGGGGATCCGAAGATTCCTTCCTCTAAAATGACTCCTTTTGATCTGCGGCCAGAGATTCGAGGTAAGGGATCACGGTTACAGGGTCGGAAGAGGTTAAGCACCCCACACACTGCCCGTACCCAAGTACGGTCTCTACTTCACAGAATCGAACTAATACTTGAAAGTCTGTTTTAATCCTCGTACATTCTCATAGATGACATGATGCATGGATGCAGGTCTGAATAGTAAGAGTTTCTAATGGGCAAGTTCTACTAACAGGCAAGCCCAGAGCATACGCTCAAACTGACAGGTGCTTTATGCGGAATGCATGCTGTGTATTTGAATGATCAAAGTGCTTGTAGTGATATGTATATGAATGCAGGACTGAACAGTAAGAGTTTCTGATGGGCAGGTTCCACTAACAGGCAAGCCCAGAGCATACGCTCGAACTGACAGGTACTTTATGCGGAATGCATGCTGTGTGTTTGAATAATCAAGGTGCTCGTAGTGGAGCAGGGGGGTTGGAAGAAAAGTAAATATTGCACTTATGCTAGATGCGAATGAGATGATGCTGGTAAAAGAGTAGCTAGATAGATGGAGGTGTCGCAAGGATTGGCTTCGAGTGGCAGGATCAAGATTTGGATGGCATGGGAGACTTGGACCAGTGGTCAGGCTGGGCTGGGCCAGGGCTAGACTCTCCTCACTCGGGCTCCCCTTGGTGGAAAGGTGGGCTAAGGGGGTGGAGAAAGACTCGGAACAGACGGACTCTCTCCGGGCTGGATTGTGTGTTGAAATGAGAAGGGGAGAGGTGAATTTATAGCAGAGGGCAGTGGCAGTTCTTGTAAATAGGTTTGGGAGGCCCCCTGGAGGCCGCCTGTACGGACGCTCCTTGGTTTCAGCGCGTGGTACGGACCTGTCTCGGGGCTGCTGTTTTGACTTAGTGGGTTGACTCGGTGAGTTGACTCAGCGGGTCGACTTGGTGATTTGACTCGGCGGGTTGACTCAGCGGATTGACTCGGTGTTTTGGCTCGATGGGTTGACTCAGCGGGTTGACTCAGTGGGTTGACTCAGTGAGTTTGACTTTTTAGGATTTTTTTACTGGTTTTTCTTATGGGGGGTTTTTCAGGCTGATACTTAGGGGCGGGTTGACTGGGTTTAGGCTTGAGTTGGGCTATGGATTGGGGCTTATAAGGGTGAGTTTGGCTGAGTTTGGATTTGAGATTTGGGGGTATGGTCCTCCATTCATCCAGCTATCTTTACCAACAGTGTAGCCGAAGGTGGGGTGTCTACAGACATATTTCGATGTATCAAAATGGCTTATCAGATCGATTGGAGTCCTATCGAAACTGGACTCCGATATATCGAAGACCTATTGAAGACTGTTGTTTGGCCTAGTTTAATTACAACAGCTTCCACCTCTTTCATTAACATAATTTATTTTGTTTTTCTATATGATCTAAGGCTAATAAGGATGACTAAGGGTTTTTCTAGTTGATCCAAGTCATCTAAGATGTTTAGGGTGTTTTGGTTCAAAGCGTTAGGATCACTAGTGCATCTCATTTACCTATGCTTCTTCCTTGATGCTTGCTTGTTCACTTGAATATTCGGTCTTCAGCTTGCCAAGGCTCAACCGATATTACAACACATGGACACACACGATTGACAAATAAGGTGCATTAGTATGCCACAAAAAAGTGCACTAATAGTGAGAACTTGAGTGCATAATTCTGATCACTTTTGATTCGAGACCAGCGATATAAATAACTCACTGGCCAAACGTCTCTAGCCGAAGTCCTTAGTGCCTCTCTGTGACGAATTGTCACTCTGCTTTGCTTCACCAGTCCAAGTTTCGTGTTGCCTTTGTGGTCTCTCCCCCCTCATTTTGATCAGCAGATGCATGGTTATACAGGGAAAATCGACGGTTCACTGTTGTTTATCTAGCATTCATCTATGAGTAATCTAAAATTCTTCTTCCTTAATCCAGCACTCATCTCTGCTTAATCCAGCACTCATCTCTGCTTAATCCAGCATTCATCTTACTTAATCTAGTATTTACCTTACTTAACTCGACATATATTAGACCTCACATGGCATACTTATTACTGTACTCGCATATACATTCATTCTTACATGACATATATTCTATCGTATCCATCACATACAATAAATCTCATACGATATACATTCTATTGCATTCATCATGCATCAAAGATCCATTGCCTTGTTACAATGTCCTGCACATTTATGCATGCTTAATTAGGTTCTTTACTTAGCTTTCATTGCGTATTAGCTATTATCAAAGGTGCAGGATTGGAATCGCTTTTGAAAACGAGTTAACAGACTTCAGCATGATTCGACAACCGATTATAGGAACTTCATATCGATTATGTTCATTTCACAACTAGAGTTTAGCCCGAATTGAGGCTCCAGACTAACTAAAAGGGACTATGGTTACCACTAAAAACTGTGATCAAAGAGTTCCAACAACACTCAAAACATTTTCTATGAACTGCTATCTCAAAGCTAGTCGATGTACCACCCATCTAAAACGGGATCTACTGGTTAAGCTGATCAAGTAACAACAGTCGAATTGCGTGTCTTCCCGCGGTCACCTATTCACATAACAGGCGCCGGCCCAGCGCTGCATGACTTGACTAAAAGCCCTGACTGCCTCTCAACTCGGAACACCCGAAAGAACATGGGACATAAGCATTCGACCTATCCAACACGATGGCTCAGTCCGTAACAAAATTACACAGGTCTCTGCGACTGCAAACTCAAAGACCATAGTCTCTGATGACTTAGTCACTTGCTTGATCTATCTGGGCTCTTTCTCGAATACTCCATCTATTGTGCAACTATCATTCATAATGGAGTTTTGTTGCTTTGTGCCATTGTTTTCTCCCACAAGGGTTTCCACGTAAAAATCTGTGTTCTCTATGGCGTGCATGGTTTATATTTATGCTTTTTTATTCTCTTTATTTAATTTATTCCTGATATGCATACATTAGTTTTTGCCTTGTAATCAAGGGTGATAATCCATTGATGTAATTAAGGGCTTGTGCCAGATCACGACCTGAAAATGTACAATATCTCAAAATCTCTGGAATAAAATTTTCTTTGCAAGACTTTCTTTTGTGTACTTTTGTGAATGCTTGTGATTGTCTATAAATGTCTCTGATACTCAGAATTCTCCCAGAACAATGAAACATAAGAAAACTGCCTTGTGCATTTTTCTAGTTTTAACGACTATCCAGTTTGTGATTGAGGTGGATTGTCGTCGTTGAATAGGGCATTAAAACCTTGACTGTCTAACATCTCCACAAATATGACAGACGAGAGAGGATTTAAATTTGCTCCCTGAATCGATAGAGTCCTTTCTAATCACTGAAGGAGAGAAGAGGTTGCACAAGTATGCCTAATAGGCTTAAAACCTCGTTTGTTCTCATAGGGATCACCCAAAGCAATTGATTTGCCTTTTGGGTTCAAATTTCCTGCTTGGGTAGACATGATACTAGTGCTCCGGTATCGAATCTCACTCTAGACGGTTAAGTTCTTGTAGAGCAACTCGCTTGATACCAATTGAAATTGCGTCACTTTAATAACACTTGAGGTACTATGCATGCGGAAGCTATTGGTGCAGAGCAACTAGAATTATGGCTAAGTCTTAAACGGGTGGTGATTAGGACCATTTTAAAATTCTTTCCGCCTACTTAAACAGATTAATAATATAAATTAAGCAAGAACACTTCAACTTTCAAGCCTAAGTGAGTCTAATCACAAGATTAGCATATGATTAAGTAATAAGCAACCTAATCTAAGTATATATAGATTATCATATGATTAAACTAATCAAGCACCTAATCTATGCAACCTAGGTTGACTATATGAGAATGGATCATATGAGTTCAAGTTTACTCTAATTGTTGAACATACATCTTGTATGTGGGTGTGCCTATCTAGTGCCTAACATACATTCTAATTAAGCATGCATAATTAAATAATTAAACCACAATGCATAATAAGATATGTGCTCAAATACAATTAAAAACACAATGATGTATAGTAGTTTGACTATGTGTCTACTTCACTCCTGGTTCAAGTACTCACCCCTTGAGCACACCGACATTTACTAAGGAGTTTAAATCAGGTTCCTCCCAACCTAGGTGTTTTAACTCGGATCTACCCTACTAGGAAGTTTATAGGTTCCTCCTAACCTGCATATTTACACCCGTGTTGGTGGCTCCCCGTGGAGATTTGTTTTAGGCCCGACAAATGTGTTAAGGATAGCCAAACAATCCTAGAATTTAAGCTTAACAAACGAGCCAATGATCGACAAATGATGACTTTTAGGCTCAACTAACAAGCCAATGATCAACGAACGAATCTAGATCGAGTTTGACAAACAAACTCTACACTCAATTTCCCACGGAAAGAGAGTGGTTGGACTCAACATAAATTGACAACCTTACTTGTCGGATTTGAGTCTTGTGATGCGCCGCTTTGGATTATTTGATCTTCGCTCTCCCGTGCTTCAATCAACTCTCCTTTGTGCTCCCCCGATGTTGTTGTCGATGCTTAGCCATTATTCCAGCTCCAATGATTAATCGTTTTACATTTGATCTTTTTGAGCTGACCAAAGTGATGGGAGGTAGGTTGAAGATCTCTACAACTAATAGTAATGGGTTGCTTAGAGAATCCCACTTACAATTATCTCATCATAGAGTTTATATAGGAATATAATTATCTAGATCGGTCCAAACTCTAAAGATCAAAGAGAGACAAGTGCATATTCATTATGAGCTCAGAATACTCTATTCTTGTGATGAATTACAAGGAAGATGATTTGTTAGAGTTGGGATTTGAGCCTCTAATAGTCTACAACAATAGTGGCTTCAAACTCCTCGAAATCCTTCTATATATACCAAAAAATGCATCTCTCATTTATATAGAAAATTCTCAACGGTCATATAATGGGCAGAAAACGGTCGCTTCAATAAATCGAACTGTCAATTCAATTGATCGAAGTAATATTCGATATATCGAAATTTCCAGTTCGATTGATCGAAAAATCTGTCAGAGAGTTTAGCAAGTTGCTGGTCATATTTCCGATTGATCGAATTAAGTTTTGATATATCAAAACGTCAATCTCGATGTATCAAATTGAGCGATTCGATTGATTGAAGAATTTGTCCAGAGAGTTGGTAAGCTGCTGGACATATTTCGATATATCGAAATGGCCTATCAAATCGATCGGAGTCCTATTGAAACTGGACTCTGATGTATCGAAGACCTATCGAAAACTGTTGTTTTGGCTAGTTTAATTACAGCAGCTTCCACCTCTTTCATTAAACTAATTTATTGTGTTTTTTCTATATGATCTAAGACTAATAACGATGACTGAGGGTTTTCCTAATTGATCCAAGTCATCTAAGAGGTTTAGGGTGTTTTAGTTCAGACGGTTAAGATCACTAAGGCATCTCATTTACCTATGCTTCTTCCTTGATACCTATGCTTCTTCCTTGATGCTTGCTTGTCAACTTGAATATTCGGTCTTCAGCTTGCCAAGGCTCAACCGATATTATAACACATGGACGCACACGGTTGACAAATAAGGTGCACTACTATACTACAAAAAAATGCCACAAAAAAAGTGCACTAATAATAACTTGAGTGCATAATTTTGATCACTTTTGATTCGAGACCAGTGATACAAATAACTCACTGGCCAAACGTCTCTGGCCGAAGTCCTTAGTGCCTCTCTGTGACGCATTGTCACTCTGCTCTGCTTCACTCGTCCAAGTTTCGGGTTGCCTCTGTGGTCTCTCCCCCCTCATTTTGATCAGCGGATGCATGGTTATGCCGGGAAGATCGACCGTCCACCGTTTATATAGTGCTACAGGTCAGCACTAATAGGCACTGGTTGCTGTAGGCGGGCACTGTACAGGTGGAGACAGATATGACCGTTCTACCGTTGACAATGGCTAGGGAAGTGGTTTTTACGAAGAACCAGCGATTTAATGAATTGGGTGGGATCTTGTGGTGGCCGCTGACCAGTCGCTGGCTTCCTGTAGCGGGTGACTACAGGACCACTTGAACTTTGGATATGCTAAACTGAGTTCACTCCCTAAATTGAGCTGGCAAATAGGATCCACGGTTTTGGATAAAACACATACATCACATTGGGCCTCAGAGAGTCCTGACAGCACGCAGTTACGTGGTGTTGGCGTCAATATGCAGTCCGCGTTCCAACACATCGTAGTCGTACGCCACAAGAAATACAAGTGGTTCATACTCAACCGTTGATCCTGTAAGACCTATTATGGATGTCCTACAGGTGAAAGCTATGGTAATCAGCTAATATCAACCATTCAATCAATGGAATTTTGATTACGGAATATGGACTGTCGGTCTAAGTGTCAAATGTGCCTCTAGTCACTTGAAATGGGTCCGACCAGATCCGTCCAATTTGGTGGGCTTTTCCATGCCGTGGGATGTGTAGAAGTTTGGCCGACCAAGTGGCCGGATTGATGGTCTCTTTTGATCTTGAGTAATTCCATGTGGGGCCTACCAGCATTTTAAATGGTGGTCATGAGCACTACAATTTGGAGTAGTCATGCGCGAGTAACCTTCTATTTCCAAGAAAACTAAAGACCAAAAACCAAAAAGGGAATTTTATTTTGGGCATTGCAAGTTTTTCTCATTTTAATGTGTGGCAGAACAGAGGTTCTATCATTATAGTGGTCTAAAATGGGCCCCTCCCTACTCACGCTAGCCTACGCCTCTCTCTCCCTTTTGGCTCCTACAAATTCACCCCCTTCCTCCTTTCCTCCATCTCCCATGCTCTCTCTCTCTCTCGCTCTCTCTCTCATTTCCTTTGTTCTCCTCTTCATTTCTCGCCCTCCTCCACCCACTTCTCTTGCATTCGCTCTCCTAATCAAAGATCCAATTGCCCATTTTCACCCTCATTCTCCTCACAATGTCTTCTTCCACAGTGTGTCAAGGGCTCCAGTCGTGCCTCGAACCTGGGCTCATCAAACAACGAGCCCTGGCCCTCAGGCTGGTTTTCCCCAAACCCCATCTTTTGAAGAGGACGGAATCCCAGACCTTGTCAGATTCTGACGCTCCCCAGCAACAATGCAATAATAAGAACACTTACCAAAAGGATCTAGGTGCTTTCATCTCTGTTCCATCATCACTCGTTGTGAGTTCCAAAGAGTGCTTCTACACCCACCCCTCATATAGAAGCTCCTCTTCCTCCTTGAGTGAAAAGAGCCTACTGTTGTGCACTGAGAACTTGGGCTGCGAGACGGGCACAGATTTCATAATCACTGATTATTTTTCTTCTCATTCTTCTAATTCTTGTGCACCGGAGAATAAGTCTCCCAGGGTTAGAGAGAGAGTCAAATCACACCATATTTCAATACAGAAGAAAAAGGCAAAGTTCGGATCATTTCCACCTCCATTGACATCCATAACCGGTCAAGCTTGCATCCATATGAATCCCCACCGAGAAGGTGGAAGATTGGTACTAAAAGCAATCACACTCCCTTCCACACACACTTTCTTTCAAGCTGAAAGGAGTGACGGCTGTCTTAGACTCCATCTTCTCAACAGAAAATCTCCGTACTTGGATTCCCAAGCCGTTGGAAAAGAAAATGGGCAAGTAGGCATGAGAGATGAAAAAGGGAAAATGGCAATGGAAGCTGAAGAAGAAGAAGAAGAAAAGTACAGAGTCGGCACAGTCTGCTTGGGAAGGAGGAGAAATGGCAAGGAGGGCATGAATGGGTATGAAAATGACAGTATGGGTGAAATGGAAATGAGCAAGTATCAAAGGCAAGGAAGGTGCAAGGAAGGTGGTCATGGTAACAAGGGCCTGTTGAATTGGGAGGCTTTTTGGGTAGCTACTTCATAAAAGCTTTCTTTGGAATTTCTCCGTATAAAACTACACTATTTTCATTATCTATGTTTTAGATTCTTTATCGTGTGCGCTGTGCTATGCTGGGGACCATTTGGTTTTCATATGTTGTCGACCTTGGCCATCCCTCCTCAAAAGTATGCTAATGTTAGTTATTATCGTTGTTGGTTACGCCACCTTTTCATTTCTTTTCAAGTGTAATGCTTCATCTCCACTTATTTCAATATACCCCTCACATCGCATCAATAAGAGGGAAACAACAACAAAAAAAAAAAAAAAATTTAATTTCTCCAAACTCGACCCCAACTCATTTATTAGATGGGGATGGGGTCACTATCTGCATCCTTTTTCTCATCTATGCATGTTATGTGTAAACCCCAAGACTCTCTACATCGTGGTTGCCTTACACAGATATACATACAGATGCAGATTGGGTAGATTACAGAGCTGCATATAAATACTAGTGCCTCTTGTATAAATACAATTGTTTACACTGGAATCATAACCAAGTAATTATTCACAATCTAGTCTCCGTGGAGTTGGTAGAAAGGTGGTGGAAAGCGATTTTGGAATTAAAATTTGTATAAATATTTAAGTGGGACATAAATATTTACTCTCAGGGGTGAACAATAATGCTACTAGACCTCTAACTGTAGCCGTCTTATGATCACGGACAAAATCCTCCATGGCAACCTCAACCAAGGATCCTGACTCCAATCATAAAAGTACAATGCCACTTCAACCTTCGTCAATAACTAACGACACTCCTTTAATGTTCCCAAGCATATGTCATCATGTGTGCTCCAGGTTTGCTAGCCATTTAAGGCAACTAGTATCAGTACATCAGAAGGTCTGACATTGATTTAATTTTTAAGGTATTTCTTTAACCAAACAGTTCTAGGACATATTTAGGTCTGACATCAAATTTTTACTCTCAGGTATACACATCTTAACAAAATTGGCAATGTGACCATGCGACCGGTGTCCCACCATATCTGAATGGTTCTAGTCGTCTTCCAACATTGCCATGTACAAGAAACTATAATGGGTCAGCAACCATCTCACTTTGTTGGCCAACCTTGTTATACCAGTGGTGGAAAGCAATGAAAGGGGGTAATTTGGCAATAATAATAATTATAATACAACTACTTAAATGGCATTTCGTGAAATAATCTGAGGATGATAGGATTTTGCTAATCTTCCTAACATAGAATAAAATAGAATGCCAACTTCAACAATTCCCTCACTCACTCGTCAAAGAGTATATAATATCATTCAAAGATGACAAGGTTGAAAGTGGAGGTGGGAAATTCGTCAAGGAATATATATTTGGGTGAGAAGAAGGTTCTTGTTTGGTTTCTATCATAAAGCGGATTGGGGGAGGTGTGTTGATGTCACCAAGTTCCATGAGCCCCACCATGATGGATGCGTTATATCCACACCGTCCATCCATTTCGAGAGATCATTTTAGGGCATGGGGCCAAAAATCGAGGCAGATCCCAAGCTCAAGTGGGCCACACCAAATAAAGCATTAGGGAGATGAAAGTTTTGGATCAAGCCGATCCCTTCATCCAAGTATGTGTGACCTTATGAACAGGATGGATGGAAAATAAACATCATGGTGGGCCCTAGGAAGGTTTCAATGCTGGGTGTCATAGTCCCTACTGCTTTACGTGGCGTGGTCCATTTGAGCTTGGGATTTGCCTCATTTTTTGGCCCATGTCCTAAAATGATCTCTCAAAATGGATGGACAGTGTGGATATTAACACATACATCATGGTGAGCCCATGGAATGTGGTGACGTCACCACACCACCAAGGTTGGTGGTGTGTGGTACACCACGATATACGCTTACCTATTTATGTTCTCCGTACCTTTTCTAACACCAAGCTGTCACACTGGCTCGTCGCTCAATGAGTCGTTTAACGGTTTACACATGGTTAGTAATTCTGGAACATCCACCTGGTGGGTTCTACGGTCGATGGTTCGGCTGGCCAAGGAAGTCATATATAAGATATGCAACCGTATGTGTAGGTGTCGGTGTCCCATGTGTGGCCTTCAAATGGATGGTGATAAAAAAAAAACCGCGGTTTAGATTCAAACGGGAAAAAGTCCATTAGAACTAATGTTACTCAATCGGAGTACTTTATCTAACATGGCCATCCGTTTAATAGGGCCCACTAATTGGGCGGTTTAAATCTAACTATGGTGCAGCCATGGAGGGTTGCAAGGAACCATGATTGGATCGTTGCACGGGTGTGACTGGAACCTCACCTTCTCTAATTTAGACCAAGGATGGCCTTATAAAAAACGAAATAAGGAAAGAAAAAAGAAAAGACATTTTAATCACGTGTTTCGTCACTTTTTCTACGCGAGAAGCTAAAATAAGGAAAGACAGTTGACTGTTTGGCCCCTTTCTCATACTCACCGCCCAAGTGGGTTGTTGCTAGAGAAATAATCACATGCGCTCTGTCGCACCTTTCCACGAAATTGGTTGAATTTAGACATGGTGCCATCTCCATCACGTATCTGGACCGTCCATTATGTCAGCACATACTTCTTCTGATAATATACAAAACCAAAACAATGTCAAGCCCTAATCATCCGCGATTGGACCTTTCTTTGATGAACCATTTTGTCCGTCCAGTTTTGCATTACGTTCTTTTAAAGCTTTGTTTATCGGATCAGAATCAGTTTTCCAATGCCAGTCTATGAACTATGCTTCAGCCAAATGGGCGGTCCAGATTGATGTTATAGATTTTCCATGTGTCTAAAAGCAATTAGGTGCATGGGAAGGTTCCCATACTCTAGCACATCGGAACGTTTCTCATTATTACACGCGGGAGCAGTTTGCCGGTGACCCCGGCCACAGGGATATCCCTGTGGCCGGGGCTGTGTGGGATCCACAGGGATATATCCCTGTGGCTGGGGCTCTGTGGGATCCACAGGTGACAAATCCACTACGTCCATCTATTTTGAAAGACAACGTTAGAACAGAATTTTAAAAATAATGCAGATCCAAAGCTCAGATGGGCCATACCACACGAAACAATGGGTATTGAACACTTATGGTGATAAAAGTTTTGTATCAAGATGATACTTTTTGTTACAGTATATCTGAGTGTTAATAATTCTTTGAACGGTTTGGATTGCACATAAACATCGTGGTCAACTCCAGGAAGGTTTCAATGGTGGACGTTGGTGTTCCCACTGTTTTTTTTGGTGTGGCCCACCTAAGTTTTGAATCTGCCTGATTTTCAGAATCCTGATCTATTTTTGCCTTTAAAAACATATGGACGTAGCGGATTTGTCACGGACTTCCCTATGGATCCCACACA
Source organism: Liriodendron chinense (assembly GCA_003013855.2). Classification (NCBI taxonomy): domain Eukaryota; kingdom Viridiplantae; phylum Streptophyta; class Magnoliopsida; order Magnoliales; family Magnoliaceae; genus Liriodendron; species Liriodendron chinense. The sequence continues at coordinate 1,468,842 of PVNU02000506.1, forward strand.
GCCCCGTCACAGGCAATCTGCTTGGAATGCCTGTGACCCGGGCAGAGAGGGCTATGCGGGGTCCACAGAGAGGTCCGTGACAAATCCAATCCATCCATCTGTTTTTAAAAGCCAAAATTGTATAGGATTCTAAAAATCCAGCAGATCCAAAACCATATGGGTGAGACCAACAAAAAATTGGGAACAAAAACGTCCACCATTGAAACCTTCTTGGAGCTGACCATGATATTTATATGACATCCAAATGTTGAGCTCTGAATTGTGCATATTCTAACTCTAATTCATCACACATTATATATGGTTTACATGTTTAAAGACCAATCTAATACATGTTTTTGTGTTTGTAGGAATGAGAGAGAGACTTCACATATATGATATTAAAAGACTCACTTTGTATGCCTTAAAGATCAAAGGAAGAAAGAAAATAGGTAGAGGAAAGATGCAATGAAGATTGAGGAGAAGAATCATGAAAAATCATAAGTCATAGAGTGTCCGACTGGTCGTCCAACTGATCAGCCACTGCAGTAGACAGGTTGGCCAAACCCTCTAGAAATCGCAAAATCTCCGAACCCTTTTTTACACCACCCGACCTGTCATCCGACCGGCCGGATGAACTGTCCGATCGGCCGGTCAATAGACGGGTCGGCCTTTGTATTTTGAATGTCCAGACAATTGTCTGTTGCTGTGCAAGCTCCAACCGGCTGACTGGCCACCGCCCAGAGTGTGTAAACTCTTCGCAAATTCTCGAAGATTCCAAGTCGGTGGAATATTTTTGCTATAAAAGGACACCTCTATATCGTTCCTAAAGGATCATAGAAGGTTTGAGAAGTCGTGGGAAGTGGAGAGGATCGTTGTGAAGCCTTCACAACTCCTCCAACTAGGATTTTTACAATTTTTCTATGCTTTCAAGTAATTTCTCTTTTTATTCTAGTTGTAGCATAACAATGTTTGGCTAGAACCTCTTAGCTAGGGCTAAGAGGTGAAGCTTGTAGCTAGTTTCAATGTTCAATTCGTTTATTTCAAGTACTCTTACTTTAAGTTTAGATTTTTAAGTTCTAGTTTGAATAAAGTTGATATTTTTAGAAGTTTTATGAGAGTTCATGTACTTCGAACATGAGTTCCTTGCAATTCCTTGAGATTATCATTATAGTTTGATTAGATTCGAATTGTAGTAACCCTAGATCATGCCATAATCTCTTGGTATGATTGTTACTCCGAAGGCTACAAGTTTGAATTCTATATGCTTTATTAGAACTAGAAATCTGATTTTTCAGATTTAAGTGGGACTGTTTGTGTTGAATGAAATATCTTCCAATTAGATGGAAGATAGAACTTTGATTCTAATTATATTGTACTTGGATGAATGAATTGGCATTGGACTACTACAAGTGAATCATTAAAAGCCCTAATTTCTCTTTAAATATAAGATTTTCCTTAGTTTTTTGTTTAGTTCTGGTTTTTAATTCTGAATTTTCAAAACTGATTAATTTAAAGTTATTAAAATAAGTTGGAATTGTTTACCCTAATTCCATGTGGATCGACCTCGGTCTCACCGAGATTATTACTACATCGCAGCCTTGCACTTGAGGCAAGCGAACACCAAACCGTTCATAGAATTATTACCACTCAAATATACTGTTGGAACAAATATCATCTCGATAAAAATTTTTTGTCAATGCCAGGCATTTAATTCCCACTATTTTTTATGGTATGCCTCACATGAACCTTGGATTTTCGTGATGGTATTTCAAAACAGATAGACAGAGTAGATTTGTCACGGAGATCTCTAGCTATGAGCCCCATACAGCCCCGGGCACAGAGTTATCTCTGTGCCTAGGGTAACACGCAATCAACTCCCATTACGAGACACACATATTACCCATGAGAATACGTACTATGAGGTCAACCTCATGGGAAGCTTCCCATGAAGATTTGAGTTCTATCACCAAATAGTTGGCCAAACATATCGACCCAAGGTCGTAGACCCACAAGCATAATACCGACTTACCTAAGGGTGATTCGGAATGTCTGAATACCCGAGCCCAAGTGGCTATCCTGTTGAGCTCATAAATGTGTATATTCTAACTCTATTTAAGCACTAACAATGCATGGTTTGAATGTTTAAAAGACAATTCTAATGCAGGTTTTGTGATTGTAGGAATGAGATGGAGAGGTCACTGATTCAAAGCTTTAAAGAGTGCCTAATACACATTGAAGAGCAAAGCAAAGAAGCAAGATTAAAGGCCCAAGGAAAGAAGCAAGGAGAGGAAAAGAAAAGAGAAGAAACCACCCTGGCCGATTGATCGGTTGGCCATCACCGATTGATCGCCAGAGTGGTCGATTGATCCATAGGCCCAACTGATTGATCGGCCATTCTGTACATGCTGCTGGACAAAAGAGGGTCCTACCGATTGATCGCTCAGCCTGGGCGATCAATCGCTTCGACCATAAAAATCTAGATTTTCTGTGAAAAGTCTCTGAACACTTTTCATCTCCAGCGATCCATCGCTTATCTCCAGCGATCCATCTCCCAGTTCCAGAGATCAATCGATTAATCCACTAGAATTCTGGAATTCTTGTTGAACTTTCTGGACACTTTTTGCTCCCATCGATTGATCGCCCAACCTTGATCGATCAATTGCTAGGACTATTCGCTCGCCTCAAGTGCAAGGCTGCGATGTAGTAATAAAACTCGGTAAGACCGAGGTCGATCCACAGGGAATTAGAGAACGACTTCCCAAACTATTCCAGCAACTCAAATTTCAGTAATTAAGAGATTGAATTAAGAGAATTACGCTAAAACAGTAATTTAATGAAAAACAGTAATTTACAGTACTAAGGCATTTAAGGATCCACTTGTAGCAATCCCATGTCAATCCAATCAATCCAAGCATAGAACACAACTAGATTTGAAGTCCTATCTCTCATCTAATTGGAAAATAAAGCTTTGAAGCACATTCAATCCTACTCAAGTTGAACTTTCAAGTTTTAGTCCCATTCAACAGATGTAGAATTTGAAATCATAGCCTTCGGAGTAACAGCCATGCCTATGGACTATGGCTTGCTCAAGGATTACTATAATTCGAATCTAAACAAGCACAACATGATAATCTCAAAGAATTGCAAGGAATCCATGTCTGGAGCACATGAACTCTTATAAAACATCTAAAACTATCAACTTTAAGAACTAGAATATGCAAATATCTAAAATTGAAGTAGAATTACTTGAACTAACTGAATCAAACATGAAATTAGCTACAAGCTTCACCTCTCAGCCTTAGTTGAGAGATTCTAGCCGAGCATTGTCATACTACAACTAGAACTCATAAAAGAAACTAGAAAACATAGAAAAACCGGAGTTTGGAGGGTTGCAGACGCTCCACGATAGCTTCCTTCCTCTCCCACGACGTCCCTTAGCTTCTATGATGCCTTAGGAAGAGACCCTAGGTGTCCTTTTATAGTGGGGAAGCTCTCCTGCGTCGGAAACGTCTAGAAATTGTGTAAGGATACGCACTGCGCAGACAATTTCGGATCCAAATTTAGAAACTGTTCCTTTTTACGCATGGACGACCGGTCGGACATGTCTGTAAAAACGTCCAGAGAGTGCAGTAGAGGGGATGTCCTGTTGGCCGACCGGTCTTGACTGGTCAGAACAAGTTGATTTCAGTCCAGGGAGCTTTCAGCTGCAGCCGACCTGTTGGCCGACCGGTCAAGACCGATTGGACCAACTGGTCCTTTGTCCTGTAAGCTTCAAAGAGAAGCTGGCAGGTCGGCCGACCGGTCACGACCGGTTGGCCCTTGATCTTTTTCTTCTTTTTCTTCTTTTCTTTCTTCTCTTTTCTCCCTCTTTCTTATTCCTTCCTTGGTCCACCTTGGGCCTTCATTCAAAGGTTCTAAACAAACCTTTTTTGGTCTCCAATTGCGTGAAGTTCGCTCTCATTCTTACAATAACAAAACATGCATTAGATGGTCCTTTTAAACATGAAAACCATGCATATAATGTGATGTAATGGGCTATGCAATGTATAAATTTGAGGTTCAACAAGGACCCACCGATTGATCGCCCAGCCAGTCGATCAATCGCCCAATCGCTCAAGTACAGAAACTGCTATTTTCGGTTCGGATTTCTCTGCGTAGTGCGTAAGTTTTACACAATTTCTCGAAGATTCTGCGCTATGAAGGCTTGGAAGCTATAAAAGGGGTCCTCCACTACGTTCCTAAGGCATCCTAGAAGAGATCTATCATAGTGGGAGTTGGATTTTGGAGTTCTATACTTCCTCTTCATAGTTTTACTTCTAGTTCTTCATGTTTTCATTAATTTTCTTGTTTTTCTTTAGCATGCCGGCTAAACCTCTTAGATAGGGCTAAGAGGTGAAGCTTGTAGTAGATCTAAGATGCTTTAATTTGTTTTTATTGCTTTCAAGTTGGATTTTTATTGAAGAACAATGGTTTATTGAGTTTGAATAAAGTTCTAAGTAGTTTTTCTTAATCTTATAATGACTCATGGATGTTTGGAAGAATTGCTTTAGTTCTTAATTGTTTTGCATATTTCTAGACTTGTGCGCTTCGAGGAATCGGATTCAAGATGCTCTAGGCTTGGTTCTTTATGTGGGAACTTCAAACCAAAGTTCTACTTTTTTATGAGAAGTCTGAAACATGTATTGCTTATTTATATGATTTGGATGAAGTTCAAACCGTAATATAGTTAAGCCTTGTGATAGGGTTTGATGATTATTATGATTGTGATCTTAACCTATTGGAACTAGGATTGACCTATGCAATTGAGTGTGCTCAAGTCCTAACTTGAATTGAGTGAATCATGTTGATGAACAACACATGGGATAGACTATTTTGCTGAATTAACCGCTCCATATTCCGGCTAGATAGGATTTGATTTCGATTCTAGTTGTGTAATTGAGAAACCAAAGTGAATTATGCATCAAGGATCGCTACAAGTGGATCCTCGACACCTTAGTGCTTCTTTATATTGTTAATTTCATCTCAAGTTACAGATTATTCTCCTACATTCACAATTACAGATTATCATAGTTTGATTTCAATTAGAGATTATTAGAAGAAAGTCTGAGAATTCTTATATTAGTCCCTAAGAACGATCTCGGTCTTTTCTGAATTATTACTACATTGCAACCCTACACTTGGGAAGCAAACAAGTTTTTGGCGCCGTTGCCGGGGATTTGACGGTTTTAACAGAATTTCTAAAGATAGTTTTCTATTGAAATTTTTAAGAATTTTTCTATTAGTACTAACTTAGTTTATTTTATTTTGATTTTTCTTTTGTAGGGATTTTAGGAAGTTGAAAAAGAAGTAAGTTGGCCATCTTATGATCTCAAATCAGGTTTTATTCTTCCAACCTTACTCTTCTTCTTCCCCTATTCATTCATATCATATTCATCTCTTGTAGAGTGGGTGGAGACTCCTTTTGGATCTCTAATAGGTTGGCCTTAAGGTGCCTTGATTCCTATTGGTTGGCATTGCTGTCTTGGATCACCTTGTGCTCAAAGATTTCTCTTCTCAATTCTATTTCTCTTTCTTCTTTTTCTGCACTTTTATCAAAGGATTCAAAGAGTGGGTGGGGAGTTCTCTGAACCCCTATTGACCAGGAGAAATCGGTCTCTATCTTTGCTTCTGGCTCAGCCATTGCAAGACACCTTGTGCTTCGGTCTTAGAGAGGAGTAAAGAAAGGAAGGAAGAATTCTTCTTTCTCGTTTCATTCTTTTGAATTTGTATGCCCCATTGAGTCTGGGATTCGAATAATCGTTTAATCAGTGAAGGGGGAATTGTTCAAGGAATTGATAAGGAACCATGTGCTAAGAAGCATCTAGATTGTCAAATTTCTTCTGATAGTATGGCTGAAAATCAACCAAATCCTAGGTTCAATCAAAATCTGGGCTCGAATAAAACTGAAACAAGAGAGAATGAGGTTGATAATGTTCCCTAACCTAGAACTTTACGTGACGACTTGCAACCAGCAAGAGTGAGCACTCCCTCATGCATAATCTTTCCATTCAATGCAGGGAATATTGATCTTAAACCAGGAGTAATCCAACTCCTTCCTAGATTCCATGGGTTAGACAGCGAAAGCGTGTACTGTTGAGCTCTTAATTGTGCATATTCTAACCCCAATTCATCACTCATTATGCTTGTTTTTATGGTTTACAGACTAAACTAATGCATGGATTTGTGATTGTAGGAATGAGAGAGAGGAATCATCAAATGGAGACTTAAAGACGCCAATTAGAAGCAAAGAAGACCAAAGGACCAAGTGGGAAAGGGTGGAAGAAAGAAGCAAAGAAGAAAAGAAAAGAATGAAGAAAAGACAGCCACGACCGGTCGTCCAAGGCCCAGGACCGGTCGTCCGTTGGTCCGATCACTCAACAGGAGAGGCCACAGGGCCACAACTCATTGGACTGTCCATGACCGGTTGTGCGACCGGTCGTCCATGGCTCAGACCAGTCGTGCGACCGGTCTTTGAATATATTTTCTGGACTGAAAAATCCCAAAACTCTCTGGACGATTTTGACGCTTTTGAGACCGGTCGTGCGACCGGTCGTCTAGTAGCTCAGACCAGTCGTACGACCGGTCGTCTGTGTAATGAAGTGTGTTCTACAAGCTCCGCTTTTCTCTGCGCACTGCGTACGTTTACGCAATTTCTGGAAGATTCTGATGCTGCGGAGCCTCCCCACTATAAAAGGACACCTAGGGATCGTTCCTAAGGAATCTTAGAAGGGTTTGAGCAAGGTGGGAGGCGGCGGAAGTGGATTTCGGAGTTCCACAACTCCTCCTAGTTTGTTGCTATTTTTATGTTTTTCGTAGTTGTTTCATGTTTCTTTGGATCATGAACAGCTAAACCTCTTAGCCAGGGCTAAGAGGTGAAGCTTGTAATGAATCTAAGATGTTTCAATTCGTTTAAAGTTGGTTTTAAGATTGGATTTCATGTTTATGAACAATAGTTTGAAGTTTAATTCAAGTTCTAAGTAGTTCTTCTTAGTCTTATGATGACTCATGGATGTTTAGAGGAAGTACTTGAGTTCTTAATTGTTATGTGTTAGTCTAGACCTGTATGATCCGAGGAATTGGAGTACGCTCTAGTACTATGATCTTCATGTGGGAACTTCCTACCATAGTTCTACTTTTTCTAGAATTTTGTTGTATGTAGGACTGTATGTGATTTGAATCAAGTTCAATTCATGATCTAGCTTTGTCTTGTGACAGGACTTAATGATGGTTATGATTGTGAACTTAGCTTATTTGAATTAGGACTGACCTATGCAATTGAGTATGCTCGTCCTAGCTTGCATTGAGTGAACATGTACATTGATCTTACATATGGCAATTTGTTGGTTTCAACAGCTCTATCATCCGACTAGATAGATTTTAATTTCGATTCTAGTTGAGAAAGTAAGAAACCACAGTGAATTGAACATCAAGGATTGCTACAAGTGGATCCTTGAACCCCTAGTGCCTTTTATTAATTGATTATTTCAGTTTAAGTTCAAAAGTGCAAATTACATCAATCTTCTCAAATCTGGTTGTTAGCTTTTCAATAGAAGCTATTGGAAGTGTTTGTGAATTCCTACATAAGTCCCCGTGGATCGACCTCGGTCTTACCGAGATTATTACTACATCGCAACCCTACACTTGGGGAAGCGAACATGTACCAACACCTTAAAGAGTTCGATGAGGTAATAGCAACGTTGCACTTTGCAAACGTATCCGATGATGTGATACGAGTTAAGTTGTTCCCTTTTTCACTTAAAAAGAGAAGGCTAAAGCTTGGCTTCATGCATGAAGGCCAAGATCAATAGGCACATGGACTGAGATGACTAGGGAATTCATTAAAATGTTCTTCCCTACTCACAAAACAATCACGTTGAGGCGTCTAATCATGAATTTTGCTAAAAAAGAGGATGAGACCTTCTCCCAATGTTGTGAGAGGTTCAAAGACTTACTGAATGTATGCCCACATCATGGTTACGAAAGTTGGCAGATAATAAGTTTTGTTTATGAAGGATTGACTTCACCCATGCGTCAATTTATAGAGATGATGTGCAATGGAGAATTCATGAACAAAGAGGCCGGGGAAGCATGGGACTATTTTGATGTTTTGGCCGAGAACGCACAATCTTGGGATACATCTAAACCATCAAATCCCAAGACAAGCCAACAAAAAGAAAGGGAGGAATTTATGTCCTATTCGAAGAAGATGACATAAGTGCACAAATAGCTAGCATCACAAGAAAAGCCGAGGCCATGAAATTGAAGAAATGAGAGAAGGTTAACTTGAAAGAAGTTGAAATATTTGTGGAATTTGTGCTAGAAATCAACATGCAACACAGGATTGTCCTACAATTTCTGCGTTTCAAGAAATCTTACAAGAACAATCAAATGCCATAAACAATTATCAACGACCATTCAGTGCTCTCAATTCAAACACGTATAATTCAAGTTGGAAGAACCATCCCAACTTTAGTTGGAGGAATGGTCCATCAGAGAATGCAAATAACAACCCAAAAGCTTCGCTTAAGGAGATGTTGCGTGCATTCGTCTCTACCCAAGATGAATATATTAGAAATAATTCTCTGAAAATAGATGGGTTCATGCAAGAACAAATTAAAATCAACGAGAATTCATCTCAAGCCATCAATGACTTGAAAACATCTATGGCTAGAGTTGAAACACATCTGAGTGCTAGGGAGAAAGGCACACTTCCTTCCCAACCTCTCCCTAATATAAGAACCCAATATGAGATACAAGATTCCAGCCTTTCCTCCAAACATTCGGAGCATGTTTAAGCTATCACCACCTTAAGGAGTGGTAAGACAATCGATAAATCTAAGCCGGTGAAGACCCCAAAGTCTAATGATCCGAAAACGGCCAAAGATGATGATAGCTCTAACAACACTCCACAAGAGAAAGAACCAGAAAGGCAATTCAAGCCGGTTGCTCCATTCCCTCAAAGGTTGATTTCACCCAAACCGTTAGATAAAAATCTGAAAATCCTTGAAGTTTTTAAGTAGGTGAAGATCAACATCCCATTGTTGGATGCATAAAACAAATACCATTTTATGCCAAATTTCTAAAGGAATTGTGTACGGTCAAAAGGAAACACAATGTACATAATAAAGTGCTTTTGACTGAAAATTTGAGCGCCATTATCAAACAAGAGGTGCCACAAAAATACAAGGATTCGGGTAGTCCTACCATCTTATACATCATAAGTAACTACCGGATCAAGTAAGCCTTACTTGACTTAGGGGCAAGTGTTAATCTCATCCCATACTTGGTCTATGAACAACTTGGGTTAGGTGAATTAAAACCCACCAAAACCATGTCCAACTCGCTGATAGATCCATTCGTATACCGAGGGGGGTGATTGAAGATGTCTTGGTCCAAGTTGATAAATTCTACTATCCAGTGGATTTTGTTGTCTTGGATACACATCCCGTGATGGGTACCAGTGCTCAAATTCCCGTTATACTTGGCCGCCCTTTCTTAGCCACTTCAAATGCAATTATTAATTGTAGAAACGGGCTGGTACAAATGTCCTTTGGAAATATGATACTCGAGCTGAATATTTTTTATTTATACAACAACCACGAGAAGTTGATGACGAGATCCACGAAATAAATCTAATTGAATCATTCATGGAAGATACATCCCCCTTGATATTCTATTCCGATCCTTTGGAAGCATGTTTGGCCCACTCTCATGAGATTGACGATGACACAATACGAGAAATGGATGTCATTTTGGATGTTATGCCGGTACTTGATAATAAAAGATGGAAGGCACCATTTGAGCCTTTGCCCTTAAGTGAGAACAAGCCTATTCCATCCAATATCAAAGCACCGAAGCTCGACCTAAAACCATTACCCATTGATTTGAAATATGTTTATTTAGATTGAGATGAGACATATCCGGTGGTGATTTCTTCCCACTTGGATGAGGAGCAAGAGAGTAGGTTGATTACTACTATAAAAGAACATAAGAATGCCATTGGATGGTCTATTGCGGATCTCAAAGACATAGACCCCTTAATTTGTACTCATCGCATACACCTTGAGGATAATGTGAAAACATTTAGGAAGCCACAAAGACACCTCAATCCAAACATGAAAAGGTGGTTAAGGCCGAGGTGTTGAAACTATTGGATGTGGGTATCATCTACCTAATATTCGATAGTCAATAGGTGAGTCCAACTTAGGTGGTGCCTAAGAAATCCAGGATAACCATTGTAGCCAATGCCAACAATGAACTCATGCCAACCAAGGTCACCACCGGTTGGAGAATGTGGATTGACTAGAAGAAGCTAAATACAGTCATGAGGAAAGACCACTTTCCCTTACCATTTGTTGATCAAATTTTAGAAAGGTTAGCGGGTCATTCCCATTTTTACTTCCTCGATGGATATTCGGGATATAACCAAATAAAGATCGCTCGAGAGGATCAAGAGAAGACAACATTCACATGTCCATTCGGCATCGGAGGATGTCGTTTGGATTGTGCAATGCCCTTGCCACATTTCAGCATTGTATGTTGAGCATTTTTCATGATATGGTGGGAACAATTCTCGAAGTCTTCATGGACGACTTCTCAGTATTTGGTAGAAACTTTGATGAGTGCCTTGGGCACTTAAAAACTGTTTTGAAAAGGTGTAAAGACAAGAACCTTGTGCTTAATTGGGAGAAATGTCATTTTATGGTTCAAAAGGAAATAGTCCTTGGTCACATTATCTCAGTCAAAGGAATCGAGGTGGACAAGGCTAAAATCGATATTATCTCCGACCTTCCATCACCCAAGAGTGTACGAGATGTGCGGTCCTTTTTAGGACATGCTGGATTCTATAAGAGGTTTATCAAGGACTTTAGTACTCTCTCGTCCTTTATGTAACCTCCTTCAAAAGGAAAACTCATTCGAGTGGAATGAGGAATGCCAAAATGCCTTTGTCAAACTTAAAGGTATGTTGACATGTGCTCCTATAATACAACCACCTGATTGGCGCATTCCTTTTGAGATCATGTGTGATGCCAGTGATTACGCTATTGAGACAATTCTAGGTCAGAGAAAAAAGAAGAAGCCCTACGTCATCTACTATGCAAGTAGAACTCTAAACTCAGCTTAAGCAAATTACACCACTACGGAAAAGGAACTCTAAGCCGTAGTATTTGCTTTGGATAAGTTTCGGTCCTACTTGATCGGATCCAAGATCATCATATTTACCGATCATGCCGCTCTTAAGTATCTTCTTTCTAAGAAAGATGCTAAGCCGCTTTTGTTGCGATGAATCCTCCTACTCCAAGAATTTGATATAGAAATACGAGACAAAAAGGGAGTAGAGAGCATAGTGGCTGACCATCTCTCACGACTTGTTCTCACCGATTCCTCTGGGACGACTGCGATCAATAACATGTTCCCTGATGAACAACTTTTCCAAGTCTCCCAATTACCATGGTATGCAGACATTGCTAACTATCTAGTTACAGGTATCATTCCAACACATTGGAAAAAGCAAGATAACGATAAGTTCTTCAGTGAGATAAGAAAGTTCCTGTGGGATGACCCGTTTTTGTTCAAGTACTGTCTCGATCAGATTATAAGGAGATGTGTGCCGGATGATGAGCAACACAATATCATCTTCTTTAGTCATTCTCAAGCATGTGGTGGCCACTTTTTGGCCAAGAAGACCACAGCCAAAATTCTACAATGTGAGTTCTATTGGCCCACCATGTTCAAAGATACGTATGAGTTTTATAAGGCTTGTGAGCCTTGCTAGAAATTGGGAGGAATATCCCATCAAAATATGATGCCACTTAATTCCATCTTAACAATCGGAATTTTTTATTGCTAGGGCATCGATTTCATGGGCCCATTCCCATCTTCTTTTGGATATTTATACATCTTGCTTGCCGTTGATTATAATTCGAAGTGGGTTGAGGCGATTCCTTGCCGGACCAATGACCATAAAACGGTCATTCGTTTCTTAAAAGAAAACATTCTTTCTCGGTTTGCCCCTCGAGTCATTATCAGTGATGGAGGGTCTTACTTTTGTAATCGGCCATTTGAAGCATTAATGAAGAAGTATGGCGTTAATCATAAGGTGAGTACTCCCTATCACCCACAAACAAGTGGACAAGCTGAGATATCCAACAGGGAAATTAAACATACTCTCAAGAAAACAGTGAACCCCAATCGTAAGGATTGGTCGCTTCGACTTACCGACGTGCTTTGGGCTTACCGTACAGCTTTTAAAACTCCCGTTGAAATGTCACCCTATAGACTTGTCTATGGGAAAGCTTGTCACTTGCCTGTGAGTTGGAACATAGGGCATATTGGGCGCTTAAGAAGATGAATTTTGATTCTGACAAAGCGAGCTCGCTGTGCAAGCTTCAATTGAATGAATTTGCAGAACTCCGGAATGAGGCATATGAGAATTCGAGTATTTATAAGGATAAGATGAAGGTGTCCCATGATAAGAACATACTTCGTAAGACTTTCACGATCAATAAAAAGGTCATTCTGTATAACTCTCGCTTACATCTATTTCTGGGTAAATTGAGGTCTCGATGGATTGGTCCCTTCATTGTCAAAACTATTTATCCATATGAGACTGTTGAGTTGTTGAATCCAAGGAACGACAATATCTTTAAAGCCAATGTTTAGCTTTTAAAGCCATTCTTTGAGAGCTTTCCTTCAGAAGGTATGTCTATACCTCTGACTGATCCTGTGTATCAGGATATTTGATCTCCTAGTCTGATGGAGGTATAGCGTAGCTTAAGACTAGGATTTCGTGTTTTATTTATTTATTTCAATAGGCTTGTTACAAGGAGGTAGAATTCTAGTTTTTCCTCTCTCAGGTACTCTCATTCCTCACTCCCTTTATTTTTCTCATTGCTCTCATGTTTTGCTTATTGCATATCCCTTACATTGAGGACAATGCCAGATTTGGTTGGGGGGTGTGTGATCACTAGCATGAATCTCGTGTTTTGTAACATTTTGAGCAATAGATGTAGAAAAAATTTCAATTTTTTTGAAACTTCAAAACTCCTTTGGAAAACTTTGTTTCTATGCGCTTAGGATGGTGTAAGTACAAGAAGAAGCAATACGAAGTGCATAGTGTTGAAATTCTTGAACAATCTCTAAGATAACAGTTTCATATGTGTATTCCCTTATTTTTATGATTGATAGAAAATTTGAACACTTTTGCACCTAGTTCACCTTACATGATTCTCATGTTTTGAAAGGATTATGTACATTTGTGGATTAGCTAGGTTTGGATTTGAGGTGTTGAGGAACCAAGCCAGGGTACTTTGTCCATCCTTGTCCATGGAAAAATAACAAAAGATATGGATTTCTAAAAATCCTATCAAATGTGTGTGAAAAGGAAAGGAAGTATGAAAATATGAGAATGATTGAAAATGTGGTGAAAATTCTGAAAAGGGCTACCTATTACCAACCAGGGGATGGTCTACCCGTAACTAAAGCCGAAAATGGGAAGTAGTGTGAAAATCGTCAGAAGGACGGTAAGACAAATTCCTGTCTTAGGCTTGTTGTTGATCTGTATACCTTTAAATCCATGCTTTAACTGATTTTCGAAGAAGATAATCCCAGAAACTCATGAGATGAGCATTAATTGAACACACTAGGTTAAATTTGTTTGAATTCGTCTATTTATCAATCAATCAGCGAGAATCCCATATGAATATATTGTTATGTTTAGAGAAGTTTAGGGATTCAACTTTTATCACTTAGTTTCTCCGACCTTTACACTTGCATGTCCTGGAGTGTATAAAAGCATAGTTTCTTAAGGAGAGTTGAGTTTTGGAGAGTTGGATTAGTTTCACGCATGTTTTGCTCGGGACTAGCAAAATGCTGGTTGGGGGGTGTGTTGAGCTCATAAATGTGTTTATTCTAACTCCATTTAAGCATTAACTATGCATGGTTTGAATGTTTAAAAGACAATTCTAATGCAGGTTTTGTGATTGTAGGAGTGAGATGGAGAGGTCACTGATTCAAAGCTTTAAATGGTGCTTAATACACATTGAAGATCAAAGCAAAGAAGCAAGATTAAAGGCCCAAGGAAAGAAGAAAAGAGAGGAAAAGAAAAGAGAAGAAACCACCCTGGCCGATTGATCGGTTGGCCATCACCGATTGATCGCCAGAGTGGTCGATTGATCCACAGGCCCAACGGATTAATCGGCCATTCTGTACATGCTGCTGGACAAAAGAGGGTCCCACCGATTGATTGCTCAGCCCGGGCGATCAATTGCTTCGACATAAAAATCTAAATTTTCTGTGAAAAGTCTCTGTACACTTTTCATCTCTAGCGATCCATCGCCCAGCTCCAGAGATCAATCGATTGATCCACTAGAATTCTGAAATTCTTGCTGAACTCTTTGGACACTTTTTGCTCCCATCAATTGATCGCCTAACCTTGATCAATTGATCGCTAAGACCCACCGATTGATCGCCCAACTAGTCGATCAATCGCCCAATCGCCCAAGTACAGAAACTGCTATTTTCGGTCTGGATTTCTCTGTGCAGTGCATAAATTTTACTCAATTTCTTGAAGATTCTGCGCTATGAAGGCTTGAAAGCTATAAAAGGGGTCCTCCACTATGTTCCTAAGGCATCCTAGAAGAGATTTATCATAGTGGGAGTTGGTTTTTGGAGTTCTATACTTCCTCTTCGTAGGTTTACTTCTAGTTCTTCATGTTTTCATTAATTTTTCTGTTTTTCTTTAGCATGGCCGGCTAAACCTCTTAGCTAGGGCTAAGAGGTGAAGCTTATAGTAGATCTAAGATGCTTTAACTCATTTTTATTGGTTTCAAGTTGGATTTTTATTGAAGAACAATGGTTTGTTGAGTTTGAATAAAGTTCAAAGTAGTTTTTCTTAATCTTATGATGACTTATGGATGTTTGGAAGAATTGTTTTAGTTCTTAATTGTTTTACATAGATCTAGACCTATACGCTCCGAGGAATCGGATTCAAGACGCTCTAAACTTGGTTCTTTATATGGGAACGTTCTACTTTTTATGAGAAGTTTGAAACATGTATTGCTTATTTATATCGTAATATAGTTAAGCCTTGTGACAGGGTTTGATGATTATTATGATTGTGATCTTAACCTATTGGATCTAAGATTGACCTATGCAATTGAGTGTGCTCAAGTCCTAACTTGAATTGAGTGAATCATATTGATGAACAACACATGGGACAGACTATTTTGCCGAATTAACCGCTCCATATTCCGGCTAGATAGGATTTGATTTTGATTCTAGTTGTGTAATTGAGAAACCAAAGTGAATTATGCATCAAGGATCGCTACAAGTGGATCCTCGGCACCCTAGTGCTTCTTTAGATTGTTAATTTCATCTCAAGTTACAGATTATTCTCCTACATTTACAATTACAGATTATTGTAGTTTGATTTCAATTAATGATTATTAGAAGAAAGTCTGAGAACTCCTATATTAGTCCCTGAGAACGATCTGGGTCTCTACCGAATTATTACTACATCGCAACCCTACACTTGAGAAGCGAACACATCCTAAAAACCTCTTGAGAGAGGGGGAGAGGGAAAAAATTAACCGACCAGTATGGTCAACACCAAGCTTAAGGGCTAAGAAGATAGTTGACCAGTGCAGTCAGGACCGAGCCTAAAGGCCAAGTCGGCAAATTGATTTGACTAGTCAGCATCAAAGCTTCGAAGCAAGTACAAATACATCATTGCCCAGCAATGAAGGAAAAATACAAAAATATTGCGCAAGGAAATCACATTTTTATTCATAGAAATCTTGGTACAAAACCCAGATGAGTCGATTACATGAAAGGGACCAACCCTAGAAGAAGAGCAAAAGATGGAAAAAGGTTAATCCACGGCTTCAGCCTTCCTCCACATCTCTTTCAGCACCCCTTTCCTTCCCTCTACCTCAAACTACCAAGTGGTCGAAGCTAGCTAAGAAAAGACAGAGATGGATTGTCGCGTGCGTTATGAAAATTATGCAAGAGTTCCCACACGACGGCAAATTGCAGCTAAGCGTAAAAGCAGCCTCATTAACCAAGATCTTCCATTCTTCAGTCTGAAAGCTATCTCCTGAAATCACTTCTAAGGCGTTGCTTCAATTTTCAAAATCTCCAAAAAGCACAAACTCAATTCCCGCCCAAAGTTCAACAAACCATACCATGATGGGAGGGTCTACCATGACTCCTTCCTTTAACAGAAATGGCTTCCCTTTTTGTAGAATAAACGAAAAAGAAGAAGATTTATATAGAGGTTTTTACGCCTAATTCACCTCCCAAGATGGGCCATGCGTCAGCAACTTATTGATCACTACATCTTAGAAACGTTTCGTTTCCTGAGTGTAATTAATACGCACGAAGGTCGAAGATCGTTTCCACTTCCTTCATTAAGACATCAACACGCAGCAAGCAGTTACACGAAGAAACCCCACAAAAAATGACGAATCACATTAAGTGAATCCCTAAAGATGATTACAGGGGTCATTTCATCCTCTAAAACTCTCAGAATTGAACAAATCAGACTTGAGAGTAGGGGGCTTACTGTTATGAGCAATAACGAGCTAACCCCAATCCACAAGAAAGCCCATAGGCCCACCAGCCCAACTACCAATCTACGAGCTCAAGATAGCTGACTACAAAGGCCTATGGCTCATGACGCCCAAGCAAAGTCCTTAGCCCTAAATTGGCTCTCCTGGTCGAAAGATGGAAGGTTCAAGATGCCACCAAACACCAATCAATGAGAGGATGACTAAAGGATAAGGCGCATGCGAACGCCCTCCCGCAACATCCGTATGACACACACCTTAAAGCTTCCTCCTGTCCCGGCACAAGGCAAGGAGGGATGAATGTTAGGACGCCCACGTGGCGGATGTCACAATTTTTGTGTGTTTAGCATGCCAGATGTATGTGATTCCAGTTAAGGGAGATTTGGCTTCCCTTGGTTATGCAAGACCTTTCTAAGGCAGTAAGAATGGTCTGTACGGTTATATGGAGTCGCCAATAGTCGGGATTGGCTCTAAATTCTACAGTTGGCTAGGGACCATAGGATCGCCAAATGATAGACGAGGAACCCCTCGTCCGAAATGACTCCTGAAATGATCTGCACTGTTGATTCAAGGTAAGGGCCTCGCTTATGGAGAAGGAAGGGTTTAGGCACCATTATCCATCCGTGCAATGTGTTGAGCTCTTAATTGTGCATATTCTAACCCCAATTCATCACTCATTATGAATGGTTTTCATGATTTAAAGGCTAATCTAATGCATAGTTTTGTGGTTATAGGAATGAAAGAGAGACTTCATCATTTGGATGCTTTGAGACCCTTCTTACATACCTTGACGATCAAAGGAAATGAATAACAAAAGAGGGAAGAAGAAAGGAAAGAAGAGAAAGAAGAAAGGAAAGAAAAAGGAGCCCCACAAGGTGGTCCGACCGGTCTTGACCGGTCGGCCAATAGATCTCCCCTCTCTTAAAGCTGCTGGAGCAAGGCCAGCCTTGTCCGAACCGTCTTGACCAGTCGGCCATGCAATTTCAGGGGTTTCAGATTGCAGACAGTAGGCCATTCCCATTTTTGGTTTTTTGGACCAATTTTCTGGGCCCATATTAATGATATTTGGAAATCCAATATGTCCATGTCGAAGAGGAGCTCGACGCCGAACTAACCCAAGTGGTTTCGTGTCGATCGGAGCTACGGACTGATCGTGGTGGCCAAAACAATACGAACTGTCCAGAAAGTTCCAGATTCTGCCTACTCCACTCTGGGTCGGTCCAGGTGGCCCATCATTGATGATATGAAGAGTCTACTTTAACCATCTTTTATACTACATCTATATATGAATAACCACAAAGTTTCAGATCAAAAGAATGTGTGGTTTGATCGTACCGGTTGAAGAAAGATAGACCATCCAGAAAGATTCAACTGCGCAGAGTTTATAAAAGCCCTAAGTGTTCTAATTTTCGAACCACATTCTGAGATTTTTTTGGACAATCTAATCCATCTATAATGTAGAGGAGGAATTTTTCTACCAATGTTCAAAATTTGGGTTCAATCCAACTTCTGTACACTCCAGAGCGTTGAAAGCAAGATGACCGGTTCTGAAGGTACCCGAAGTGCTCGATTTTGAGAGGCGGTCTGTGATATGATTGGTGGGACCATTTAGAGGATAATCTTGGAAATATAAATCATCTATGAGGAAGATCACATTACAAGGAAGCTATAAATCAATTTTGAAGGCAATCCGACCATTGGTCAAGCCGTACGAAGCGAAACAAAATCTGTTACGTTGTGGTACTCTTGCTGCACTATAAAAGGGGGTGCTCTCTTCTATTTCAGGGCAACCAAGGATGTGGGGAGCAAGGAGTTCAAGTCATAGGAGGCTTCCTAGCCTCCTCCAGCTAGTTTTTCTTCCTTTTCTTATTTCTAGTTTTATTTTTAATATGCTTTTCATTAGCTAATCTCTTAGCTAGAGCTAAGAGGTGAACCTTATAGTTTTCTTAGATTGTTTAATTCGTTTTATTGGTTTTAAAGTTGGATTTCATGTTTATGAACAATGGTTTGAAGTTAATACAAGTTCCAAGTAGTTTTTCTTAGTCTTATGATGACTCATGGATGTTTGGGAGAATTGCTTGAGTTCTTATTGGTTGTGTGCTAGTCTAGACCTGTATGATCCGAGGAATTGGAGTACGCTCTAGTACTATGATCTTCATATGGGAACTTCCTACCAAAGTTCTACTTTTCTAGAATTCTGAACTATGTGAGACTGTGTATGTGAGTTGAATCAAGTTCAAATCATAATTTAGTTTTGTCTTGTGACAAGATTTAATGATGGTTATGATTGTGATCTTAGCCTATTGGAATTGGGATTGACCTATGCAATTGAGTATGCTCGTCCTAGCTTGCATTGAGTGAATCATATACATGGATCATACATATGTCAGGTTGATTGTTTTAACTGCTTTATCATTCAACTAGATAGAACTTAATTTCGATTCTAGTTGAAAAAGTAAGAAACCATAGCGAATTATGCATCTAAGGAAAGCTATAAGTGGATCCTTAATGCTCTAGTTATCTTTTCATTATCAGATTTTCTATTTTATGTTCAAAACCAATTTCACAACCCTCTTAAGATTCTAGTTATTAGGATAGTTTGAATTGTTTACTTCCTTCCCTGTGGATCGACCTCAGTCTTATCGAGATTATTACTACATCACAACCCTACACTTGGGGAAGCGAACACAATGCACGATCTCTACTTCATGGGTTTTATGATTTCTTTTGGGGGGGGGGGGGGGGGGGGGAATATTACAGCGACTTACCCAATTAAATAAAAATAAAAAAATCTTAGAAATGAGATAGAATGATTGCAATGTGTGGAACTAGAATGGATTGGTTCTAAAGAGTCAGGGATGAGAGGGGAAATTATATACCCTCCTTAGGCAGGAGAGATGATCAGACATCCCCAACCATGTCCCTTACTCTTCACTCGAGCTGCTGTAGTTGCCATTTGGTGTTTACTGGAGATCTAGTAGCACTGGCCCCTGGTGATGACCCTCAGATACATTGATATTACACTCTATAACGGTGAGAGTTTTCGGCAAACATTCTGATCTTTCCTGGTTTGAGACCAAGAACTTAGATGATTTTCTGGCCGCAAATCTCTAGTTGAAAGTTCTCACTTCTCCCTGGCTCTCTCTTTTCACTCTCTGTTTTAGGCCGTTCGCTCTCACTCTCACCCAATCTTCCTCGCCCAATCGCCCTTTTTCCGATCAATGAATGCAAATATTTATAGGCAAAACTAGTGGTTGCCAACCATTATTAGGCAACTATAGATGATGGAGTTCAGCAGTGATCGTAGAGAGGGCAACGGGTGTGAGACAGTACATTAATCAGCTTCACACACGACCAGAGGGTGTCAGCGGCCACCAGGGAGTAGGGTGCAACCCGCGGCCACCAGGGAGAACCACAACCGGTTCTCAAAGAACCGTCGGTGGTCCTTAGATGACTGGTGGTCTACTTTGGGGCCCATTGGTCGCACATGGAGTGTCTATAGATGCCCCTCTTTAATAGAGGTTGTGGGCAATCGAATACTAAAGCTGAGTGGACATTAGTGAGGTCTGGCTTATTCCAACCGGAGTGACATTATCGAAAGCTCGTGTGGTTAAAGAGTAACCTGGATGTCTCCTGAGGGTTGATGAAAACGTTGTGATCTATCCCTGTGATTTCTCCAGCTTTACGGGTCATCAGATCATAACCCTTTCAAGTCATAATCGGCGTTTGTAAATCGAGTGTGTCTGTGAGTCTGGATTTTTGGATGGTTAGAGCCCCTGTGCTTTTTGCGGCCTTATGAGGAGAACATAGTTAGTTGTGGCAAGATAATGTTCTTGATGTTGCACGATCCCCTAAGACCGCTCGTTCAACAGATGGTTTATAATGGGCAGTTGCCTGCGCATTTTGCTACTTTACGAATCTCCCACGTTACAGACGCATCGGGTTTATGGGTGTCCCGGACTAGAGCCATCCAGGTTATTCTTCTTCCACCTGCTCTTTTGACTTTTGTCACTTTGGTTGTAATAAACTTTTTCACTTGTTGAAGCGTGACTACGCTAGCTCGAATATAACCATTTCGCATTCCAAGGTGATCGAGCTGACACTGAGAGTTCAAACCGATCACTTTTGCTCCACTTATGACCTTGGAGTAAACCAAAATCAATTATCGATGTCGCGTTGGCACCCACCTAGAAGTATGGAAGACTGCCTAGTGCCTCGGATGTCGGACGCATTTAATTTTTTTGCATTTTTTTTAAAAGACCCTCATTTGTAGAACATTGTTCCATGGGGTTTTTGCAGCAAAAGCACACTCATTTTTTTTTATTTTTTTTTATTCAAGGAGACTATAAATCCACTAGGGATTTTTGGACTTTTTTTTTTTCAAAAGACCCTCATTTGTACAACATTGTTCCATGAGTTTTTTTTTAGCAAGCTTATTTTTGGAGTTTTTTTTTGTGTCAAAAGAGTAGGACTCAACTAGGGATTATTTGAAATTTTTTGAGGCCATTTATTTTAAAATTTCACATGATTTCGCAGGTGGGCGTCGTCAGGTGGTTTTTATTTTGGCCTTTGATTTTTCTCTCTTTTTTTTTTATGAAAGAAAATATGATTCTGCTTGGGGGTGCTTCCATTCCAATATGGAAAAGACGTCTCCACTTAGGGGATGTGTTAGTGCACTTTTCTGTGGCATACTAGTGCACCTTATTTTTCAATTACTTAGGTCAGTGTGTCTAGTGTTGGTTGAGCTTAATGAAGACGAAGACTGAAGACTCATGACGGACCAGCTGCATCAAGAAAGAAGAAATAGGTAAAAGTGATGCCTTGGTGAGCCTTAACCTTGTACCTATCCAAAACCATAAACCTCTAAATGACCATGACAAATAAGCATATCCTTAGTCATCTTAGATTGGCCTTAGTTGTCCTAAAAGATCACCAAAAGAATGGCCAAGAGGTTACATGATCTACTGTAAAACATAATCCAAACAGCAGAAAATCATGCCTGGCCGGGCGCTCGACCTAAAAGGGAATCCGTCCAGTGAGTTGGCCTGTAAATCAGATGGTCATCGGGCGCCAGACTACAACTTGTCTGGGCTCCCGACCAGTGCAAAAAATGTCCAGCAACAGAGTCCATTTTCGGAATGAATTTCGGGCACCCGACCATGTGTCCACCGGGCACCCGACCAGCTCAAAATCTGTCCAATGACCAAAATATTTTTCTGGACCGGATTTCAGGCGCCCGACCACAAGTCCACTGGGCACCCAACCCTACGCGAATCTGCCCATTATTTGACCATTGGGAGAAACTTTATAAAAGCGGGAGGTTCATTTTTAGGACCAAGAGATGGGATTTTGAGGAGATAGAAGCCACCATTGCTAAAGACTATTAGAGGCTCTATTCCAAACTC
This sequence comes from Liriodendron chinense, assembly GCA_003013855.2. Classification (NCBI taxonomy): domain Eukaryota; kingdom Viridiplantae; phylum Streptophyta; class Magnoliopsida; order Magnoliales; family Magnoliaceae; genus Liriodendron; species Liriodendron chinense. The sequence goes on from PVNU02000506.1 coordinate 1,490,833, forward strand.
ATAGCAATCATTCTACTAGTGTTTCATCACAAGCTTGGGCCATTCAATGGCAATATGAGAATGGACTTATTCCCTCTTGATTCTTAGGAGTTCAGACACCTTGATCATAGTTAAATCCCTTGTCTAAACACCACCTAGGAGTCCAAATAGGTGTATCCCTCTAGGAAACCCATTTCCTATCATTTGTAAAGGTTTTACCATTCCCTAGCACCTTAGGCATCTCCAATGGAGCATCACATGCAAGGGAGCTGATCTTGGAACTGAAGCCTTAGCAAAGCAGCAGCATCAAAGATCGGGGGAACACAAGGGTAGCTAATTGAAGCACGGGAGAGCGGATGTCATGCAACCCTAAGTGGTGCATCAAAGGGGCTCAATCCAACAAGTAACTTGTCATTAGGAAGAATCTGGTTTTACTCTTTTCCTGTGAGGAATTGAGTGTAGAGTTTGTTTGTCAAACTCGCATTCTAGGGTCGTTTGTCGATCCTTGGCTTGTTTGTTGAGCCTAAAACTCTTTAGACGTTTGCTGTGCCTTAGCCTGTTTGTCAGCCTAAAGACTAGGGGTTGTTTAGCACTCATTGGCTCATTTGTCGGGCCTAAATTCAGGGACGATTGCCATTCCTTGGCACATTTGTCGGGCCTAAACAGTCTCCAAAGGGAGCCACCAACACGGGTGTGAACATGTAGGTTGGGAGGAACCTGTAAACTCCCTGGTTGGGTGGTGTTGAGTTTCTAATTTATACATTTTCTAACCCATTACATCACATCTTATGCATGGTTTGCATGCTTAAAAGACCCATCTAATGCATGTTTTGTGGATGTAGGAATGAGAGTGAGACTTCACTGAATTGATCCTCAAAAGAATGCTTTTAAACCCACTTGATGATGAAGGAAGATGAGCCAAAGGAATGGAAGAAAGAAGCAAGGGGAAGAGAGAGATGACATGGATTTAGTGCCAATTTGAATGATTTGGAATGACAAGAAGACCAAGCTTTGATGATCCAAAGAAGTGGAGAAAAACCCTTGAAGGAATCAAGTTGAAGACCTGGAATGGCCAGAAAAGTCATATTGCAGAGCTGCAGGGCCAGAAAAGTAAAATGCAGAAAATTCAGCAGATGGCCCTGTAAACTAGAAAAACTATAAAAATTAGCCTTCGTGCGTCCAACTACCATATTACCGGGCGCCCGAAATTGACAAAAAATCCAATTTATTGCTGGAACTTTTCTGGACATGGTTGGGTGCCTGATTAAGAGGATCCAGGCGCCCAAATTCAAAGAAAATTTATCAAAACTTACTGGACTGTTTTGAGTATGGTCGGGCGCCCGACCAACACCTGACCGGGCGCCCGATGACCGACGGAAGTGCGTAAAATCTTACACAATCTGAGGCGGTGGGTGAGTTTTGCTATAAAAGGACACCTTGGCATCCTTCCTACGGTATCCTAGAAGAGTTCTAAGTTCGTGGAGAGCAAGGGAAGGCATCGTGGAGCGACCGCAACTCCTCCAACTAGGATTTTTTTTTCTTTCTATTTTTTCATGTTTTTGTTTAGTTTTTCTTTGAATTCTCGTTGAAGAATGATAATGCTCGACTAGAACCTCTTAGATAAGGCTAAGAGGTGAAGCTTGTGAGTAGTTATCATGTTGAATTCGTTCTAATTCAAATACTTTACTTTAAGTTGGATTTTTAAGTTCTAGTTTGAATAAAAGTTGATATTTTTGGATGTTTTTATGAGAGTTCATGTGCTTCGGACATGAGTTCCTTGCAATTCTGTGAGATTATCATGTTTGGATTGGTTAGATTCGAATTGTAGTAACCCTATAGTATACCGTAGTCTATTGGAATGGTCGTTACTTCGAAGGCTACATATTCGACTTCTATGTGCTTCATTAGAACTAGAATCTTATTCTTCCACTTGAGTGAGGATTGTTTGTGTTTGAATGTTATATCTTCCAACTAGAAGAGAGATAGAACTTCAATTCTAGTTGTGTTATGCTTGGATGAATGAATTCACATGAGGGCTATCACAAGTGGATCCTTGAAACCCTTAGTTCCTTTAATTAATAGATTTTTACAAAAGTTACTATTTTTACTTTGTTTATAAAATCAAACTTCAAAATTGCTTAAATTAAAGTTGCTAGAATAGTTTGAATTGGTTTACCCTAATTCCCTGTGGATCGACCTTGGTCTTATCGAGAATTATTACTATATCGCAGCTTTGCACTTGAGGCAAGCGAACAGGTGGATCCGAATTAAAACACCTTGGTTGGGAGGAACCAGATTTAAACTCCCTAGTGAATGTCGGTGTGCTCGAAGGGGTTGCGTACTTGAACCGGGAGTGGAGTAGACAAGTAGTTGAACCACTATACATCATTGTGTTTGTGATTGTATTGGAGCACATTTCTCATTATGTATTGTGTTTAAGTGTTTAATTATGAATGCATAATTAGAAATGATTTTTAGGCACTTGATAGGCACATCCACACACACAAGATGTACTTTTACTCATGTTGACTTGTGCTCTTATTGATCCATCCTCTATGGTCTACTTGTGTTGCTTATACTAGATTATTAATTATCTTAATCATTTGCTAGTCTATTGACACTACACCAAAACAGTCAGAAAACGACGGCCAAAAACCGTCTTAAACAGTGATTCCAGACGGTTTTAGACCGTCGCAAGGGCCGTCTTATTTTGTTGTGTCGTAAAGCTTATACGACTGTTCATCACCGTTGTTAATAAAAGATGGTAATTGACCGTCTCAAAACTCTATGGTCTTTAACCATCGTTGAAGTGCATTCAACTCACTTACAGACGGCAATCAACCGTCTTTAACCGTTGTCGAAGTGCATTAAACACCTCGCTTCCAGACAGTCTAGATCCGTCGATAATCCATTAATTAGAGAGAATAGAGAGCACAGAGCCGTCGGAAAATTTCTTGCATTAAAAAAAATTACAATAATTGTGTTTCTTTCACGTCATCATTGAAAAAAAATATTCAAGCAACATAAAATTGCTAATAAGTAAAATTTTGAAGGTTAAAAAATAAAATAAACTTCATTCTTTTTACTTTTCTTTTCCTTTTTGTGAAAAACCCACAAGGAAATCCCAACTCTACTGACCAATCAACCAATTAATCAAATTTTCAATACAAACAACCATTCACATATCAAATCATAGAGAATAATCACATAAATCCCAAAAACCTTGCTAATAAGTAAATTGCTGAGGTTAAAAAAATAAATTTCATTTGTTTTTTTGAGAAACCCACAAGGAAATCCCAACGTTATTGATCAATAAACCTATTAATCAAATTTTCAGCACAAACAACCATTCACA